>JAULJL010000030.1:1302742-2602984 GCA_030761205.1 Fremontodendron californicum | reverse complement strand
TAAAACTTTCCTACTTTATTCAAACTTGGCTTGCAAGGTTTATATCTTTCTTAAAACACAAAAGTCAGCCACTTTTCCTTAACTTTAGCCACAAGTCACCATTTATTGAAGGGAGAGAGCTGAAATTCACTTGTTTGATGCCCTAACTATTGCCTATAAATAGAGACCAAGGGGGCATACGAAATTGACACTTCCCCAAGCATCAAATTCTGATTTCTTCTTTGTTTCTTTGTTTTTGAGAGAGCAAGAGGCTGGATAATTAATATTCTTCTTCTTCTTCTTCTTCTTTCTTTCTTTTATTTTCTTCTTAGATTCTCTTTAATTTTATGTTTATGTTTACAATGCCTATGCTAGGCTAAACTTTTATTTGGTTAAGGGTGATTTCAAAGCCCTAGACATGTTATGTAATTAATTTTCAGAATCTATCTACCATTGTTTTCTATCAAAGTTGCTTATGTTCTTCCATTAAATTTGTTCATGATGATGTTTTGATTTGTTTAGGTGGCCAACTAGATAAATCTTGATAATTGTCTAATGCTAGTTTAGGACTCTTGATCCGTGTAATTGTCTTGATTTCCTATTCATAAGTAGCAATTTGTGATTAATGATTATGGTCAAGTTTTCAATAATTGCAAAGTGGAACATAACCTAAGTTGAACAATCCGAGCTTATGTGTTGTTGCTTAGATCAACCTATCTTTCTCATCATAAAGCTGCCATTAAATTGAATTTAGAGAGCTTATTCTAGGTTGTTTGATGGTTACAGATTAAATAGAGAGCTTGTTCTATTTAACGACGAACTAAGGAAAGATTGGGGTAACAGAGCTTGTTGTTATCTACGGTTGTTAACTTTGATAGCTAATTAATGTTGATAGATATGAAATTGATTCTTAATGATGTCTAATGGTGGAGAATGAAACCTTAACCATATTTTTCATATTTGATTCTTCTTAATTACTTGTTTTCTCATTCTTATTGTTAACTTTAGTTTAAATCTGATTTCAAAATCCCCTTTACTTTTGTTTACATGTTTTTAAGTTTTAAACTATTAACTTATAACAACCACACATTTAAATCACACAACTACAACCACACATTAAACCACACAATTGCAACCACACATTGTTGTTTAATAACAACCACACATTTAAATCACACAACTACAACCACACATTAAACCACACAATTGCAACCACACATTGTTAGGCTTTTATTTTTTCCTTGGGCTGGTATTGGACAATTTAACACTCCCCCTCAATACCAGCTCTTCCTCTTTGCACCATGTTGAGTTGACGACGAAACATTTCAAATTTGTTGATACTCAAACCTTTTGTGAATAAATCTGCCATTTGATCATCTATCTTGATCTGCTTCATCTCAATCTCTTCTTGTAGAACCTTACAACCACACATTAAACCACACAATTGCAACCACACATTGTTAGGCTTTTATTTTTTCCTTGGGCTGGTATTGGACAATTTAACACTCCCCCTCAATACCAGCTCTTCCTCTTTGCACCATGTTGAGTTGACGACGAAACATTTCAAATTTGTTGATACTCAAACCTTTTGTGAATAAATCTGCCATTTGATCATCTATCTTGATCTGCTTCATCTCAATCTCTTCTTGTAGAACCTTTTCTCTGATAAAGTGATAATGCACTTCTATATGTTTGGTTCTTGCGTGAAAGACTGGATTTTCTGCCAAACGAATTGCTGACTGGTTGTCGCAATACAACGGAACTGCATAATCTACTGGTTGATGTAGATCACTCATTAGTTGTATCAGCCACGTACACTCTTGAGCTGCCATTGCTGTTGCTCGATACTCAGCTTCGGTAGTTGACAATGATACCGTTGGTTGTCTCTTACTGCACCAAGAAATTGTTTCAGAACCAAGTTTAAACATGTACCCAGTTGTTGATCTCCTGGTGTCATGATCTCCTGCATAGTCAGCATCACAATAACCAACTAACTTACAGTCTTCACCTTTCTTGTACAAAAGACCATAATCTATTGTACTTTTCACATATCTCAGTATTCGTCGAACTGCTTCTAATGAGGCTTCTTCGGATTTTGCATATACCGACTCATCACACCAACTGTATAAGAAATGTCAGGTCGAGTCAAGGTTAAGTAGATCAGGCTACCTACCAATTGTCGATACATAGTTGCATCTTCCAAGTCTTTGCCTTCAAGTGCACACATCTTGCCATTTGGTTCCATCGGTGTTGAAATTGGCTTGCTCTCGAGCATTCCAAACCTTTTTAGCAAATCTTTAGAATATTTTTGTTGACAGAGAAATATTCCTTCTTGTATGTTATCAACCTCTAGACCAAGAAAGTGCTTGAGTTGTCCAAGTTCTTTCATTTGGAAACGAACTGATAAATTCTCCTTGGTTTGAAGAATTTCTGCCTCATAATCACCAGTTATGATTAAATCATCAACATATATCAATACGATAGCTAGCTTTCCTCCATTAGCTTTGACAAACAAGCTGAAATCTGCAGGTGTCACTGAATAACCACTATGAGTTAAAAATTCAGCAATCTTACCATACCATGCTCTAGGTGCTTGTTTCAATCCGTAAAGTGCCTTTCGCAGCTTACACACATGCTCAGGATGATTTTGGTTTTGAAATCCCAATGGTTGAATCATGTAGATTTCCCGATCTAGCTCTCCATGAAGGAATGCATTCTTCACATCCATCTGCCACAAGTTCCAGTCTTTGTTGGCTGCAAGGGCAAGTAGGACTCGTACGGTTGTAAGTCTTGCCACCGGACTAAACGTTTCATCATAGTCTAGCTCATACTTCTGAGAGAAACCACGAGCCAGCAACCGTGCCTTGTACCTTTCAATCGACCCATCTGGACGATGTTTTATCTTGTAAACCCACTTGCAGGATATGGGTTTCACATCTCTTGGTTTTGGCACTAGATCCCAAGTCTGATTCTGCTCAAGCGCAGTGATCTCTTCTTTCATAGCCATAATCCACTCAGAACTCTGTGATGCTTCTTCAAACGTCTCAGGTTCTGTTGCAATTGGTTCTTCCACTATGGCTGCATTAGCATATTTGGGATTTGGCTTCCGTGCTCTTGTTGTCCTTCGGATTTGTGATTGTGGAGATGGTTCTTCCACTTCACTCGATCTAACATCTGGTTGATACACACCAGTTTGCCAAGGACTCTGGACTAACACTTGCTCGTCATCGTCATCATCACATAGGTCTTCTACTTCATCTGAAGTTGATTGAAGTTGGACAATATACTCTCCCATTTTCTGTTGTAGCATGTCTTCAAACGTGTGCCGACAATTAAAGAGAATCTCTAAATTCTGAAGCTTTCCAGCTGCATTTTGTGCTAAAGATAGTTGACTTCAAATTTTTTTGTGTTTTGTTGGGCCGACTTTTGTTAATGTGGCTAACCTTTTTTTCATGAAAGTGTCGATTTTTTCATCTTTCTCACATTAACTAATTTGGCTTTAATT
This sequence comes from Fremontodendron californicum, assembly GCA_030761205.1. Lineage (NCBI taxonomy): Eukaryota > Viridiplantae > Streptophyta > Magnoliopsida > Malvales > Malvaceae > Fremontodendron > Fremontodendron californicum. Next base: position 2,599,500 of record JAULJL010000030.1, on the reverse strand, counting down.
TTTCTAGTCAATTTGTCTAATGGGTTTTTAGACTTTATCTTGAACTTTATTCTACTTTTTTATTAAATTTAATGAGAACTTAATAAATAGATACGACTTACGAGCACATATAATCAGTGTCATTAGGTATTGATTAACAATTTACTATATTAATATTGTATATCTTTATGTAAGCCGTGCATAAAAGCTGTTGAAGCTAATTCGATTTCGTTTAATTTGTTCGGATTCAAATTTGACTTATAATATGATTTAATAAAAATGTCAACAATTTGAACATGTTCAATTTGAAATCGAATTAACCCAATTTAAAATGATCCAATCTGAATAATTCGAAAGTCTAATTCAAAATGATTTGGTATTAAATTGGTTTGCTTAATTAGAACTCAATAATTTAGACCGAAATGATCCAAACCCGAATAATCCGAGTGTCAAACTTGAAAGACTCGAACCTGAAAGATTTGAGCCTAAAATGACATGAATCTAAAATGATTTGAATCCAAAATAATTCGAATTTTTTTTCGAGTCGAAATGACTCGACTCGAAGTGATCTGATCCAAATCTAACCCTTCCAATTGACACTTCTATGTTAAGTAATTTTAAATATATATTTTGTATTTAAGATTACTAGAGTTTGAAACATGAACATTGAAACTAAAATCTAACATTTTATCAATAAATCATAATGTTGTTGTTGACAATAATTTTAAATATTATTTTTAACAAATGTGCCAAAAAGGATTTGACAATGCAAATATATTAGGATATATAGATTTGATGTTGAGGATTCTATAAGAAATTAGATGTTTGATACTAAACTTTTTTTCTTGACAAATTATCCAAACATCTATCTAGATTTAATTTTCTGTAACATCATTTACAGAAGATTAAATATAACTTGGGGGAATTTTGAGAAAACTTGTATATGATTAATTGATTATGGCCTTTAAAATTTTGGATGGCATTGTCTATATGTGGAATGTGGGTTTGGGCTATGGATCTAGTAGCTCAGCCAATCTTCATGGGCTTAGTCATATTTTATGAGCACAACTCCAAATTAACTATATATAATAATTATATAAACAAAAAGCCTAATGGGTTTGTGTTGTTTTAAACCCAGCCCAATTACTCATCACACCATTTTCTTTTTTGTTCTCGAGAAAGCACCCAATTAGAGCTTAAAAATTTTATGTTAAAGGTCTCGAGTTTGAATCTTAAAAATAAAACGGATGAGATTTATGAGATGGGGGAGGATTAATACTTCCCATTATGTAATTCTAAATATCAAATGTAACAAAAAAAGAGTAAAGTCATCTTTTTTCTTTTAATGATAGTATTTTCTTTCTTTAAGGCATTTGTAATAGTTTATTTGATTGACAGTTTTAAATTCTAATTCTATACATATATTTTTTTTAATCTAAAGACTAAGAGTCATTCAAAATGTTTTTCCTTTTATTACGCATATCAACTAGAATGAATTACTTAGAGAATGATCCAAACTAGAATTACAATAAATATTAATAATTAAATTCAGAAAATATTCATAATTATAATCAGATTTTTATCTATAAGCTTGATACCATATAAAATCATCATCATTTTCAATGACTTTTTCAAGCACAAATTAAATGGAATATTCTTCTTTCTAGATGGACAAGTAGACAAGATGTAACCTGATTTTGCACACCGCCCTCTCAAAAAGGAATTCTTAAGATCAACTCTTGCTTTCCTTTGTCGCTTTGCATGCTTTATCCTAAGTAATTAGTGCATTAGCAACTTCGCATGTGATCCAAGTATATAAATAGAGAATTAAAGATCTTCTTATTTTAATTTTGGAATTAATTTTATATATACACATATGTACATATTTGTATGTATCAATATCGAAAAATAAATTTCTTTTAAGAAAAATTATTAGTATGAAATTTCTCCTTTTAAAAAATTATATCAGAAATACTCGATTCTCCGGTAGTGCTTGACGTATGTGGTAATTATACATCAAATGAGCTGTCGTTTCATCTTGTACCATTAAAACCACATTCATGCATAATTGATAGAAGTTATGAGTAGATTTGTTCAAACATTGGGCGGATAATAGATCCGGTAGATCCGACTCGATTAGAGTGGGTATTGGACAAAGTTTAAATACTTTTTATTTAATTTTAATTGTAAAATCTATTTTAAAATATAAAAAAAATAATTTTTAATATTAAAAATAAAAATAAAAATAAACTTTTTAGACCGATTCGAATCAGGCCTTGAACAAATAATGTTTCTAATTATCCAGACCCATAATCAGCTCTAGTTATGAGGATAGATACAGAGGAGATATTGGATCTGTGGATACTAAATATATTACTTGAGATTTATATTTGTGGTGGCCGCTAGCTTCTAGTTTCTTCAATGTAATCTTTCAATTTTATGATTCCTTCAATTATTTTTGGCAAAATTGCTTGGTCCATGAGAAAGACTACAAAAATTTGTCGTGATTATCAAAAAAGGCAAGTGATTGTATTTGCAAATTGATTACCAAAGTCAGCTTGAATCCCAACACAAAAGAAAGCAACTATTAAATTTCACTGTGCAAAAATTCTTTATCAGGTAGAGCAAAACCAGGCCTTAATGCTGCCATGTTTGCCTTTGTTGAGCTTTACTTGTTAGTTGTTAAGTCACACCCTATATTTTGTTCATCTGTAGCTTTCCAATATGAAAATGAAATCCAATTTTATGAATTGAAAGGCTGATGATGATCATACCATGATTGTCGGCTCCTAATTCGTCATCTTAGACCCTCTCGAAAGATTGAATTTGATCCGAAAATTTGTTTCGAAAGAGATCGAGATGAACATATTAGATCATTTGAATCAGAACAAAGCTTGTCTTTTCTTGAAAATTAATGTAATATGTTGTGTTAGAATTCATATTAAGATAAGTTCTATAGGTTTGATTAATTTGATCAGAAGAATTTTAATTCCATCTTTGCTATAAAAATGTTAAGATAGCAATCTAGAAAAGTAGGGTAGAACATGCCTTGTTAAAGTTCAACTACATCTGCTGGAATTGGCAGCCATAAACATAATTCAAACAAGAAAAGAAAGCAAGAAATTTTTAAGTGTTCCTTTGCTTATAAATGCACCTAATTTCTTTGCAAATTAAGGGCATTTTGTGTGCCTTGATTTGAAATTATAATAAGAAACTAAAATAAAAATTAGGCAATATACGGATACCAGTGTTCTTCAATTTTCTTTTATGGATACATATTGATTATTAATGGATTAATTTCATTGTATTTATCTAATTCCATGTCCCTAGCACACATGAAGGGAGCAAATTATATTTTATTGAACCTGAGGCTTGGGTGTGGCACCTAGCAAGTTGGATTCGAATCTCAACATTTACAATTCATTTTTTTATCCTCAAACTATAGCCGTTTTTGTACCCAAAATTTTATTTTTTATTGGTCACATGAGAAAAAAATTAGCGATTTCAAATCTCAGATTAATTTGGTCTAACGTTTGTTACTTTATTTAAGAGAATTGAGATCTAAGGTTCTAATTCACTCTTCCTCAGAGATTTTTTATACATAAAAAATGAAAAAAAAAAAAAAGTAAACATTTGACATTGATTTTAGAACCAATGCTTTATACCAATAAGGCTATATCTAAATAAATTAACCTTAATATACACTAACAACTCAAAGATTTTGTTATAATTCACTCAAAGGTACAAGTACAAACTTTTCTTTCCATTTTCTTTAGGTTTTCAGTCAGTTTCATTTTGCATAGTCAATGCTCAATATAGACTTTGATTTTGCATGAAATTGAGATTTGAACTAAAGCCTTAATACCCTATCCATGCTAATTAAGTACGAGTTTGCAGATATTTAGATTTGTGCTGTAATGGAACAAAATTAACAAAGTTCATTCAATACTGCAACGATTTAAATTAAACATCTAATTAACGATTGATAAGATCGATTCCGACCCCATAATTTGTCGTGTTTAAGATTCAATCATCCAAATCAAACCAAGATCATGTAACAAGACATTATCCAACATATTTGGATTCATAACATCTTTTTGACATCTAGCTTAGCGTGTAAGCATCAATTTTCGGCTTTAGGCCTCAAGAAGAACATGGGGGAAATTGAAACTATGCCTACACTTTTCGATATTAGAATCTTCATCTAGAGTTTATATATGCAATCACTTAAACATGAATATGATATGAGAAAGTAATTAAAACACGACATAAAACATAATGCAATACGAACATATATAACATGAATATACGAATGTATCAAAATCTATATAACATGAATTATTAATGTGTCTAAATTTATATAAATATATAACATCTTAAATATAATTATAATACGAGAAATAAAAAGAATACGACACAAATGCATGAATTATCAGGTGTACAATCACTGATTATATCATCTATATCTTTGAAACTTTTTTCGCTTTCATTGCAATCAAATTTATGCACTAAAACAACAAAAAAAAAAAAGTTACCTGATGATCATTCAGATATATCATGATGATTTAGCTTTTGTAAAAGGGTGTAGAAATTTGGTCATTTCAAATCATCCAAGACTTAGTGTATTGCTATTATTTTTCAGATTCATAAAATCTTGTATAGAAATCACAACAACCCTAGCCATATCTTCTCCAAATTTTCAGCTTAGAAACGCAAGCTCTTATGCTTTCCATTTGATATTTTCACAATAGCAATGGATATTAAAGCCAACCTCGATTAGTAGTAAATACATGATATTAAGGAATTAAATTTGAGGTTCAGGTTTTTTATCGCGGTTTTTAGTTAGGGTTGACACATGAAATTTTGGTTGCGGAATTTGATTTACTGTACCAAACGATGATTATATATATATATATAATTAAATTTGTTTTTGGGTAACTTATGGATCATAACTATAATATCTATGCCAAGTAAAAGTTTGTCGAATCCATAACATGTGATAGGGTCATGCAATTGTGACATTGCAGAAATCTGTTGTATTGTAAGGAGGAGGAATTTGGCCTTTCTTGTGGCGTAATGCTCGGTGATGGTGTCGATATGAACTTTGTTTGGCACCAAATCCCCCCATAGGAATAGGATGATTAAGGGAAAATAATAATAATAATAATAATAATAAAAAGCTATGCCAAAAACATTGAACGAAAACTTTTATCCAAATTGAGAAAGAGAATGTGTTAAAGAATACCTAACAAGGGAGGAATTTTGTCAAAGGTATCCTAAAGCAAAGGAAGCTATCATATGATAACTACCTCCAAGAATTAGAAGTATCTATGGGTAGGGTTAGACCAGACTCGAATAAAAAATTTGCTTGTCCAGACTCGATTTAGGCCTAATCCAACGGATCTGAAAATTCATTTTACTATTTGAAATATATTAAAATATTATTTTATATTTATATATTTATAATTAAATTTAAATAAAAAATATTTTTATTGATTAATAGTAATTCGGAACGACTCATATTACAAAAATTTTATCCCAACCTGATCCAATTCAAGCTGGGTAGAAAAGTCGAGCGAATAACCCGATCCATGGACAAGTTTACCAAAAATATGAAAAATTGAAAAAATTTACAATTAACACAACCTTAATAAAACCTCATCTTAATTTCACAAGATGATTCCTTTTGTGCTTAATTTTCATACATGGAGATAAGTTTAATTCACTTCACAAAATTTTTTGAATCGAGACAAATAGAATCTAATGCATATATTATATTTATACGTACGTAATTAGTGCAAGTAAAGTAATTACTTCATTAATTAAAAAAAAAAACTTTTTTTTTCCCTGAATTACAATAAATCTTTAGTAAAGTTCATTAAACCATATTCATGCATCGAATATACCATTTGAATGTAGGTTTTTGGGAAAAGGAATTGAGTTTAAGACGTACGAGTTTGTGCTCTATCATGCTTCCTTGCTTAATCATTTTGACTCAATAAGGTGCAAAAATGTTTGAAAAACTGGATGGCTTGTTTAGATTATCTAATAAGAGGAATAAGGCTGGCTTCTTTTTATATATATATATATATATATATATATATATATATATATAAAAAAGAACGTGTTGTAAACATGTTGAAATTCGAACCGAGACTTGCTTGATACCACTTATTAAAGTTAGTTGATTTGCTTTGATTAAAACTTTCAATACACGAAGAACCATCGATGAAATTAAAGAAAACCGAAATATATCAAAACTATAGTGTAAAGGGCGATAAAGGGCAGATTATGAAACAAATTAACTACATAAGCACATGGAGATTTACTCTTTTTTCACAGCAGGAAAAAATAAAGGGGATGTTAGGTTTGCCATTGAGAGAGAAAGAAAATGACTGGTAACATAATTTGGTAACATATCATCACTGACCATTAACTTAAGGCTTATGCAACTCACATGAGGAGACTATAACAAGAATTTTGACCACCCATGTTCTGAAAAAAAGCTTCAATTTTCTTAGCAACGTGTAATAACCAATTTTAGTCCGGGTCAAATCCGAATTGGATCTGGGCTACTACGGAGGCCCAATACTGGACCATCCAGACCTGCGGGCCCAATCTGGGGCAACAGGCATCCAGGCCCAATTAAGCCAACTGGGCCTGTTGGCCTAGCAGGCCCAAACCCTAACCCAACAGTAGGCCCGAACCCAACCCCAAACCCTGCAGCCCCCATGTGAGCCCCCTCCCTTACTAGCCAAACCCTAACCCTAGGAACCCCCTGACACCAACAGGCAACCACCCTAGCCCCCGCCGTACACGTCACCCTCTGCCCACCCTTGCCTCTACCAGACAGCCTCCCCATTAGCCATCAAACCCACATGCTAGCCCCTACCCAACCACCTAGTGAACCAACCCACACGCCACCATGCCTTGCAAGCAACCTTCCCTTGAAACCCCAATGTTAAACCCCAAACCCAGAAACATAGGGGGAGAGCAGCGAACCCCCTCTAGTAACCAAGACCCCCACCAAAACCAAAAAAACACAACAGCAACAAAAAATGACCCACCGCAACCCCCGTTCGAAACCCCCTCTTCTTAAAAGCCATCAACAAAAAAGGGATTAGGCTCTCCCTCACCCGAGATCCACCACCCCCCTGCAAAAAACAACACCCAGCAGCAGGAAACCAAAAACAAAACATCAAACAATAGAAAAGAAAAGTTTCAGATCTAGGGTTTTGATATGCGAGTTTCTTCTTTAGATCTAGGTGTTTTGGGTGAGATTCGGGCCAAACCAAGCCCAACTCCGAGTAGAGAAGGCCAAAAGGAAGGGTTTGGAGGCATTTTGATCGAAATTCGATTCCAACCACCGACGGCGGACGGCAATGGACCGCCGGCAATCGGCGGCGGATTTTGGATAGGGTTAGAGAGAGGGGAGAGCTTCAAGGGAAGAGAGAGATGAGAAGAAAAAAAAAAGGTTTAAAAGGGGGTTTTATACGGTGCCAAAACGGCACCGTTTTGAGAGGAGCGGGTCAGCATGACCCGTGGGTCAATCTGGGTCCGCGCCTGACCCTGTCCAGCTGGAGGGGAAAGAAAGGAAAAAGAAAAGAAGAGGGAAGAAAGGAAATAGAAGAAAGGAAGAAAAAAAAAAAAAAAAAAAAGAAAAGAAAAGAAAAAAGAAAAGAAAAGAAAAGAAAAGGAAAGAGAGGGAAGAAAGAAAGGGAAGAAAAAGGAAAGGAAAGAGAGGGAAGAAAGGAAAGAGAAGAAAGGAAAAGAAAAGAAAAAGAAAGAGAGGGAAGAAAGGAAACAGAAAAAAAGAAAAAAAAAGAAAGAAAGAGAGGGAAGAAAGGAAAGAGAAGAAAGAAAAGAAAAAGGAAAGGAAAGGAAAAGAAAAGAAAAGAAAAGAAAAAGAGGGAAGAAAGGAAAGAGAAGAAAGGAAAGAAAGAAAGAAAAAGAAAAAGAGGAAAGAGGAAAGAAATGAAAGAGAAGAAATGAAAGGAAATGAAAAGAAAAGAAAAGAAAAGAAAAGGAAAGGAAAGGAAAAGGAAATGGAAAAGGAAAAGAAAAGGAAAGGAAAAAAAAAAAAAAGGAAAGAGAAGAGAAGAAAGAAAAAAAAAAGGAAACAAAAAAAGCAAACAAAGATCTTAATATTTATTTTTTTCTCTCTTAGGAATTATTAACATTCAAGCTCTGAATTTTTTTTGCAATTTTGCAAGGTAAGTTTTTTATTTTTATGTTTATTTTTTTCATAATTATTATCTATGTCAATTTATTTTTATTTACATTTTATTTTATTATTTTATTTATTTACCTTTCCTATTATAGTAGTTATTATTATTATTTTTTATTTTATTTTATTACTTTTTCTTACCTTATTTTTTTAATTTATTAAATACCTTATTAATCTTTAAAATAATAATAATAATAATAATAATAATAATAATGGCATTTTGGTGCATGCATAACATACTCTAAATATGTATTTCAAATTATTTTCGATAAAGGAAATTTAAAAACAAATGCCGACGACGGAATTCAAAGGATAACACAGTTGTGATTCTTAAGATATCTTGAGGTGAGAGGATCTCGTTAAATACCACCAAGAGTGTTGAGAATATTTAATGAGTATTCTCGATAATATATTTATGTTCACTTTCGTTTTCAAAAAAAAATAATAACAATTCTTGAAATTTTCAAAAAATAAACATGTTTTTAAAAATAAAATAAAAGAGAATTAGTTTTAAATACCGATGTTAAGTCCATTAAATCGAGATTTAAGATAACACGTGACTAAATGGTACCATTTTCTAAACGGGTGTCGCAGGGGTGCTAATCCTTCCTCGTGCGTAACCGACTCCCGAACCTGACTTTGTTTTTCTCTATGGTTTAAAGCGCAGACTTCGAAATTGGTTTTAAAAAATATATTTTTTAATTAATTTTAAAATATTTTACTAAAACCGGTTTTAATAGGTGGCCAATCACACCTAACAAAAAGGATTGGTGGCGACTCCATTTGTGTTTTAAAATCGTCTGGCGGTCGAAAAATCGTTATGACAGCTTGGCGACTCCACTGGAGACTTTTGGGAGTCAAGCCATTAATTAATCATGTGTTATCATAAGTCTTGATTTTATGAATTTAATTGATATTTAATTTTAATTTTAATTTTTAATTATTTATTTTTATTTTGTCTTGCATTCATATCTTGATTTTTGTTAATTCTTTATTTATGCTTTTTAATCATGTTATTTCTTTTTTGTTAATTCCTTCCCATACACTTTACACGCGCATTTGCATAACATGAGCCCTATACCTGGGTTACGTCATTTTAGGTGGAAGTAAAGTAACTATGCTCTCGTGAGGTAATAACCTCCACATGGGCTAGCAAAACACTTCTGGAGTAATAAAGTACTTACGCTTTCGTGAGGTGATAACCTCCGCATAAGCCTGGAAAATATACTCTAAAAAATTGAACCCGTTTAACTCGGGGTGCCTTACTAGCCTTAACGGGCGATAGTGAGGAGCAATTTGGGGCCTTTAGAACCTAATTCAACCTCATGTAATGAACTTAGGTAGAGCCATATCAAATTCCTGATCGAATATCCCCGAAATTAGGAACACATGGAGGAACCTTTGTGCTCTTTCGCTATTTGTTTTACATTCCGTCAAACACTGTAGATCGGGCAATAATGAACGTACATTGTGCTGCCCGCAATAAGTTTCATATTTTGCACAGAAGGCACTGTGTTGCCTAAATAAGTTGATACTGTTGGGGCAAATGTTCATTAACTTTTTGAATTTGTGAATATGGAAATTCTTTCCTTCAAACACCCTTGCATTTCGTACATCTCATACATTTCATGCATTAATGCACTTGTAAATAAAGCATGTACCTTTATAATTATATATTTTTGATTTCACGGTGATAATAATATCATCTATTAAATTGCATAAACACTTGTTGATTGATTAAATAAGAATTGCAGACCGGTGGTGTTGAATAAATATTTGGACACTCGTGCCATAATAAGACCCACTACCCCAAAAGTTTTTGATAAAAATTGGTTTTTGAAAATAATTTTTTGATTTTTGCGGGAAAAATCTGTTTCAAAAATATTGTGGATTGAATTTGGGGCAAATTTTGTGCAATGAAATTGTTGAATAATTAAGTTCAGTCCAAATGATGTTAATTTAATTATTGAATATTTTTCTGTATATATTCGTGCATTAATTTGTTTATTCTTTAGACAAATCAAAATTGGCATCATGTTGCAGTCATAACATGCATGGTCATTCATTGTAGAATACATTTGTGACATACATGATCCCTCGCTGTATATATTCATGCCTTAATTTGTTTACTCTTTACACACACCAAATTGGCATCATGTTGCAGTCATAACATTCATGGTCATTCATTGTAGAATACATTGTCAAATTGGCATCATGTTGCAGTCAAAACATACATGGTCATTCTCCGTATATACCCGTGTATCAATTTATTTATTCTTTACATGCATCATATTGACATCGTGATTGCATTCATAACAATATGGTCATGCATTCGTGACATACATGGTCACTCACTGTATATGTTCATGCATTAATTTGTGTATTCTTTACATGCATCATATGGGCATCGTGTTGCATTCACGGCATTCATAGCTCATTCATCATGAAACACATTTGGGGAATAAAAAAGAAGTCTGCTTAGCTTTAAAAACTTTGAAGAGATTTCTCTTTCAAATCAGAGGTATAAGAATTACTGAGTACCTATATGACACAGGCCAAAACCATGGAAGATGAACAAAATAGATTGGATAGGATGGAAAGAGCACAGAGGGAATTACAAGAACAATTGGAAAAGTCAAAAGAACAATTGGCAAAGTCATAAGAACAATCGGCAAGGTCCCAAGAGGAATCTAGAGAATAGATGACCAAGCTCATGGAACTGGTATCCGCGCGATCAAAGAAAGGGATACACCGAAAACTTGGCCACTAAAGAAAGGTCGGAGGCAAAGAAGGGTCGGAATGAGGTCGTAATGTTAGATGGCCAGTCTCATCAAAACACGGTTAATCCTGTCAACATCCCAAACTTAGGTGATCCAGCTGAACCAGCAAAGTTGAAAATGGTTGCGTGAAATGGGGCTTAGTCGGCAGATTCCCAAAGAAAATATCAACTATTAGAGAAAAGGCTTCGGGCAGTAGAAATCACAGATGTATTTAGGAGCGTGGATGCAAGTGAACGTTACTTGGTTCCTGATTTAGTCATTCCTCCTAAATTCAGAGTCCCCGATTTCAAGAAATATGATGGGGCAACCGATCCATCAGCCCATATCACTACGTTCTGCCGAAAGATGATAGGCCATACGGAAAATGATAAGCTTTTAATCCATTGTTTTCAAGATAGCCTCAGCGGATCCGCGATTAGGTGGTATAATCAATTGAGCAGGGATCAGATTCGTTCTTGGAATGGTCTGGCTAGAGTTTTTCTAATCCAATACAAGCATGTGACTGATATGGCGCCTGACTGTCTCACCTTGCAAAATATGGAGAAAAGGGCCACTGAGAGCTTCAAAAAATATGCTCAGAGGTGGATGGACATGGCCACCCAAGTACGACAACCTCTGACTCAAAAGGAAATTACTGTCTTTTTTGTGAATACACTACAGGCCCCGTATTATGATAGACTCGTCGGCAATGCCACGAAGAATTTTACGGATATGGTAACCTCAGGAGAGATGATTGAGAATGCTATCAAGAACGAGAAACTCCAAGGAGATAAGACATCCAATGCCGAGAAAAACAGGGCACCTGAAAATAAAGAGGAAGATGTCCAGGCTGTGGGAGAATTCACTCCATATCCCCAATTCCCTTCATATCAATCATGTTACTCTACCAATGTCTATCCAAGCCATTATCCTTACCTGCTAAATATTCATCCCCAAACACCTAATCCTATGCTAGCCCCTACAACTAGGCTTGCTTCCCAGAAACGACCGCAGGGCAACCAAGAGAAATTTTCAATCCCAATCCCTGAACTATTTTCATTACTAATAAGGAACCAGTACCTTACCCCTGTGCCTTTAAAAACAGATCCAAACCCATTAGCAAGGAGTTATGACCCAAACAGAAAGTGTGAGTATCACATGAGGCAATTAGACATTCAACTGAAAAATGCAGACAACTGAAGGAAAAGATTGAAGGTCTTGTCCACGATGATATTTTGACTCCAGAGCTTATCAAACAGTGGAAATCCGCATTGCCATAGATTGGTTTATTCTTTGGGGGTTTTGAGGATAAGAATTGTTATCTTTAAAAGCATGTCAATAAGCATTGAGAAATTTGCATGTAGTTCTATGCCTCATCATAAAAGCACTTGTCTTATGTTGGCATCCACATGAAATAAATAAATTCTGAATTTCAAATGCTTTGTGTTTATTGTGTTTTAATAATAATTTGAATTTGCAAAAATAAACATTAAGAAAATTCTTGATTTTGAAGAATGCGTTCTTAAAAGAAAAAAAAATTCTTTCTTCACATTAAGAAATGATGGGGAGTCTTGAGAATATTGATGATCATTATTAGAAATGACCCAATACCCTTCCACCTCTCTTTCGGACCTTTCTATGCTTGAATCGTTTGAGTTTGAAAAAAGCAATACTTCCAAGAAAATATTGTTGAATTTTAGAAACCATAGTCAATGCAATAAAAAAATGCATATCCTAGTTTAGGCTATGAGCAATGGAACAAACTTTTTGAAAAATTCGAGCTCTTTGGAGTCTCAAACAAGTGAAACCTTTTTCAAGAATCTAGATTATGGTAAATTGATGTGTGTCAAGATTATGCCAAAACCATTCACATCCCTTTCAATAACCACAAACACGAGCTGTCCAGACATCACTTCATGATTAACGTCTCGGGGCACAATGACTAAACCTGATTTTCTCATGTTTCCAGAAAAACCTATTTTTGAGCCATATTCTTTCTTGTCACTTCGGACAGCCCAGAAAAAGACTCGAGGTCTTCCTCGTAATGATACGAATTCTCATTTGTATGACCAAGGTGCATCATTTGTAGACATGGAAAACAGGTGGTGAGTAAGGATGAAGTAATTTTCGGGGCATGCACCAATCAAAAAAAAAAGTAAAACAAAAAAAAAGTGACATCATGCATTTACGAAATTCAGGACGATTTCAAGAAAAGTCATTTTCAACGTGTTTTCCTCTAAGGAATAACTCTTTAGTTTAAATGTTTGTGTTTGATATGAAAAATGGCTATCTTTCATCATCCTTTCACAAATTATAAAAATATCTTTTTGCTTCCCCTTTTGAGCCTAATGAATACTTTCGTTCTTTGAACCCGATCAAGGATCACCCTCCACACTAAGGGACAGATGCGAGGAAGGATCTTCTCAAAGGTCACAGATAATGAAGTCCTGGTTCAAAGACAAAAAAAAAAAGAATGCTTTGAATCAAAGAGCAATTTAAGCTTCCAAATAACTACGGGCTCACCTTGTAATAATACCTTATTAATATTTAATAATAATAATAAAAAAAAATGATGGCATTTCGGTGCATGCATAACATAGTCTAAATATGTCTTTCAAATTATTTTCGATAAAGGAAATTTAAAAGCAAATGCCGACGACGGAATTCGAAAGATATCACAGTTGTGATTCCTAAGATATCTTGATGTGAGAGGATCTTGTTAAATACCACCAAGAGTGTTGGGAATATTTAATGAGTGTTCTCGATAATAGATTTACGTTCACTTTCGTTTTCAAAAAATAATAACAATTCTTGAAAAAATCAAAAAAATAAACATGTTTTTAAAAATAAAATAAAATAAAAGAGAATTAGTTTTAAATACCAATGTTAAGTCCATTAAATCGAGATTTAAGATAACACGTGACTAAATGGTACCGTTTTCTAAACGGACATCGCGGGGGTGCTAATCCTTCCCCGCGCGTAACCGACTCCCGAACCCGACTTTGTTTTTCTCTATGGTTTAAAGCGCAAACTTCGAAATTGATTTGTTTAAAAAAATATTTTAATTAATTTTAAAATATTTTACTAAAACCGGTTTTAATAGGTGGCCAATCACACTTAACAAAAAGGATTGGTGGTGACTCCATTTGTGTTTTAAAATCGTCTGACGGTCAAAAAACCATTATGACACAACGAATGCATTGACTTAACATTGGTTATGAAATTCTACTCAAACCCGACCCAATACAAACTGGATCTATCAGACTGGATAAACTACTCGATTTTTGAGCAGGTCTACTTATTATCCTCTTATCCATTTTAATTAATGAGGAAAAAACCATGCAATTTCATGTACTTTTGTTAAACATAAAAAATGTTAATAAGACCCACCAATTCAATATTGAAGATGAAAGGTAAAAATTGAATAACAACATAAAATTATTTAATAGTTATTATCCTCTCTTAAGAGAAATAAGATTCAAAAGTCGAATCCCAGTCTTCATTTGGATTTCATCAGGTACATATAAATTTATTTTTTTAATATTTTTTTTATAAATTTAAAAAAAAAAAATTTGTAGATATTAAAATTCAAATCTTAAACTTATTAAATGTCATTTTTTTTTAAAATAATTGTCTTAATTAACCGAACTAAACTGAAATTTTTTCTTCTAACGTTTTAATTGTGTAGTTGTGATCATATTTTTCCCAAGTTAATCTACAAAGCTCCCATCGGCCATCACCTTGAAATTTTTTTACATAATTATCGAGCTGAAAACATAGTGGCAAAAATCAATTTTTTTCTGATCGGATTAGGATTTCAAACAGATTCCGGGGTGCAAATTTGATGTAAAATCATTAAAAATGTTGAGTAAAAGTGTGATCCACAAAATCAGAGAAAATATTAGAAAACAAAATTGAGATCTTATATGTCACTTCTAGGAATATTTTGGGACCATGGTTTCGTTTCCTTACATGCTTTTTTGAATTTTTAGCAGTGATATATATATTGGAACATTTCCGAGAGGAATTGTGGTTGCCACAAATAAATAGATAAATTCCAAATATGATACCTTTTCAAAAACCAGCTGTGGATAATTTATATTGGCCTTTCCTCTCTTTTTTTTTTTTTTCAATGTTGCAAGGCTTTTTTTTTTATCTAGGTGTTATTTGATAAATTAAAAATTAAGTGATGAAATTAAATATTGAATTTATAAGTATTGAATTTGTATTATAAAAATTATTTGTATATTATTGAAAATTAAGTACTAAGTATAATTATATTGTTTGATAAAAATTTAAAAATTATTTATTTCATAATTTTAATCTTATTAACATAATATTTTATATTATTTTGGATAGTTCTACATAAAATTTAAAAGGTGTAATTTAAATATTTCATCTTTGTAACAAAAAAAAAAAGAGATAATTTAGTTCAACTATACATTTTTTAAAATAAAATTGATTTAACATGTTCTGCATTTAATTACGTACTTATCTCATTGAACAATTTTTTTTGTTAAAAATTTTCAATTAAGTAAAATTTAATATGGATTATCAAACACATTGAAAAAAAAATTAAATGTTGAAAATTTTCTTTTTCAATGCATTGAAAATTTTCTAACAGTTTATCAGACACAGTCTTAAATTCTTAATTGAGTGGTTGTACTATTGGAGTAACTTTCTTTTATTTTTATTATTATTTTTTAACATATTGTATGGATACTTATTGGACTTATATTGTCAAAACTGACTTGAATCCAAAAAATATATTCAACATTAAATCGTTCAAATTTGAATTAACCCGGTTTGACAAAAAATATAAACAATATGAACCTGTCCAATCCAAAACCAAAATGATTTTTAAAAAAATGCTATGACTTGAGCTTAATGGAGCATGATCTTAATGTAATATACATCATCTCTTCTTTTTCTTGAATTAAAAAGAAGAAGGAAAAATAATAAAGAGAGACCCATTTTTGATTCAATTATTCCTAATCAATATATAATCTTCCTGTTATGAATTAATTAAAAAAAAATTAGGTGAGCATAGATGTCATTAGAATGATTTTCCCCTCTTTTATCAGTATAGTTGCTAAATAGCTCTAAATGTGATGATTAGGTGTAGGAAAATTGAGATGTTTGAGATTGTGATTGTGGTGATTAATGTGGGGTTTTTTCTCCCTTGATGATAAGAAATGGATTACAAGAAGTGACACTTGATGGGGCCTTTTTGTCCATCATGAAACCAGCATTTTGACCCCATCTAGCCATACTTCCAAACCCTTTTTTGAGATTTTGGCCATGCCCAACGGTTTTGGGGAGAGAGATCTAGCTTTTGGCCATTGAAAAAAAAAGTAGTGAAAAAGAAGTTTTGATTCTCCACTAGTCTAGTCTTTTACTAGTGGTCAAAAGGCAGTTGAGCCTCACCCATGATTTCACCACCAGTGGATCAGAAATGGAGCCTCAACTTATATTATTTCGAGTCTTCATTTTTTTTTAAATATTCGTGTTCAGCATTCAGACATGGATATGAAAATATGACCCTCCAAAAATCTTTTAAATACATGAATTCTTTTTTTAAAAAATTAACATACCCGTATCAAAAACATACACGTATGCGACACTTGCATTCAAATTCAAATAACATAGGCCTCAACCATGTTTGATTAGCTCTCTCCATTTTTTACCTTAGAGGAAAGAATGAAGGAACTTGTTTAGATTTACTATGAGTCAGATCATTCGTTCGATTCAATCTAACCCATAAACACTTTTAATTTTTTTTCTATAGTCATAAAACAATCTTGACATACATGATTATTTAAATTTTTGAATCCAAAACTCGGAAAAAGACAATTATTAACAAACATCCATTGCATTCGAGCTGCCTTCGTTTACTACATCAAATGAATTACTAGCAAAAAAACTACTTAATTTTGAATCAAAAGTTACACAACAATTAACAAGCAACAATATTATAGAGGACAAAATTAGATAAAATTTTGAAGAATAAGTAGCTCAAAGAGGACAGAACGATTACATTAGAATTTTTATATCCAACTTTTTTGTAACATTATCTATTATAAATGAATTTGAGCCATGACATTTTCATGTTTGTTTTAGTGGTGCTAATGCTAGCTATAGTTTGGTATGCTTACAGGTTGGGTAGTTTGTCCGGTTCGACAGATCCGGTTCGTACTTGATCGAATTTGGACAAGAATATTTATAATTCAACCCGATCCGGATCACTGTTCACATATTAAAAATATATATATTTTTTTAAATTAATTATAAAAAATATATATATATAAATTAATAAAAATATATTTTTTTATTAAAAAATAAACAATAATTTAAATTCGTCCAAGACCGAACTTTGACAAAAAAAATAAAAATATTTCGAAACTTGATCCATGAGCACCTCCAACTATAGTCACCAAAATGGGTTTTTGGTGGTGGGATTTGCATAACAAATGCATGACATTTGAAGCTTAAAGCTTGTTCCCACCCATGGCCATCCCCCACGCTTATCCGTCCATATTATCTTTTTGTTGCCTTGTGTGGGTTGTGGTCTCCACCTCCTCTCCATGCCCCACGTGTTACTCTCTTTCACATTTTGGGAATTACACGTTTCTGTCGATCAACGGGTCGAAACTCCTCGATTCACGTCATCATCATCATCATCCTCTTCATGGTTGAAAAATCGAATCAATCAAGATCGATTGAATTAATTTAATCGAAAATTGAAAATTTATTCAATCTAATAAAATCAAAATAATCATACTATTTTTATTTTAATACGTATCGATATTGGTGTATTTTGACATATCATTTCGAATTGTTCACATATTTTAAATATTTTTTTCATATATCTATATATATAATTTATTTTCAAATTTCTCGATAAAATATATATTATATACATATATAAATATACATCTATTACATGCATATATATATTTTTATACAAATATAATAGGTAAAATAAATATTAAAATATTAACAAAATATAGTAAATTATTATTAGTTATGTTCAATAGCTAATTTAATGAATATATTTTATTTTTAAATATAATTATGAAAAAAATAAAAATGATCATGACACAAAAAATATTAAATTGGTTTTAAAAAATCAAATAAGTGATTTTTTTTTTAAAAATTAAAATCTTGTACCAACCGGTACGGACTGATACTTACCAGTACCGACCAGTATTGATCGGTACAGACTGGTACAGGCCGGTACGACCGGTACGGACTAGTACAAAAATCGAAACGGTACGAGACTGGTACCGTTTCGATTTACCTTATAAACGGTACGTATCAGCCGATACGGTAGGTACCGATACGATACCAATAACATTGGATAAAATACGTAAAATTAAGAATGATAATTTAGATTTTATCGATAAAAAATAATTTTATATTTTTTTAAAAAAATTATAAGTAATGAGGTTTGAACTTTTAATTTCTTAATTTTATATTTTATATTCATTTTATATTTAAATTATTTTATTTAATATTTAAATTTTTAATTAAACTAACAAATTCAATCAATTGATCAATTAAATCGATAATAAAAAATCTCACTAATTTTTTATTCGATCCGATTTTTTCAACTTTGCTTCTCACATATATGTACTTGCTAATTAGGGATGGCAAAATTCGATCTGACCGATAAATTTCGCATCGATCCGTTTAGAATGAAAGATTTTTTTTTCGAAAAGCAGGGCCGAGATGGAGCGGAGTGATTTTGGTAAATGCTTGCTCCGCTCCGCCCCGATTTTTTAAATTACTATCTTACTCCTTAAAATATTTTATATTTTTTTCTTATACTTTTCTTATATATATATATATTATATATACTAAAATCATATATATTAATATTATATATATATACTTTTAATATATATTATGTATATTAAAAAATTTATATATTAAAATTATGTTAATAAATAAATTATATATAATTTTGTACAATATTAAGTTAAATAATTAATAAAAATTAGACTGAAATGAAATAAAATATCATAAATCAATTATAAATATAACCAACATTAATTAAAATAAAATTTTTTAATATCTATACAAAAATAAAACAAAAATAAATTAAATAATCTTCGTCCCCTTCCATTGCCAGCTGCTGTGCATGGAATCAGATAATTAAACATAGATTAGCAACATGTTGAAATAGCTAAACTGCCCTTTAAACCGTCACGTGCCCTGTCGGGATTGGGTGGATTAAATAGTAACAGATGCCAAACTTCGTTGTATTAAATCCTGGCCCACCTTTCGTAGTCTTGTCTAGTTCTATGCCCATTTAAAAGAATGGCCATGCCATCTCTATGCAACATTTTTTAGCAGCCTCTCAAAAAAAGAACTTCTATCATGTTCTTCTTCTCTAGTAAACTTTCAGAATTCAAACTCAAATTTTCTCAATTTCATCACTGAATTATATATATATATATATAAATATATTTAAAAGGTGGAGAAATGGAGAGCACCGACTCGTCCACCGGCTCGCAGCAGCCTAACCTGCCACCAGGATTCAGGTTTCACCCCACGGATGAGGAACTAGTAGTACACTATCTCAAGAAAAAGGCTAGTTCAGCTCCTTTGCCGGTTGCAATTATTGCAGAAGTTGATTTGTACAAGTTTGATCCATGGGAATTACCAGGTAAAACAGGTTTTCACCCAATCTTAATTGTATGCAAAATTTGTTCAAAAAGGGTAGAGGAAAAGAAGAAGAAGAAAAATGAAAAAGTGCATATAAATTTAAGTGCATAGGATTATGATAAAGAATCTTTTGAATTTGATTTGGCTTTTCAGCTAAGGCCACGTTTGGTGAGCAAGAATGGTACTTTTTTAGTCCGAGAGACAGGAAGTATCCGAATGGAGCGAGGCCAAACAGGGCGGCTACTTCAGGTTACTGGAAGGCTACCGGAACTGATAAGCCGGTATTGGCTTCAGGAGGGACGACTCAAAAGGTTGGTGTGAAGAAAGCACTGGTTTTCTATGGAGGGAAACCCCCTAAAGGGATCAAAACCAATTGGATCATGCATGAATATAGGCTTGCTGATAATAAGACTAACAACAAACCCCCTGGATATGACTTGGGCAACAAGAAAAACTCTTTAAGGGTAATCACTTTTGTCAGGTTTAATTATTCAGTTTATGGTCATATTCAGGAATTGATTGTTTGAAAACTGATTTGTTTGCTAATGAGAAGGTTTTTTTTTGGTTTTGTTTTGTTGCTTTTTGGTTTATAGCTTGATGATTGGGTGCTATGTCGAATCTACAAGAAAAACAACACGCATAGACCTCTGGATCATGATAAAAATGACTCCATGGATGACATGATTGATCCAATACAACCTTCAATATTAATTGGTAGCCAAAATAATGCAAGATTTCAATTCCCAACAAAGGGAACAAGTTTTGGCACATTGCTTGAAAATCAAGAGCATAACCTGTTTGAAGGAATGATGGGGAGTAGTGATGGGATTAACAATGGTTCTATGTCTCATCAGTTGAGATGTTCAAGCTCAAAACCAGACCTGTCTATGGTTAATCCACTCAAAAGGACTCTCTCATCAGTTTACTGGGCCGATGAAGACACAGCAGCAGGGCCTTCAACAAGCAAGAGATTTCATGGGGAAAGCAATGATGAAAACATGGAAAAAACTGATGGAAATGGTTCAATTGCCACTCTGCTTAGCCAACTACCTCAAACACCTCCATTGCAAGAACAACAAACAATGCTGGGATCAATGGGAGATGGGATTTTTCGGCCTCCATATCAACTTCCAGGACTGAATTGGTACTCTTAATTCAATTCCAGGTAGTGGGTATTCCATAGATAATACCATCTATACCTTAAAAAAAAGTTCAAAATCAAAACTTTGAAGTAGCTTGGAAGCTGTCAGTGTCATGTTACATACTTGTTGATACAGTCGCCAAATAGTAATGAAGCATTTGGATTGGGATAAAGATTGAGATTTTGATTGTTAGGGAAGAGAAGAGATTAGAAAACACTTCATTAGATGAACCAGGCCTCAATGTTTCTTTGAGTACTGTAGTAGCTGCCAAATTTCATCTCTTAGAGGCCATAGATATAGGTAAAATTTTATAATATATATATATTTGTATACATATAGTTTGTTGTTTATTATGTAGAGATGCAAAGAAGGAAAAAAAGAAAAGGGGAGGGAGGTGGAAACTTGCTCCAAAAAAAAAAAAAACTGATGGATGATGATAAACTATTTTGCTTCTAGATACAACATTGAAATCTTTGTATAGAAATCCTTGTTGTTGTAGAACTTTATTAATGTTGATGATGCATATTTTTAAGAATATATTGGTTAAGGTTTGTCTACATTAAATTCTATTTCATCTTTTATCATCTCTATTCAGATATATTTGGCTGGTATGAACTTTTTTTTCTTTCATAATTCCTTTTTATGGTTACTCTCCATAAACCCTAGATGGTAAAAGATTTTAAATTCTTTTTTTTTTCCAGCCATTTTTCTTCTTCTTTCCAGCTAGCTAGGTTTTTGAAGAATCTTTCATCCGAGCATTTGATCAGTGATTGATGCATGATTTAATGCTTGAAGAGTAGGATTCGAACTCTCCTTCCCTAAATTAAAAATAAATAAAAAATAAAAAAAAAACAGTTTTTGAAGAATTATTCTTTGTATGAAGCATGCAATGTGATTATATAAATAGTTCAACTAAAAGTGGCTACTAGGTTTAGTGTACTTTCCGATGCTAATAACAGGATCCAAAGGGGGATATAGGAGGGGAACAAATGAATCTCAAATTCAAAGCTTTCCCACTTCTTAAAATAATATTATTGACTAATACAATTTAATATTATTATTTTTCTATTCAATTTCTTTTTGAATCTCAACAAAAATAATATTATTTACTAATAATATAATTAAAACAATAATCATTAACATTACTAGGTATGAATACCCAATAATTGGTTGATAAGAGCTGAAGTATATGGGGCCATATTACTATTTTCAATTTTTTTTTTTTTTATTATTGCCATTGTCACATATATCAGTCAACTAATTTATATATATATATATATATATGATTATGAACATCCATTTGTGATAAAAGAAAATTAAAAAAAAAAAGTGAAAAAAGGAGTTAATTACACCTAATGATTTTTTAAACAGAACAAAAAGTATAGCTAAAAGTAATTTTTTTTTAAAAAATAAATTACTAATATAATCTTATTAATATATATTATTTTATTTTATAATTTGGTTTTTTGATATATTCTCTTACTCAATCAGAAATTTTATATATAGTATAGATATATTAATTTGTTTGTAGCTAGCTTGTAATATTTATTATATTAAATTATTAATGACCATATAAATTAATTGTTTTCTATAGAAAAAATTTGCTACAAAAATCAGCTATTTTTCCGCAAAAAAAATAAAAGGATATTACGCAATATATTAATATAATTTTATAAACAAAATATTTCCTTTTATACAAATATAGCCCTGCCCATCACCTGATTTAAGTTATTGCTAAGCTATAGCCTTCCTATCAATTGTTTGGCTTTGAAAAAGAATATCAATCCTTAATTATCTTTCTTTTTTTTCAGTTTTCATGATGTGGTTCTTTTCCTTCTCTTTCTTTTTTTCACTTGACAAAGATGGTTGATCTCCTAGACATTGAAAGCTAACAATTTTAATGTTTGAATAAAGAAAGAAATTATTATTATTTTTTTCCATTTTCAAACAAGGTGAAAATAGGGTTGAAGAGATAACAACTTAGGACTTAAGTTTTGAGACTTAGCTAAGGCTTGGGAGTAACATGAAAAATAAAAGTTTCAAAACATTAACCAATTGCTAGTTTTTATGTAATTATCAGATGTTTAATTAGATTAAGTATAATTTAAACACACATATTTTAATAGATAATCTCATGATCAATTTAAACTCAAAAATTAAAAGTTGAATTTTCTTTTACTTATCTATACAAAATTCGATTCTTAATTCAGACATAAAATGCAGCACGGTGAGAACTCTCTCTTCCCATTAGCCATCCAAACAAAATTGATTCTTGATTCAGTCATAAAACGCAGTCATTGAAAATCCTTTTCTCTCATTAACCATCCAAACAAAACGTTAATCAATTTTTTTTTTCTCTAAAATAAAAAAATTGAGTCTAAGATATCTGAGTATGGATGTCATTTTCTTTTCATTGGATTGATAAGGCATAGCTAAGTATATTCCATGTCAAAGCTAAAGGTCACACAAATTGACAACAAGAGGCTACCTCACAATTCACAAATTAAAAAACTTTTTTTTTTTTTTGCTCTTTGAGACTATGGGACCATTTCACTATCATCAAAAGGAATCATTCACTTAAAACCACACAAATTAAAAGCCCTTTAATTAACATTCCTTTCCAAGGAAAGTGTACAAAACAACTTTATAAAATTTCATATCCATTAGTGATTAATTTTGGAATAGATATTGAAAACCGATGAAATGGGCTATCATCCTAATTTGTGGACGATGCTATCACAAAATATTTAAAAGCCTAGAACACAAATATGAGATTATTCTAATCATAATCATCTCTTTTCACATGCTTAATTAATGAAATTTGTTATTCGGGTACATGTCTATATACATATACACATATGATATATATATATATAGATGCAATGTATATACGAATACGTGTGATATACGCACATGTTTACGTACACGTAGTTGATGAAAATGAAATTTACGCGAATTTGACTTGATATTAGATTTCATATCGAAACAATATTTGTGTCATGTAAACTCGTTCGAATAATTGAGATTTTACACATAAAATTAGATGTTGTGATTGCAAAAGAAAGAGATGGTTGTTGAATCATGAATGTTAATAATGTAGGACACTATTTATGAAGAAACATTACCCATGATCTCTATCTAAAGATAAGATAAATATTGTGAAAAAAAAAAAGTTTTGAAATGGGAAGGTTTTCATTTTCTTTCATCAATGAACCTACCAAAAAGAATAGGGTTTTCATTGATAAGGCAATATCTAGCCAACTAAAATTCTTTACAAATCTTAGGCCCATACTTCATTATTGAATTGGAAAAGCTGTCAAGTAGCATTAACTTTTAACAACTTAATTAGGCACTGACCCACAAAATGACACTTGATTTTTGAGCTGTTCTTGGGGAAAAAACCCCACCCTTGGCCTTGGACCATAGAAAATCTGAATTATAATTCACATTTTACGTTCGAATAAAGTATCAGCAATTTTTTCTTCTATCTTCGGGTTGAGATTTTTTTATATATAAAAAACAGATTGTTCATGATGTGAACCTTAGGGGTTAAATCCTTTGAATTTCTTTATGGCCCATCATGTGAAGCTTGGATCACATTGACTAATTCTTGGTCTTCCTCATTCAAACAGCCCAACTTGAATGGCTTGACATTGCTTAAAAGATTTGTAGATTCTTCCCAAGTCCTTTGCACCAATCCTTGCATAGCTTCCTTGAGCTTATTAGATCTTGACCTTTTAATAAGTCCAATTGGAACATGCAATGAATCTAGCATCAATTACCAACTAGCAACCTAATTTGCACTATAATTAAAAAAAAAAAAAAATTAATCACTTGTCACAAGCAAGATCTAGCTGTACAATTTGCAAGACCAAAGCAAATTCAATTAATAGGCTATACTTTTTGAAAGAAAAAAAAATGAATAGGCTATAAAATTGAGGGTGAGGGTAACAATATTAAATTTTCTTTTATATCCTTTGAAATACAGAAACATAAGCTTTTTTATGGCTTCCCCTATCCTATGTCTTAGTCTCTAGTGTTTATATTTTGGAGGTAAAATTCATTAGTCAATGCTGTATAATTGTTCTTTTATTACTAAAATAATATTAAATTAAATTACAATTCATGACCCTTGAGTTCTTAAAAATATTTTGGGAAACAAAAAAAATAACATGAACATGTTATGAAAACATAATTTTTTTTTTAAAATTGAGTCACTCTGATTAATTATGCAAGATATGTCATGAATTGAGACACGATACGAACACACATTTAAAAAAAAAATCTTAATGATAAAATATGTAAACTATGAGATGATTGAGACACGACACGAACAAAACATAGAAAAATAATTAAAACACAATACGAAAAATAACATGAACACGACAAGAATACACGGACGTGTAAAAATTTATATAAATTTATAATACTTTATAAATATTATTAACATGTAAAAATTTATATAAATTTTAATACTTTAAAAACACATAAAAAATTACACGAACACAAATTTTTCTCTAAATTGAATAACTATGACAAATTATTTAATATATGTTATGAATTGAGACATGACATGAACACAATATAAAATAAATAAATAAATAAAACACAGCACAAAAAATAACATGAACCCGACACGAATATACGAACGTGTGAAAATATACATAAAACGAATTATTAACGTGTAAACATTTATATAAATTTATAATACTTTGAAAAAATACGAACATGTTAAGAACACAATTTTTTCATTAAATTGAATAACTATAATAAATTATGCAAAATATATCATAAATTGAGACACGAAACGAAAGCATAAATTTTTCTCTAAATTTAATCACAATGATAAATTATGTAAAATATGAGATGAATTAAGATACGACACGAACACAAGATTGAAAAAATAATTAAAATAAAACACGAAAAATAACATGAACACGACACGAATATAGAACGTGTAAAAAATATACATAAAATGAATTATTAACATGTAAAAATTTATATAAATTTATAATATTTTGAAAAAAAAAAGAAAAAAAAAAAAGAACACGAACACAACATAGGAAAATTTATTAAAACACAACACTAAAAATAACACAAACATGATAAGGATACACGAACGTTTAAAAATATACATAAAATAAATTATTAACATGCAAAAATTTATATAAATTTATAATATTTTAAACACACAAAAAATAATACAAACATATAAATTTTTCTCAATTTTTTTCTCTTTCCTTCCTACCCTTTTTCTTTTTTCTTCTTTCTCTACCCTCAACCAGGGGCGAAGCCAGAAATATTGACGAAGGGGGGTCGAAATTAGATCTGCTCAAGCGTCGGGCAGCTCGCCAGACACGACCCGTACTAGACTGGGTCTGAGCAGGGAATATTGTGTTCTGGGCCGGCCGGGATCATTGTTTTACTAATAAAATAATATTATTTGATTTAAATTTAATTATAAAAATATTAATAAAAAATATATTTTTTATTTTTTTAAATAGAGTGAACAGTAATCTCGAGCCCGTGGGTCGGTCCTGCGTAAGGATGAACAAAAATTTCGGGCCACGGCCTGACCCATGAGCACCTCTAACCGAAATATACATATAAAGATTTAAAGTAAAAATAAAAATCGTGTATGAAATAAACCTGTCCAAGGATAAGGTTATTCGGCGGCTTGAATCGGGTCGGGCCTTGAACAAGTAAAAAATTTTGCTATGTGAGTTTGACTCGACCTAGTCCATGGACAACTTTAGTATAAAAATATTAAATTTAAATATTATATATGATATTAAATTTGCTAACAATATATAAATTTCTTATAAGAAAATAATTTTTTAAAAACTTTTTAAAAATTATAATTCATGTTACATATGAAAAAAAAAAATTAATAAGAAATAAGCTCTCAACGTAAAAAAAAAAATATTGTCTAATTAAAATATGCATAAAATTATTTGATATTATAAAAGAAAATCATAAGATTATATGTATTTAGAAAAAATAAAATAAGTTAAATGCACAATTCGTATTAGATATTGTAATTGTTTAACTTTTTTTTTTCCCTTATGAGTATAGAATGAAAAATATTAAACAAAATAATTAATGTAAATGTATCTAGTTAATTGATTGAAAAAGTAAATAGAGAGAATTAAGCTAATAATAATGAATGAGGTTTAAACTAAAAAAGTTATTAAATTTATTATATCAAATAAATTCAATAAATGGGGCTAAATTGAAAGGTCAAACAAATTTTGGAGGGGCTAAACATAATTTTATTTTATTTCAAAAATCTTTAAAAAATTAAGAGAGGCCAAATTGAAGCCAAACAAAATTTGAAGGGTTCAAAGATAAATTTACCCTTATTTTAAAAAATTAAAAAAATTTAAAGGGAGCCCCGCATTCGCCCCAGCCCTCAACAACCAAAAAATATGAAGGAGCCCACCAAAAAAAAGAGTGACGTGGCCACCAATGAACGTTGGGGCATGTCTTACGTCGTCTCTCATCGAGTCAAATGTAATTGACGTGTACATTAATTTTTACATGAAATAAAATATTACAAATACTTACAATCATAATGAAAGTTTTTTTTTTTTAAAATCACAAACTATGAATTGAAGTAAGATATGTTCAAGGATCGAGTTATTGGTTCAGTCTGAATCGTATTGAATTGGGTTTAGATGAATATTTTTTTAATTCGGTTGGCCCGACCGGCCCGAATTATTATATATCAATAAAACAATTATTTAAATTTAATTATAATAATATATTATTATTAATATAAAAATATTTTTTTAGAATTTGTAAATATAATTCCGGCCTACAGGTCCACCCAAACCGAACTTGGATGAAAATTGTGGAAAAAATATGTACCGTAATACCTTTAAATTGAAATTACCTTAAAATAATTTTCTATTGTTTTACATAGTAGAAAAATAAAACAGGTAGCATCAATTTGCCTTGGATGCTACACTTTGCTTAAAAATAGAAAAGGAAATAAAAAAAAATTCCATGTTCTCGAGAATTTCAGGATTTGGAAATCAGATACTAAAAATAAATAAAAAAGTAGAGTCAACAATTCGGAATTGGAAATTAAAGAAAAACAAAAGAAAGAAAGTTAGGATTTGCACAGCTGCAGCAAGCTGGCAATGGGTTTTTGCTTATGCGGGTTGGATGGATTTGTGGCCAGCTACAACAAATAGATTTGTTAATAAATGTATTTGTGTCGTATTTGTGTTATAATTGTGTTTAAAATATTATATATTTATATAAAATTTTGATACGTTAATAATTCATGTAATTATATCGATTTTGACACATTTCTGTATTCATATCGTATTTATATTTTTTTTATATCATGTCATATTTTACGTCATATTTTAATTATTTTTTTCGTATTATATTCGTGTAATATCAAAAATTATTAGGCCTAACAAGACCCAGCACACCAATCCTTATTAAAGCTTAAATTAATTCAAAAAAACACATCAAAAAATTAGACAGGTTAAGATGTGAGATGGATCTTTGCTGCCTTCATTGATGAAAAATAAGACAACTCAAAACCACTCACCATTAACTCCATAGAATATGATAGATTTATGTTCGAGCTTATTTATCAGCATTCATTTTTTTTTTTTTTTCTTGAGAAATGAGTTGGCCTAGGTTCAATGCTTGATGAATAGTAGAGGTGGCAATTGGGCGGGTTCGGGCGGGTTCGGGTCGGGTTCATTCGGGTTCGGGTTTACTCGGGTTCGGGCTCATTCGGGTTCGGGTCCATCCGGGTTCGGGCTCATTCGGGTTCGGGTCCATTCGGGTTCGGGCTCATTCGGGTTCGGGCTCATTCGGGTTCGGGCCCATTCGGGTTCGGGGCCATTCGGGTTCGGGCTCATTCGGATTCGGGCCCATTCGGGTTCGGGTTCGGTCTGGGTTCGGGTTCGATCTGGGTACGGGTATGTTTTACATTATTTTATTTTATATTAGATGTAATCATTTTTACGTAATTTAAATATTTATATCTAAAAACAAATTATTAATTTATTATTATTATTATTTTTATTTTTATACTTTTGCTATTATATGATATTTTTAATTATATTTATTTTTTAAAATTAATATTTGTTAGCACCAAAAGAATAAGAAATTAATTTGTTATATAAAATCAAATTTTGAAATAATTTATTATAAAAAATATGATATATTATAAATTAATATATTGATATTTAAAATAATTGATTTGATGAGCTCGAATTTCAAAATATAAATATATTATAATTTATATTCACTATAAAATAAAAAACTTTTAAAAATAAATTCTGGCCTTCATCTATTCGTTTATATACTTATAAAATGCAAAAAATTTATGCTTATAGTCAAGATATATATATATATATATATATCGAGTACTTATATTTTTTTCATCAGTATAAAGTATAAATTATAAAGTAGTACTAAAAAATATAATTTATATTTAAATTATACGTAATAAATATATAATTAATATGATTATTTATTAATATATAATAAATATACCCAAAACCAAAAGGGCATAAAACCCAAAACCCCATTAAATCCACCCGCTAAAATAAAATCACATGAAAGCCATAATCCAATTAAACCCACCCTAACCTAACCGCATAAGTATAACTAGAGCTGCTTATGGGTCGGGCCGGGCCGCGGCCCAGTTTTTTTTTATTTTCTCTGCCCAGGCCTGGCCTTGGGTCGGCCCGGCCCGCCCGTTTAGGCCCGAAACACTGTTCATTGAAATAAAAAAATAATTTTTTTATTTTTTTATAATTAAAATTAAATAAAATAATATTATAATAAAAATTACTGTTCCGGGCCGACCCGGAACACAAAATATCCTGCCCAGGCCCGGCCCGTGAGCAGGTCTAAGTATAACCCAAAAGGCCAAAATAATTGAATTATTGTCAATTTTTTTACCCTTATAGATTAATTGAATTATTGTCAAATTTTTTTTCACATCTTTAAAATTTTCAAGAATTTAAAATATTTAGATTGTAAATTCATCATGATATGAGACGTTAAAGTTATAACTTATAAGTACAAAATATAATTTACTTTTTGATAAAATTATTATTTCATCATATATATATATAATATATTAAATTTTAAATTTTAATTAAATTATTAAAAAAAATTAGAATAAAATTAATAATTAAAGTTATTGCTTTGTAAAAAAAAAATAATTGCAATTTGTTTATTTTTATTTTTAGTATTAAATTCGGGTTCGGGTTCGGGCCGGTCTCGGGTTCGGGTCCATTCGGGTTCGGGCTCATTCGGGTTCGGGCTCATTCGGGTTCGGGCCCATTCGGGTTCGGGTCCATTCGGGTTCGGGTCCATTCGGGTTCGGGCCCATTCGGGTTCGGGTCCATTCAGGTTCGGGCCCATTCGGGTTCGGGCTTTTTCGGGTTCGGGTTTTTGACTTTTTGGTCAAATCGGGTTTGGGCGGGTTCGGGTTCGGGTTTTCCTGGACGAGTTTTCGGGTTCGGGTTCATTTTGCCACCTCTAATGAATAAATGCCTTTAGTCATTTTAGCAAAGAAAAAGGAAAAGATAAAAAAAAAAAAAAAAAAAAAATTGCCTTTAAAGGAAAATGCTAGAACAAATTTAAAAATTATATCAAATTCACCCTCAAGAATCATAATAAAAAATTATGTCTTTTAAAAGACATCTTAATGATTATATTTTATTGTATAACTCAAAACTCTTACATACTAAAAAAAAAAACTTAATAAGAAATTATAATAAATAAAAATTTTACATGAATAAATTCAAAATTTAATTCAACTGATTTATATAATCACTTTTAAAAATACATCCGAAAAAAATCTTTACAAGATTAGAGTTAGATAAAAAATTTATTGTGGAAGTGTCAAAATTCAAAAGTGGGGTTGGATTAGTGGTCCACCTCACTGAAAGGGAAAAAAAAAGCTAAGAGTGTATAAATTTTTTTTTTAGAGACACGTCGATTTTTGTTAGATCTATTGGATTCGTCACTAAAAAACATCAATAATTTTAATGCTGAATTTGATAGTTTTCCCTACCAAATATGCATGCATTTATTGGCTCAAAAATCACATATAAAAATCCTTCTAAGCATATAATCAAACCGAGTGCCAATAAAATAAAGAAAAGCTATGGCAGAAATTAAGATCAGTAGTCAAAATGTTACGGCCTTGTCCACCAAGTCATAAAATTTGGTCAAAGTCTCCCAAACCCATTTTTTAAGAATCAAAGAAACAGCCTTCCAAGAAATAAAGTCAAAAAAGGAAAAAAAATGGCATCTATATAAGCTTAACAAATCAAAATGAACAAGTTATGACCAATTCATCTTAACAATTTTATACTCAAATCACCCACTCCACAATATGCAATTGACCATCCTTGAGAAACAAACTACAGAAGGTTTAGAAATTCCGGCAACGCCGTCAACGGCCGGAGACGCAGCCGAGGAGGAGAATCGGGACCGTAGAAAAAGTTACATGACATCATCATTATCGTCGTCATCGTCATCTCCTAGACCTCGTCCGAGGTGTACATGTTCAAATCATCCAGGTTCAGCACCTTGTAGCAGGCATGGTTACATGTTGCCTAGGCAGAACATGAGGCGATATAGTGTTAACAAAGAGATATTAAGGAGGGCAATAACTCCACCAAATCGTAAGATGACACTTAGGTGGTGGAACTTCAGGCCAACACCAAGCAGACTTTCTAACATGTCTATGGCTTAAGGTTCAGCTTTTCTTTCTTAATTTTTATCAGTTTTTGACAGCAGGAAATTTATGATCAATTGAAGAATATAGAGAGTATGTGTAATGATTTGATTGGGTGGTTAAACTTTGGGTTGATTTTGTATATTTTAGAATGGAAAT
This sequence comes from Fremontodendron californicum, assembly GCA_030761205.1. Taxonomy (NCBI): domain Eukaryota; kingdom Viridiplantae; phylum Streptophyta; class Magnoliopsida; order Malvales; family Malvaceae; genus Fremontodendron; species Fremontodendron californicum. The sequence goes on along the minus strand of JAULJL010000030.1, from coordinate 2,567,835 downwards.
TTCAGGATTTTTGTTGGTTACATGTTCATATATTTGATTTAGCTATCTGAAACTTCATAGAACTTTTGTTCATTTCTCTTTGGAAACTTTAAAATCTGCTGATAAAATCAAATCCCAAAATCCATAGCCATAATAGTCTTTGAATCCACTGCAGCAAGAGTTTTCCATATCTCACCTAAAATCAGAATCTGCTCTGCCCATATGCTTCACGTAAATCCAGCTGCTTGTTTCTTGCTATAAAGTATGAAAGTTCTTTTATTTATTTATTTAATTTTTTTTTGCCTGAATCTTTTCAATTGCAACTGAACTTGTTGGGATACTTGTAAGAAAGAAGCTATAAATTTGATTGGAAGGAAAACGGGTGTTAAAAGAAAAGCACCGTTTTGATTCCCAGTAGGACTTTCAAACCAGTTAATAACTAAACTACAATATTTGCAAAATCTGAATTGGAAATCATCCAGGAAGCTACTGCTGAAACTGAGCGTATAGAATAAGCAAGAGTTCGTATTTAATGTATTAACGGTAGAATTTTTCAACTTCGCGGTATTAAGAATTTGTCTCATATCCTATTTCTTTTTTAATTTTTTAATATACTTAAAAGTTATATGTCATCTTGCTAACCCGCTTGTAAAGTTTAAAAACTCTTTTGCAATGGATAGATAATTTTTCTATAAGCAATATCATTGAAAATTTGAAACTACTGTATATTTAATCAAATTGAAAAATCAGGCAGTGCAAAAACCTAAAACCAGCAAGCATCTACCAGGAAAGTAATGTTAAGCTTCTTTTGACAAAACCATATGATTCCAAATGAATCAGCTGCCTTCAAAAGTTCAGAAAATGATCACCCAAAAATGGAGGAAAACCCATCAAAGAAACTCAGCTCTTGGTTCCAATGTCGAATCCAATTTCCAGTTTTCTCAGTTTGAATACTCTCCCCTATAGTGTTAACATCAAATCGGATTGTTTGAACTTTGAGGCACCATTCTTATGCATTATGTAAGTACTCATTTAGGCATTTAAACCTTCCAAGAAATTTTTAAGCTTCTGATGGGAGATGCCTGTTGATGTTTTGTGGCTAAATGTGTAAGTTGGTTTGGCTGGTTTGATGAATTGATTCTCTGATTATAACAATTAAAGACAATAAATCTGGATTTGATTCAAATTTCTAATTACAAACATAGATTATGCAAGTCCTAAACATACTTTCAACCAAAGACCAAAGGTGTAAGATTAGCAGAAACATTCAAGCAAGAAAGGGCAGAGAAATACATTGGAATCATCTGTAAAGTCTGTAATTGAAGTCATACAATACAACAAGCAATTAAATTAAGGTTATCAATGTCCTTCATGCCTCAAGCAGAACAAAAACAAAGTAACAACACATAATAAGAACAATCATGGTGCATTATATTAATTCAAGCATCAAGCTTTAAAACATAACCACCCACAATGAAGCAGCATCTTTGTGTAACTTTCATCCTATGAAGCATGTACACTCCTGTCAGGAAAGTATCAAGAATGAAAAAGAATTTTCTTATTGAGTAATTTAGAGTATGATAATTTAGGGAGTTTTGATCTTTCAGTTTGAGCTATTTAGTTCTAATTAGTTTTTCAAGGTTCAAATTTTTAAATTCAAAATTGATTTTAAATATTGAAAAGCTATTTGCATGTTAATATTTGATTGTAAAGTATCAATTTTATATATTATTATATAAAAATATTTTTTATTGCCGTGTCTTGCCGTATACGTGTCCTAGTTTTTTAGAAATTCCCAGTGTCCGTGTCATGTCGTACTTGTATTGCGTGTCCGTGTTTCCTAGCTTTCATCATTACTGGTTAGGAGGATCTGCTTGCATTGTCAAGCCTGTCTCAAATTGAAATTACAATCCGCCAGCATCTATCCTATTTTAAGCGAAGCCATCAGATACAATGTGCTTTCTTTGCATTCAAGCAACATGACATATCTTATTTCCTTTTCAAATCAAATGCCAAAGAATGCTAAAAGTACTTTAATCATTTAATGATACTGTTCCAGATTAGCAAGGCAAATTTTGCATTTCAAATGGTTTAGGATTAATGTCAGTACACAAACAGCCTAAGAGCGATTCAGTACAACGAAGAGTCTATTCTAACTAAACCAAAACATGCAGTGCAGACAGAGAAACAAGGCCATATAAAAGGTCTGCACCTTCACAGAAAGACAACTCTATGCTTCAACGGCCCACATATCCATATGGATCCTTATGGCTCTGCAAGAATTCAGAAAAAATGTCATTTGAAATAATGAAGAGAAAATAGGATTGCAGGAATTGGCATTCGGAAACAAACATAACATCTTGTTTACTACTCAATGAAAAAAATAAGTGCAACATCCCCTTACTACATGAAACAAACATGAGGTTCCTAATTGTGATCTTCCAAGAATAGATATGTCTGAGTTTGTAGATATGAGCATGCTTACATGTGTGCGCGTGTGTGCTTGTGTGTGAAAGAGAAGCATCACAATCAGGGATTTGAAATAACGATCGCAACACGATGTTACAGCCGCTGTTTTGTGGTTTCGACTCTCTCCATCGCCGATATTTATCGTAATTGATCGCGCTAAAATCCATTACGTCCGCAACAGCGATAAACGTGATGCGACCACAAAAGCATACATTTTGATCTTTAAGAGTACTCTACAGACTATAACTATAGAAAATCCAAGGCAGCTTTTCCTGATCTAAAGGAAAAAAAAAATATTATTAATAGTTTTCTTTTACCTATAAACCATGAAGACACCCTACTTAGTAATGGATGTTCTAATACCAGACAAACTACTTTACACTCCATATTCACCCAGGGTTATTCTACTTTACACTCCATATTCACCCAGGGTTATTTAACACAACCAGAAAGAAAATTTATTTGAGAATACATGTCACCATTCTTTAGGAAACTAATGCTAACAAGAAAGTATAAAAATGCAGCATCAAATAGATTGACTGAGTTTAATATATGTAAAACAAGGTAAATATCAAGCAGAGATGCTACAAGTAACATAAAAATGTCTCGCCTGCTCAAAAATATTCACATGAAAATATCAAAAAGTATTCTCTATAACCTATGAATAAGAAGTTAGAACAAGCAGAACCCTTGGCCTGAGTTTTCCTTGTTTCTAGAGTTTTTCACTCATGCTTGATCCCCAAGGCCAATACCATTAACAATCTCCCCAAAGCAGTAATGGTAATCATTTATATAAAACTATGTTACTTAGATTTTTCATTTTTCTTAAAGTACTCGTGTCTGACACATATTCGGACATGGATATAGGGTATGATCCTCTAAACATATGAAAAAACTTACAAAAGATTAAGCACACCCGTGTCGAACACATACTCATTTCATACACTCATCTTGAGTCTAGGTAACATAGATTTAAAGTACTTAATCAATTAAGCTAACATAAAGCTTGAATTTGACATTCATAGAGAGACAAAACTGAGTAATAATCAAGTCCATACAAACTATAAATTAGACAGACACTTACCAGTCCTATATATGTCATTAATTTCACTTTCTCCCTCGCTATGATGCATCAGAATCACTTGAATCTTTAGCATGATTTGCATCACTCATACTGACGGCATCTACCCCTTTGTCAAGTAATACCAAGCTCTCCACATAACTATAAACAGGTGAAAACCCTGCCTCTGCCTCAATTCCAAGATACTTCATTTGCTGGCAGTTTAAATCCAGTGAAGCAATCTCTCTACCATCCACTCCCAATAAAACTTCCCCATTCTTCCTAAACCCCAATACCCTTAGTAACCTTCCACTTTGGTCATTCAAATGTAACACCTTAGTCCATGACTCAACTACACCATACTCCTTCATGACCCACATCTCAAGCTGCTCACCATCTTCACAATCTCTCTTAATCACTGCAATGGAAGATTCCTCATATTTCATAATTGACAAATACACAGGACATAAACCAATTAAACTCTCTGGCAACCTTATCACAAGAAATTCCTCAGTACTTATATCAAAAACCAAAACCATATTCCTGAATTTTCCATCCTTTCCAATCTGATATCCGAGCCAATGGACAGCCCCATTAACAAAGATGGATAAAAATGCTACATCCATAGCAAACTTTGGAGATATAGCAGTAACCCTCTTCCAAGAATTTCCATTAAGTGAAAACAAATAAGCTTCATTCAAAGCTTCACATTTTTCAACCGCGACCATAACTATAAGTAGCTTGAAATCATTGCTTCTTGAATCAAACCCAAAACCAAATCCCGAAGGTGAATAGCAATTAGAACTAAAGTTGGGCTCGGGCAATTTAATGTACTTTTGAATGGAAGGATTCCAAAGAATTAAGGTTGAAAGAAAAAGGTCATCGTGAAGACAAACTAAGCCATTACAAGAACCAACCAGTATGAGATAAGGCAAAATACCCTTGAAAGGGAAGTGAAGCTGCTTGAATTCATCAAAGTCATCATTATCAAGATGTAAAAAGTAGTTTTCTTTGTCATTTTTTAAGAGCCTGAAAAGGAGGAGGTGAGAGTTGGGTTTGGAAAGTGCTGTTTGTAAATGGGTTGAAATGAAAGATGGATTGCTGATGAGACTATTCCAGGTTTTGCAAACTGACCTGCATTTCACCAGGGATTTCACAGGGAGTCTTTTAAGGATTTCCAGGAGGACTTCTTCTAGTGCAAAATAGTCGGACATCTTTTTGCTTAGTAGCTTTTTGAAGTTAATGAACTAAAAGCCTTAGAACTCTTGGTAGAGGAAAAAGAGATTAAGCTTACTTTTCTCTTCAAAGTCAAAGGTTGGGATAGTTGCTCTATTAATACTTACACCATAGCATAACATTTGAAGAATTGTTTTTCTTCAGATCTAAAACTTTTACTCTTGTTTATGAGATAGGATAAGACTTACTTGGAAGTAGCAAAAACACCATTAGAAACCACATCTATTGACAGTCAAATATTGGACACGTTGTTTAAATTGACATTGAAAGAAATGCTTCTTTGGGGTAAAAATGGAGGAAAAAAACAAATGATCCCCAGGCCCCAACTATGAAAACATTAAACTTTTTTTTTTTTTTGCAATAACTAGAGGTGGCAATTGGGCGGGTTCGGGTCGGGTTTATTTGGGTTCGGGTTTATTCGAGTTCGGGTTTATTCGGGTTCGGGTTCATCAGGGTTCGGGTCCATCCGGGTTCGGGTCCATCCGGGTTCGGGTCCATTCGGGGTTTGGGTCTATTCGGGTTCGGGCTCATTCGGGTTCGGGCCCATTCGGGTTCGGTCTGGGTTCGGGTTCGGGTTCGGTCTGGGTTCGGATATGTTTTACATCATTTTATTTTATATTAGATGTAATCATTTTTACGTAATTTAAATATTTATATCTAAAAACAAATTATTAATTTATTATTTTTTTTATACTTTCGCTATTATATGATATTTTTAATTATATTTATTTTTTAAAATTAATATTTGTTAGCACCAAAAGAATAAGAAATTAATTTGTTATATAAAATCAAATTTTGAAATAATTTATTATAAAAATATGATATATTATAAATTAATCATATTGATATTTAAAATAATTGATTTGATGAACTCGAATTTCAAAATATAAATACATTATAATTTATATTCACTATAAAATAAAAAACTTTTAAAAATAAATCCTGGCCTTCATCTATTCGTTTATATACTAATAAAATGCAAAATTTTATGCTTATAGTCAATATATATATATATATATATATATATATATATCGAGTACTTATATTTTTTTCATCAGTATAAAGTATAAATTATAAAGTAGTACTAAAAAAATATAATTTATATTTAAATTATACGTAATAAATATATAATTAATATGATTATTTATTAATATATAATAAATATACCCAAAACCAAAAGGCCATAAAACCCAAAACCCTATTAAACCCACCCGCTAAAATAAAATCCCATGAAAGCCATAATCCAATTAAACCCACCCTAACCTAACTGTATAAGTATAACCCAAAATGCCAAAATAATTGAATTATTGTCAATTTTTTTTACCCTTAAAGAATAATTAAATTATTGTCAATTTTTTTTTTCACATCTCTAAAATTTTCAAGAATTTAAAATATTTAGATTGTAAATTCATCATGATATGAGACGTTAAAGTTATAACTTATAAGTACAAAATATAATTTACTTTTTGATAAAATTATTATTTCATCATATATATATAATATATTAAATTTTAAATTTTAATTAAATTATTAAAAAAAATTAGAATAAAATTAATAATTAAAGTTATTGCTTTGTAAAAAAAAAATAATTGCAATTTGTTTATTTTTATTTTTAGTATTAAATTCGGGTTCGGGTTCGGGCCGGTCTCGGGTTCGGGTCCATTCGGGTTCGGGCTCATTCGGGTTCGGGCTCATTCGGGTTCGGGCCCATTCGGGTTCGGGTCCATTCGGGTTCGGGTCCATTCGGGTTCGGGCCCATTCGGGTTCGGGTCCATTCAGGTTCGGGCCCATTCGGGTTCGGGCTTTTTCGGGTTCGGGTTTTTGACTTTTTGGTCAAATCGGGTTTGGGCGGGTTCGGGTTTTCCTGGACGAGTTTTTGGGTTCGGATTCATTTTGTCACCTCTAGCAATAACTAAGAAAAATAACAATAGAAAATAAAAAATATAGAGTAACCAAAACCCAAAAGTCCCAATCCCAAATGAACAAAAAGTAACTTTCGGGAAAGGGCGTTCTGGACGGTGCACCACATCACACTTCACACACATGTCGCATTAATTGCTCTAAGGTTTTTCTTTTTTTACTCAAAACACCGCCCAAAGATCATTAATTAAAAGTTTTTTTAAAATTTTATTTAAAATTTTGCTGACATTGTGTTAAACTATTTTTTAAATTTAATTAATATATTATTTATAATAATATTATTATATTAAGAATTTATATTTATATACTATCCATGTATAAATTTATACACTAACAATGAATTTTATAGTGATACTTGTTAAAATTTAAGTTTGAGTTTAGATTTGTGTTTAAGGTTAAAGTTTTAAAATATAAGATTTATTTTTTTAATGAAGTGTCATAGTATGATTCATTATCAGTGTATAAATCGATACACTGACAGTGTATCAAATATAAACTTTTATATTAAATATAATAGTTGAAAATCTCAAGAAGTATGTTTAAAACACTTGTTAGTAAAATCTTTTATTTATTCTTAACCTCAACCCATATCAATTAATTCATCTAAAAAATATTATGTGTTTAAATCTTTTTAAACTCATGACTTTCAAAAATCTATTGAGATTATCATTAACATAGATATAAAGTACTTAGAGTTCATTTGGATGAACGGTAAGATTAAAAACAGCGATGGCGGTGAGATTAGTTATTGTAGCGGTGAGATTGGGTACTGTAGCGGTAAGATTAAAATCAATAGTGAGATATGTGTTTTGATTCAAAAGAAGCGGTGGCAGTGAAGTAAATTATAGTGAAAATAAAAATGATAATTAAGGACATTAGATTAAAAATAGTATATAATGAAAATTTTAGATTATTTGATATTTAAGAAATTAATAAATAATTAAAATTATATTTATGTTGAATATTAATTTTAATAAATAATTGAAAATTAATAATAATGATAGTAATATATCAAATAATATTTTTATTTTTATATTTATATTTTTTATTATTGATGTAGTTATTTATATTTTATTTAAATGATTAAGGACATTAATATAATAGTATTGCTAAATTAATTTTATGTATATTTTAAAAATATTTAACATTTAAAATTTTGATCATATATTATTTTATATATTTATATATTTATTTAAATATTTTAATTAATTAATTAACTATTATATACTTAAATAAATGCAGCAATCTTTGAAGTATTTGAAGTATTAGCTTCAGCTAGCCTTAGCTGATTTCTATAATTTTTGGATCAGAGAGAACCTTTAACCGCATGTCAAAACAAATCAATCAACTTCAACTATGATTAATTTGAAGTTTGGAAATGAAGCAATTCCATCAAATAATAATTGGATAATTATTTTTAAAATTAATCCAATTTCTGGATTTACTCTGCCTCCAATTTGCCTCTGTCCTCAAAACATTTCCTCCCAAGTTGCAATAATTCTACCTATTTCCTACATGATTGATATGCGATGGCCAAACCCATACTAGTTTTAGCTAAATTTTTTACTTTAATCAGATGAAAAACAGAACTACAAATAGAAAATAAGCAGCAGCCAACTAGACAACAACAGTGGCAGACGGAGGATGAAGAAAGAGTAGAAGGTGGAGGAGGAAGCAGCAGCGGGCAAGGTTGAAAAAACCATACCGGAGGTCAAACTGGTGTGTCCTCCGATTCTCGATTCAATCGGTTGGATCGGTTGGACACTTTAAATAAAATTTTTAAATATTTTAAAAATATTTTTAATGTTAAATAAATATTAAATATAGTAAATAATAAATAAAAATAAGCATTTAGCTTAGTGGTATGATCTTTAGTATAATTTCAAAAAATCATGAGTTCAAATCTCATCACTTAAAAAAAAAAATTTTGAAACAAATAATTAAAAAAATGGTTTTTTTCGGTTTTTTATCGATTTTTTACCGGTTGAACCAGTTTTTGGTCGGTTCGATTAAATCCGGTTTTTTACACTCATTGGACTGGATAGATCACCGATTTCTTATTCAACCGGTTCAACTGGCCGATCCAATTTTTTATTCACCGGAAGCTGGAGGTGAAGGAGGTAACAGCAATAATCGCAAGTGAAAGAGGCAACAACAACTACTGTTGAAAGAGGTAAAAACAGTCGAAGGTGGAAGGAAGTAGCGGCTAGAGAAATGAGAAAGAAAGAAAAATATCAGAGTTGTATTATTTTAGAAAAAAAAAATAAATATTTAGGGATATAAATGAAAAAAAAAAAAAAAAGCTATAGTTAAAATTGTCCAATTGAAGGTCCAGTGGGTCACTTGACCTTCCTGCCTCCAGTAAAAATAGAGGGGTTCGGTGCGGGCTACAGAGTCCAATCGCACCATCAAGGTGTTATCCAAATATCAATTTATGGTGCGATTGGGCTAAAAAGTTACTTAATCGCATTGAATGGGTGGTCCAGTCAAATCCATATGGACCTTTAGTCAATTAAGCTAACATAAGGGGAGTTATGCACAAATCTTTTTATGCAAGCTTGAATTTAACATTCATAGAGAGACAAACCTGAGTAAATATCAAGTCCATAAAACTATAAATTAGACAGATAGCTGTGAAAAGAACAGGTGAATGCACTTATCAGTCCTATTATGTCATTTCACTTTCTCCCTCGCTATGATGCATCAGAGTCACTTGAATGTTTAATTTGCATTACTTACACTGACAGTATCTATGACACAAAGACACTTCTGTCATTAAAGTATTCAAGTGTAGGATACGTGTTTGATATGAACATGATAAAATATTTGTCGCATACGTCAAAAATATAAAAATAAAATCGAAGACGATCAAAACATAATAAAAAAACGGTTGAACACATTCGAACACGATTGGACGAGCCCGGACACGTGATAAAGGTTTCTTTTTCATTTTTCTCCATGAACAATTTAGTTCTAATAGATTTTTTACGGTTCAAATTTTTAAATTCAAAATTAATTTTAAAATTTTGAAAAATTATTTACATGTTAATATTTAATTGAAAAATATCAATTGTATATTTTTATTGTACATTATTATATAAAAAATATTTTTTATTACCGTATCTTGTCTTGCTCGTATCCTAATTTTTTTTTTTAAAAATTTGTATCATAGTATCATGTAATCTACCCCTTTGTTTAGTAATATCAAGAAATGAATAGCTTGTAATAGAAGTAGCTTGTAATCATTGTTTCTTGAACCAAACCTAAATCCTAGAAGTGAATAGCCATTAGAACTAAAGTTGGGCTTGGGCAATGTAATGTGCTTTTGAATGGAAGGATTCCAAGACAATTAAGTTTGAAACAAAAAAGTTATCGTGAAGACAAACTATGCTATTACAAGAACCAACCACTATGAAAAAAAAAGGCAAACTATTCTTGAAAGGGCGGTAGCTAAGGCTTAAACTTTTCATATGTAATGATTCAATTTTGCTCTTTAACAATGTAAAATGAAACTATGAAGTGGCTAAAGGAATATGACAACTGATTTTTTGTGGAACCCAACTTTCAACAGCCTGGAAAACAAAATGAAAATGCTAAGCCTTGTAACAATTTGATCAAGGTTTTAAATTACGATTGCGACACGTTTTTGGTCACATCGTATTTATCACGATTACGGATGTAATGAATGCAAACACGATCAATTGTGGTAAATATCGACTGTGAATATCGACAATAAAAAGAATCGAAACCGTAAAATTATGACCGTAACATCACGTTACAATCGCTATTTAAATCCCTGAATTTGACAACAGACCTCCATTAACAAAGGTATGACACTCATGTAACTATCCTAGAATACTAGTGAGCTGAACCAGTAATTCTCTTCCAAGAATTGATATTAAAGTGAGTACAATTCAGCTTGAAACTAAAACTTGCTGATGTTCATCTAGAAAATCTTAATACAAGTTGCAATATCTTAACAGTTTATAACCATTGGTTTTGGAATTGTAATCGAATCCGAACCCAAGAAATGCATGGTGGAGGCCATATATTTCTCAAAAGTCATACGGGGTTTAGGAAGGATTTTTTCTCTCTTTCCAATAGAAGGGTTCATAGAAAGCAAATGAACTTAGGTTTAAATCTATCTTATCCGGATTCAGATGAGTGTCGGATATAAGTATGTGTTCGATACGAGTAGATATGTTCAATTTTTTAAATATTTTTTCATATATTTAAAAGATTATATTCTCATACTCATATCTTAATATGTGTTATATATATATATATATGTATCGGATACCGAAATTAAAAAAAAAAAAAAAACCCAATAACATAGATTTAAACACATCATTAAGTATTGCAAGAATCAATTCAATATTTTACTAACAAATCACATGATTGCTATGTGAAGCTAACAATTCACAAGTTGCTTTCTGTGGGGTTTCCTACATTCATAATTCCACATCCATGATTGTCGTTACTATGATCAAAGATGCCCCCGAACATCAATTGTCTTGGTCAATTTGTTTTTGAGCAAAAAAAAAGCCTTGGTCTATAAAGCACAAAAACATCAATTTTTCTTGGTCAATTTGTTTTTTATTAAAGCAAAAAAATTGTCTTGGTCATTAAAGCAACAAGAATCACGAAAAACCCCATTTAAAGCTTCATTTAGACTAGCAACAGCAGGCTTCAAGCATCATTTTCCAAGAACTGTGTACTCTTCTCGTGAAAGAATCAATTACAAGATAACCAGAAATATCAAACAAATAAGAAAATAGGAGAAATACATTTAGTTTCAGTATACATTAACAGTGAAATATTATTTATTGACAGTAAAATTTATTTCGTGATGGTAAAAATTTTATTCATTGACCGTGAAATTTATTCCATGAACTTCATAATTGGTGTATAAAATTATACACTAACAGTGAAGTTTATTCATCAATATATGAGATAATTTTTCAAAAACTTCATAAGTTTTTTACTTCTTTGTTTTCAATCAAGATGCTTTGTTAGATTCGGTTGTTTATTGGATATGGACTCCATTGAACCAAAATATGTCGAAGTCGTTGCTCAAGAGAATCAAAGTCATGAAAACATGATACACCTTTTCTCAATGCTTGATTAAAGGGAAATGCTAAGGACGTGACAATATGATAAACAGATATCAAAGATGAGAAAGAATCTGAAAAAAAAGATAGAATTGATAAAGCCCAATATTAGATTTAACAATTTTAAACGACTATATGATTACAAAAAAATTAACTAAAACACGACACGAAAAAATAATACGAACACAACACAAATATACAACTTGTTAAAATATATATAATACTAATTATTAACATGTCAAATTTTATAAAATTATATAATACTTTAAACACGATTAGACACAAAATAATACACGACATAGCAAAAAATAAATAAATAAAGTCGATTAAAGAGGCAATCTGGGAAGTTTGCAAGTGATGATGAATGTAAGAAGGGCAATTGGTAGCGGGCAAACAAAAAGAAAATGCATAGCCTCAGCAAACAAGGATTAAACAGTATTCGGAGCCTAAAAGCTCTGGCTCAAGGTGTATTACAAATATAACGTGCCAAAAATGCAAAATCATAGATTTAGCAAAATTTGACTCGTATGTTATTAGGGAAGTGTATTACTTTTAAGGCAACAGATTAAACATAAAAAGATCCTCTTTAAGTGCATTTAGCCATGTATGCCTCCCATCCTTGAAGGCGGTATTCACGAGCTACCTCTGCAGGGTTTGCTGCCTTAATGATTCCACGACCCACAATTATTATGTCACTACCCCTATCGAAGATGACCTGGAACATCATTTCTCAGTTATTAAAGTTGAAATAAGGAAAATGCCACTGGAAAAGAATAACAATCTCCTTCCATGCCTAATCCACACCCTACAACTGATTTATTTTGTTCTATGTTACTCCGACTATTCATTTTTCTTGAAATACCCGTGTCCAACACATATCCGGACATGGGTATGGGATATGACCCTCCAAATACATGAAAAAAACTTGGAAAAAATTGAATATACATGTGTCGGACATATACCACATCCGATATTCACACCCGAGTCCGAATAACATAGATTTGGTTAATGATCTTAATACAGATTTAAGGGGAAAAATTCATGTTTTCTACGCGACCAGCCAACAGAGTTGTTTTCATTCAACTTAGCTGTTTTCTACTATATTGCTCTGACTCTTTATTTTTCTTGAAGTACCCTTGTCCGACTCATGTCCAGACATGGATATGAGGATATGATCCTCCAAGAACCCTCTAAATACATGAAAATCTTGAAAATTTGAACATACTTGAATCAGACACGTATCCATGTCCGACACACACTCTAGTCCTAGTAATACAAGTTTTCTACACTATAAATATTCAAAAGCATTTTCCTGGAAAGTTCCTATACACATTATATAGCTTTATGATAGAAGAGCCAAATTGTAGAACTAGTGATGATGGGATAAAAATACTTACAGAATATGGAGTGTTATACTGCTGGCCAAGGGCATCACCACCCTTTACCATTTGAACTCCAGGGGTTGCCTGAATGAATGCCGGATTTACCGGCGCACCAGGCCATGATGCTGGATTGACCGAGATGAAACCAATGACAAAATCAGAATGTTCTTCAGCAATTTTTACTGCAGCAGCTGTGTAGTCTCCCTTGGCAAGGTTACCAGCAGAGCTCATTTCAGCAAGTAGCAACAGCCCCCTACCACGAGGCAAACCCTAAAACAGTTCCCCAAAATATAAAATTATGAGAAATATTAATTTTAACTCCTTATTTTTAAATCTAGCTAAAAATTATATAGGGTAATTATAACAAACCTTCAATTTCAGACCATCCACAATTCCAGGACCGGAGATTATGTGTGCATTAACAATATCAGCCCAATCCAATATATGGAAGATACCTCTGCGAAAGAACATGCCGAAAGCACTTAGGTAAGAGCAAAGGCAGGGCAATAGAAAAGGAACACTTGTGCAGCAGAAACTGAATATTACCCTTCATACTGCATTGTCACTGTGTTACCAATGTCTGCAAATTTTCGGTCTTCGAATATCAAAAAGTTATGTCTTTCTGCAATCTTTAGTGGAAATACGGAATAAGGCATTGTTAGTTCAACTTATCAAGAACTTAACAATCAAACACGAGTTCACAAGATCACACATAAATCCAATGGAGGTCAATAACTCTCTATATCCACCACCAAGATTAACTACTAATGCTGAAAATAGAAAGCAAGGGTAACATAGTTATAATGTTATATTGCCACTGAAAATCAAAATAAATTTCTCAAGAATGGCCATAGCTTGGGAAATGCAGGCATAAGGCATTTAACATAAGCATTTGAGATATACCGCACGAAGTTTAGAACCAAACTCTGGAGTGAAATCAGGAAATATGTCAACATGGGTCTTCAATAGACAGATTTCAGGTCCAACCTGCAATAAAAGTTCAAATATTGAGCAAGAGAAACAAAAATCAGCCAACCAGAAAGTTTTATCATATTACAAACATTCAATAAAAGAAAAAGGACCAAACAGCCTTTCCTCTTAACAGACATCCTTCTAAAATTAACCTTGTTTCCAGCCCCACAATATTAAGCTTAACCACAACTCAAGTCCCATGATAATAAAATGAAGAGAAAATAATTTATTTACAAAGACATGGTCAAGTAATAAAATGGCTTCAAATCAGGCCTTAGCAAACCACATAGACCCATTTAACATGGTTAAATATGAGTCAAACAAACCTATTTCCATCACTTTCCCTAGAAAATTTTCCACTTTCCAGTATAAAAATATAAAAGAAAACCCATTTCCCATCACTCTCCCTAGAAAAATTACAACTTTACCAACAAAACAAATCAACCCAAAACAGAAAACCCAATTTTCTATCACTTTCCCTAGAAAATTTCCAAACTTTCCTGACAAATCAAAATCAATCCACAAACAAACTCATCCCAACTTACCTTCTCAGCAATATCAAGCAACTCAGCAGCAGTCGCAACATCAGCAGCCAAACAGAGATTACTCTCTTTCTTAACCATAACCTCATACAGCTTTTTCCCAGTTGGATTCTTAGCTATCTTAGCCCTTTCCTCAAACCCCAAACTCTTAATCTTCACTTTCTCAACCTTAGGCACAGGAACTTTCTTGTTCTCCTCCAAAAACCTCATAACCAAACTTTCCATCTCTTCCTCCAACTTCCCTTTCGCTCTCAAAACCTTCACCATCTCCGTTAAAGTAAAAAGAGCATGAAGTTTAATCCCATTCTCCTCCAACGTTTCCCTCCCGCCTTGTTCTCTATCTATAACCACTACAGCGTCCGTTACGTTGATTCCCAACGATCGAAGCGGCGTCGTGGTTTCAAGAACCGATGCGCCGGATGTTACAAGGTCTTCCACCACCAAACAAACTTGACCCTTTTCGTAAACGCCTTCGATGGATTTGGCAGTGCCGTAATCTTTCACTTCTTTTCGGCGCATGAGCATGGGGATGGAGGTGTCGAGAGAGATAGAGGTTGCTATAGGGAGGGCCGTGTAAGGGACGCCGCAGATGAGGTTAAAGGGTGTTTGGGGAGGGAGAGAGGAGAGGAGGGAGCGGGAGATTTGGCGGAGGAGGGAAGGGTAGGAGACGATGAGGCGGAGGTCGATGTAGATAGGGGAATAGATTCCGGATTTTAGCTTGAAGTTGCCGAATTTGACGGCGGAGATTTCGTGGAGTTGGAGGATGAGAGACTCTGTTGACGACATTTTTTGTGGCGGCGCTGTTAGTGGGTGGTGGTGCTGGAGGTTAGTGGAGGAGTGGAAGTGAAAGGAAGGAGAATGGTTTTGAGCTTTATAGAAAGTATCAAAGTAGAGTTATAAAGACGTTTAAGTTTTTTTTTAAAGAAAAAGTTAAAATTATAGGAACTTTTAAATTTTATTAGGTTACGTTTAAAATTTTAAATTTGAAAAGATGAATTTATATTTTAAAAATAATATAAAGTGTATAATAAAATATATATAAACTATAAATCTTTTTCGGATTTTTTTTAATATTTATAAAATTTTAATTAAATTAATAATTATAAATAAATTAAATCCTATTAAATAATTATTATTTATTTAAATAATTTTTTATGTTTTAATATCTTAAGTAAATGAATTTAAAGTTAAAATTGAATCACTATGATAAATTATACAAAATATAGTATGAATTGAGATACGGCACAAATATTATGACAAATTATGCAAAATATAGGATGAATTGAGATATGACACAAACACAATATCGAAAAATAATTATAACACGACACAAAAAATAACATGAATATGACACGAAGATACGAACATGTCAAAATCTATATAAAACTAATTATTAACGTGTAAAAATTGATATAAATTTGTAATACTTTGAATACATAAAAAAATAAAACGAACACAATTTTTTTCTAAATTGAATAACTATAATAAAATATGCAAAATATGTCATGAATTGAGTTACGACAAGAATATAAAGAAAAAAAATCTAAATTGAATCACAATGACAAATTATAAAATGAATTGAGATACGACACGAACACAACATAGGAAAAATAATTAAAATACAACACGAAAAATAACATGAACACTACACGAATACACGAACATGTCAAAATATACATAAAATAAATTATTAACGTGTAAACATTTATATAAATTTATAATACTTTAAATATAAAAAAAATAACACGAACATAAATTTTTATTATCTTTTTCTTTCTCTTTCCTTTTTTTTCTTACCAAAAAAGGGAAAAAGAAAAATGTCATGTGTCAACATTTAGAGAAATTATGTAGACAATATTATAAGATAGTTATAGATATAATATTTATGATTATTTTTTAAATTTATTATTTATTGAATTTTTATTTAGTGGTAAATCTAAAATAATTATAAATTTTTTTTAATTTTTATTTTTAAATTTTTTAAATATATAATCATATTCAATCTTAATTAATTTATACATAATATAATTTATATATTTTATTCTCACAATTATATAACAAAATGAAATTCAAATTCAAATCCAAATTCAAATTCAAATTTTTAAATTTATATTTTCAAATATAACAAGAATTAGAGGGTTACTATAAAAAATTAATAAATTAAGATAAAAATAGAAATAGTAATAGTAATTTTTTAATTTAAAATTTCAACTATTAATAAGATAATATTTTTTTTCATTTTAAATTTATTAATAAAAATGTTCATGAATCAAACCTTAAATGAAGATTTTTAAATTTGGGCGACTAATAAACTTTTCATGAAAAATATCAAAATCGAAGTAGTTTCGGACCAAATAATTTTTTTCTCCATTACAAGTGAAAAAAATCAATGCAATCGGATGGGGGAAAAAATCACAAACCTCACATAAAAAAATAGATATTAAATAAATTTTAAATTTATAAGTAAGGATCTCTCTTCGCCTAAAAAAATACAAGCTTTTACAAAATAATATGCAAATTTTATTATGAGTAATATTAGGGTTAAAAGGATCAGCTTTGATATCTTTTAACAACTTATGATATGGTCTATTTCTTTGAATCAATCTTTTAATATGGTTTAAATTGCACTTATCACTTGGAAGAGATGCTAACACAAATGCTCATCTAATTCTAAGAAAGAAAAAAGAAAAAAAAAAAAAAAAAAAAAGGTAGGGGGGGGGGAATTCACTAGTAAATATGGAAGAAGAAAGAAAAATTTACCAAGTCACTGACTTGAGATTTAGCCTTTCCTTGTTCACTAGTGATATCTCAATCAATCAACAATAAAATACTAGAGGCGGTTGATTTGATTTAAAATTTTAAAAATCGAATAAATCGATTGAATCAATCGAATTTTATAGAAGAAATCAAAATAATCGAACTGAAATTAATCAATTCGGTTTGATTGGTTATGTTGATTTGAGTTTTGTTTTGGATTTATGAAATTGAGTTTATGAAATTAGATAATATGGATATGGGTAGTGTAAGAAAAAAGGGCTGGACATGGTTAATTTAAATAAAAATATATAATTTATTTATTTTTTAATTAAGTATCAATTTGTTCGATCGATTTAAAAAATAAAAAATCGTAAATCGATTAAATAAATTTATTTAATTCGATTTTCTTAATCAAATTTTATCAAAATTAATTAAATCGAATCGAATGAATCAATTAATTAACATTTTCAACATATACATTACAATATTAGCTGCAATTCTTTTTTCTTCCGGAATCAATGCATCCAAAAGAAACTTTACAATCACCTTTTCTGTTATCCAATTCCTTGATAGTATTGTGCAATTAGCAATGATGAACAATTATATTACTTTTGACTTTGGACAATCGAATGGTGTCCTAAGTCAATTTTTTTTTTAATCTCAAAAATTTTCGTGAAACTTTCTAGAAAGATGAACATATATACAAACAAACAAAGAATTTAAATTGCAATTTTGGAGTATTGATTGGAAATTAGTGCTGTGTAGCCAATAAGTTAAATGTTGGTTGAAAAAGCGTCATATTGCTTTTTATGTTATTCGGATTTAAGATAGTATCAAATATGAATATGTATTCGATATAAATATATTCAATTTTTTTTAATTTTTATATATTTAAAAAATTATATCTCATATTCTTATTTGAATATATGTCAAATATAAATATCAAATATAAATATTTTTAAAACATAAAAAATTCGAATGACAGCTTTAGAACATCCCCACCATCTTTCATCAATTAATATTTCAATTATGCAAATTTATGTTTGCTTTTTGACAAATTGGTGGATCAAATGACTTTGGCTGTCAAATTTACATGAAAACAAATTGGGGATGCCAAGGCACGTTTGTGCTACAGCAATGGGAAAATTGACTAAAAGGAAACAAATTGGGGATGCCAAGACACGTTTGTGCTACAGCAATGGGAAAATTGACTAAAAGGAAAAGCTTTCTCATTCACAACAACTTGCAATGTTTAGGGAATTCACTAATGTTGAGAATTTTACATTAGTATTCTTTCCCCGAAGTTAAGAATTTTAGACAATCTCCAACAATGACTTCAGGGGGAAACTACAAGTCAAGTTCATAAAGAATCTCAAGGCTATGAAAATCATCAATGTAGGTCATGGTTCATTGCACTACATGAAATTCCAATATTACATCTATCATCTATGATTATTCTTATGTTATTATGACTTTTTTAATTTCTCATTCATATATGATAAATATTCGGATATGAGTAGGGATATCATCCTTTAAATATATGAAATTTTTTTAAAAAAAAATTAAGCATATTATCCGATATTCACCCGAATTCGAAAAACATAGATTATTATGTGACCTGACAATGAAAGAATTGGGAATTGAAATCAAAATATCAACCATATTCACAAGCATTAATCTCTTTGTCAACAAGTTTCATGGAGAGATTACCGAAGATATTGGAGATCAGCTTGTTTCACTGAGAGGACTTAACCTTTCTGATAATAGCATTCGATAATCAATTAAATCATAGAATTCAGTATCAGTATCAGTAAAATGAAGAATTTTCTTTTAAATAGCATTTATAGTTTTGATTGTATTGAACCATGTTGGAATGAATTGCCCTTAATAAAATTGAAAAGAAAGAAAGAAAGAAAGGGCTAGATGAAATTAAACAATTGTGAAAGGTTAACATAAAGAGTCAAGAAAGTGGAGTAGTTATAACTTACCAAGGCATTTGGTAGATAAGCTATGACCTTTTGATGATTTTTACTATATAAAATATTTCTAAAACTTAAAATAAATAAATAAAAAACAAACAAACAAAATGGGATGGAAGAGTAAATCCTAATCCCATGAATGTGATCTAGAACCAACTTAGTGCCAGATTTTATCCTAGAATAATGACCTTTACTCACAATTGAGTAGCTTGTGAGTTGCTCACTTGCTCTATATATTTATCATGTATAACTACCCAAACAAAGATCAAGGTGGATATTAATATTATCAATATCATATTTGTTATAAAAGAAGTCGCAGTTTAAAGATAAGAGATGAGATTGTAAATGTTTGGATCCAAATTTTAAATCTATTGAATATTACTTTTTAAAAATAGATGTATGAATCAATTGAGTTAAACCCCGAATTCAATATTAACGATTTGTGCAAAAAGAAAAAGTGAAAGGTGGCAATTTTGTGAGAGAAGTTTTAAAGTGGTGTTTGGTTTTCACTTTTCAAAATAAAAACAATTTTTTTTTCAAACCAAACAAAGCCTAAGTTTTGATGACTTTGTTTTCTCTATTTTTCTTTTTCAAGGTTCCATGCATGTTTGTTTGGTAGCATATCTAATTTATATTATTTTAATTTCCATCATCCACTTTCCACATGTTCATGCTAAACGGATCTGTTGTTCACACACATACATATACATACATATATATATATATATATATAGATGAGAATTTCTTTCTAATATATAGCTTAGATAAACTGAATTATTAACTTCAAAATTTGTTTTCCCGAGAGTCATTGCCCTCCATCCAGCCCATCCCTGTTCTTATATTGTGAATTGATGCATTGGAATTCCAT
Source organism: Fremontodendron californicum (assembly GCA_030761205.1). Classification (NCBI taxonomy): domain Eukaryota; kingdom Viridiplantae; phylum Streptophyta; class Magnoliopsida; order Malvales; family Malvaceae; genus Fremontodendron; species Fremontodendron californicum. The sequence goes on along the minus strand of JAULJL010000030.1, from coordinate 2,547,560 downwards.
TGGCAAGGCTTGTTTACCAGGGTTTGAAGATTTCTAAAACCAGCTTTCGTTGCAGCTTCTGAGGATGGCAGTTCCTTCTCTTGCAGATTCCTGGTCAAACGATTGGAACATTGCTGTGACAGATTTGAGTCCAACAACAAAAACTGGAAAAAAAAAAAAAAATCACTGGCAATTAAACCTGACCAGTACTTATATGCTATGTTACCTAAATTCAGGGTGAGTGTCTGACATGAGTATGTTTAATTTATTCTAAATTTTTTTTCATATATTTGAAGGGTTCTTGGAAGATTATATCCCATATCCATGTCCGAATATACGTCAGACACAGATACTTCAAGAAAAAATAAGAGTCGGAGCAACATAGCTTATATGTGGTGGCTAATGCCATTTGTTTGCCTAGCAATCGACCATAGAATTTCTTGTGATGGAAACCTGTTTGGATTTATCAATGGAAAACAATTATAATGAGACAAATGGTTTTCATACATGAAAATTTCCATGTTCTATAGAAATTTTCCAGCACTATACCATGAAAATTTCCACAGTTAGTGGTCACAATGTCTCAAAAGGTAATAAGAAGTTTCATATATATATACAATCAATAGAAGATGGCATTACGTAGCATACGCATGCAATTTCCGGTTTTCTGCAATATGTCCGAGATCAGCCTGTCGAGAGAGCCTCATTTCGCCACTGCTTTTGGCGAGTGATTAAGCAATGGGGTTCTACTCTCATGTCTCAGTCCCAGATATCCTCCTCTTTTCTCCATCTTAGCTTATCTCATTATTTACTCCTGCCAAAAGCACAAGAAGGGAAAATATAAAGAACATAGACAAATAAAGGGATATTATATTCTAGGCAACTCTTGCTAGCCCAAACAACAGTCAATCAGTTATCATCTATGTTACTCGGGCTCGGGTGTAAGTGTCGAACACGGGTATATTTGATTTATTCTAAGTTTTTTCATGTATTTGGAGGGTCCTTGGGGGATCATATCCACATACCCATATTTAAAATAAAAAAAATGAAGAGTCAGAGCAACATAAGTTATCATACCTCAGATGGATCAACGGGTGCCAAACTTGAATTTGCTTCAGCTGGTGCCGACTCAGAGATCCTTGCTTCGGATTTTTCATTCGAGTAACTAGCAAAGGTTGAAAAATACATCAACATCAAAAATAGGCCCCCAAGTAGTGTGACAAAATCAGTTTGTAAATGTGTTAGACTAGATATATTGGATATGTTAAGATTTTTATAAACCTACTCACACCCACTTGCTGCAATAAGTAATTGTGTTGTCGTCCTCAGTTATAATTGCATGAATTGCAGTATTTAATAACTGAAGACTGCTTGTATATAAATGCATTGATGCAGCTTAAATTTTTCCAAATAAAAAATTCTTAGAGGAAAGGGACAGACTGACAGATGTGCTTCTACACAAAGGTATCTAGTAGACCTATCCAAAGGCCGGGCTATCCATCTAAGTCCGAAGGCCCGCCCGATGTTTGAGAGGGCTTGAACAGAAATATCGGACACAAACGGGCTTGGGGAAAAAATGAAGCTTGTTTAAAAATGGACCGAGCCTTGAGCATGGCAGTTTTTGTCCCAGCCCAGCTCGACCCAACCCATTTTACTATTAATAATATAAATTTTTAAGAAAAATCGATCCCTTTTAAAAAGGGATCAATTATTCTGTGTACAAAACAAAGAAAAAGTTCACTGATATAGGGTCGACCGACCCGAACCCGGCCCGACCCATGGACATGTCTAGTATCAGATCCCCAGTATAACACTCACACTAGCATATATTACTTACATATCTAAAAAGCTAAGCTTATACAAAATTTTCTTCCTTGACATCAACTTTGAGATCATGTATCTCAGAGTCATATTAGTAATTGCTGCCAATCAGCTATGATTTTTCTCAATTAGCTAGTTTCTTGATAGAAAGAGTGTTTCTCAATGCCATTGCCTAATATCTGATTATTCAATATTTTAGATACTTACGTTGAGAGAATCGTCACCCAAATAAGTTCTACACAGTCCACCCAAAGAAGCCTTTGTTCTACTGGAACAACACCATAAGTGATAAGATGAGCAAATGGCCAAAGCTTCCATCCAGCCTACATAACAACCATGGCACAAGAACACTATCAGATCTTGTCTTTTCTTTTAAGCTAAGTTATCGGTTTTATTGACACTGCAGAAAAATGAAGCAACACCACATTGTTCAAATGCAAAGTGAATGAATGGCAAGGAGAGGAGGTTCTCTTACAGTCAGCATAGGCCAGAATGTTGCCTTCAATTCATTAAAAATAGTGATCGGAGATTCAAGACGCAAAAAACCCAAAGCCGTAAAGTAAATGCTATTCCAAACTGCAGCCCATGCAGTTTGGTCGAAAGCTACTTTTGCAGGAACCACCCACCAGTCTTGGAAAGGAAAAAGCTCCTGAGAAAAAAAAAAGAAAAAGAAGAGAGTATTGTTTCATTAAATCAGATAAAAAAACTGCAACTCTGAACCTGATTTGCAAGATATATAGTGCAGAATGATCACCTCACAGAATTGGTAATAGTAATGAGACAAGGAACCATGTAGAGTAAAGCCAACAAGACCGGATCTGAACATTCGCGTACGATCAAACTCAAAGAGAGGTTTCCCTTCAAAGCACTGAAAGAATAAAGGCAAGATAAAGTTTAAGATAAAATTTATGACCAAAAACAAAAAAAGATCAAAAGTATTTCTTCGACAACATAAACTTACCTGTGCAATCCAATCCCCTAGAGAATAGACAACTCCACTAATAATCATTTTTGCTAAAACAGGGTTTGTCTTCAAAACTTCCTCATAAGCACTCCAGTTGTGTTGAGGTGCATATCGTAGTATCTCATAAAGAGTCCATCCCTAAGACCGAAAGCCAAAAAAATTTGAGTTCTTTGTAGGTTGCAGATCAAATTGTTTATGACTTACTAATGCTATGCGCATATGCGGTACATAAGCATATCAAACTCAAAAGATTAAGATCTTTTTTATTCTAAAATGTCATGCCAATATATGGTTATTGAAGTTTCCGCCTGTGCGTAAGCAATATATTTGCAGATCTTCTCAAAGATTTGAAAAGGCTTGTTCTGGCTATTTACTGTATACATATTCTAAACCTTCTAGGATTTGCTACAACACAATATTATTCCAGTTGTTGCTTGAAGAAGTCTCTCCCTTCTATCTATCAAAGTCCATCTTATAACAAATCATGCCCCCAATAATGGCATGTACCAATTGAAATAACTAAAATAAACTTGAAAAAACAAGATATTGTATGCAAGCTATTCAGGTATATGCCTGAAGAGCCCAGCACACATCTAGATTAATCACAAAATTTCAAATTTGACACCTTCTAGCTACAGGGAAACAAAACAGATCCTGAAAGTCAACCGTAATTAAACTGTCTAATTGTATAGGAAAAAGAAGAACTTGAACTGCTTTCATGGCAAGTTACATACTAAACAAATAAGGGGATCTTTCACATGTTCATCTCAGAATAACTCTCAAAAAAGGAGGAAAAGAAGAAGAAAAAAATCCAAAGTAAAACAAAAAGTAGATACCTTTTGCATTATTCAGCAACTAAAAGAGCAAAAGGAAGAAAGAGAAAGGAGGGGGGCTTTACAAACATGAAAATAGTAGAAAATTTATGAAATTCATACATAATTGGGAAGAACAAATAAAACCAATCTAATACCCCTTATAACCAATACCAATTCATAGAATTTTGCATCCAATCATCACTTTCCCCAACCAAATCTTGCAATTTTCCACAAAAACAAAACCAACAGAAAATGAAATTGCGGACTTAAATATACACATAATCTTACCTGCCAATAATTATGATCAATGGTAAGCAACTTGGTGATGGCAAAAGTACCAGCAGCAAGAACAATAGTACCATTAATAGTTCTATCTATAAGCCTCTCCATTTCCTCCTGACCTCCTTCTCCATCTCCAAATCCATTCCCTGAAGATGAACCTGAAGAAGAAAATCCTTCAAAAGATAACCTCCCTTCATTTACAAACCCACCTAATTGACTCACTAACTCTCCTCCTGATGCTTCTCTCTCCACCTGACTCACCGCAATTCCTTCTTGCATATCATTAACATCCTCACTTTGCACTGGTATCACGTCAAGCTCCTCAGCTAATGAGTACACCACCACCGAGTTGGCCCTTTTGTTGCTATTCTTTTTCTGTTTGGTTCCCGAGAAAGTAAGGCTCTCGGGCAGTTTTGAGCTGCTTAATGAGGAAACTGAGACCTGTCTCGAAATGGGTTTTCGAGGTTTTGATAAAGAAAGGAGGCTTTGAGGAGATATCGTCGCGTGAAGAGACGCCATGGCTGAGTTTCTAGGAGGAACTGAGTTGAGTTGAGTCGACCGATATACGTCTCGGCGCCTAACAAGACTTAACTGCCACTTGTTATGTTTTTTTCTAGTTTCCCTAACGTTGAAAGTATCGGAAAGAGCCGTTTCTTATATGAAATGACTTTGGGTGGGGTGATTCAATGGGGTAAGGCTTATGATCTTGTGCACTTGATTTTTTTTTATTATGAACTGTGATGATCATACTTAGAGGTGGCAAACGATCAATGGCCTGATTTAAATTAGATGATTTTGAGTTTGAATTTTTTTATTCGAGTTTTTTTTTTTTTTAAATGAAATTATCTCAAGTTCAAAACTTATTAGATTTGTATTATTAAGATTTTGGTTGGATTAATTTTAAATTTGTATCATTACAAATTTAAATTATTTTGAATTTAAATTTAAATTATTTTAAATTTAAACAATTTTTAATTCGAGACTTTTGATTAATCTGGATCTAAACAGGTATAAATTAAGGTTTTCAAGTAAGTTTTGAGTTCAAAATCGGATTCGTTGTGCCGTTTTTAAATTACTGATCAAGTGTGTTTCAAGTTATTTTTTAGGTTAAGCTTTTTTTTTTTTTACTTTGTACGGTGATTGATGGTCTTTGTGTGTGATAGTGTATGTTACTATGGTAGAGTGTCATACAGGAGATAACCTTTAGGTGTGTACTATGGTGCATGAGGATGATTTTAAGATGAGAAAATATGATCCACATAATAAAAGCTGGCTGGGATTTAAGAAAATAAAAGGATAATCATAGTTGACCCAAATACAAACAAATTGCTTTAAAAATAATAATAATCTTTTCATTTGATCATTTTAAAAATATATAAATATTATACCATGGTTTTCTCATGTTAAGCTTATTGTAGATTAATATATATATGATCTAAAATAATACATTTATGTTAATTAAAAATAATTAAATTTATATCACGTATCAAATGATATTAACTTAATTAAAAATATATAAAAAATAAATAAAATTATAATATCAAATAATTTAATATAAATGTTTATATTTTTTAATTTTTTATATAATATATTTTTTAAAATTTTAATTTATTAAATAAACTATTTTTTTAAAAAAATATGATTCTTTAAAAAAAAAAAAACCCCCATTTTGACAATTTTTTTTAAAATTTTTTTTTAATATAATTTTTCTTTCATTCAGTACTAGTATACATATATATAATATATTTAAATTGTCTCCTAAAATTAATTTATTAGCTGTGTATTTAAGAATTGCTTTTGCAAAGGATACCCCTCTCTTAGGATACCTACCTTCCCTTGACTGATTGCCTCATCTTTGGTTGAAGAATTATTTTGAATGCTAAAATGAATTTGGATCAAAATTTGATTTTTCCCCCCTCATTTCACACAATTACAATAAATCTTAAATTAATTCTCCTTTTAAGATATGTTCCTTTTATCAACTACTTGCTAGTTAATACCAGCATTTAGTTTGTTTATATTATAAATTCTTAATTTTTTATTTATATTAATTATAAAAAATTTAATTGAATTAATATCATGAGTCAAGTAACATCAATTTCATTAAAAAGTTTACTTAAAAACTAAAATAAAATTAAACATTAAAATCAAAGAAATTTATGTGTTTTACATTTCTTATAAAAATATATTTTAAAAAAAACAACTCCTCCTAAAAACTATCAATTTTTTGAATCACATATTGAGATGTAATAAATTCTTAAGGTTCAATATTATTGAAAGAAAGGAAAATGAATGGCCCTGTTCTATAACCCAAGATCAAGAAACTAATCAATTTTTTTTTTTTTTTGCTTTAATTATTTTTGTTTTGAATTTTATTTAGAAGGCTTTAATAATAATAGTTAATTGAAACAGAATTGTGGGTCCCAATGAAGGTTGGGATTGGTAAAAAAAATTCAGAATCCAGATCATCACTTTGGGTGGGCCCATTTAATCTAAAGCACACAATATGGCTCAATGGGGCCCCCCACATGAGGATAATAGATAACTACATCTCTTGAAACATCTCTCTTTGTTGGCGGATCACTTATTCTAGATAAATTAGCATTTAGCAGCATCCCAAAATTTTGGAGCAAATTTTGTAAGCCATTCAAAATTTCAAGGCCCTTGCTAAATTTTATTTAGAAATTTTTTTGTTTGTACATGAAATGACAATATGGTAGATTTTTGAAGTTTTCCTCTGAATTTTGTGGCCAATAACTCCACACAAAATATATGGCTTTGCCCCTTTCTTTGCTTGAGAACAAGAATTTTAAGAGTAAGAGCTAAGGATTTTAGTGGTACCTAGATTTTTAGGCATTTAATTATATAATATATGAAATACAGTAAGACAATTTTTAGATATGTATAAGATAGTCCGTCAACTATTTATTTAAGTTTGAAGGTTTATCCAATATTTAAAAAGTATATACATAAATATTAGTTAAAAATATGAATTTGAATAAAAAAAAATAAGATCCATTTAAAAAAAAATGACTTGGGTCATGGACATGATATTTTTCATTTTTTTGTCTAGATTCGATCTAATCCGACCCGTTTTACTATTACTAATATAGATTTTTATGGGGAATTGATTCTTATGTATATAAATTTGAGTGGGCTTTTGTGGATTTAACTAGGGGTGTTCACTATTTGGTTTTAACCGAATTAACCGACCGAATTTTTTTTCAGTTCGGTTAATCGGTTAACCGAACAAAGTTCGGTTCGGTTATCGGTTAATGCTTTTGAAATATTTCGGTTATCGGTTAATTCAATTTGGTTAAGCGAAAATAACCGAATTATACGAATTAACCGAAATATTCTTTATTTTGAGACTTATGTAATGTTCATTATGTTTTATCATGTTTTTATAGTTGTTTAGTATGTTTAGTTGTTTAGTATGTTTGATATTTGGATTTATAATAGTTTTATTATGCTTTGCTTTTGAATTTTGGTTGGTTGGATAGATTATTTGGATATAAAATCATGTATTAAAATAGGTTGCAAAATAAATTAGGTTTTTATTTCGATTAATTCAAAAATCGACCGAATTAACCGAAATAATTTCGGTTCGGTTAATTCACCATTTTAATATTTCGATTCAGTTAACGGTTAATGAAAAAATAAATTCAGTTAATTCGGTTAATGGTAATTCGATTCGGTTATTAACCGAATTAACCGTTTGAACACCCTTAGATTTAGCTAGTGTTTTTACATGACCGGATCGAATCTGGAAAAAAAAAATTCTACCCATATTTCAAATCAAGTCATGCTTAAATGAATAAAATATTTATTAATATAAGATCTAAGCTTGAGACGAACCAAGTTTGATCTATGAACACTTCTAGTATAAGGTCAATGCTATCCTTTTAACCTTTTAGGACATTCTATTTTGCATTTTTTATATAGTTTCTTTCTTAATAGTTAATAGTGTACCTTTAGCTTATATATCTATGTACATACGAGCATGGAGAAAAAAAAAAGCAAAAAAATATAAAATTATTATAATCAAGGCAACTGTCAAATTACATAACTCTAATTTTACAAATTATGAGATTGAAATTTTCTTTCTTACTATACAAAGGGTTCGAGTCAATGTGAAAAAGAATTTCACTCGATTATACCCTGATTAAATGATAGACCTTAAAAATAATTCAAAGGTGAGTTTCAATTTCCTTTTTTCCAAATAAAATACCCCAACAATAAAAAATTGGAATTTCTTTTCTTAATGGCAGGTGTATGTATATGCTTGAAAGGAAAGAGAACAAGGTTTTCCATGTTTTTGATGTAGATAAGTTGCTCAATCTTCAAAGAAAAAAAATGGTTTCTTTCATTTTTGTCATTTTGAATAAATATGGTTCAAAATTTCAAATGCATTCATAAGGGATAAATATTAGAGCTGGCAAAGCAGGCCCGAACTCGAGAACAAGCCCAATCCGAGTCCGAATCTCAAAAAATTCGAATTCAAAAATACCTGAATCCAAAAAAATTTGAATTCGAAAAAATCCAAATCGGAATCCAAAATTATCCGAATCCGAAAATATCCGAGTCCGAGATGATCCGAACCCGAAATATCTCGATCAAAATTATCCGAATCCGAAAATAACCCGATCCGAACCCGCCCGAATCCGCCCGTTTGCCACCTCTAATAAATATCAACTTTTTGATGTAAATAAGTTGTTGGGTCTCCTAAATCTAAGACAAAAGAGTTGCAGTACATTCAAAATTAGTGTCAACAAGAGGCTGCAAGAAAGATTAAAACCCAAAACATTTACGTATGAACTTATGAATTAAACGAATCTATATATGTTGATAATAAGAACGATATATATGCAAAGTATATACTTGATACCATCACCAGCTAGAAGTTATGAATGGTCCAGGTTTCGACCTGCTTAGGCCTTGGCAATGAAGAGCATGTCAAGCCCTGCTTTATGAAACTTATAAATTTACATATACCAAAGAAAACCTTGTAAAGGAAGGCTACGGGGAAAACAAAAATTGATCAAAGTTTTAAGTGTTAAATTGGATAATCAATTATCTCACAAATTTAAACAGATAGGAAAGAATCCAATTGTTATATTTAAGTTTCAATACGTTTCCTTACATATAAGTCGAATAAATTATTAATGGGATTGCACGTGAATTTAAGTGTAAAAAGAAGAAATGTAAGGATTAGAGCAATAATACATAGTCCGATGGGCCATATATTTAAATTTTAACATGCATTTTCACATGTAAGTCAAATAAATGATTAATGAAATTGCACTTGAATTCAAATATAAAAAAAAAATGTAAACTGAAGAAAGATGAGAGTGATAACCTATAGTCCGATGGACAATATGTTGGATTTGGATCCTTTATATGAGGAGAAATTCATTCGTCTTCTAGCCCATTATATTGCGTGTTGGGCTTGAGAAGCTTTTTCTATAGTCTCATTTAGGTGTTAAAGAAAGGGGATTGACACTTGACAGTCAGTTTTATCATTATGAAGTGAAGAACAGAAACAGTCGGCAGAAGAGAGAAAAAAGTGAGCAGAAATTTTTTGGTTTTAATACTGTGTATAAGCTTTGATCAAGTCAATAAACGGAGGTTCATCTGTGGTCTGATTGGGATGATTTTTTTAGCAGTGACCAAAAAATTTGTAGATACTGATTGTGAACGGTCAGATTAATCATCTAAGCATTGTAGCTTTCTAATCTACAATCTGAATAGAAACTTCTATTTTGGTGAAATTTCTCAGCTTTGTCTCTTTATTTTTTTAAATCATTTGTTGATAGCTAAAAATAAAGTTATATATTTCAAGTGCTTCAATTGGTTATATATAGTTTAGACTAATGACAAAACTAATCTTCTCTAGCAGTGTGTGTTTAGTAGCTAGGCAACAAAGTTTTCTGGGAGTTTCTGGGACGTTGTTCACTTTTTGAAGCATCAATAACTCAGTGCAGGTACTTAATTCTGATTTCCCATCCTCTCTTCAAAATTGTAAGAAAAATTTACTTACTTGAATTTGTTATATTTCTTTCATCTGTAGATAAACAGTCTTTCAAATTATTTTTTTTTTGCTTGTTTTCTTTAATTAATTTATGCTATACGTATTTTACACATAAATCGTATAATAAATTAATATTATTTATTTTAATATATAATTTACTATTAAATATAATCTCTTTTTTAGTGATTTTAAATATTAAATTATTTTTTTATTTTATAAAATTATATCAAAATTATATCAAAAGTTATCAAAACTATTACAAATAATATAAAATTATATCATAGATTATCAAATCATCTCAAGCGTTATCAAAATTATATCAAAGGTTACCAAATTATATCAAAGATTTCAAAAATTATGTTAAGGTTACATAATTATAAGTGGTTAGCAAAATTATATAAAAAGTTATTAAAGTTATATAAAATGTTACCAAAATTATATAAAAAATATCAAAATTATATAAAATGTTATCAAAATTATATTCAAAGTTGCCAAAATTATATTAATGATTATCAAAATTATATAAGATTATCAAAATCATATCAAAGGTTACCAAAATCATATTAATGATTATTAAAATTATATCAAAAGTTATAAAAAATATATAAAAAATGATCAAAACTATTACAAATATTATCAAAATTATATCAAATGTTATCAAACTATTAAAAATTTTATCAAAATTATTACAAAAGTTATCAAAACTTTTACAAATGTTTTCAAAATTAAATCAAAAGTTACTAAAATTATATCAAAGGTTACCATAATTATATGAAGAGTTATTCAAGATTATATCAAAAGTTATCAAAATTATATAAAAGTTATCGAAATTATATCAAAGATTACCAAAAGTTACCAAAATTATTACAAAGGTTATCAAAATTATATTAAAAGCTACCAAAATTATATCAAAAGTTACCAAAACTATTATAAATGTTATCAAAATTATATCAAATGTACTAAAATTATATCAAAGATTACCAAAAGGATACAAAAATTATATTAAAGGTTACCAAAATCATATCAAAATTATCAACTATATCAAAGGTTATCAAAATTATATTAAAGATTTCCAAAATTATATCTAAAGTTATCAGAATTATATTATAAGTTATCAAAATGACAAAATCATAAAAAGATATTAAAATCATATCGAAAGTTACCAAAATTATTTCAAAGGTTCCTAAATTTATATCCAAAATTATCAAAACAATTATCAAAATTATATTAAATATTATCAAATATCAAAGGTTATCAAAATTATTATAAAGGTTATTAAAATTACATTAAAAGATATCACAGTTATATAAAAAGTTGTTAAAATTATATTAAAAGTTACCAAAATCATATTAAAGATTACCAAAATTATATCAAATCTTATTAAAAGGTTGCCAAAACTATATAAAATATTATCAAAACTATATCAAAAGTTAACAAAATTATATCAAAGATTACCAAAATTAAAATTATACCACAGGTTAATAGAATCATATAAAAGGTTATCAAAATTATATCAAAGGTTGTCAAAATTATATTAAAGGTTAACAAAATTATATCAAAGGTTATCAAAATTGTATTAAAAGTTATCGAAATTACATCAAAGATTATCAAAATTATATTAAAAACTATTAAAATCAGATCAAAGATTATCAAAATAATTTCAAAGATTAACAAAATTATATCCAAAGTTGTCAAAAATATATCAAAGGTTATCAAAATTATATCAAAGGTTATTAAAATTATATCAAAAGTTATCAAAATTATATCAAAAGCTACCAAATTTATGTTATAAGCTTTCAAATTATATCAATATTTATTAAAATTATATCAAAAGTTATCAAAATTATATAAAAAAGTTACTAAAATTATATCAAATGTTATCAAAATTATATTAAAAGTTGCCAAATTATATCAATGGTTATCAAAATTATATAAGGTTATCAAAATCATATCAAAAGTTACCAAAATTATATCAAATATTATTGAAATTATATTAAAGGCTGCAAAAATTATATCAAAGGTTATAAAAAATATATCAAAAGTTGTAAAAATTATATTAAATGTTACCAAAACTATTAGAAAGGTTATCAAAATTATTACAAAGGTTATCAAAATTTTTACAATGGTTTTCAAAATTATATCAAATGATACTAAAATTATATCAAGGGTTATTTAAAGTTATATAAAAAAAGTTATCGAAATTATATTAAAGGTTACCAAAATTATACCAAAATTATACTTAAGGTTACCAAAACTATTACATAAGTTACCAAAATATACCAAAACATTACAAAAGTTATCAAAATATATCAAGGTTACTAAAATTATATCAAAGTTTATCAAAACTATTACAAATGTTATTAAAATTATATCAAAAGTGCCAAAATTATATCAATGATTATCAAAATTATATTAAAGGTTACCAAAATAATATAAAAAATTACCAACTATATCAAAGGTTATCAAAATTATATTAAAAGTTATCAAAATGACAAAATCATATTAAAAGCTATCAAAATCATAAAATATTATCAAAATCATATCAAAGAATGCTGAAATCATTTCAAAGGTTCCTAAAATTATATCCAAGATTACCAAAACAATTCCAAAAATTATCAAAATTATATTAAATATTATCAAATATCAAAGATTACCAAAACTATACAATGGTTATTATAATTGTATTAAAAGGTATCAAAATTATATAAAAAATTATTAAAATTATATTAAAGCTATCAAAATTATATTAAAAGGTTATCAAAAATTATATCAAAGGTTATCAAATTGTATCAAAGGTTACCAAACTTATATCAAATATTATCAAAATTATATCAATGTTACCAATACTATATCAAAGGTTACCAAAATAATATCAAAGGTTATCAAATAATATCAAAGGTTATCAAGATTATATTAAAGACTATCAAAATCATATCAAGAGCTATTAAAATCATATTTAAGATTATCAAAATCATATCTAAAGTTATTAAAATAATATCAAAGGTTATATTATATATTGTATAAAAGCTTATGTATTTATTGTTACTTATTATATATTCACAATCATTCATTTTTAATCTCATATGGTAATATATATTATTATTATAATTTAACATAATTTTATAATGCAAGTGTCTTATCATACTACCAATTTAATCTTAATTATTATCTTTGATTATATTTTCATTTTTTGATTCTCATCATGTAAATAACGATTTAAGTTTTTATGTGACTTAATAGCTAGATAAACAAAATCTTGATTCTTAACTAATAAATGATTTTCTAATATTTTCTCAAAACCTTATTATTATTATTGTTCTTAAAATAAATTTGGAAGTGTTATTCTCATAAAAAATTTGTAATAAAAATAAGAAAATAGATAAACAAAATTAATCAATATTTAATTTAAATAAGAAAATTATTAATTCAGAAAAATTTGCTTTAATAAGGACTTTAATGTTTAATAGAAAAATAAAAAATATTTTATTAATTTAATAAGAAAATAAATAATTAAAGATAAAATAATTAATTTAATAAATTATCAAAGACATATATGTCGTTCACTATTTACACTTTTGGGGTTGGTACTTTTATATATAGTATTGATTGGTACTTCTATATATAATAGTGATAAATGTTCAATTATGTTAGAGTTAAATTTGTGAATTTAGTGAACTGATGATAGGTTATTGTTCATTTATATATACTTTTGGAATTCTTTTTTCTTTTAAATGTAATGGTATTGTTCCTTTTCAATGTGACGAGGGAAAACTCGACGATTCCATGAAAATATGACAATATAAACATGCAGGGACATATCAATGGAGTACGCAGGGCCTGCAGTTGACATGGCAAATTGTCTGGGAGCTCCAGTTTGTAAATACTTGCAATATCACAGAAAGCTGAATGATTATATGAAAAACTTCAAGATAATCATAGATGAATTGAATAGCAAAATGGAAGATATAGGCTCTGGACTGATCCGAAAACTAGTTTTACTGTTCACAAAATATTAAAAATTTATTTTTATATTTAAAAAGTATTTTTTATTTATAAATAGTAACTCGAACCGGATCAACCCAAATTAAAAAAATCTATGTCTAGGTCCAACCCAATACGGGCCGGACCTAGAATGCATTCATTAAGAGATAAATATCAAAATTTGATGTAAATAAGTTGTTGGATCTCCTAAATCTAAGACATGCAAAACTCCACAAAGAGTTGTAGTACATTCAAAATGAGTGTTAATAAGAGGTTTCAAGAAAGATTTAAACCCAAAACATTTACGTTGAAACAAATGAACTTATGAATTAAACGAATCTATATATGTTGATAATAAGAACGATATATATTATATGCAACATATATACTTGATACCATCACCAGCCAGAAGTTATGAATGGTCCAGGTTTGGACCTGCTTAGGCCTTGGCAATGAAGAGCATGTCAATGCCTGCTTTATGATACTTATAAATTTACATATACCAAAGAAAACCTTGTAAAGGAAGGCTACGGGGAAAACAAAAATTGATCAAAGTTTTAAGTGTTAAATTGGATAATCAATTATCTCACAAATTTAAACGGATAAAAAAGAATCCAATTGTTATATTTAAGTTCCAACACGTTTTCTCATATATAAATCGAATAAATGATTAATGAGATTGTACGTGAATCTAAATGTAAAAAGAAGAAGTGTAACGATTAGAGCAATAATACATAGTCTGATGGGCAATATATTTAAATTTTAACATGCTCTTTCACATGTAAGTCAAATAAGTGAATTTTTTTCAAAAAAATTTAAAAAAAATTAAAATCTTGTACCAACCGGTATGGACCGATACTGACCGGTATTGACCGGTACCGACCGGTATCAAAACCGGAACGGAACTGAAGGTTGCTTGTATCAATTTAGTTAAAAACTGAGACTTACCGGCTGGTACCACTGATACCGAAACGGTACCGACTACCATGGTTGACAGTCAATTTTATCATTATGAAGTGAAGAACAGAAAGTGTCAGCAAAAGAGAGAAAAAAGTGAGCAAAATTTCTTTTTTCGGTTTTAATATTGTGCACAACTTTGATCAAATAACGATCGGAAGATCATTTGTGGTTTGATCGAGCTGATTTTTTTACAATGATCAGAACACTTGTAGATGCTGGTTGTGAACGGTCAGATTAATTATCTAAGCAGTGTAGTTTTTCGATCTACAACTTGAACAAAAATTCTTATTTTGGTGAAAATTTTCAACTTTCTCTCTTTATTTTTTTTTAATCACTTGTTGATAACTAGAACTAGAGTTATATTCTTCAAGTGCTTCAATTGGTTATATATAGTTTAGACTAATGATCAAAACTAATCTTCTCTAGCAGTGTGTTTTTAGTAGCAAGGCAACAAAGTTTTCTGGGAGTTTCTGGGACGTTGTTCTCTTTTGAAGCATCAATAACTCAGTGCAGGTACTTAATTCTGATTTCCCATCCTCTCTTCAAAATTGTAAGAAAAATTTACTTACTTGAATTTGTTATATTTCTTTCATCTGAAGATAAACAAATCTTCCATTTTTTTTTCTTCTTGTTTTCTTTAATTAATTTTTGCTACACATATTTTTCACGTGAATCATATAATAATTCAGTATTCTATATTTTAATATATAATTTCTTATTTTTTTTGGTGATTTTATATATTAAATTATTTTTTTATTTTATAAAATTATATCAAATAATATCAAAATTATTACAAATGTTATAAAAAAATATAAAAATTCATCAAAACTATTACAAATAATATAAAATTATTACAAAATTATCTCAAAATTATCAAAATTATATTCATGTTATCATAATTATAAGTGATTATCAAAATTATATTAAGGTTACAAAAAGGTTACTAAAAATATATTACCAAAATTATATTTAAAGTTGCCAAAATTATATTCAAAGTTGCCAAAATTATAAAGTTGCAAAAATCCTATCAAAAGTTACCAAAATCATATAAAAAAAATCAAAATTATATAAAAAATTGTCAAAATTATATTAAAGATTCTCAAAAATTATTACAATTGTTATCAAAATTATTACAATTATTATCAAAATTATATCAAATGTTACCAAACTATTAGAAATTTTATCAAAATTATTACGTATAAAGGTTATCAAAATTTTTACAATGATTTAAAAAATTATATCAAAAGTTACCGTAATTATATCAAAAGTTACTCAAGATTATATTAAAAGTTACCAAGATTATATAAAAGTTATCGAAATTATATAAAAAATTACCAAAATTATATAAAAATTATCAAAATTATTACAAAGGTTATCAAAATTATGTTAAAAATTACCAAAATTATTATAAATATTATCAAAATCATATAAAATATTACCAAAATCATAATAAAGATTACCAAAATGATACAAAATTTATATTAAAGATTACCAAAATCATATCAAAGATTACCAACTATATCAAAAATTATCAAAATTGTATTAAATATTATCAAAATTATATCAAAAGTTATCAAAATTGTATAAAAGTTATCAAAGTAAAAAAAATTATATTAAAAGCTATCAAAATCATATCGAAAGTTACCAAAATTATTTCAAAGGTTCTTAAAATTATATCCAAGATTACCAAAAAATTATAAAAGTTATCAAAATTATATTAAATATTATCAAATATCAAAGGATACCAACACTATTACAAAAGTTATCAAAATTATATCAAAAGTTATTAAAATTATATAAAAAATTACCAAAATCATATAAAAATTATCAAAATTATATCAAAACTTATTAAAAGGTTATCAAAATTATATAAAAGATTATCAAGATTATATCAAATATTAACAAAATTATATCAAAGATTATCAAAATCAAAATTATACCAAAGGTTAACAGAGTCATATAAAAGGTTATCAAAATAATATTAAAAGTTGTCAAAATTATATTAAAGGTTACCAAAATTATATAAAAGGTTATCAAAATTATATTAAAGGTTATCGGAATTACATCAAAGATTATCAAAATCATATTAAGAACTATTAAAATCAAATTAAAGGTTATTAAAATAATTTCAAAGCTTAACAAAATTATATCCAAAGTTGTAAAAAAATATATAAAAAATTATCAAAATCATTTCAAAGGTTAATAAAACTATGTCAAAATTATATAAAAAGTTACCAAATTTATATTATAAGCTTTCAAAATTATATCAAATTTTATTAAAATTCTATCAAAAGTTACCAAAATTATATAAAAAAGTTACTGAAATTATATAAAATGTTATCCAAATTATATTAAAGATTACCAAATTATATCAAATGTTACTAAAATTATATTAAAAATTACCAAAATCATATCAATGGTTATCAAAATTATATAAGGTTATCAAAATCATATCAAATGTTACCTAAATCATATCAAAAATTGCCGAAATTATATCAAATGTTAAAAAAAATATATAAAAAATTATCAAAATTATATCAAATTTATCAAAACTATTAGAAATGTTATAAATTTTTTTTACAAAAGTTATCAAAATTTTTACAAAGGTTTTCAAAAGTATATCAAATGTTACTAAAATTATATCAATGGTTATACAAAATTATATCAAAATTTACTAAAATTTTATAAAAGTTATCAAAATTATATCAAACATTACCAAAATTATTACAAAAGTTATTAAAATATATCAAATATTACTAAAATTATATCAAAGTTTACCAAAATTATTACAAATGTTATCAAAATTATATCAAAAGTACCAAAATTATATCAATGATTACCAAAAGAATATCAAATTATATTAAAGGTTACCAAAATGATATCAAATATTACCAACTATATTAAAGGTTATCAAAATTATATCAAATGTTACCAAAATTATATTAAAAGTTACCAAATTGTATAAAGGTTATTAAAATTATATTAAAAATTATCAACATCATAAAAAGTTATCAAAATCATATCGAAGACTGCCGAAATCATTTCAAAGGTTCCTAAAATTATATCCAAGATTACCAAAACAATTACAAAAGTTATCAAAATTATATTAAATATTATCAAATATCAAAGGTTACCAAAACTATTACAAGGGTTATTATAATTGTATTAAAGGGCATCAAAATTATATCAAAGATTATTAAAATTAACCAAATATTATCAAAGTTATATCAAAGATTACCAAAATTATATTAAAAGGTTATAAAAAATTATATCAAAGCTTTCCAAAATTATATAAAAAGTTATCCAAATAATGTCAAAGGTTACCAAAATGGTATCAAAGGCTATCAAACTTACATCAAAAGTTATCAAAATTATATCAATGTTACCAATACTATGGTTGCCAAAATAATATCAAAAGTTATCAAATTATATCAAATGTTATTAAAATCATATCAAAGGTTATCAAAATCATATCTAAAATTAGTAAAATCATATCAAAGGTTATATTATATATATATATATATATTATATAAAAGGTTATATATTTATGTCACAATCATTCATGTCTAATCTCATATGGTAATATATATTATTGTAATTTAACCAGAATTTTATGATACAAATATCTTATCATACTACCGGTTTAATCTTAATTATTATCTTTGATTATATCTTCATATGCATTAAGGTTTTTTGTGACTTAAAAGTTAGATAAATAAAATCTTTATTCTTAATTCATAAATGATTTTTCTAATATTTTCTCAAAACCTTATTATTATTGTTCTAAAAATAAATTTGGAAGTGTTATTCTCATAAAAAATTTGTAATAAAAATAAGAAAATAGATAAACAAAATTAATCAATATTTAATTTAAATAAGAAAATTATTAATTCAGAAAATTTGCTTTAATAAGGACTTTAATGTTTAATAGAAAAATAAAAAAATATTTTATTAATTTAATAAAAAAATCAATAATTAAGGATAAAATAATTAATTTAATAAATTATCAAAGACATATATGTCGTTCACTATTTACATTTTTGGAGTTGGTACTTTTATATATAGTATTGATTGGTACTTTTATATATAATAGTGATAAATGTTCAATTATTTTAGAGTCAAATTTGTGAATTTAGTGAACTGATGATAGGTTATTGTTCATTTATATATACTTTTGGAATTCTTTTTTCTTTTAAATGTAATGGTTCCTTTTCAATGTGACGAGGGAAAACTCGACGATTCCATGAAAATATGACAATATAAACATGCAGGGACATATCAATGGAGTACGCAGCGCCTGCAGTTGACATGGCAAATTGTCTGGGAGCTCCAGTTTGTAAATACTTGCAATATCACAGAAAGCTGAATGATCATATGAAAAACTTCATGCTAATCAGAGATGAATTGAATAGCGAAATGGAAGATATAGAGCTGCAATTGAAAGCAGAGATTCTACGTGTGGGGAATGTAAGAGATAAAACAGAAAATTCAAAAGCTGCAGATAAGCCACCTTATCAGCAAATTCAAACTTCAACCGAATCTGCAACAAACAACAGCAAAGGATAAACATTCAATCAGCTGAAATTTAAATTCTTCTGTTTGTAACAAACACACTAGTTCAAATACATTAGGTAACTTAGACTTGTATAAATACATTGAAGTTATGAATAAACAGCAAGTCAGTTTTTATGCAAAACATTGTAAACTTCTACATGATATCAAGAGCTACTGCTTAAAAGCCTTCGATCCTTTTTTTTTTCTCAAACACATTCAACTTCAATGGCTGCCAACAACTTCCAACCGAATGCTACCACAACCATGATCAAAACAGAACCAATTTCCATCATTGCTGCGGCTCAGCTCCCTCTCAAACTGAATTCTACCAATTTTTCATCCTGGCAAATCCAACTTCTTTCTCTCCTTGATGGTCATGACTTAATAGGCTATATCGATGGCACCATTCCCTGTCCAGAATCCACCATCACCATAAATGGAAACCAAAGTCCTAATCCAGATCACAACCTCTGGCGCAGGCAGGACAAATTTCTGCTACATGCAATAATAGCCTCAGTCACTGAATCCATAATACCAATCATATCAACTGTTACCACCTCTCAAGAAGCTTGGCAAAAACTATCAACCACATTTGCCAGCAAAACACGATCCAGGATCATGTCATTGAAAAAGAGACTTACAATGGCAACACAAGATGGACACTCAATTGCTGAATATATGCAGTTCATGAAAAGCATTTCGGATGATCTAGCATTAGCTCAAGCACCAATTTTTGATGATGATCTAACTCTTTTTGTTCTTAATGGTTTAGGACCAGATTTCAAAAAAATATCCACAGCACTTCGAGCTCGAAAGACTCCAATCTCATTTGAAGAGCTCCATGATAAATTAACAGACTATGAACGGATCATCAAACAAGATGAATCTCCTCAGCACTCCCTAGCAACTGTCCAATTTGCAAGAAAAACAAGAGGAAGTCAGTTTTACAGAGGCAGAGGAAATCACTTCAACAATCAAAACAGAAACAATTTTGCATACCAAATGAGGAGATCATTTCAGAATGCCACATACAATACCCCAAGACTAGTTTGTCAACTATGTGAAAAACCAGGTCATAGTGCAAAGTACTGCAGAAGCAACAACATACCTGACAAGGAACCAGTGGCAAATCACATCACCAAATCTCAACCTAGAACTGCTGCAAATTGGATTGTTGACACAGGTGCCTCACATCATGTCACCACAGATCTAAACAATCTGTCCCTGTACACAGAATATGGAGGTCCAGATGAGATCCTTGTAGGTGATGGAACAGGTTTGAAAATATCCCATACTGGTACATCTACTATCCCTACAAACAATAAACCTCTTCAATTAACAAATGTCTTGCATGTTCCACATATGAAAAGCAATTTACTATATGTTTCCAAACTATGCCAGACTAACAAAGTTTCCATTGAATTTTTCCCTTTTCATTTCTTGGTAAAGGATCTAGCTACGGGGGCACCACTAGTGACAGGACCGAATAAGAATGACATCTACGAGCTTCCCAGTCACCTGCTGTCCTCCTCACAACCTGTTCGAGCCATGTTTTCTGTCAAGGAATCCACTGAGTTATGGCATCATAGACTTGGTCACCCTTCCCTTAAAATCCTCAGTAATATGCTTAATGTTTTTAACTTGTCTTCTTCATTCACCAATAAACAATTCATCTGTGATTCATGCTATTGCAATAAAAGCACAAAACTGCCATTTGCTCAAACATCTCTTACCAGTTCAAAACCACTTGAGTTAATCTATTCTGATGTATGGGGACCAGCACACACACCTTCCTTAGATGGATTTCACTATTATGTGATCTTCATTGATCACTATACAAAATATATTTGGTTATTCCCCATTAAACAGAAATCATACATTTACTCAATCTTCTCATCTTATAAAGCATTAGTTGAAAAACATTTTAACACACCAATACTTACTATGTATTCTGAAAATGGTGGTGAATACAAAGCCTTGTCCAACCTGTTTGCATCACATGGCATCTCTCACCTAACCACTCCACCACACACACCTCAACATAATGGCACTGCAGAAAGAAGGCATCGACAGGTTGTAGAAACTGGACTAGCCCTGTTACATCATGCATCTATGCCATTAAAATTTTGGTCTCATGCATTCCAAACTGCTGTGTACCTCATCAACAGACTTTCTACACCCATACTTCAAATGCAATCACCATTCCAAACATTGTTTAACAAAACACCAAACTTTACCAAGTTAAAAGTGTTTGGATGCCTTTGTTATCTATGGCTAAAACCCTATAACAGTCACAAATTACAGCCCAAGTCCAGACCCTGCATTTTTCTAGGCTATTCACCAACTCATAGTGCATACAAATGCTTTGACCAACAAACACAAAAAATATTTGTGTCTCGACATGTACTGTTTCATGAAAATATGTTTCCTTTCACTAAAGCCTCCCACCCATCATCCAAACCTGATTCACAACTACCTTCCACAGCTGCTCTTGATCTGCCCTTAACATATCCATCAGTTACACCAACTTTGAACCAGTCAGCCAGCTCGACAATTCAAATTCCAACTGATCACTTGGTGCGTGCTCCTACAGCTGCCTCATCAGGTAATTCAACCTCAACTCTGTCTACATCTTTACAACCAACCTCACATCCTAGCACAAGAACACACTCCATGACCACCAGATCCAGAAACAACATTTACAAACCCAAAGTCATTCACACAGTTACCAAACACACTATCACACCTTCCCTAGAACCAACCTCTGTCAAAGAAGCACTTCATAATATCCATTGGAGACATGCCATGACAGATGAGTACAATGCACTGGTTAAAAACAAAACTTGGAACCTTGTACCACATTCTCACAAACAAAATGTTGTAGGCTGCAAGTGGGTCTATCGTGTCAAAAGAAAACCAGATGGTACTATTGACAGATATAAAGCACGGCTAGTTGCAAAAGGATTTCACCAAAGACCAGGTCTGGATTTCAAGGAGACCTTCAGTCCAGTGATCAAACCAACCACCATTCGAACTGTTCTATGCATTGCTATTGCTCAGAACTAGTCCATTTGTCAATTGGATGTAAATAATGCTTTTCTACAGGGTACACTCACTGAGGAAGTCTTCATGGCACAACCCTCTGGCTACATCAACACAGATAAGCCAAACCATGTCTGCAGGCTGAATAAAGCCATTTATGGCTTAAAAAAACCTCCACGAGCTTGGTATCAAGAACTCAGCAACTTCTTAACCAACTATGGTTTTAAAAAATTTGTCTCTGATGCATCACTTTTTGTTTATGCCAAGGACTCAATCATTTTGTATTTTTTAGTCTATGTAGATGATCTACTACTCACTGGCAATGACACAACAACATTGAGACAATTCCAACAACAGCTTGCTCAGCGTTTTTCCCTCAAAGACCTTGGTCACTTACATTACTTCCTTGGAGTTGAAATTATCTCTACACCAACAGGTCTGTTCTTATCACAACACAAGTACATCCGAGACATTCTACATACCTTCAACATGGATAATGCAAAAGTCACACAAACTCCATTGCCCACAAATGTTAAACTTCAGCTCAAAGATGGTTCAGGCTCAGCAGATGCCACTACATACAGAAAACTAGTTGGATCACTGCAGTACCTTTCCTTAACAAGACCAGACATTGCTTACAGTATCAACAAACTGTCTCAATTCATGCATTCTCCAACAGAAACACATTGGACAAGTCTCAAAAGAGTGCTACGCTACCTCAAAGGCACTATACATCATGGCTTGTTTCTCAAAAAGCCAACAAACCTACATGTTACTGCCTATAGTGACTCTGACTGGGCTGGAAATTTGGATGACAGGTCTTCAACCACTGGCTACATCATCTATCTTGGTGGGAATCCCATATCCTGGAAATCAACCAAGCAAAGGACAGTAGCACGGTCTTCTACTGAAGTAGAATACAGGGCTATAGCAAACACAACTGCAGAACTTACCTGGATAAAGAACCTTCTCTCTAAATTACATGTTCACTGCAGCAGACCTCCAAGACTTCATTCAGACAATATTGGAGCTACATACCTCACTACAAATCCTGTTTTCCATTCTAAAATGAAGCATCTGGCAATTGACTATCATTTTGTTAGACAACATGTTCAATCAGGTGATGTCAAAGTCTCATATATCTCTACAACTGATCAACTTGCAGATGGTCTCACTAAACCACTCACAAGAACACGGTTTCTGTTTCTTCGATCCAAGACTGGTGTCGCTGATGGCTCCACTGTCTTGAGGGGGCATGTAAGAGATAAAACAGAAAATTCAAAAGCTGCAGATAAGCCACCTTATCAGCAAATTCAAACTTCAACCGAATCTGCAACAAACAACAGCAAAGGATAAACATTCAATCAGCTGAAATTTAAATTCTCCTGTTTGTAACAAACACACTAGTTCAAATACATTAGGTAACTTAGACTTGTATAAATACATTGAAGTTATGAATAAACAGCAAGTCAGTTTTTATGCAAAACATTGTAAACTTCTACAGGGAAGGTACCAAGGAAAGGAGTTGAAAATTGGTTGAAAAATGTGAAATAGATGATTACGGAAGCACAAGATGTTGAAAATAAAGTCGATAAGGGGAGATATCTCTCGCGTGCTTGCCGAGGAAAACTTCTTGATGAGAAGACTCAAGCAATGCAGAAAGTTTTTGCTAAAGCTCCAAATGTCTCTGATAGTTTGGTGATTAAAGGTCCAAGTGTTGGGTTGTCACAGCCAACATCAGAACTAGTTGGTGAGGAAGCTGTGAGAGATCAAATTTGGCCATGTCTGATGTAGGAGGAGGTAAGCAAGATTGGAGTTTGGGGGCTCGGGGGCGTAGGTAAAACGACAATCATGAAGCACATCCACAATGATCTTTTGAAAGAAAAGAGATTTGATAAAGTAATTTGGGTTACTATATCACAGAAATTCAATGTTATGAAGTTACAAGATGATATTGCATGTGAATTGAAAGGAGGGTTGCCCAAAGAAGGTGATAAACTCAGACGAGCAGCAATGCTGTTGGAAATGCTGAAGAAAGCAGGAAAGCATGTTTTAATCTTAGATGATGTGTGGGATAAAATCTCTTTGGAGGAAGTTGGAATCCCTGAACCAAGTAGCAGCAATGGATGCAAGTTGGTGTTGACAACCCGTTTGGAGCAAGTTTGTAAATATATGGGTTGTAAAGTGATAAAAGTGAAGCCCCTTTCAGAAGAAGAGGCATTGACACTATTCTTGAATAAAGTTGGACCAAACATATTCCAACTTTAAAACCAACTTTGAAGCTTGTTGTCAAGGAATGTACCGGTCTGCCTCTTACGATTGTTGTTGTAGCTGGTACCCTAAAAGGAGAAGATGAAGTCTTGATCTTAATGTGCACACTCTAAAAGAGTTACCTGCTGGACTTTTATCAAAACTCTTTCGCCTTCAGCACTTGGAATTACATGAGGGGAATGAAGAAACAAGCGTAAAGGCTGAAGAGGTAGTGCCATTGGAGAAGTTGGAATGCTTTTACGGGCCTTTCAAAGACATGCATGAGTTGAATAAGTTTGTCTCTTCAATGCAGCAATGTAAGAAAAACCTCATTAAGTACCATTTACGTGTGGGTTCATTTGTTTGATTGGGTGAAGAACAGAAAGTTGTATCAATCGATGAAGTCGAATATTGTGGAGGTGAGTTTATGCTCCCAATTGATATTCAAGAGTTGGACATTTTAGAGTGCCACTATTTGAGAAGCTTAAGCGATATTTCTTCTTTAAAAAAGGCAATTGACATGAGGAATTGTAAAATTGGGAGCTGCCAAGGGATAGAGTCTCTTCTTTCCTTCTCCTTTTTTTCCTCTTCTACTACTACTCCATTTCAAAGCCTCGAGCTGTTGATTCTTCGCAATTTGCCAAAGTTAAAGTGAACTTATCAAAGTTGAAGAATTTGCTTCAGGAACATCAATATTGACTCCACCTGCCACCTTTTCCCATCTTAAACAAAACTTGGAACGTATTCATGTGGAAGGTTGTGAGCAGCAAGTAGAAGTATTAGCAGTAGCAACATCAGAAGATCATGAGGATGAAGAAAAAGGAAGTGATACATTAATCAAATTCAATCTTCCCAAATTGAGAGTTTTGGCATTGTGGTCATTACCAGAATTGAAGAGCATCTGCAGTAAAAGTGGAGTAATGGTTTGTGAGTCTCTCCAAAGTATCAATGTTAATAACTGCTGTAAGCTGAAGAGATTTCCTCCATTTCTTCCCCTTCATGGCGATGAGTATCCATATGCATATGCTCCACCTTCTCTTAAGATCATCTCAAGCACGGAATGGTGGGAATTATTGGAGTGGGATGATCCCAACTTTAAAAATATTTTTGAACCCCTTTTGGAGTTTAACGAATTGTATCGGTAATGGCGACGATTTTACATGAAATGGACGAATTCAACAATAAGTAAGCCTCCTTGTTTTCTCACTTTTTTTACTTTATAATATCATTTCTCCATTTTAATACAGATTCATGTATTTTTTAAGGTGATGATGACAAACCTGCCTACATTGCAACTTCATTTGGATATCTCTGAAGTTGTTCCCACTTCTCACATAAAGTCTTCAAATCTAAACTTTAGATAAGTTTCTACCCAGGTTTTTATATCTATTGATTTATACTCTGTGTAATTTATGGAAATAAAGGATAAGATACCATCCATAATTTGGTAAAATATGGGACCAACTTTAACCTTTGATTCATTTATGCTCTGTTCAATGCTACTAATACCAAACAATATTGTTATATTTACGTTGCGCAGCTAAATTTTCTTTCTTAGTCACGTGGATTGAAAGTTTCTAAGAGAAATAAAAAAATCATTGTTTGTAATTTTGTCAAAGCACTGTTGTCTATTACAAAGTAAGGGCCTTAAACTATCTAATAATTATTTGGTAATTAAAATAATTTTTTTTTTTTTTTATGTTGCCACAATAATCTTGTTAATTCCAGAATTAGTCTAAATTGAAAGCTATAAAACTCTCTCCCATGTTTCTTAAAAGGTGAGCTCTTTGCTTTGTTTGATTATAATTATGGTAAGGTCCATATAAAATTTGAGATTTGAATCGTTGGACCGGATTGGACTTGAACGAATGATGTTGATGTTAAATCTAAGTTCGGCATAGATCTAGTCCGGTTTAATTCATGAACGCTTTTAATGAGATCCATAGATATGTAGTGTTTGTAGAAAATACAAAGTCTAAAAGCAATTGAGAAGTTGGAAATCTTTATAAGAAATTTTAAAGACTTGGATGCATGAATTCAAGTTTTTTATTTTGCTCTTTAATTTGCCGAAAAGTATTTAATACAAAAAAAAAATGTTAATTTTTTCTCCACACAACAATCATTATATCAAGTTTAATCATTTGAACAAATTTAATCACATTCGAGTTATTTAGATACATAATTGATAAATAAAAAAACTTGTTTGATCATTTTGTTTTTTAACGAATCGAAAAAAGCTTAATATACAAAATACTGATTGAGAATCCAATCAAAAGCATATTTGGTTACAATTTTCCCCATTCCAAGAAATGACGCGGTTACTAGCAATGGGTACGTTGAGGTTATCAATCCAAATTCCATGTACACCTCCATATTTGGTTACAATTTTTTGTCACAGAACCATTTGGCTTCATTCAAGTAAGCTCTAGCCAACGTTTTTATATGAGGAAAACCAGCAAACTCATATTTAAGTAGCTGAGACAATAAAATATATACATAACCTGCAAATTTATGCAGAAGAAACAGTCTCAAAATTTTCCTACAAACCAATTGAATATATATATATATATTCTAATTGAACAATAAGGAGTAACATAAATGAATCCTATAGAACTATCATGTTTAGTAGATAACAAGAAGTGTAATCCGAAACAGTTTTAGTTTTATTGGTGATATTGCTGCATATTTCTCTGAAAGGCCTCGAAATGATATCTCAAACAGTAAATTGTTACCATTTTATAAATTAAATGATTGTGTTAAACATCTAATTTAAAATCAATTTGCAAAAAGTGAAGACATCTAACTTGAATATAAAATAATAAAAAATTCAGATTTAACAGATGTGATATAATAACACTTTAATAGGTCTCATCATGTGCAGACGTGACTATCACATGAATCACGTGTAGGCAGAACTACCACGTGGTAAACTCAGAGTATAAGGTAGAAAGAACATAATGAAGCCTAACTCTAATACCATATTAAACATCCAATCGACACTTGTCCATGCTGTGTCTGTAGAAGGAAAAAATTTGTAACCAATTACAAATTGCCACGTGTTAATTGAAATTTCTTGTAATTAAGAAATTTTCAATTAAATTATACATTACCATGTGAAATTGATAATATCATATTATAATTAATTATTTTATAATTAATTAAATATGTACACATGGTTTGACCAATCAAATTGCAAGGATTCATGGGTTATCCAATCAAATTTCACCCATGTGTCATAATTATTTTACCTCTAATTAAATTAAATTAATTAAGAGATAAATAATAAATTTTTATCTCTAATTAAATTAAATTAATTAAGAGATAAATAATAAAGTTTTATCTCTAATTAAATTAAATTAATTAAGAGATATATAAATATTTTATCTCTAATTTAATTAATTAAGAGATAAATAAATATTTTATCTCTAATTTAATTAATTAATTAAGTGATAAAAATAAATATTTTATCTCTAATTTAATTAATTAATTAAGAGATAAATAAATATTTTATCTCTAATTTAATTAATTAATTAAGTGATAAAAAAATAATAAATATTTTATCTCTAATTTAATTAATTAATTAAGAGATAAATAAATATTTTACCTCTAATTTAATTAATTAATTAAGTGATAAAAAATAAATATTTTATCTCTAATTTAATTAATTAATTAAGGGATAAATAATGAAGCTTTATCTCTAATTTAATTAAATTAATTAAGAGATAAATAAGGAGGATGAGTTCTTTTAAAACTCTCTTTCACCTGGCTAGCTACCACTATAAATAGAGACCTCCTCTTAACACAAAGACAATTCAGAAAGCCTGAAGAGAAGAAGATTTTGAAGAGCCAAATCCTCTCAAAATTCTTAAGAAGAAATTAGAGAAATTCTAAGAACGCGGTGCTTGTTCTTGAGAATTCTCTAAGAAGCTGCTCTCCGATCTTGTTCATCGAAGGAAAGGAGATAATTTCTGTTTTTCAAGACCAAGTCTAGAAGACCCTTGAAGCAGATCTCACCGATTCAAGATCAAGTCGTGAAGACCCTTGAATCAAAATTTTACTGAAGAAAAGAATCAAAAGATTTCTTTCTTTAAGAATATTCAGAGATTGTAACCTCAAAGTTTGATTAATAAAATTATTATTTGACTCCAAATTTTCCTTATCATATTTTTGACATAAAATTTGTGTGTACAGTGTCTCCCAAGAATCCTGTTTTTTTGCTTGGGCCACAGGTTTGTATGAATTCTTTTATGACAGATTAACCTTTTTGTATGTTGAAGATAAGCATATCTGCCAAAATTCTTAATCTTTAGATTAAGCAACCTTCTGGTATGGGTTTAGCATCTAGCAAAGGTATGTTATATTTATTCTTTTCATTTCTCAAATCTCATTGAGAACTACCTTCATCTTTAATCATAATTTCTTTGTTAATTCTCCTCAAAATCTTTGAAAATCTACAACTAGTTGAATCAGCTGGTTGCCATTTTCCTCTTCTCAAGTCATATTTCAAAAGCAGCATTAGCAGGTAATTTTATATCTTTCAGTCTATTTTCGAATTTTTTGTGCAATTGGTTCCATAATTGAATTTACTTCTAACTAATCACAATTTTTTTTTTTTGCTTCTTTTCCTGCTTTATTTTGGGCACAAGATTTGGCTGAAGCAAACTTCTAGCAAGTCACTCATATAATTGACCAATACACATTGTGATATCATCAGCAAGTTATTGCAGGTAGTTTTGACTTACCATTATCTGTTTCTTTTGATTGTTCTTATATTTATGCATTTGTAGCCTAATTTACATTTTGTATTATTGTAGCACGAAAAGAATAAATATGGTATTCCAAATGTGAGACTAGAGCTAATATTGGTTAACTCTTAGATGCTAGAATTAATTAAGTTTAGTAGTGAAATATAGATTATACTAATTTATTTATAGAAGGTTTTTTTTTTCTTTTTTTTTCTTTTAAGGATCATAAAAGATTTTAAAAATTTGAGATATAATATTTTATCTTAATTGTAGGATTATTACGATGCTTGTAGAGATATAATGCACTTTGAGTAAATTACATGTTTGTTAATTTAAGTATTTTATATTTTGGTCATCCAATTATAAAAAAAAAAAAATCATGATTTGATCATCAATATGCGTGAAATTTAAATTTATTAGTCACTTTGTCATTAGCCTCTAACGTCTCACTCATGTAGCATTTTAGACATTCATCACGTGGCATTGTCACATCATCTAACCTTTATCATTGTCATGTGATTTGACATTCCACCTGGCATTATAAATTTTAAAAAGAAGAAATTTATGATATTAAAAAAAGGCAAATAATATGTTTGATCTCTTAATTTTTGAGTTTCTATTTTGATCATCCAACTTTAAAAATAACAATTTGATCATCAACATTTTTTAAATTTATTAATATTTTGATTTTCATTGTTAACTTCTCATTGTTGACCTAGGATACAACAAATTGGTCACCAACATTTGTAAAATTTAATATAATACACCGTTTATCGATATTGAAATATTCAGGGATAATGCTCAAATAAGTCTTTGAAATTTATAAAAAAATAAAAAATAAGTTATCGATATTTTATTGCAGGGAATTAAAACTTAAAATTTATTTTTATTATAATTATACCTATTAAATTTGAAAAATGGGTGAAGAAGTCTAATTCCGAGTTATTAGTAAAATAATATTTATTCAAGTATTTGTCATCTAACTCATCCAAATAAATTCAAGTAAGTATTTTTTATAGATTATATGAGGCAACCAAGAAAATTTTAATGAAATGTAAAATATTTCATAACTTCAAGGTTCTAATTACAATGAAATAAAATTTTATAACCTTAATTCCATACAATAAAACATCGAAAGTTTATTTTCATTTTTTCTAAAAAGTTCGTGAGTTTATTGAAGTAAAATCTCAAAATATTTCAGTATAGTTAATAGAAATAATAAAATTTATTATATTAGACTTTACAAAAGTTGTTGGTGATCAAATCATTGTAATTTCACATCAATAATGAAACGTTAATAATGGAGATCAAATTCATAAACGTTGATGTTTAAATTGTGATTTTTCAAAATTGAAAGTTAAAATAAAAATTCATGAAAAGTTAAGTGGTCAAATATGTAATTTATCTTCTTTTTTTTTTTCAATATGCAAATTTTATTTTTCTCAAAATTTGTTTTACCACGTAGATAATATTACATGACATGTCAGATAAGCAATATCACATAATCAAAGAAATTAAAATTTATAAACGTCTGTGATCAAATAATAATTTCCTACAATTGGATAATAAAATGAAAATTCACGAATATTTAAGTGTAAACATGTAATAGAGAAGTATGCTTTTAAAAAGAGTTGAGTGGCTAGTTAATTAATTATATATATAAATATTTATATTTATATCACCAGCAAAGAAAAATTTTATGATTTTAATTTTGTCATGGTAATTGTGTTCAACAGTATAAATAATCAATATACAGAATTAACATCAGTTCGGATTCTAAAAAGTAATTTAGTAATGATAATAAATTCAACTAATAAATGTTTAGAGAAAATACTATTCGTCCAACTATCAATTTTGTTCCAATACTTTTGCCCTTCGTTACGTAGCAATGATTTATTAGTTTAATTGTAATGTATCATTTACGAATTAGTTGACCTACTTACGAATTGATGATCTCACTTTTTAATTTATCTAATAACTATATGCCATAAGTACGAATATTTGGAATAAATTAGTTGCATTTGATGCACTGCTTTCATTAATTTCTTGAAAAACAATGCATTAACCACGTATTTTTTTTCTTATTAATTCTTAATCTAACATGTGTTGCATGTGATTTTACGCGTTGAAATTTTATAATTTTTGCAAGCGGTTATAAAAAACTTTGCTTATGAGCAGTAAAAACTTTTATTTTACAATAAAAACAATAAATTAATCAATTTTATTTTCTACGTTATTTTTTTGAAAATTAAAAATATAATAATTGAGTAAAATTTTAAAAATAGAAAGTCTTTTTTACGGTTAAGAATGTAGACTTGCCTGATGAGACTTTATTGAAGTAGACTAAGTACTTAAATATAATTTTTTACTAAATTTTAATTAATATTAATTTAATATATATTTTCATTATTTATTGTTCAAATCTAGGTAGATAATTATTTCATAAAAAAAACTTTACATTATATGTTTAAGAAATTGAAAAATGTTACCAATTTTTTTATCATAATATAATAAAAATATTCAAATATTCATATAATTTAATATTCAGCTTCCTAAAAATATTTAAATTTAAAAACTTAAATATAAAAAAAAAATCCGTAATAAGTTAAAGATAAATTAAAAAAAAAATCAATTTTATAAAATATTAAAATAAAATTTAATTTCAAAAACAATTTCAATAGTGTTCCAAAAATGTTTCAAAATAATAAATTAATTGATAATAATTTAAAGAACAACTTAACAAATAGTCAAAAAGGCAAAAACCCTTTGTGGTGATTTTTTTTTTAAAATGCAATATGCCGAAATCGGCTCAGATCAAAACAAATCTAATAAAAAAATAAGAAGCAAGAAATTGTATTAAAAAAAGAATAACTTATTAAATAGCCAAAAACCTTGTTGTGAAAGAACTTTTTTTAAAACTATTGAATTTGCAATATTCCGAAATCTGTTCAAAAAATGAGATACAAAAAAAAAAAAATGCTATGATAGTGAATAAAAAGCCAAAATCATTTTAAGAAAAAAAATAAGAAGCAAGAAATTGTATTAAAAAAAAATAATGGTTAACAAAGTATTTACTCAATATTTGTTATTTTGTGAAAATAATAGCTAAAACATTTATTTTTATAATGAGAATTGAGAAGTCTTAGTTTTAATTGGTACATAACTATATTACTAATTAAGTGAGAATTACTCTAAGAGTATAAGTACTCTTTGCTCATTGACCGGTTGGCATAATTTTAATTAGAGTGAAAGTGTAACTCAACAGGGATATAAGGAGTTTGTATTGATCATAAAAAAATTATTTTTTATTTATAACTGATTAAATATTCATTAAAAAACTTACCCAAACACAGATTAAATAAATAAAATAAAAAATAAACCAAAAAAAATGCTAATTTTTCATTGACAAGAAAACATAAGATATATATAAATAAATATATTAACTAATAATTAAATTTAAACAAATGAAATTATCATTATCTTATTTTAGTTGAATATTAGGATAAAATTTTAAAAAAATATAATCTCAATCCTATAATATATATAATATAATAATAAAATATTATTCTAATGACTATTAAATAATATAATAAACAATAATGGGTATTATCATCAGTTCAAAAGATTCTCTACATTCATGCTTTTATATATACTAGTTCTTAATATCACATGCGATGCACGTGATTTTACGCATTTAAATTTTGCAATCATTGCAAACGATTGTAAAAACAACTTGCTTTGCACCTCGTCTGAGCCATAAAAACCTTTATTTACAATAAAAATAATAAATTTATCAATCTTATTTTCTATGTTATTTTTTTAATATTAAAAATATAAAAATTGAATAATTTTTTTTTTTTTAAGTTTTTTTTTACGGCTAAGAATGTAGACTCGTTTGATGCAACTTCATTGAAGTAGATCTAAGTACTTAAATATAATTTTTTACTAAATTTTAATTAATATTAATTTAATATATATTTTCATTATTTATTGTTCAAATCTAGGTAGATAATTATTTTATAACAATTTTTTTACATTATAAGTTTAAGAAACTGAAAAATATGACCAATTTTTTTTTTTATCAAAATATAATAAGAATATTCAAATATTCAGTTTCCTAAAAATATTTAAATTTAAAAACTTAAATATAAAAAATAATCCGTAATAAGTTAAAGATAAATTAAAAAATTTCAACTTCTTAAAAAATTAAAATAAAATTTAATTTCAAAAATGTTTCAAAAGAATGAATTAATTGGTAATAATTTAAAGAACAACTTAACAAATGGCCAAAAAAGCAAAAACCTTTGTGATGATTTTTTTTTTAAATGTATTGAATCTGCAATATGCCGAAATCTGCTCAGACCAAAACAAATCTAATAAAAAATAAGAAGCAAAAAACCGTATTAAAAAAAAGAATAACTTACCAAATAGCCAAAAACCTTGTTGCGAAAGAAAAGTTTTTAAAGCTATTAAATTTGCAATATTCCGAAATCTGCCTAGAGAATGAGATATATAAAAAGAAGACGTTATGATAATGAATGAAAAAAACAAAACCATTCTAAGAAAAAAATAAGAAGTAAGAAACTATATTAAAAACAAAAAACAATGGTTAACAAAATATTACTCAATATTTGTTGTTTTGTGAAAATAATAGCTAAAACATCTATTTTATAATGAGAAGTTTTAGTTTTAATTTGTATATAACTACATTACTAATTAAGTGAGAATTACTCTAAGATTATAAGTACTCTTTACTCTTAGACCAGCTGGCATAATTTTAATTAGAGTGAAAGTGTAATTCAACATGGATATAGAAATTTGTATTGATCATAAAGAAAAATATTTGTTTATTTATAATTAATTAAATATTCATTACAAAACCTACACAAACACATATTAAACAAATAAAACAAAAAATAGAAAAGTGCAAATTTTTCATTGGCAAGGAAATCTAATATATATATATATATATATATATATAAATTAACCAATGATTAAATTTAAACAAAAGAAATTATCATCATCTTATTTTGACCAAATATTTGGATAAAACTTTTAAAAAATATAATTTCAATCTTATAATATAATATTATTCTAATGGCTATTTAGTAATATAATAAATAATAATGAGTATTATCGTCAGTTCAAAAGATTCTCCACATTCATGCTTTTATATATATTATAGATATATTATAGATGAATAGATTAAAATCAAAAGTTATCGTAATATATATAATCACATGAGATTTAATTACTTAGTAAATCCTAACTTTGCAATTATTGTTTGATAAAGTTTAACTAAAATTTTTAAACATAATTTAATTGTTAAAAGCATTATCTTAAATGTTCTAATAATTATTTTTTTCTAAAAAAAATAAAATCAATCTTGATATTAAAAATTTCAATGATAAATTTTATCAATATTTATAATACAAAATCGTAAATAAGAATGGAATAAATCTATTACTATTTATACTATAAAATATTTATACTATAAAAACTTATTTATTTATAAAGAAATTATATATTGAGCATAAAATTACATATTACATAAATAATCAAAATTTGCATTAACATTTAAAATTGGATTAATATAATTTATAAAAAAATTTTAAGGCTAATGAATAATTATAATTTTAAAAATAAAATAATTCAATGTAAATTATAACTATTTTTTATTTATTATCAAACAAATCCATTTAATTAAAGTCTAGAATTAAAATTTTGATTTATAAATTGGATAAATCTTATTAATAATAAACAAAATTCGTAAATAAGAATGGAATAAATCTTATTACTATTTATAATATAATATAGGATATTTATATTATAAAAAACTTATTTATTTATAAAAAATTTATATACATGAACATTTAAAATTAGATTAATATAAATTTTTTATTTTTAATCTTAATGAAATATTATAATTTTGAAGATAAAGTAATTCATTGTAAATTTTAACTTTTTTTATTTATTATCAAATAAACCCATTTAACTAAAGACTTTCAATAGAATTAAAATTCTTATTTATAAATTGGATAAATCTTATTAATAATAAAAATTTTAAATTAATAAATTAATAATATAATGAAAAACAAAGGATATTTTTGCCAGTTCAAAAGATTCTTCATATTTGTACTTTTATATATATTATAGATATATTTTAAATCGATTAACATTTCTCTTATTTTACTTCAAATATATTTTTATCTCTTAGTATTTAATTTAATTGTGTTTATCAGGATAAATAGTTAGGATTATTTTGGGTTAATTATTTAGTAGTTTATCATTAAGAAATGATAGACATTTATGTCATAGAAAATTAGATCGGCTTATGGGTCGGGTTACGGTCCAATTTTTTTTTCTTACCCAAGTCTAGCGCTGGATGGGCCGAGCCGATCTGTCAGACCATTTTATTATTTAAAAAATAAAAGAAAATATTTTTATTTTTATATTAATATTAATATATTTTTATAACTTAATTTAATTTAAACAAAAAATAATTGCTTATTACATAAGCAATAATTCGGGCCGGACCGACCCGAAATGAAAAAATATATACTTAAATCTGACCCAATACGGGCCGGACGGACTACCCGACCCTTGAACATGTCTATAAGAAACTAGGTAAAATTAGTCTATGAATTGATTTCATAATTAAGGTTGTAAGTTTACCCAAAGAGCTCTTTTTGCTCTTTCTTTTTCCGATAAATATCATAACGATATTAATTAGTACAGAATATAGATCATATGCAAAATAAATCATGTGCTCTTTAATCTTTATTTGATGGTTTTAAGACCTTATAATAAGAGTCTAATGGTAATTAGAGTAATTATATTAGTGATAAACAAAAAAACATATATTTTCCATTTTGTGATGATAATTGAATTTAAATTTACACAAAAAATTATAACACTCAATAATCTAAAAGACCAAATGAATTTATTTCGATATAGTTGCCAAAGAAACTTGAAACAAACAATAAACCAAACAAATTGTCAATTATGTTGGATTTGTCTAATTATATATTGATTTGTTGATTAATTTATTTGTTTCTTTATCTTTAATATATTTTGCCTTTCAATTTTTTTTTTTTTTACTTGTTTCGTTGATGTATACAATACATAATATATATGATTGTGGTTGCAATTTTTACTTGTAAATATAATTTCATTGAAAAATAAGTTAGACAATTAATAACGTCATTAGAGGTTCCGAAAAAGAAGTTAATACAACAAATAAAAGTTGAAAATTAAGCAAATTGGTGATCTGGAATCTGGATGATCTAATATATGGAATAAATATGCCATTCATTTCTAGAATAGTTTTAAGAGTTATATATATATATATATATATATATATATATATATATATTTAGAAATATATTCTTTGAAACTACAATGATTACATGAAAATATGATAATATACATATATGCAGGGACATATCAATGGAGTACGTACAACCTGTATTTGACATTGCAAAGTGTCTGGGAGCTCCATCTTGTAAATACTTGCAATATCACAGAAAGCTAAATGATTATAAGAAAAACTTCAAGACAATCAGAGATGAATTGAATTGCAAATTGAAAGATATAGAGGTGCAATTGAAAGCAGAGCTTCTTCATCATGTGGGGAAGGTACCAAGGGAGGAAGTTGAAAATTGGTTGAAAAAGGCGAAAGAGATGATTACGGAAGCACAAGATGTTGAAAATAAAGTCGATAAGGGGAGATATCTCTCGCGTGCTTGCCGAGGAAAACTTCTTGATGAGAAGACTCAAGCAATGAAGACAGTTTCTGATAAAGCTCAAAATTTCTCTGCGAGTTTGGTGTTTGAAGGTCCAAGTGTTGGGTTGCCACTGCCAACATCAGAACTAGTTGGTGAGAAAGCTGTGAGAGATCAAATTTGGCCATGTCTGATGCAGGAGGAGGTAAGCAAGATTGGAGTTTGGGGGCTCGGAGGCGTAGGTAAAACGACAATCATGAAGCACATCCACAATGATCTTTTGGAAGAAAAGAGATTTGAAAAAGTAATTTGGGTTACTATATCACAGAAATTCAATGTTATGGATTTACAAGATGATATTGCACGAGAATTGAAGGGAGATCAGTTGCCCAAAGAAGGTGATAAACTCAGACGAGCAGCAATGCTGTTGGAAATGCTGAAGAAAGCAGGAAAGCATGTTTTAATCTTAGATGATGTGTGGGATGAAATCTCTCTGGTGGATGTTGGAATCCCTGAACCGAGTAGCAGCAATGGATGCAAGTTGGTGTTGACAACACGTTCGGAGCGAGTTTGTAAATCTATGGGTTGTAAGGTGATAAAAGTGAAGCCCCTTTCAGAAGAAGAGGCATTGGCACTATTCTTGAATAAAGTTGGACCAAACATATTATTCCAAATTCCAACTTTAGAGCCAACTTTGAGGCTTGTTGTCAAGGAATGTGCCGGTCTGCCTCTTACAATTGCCGTTGTAGCTCGTACCCTGAAAGGAGAAGATAACCCTCGTATTTGGAACAATGCACTGAATGAATTGAAAGAGCGAATAGGGAAGGTGGAAAAAGTGGAAGCTGAAGTGATTGAATGTTTGAAATTTAGTTTCGACCACTTAAAAGACAAGAAAGTGGAGCATTGTTTCTTGTATTGTGCATTATATCCTGAAGATTTTGAAATTCAGAAGGATAAGCTAATGGAGTGTTGGATTGATGAGGGATTGATAGATGAAATGGATACAAGAGAACGAATGAAAGATAAGGGCCATGCTATTTTGAAAAAGTTAGAAGATAACTGCTTGTTGGAAAATGCTATGGATGGATATTGTGTGAAGATGCATGATGCAGTGAGAGACATGGCATTGTCCATCACAAGCATGAATCCTCGATATATGATAAAAGCAGGCTTGCACTTAAAAAAGTTACCAAAAGAGGAGGAATGGATGGCGGATATTGAGAAGGTGTCTCTCATGAGGAACTCCATATCAGAAATTCCCATAGATCTGTCACCTCCAAAATGTCAATTGCTCACAACCTTGTTACTGCAATATAATCTTATAGAGAGGATCCCAGATTCTTTCTTTGCAAACATGCCTTGTCTGAGTGTTCTTGATTTGTCCTCCACGGAGATCGAGTGTTTACCAAATTCCATCTCTGAATTAAAGAATCTCACAGCATTGTTGCTTCGTTGTTGTGAAAGATTAAGGCATTTGCCTTCTCTTTCGAAGCTTCAAGGATTGAAGAAGTTGGATCTTCATTGGACCAAAATTGAGAAAGTCCCTGAAGGCATGGAAATGTTGGTAAATCTGAGGTATCTTGATCTTTATATAAAGACTCTAAAAGAGATACCCGCTGGACTTTTACCAAAACTCTCTCGCCTTCAGCACTTGATATTAGATAAGTATAATGAAGAAACAAGCGTAAAGGCAGAGGAGGTAGTGCCATTGGAGAAGTTGGAATGCTTTTACGGAAGTTTCAAAGACATTCATGAACTGAATAAGTTTGTCTCGTCAATGCAGCAATATAAGAAAAACCTCAGAGAGTACCAATTAATTGTGGGCCCATCTTATTGGAGGCTTGAAGTAGAGAAAGTTGTATCAATCAGTGAAGTCGAATTTTGTGGAGGTGAATTTATGCTCCCAATTGATATTCAAGAGTTGGCAATTGCATACTGCCACTATTTGAGAAGCTTAAGCGATATTTCTTCTTTAAAAAATGCAATTGACTTGAGGAAGTGTCTGATTGGGGACTGCCAAGGGATAGAGTCTGTTATTTCCTTCTCCTCTTTTTCCTCTTCTACTACTACTCCATTTCAAAGCCTTGAGCTGTTGATTCTTCGCAATTTGCCAAAGTTTAGTGAAGTTATCAAAGCTGAAGGATTTGCTTCAGGAACATCAATATTGGCTCCACCTGCCACCTTTTCCCATCTTAAAAAAATTGAAATACAAAATTGCTTGAGTATAAAGAAGTTGCTTCCGCATTGGTTGCTTCCCAACCTCCAAAACTTGGAAGAGATTTCTGTGTTAGGTTGTTCGCAGCTAGTAGAAATATTAGCAGTAGCAACATCAGAAGATCATGAGGATGAAGAAAAAGGAAGTGATACATTAATCAAATTCAATCTTCCCAAATTGAGAGTTTTGGCATTGTACTTATTACCAGAATTGAAGAGCATCTGCAGTAAAAGTGGAGTAATGGTTTGTGATTCTCTCCAACGTATCTATGTTGGTAACTGTTCTAAGCTGAAGAGAATTCCTCCATTTCTTCCCCTTGTTGGCAATGGGCAGCCATATGCATATGCTCCACCTTCTCTTAAGATCATCAGCACAAGCAGAGACTGGTGGGAAACATTGGAGTGGGATGATCATCCCAACTTTAAAAATGTTCTTCAACCCCTTTGGGAGATCCGGAAATATTTTGCGACGATTTTACATGAAATGCATAAATTCAACAAGAAGTAAGCCTCATTTTCTCAACTTTTTTTTTCTACTTTATAATCTCATTTTTCCATTTTAATACAAATTCCTGTATTTTTTTAAGGTGATGATGACAAAGCTGCCTCCATTGCAACTTCATTTGGATATCTATGAAGCTGTTCTCACTTCCCATATTAAGTCTTCAAATCTAAACTTTAGATATGTTTCTACCCAGGTTTTTATATCTATTGATTTATGCTCTGTTTATGTAATGTATGGAAATAAAAGTTAAGAGACCAAAATCCATAATTTGGTAAAATATGGGGACCAGACTTGTACTTTTAACCTTTGTTTGATTTATGCTCTGTTCAATGCTACTAATATCAAACACTAAATAGATTGGCCTTTCCCTGAGGGAAAGTACCAAGTGTCAGCAGTGTGGAACAAGATCAGACCTTCAGCTGGGAAAGTGGCTTGGTATAAGTTGGTATGGTGTAATTTTAATATTCCTAGACATTCTATGCTCTCCTGGATGGCAATCCTAAATAGATTGGCCACAAAGGATAGACTTATCTCCTGGGGAATGGCAGTGGATGATAAATGTTTGTTGTGCAAACAAGAGAGGGAAACCAGGGATCATCTATTCTTCACTTGCTCCTACTCGAAACAGATATGGCAGAGAGTGATGGTACTTTGTAGGTTAAAAAGGCAGGTTGCATGTTGGAATGTAGAGCTTCAATGGGCCTCTGTTAACCTCAGAGGTAAAGCACTAATCACAACGATATTGAGGCTAGCTTGGAACGCAGTTATCTACCTAGTTTGGAAGGAAAGAAACAATCGTTTGTTCAACTCAACTGAGCAAAAGGAGGAGCACCTCACTGAGCAAGTGAGAGACATGATCTCGACCAGGTTAAGTGATCTTAGGAAGATTAAAAGAGATTCAGTTAATACGTTTTTATGTAATTCTTGGAGATTAAATGCAGACATGTTTGTCTAATGGCATTGGTTTTTTTTTTTTTTTGATTTATTTAGCTAGGCTAAGCTAGCTTTGTAACATGTAGCAGCACTGCTGCTTTCTTGGATAAATGAACATCTACTTATCAAAAAAAATATCAAACACTATTGCTATATTTATGTTTTAAAGCTAAATTTTCTTTCTTAGTCATGTGGATTGAAATTATCTAAGGGGGAAAAAATCACTGTTTATGATTTTGTCAAAGCATTGTAATTAAAATAATTTCTTTTATGTTGTCAAAATAATCTTTGTTAATTCTAGAATTAGTCTAAATTCAAAGTTACGAAACTTTTTTCCCATGTTTCTTAAAATGTGACATTTGTATTTGACATATATTCGTATATGATTATAGAAATATAGGTAAAAACTTTGAAATCTTTGTTTCAAAGAGAGTAAAGCACAGCATTTGTAGGCAAAATGAACCAGAACTCTCAGCCAGGTAAAAGCAAATGGAGAGGTAATTTGGGCTAAAATTAAGTATCACAACAATCATATTATCAAGTTTGGTTGTTCCATTAATAAATTTGTAGGAATATTATGCCAGGGTGACTGATCCTACATCACTAGAAGCCCTTTTAAAAGGTATTAGGAAAAACCTTGAAAACATGAATGGGGATTGAAAAAGAAGCACACCAAGGTGAACAACTGAAAACTATCAAAGAAAAGAAAAAGTAAATTGCTAAGACAATCTTTAGTTCAACAATATGGGATCTACTTCAGGGTCAACAATGTGATAAGATTTCACAAATCTGATAACTTTAGACATGATAGAATTATATGATACGAAAAAAATAATTAAAACACGACGTGTCAAAATCTATATAACACGAATTATTACAATTTATATAAATATATAATACCTTAATTTAAACACAATTATAACATGTGAAAATATACAAATATGATATGAATACACGGGTCTATAATTTCATACCAATTTGTTGCTTGATTTCTGTCTAGCTAGCATGTAAGCAAAAAAAAAAAAAAAGGTTCTTAATTAACTAATACTTCGGCTAAACTCCAAAATCCAAATCCATTATTCAAGTTATGGATGAACTAGATCTTGTAGCATGGCTACTTACATACATGAATTAAGGTCTATCAGACAACAATAATGAAATATTTTTATGATTTAAGAGAGCATTCTTTTGTTTCGACCTTAATGTATTTACGATTTTATTTTCGTGTTTCTCATAAAGATCGAATTCAAGGAGATTAAGATGGAATTAAGAAGTACCAAAGTACAACTTGGTATCAAAAAAATCAATCATTTACAGCTGAAAATCAATCGAGTTTTGTTAACTTTTCAAACTCAAAACATTTTATATAAAAATTAAAAAATAAATATAAATACAAGAATAACATTAATAATTTAATATAAATGCTATAATGAATTTTTCTTCTATCTACAATTTAAAAAAAAAAAAAACTATTATCTTAATATTATTTTGGGCCTAGGATAGGTCCAAACCAATTTATTTGGACCTAAGCAAACCCTTTAAAACCTGGACGCCGCCTTTAATCAGGCCCAGCTGATACTCCTATCCTAACTAGGAGTATTTTTAACCATGCAACCAAACAGTCATAAAAGTAAAAAACAAATAATAAAATCCAACGGCTAAATCAAACCTGTCCCAGCTCCCAACGGAAGAGCTTAACGAGGAAGAGGAAACACTAGATCCTTGGGAAGTTGAATCCATCGAGGGAGAGAGTTGGAGGAGTATAAGCGAAACCAACACTCCAAATCTCACTGAAATAAACATTTTTCCTTCACATTTCTGCATTTGATCTATGGATTTTATAAGTTCCTTATAGATCGAAAAAGAAGAGAATGGCTAACTATTTAGCTCAGTTTCAAACAATCAAGAGCGCTTGTGATCATCTCGTCATTGCTGGTAAATCCCTTTTCTTTTAATTTGAATCAAACTCTTTAACTTTGCGTTTGGGGTTTTTTATAAAATATTTTTTTTGGGATTTTTATGTTGTTGATGGGTGGGATCGAGGGATGTGTTTACTTTACTGATAGATTTTTGATGTGGAAACTGTAAAGGTGATTTTAATTATTGGTAATTTGAGTTTTTGGTTAGATTTTGTGAAGTCGGTAGTTGAGTTTTTGAAGGAAGAGATTGGTTTGAAATGTGGAGAGTTAAGTTGAAATGGGTAATTGTTGATGATCATGTGGTAAATGCTGTTGCTTTGAGTTTTTTAGCTGATTTTATGAAGTGGGTTCTTCATCTTTTTAACTGAGGGATTGGTTAGAAGTAGGGAGAGTTAATCGAAACAGGTATGAGCTTCGTTAGCTTGTATGAATGTCAGGTAAATATTGTTGCTTTAAGTTTTTTACTTTATCCTTTTGACTGGTGAATTGGTTAGATGTGTGGAATGCAAAAATAAAAAAGATATGATCTATGGATATCTAACCTATCAACTCCACAGTTTGCTGCTCTTCTAGTTGTTTGTATGTAATAGTAATTGGTGAACCATGTGTTGGTACTAACTGGCTCAAATCCTGTTCTCATCTTCTCCTAGCTACAGATTTCTATCTAACTATTTCGCCATGAACTGCTTTGCAGTTGAAGATGTCAGTGACTTGTGGCCTACTGTCAAGAATAGTTTTGAAGAGCGGCTTCCATTCAAAAGAGCTTGCTTAAATAACAAGACCCGTAATCCTGTGTTTCTGGAGAATTTGCCGGCTGAATTCATATTAACCACTGATGCAAGACTACGTAGCAGATTTCCTCAGGAGCAATATTTATTTTGGTTTCGAGAGCCAAATGCAACTCTGGTTCTTGTTACATGTGAGGTACCGTACATTCAATCTCGTTTATGATCTAATATTAAAGGCCAACAAATTTTAAGATTTATAAACTTATGACCTTACTTTGAGAAAAAGATAGTTCTTTAACTTCTTTTATAACTCAGATCTTCATTCTTTACCTGAGCCTGTATAATAACACCTAGTTGTCTGGGAAAACCTTTTCTACCAATGATGATTTATACTTGGACTT
The DNA here is from genome assembly GCA_030761205.1 of Fremontodendron californicum. Lineage (NCBI taxonomy): Eukaryota > Viridiplantae > Streptophyta > Magnoliopsida > Malvales > Malvaceae > Fremontodendron > Fremontodendron californicum. The sequence goes on along the minus strand of JAULJL010000030.1, from coordinate 2,503,712 downwards.
TTCTTGGTAGCTTTCTAGTTCTTTTTTCTTTTGTTTTATTAGTGTTTGGCTTTATCTTCTTGTTAATGTTCATCTCCCATTTGTATATGTGCTTATTGTTTTATTACATTCATTTTCCCCAGGATCTTGATGAGTTCAAGACCATTCTTAAGCCACGCCTGAAATTAATTGTCCAAAATGATGAGCGTGAATGGTTTATTGTATTTGTGTCTAGAGCCCATCCAAACAATGATCAGGCCACTAAAATGGCAAAGAAAGTATATGCCAAACTTGAAGTTGATTTCAGCTCCAAGAAGAGGGAAAGGTAAGCTTGCAGCTCTCTGCAGCTTGTATATATTCTAATTGATGGCATGGCTACTTTTTGTGCTGCTGCCAATGACTTTTGCATCGAAAAAATGCTGTATAGGTAGGAGTCAGGTCTTGGGTTTAATTCTTAAGTATGGCTAGAGAATATGTCACAAATTTGCTATGATTTCCCCCTCTTAGGAGTGTTGGTTTTATATTCTGCCATTCCTAAAAATTTGTTTCCTTGGTACATTAAACATTTTTTGCCCTTAGCAAAGAACTTGATGCTGGGATGTTGCACCCATGTTGCAAATTTTTGGAAAAGAAAAATGTGGTGAAACTTTGAAAGTAGTAGCACCCTCAGGAAACTGGTGTTTGACTTTCCTTTGTTGTTTTCTGATATTCTAAAACTGTGCTTCACTTAGGTGCTGCAAATTTGACGTACATGGTCCTGAAGCAAATTTTTGGGAAGACTTAGTGTCCAGGATTATGGAGTCTATCAGAAATACATTGGATAGACGTATACAATTCTATGAGGATGAGATACGCAAGCTCAGTGAACAGCGGTTCATGCCAATTTGGAACTTCTGTAATTTTTTCATTTTGAAGGTTTGGTCCTCTTTGAAAAGTTAGAGAGTATGGTTATGGCTGATATTGATCCAGGGATTAACTATATGATTTTCCATTCTTTTGTTATCTCAGCTTCAGTTTTACCTAAAAGCATATATATATATATATATATATATATATATATATATATATATATATATATATAATCCTTTTATGGTTTTCTACCTCTGAAGATAGTGAAAGAAACAGTGAACTTACCTAAGGGGCCCTAACTTAAAAATCTATTTTGTCCTTTGAGAGATATAATTCTAATTAACTATTAAATCGTTTTAGCTATCCAAAAGAATATATTTTTTAAGCTTATTTTTGAAGTCTCTGACTGTTTAATGCTTCATTTTTCTTTTCCTTAGGAAAGCTTGGCTTTTATGTTTGAGATGGCTCATCTTCATGAGGATGCCTTGCGTGAATATGATGAACTAGAATTGTGCTACTTGGAAACAGGTGTGAAATATATATACCTGTGTCTTAAGTTTCTATTTTATTGTAATGCCAAAATTATAATTGATAATTATTAAGGTTTTGTGTTGAAATGCTCCTTTTTTCTTGTGAAGTTTTGGTAGTTGCTTTTGGCCAGAGCACTTCTTGATCTTGTTTTAATATATGAGTGCAGTTAATATGGGTGGGAAACGTAGGGAGTTTGGAGGACTAGACCACGGTGATGATCAGGCAGCACTGCTCATTCCTGGAAACAAACTATTGACACAGATTGTTCAAGATGACTCATTCAGGGAATTTGAATTCAGACAGTATCTCTTTGCTTGTCAATCAAAGGTGGACACTACTAAGTACTAACTCTTTATGACTTTAAATACCTATGCATCACACAGTCTGGGTTTGAGAGTAATTGCCGTTAAAATGAGTTAATGTGTTTGCTATTGTCAATTTTTAGAACTATCAAAATGCCCTACTTAACAGGTTGTTGGAATTCTATGGTTAATTGATCAACAACTGTTAACATTATTACCGTCCATTTAATTTAACTGGCTAAAGCAATTTCCAAATGATTTACTTTTGCCTTTCTTGAAATGTTCTATGGATGTTTCTTTATTGTCATTGGTTTATTAGTTTCAGACCATAGTTGGCATGTCCGTGTTTGTGCCTATACCATGTCTCACTGGTTAGTGTTAACTTGCAGCTCTTATTCAAGCTGAATCGTCCTTTTGAGGTTGCTTCGAGGGGTTATTCATTTATTATTAGTTTCTCAAAAGCCCTCACATTCCATGAGGTATTTGATAATGTTTGTTTCTGTCAGCAACATTTTTGGTCACTGTTTTATTTTTCCTTTTTTCTTCATTTAATCCTTTCCCTTTGGAATTCTTGTAGAGTATATTACCCTTCTGTATGCGTGAAGTTTGGGTAATCACTGCATGCTTGGCTTTAGTCAATGCAACCAATTCTCAATATAATGATGGAAATGTAGCCCCTGAAATAGAAAAGGAGTTCTATCGCCTTCAAGGTGATCTTTACTCACTATGTAGGATTAAGGTAAATTTTTTATTGCTTATTTTAAATAATAAAGGGATAGCATTTGTCATATTGTTGAACAACCACTGAAACATATTGATGATTGTGGCAGTTCTTGAGGCTTGCATATCTAATTGGATATGGAACAGAGATAGAAAGGAGTCCTGTTAACAGGTATGTATTCAAATTTTGGAGATCAAATCCACTTTTGACTTTCCATGAATTTGGTTTCTTGTTTCACAATTTAAAAGAAAGGCTATTCATGCGGTCGAGGCCGATTTTCTCACTATATAATTGTACTATTCCTTTCTTTTGAGCAGTGCTTCTCTAAGCATGCTGCCTTGGCCCAAGCCAGCAGTTTGGCCTTCGGTTCCAGATGATGCTTCCTCTGAGGTGCTTGTGAAAGAAAAGGCAAGTTATTATTCCACATTTTTAAACTGATAAAACCAGTAAAAGGGCATATCTTTCTTTTGGATAAAAACTACACCATGTTAGTACAGCTTTATGTGTTCTCTCCATCAAACAAGTAGTGTGGGGCTTCTGTTTTTTTTTTTTTTGCCCATCTTGTTTTTTCAACATTCATAATATTATAATTCAAAGTGTATAAGTTGCGGATAAGGAAATGGATTTATTGATTAAAAGATGAATAATGGGACATTTTAACAGAATAGAGATTTAAAAAAGAAAAAATGGTGTGACTGCAATATGGCCTCTCCTTATTCAGTAGGCCTTTTCAAAGTAGAAACTTTTCTAAGAGAAGAAACTAGATCAAGTTATCACCAGTAATGTCTTTCGATGTTTGCATGCTTCAAATCGGCATAAAAATGTTGTTTCTTGGTGGTCTTACCTTTCCTTGCTAAAACTTAGATGAAAGTGGTCTTTTTTCAAGTACATAATAACATGATAATTCTTCAAATTATAGGTTCTTTAATGGCAATGATGGTTCAGATGCCAAGTTCATAGCTTCTAAAGTGAAGATGCTATATGGTCCTACCATTGGAATAGTAGTATTTTTCTAGATTTTGTGAAAGCAGCCAATGCATGTTCTCATAGTCATAGGCTTTATGCATTACACGATTATATAGTCCATTAATGTCTATTTCACTTTTAATCAGCTATGCTTGTTTGGTTCAGATGATTCTTCAAGAAACTCCTAGAGTCAAGCACTTTGGCATTCAGAGGAAACCCTTGCCACTTGAACCTACTGTCCTTGTACGTGAGGCAAACCGGCGAAGGGCTTCCCTTTCTGCTGGAAACACATCAGAGATGTTTGATTGCAGACCAGGCTTTGCTGATGGGTAAGGAATCTCATGAATCAAGGCAAATGTTGCCTTAGCAATTTTTTGAAGATGAGTTACTATTGGATTGAAGTTTTTCATGTCAAGACTCAAGAAACTGTTTGCCTTTTTCTTTCCTTTTTTCTTTTCATATTGCCATTTATTTTTGTAATTAAAAGTTTTAATGTCAAGTAAATGTATGCATGCTGACAGATCAGCTTCAGATGTATCATTAAAGATGTCTCCATCAAATAAAGTACAAGCAATTTTGATGTCACGTACTTACTCATCTCCTGGAAATTTCGAGGGCTCGATTGATCGACCTATGAGACTTGCTGAAATTTTTGTTGCCGCTGAACATGCTTTGAAGCAAACAATTTCAAATCCTGATCTACAGAAAACTTTGTCATCTATGCAGGACTTTGAGGTATCAAACTGAGGCTACACACACATGCACTGTTCATGCTTCCACCTTGTTTTTTATTCGGGGTTTGCGCGGGGGGGGGGGGAGATGGAAGACAATCAAACCTTCTCTTCTTCAGTCTCCTTGCAAGTTGAATCAGATTTCCTGGACAATCTCTCTGTCCACTCAGATGATTTTGAGTCCTTTAAAAAATTAACAAAAATTTATACGAAAATTACATTCTCCTTGGGGTTATCACTTAGAAGTCCTGAAGATCTAGTTTAGACCTGAGACCTTTAGTCCTTTTATAATCCTGGATTTATTTGACTGATGTGGGGCACTGATATTCGATATTTAATCTATTTAATCTTTTTGTCTCATTAATTCCTCTTTGGGTCATGCAGCAAAAATATATGGAGCTCACTAAAGGTGCTGCTGACAATTACCATCATTCTTGGTGGAAAAGACATGGAGTTGTCCTTGATGGTGAAATTGCAGCTATCTGCTTTAAGCGTGGGAACTTTGACCTAGCTGCAAAGTCTTATGAGAAGATTTGCGCTCTTTATGCGGGTGAAGGATGGCAAGATTTATTGGCTGAAGTCCTGCCCAATTTAGCTGAATGTCAAAAGATACTCCATGACCAAGCTGGCTACCTATCATCTTGTGTGCGAATGCTTTCACTAGATAAAGGTTTATTCTCAATGAAGGAATGCCAAGCTTTTCAGTCAGAAGTTGTTAGTCTTGCACATAGTGAAATGAAGCACCCTGTTCCTCTTGATGTATCATCATTAATTACATTTTCTGGAAATCCCGGGCCTCCTTTGGAGTTATGTGATGGGGATCCTGGTACCTTATCTGTAACTGTTTGGAGTGGCTTTCCTGATGATATAACTCTTGATTCTCTTAGTGTCACTTTGATGGCTACGTATAATGCCGATGAAGGTGGTAAGGTATGGTTTCTAAGACAAGATGATGCTAGTATGTTTTAAGCTATGTCATAGCTTGATATGACTGTTATTTGATGCATATTTCAGTTAAGGAGCTCTAGTGCCACTGTACTAAAGCCTGGTAGGAATACAATCACCTTTCCTTTACCACCACAGAAACCTGGTTCTTATGTCTTGGGGGTTCTTACTGGACACATTGGACACTTGACTTTTAGATCTCATAGTTTTTCCAAGGGAGGGCCAGCAGATAGTGATGATTTCATGAGCTATGAGAAACCGACCCGGCCTATCTTGAAGGTACTCTGTCTCTCTGTCTTGGATTTTAAGTACTGTCTGTCATGTTAATATGGATTAAGAAAAGTTGAGGATAATAATCTTCATAATCATTTCAATAAAGCAAACTGTTTTTAAATGTTAAAAAGTATACCTTGGTGAAATTCACAACTATACGATCAGGAAGCCTGTTTATTCTTTTGTTCTATTTCTTCAATCTTCTGACAAACCTTCTCTTTACTTAGGTTTTCAAACCAAGACCTCTAGTTGATCTGTCTGCAGCTATGTCATCTGCCTTACTGATTAATGAAGCTCAGTGGATTGGAATTATAGCACAACCTATAAACTACTCCTTAAAAGGTGCTGTCTTGCATATTGATACTGGTCCTGGACTGAAGATTGAAGAGTCACATTCCATTGAGATGGAGAGCTACAGAAATGCCGCTCAGAGTTCCGCTGATATGGCAAACTCTGGTGATGCTATGAAAGATAGTTCAATGGCTGCAAAAGATTGTTCTCTGACTGCTAATAAAGACTTTGAGCAGCTAAGTCTCCTCGATGGTAAAATAGAGTTTCCAGATTGGGCTAGTGATGTGACCTCAATTCTATGGATTCCTATTCGTGCTATTGATGATAAGCTTGCAAGAGGGTCATCTTCAGGTCAGGAAAAAAGACTAGAAAAATTCTGATGGTTTTAGTTTTGAGTACATGTTTGTTTGTGCTCAAAAATGTATGTTTGTCCACATGTTTGCTGCATCTGATGGCTAGATCATTTATGTTATGTTGCATGCTGTAGCAGGGGCCCCGCAGAGACAAAGTATTGTGGACGGAATGAGGACAGTAGCTCTGAAACTTGAGTTTGGAATATCAAACAACCAGATCTATGACAGGTATTGCATTTCCTCGTATTTTATTTTTATATTTTTAGTTTTGAATCTGAATTCTCTCTCTCACACACACACACACATATAACACAACCACCTACACCTGTGTAGCCCTCAACACAGCCTCTCATTTTTTTTCTCCGGTTTTTTATAGATATTTACTTGTTTTTGTATTTGAGTTCTGAACTTTATTACATGATCTACTGTAATATGCAGAACCATAGCTTTGCATTTCACTGATCCTTTCCATGTGAGCACACGTGTTGCGGATCAATGCAATGATGGTACTTTGTTTTTGCAGGTAGTATGTCCTTAGTTTTCAACCACATTCATGTATGTATGCTTTTGTGGTACATTTTAATGAGGTGATCATCATGTATAAATAAAAGGACTTTAGCGCCTTGTCTCTCGGTTTTCTTATATATTGATATTGGAGATAGAAATGGGCTAGCAAGAAATCCTTTCAACTGTCATTTTAACTAGGTTCATTGTTATGCCAGTTTGCGCCAAGCATACCTCATACTCAGGTTTTCAACTTTAAATTGAAATTGATGAAGTCCTTAGGTTACCCACTAGTATGAGCCAACTTGCCTTAAGGGTTAACATTGTCTACAGCCTGCAGAATATGAAAATGAGTGTTGCTAGTTTAGTAACAAGATTCCTGGACTCTATCAAGAATGAAGCATAATTCAGACCTCCAAGACTGTTGCGAATATCTCTAGTAACAAGTTTTGCTGCTATGTTGATTATAGAATTGTCCAAACCTGGACAAAGTCCACTTCATGCGATGAAATTCTCTTGGGTCCATGGATACTACTGAGATCTGTGTACAGTTTGAGCATTCTTCAATTTAACCCGAGTTGAAACTCTCATCCTTGCAATACAGTCGTTTGTGACTTATGCTATTATCTTTGTGTTTCTTCTTTCTTCATTAATGTCTCTCATGGAGTGATACAGATATGATGAACCATAGTGCTATGAGATTATCTAAATCTCAAGGAATTTAGCATATGATAAAGGAACATTTAAAGATGCTATCATATAGGAATATTGTAGGTTTTGGGTTTCAGTGGCTTGATTTTGAAGAGAGGAAGTAAGAACAATGACTTGAAGCTGCCAAACCACTGATCCTCTTGATAATTTTATAGAAGGCATTATTATTTTTGGTGTGGACTTTTGATGCTTATCTTCGGTCGTCAAGTTACAAGCTTGAGTTTGTTGTGTAGCATCTGAAAATGTGATAAGCTTGTAGTAGCATTGCTCAGTCAGTGTGTAGATCACTTCATATGACATAAACTGACAGTGCGTGTTGGATTACGAATTTACTGTGTAGTTAAATATATATGTACGCATTGCATGTGAGTATTCAATCTTACCATTCATGGTGTATGCTGAAAACATCTCTCATTCATTTGTGTGTTACAAATTTCCAACGACAATTCATACTTTATATGAAGCTCATGTTGGTTCATGTTACTTCCAGGTAACACTGCACTCCCAAGTGAAGGCCACGTTGACTGTTTACGATGCTTGGCTTGATCTTCAAGATGGATTTGTTCATGCTGGACAAGGTGATGGAAGACCAATTTCTGGCTTTTTTCCACTTGTCATATCTCCAACTTCAAGAGCAGGACTCCTATTCAGTGTATGCTTGGGGAAGAGAATTGCCGAAGGTATGGACTTTCTTGTTTTTTTGGATAGTATGAGGGTATGGGGCTGTAGGCTTCTGCTTCTGTGATTCTTGACTTGTTGATTCACATTAAAATGTCAAAAACTGAGGTTGTGCGTTATTCTTATAATCTTATCGTTAACGAGCCCTATATGTAATAAACTTCTCAGAAAACTAATATACCCTCTCACATTGCCTTATGACCTATGTTACTCGGACTCGGGTGTGAGTGTCGGACACGGCTATGTTTGATTTATTCTAAGTTTTTCTATGTATTTGAAAGGGTTCTTGGGGGATCATGTCCCCATACCCATGTCCGAATACGCGTCGGATACGGGTGTCGGACATGGGTGCTTCAAGAAAAATGAAGAGTCGTGGCAACATAGCTTATGACAAGTAATCAACCTCTTGCTTTACAGATGAAAATAAGGCACAACCAGATAGCATATTAAACATCCGATATGGAATTACTGGTGATAGGACCATAGGGGCACACCCACCAGTGGCTGTGAAATCAAATGAAATTGAGGGTGCTAGTCAGGATTATTTAATCTTCAGGAGTGCTCTAGTTTTGCAGCAGCCTGTTCTTGACCCATGCCTGGCTGTTGGGTTTCTACCACTTCCTTCGGATGGTCTTCGAGTTGGGCAACTTGTTACCATGAAATGGAGGGTTGAAAGGTTGAAAGACATTGAGGAGAAGAAAGTTCCTCAAAACAATGTAAGTTGAAATAATCCTATTCCTGGCCAAAGTTGAGTTACATTACAAGTATTTAGTATTGTATATCAATTTCTTTCAGTTTCCCATTACGTATGCTGCGATAAAGAAAGCATAGGGATGTTTTATTATAGTTCTCATAAATCTATAGAGAAGCTATCAATGAATACTGTGCAATTCTCCCGCTTTTTTCGCATATTCAGCTACTATAAATCATGTTTTTTATTTGACAGGGTGAAATGCTGTATGAAGTCAATGCGAATTCCGAGAATTGGATGATTGCTGGGAGGAAAAGAGGGCATGTTTCTCTCTCCACAAAGCTAGGTTTACAAACTGCTTCCATATTCATATTCACTTCTTAATGATAATTCCTGATGGCTTTATAGCTAAGCAGAAAGCATCTATGTTACTCGGACTCGGGTGTGAGTATCGGACACGGGTATATTTAATTTTTTCCTAGATTTCCATGTATTTGGAGGATCCTTGAAGGATCATATCCTCGTACCCATGTTCGGATATGCGTCGGACATGGATATCGGACACGGATACTTCAAAAAAAATGGAGAGTCGGAGCAACATAAGAAAAGCATTCATATATTATTTTTGTTATATGTAATTGCCATTTTTTTTTTCCAATACAGGTTCAAGGATAGTTATTTCCATATTATGCATGCCACTTGTTGCCGGTTACGTCCACCCCCCTCACATCGGGCTACCGGATATCGATGAGGTGAGCATAAGCTGCAGTCCTGCCGGACCTCACCTGGTTTGCGTCTTGCCTCCTGCTCTTAGTTCATCCTTCTGCATTCCGGCATGATCGTAGGTCATCTCTGGTCATAATTTTCCACTCTTGATTAGTAAACTCTGTTCAATGAAAATTTACAAGTCATAGATAAATTCAGGCATCCAGTTTTGATTTCGCTCGATATTTGTAAATTTGCAATGTCTTTTTTCCCCTTGCAATGTTGGAAAAAAAAAATGGAGAAAACTTAATTGATTTAGATTTAGACTAGATGGTTCCTTCACTGCTTTCACCAATTGTGTAATGTCTTGGCTCATGTACAGAAGAATTGTGTATTATTGTACAACACGCAATATGCAGACCATTGCGATTCAGTTCCATAGATTGAGTTCGTATTCTCATCATTAGGGTGTAAATGAGTCAGAGCCAAACTCGAAATTTGATTTGAGTTTGATTGAGTTTGATTTTTAAAGTTTGAGTTTAATTCGAGATAAAAATTGAATTACTCAAATTTATTTAATTAGACTCTTTTATTTAATAAAAAAACAAGTTCGATTCTCGATTTTGAATTCAATTATTTGTGCTATAGTTCGAATTCAAGCTCGAATTGAATTTTTTTATTATTAATTAGAAATAATACAAATATATATTAAAAATAAATGGCTTGATTAAGTTCGCGAATCACTCGAGTCAAGTATTACGATATTCAAACTCGGTTTGTTCAATAACTTGAGTTGTTCAAGCTCAATTCGATAATAACTGTGTTGAATTCGAATTTTTTTTTTTAAGTCGAACTAAGTAACTTACATTTATAATTACAATTATAAGTATACACTTTACTCGTCATTTTTTTTTTCTTCCCTTTTTAAATCAAGGTCTTCAGCCCAACAATAATAACAAGCTAGATCAAGATTAATTTAATTGACTTTGGTTACTTTAATCAAAACGTTTAAAAGCTACTTAGTGATAACTTGTCAGGACGACTACTTTCTTTTGAATCTTTCAAGCAGGCGAAATCAAATAGAGTGACAACTGATGGTGAATATATATATATATATATATATATATATATATATATGGCAGATTAAATATGCTCGATAATTTTAGATACGATATAGTTATATAATATAAATATTATATAAAAAATAATTAAAATACAAAATAGAATACGATACAAAAAAAACATGAATTCGATATTATCAAATTTAATTATAAATTAAAGATAAAAATTAATTTGAATACAATAAAAATATATTTTTTTATATACAATAAGATAAGGAGTGTTTTCAAATTTTATCTGAATTGAATTCCTTTCTCGAGTGATTTTAAAGATTTATTTTTTACATTAACCTGATACTTTTAAAATTTTACTTCCAAAATGTTCTACTTTTATTAAAAAGTTCATAATTTTTAAATATTTTAATCAAAATATGTTTTAAAAAAGTATATGATTAAAACACTTCTTAAACATTTACCTTCCCAAAAACATAGAACTCAAGACAAAACATTGAGGTTTCTAGTAAGAAGGAATGCATATATTAATTAAAAGGTTAAACAAATATTTGGTGCAAATGTGACATAGCTGAGAATATTAGGAACACATGGGGCAATTAAATGTTTGAGAACATGACAAATGAACATTAATGCAAGAAGGCATGGGTTTTTTTTTTTTTTTTTCTTCTAGATTTATGGTTAAACTTTTACAAATAGTGTGACTAAGCTGAAAACAACACATGCTGCAATTAATGTGTTTCTGATTTTGGTGATGCAATCAAAAAGAAATTAAATCTCATCTTAGATTGTTCTTAAAGAAAGTTTTATGCAGCATTGAGCTTGGATCATTGCTTTTTATAATTTATGATCTTTAATTGCAAGATCTAATTACTATAAAAGAATATTTGATTAAGAATGAGTGACTGCATATGAGTACTTTTTCGCAATATTTTATTTTCATTTTTTAATTACAGATTGATTTTTAATTTGTGAGATTTTGAATCTGTTCCAAATTAATCTTATTACATTTTTAGAATATGAACAGAATAACAAATTCAAAAAAAAAAAATCAAATTTCTAAGTTATAAATGAAAATAAAACATCTCAAAAAAAAAATCATGATTAATGGTACAATTTATACTAAATGTTTGCTAGAAACTCAACTAATTAATGTCCAAACTCAACCATTGGTGTAAGAACACATTAGTAATTATTCAAATTCAACCATTTTTTTTGTGAAGGAAAAACACATTAAGTGTCTACATGTGTAAGATTTAACAATGAGAACATTCATTGTCCTTCACATCTTTTACATTGAAAAAATAAATAAGGAAAAACAAAAAAACAAAATTTCTGCTAAAATGATTGAGCAAAATCAGACAATATTCATGTGGTGTATTTAATTTTAGGGAATGGGGTATGATTTATGAAGTTGTTAAATTACAAGTTTGAAATGGGGTAATTAGAATTCAAGGTCTAGTCTAATTGATTCATTCAATCACATTTAAGAAGTGTCATCCAATAGATTTGGGGTTCGAATCCTAACATTTGCAAATCTCTTCTCTTATTCTCAAATTACAACCTCCTTTGTACAAAAAAAAAAATAAGGCAATCAACAAGGGCAATTGTTCACAATATATAATTAGAGAGCACTTTGATAGAAATCAAATACTAAATTTTTTTTAATTTGGAGAAACAGATATTTTGATTTAACTTGATAATTTACGTACTTATATTATATTCGTATTATTTTTTCATATTATATCGTATTTAAAATATTATATAAATTTTAATAATTTATATATTCGTGTCACTTTTTATATTATATTTTAATTATTTATCTGATGTCATATCCAAAATTAATGGTTTAATTTAGATCTTACCCTAACTAAATCCCACTAAGTAGAGCATCTTTCATTATCAAGAATTTAAAGAGACAATGATCTAACAACCCCCAACCCCACAAACCCTACACCAATCCCATCAGCTCACAATCTCCACAAAGTTCCATCCAACCAACCATTGGAACTGCAAAAGAAATAAGTGTAACCTCATGATTACCAATGACTATGCTTTAGAATCCAAATCAACCTTTTTTTTATTTGAAGAGATTCAAGTTTCACTTTTTTTTACTCAAATCTTATTTCTTCAAGTAAAACTTTATTATCAATTACTCAATTAAATGTTTGAATATATTAACTTTTTGATTAATTATTAAATCAAATGTTTGAGTATATTAATCTTTTGATGAAAATTTATAATTTTGATAATTTTAAACATAATATAAAAATATCATACAAATATGATACGTTTAAAAAAAATATAATAAATATAATAAATACAACACAATATAAAATATAATAAATACAACACAATATAATACGTTTAATACATATATCATATTATTTAAAATTTTAACTCATTTAATAATTTTTATTATATTTATATTTATATAAATAATTAAAAAATATAAAATATGATACATATATATAAATCGCTACATTTAAAAAATTATTTAAAAAATGCATCATCAGGACCATAACCAAATATTGAAAATTGCAAAGTAAAGCAAGGGGAGGAAACATCTAGCTAGCAAAACTTATTCATTATTCACAAAAGTTTGGCTTCAAAATACATTAGTATAGTTATAAATCCTCAAATTGATAACCATAATATTACATAATTTAGTATATTTCCAACAAAAACATCTGGTTTGGCTTCGTCTCCCCAGACTTGAAAGAAAAAGAAAAAAAAAGTAATTTAATTACTCTTAATTTTATGTATAATTTTCATTAGTATTTTTTTCAAGTATCATAGTAATATTTTTTTTTAAGTATAATTTCACTTCAATATTTCCACATCAGCATCGCCAGTCCAACCGGACCTCGCCGGGACCCACAATATGCTGACTAGGCTTCCTAAATGATACCATGTGGCTGCTAACCATGAAGGCAGTTACACGCTCCGAAACCCTAATATCCTCCATCTTTAATTCTTGCAAGCGCCGCACGTATTCCGGCACGTGGAGGAGGTCCCACACGACTCCGACGCCGCCGGGCTTCAAGACCCTCACCATCTCCCCCAACACCCTCATCCTCTCCGCCGCAGCCTCCACCGTGCGATGGCCGTATTCTTTTCCTACTGTGTGCACGAACACGGCTGAAACCACCACATCAAAATAGTTATCCTCAAATGGGAGACTCCTTACGTCACCTTCTCTGCACGTTACATACTCCCCCACACCTGTTTCAATTTTCCGATCACTATTTTTAGAAATAAATAAATAAATTTAATGTATAAATCCGTATAATTCAAACGAAAATCAACTTGTTCGAATTTTTTTATTTTTTATTTTTTAAAGAAAATTTTAATTAACAGTCACAAACCTTCCACGTTGGCGGTTCGCAGCGTGGACAAAGTAGTTCGTTTAGAACGATCCAACCCAACAACCCGACCCGAACTCCCAGTCTTTTTCAGCTGCGTCGCCACCGTATTGAGCAGAATCCCTCTGCCACACCCAATATCAAGCGCCAGCTTCACCGTCGACCAATCATTAACCGACCCCACCATCCGCTGCGCCATTTCATAATGCAACGGCCCAGCAGAGTGAAAAAAGTTGGCCGCCGCGAAAAACAAGCATACAGCCGAAATCGCCGTGACGGCGCCGCTGAACCCGGCGGCGAAACGGGCTGCGCTAGGACTGGAAAGAAAAGTTTGGAAGAAGTGGAAGATGGAGTCGAAGTAGAAAAGGAAGAGAATAGAAAGTAATGAGAAAAAAACAGCGTGGCATAGAAGGAAAACAAGGGTTTGCCACTGGTCCATGCCGTAAATGGCATAGATCTGAGTCCAATCTCTGCTACTATTGCTTTTTCCCATGCTTCTATTTTTACTCTTTTTCTCTTCTTGATCTCTGCAAAAACTCAAAAAAGAAGTAGCTTGAATTTGAAAAATGGAACACTTCAAAACAATCTAATTCACTCTTTTTTTGGTTTTTCCTTGATGGGTTTTTGTTAAATTACTTAATCAATCAAATTAGATCATTCTTTTTCAAGGAAAATCTTTTGGGAGATCCAAGAAATGATCACTGAAAAACAGAGAAAAGAAGTAACAGAAATGCTTTAGAAAGAAAGAAAGATCAGAGGAGAAGAAAAGGTCAGATCATATCATCCAAATAGAAGAAAAAAATAGGACCAACGGGTTATGATTTATAGTAGTAATAAATCTGCAAAAATGTCAGTAGTACTGGCATTCCAGAATAAAATGAGAATGATCTCATTTGCAAGTTGCAACTAACAAATTTTTTCTTTTAATTCTCTCGCGCTTTCGAGCTCTTATTTTTGTGGGGTTGATTTGAATTTTATAGGGAAAGTAGAAAAAAAAAATTATAAAACTCAAATGGATTTTGAGTTTAAAAATCTAGTGGAAAATGTACGGATTTTGTTAGAGAAGGAAAATGAGAGAGTGATTGGTGAGTGGGATTCTGGTATGTATACTTTTTTTCTATTTTTCAAGTAATAGAGGGGTAGAGTGAGAATTTAAAAAAATAAGACGCCATGAAAGACTTGATAAGCCGGAACCTTGACCTTTTCTTTGGAGTTTGAAAATGGTGCTCCATATCGCATTTTACATCATTTCCTTTTATTTTAAACTCCAAATTGGAATTGTTTTTCTTTAGAAATTTAATTGTTTGCTCACGTAAATTTCTTCTTAATTAGGGTGATCCAAAGTCAAATCCAATTGTCTAAGCATTATATATCATATATATATATTTAGTAATTTTGAATACGATACGAAAAAAATTAATTAAAATAAGATATAAAAAAATTAATTAAAATATGATACGAAAAAAAAATAATAAGAACATAATACGAATATAAAAATGTGTCAAAGTTTATATAACATACATTATTAACGTGTCAAAATTTTATAAGTAAATAACACTTTAAATATGACTATGATACGAAAAAATAATACAAACACGATACGAATATACGAATTGTCAAATCTAATATATCATAAACCTAATATCTATATGCCTTCATGATCCTAAACAATACACATTATATATTCAGGAAAATCTATTTACACTAACTTAAAATAAATTTAATTTTATATCTTTTATATTTTTTTATACGAATTACCTTATTCCAATTAATAAATTTTATGTTAATTGAAATCTTATAATTGAATTTCATGAAAATTATCACAAAATCTTAATTCATAGCAAAAGACAATAATGAAGTTACCCCATCCCATTGCCTATTAATTAGACTCCGCAAATCATGGAGTGGGAGGGATGATCTTGACCGTACAACAAGGACCTCTTGAGATTGATGCAAATTGAAATCCCAAATCTTCAATACTGTTGTTCCCATTCTATTCATTAAGTAATTATGTTTCCTAATTTGCCCTCAAAGGGTGTCATAATCTTTTGATGTGACTAAATTACCCTTGTATTTGATTAAATTATTGTCAGAAAAAAGCTTGTTTAGATGCTCACTTTTCTCAGACGCTTGTACTCCAAAAGACAAGCATGTCCCTATTGTAAAGTTGAAGTAGAAGTTGAATGAATTTTGTTTATTTTTATATTTTTATAGGATTTAGATTTTTTAAAGTAGAATATTTTCATAACCTTTAATTAAAGAGTATCAATCCCAAAGTTACATAAGAGTGTTGTATTAAAATTGATCCATCATATGCTAATTAAGTATTAGTTCAATGGCATGTCCGTTGAATAAATTCTTGAAGGTTACGAGTTTGAGAAAATTCAAGTGCGTAATGTTTATTTAGTGAGTTAAGTAAATAGAGATTGGAGGGTTAAAGTTAGATTAAAAATCTCAACAAAAAAAAAATTTGATCCATCAAATTCATTCATTGGCTCAAGTAATTGCCAATTAAAAAATTATCATACGTGGATTTGATTTCAAATAGTGAATATATCGAAAGTATTTGATTTTGAGTAAAAAAAAATCCATTTAATTGGTACCTATAAACATTGGTTAAAGATTATTTAATTAATATTTTTAAAAAAAATTTACATTTAATATATTATTTTTATTGAATTCAAAAAAAAAATACATTAATTATATTTTTCTTTTTATATATCATCTTAACCAGTGTCATTAGACACTGGTTTATATTTTCCATAATAAAATATGAAAATGATTATGTTATTGTGTTATTGAATCGATTCATCAGCAAATGTAAAAATGGTAGGGTTTAGTTCAAATGTAAAAAAAACATGATATAGAATTTAGGATTCAATTCAAATGGATCACTTACTTCTATTAAGAGATAAATTCTTGCAAGATTGAAATTCGATCTCTAATACTTGTAAATTTTTCTTTCCTAATTCCCTTTAGGCTTTGACTTCTTTTGTATCTATATTATTATTAAAGTGTGTGATTGAATTTGATGTCACGAGTTAATTAAATTAAATTAAATTCACATGATAATATCTAAAATGTAGAACTTAAATGTTTTAATATCTTTTAATTATCATTGAGAAAATACCTCATCGGTTAGATCACATTTAATATAAAATTACGTTAATAACCTGAAATTAAAGATGTTGATCTTGAATTATGATGAACACTTATATACAAACAAAGTGTCAAATCTATGATTGGGGAGTTTAAGCTTTTAAACTTAAGCTATATAAATTCATTTCACAAACAACTTTAGAGATTAACGATCCAAAATTCCAAAAATAAATACAAATTGTTATAATCCTCTAGTCTTAAAACGTAAAAATAATACGAATATGATATATAAATATATAAATGTATCAAAATTTATATAATATAAATTATTAACGTATCAAAATTTATATAAATATATAATATTTTAAATATGATTATGACAAAAAAAAACACAAATTCAACACGAATATACGGATCAAATCTAAACCCTAGATAAAAAAATAATGAAAAGGTAATAGAAAAAGGGTGTTTTGGTCATAAGACCGAAGGCCAAAAATGTAAAACAAATCTAGCAAAAAGCAAAGGGGAATTTTAAATTTTATTGTTTCTAACAACAAAAGGAAAAAGTAAAATAAAATAAAATAAAATAAAACAAAACAAAATTCGAGCATCCAAGTCTGAGCAGAATTAAATAGAGTGGGTCCAATCCCAAGAAAGCAAAGGAGGAGAACGCGGGAATGACAGACGAAAGTGACGACTGACGACGAGTTGATGAGTCGAATTGAGTCGAATCGAGGGAAGGCACCAAGTTTGGTTTTTTCTTCTGACGACTTTTTGCCAATTTGCAAACAGTTTACGCGTCGGTACGTACGTGAAAACAGCAAAGCAAAGCACCGACTGACTTGCTTCCAAAGTTTCAACTTACTTTCAAAAGCCTAAAACCAAAGTACAGAATAGGTCTAAAACAAGCCTTGATCTACTTCCAAATTCCATTCAATGGGTTTTACTTGAATTGGTCCTATTTAGCACCCAGAAAATGTCTACCTCTTGTTTTTATAGTCACTTGCTTTTTCTTTTCATCTTATTGAACACAAATTTTGACTAATTATGGGCTACCGAGAAGCTGTTATTTTATCCGGAGAGAAGGATTCCAATGAGTGTAAGTCAGCCGAGGTGATAATGATACATTATCAAGCTCGAGCTCAGCTCGATTTTAGAATTCGAGGTTCAAAGTTTGAATTTGATTCGAGTAAAGTTGTAAATATGAATGTTAAACATTATATTTTTATATTTATTTATATTGACATAAATATACTAGAAAAACAAAGACAGTTAAGCTCATGAGACTCTTGAATTGGAATATTAAAATATTTAAATTCGAACTCAACTCGATAATGAATAATGAATAAGTCAAATCCGAGTATTCACCAAATTGAGCCCAAGTAATTTATGACTAACTTGATTCATTTACACTTTAATTTTAATTATGTAGTTAAATATTGATATATTCATGTAACTTGAATAATGTTGTGTTTTTTAAAAAAATAAATTAAAAAAAATTGATACATTTGATTTATAATATTCATGGTGGGATCTTGTATTGATTAATTATATGAAAAAGATGGTCATACAATTTTTTTCCTTTGTTTACTTGACTTTTTTGAGATATGGAGTCATTTTCTTAATTTGAGTGCTATTCATATATAAGCTCTTGATTCAGATGGAAAAAATATATAATTGAAAAAATAATAATATGAGGTTAATTTAGTTCAAATGATTCATTCATCTTTTAAAAAAAAAAAACAGTTTTAGTAAGTTTGGAAGTCGAATTAAGCAAATTTTCCTTCTCCAATCATCCCAAAACTTTAGCCTCTTTTGTAAATAAAATGTCATTAACAAAAATTGTTTTTAGAGCTGCTCTTTTTGGATATAAATGTTATCTTTAGGAGCCACTTTATTTTAATAGAATTGAGAGTTGCCGTTTATTAAAGACCTAGGGTAATTAGACATTATATTAGAGGAGCATAATGTCTAATACATTAGGCATTACAATTTCATTAAGTTGCACTTGTAGCTTCAGTGTAATATATGTGTTATATGGACTATATATACAATGGAAAGTAATCTTCTCTTATACCATAAATCACACCTTACCTAGGATTCAAATTCGAGACTTCCAAAACAAAATTTTAAACTTTAACAATTGCAAATGCAATAATTAATTATCATCATGGCATATGCCCAAAATAATGAACTAATGACATTCATGGAGGAGTGTTGTTTTAGTGAATGAAGGGTAATAGTTTTGGCAATAATTATCTGAATTGGATGGTCTAGTCTAGGACTAGGACCAAATTATTCAACTAATTCATGCATAGCATACTCACTAAGTGTTCCTTTTATTTCAGCAAAGAATTAAAAAGATAAAGAAGTCTTCTCCTTTTTAAAGTGAATTAGAATTTAGATAAAAAAGCAAGTTAAAATTTTTGTTTAGAAAAAAATTCTATAATTTTGCTTATTTGTATTGCAGATAATTATTGGAAGGGGGAAATATTATACACATGTAGAGTTATTCATGGATTAAGCCGGGTTAAATTGGGATAGTAAAAAAAAAAATTGTTTGTTTTCGATCTAACTCGATTCATCAGATCCTAAAATTTATTTTACTATTTAAAATATATTAAAAAATATTTTCATATTAATATTAATATTTTCATAATTAAATTTAAATAAAAAATAATTTTTTATTTATTAAATAGTAATTCCAATCTAGTCGAACTACAGAATTTAAAATATCCTATCTCTGACCCAACCTAATTAAAATTACCGAATTGAACAATTAATTCAATCCTTAAATAAATTTAATACAAATATATATATTATTTTTGTGTTCTGGCACCAGCTTAGTTCATTATAGTGGTTTTATTTTTGTCATAAGTAGTCATAACTATGTGCTCCAAGACTCCAACAGGTATGCAAACTTGTTTTCATTTTCACATAAACAAAATTATAGCAACTCATTATTATTGGGGTCTAGTTTGATAAATAGCCGTTAATTTTTTTTTAAACTTTGCTTTTGATGTCAACATCAAGGATTTTAACCTAGTTTGCAATAATTAGATATCTGTCAAGTCTTTTATAATTAATAAATTTCTACTTCTTTAAAACCCTTTTTTTGCTTTTGTCAACTTGATTAGTCCATTTGTTTTCTCACATTACACTACTCATCCATAAATTAATATGGTGATGATACACTTGATAAAATAAAATCAAATTTAAGACAATGAATGTGTTTTTGAGAGGAAGATTTGATTTCTCTTTTTTATTTTTTAGTACAATCATGATCAATGAATAACAAAATCAGATCGGAAATTAAATCAATGTAACCTTCGGATCATTGATTCAACCGGTTGAATTAAATTATTCAATTAAAAAATAAATTAAATATGAATATGTGATTTTGATATTAAATAAGTATTAAATATAGTAATAATTTTTGAGTAAACGATTTGATTTCTCTTTTTTATTTTTTAGTACATTCATGATACACGTAGTAATCAATAATCGTAGAAAAATAATTATTAGATGTATTAAAAAGTAACGAAAAAATTTAACTTAAAAATGATATTTTAAACCATAATATTTCATTCTTGCTATCTTTATCAAGATGTAGATTTTGTTTATGTTAAAAAGAGAGAGAGTTATAAAATATTATGTAGTTCATTCTTATGAAAATTTAAAGCGTAATTTACTGCAGCTGATTTATTGAATTAAATATTCCCTCTCCCGGTCCTCCCCTCCCCTAGTTAGTAAATTAGTAGACCTAGATTGGACCTCAATTCCATTATTGTAACATTTATATAATGCTACATTTGCTTAATTTTTTTCAAACTCATAATTTAATTAATTTATGTAATCAGTAATCACTCTTAAAAGATGATATCTAGTAAATTTGGGTTCAAATTCAAATGCCTGCAATCTTTTTTTTTTTTTTTTAGATTACGACCTCTTATATATATATATATATATATATATATATATATAAAAAAAAAATTTATATAATGCAATGGAGCATACCCAATTCTAATTTAGACCTATCCACAGGTCAGATTTTGGACAAAAATTTTGATCTCTGAACTCGGTTTGGCCCTAGATATTAGTTAATAAATAAAAAATTTATTTAATTTTGATTTTAAAACATATTTAAAAAATTAAAATACTTTTAAAAAAGTTTCAGGCCTTTTAAACTCAATATATAGTTTGTGTTAGATCTTGAACAAAAATTTCCCCTAAAAAAACAATCAAACTTGATTCGACTTGACCCATAATAACACCTCCAGTCCAACTCTATTAACTTTGGCATTTTTTTTTTCATTACATATCAATTAACTTGCATGGAGTCGCTTTCACTTAGAAAATACTTCAAGTTATCTATCATAACAAAGATACCCCCAAAAAAAAAAAATGAAAAGCCCACTAATTACCAAATTTTCATTTAAAGTTCAAAGAAAGCCTCTAATTTTAAATTTTTATTATTTTCTTATTCCTTCTTAAAGACAGACTGCAAATGATGTTGATGTCAAAATTGGAAGACAGTGGCATTGAACATGGGGAACTGTCGGCAGGCATATATAGTTCTCAACTCTCAAATACGATCAAATCTAAGATTATTTATTTGTATAAATGTGTATTTTTATAATATTTAATTTCATGCCAGTTTGAAGCTCTAGATATTGTTAAAAATATGAAAGTAACATTAGAAAATCATATTTTATTATGCTTTTTTTATAAAGATTTTGAGGGCATAAGGTTTATATAAATTATTGTCTAAAGGATTAAACAAACTTCAGCAAAATTATTTATTATTTTTCATTGACAAAACTATAGAAATGGTACAAATTCTTAAGTATTCAAACTAAAACTAATGGTTAATATACGGAAAGATCTAATTTAAATATAAAATTATAAATAATAAATAATTTAACAGATATGAAATAACATTACTTATCAAATTTTCATAACGTGTAGACAAAACTACTACGTAACAAACTCAATAAATGTTTAAGACAGGAGGAGAGCAAAATAAACACAGGCAATAGAACAAAATAAACTTGTGTTCTGATACCATATTAAAAAAAATGAGTTCTTATATTTTTAATAGTAAAAGTTTGTATAAAAACGCTGAGCAAAAAAAAAAAAAGTCTGTACAAAAACTGCCATGTATATACAAAAAAAATCCCACTAAATTAAGAGAGAATCAAACTAAGAGTAAGAGTATCGTAATCGTATCGTAATTATATCGTAATTCGTACAATAATATTTATAATTACAATTATAATTATTAAATTATCACAAATCATAATTTTTTTTTTGAGAACAAGATATTCAAAGTTTACCCTTTAAATAAAAAGAATACATGTACTATTACTGAATCAAATGTTGAATACAACTTTATCATTATGTTATGTATTTAAATATAAATATAAACTATGTTTTTTTCAATCTAGATGAAGAGATCATGTCTGATGACTCATCCCTAGCTAAGAATTTTTCTTCTTTCCTCAAAAGGTGCCATATGTTTTCACTTGGTTAGCACTCCATTTTGATGGTTTGAATTGATATCCAATTAATTTGTAACATCAATTCAATCAAATATTTTAATAGTAATATAAATAAATTTAATAATGCCATTTGAAAAAATATTTGTACGATTCATTATCTGGTTTTTGAAAAATCATTTTAAGATTATTTATTTAAACAAAAATACTACTAATTAATATCATTTAGATGGTACATTTTCAATTCAAATTTTATTTCATATCACAATCTTTTCTTTTTCTTTTAGATCTACTATAATCTAAATTTACATAATATTTTTGGATTTTTTTTTCTCCCCCATTTTCCCTTGCCAGTAGATTAGAAGGATGACAAAGCTGATAGACAGTGAGAATATTTATAACAAGTCAAAAGCCTAGAATAAAATTTGGAAAAACATGTATTGTGGTCCCTAAGACTATAGACTTACCTAACCCATATATAATCAATTCAAAAAATCAAACCTAACATTTGACTTTGTATTTGTAACAATGTGGAAATTAACCTTCTTATTTCAAACTCTAAACATGGAATTAAGCATAATATTTTGTCAACAAAGGATATTAAAATTTCATGTGGATAAATACCAAATATATTTTTGCTTGCTTTTGTTAATTTTTCAAGTTACAGCCCATATCTGGACTGGACAGTGGATTTGGATAGGAATGGGTAGCTTCTTTCTTTGGGTCCTTGTCACATCTTTATGTCAATTTTAAAAGAAAATAATAATAATAATAGCAAATAGTCAACTTTTATTATTTTTTAAAAAATATTTAGGGATTATTTTTTCAAGATAAATGATCATGTTGAATCCAGTAGCCCAAGCCCATGTCTAAGGATTGCTTAACAAAGAATTTTGATCCCGCAAGACTACATTACTTGGTTTAATTTTAGAATTTGATTAACTGATTATGGATAATTAAAATATTTTTTTTAATTTTTTTTTCATATCTGTATCTTATGAGATGATATAGATATTTAATATTTACTCTATCTCAAAAGGAGAATCTAGCTGAAAAAGATTATACAGAGGAGCCAAGTTAGAGTAGCAAGCTAACGAGGATGCTTCCCTTTGTAATTGGAATGGCTCATGATTTAGTTGTCACCAGGGAAAATGTATCGAAGCATTTGACTTGGGATAAAGGGTAGTTTCCAGGAATATGAACTCAAAATGATACCTATATCTTACAAGGTGATTGACTTGGGATAAGGTTTAGACAAACATTAATTATAGATTAATTTGATTTGCAACATATAGAAAATCTGAACCTCAAAGAAAATCTTGTCTCAATGGGGTGTTATGGTTTCGTATCCTAGCATTTAATTCTCTGTAGGATGAACTGATTAGCCAGTTCAGTTCTCAGTCGTTGAATTTTCACAAGAAACAGTTAATTTGTATTTATATTTGGGTTTCTTGTACTTTTGACAAGCTTGAGGGCTACGGGTGTTTGAAGTTTGAACTCGTAGAATTTATGTTATTTGGATTCAAGGGTGAGTGTCGGTTACGGGTATATTTAATTTTTTTTAAGTTTTTTATATATTTGGAGGATCATACCTTTATATCTATATCCGAATATGTGTTAGACATAAGTGTCAAATACAAATATTTTTAAAAAAATAAAGAATCCGAATAACACAGTGTAAAACTGCATCTGCTTGAAAAAATACCAGTAAAACCAACAATATTTAACAAAGAAGAAGATGAAGAACATTTTCCTTTCCAATTACTTGTGAAACATAAAACAAAACATCTATTTCCAGGAAGCGACCGAAATCATGTATGATTTTGCATCTAAAACTGATGTTATCAGTTCCTAAGCTAGCATACGATAGAATCTATGTTACTCGGTTTCGGAAGTGAGTATCGGATACGAGTACATGTGGTTCGATATAGATATACTTAATTTTTTAAAAAGTTTTTTCATATATTTGGAGGATCATACCCTCGTAATCATATACGAATTGAATATGTGTGAGATACAGATGTTGAATATAAATATTCTAAGAAAAATGAAAAATCCGAGTATGGTTTTGCATCCAGAACTTACGTATCAGTCCCTAAGCTAGCATACGATAGAAGCATCAGCTTAAGCTTCTCATATTAAAGCATCATCACAGTGATGATTTGTATTAATGAAATCAAAATTTCAATTACAAAACTATTGTAAGGGCGATATTGCAAATAAAAATCGAGCAATATACTACAACTGTAAGAAGGGGACTGAAGGTGAAATCAGTGATCAAATAACCTTGGAAATTTTCATATCCTTGAAACGGAGAACATATTTCAGCAGACACTTCTCAGGTAAGGTATAAAGCCCTGTCAAAATCATTTGTTTGCAATACTGCCATCAGCATCTTTCTCAGAATTTGCTTGCCCCGAAATAGTTTAATAAAGACATATTAGCATGGATTAAAAAACCGGATTGGACCGGTCGATTGAATCGAAAATCGATGGTTTAACCGGTCTGGTACATTATATAAAACCGAATATTAATTGAATCAGTAGAAAACTGATTTAATCGTTAAAAACTCAAAAAACCCGGTAAAAACCAGTTTGATATATATTTTTTTAATTTTTTTGTGTAATTAATATTTATTTAACATTAAAATTTTGTTTAAATGAACCGTCCAGTTCAACCCGTTGAACATTAAACCAAAGATCTAACCGGTTCACCTCCAATTCGATTTTTTTTAACATTGCATATTAAGAAGAAATTAAAATGAGAGGAAAACATTAGAAAACTGCTTTTTACAAGTCACTAGTGTCAAGACATGTCCTGTGAGAATGAAATTTAAAATGAAGAACATTCACAAATTAAATTAAAATTTTATATTTAAAAATTAAAAATTTACATTTAGATTTTCAAACTTTGTGTCAATTCATCAATTTATATACGAAGTCAAGACAATTAATTAAATGAATGATGTATCCAAAAAATTCAATGACAACGTGACACATAGCATATTCGTGTGACATTAATTTTTGAGACACGTGACATGTTTTTATTTATTGTTTTTTTTTTTAATGTATTTCATTCATTAGACTAATGATATTAGTTTTATGTGCAAACTGCAAATTTGATAAACGTAAATAAAATTGAAGTGGCTAATTGTGAATTTCTAAATTTTAAAATCAAATCAAAAATTTAATAATAATTTAAACCAAATATATAATTAACTCATTGAAAATGTTAATAATCAACATTTGTTACCCCTCCCTAGAAAAAGATAAGACCTTATATACATATTGATCCCAATTTCAGTAAGAAAAAAATAGACCTGCTAATATTTTGAACATGATAACATTATATGAATAGGACATGAAAAAAATAATTAAAATATTACATGACATGAAAAAAGGACACGATACGAATATACAAATATGTCAAAATCTATATAATATAAATTATTAACATATCAAAATTATATAAATATAAAATATTTTAAATATGATTATAACATAAAAAAATATACGATACGACACGAAATGAATAGACGAATTATCAATTTTATAAAAAGATACTCTTGATTAGAAAAAAACAATGGAAAATGTCAGACTCTTGACTGCAACAATACACTATTGTCCTTAACACTTTCATTTTCGATGCCATTATTACATTTACATATCAATAGCATTAATATTTCACTATTTTTCCCTTAACAGATTGCACGTCAATTAAATTATTATAATACAGATGTTTACCTTGATGTAACCTCACATAAATAACTTTTTTCTGATCACTATCTTATATATCGGTCAAGTTTTTAAACTATTATACAAACTTTAAATAATTGACTTCTAATTAAGTAATAAGTATGTATTTTTAAAATAATAAAAAACACAAATATCTAAAAATTTTGTTAGTAATACAGTTAAAGATATTTTTAAGTTCTATTTGAGTTTTATTTCTTTTAGATGATTTTAAAAAGGCACTCTTTCACATTAATATAATATATTTAAGATTTTATTTTCAAAATACTTTCATAAAAATAGAATAGACCTAATAAATATATGTATGCATATAGTGTCATAGTTTTTTTTATTTTTTAATCAATTTTGTAAATATAAATACAACACAAATTATTAAATATATTAAAATTTTAAACACAAATACGATACTTATATTAAATATATTATATCGTATTTATTACATTAATTTTATATTTATTAAACATATCATATTTATACTATTTTTTCGCATTGGAACTAAAAGTTAAGGAGTCTAAGATCAAATCAAGAAAAGTAAATTCCTCGCCTTAGCACTAATTTTTCTTGCAGGTATATTGTTTAAATTATTTTTTTTTTGTTGCAAAGTTTAAAAACTTTCATGATAAGATATTGTTTTACTTTTTTTCCCCCTTAGCACACCCTCATTAAAACCCGAAGATTTTTTCAGTTCAGGTTTTTATTGTTCTACAGCAACCTGCCTGCAAATTAATTATAAACCCCCAACTGCCTTGTCCTAGTTTAAACCATCCACATTATTGCCATGATAGCTTGACAGGTTTCTCGCAAAAAAAACATGAATAAAACATCGAACACTTTCTTCCTATTCCCTCATACTTGTCAAGCATCCGACGGTCGTTACCACTACAAATAGCTCGACCTTTAACATAATCTTTGATCTATATATATTCCCATCCTTTCTTCAAAAATCAAAAAGTTGAACAAATTAAAAATTTTGTGCTTTTTTTTTTTTTTTCGGTTTCTAGCTTGAATATGGTGTGTTTTTGTTTCCTGGTGGACCAAAGGTGGAAGCTGACGAGTACCAAGCCGGTAGCCGGGACGTGCTCGCGGTGTGGCGGAGGAGCAAGCGTCGGAGACATGAAAACGATCACCCGGTTTTGTTATGTTCCATTTTATTGGAAATCTTGGAGGGCTATAATTTGCACGTTTTGTGGAGCTATTCTTAAATCTTACAGATGAAGTTCAGAGCTGTCCTCTCAATTTTCTCTCAGTTTTTTAGGACTTAAAAGGTTTGCTGTAAAGAAATTTTTTGAGTTCATTATGAAATTGTAAGTTTGTAACTTGTTTTTTTTTTCTTCTTTTTTTTTATCTTTAAGGTAGTGTAACTAGGTATTGAATTTAGTTATTAGGAAATTTGTTTTTTCATTAAAAAAGTATACTTTTATATATATATATATATATATATATATATATATATATATATATATATAAAGGAAGCCAAAATTTAAGAAAATTTTGAAAGATAAATTTGCAAATGATGAGAATTGAATCTCAATTTTGTGAGAATTTATATTGAGATGAGTTAACTATTTAAATTAAAAGTATAGTTGTAATTATCAAACTAAAGGAAAATGTTGAAAATTACTCATATATTACTTAATTATTTATTTTTTTTTTTTGAAATAATTCATTAATATTCTTAATTTTGGGTGGCTGTTGATAATGTATGTCTCAAGTATCTAATATAAAATGCTATGAAGGTGATTGAAGAGTCTATATATGAAAAGTACTACCGCTAGTTTTCAATGACCAAACAAAAGGATTTCTTAATGTAAAATGTAAAAATTATTGTTTTGAGAAATATTTGACATATATATATATATATATATATTTAGTATCTATTCTCTCAAATTAAAGCTATTTATTTTAGGTTAAGATGCCTTGTTTTACAATTTTTTTTCAACTAGTACTTGTATATCTTGAAATGGAGTGTCTTGAAATATATATATAAAAGAAAAAATTCATGCATTTTCTTCCAACTTTTTTTTTTGGGAGGGGGTGATGGTTATGCCAGTAGTTAAAGATTACATAGAACTAGT
Source organism: Fremontodendron californicum (assembly GCA_030761205.1). Lineage (NCBI taxonomy): Eukaryota > Viridiplantae > Streptophyta > Magnoliopsida > Malvales > Malvaceae > Fremontodendron > Fremontodendron californicum. The sequence goes on along the minus strand of JAULJL010000030.1, from coordinate 2,475,623 downwards.
AATATTGGATAAGACACGATTACATGACACGAATATGATACGAAAAAAATAATTAAAATACGACACGACACGAAAAAATAATATAAACATAATATGATACACGAATGTCTCAAAATTTACGAATTATTAATGTATCAAAATTTATATAAATATAAAATATCTTAAACATAATTATAACACAATAAAATTATGAACATAATAAAAATTCACAAATTATGTAAAGAAGCATATGACATGAAGAGATGAAGCAAAATTGTTTTCTTTGAATTCAAAAACAAAAGAAAAGGTCCAAGTATTATATATAAAATAATATATGAGACAATTGGGCTGACTGATGTTTCATATCAAGGGGCACTTTGGAGGCTGTAGACTGGCAAGTGCAATTCTTGTTTTGGAAATGGGCCTTCTGCTTCATAGCTGAACATGAATTCAATCCTAATTAAACCTCTATACTCTGATAAATTGAGAGCTAAGATTTAGAAGAGGGATGCATCATTAAAGAAATTATAAATAGACTGTAAAAATTATAATCATAATTAAGTATTACATTTTATATTAAAAATTTATAAATTAAATCAAACAAATAAAATCAATATCAACAAAATCAGCATATAACTATATAAATTTAACATGATATTAGTCCAAATCCACACATCATAATGAGACTTAAATGTAGAATACATAAATCTATGTAAATCCAAATTTGTTTATTCAATTAGATACTTGAGCTTGTTTCAAATGAGGAAAAAGAAATGTAGGGGAAATCAAATTACCTAAAAAACCCTTTTTTATTTGGTTAAAGGGATATGAAATTAGTAAATATCTAAAGGAAGTTCTAAAAGATAGTTCTAATCAGAGGTGTCAATCCGACTATAGGGTTGGACTTAAATCAGGTCACTTCGAGTCGAGACAATTTTAGGTTGAAGAAAATTCGAATTTTTTTATGTTTAGGTTATTTTGATTTCTTTTGGGTTTGACATCAAATTATTTAATCTAAATAGTTAATTTTAAAATCAAATTATTTTAATTTTGGATTATTTTGTATTAGGCTTTCGGTTTTGAATAAATTCATAACTGGATTAATTCGGTTTCGGGTTAGACAATTCGAATTGTTGATTTTTTTTTATTATTAAATTTAATTGGATCGAATTCGAATGGATTGAATGAGTTTTTGGAATTCAAAACATCTCTGATAGCTCTACTTTTAACTTACATGTTCTAAAGGACAAACAACAGACTTAAAATCTAAGACTAAAACTAAAACATTGGGCCAATTTTTTTGGCAGTGTATCCGTGCAAGTATTTCCTTCTTTGAAGACAGATGGAGCAACTTAACAGGCTTCAATTACTAGAGAAATTTCCTGCACTCATTAATGATTTTTTTTGATAATTGGGTAAGGGGAGGGGTTGCTTGGGTTTGAACCCAAGACTTCATGTCCCCAAGACTCTTGACCACTCAGCCAAGAGCTTGTTGGCCACTCATTAATGATTTGGGACAAAGAAACCCTTACGACAAGAAAGGTTCTTTTATTATTATTTTTTTTAAATATTAAAGATGATATTTAAGAAATAATTTAATATTAATATATTATATTTTTTTTAAGTACATTACATAAATTTAAATATATATATATTTTAATTATCTTTAATCAATTCTTACAAGTATTCATTATTGGCATGCTCATAAATCGAGTAGTCCATTCGGCTTGACAGACCCGAGTTCGGGTAGGATATTTTGTAATCCGATTCGGATTACTGTTCACTTATTAAAAAATATAATTTTTTATTTAAATTTAAATTTAAATTATAAATATTAATATAAATTATTTTATTTTATTTTTTTAAACAATGAATCGAACCCGCAAGTCGAGCCTAGATTAAAAAAATCTGGGATTGCGATTTGGTCCGATCATGAGTAGATCTAATTCATTAATCAAACTCTTATTTTAAGGTAAAATTATAAGAAAATAAAGATTTTCACCTATTATATTGAGCAAAATATCCAATTATTTTAGGCCTCCAAGTGTACATCATATTCAATTACTTTTTTTCCCCATATACTTTAAATCTGGGCAAATAAGTTGTTCCAACCTTCAGGCAATGACAAGATGTGCATTTTAAACAATTTCATTGACTGCATTCGAGATTATCATCAACGAGGGTCCACCAAAAAGACTCGAACTCAAGCATTTCATAGCGAGAACAAAAATGCTTATTTTGCAGCTTCTAATTAGTGAAAATTTTACCAGTCATGGCTTATCCATAGGTCAAGTCGCGGCTCGAAAAATATTTTTTTTTTCTGATCAAAGCCCATTCAGGTCAGATTCGGACCGGCTCATATAAACCTGTTTTATCATTTAAAATATTAAAAAATTATTTTTATATTAATATTTATATATTTTTATAATTAAATTTAAATAAAAAATATTTTTTATTTAATAAATAATAATTCGAGCCTGACAGGTCTGATCAGAATTACAAAATACCTTATCCAAACCCGATCCAATACAGATCGGATCAAACGGATTACCCGACTCATGAACAGGTCTATATGGCCTTCCTTATTGAGTAGCTTCTGTCACTCGTGGGTTCTAAAGAATTTCCTTTATAATCAAAGACTTTACTCCATGGTTGGAAGAAAAAATTATGGAAATTTTGGGTATAGATTTTGCAAGTAATACATTAATTTCTCCTGTTAATTCAAAATTATTTTAATTGATGTTAATGCTATATATTAAGTACTACTAACAGTACTAGAAAAGTTTTTTTGATAACACGAACAGATTTTGTTTGAATTTAATTTTTGTTCTTGTTCGATTTTAAGAACTCATTCCTCGTATTGATTTGATATATTTTGAATTTTATTTTCGAAATATTCCTACAAAATTCGTATTCTGATTAATCAAGAAATAGGCTTCTCTTTTTACTAATTGAATTAATCGAATAAGTTATAACAATAGAAATTAACTAGTAAGAAGATTTCATTTTCTTTTTTGTTCATATATAAGCAACAAACTATACAAATTAGTTAAGTAATATAAATGATGAATTTAGCAAGGTGAATACTCATTAGTTGGTTATTGAGAGTGATTCTTCAAACGCGATAAATTGGATAAAAAATCCACAAAAAACTTCATGGAAGCTGAAAAGATACCTTCTGCATTTGAAAGAGCTAAAGGCACAAATTGATAATTGACAGATATGTCACATTCCGAGATAAATTAACAAAATTACTGATAATCTCGTAAAATCTGCAGTGAATAGAACTCAAAAACTTTTACTTTGAAATTGTTAAACTTATTATTTTGTCTTTGTCAAATAACTTTCAAAGTGTTTGATTTGTTATTCACAAATTTTTATCCGTATTTTTTTATTTGCTTATCAATTTACTACTATCTACCATACTTGTTTTAACTCTCGTAATAAAGCTCTATTGACTTTAAAAATTATATAAATGATGAATCAGTAAATTAAGTTATTTGATTTATGGATATTGTAAGGTAAAATTGAATTAATTTGGAGTAACTTTTTTCATTGAAGAACATAAGCAGGTAGACAGCATCCTAGAAAGTTTAAGGAAGATGGTGACATGTCGTCGTCTAAACCATGCACGAGATAAAAATGAGGTCCAGCTACATGGCATCTTTGCTTGACAGTTCATTCTTCATTTTCTTCATTTCAATCTTCTCCACACCTCAAAATAATAATACTCTTTATCTCTATGATCATAGTCCCTTTTTTTAGTTTCAAAAGATGAAAAAAAATGCAAAAATCAATTATTGTCATTTTCAAACTCGAACTTAATCTAATTAGTTTATGTAATCACTCTTAAAATATGGTTTTTAATAGGTTTGAGATTCGAATCTAAATATTTGCAATCCTTTCTCATATCCCTATGCTGCTACTTCCATCAATAAAACAATTATTGTCATTTTCTAAATATTTTTGAAAATTTCCTTATCTTGTTGAGTAGATTAAAGTCCAATATATTTGGAATTTACTTAAAACGATCATATGTTTTGATGAATTAGGTCATTAGAATACTTGGTAGCTAGTGCAATGAATTTGAAAATATAATTGTTAATATGTAAATAATTTAAAATTTTCGTCTATAAATCATAGTTCAAAAGTAAACATATAGTCTAACAACCATAATATAATTTAAATTCTTTTTGTTAGAATCATTGCATTAATTGTTATCTAAGTGAAATAGAGTCTTTTCAATTTACCAAAAAAAAAAAAAGAAACAGTCTTTTACCCTTTTCTTTTTTACTAATGATTTGATGAAATATACCCAACAAAAACTTTTCCCTAGATTTCATCAAGCAAACTGCCTAGCTACTTGGATTAGAATTCTTGTATCTCTTGAAATTCAATTTGCTTGATTAGGTTAATTAAACACTTTTTGAGTATCACCAAACCATATGAAGCATCCTAACGTTTAGCTCAAATTTAATAATAAATTTATATGTCCTTTTATATAAAGAATTGATTTTTGAATCTGTTTTTTTTCCTAGTTGTATTATAGAAAATGTAAATTAACTATCAACAAAAGAGTCGTGTACTCACAAGGGGTTAGCTCAGTGATAAGGGGGAGAGCTCCCTTTCCTTATCGATTTGGGTTCAATCATGTGAGGAGCACTTTGAAAATAAAATTAGGTACGTATCAGATTAATGTGAGAGAATGCATATTTAAGATTGTCTAGAAAGGTTAGACTCGTATAAAATGTTGAATTTTTAATTTCAATGATTAGAGATCAATACCTAACAATCTTAATTTTAAAAAAAAGAAAAAAAAAAGAAAAAAAAAACTAAAGATGTCCTTCCTTGCATATTAGAAAAATAAAAGAGTAGCATGATCTATTGATAAAATACTGGACTTTTAATTCTAATTATAAGATTTAGCTCTTGACAATTTTAAATATATATATATATATATTTTTTTGCATTATTATTACAATGAGAGATGGAGGGCCAAAGATTTGACATATAAAAAAAAAAAAAACAAGAACATCCAAAAGGGGTGACATGCATATGGAACTAACATGGTAATAACGTTTGTTAGTTGACTTTTAAAATGACAATTAAACATAGAGTTGTTGTTCAATCATCGATTTTCCTAATAATTTCCTTTCTTTAATTAAATTTATTGAAACTAACCCCAAAAAAGAGAACCAAATCACCACACGCCGCTCGCCTTCTTTCACGGTGATTGACGGTGTCCCTCTTTCTCAAGTAGTCTCAACTCCTTTATAAACTTTATTTATTCATACCCTTAATTAATTCATTTACATTGCTTTATGATCTTATTTTTTCCCACTTGGATATTTATTTATCCACTTCTTTTTCTTTAATTAAAACTTGTTTTTTTTCTTTCTTCTATTTGATTAGGGAATAATGTAGTCTAAGAGTAAATTATTAATATATGATTTTTTTTCTTCATAAAATGTTATTTTCATTCACGAATTAATAACTCGATATTTCCATCACAATCTTTTGAATTTGCTTCAAATAATAAATCCAACAACATATGATCAAAATTTAGGAAAATTTTGACATATATTTATTCATCAAAGCGTCACGTAACAAATCTTATCCATATTCTATTTAAATTCTAACGAGACATTGACGGTTGAATAAATTAAAAATAAATCCAACAAATCATGAATTAAAAAATTAAGTTTTTTAAAGTCATCAATAAAAATAAAAAAAAAAAATCACAAAAAAGTTTATTCTTATTTTGTTCTTGGACAAAAAAAAGGGGGTCAAAAAAGAGAATTTGGAAAGAGGGTAGCTCAAAAAAAAAAAAAAAAATCATATCGTTGAAGTGAAGCTTCCAAAGTCAATGTTATATAGTAATATATATATTTAGCTGATTTCATGGAGTGAAAAAGTTGCAAAAGCTTTTTATATTTCTAATCCATTGAATTCAAATTATGCATGTATAATCTTCATGGCTTTTATTTACTTATTTTCAATGAATAGCTTATATATATATTATTTAAGTATAATTTTTTAATTTTAGTGTAAATTAAAAAAAATTGTTTAAAAATGTCATAATTTATTATTTGTTTTTTCGTTTGTAACAAAAAGGATTTAATATTCAAACTTTAGTACGATCATTAAATTTTATAAACTAAATAAATTGATAATATATTTTTCCAGAGATCTTATTAGGTGGGTGTAATTATCCTCAATTATAACCAATCTGGCCTTCACTTCAATATGCACTTCCTTTTACCTTTCTAAGTTTAAACCTTTAACTAAAAAAATGTATTAACAAAAAAAAAAAAATGCTTGTAGTCCTAGATATTGTACACCTATTTTATTAAAAACTATTAAAATTATTTAATTTTTTTTATCCACAAAAGAGGTAATGTACACCCACAATATGAATGGAAAAAAAAGTAAATTAAAAAAAATTATATTTTGAAAAAGAAAATTATATGATATCAGATATGTGTGTTTTTCAAAAGTAAAAATATAAATATTTTTAATTGTATTTTATTATTGTAACTTTAATTTGGTTTTTTAAGTAAATTAATTTATCAATTGAATTGGTTGATTAATTCCTGACAATTCAATAAAAGGTTTTAATATTAGTATGAATGCCAAATTTTAGTACTTTTCAAAGGAAATTGTTGTGGATGAAGAAATAAAATTGACTTGAATTTGTGAAAAAAGATTCAAAAAATAATATTGTTATTTGATTTATAATCAAAGAATTATAAGAAGGCTTATAATATAAATAAATAAAATAAAAGTATTAATAATTAGAGAGATTTTAAAGATAAATTAATATCAAATAAAAAGATAACATTAATTAATATTATTTATAAATAATATAAAATAAAAAATAATAATAGAGATTTTAAAAATTACAATTGATTTAAATAATTTTTTAGATCAATAATTGGTTTCTTCATTTACTATCAATTCTCATAATTATTTAAAAAAAGAAACTCTTAGAATTTCTTTCCAAAAACTTTTTTTATACAAAATATATTGTAGTTTAGGAATAGAAAAAAAATTATAATAAATTCGAATCTCAAATTTATTATATGATATTTGAACCAACTGAATTAAATTTTAATTTTTTTTCTAACATTTTCAATTTCTTTTTTTTTCTTACTTAAAAAAACTTAAAAAGAAAATTTTCTAATGATAGTAATGTATCCCCACCCTTAACCCCGTTAACGAGACATCAATTAAGTTTAACGCGCCAAACGGTCCCTACAATTTCACTTGTAGAAAGACCGTTAACTTAAGCGCCGTCAACTCTGTATCCTCCAAAGCCGCGTAAAAATGGGTCCCTTTTTATCGTTTGGTCCCAATCCATCAACCATTCCGTACCCTTCAAAGTTCCAACCAATTTATAATTAAAAAAAATTTCTTTCACTTCAAATTTTTAATTTTCCCAATTTTTAAAATTTAATTATGTTAAACTTACAATAATATAAAATCTTCATGTTCCATGGAGCTTTCTGATATTTAAATTAGCAAAGCTTATGAAAATGCATTGAGTACTCAGAAAATTCAAAGCTTTTTTCAGTATACTGAGAAAGACAGAGATAAACAGCTGGTTTTTTTTATGGGAAGTGAAACATTCCCAGGCTGCTACTTTACATTGAAAATTTACAACTTTTTTTTTTTTTTTTCTTTTTTCTAAACTGGTGGGGTCCTCTTAGTTTTCTCGGCAAATGACAGCCTAATCAACAGCCTGGAAAAGTTGGGTTATATGCAGAAGCAGCTAAACACGGGTTCTTTTTTCCTGGTGACATTCATGTTATCTAAACTGGGTTTTTGTCTTTGAGAATCCAAAAAGACTTAAACTCAAATCCCATTTCAGGGAATAGTTAGTTGTTTCCCATTTTGGCTTCATTTGTGAGATCGAATTGATGGAGTTTTGATCTTTGAAGTAAAGTTTATGTAACTTTGCATTGTGTTGTAATGTTTTAGATTGTAGTTGGATTAGCATTGGGGTTAGTGAGATCTGAGGTTTGGAAAGATATGAACTTTGGGGGTTGAATTATTGGGATTTTAAGTAGTTCTTTGAGGTTAATTCTTTTGTAGTTTTCTGGGATTTTGGGGTTTCTTTAGATCTTAGTTTACTGGCAGTCAGGCAGTGTTTTGAAGCTTTTTTCTTGTTAATGGTTTGTTGAGTTGGAAACTTAGGATGAAGATGAAAGTAGGGAATTTGGTGGCTTTGGTTTTAGCTGTTGTTTTGTTTGAGTTTTTGGGTTATAAAATACAGGCCTCATTCACGCCTGCTGATAACTACTTGATTGTTTGTGGTTCTTCACAAAATGTCACATTTCAAGGTAGAACTTTTGTTCCTGATTCGGGCCATTCTTCTCTTTCATTGAAGAGTGGAACTTCTTTTATTGCTAGTTCTAATTCTAGTGTTCCATCTTCAATATATCAATCAGCTCGAATTTTCTGTGGCATTGCTTCTTACAAGTTTGATATCAAGCAACAAGGTCGGCATTGGGTCCGGCTCTACTTTTATCCTCTTCCAAAATCAGGCCAGAACTTGACATCTGCTCCACTAACAGTTATCACTGATGATTTTGTGCTCTTGAATAACTTCACTTTCAAGAACTATAATGGTTCGTTTTTGTTCAAGGAGTATGCAATCAATGTGACTTCCAAAACCTTGACTCTTACTTTCATTCCTTCAAACAATTCAGTTTCGTTTGTTAATGCAATCGAAGTTGTCTCCATCCCAGATGCAGTCTTGCCTGACCAGGCATTAGCTCTGAATCCATCTGCTCCTATTAGTGGTCTTTCAGAATTCGCCATGGAAACTGTTTATAGGTTAAACATGGGAGGGCCTTTGATCATTGCTCAGAATGATACACTTGGAAGAACATGGGAGAATGATGTGAAATATCTCCATGTAAATAGTTCTGCTTTGAATGTTTCAGTCAATCCTGCTTCTATCAAATATACGGCTTCCATTACAACAGAAACAGCACCAAATTGGGTTTATGCCACTGCTGAAGCCATGGGAGATGCAAATGTACCAAGCATGAACTTCAATGTAACTTGGGTCTTCCCTGTTGATCCAAACTTCAGGTATTTTGTTCGGGCACATTTTTGTGATATCTTGAGTCAGTCTCTCAATGCATTGGTTTTCGATCTATACATAAATGATGATATTGCTGTTGCAAGTCTTGACCTCTCAACATTGACTGGTGACTTAAACGTGCCTTACTATAAGGACTTCATCTCCAATTCTTCAGCGGAATCCGATACTTTGACTGTTAGTATTGGTCCAGATTCAATGGCAGATATCACTAATGCAACGATGAATGGATTGGAGATAATGAAAATCAGCAATGATGCTGGAAGCCTGGATGGGCTTTCTTCTGTTAAGAATCTGCTTCCGAAATCGTCTTCGAAGAAGAACAAGATATGGATAATAATTGGTTCTCTTGTTGGAGCTGTAGTTGCAGTGGTATTAATTGTATTCTGCTATTGTTGCCTGGCAGCAAGGAAGTCAAAAACTACTCATCAAAGACATCCATGGTTGCCTTTGTCCTTGTATGGAAACTCTCAGACAATGTCTAAAATGTCCACAACATCACAGAAAAGTGGAACAGCAAGCTGCATCTCATTGGTTTCCTCCAATCTTGGCCGGTTCTTTTCCTTCCAAGAAATCCTTGATGCTACCAACAAATTTGATGAGAGCCTACTTCTTGGAGTTGGTGGTTTTGGAAGGGTTTACAAAGGAACACTTGAAGATGGGAATAAAGTTGCTGTCAAAAGAGGTAACCCCAGATCCGAACAAGGTCTTGCTGAATTCCGCACTGAAATTGAAATGCTATCTAAGCTGCGACACCGCCACCTTGTCTCTCTTATTGGGTACTGTGATGAAAGATCGGAAATGATTCTTGTTTATGAGTATATGGCTAATGGACCCCTTAGAAGCCATCTTTATGGAACAAATCTACCACCTCTATCATGGAAGCAACGACTTGAAATATGCATCGGGGCTGCTAGGGGACTTCATTATCTCCACACTGGTGCAGCCCAAAGCATTATTCACCGAGATGTGAAGACAACAAACATTCTCTTGGATGAGAATTTTGTAGCCAAAGTAGCAGATTTCGGTCTATCAAAAACTGGTCCAGCTTTAGATCAGACACATGTTAGTACTGCTGTTAAGGGTAGCTTTGGTTACCTTGATCCTGAATATTTTCGAAGGCAGCAACTCACGCAGAAGTCGGATGTGTATTCATTTGGGGTGGTTCTAATGGAAGTTCTCTGCACTAGGCCAGCTTTAAATCCTGTTCTCCCAAGAGAACAAGTTAATATTGCGGAATGGGCAATGAGTTCGCAGAAGAAAGGTATGTTGGATCAAATCATGGATTCTAATCTGGTTGGGAAAGTGAATCCAGCTTCTCTTAAGAAGTATGGAGAGACAGCTGAGAAATGCCTGGCTGAATACGGCATTGACAGGCCATCAATGGGAGATGTGTTATGGAACCTTGAATATGCTCTTCAGCTGGAGGAGACCTCATCAGCACTAATGGAACCCGATGATAACAGTACGAACCATATCCCAGCCATTCAGTTGGCACCACTTGAGCCATTTGATAACAGTGTAAGCATGATCAATGGCGGAAATTCTGGCACCGATGATGATCCTGAAGATGCTGCGACTAGTGCAGTATTTTCGCAACTAGTAAATCCTCGTGGAAGATAGATGATAATTGCTCCTGCCTGGTGATTTTAGCCAATGGACATCCTGCTCAAAATTCAGTTGTCCTTGCTGGCTAGCCTGAGAATACTTGGAAATATCCCAAGGGATTGAATGAAGGTTTTTTCTTATTACAATTATTCTGTTCCTTTTCCTCAATTTTTCTTTCATAATATATTTAGTTTATAACATAGTTGAGTGATGACTACCAATCAATTCATCCGAAAATCACATGTAACGTACCATATATATTCCATTATTGTTGATTTAATTCATCTGGGTTTCAGATGCCCATGTTATTATTACACAGTTACCAGATATAGAATATCTTTTTGTTTTTTGTTCATTGCATGAGTTTATAATTTTAAGGCATAATTTACTATTTCAGCTGCTGAATTGACTTGCAATGTTGGAAACTCCTTGCCTTTCATTGTGATTTCAAATTCTGATTATATAAAGCCTCAAACTTTTCAGGGGCTTATTTGCAGAATTGATCCACAGGCTGAGTCTGGAATATCTATAAGAAGTTATCAGAAAATCATAGCCAGAAATTTTAAGTATTAGAAAGGAAAATAGTTTCTTCTGAGAAACTCTGAGATATATTAGCATCTTCCTTGCTTATCAAGTAAATGTAGGTAAATGAAAAGCTATGCTCATGTAGTCATGTCTGGTTATTTTTGCATATGAGTGGTGCTATGAATGACAATGTTATACTCTGGCCAATCTGATTATTTGGTGCCTCTTCAGTATAGCTTTTCAGATAAGTACCAATTATCTATGTTACTTAGACTCGGGTGTGAGTGTCGGATACGGATATGTGTCCGACACGGGTATGTTCAATTTTTTCCAACTTTTTCCATCTCTTTAGAGAGTCATCGGAGGGTCATATCCTCATATCTATGTCCGAATATACGTCGGACACGAGTACTTCAAGAAAAATGAAGAGTCGGAGCAACATAGTCAATTATCATTTTAGTTCACTTAACTAATTTGCAGAGTTAACTTGTTTGATGAACTGCAAAACTAGATTTACTAAGGAAAGAAACAAAATAGACAGAAAGTTGGAGGAATAAACATTCATCACTTAAAAATTTTATCATTGCTTAGAGGAACACTTAAAAAAATTTCCATTTTTTTTTATCTGAAGCTTGCTTCCAATAATTAATCTTGTTAACTATCTTGGTGAAGGGCATTCTCTAACTTTTCTTTTCTTTGTTTCTGTTAGGCATTGGACAGATCATGAATAAGATTAATATGCATACTAAATGTGTTTTTTTTTTTTTTTTTTTTGCTTTAAAATGGCTTTGATATATCTTTTTTCCTATTACAAAATTGAAAAGAAATTGAAAACCATCTTAATTTCTGACTTGTTGATGTAATTCACCATAAATTTGGGATATGTTGAGCTGACTGGAAGGCTAATTTTCTGATGAAATTTTTTAGGTCACTAAACTTTTAGACTTATCAGCAATGATTTATCAAAAGAAAAAAAAATATTTGAGTGTATGATTGATGCATCTGTGGATTGAATTTGGTTGAAGGTCATAGGCCATATGAACCTTGGAATTTTTTTTTTCTCTTCTTGCAAAACAGTATTTTTCATTTTAACTGCATTTGGAGAACAAGAAAACATTGCATAACCAGAAGCAAAAGCAAAAGCAAAAGAAAAAGAAAGCACACTGCTATCAAAGATAACAGCTTGTTAGAAATTCATTTCTTGGAATAATTGTTCTTTCTAGATTTTGGCAAGGCCTTGGTGCAGGTCTTACTGACAGAAAGGTATGGAAAGCTATGTTACTCGGACTTTTTTTTTTTAAATATTCGATACGATACATATGTTTGAGACATATTTGAACATTAAATGGGTATGAAAGTATGATTTTCCAAATATATGGAAAAACATAAAATAAAAAAAAAAAATTGAGTAAATATATCCGTGTTGGATACATACCCGTATCCAACACTCAACCCTAAGTCCGAGTAAATTGCAAAGGCCCAAAGCTAGTAACTGAAATGGCTCAATATGGCAGAAAGTACTTCCTTGAAGTAGAAGAGCAAGTGGCTGTTCTTTGCCTGTGGATGTGCTAGTTTAACTGGACAGATCAATGTTTTTTCCAGTAGCAAACATCAATAACAATTGATCGGCAACAACAACATTAATTAAGATTTTGATTACCAATAATACAAGCATCAATGCAGACAATATACAACATAAAAGTTACATAAAAGAAAATATAGTAGCAGAATACATGAATGAAGATGAAAATATTCAATTATTGACAGAAGCTATAGCTTAAGCTTATATTATTGTAGGACTTATTTCTTGCAAACAATTCCATATCCAGCTGAAGCCCCACGGGTGCAGTCAAGAGTGAGATATTCAGTCACAGATTTGGTCTCTCTTTCTCTCTTGGTTTGAACCACTTTCTGGTGAGAATAAACAAGTTGAGCAGTCTGCAGAAAGAAGTAGAGATGGCAATTTAAAATGCGGATTCGGATATTATAATTACTATTCGTAATGGATTCGGAGCGGATGCGGATATGAAACCTTAAATATCCATTATCCGAATCCGCATTACTTCTGCGGATTCGGATAGCGGATCCGGAGTAATGCGGATTCAGATAGCGGATTCGGATATTTTTATATTTGTAAAACACATAAATTTTGTTTGATTTTATATTTAAAAAATTTTGATTTATTGAATTCGGATTTTTAGTTGATTCGGATATCCGGCGGATAATATTATTTAATTCGGATTCGGATAGTAATATACGGATTAAATGCGGATAATTTGCGGATTCGAATTTTAAAACAGTTTTGCAGATTCAGATTCGGATAGTATAAAAAATACAGATATTCGACCCGCTGCAATCCCTAAAAAGAAGTGAAGTTGCCCTATACTTATCTTCACCACCCACAACCGGCATTGCCAGACCAGGCTTGGCCGGGTTCTCAAAATCAGGCCTGTAAGTCCTGCCAAGCACTCCATCAACTTTAGGGGAAAGGGCAAAAAACCTAAACTGCACTTCCAAGTGAACAAATTAGCAGTCATCAGAAGGTACTTTGTAGTTGTGAATTTCTGTTTTCTTCTTTGGTCACTGGAACTTACATTCACCATAATCTCAGCACTATCTTTCAATGTTACAATGACACACTGTTCCTGTTTGCTACTCTCTCAACTTTTTCCCATCTTTTTCTGGGGAGTACCAACTGGAGAGAGCACCTTTTGGAACAACTAAATCCTCCCCATTTTAACTGAACTTTAGATGGTCCACTTCACTGTTCCATGTTGCAGAGTGCTTGAATGTGGAGATCCGCACCCGATTTGCGATATAATGTCTATTTCGATATATTAAATCTAACAATTTTGTTCACAAAATGCGTCTCTTAAGTATGGATTCAAATCTCTACATATATATCATAACAGATTTTCAGAATTTCTCGATATGGAATAGGGGTGTAATATAAGGCATCATCTTTTGATTTTTATTTATAAATTCCTTACCACTTTATACCCTTCACATATATTTTTTTAATTTCTCCCTTATGGTTGAACCATGCATAAGAATTATCTTAACTAAATGCATTAAATCTGTAGAGCTATTTTACTTTTGGTACACAAAGAAGCATCGCATTTACAAACAAAGATCTGTACCCAAATCTCACCTTATTTTTATCACTTATCTAAGCTGAAACCGCTAATTCTTTAAAGAGAAATTATTTGATTCATCATCAATGGAGTTTTTAAACTTTACAAGCCGGATTAACAAGGTGATACATAATATTAAAAAATTAATTAAAAAAATAGGATATGTGACAATCTCTTAATCACGCTTGTGAAATTAAAAAACTTCACTACCTGAGTATCAAAATCGAACTCATTTTAAATACCAAAAAAAAAAAACTACAAGCTTTTTTGTTTCTTTTATTTCTCATGTAGTAGAAAATTACATCACATCAATCACACACAAGGTAGCATTCATAACACAAATCATATGGCAACTTAAAAATTAAATTTTCTTTACCAACAAAACAGAGTAGTTGGCAACTTATTGGATATATTTTTATTACATTTTTTTGTTAATTATTTAAATATATAAATCCATCATTCTTCCTTCAAAATTCAAGGTGTAGGATTATAGCAAGCACGACTGTAAATCGGACACTTAGGAGAAGGCTTTGGAATGCATTTGCCATAAGGAGTATAACGTCCACATTCTATTACAGGAGTTGGAGTAGGAAGTGGCTCTGCAGAATTAACAAACATAAAACCAGAAAAATTAATTAGCTAAGGCAACAAAATGAGATTATTTAGACCCAAAAAAAGAGAGGATAATTTCATGTTTTATCTCAAATTTACGACTTTTTCCCTTTTTTTTCCTGATAATTTGATTGTTTATATAGGAACTTGGTTTTTTTTTTTTTTATATATATACAAAAGAGCTCGTAATCTAAAAATAGAGAAAGAATTACAGATGTTGGGATTCGAATCCCAAATATGCTAGATGTCACCTCTTAAAAGTAACTGTATGAACTAACTGAGTTAAACTCCAAATTCCTTTTCTTGCCAAAGAACTCTTCATATGCAAATTAAAGCTTTTTGGAAGCACGGTGAGAAAAGTTTCCATCGCTATGAAAGTGAAGTTTTAACACTAAATCCATATCATTTAGGCAATCCAGCATAGTGAAAAATCAATCAATGGATGTTTAAATTATCTAAATATTGAAAAATACTAAAACTATAGTTACTCTTACCCTTTTCAACCAGTTCTCAAGCCAAGGTGGAAGTAGGAAAAGAGAGAGTGGAAGCCAAGAGAATGCATACTATGAAAAATAATGCTTTCATTTTGGATCACTAAGCTAAAAGTAGGATGAGTTATAAGCATAATCTCCTCTCTAGGCTGCTATTTATAGGCCAATTCAAGTGTGTTATGGTAAAAAAAGAAAGCAAACTTTTCAAAGCTTGATAATTGATACAATTGAATTATTTAGGGATGACAATTTCAAATGCACTATAAAAAAAAGAGCAAAATTGACAAAAGGGAAGAACTCAAGAAATTTCCATGGCAATGAGTGCATTTTTTAGGACCAATTTTCTAGACAAAGCAACTAAATTTTTGTGGTTGAATCTTTGATTATTGTATTCTCTTGGAAAAGAAAGATTTAGAAAGACTTAATGGAGTCAAGAAAATGCACAATATAATTTTTTATTTTTATTTTATGAAGACATATATAATAATAAGGTTTTGCTAATGAGTGTCGCTAGGTTACTCTTTAAAGTTAATTAATATACTATTTATAATAATATTGTATTAAATACAATAATTGATAATTTTATTCATCATTTTCAATATATAATGGATGAAGATATTATTATATATAATAACTTAAAAATGTATCCTTATGGGATCGTTAATAAAATCGGTAATACATATATCAAAATTCTTCATCAAATTGTAATTAATTAATAATATGAAATGCTCTGTTCAACAACATGCATCATCAAATCTTTTAGAAGGTAAATAAACAATAATTATAGATTACATCAATTTCTAATTTTCAAAGACTTTGGCTATTAAAAACTATACAGTTCTTCTCAATGGAAGATACAAACATTGACCCCAAGTTTAAAAATGAAGTTAGAGGATGACATTACTAGATACAATTTTGGTAGACTATTTTAAACTTATATAATTGAATCCAAAACCATACAAAATACTGATGCCACCAGCCCCTCAACACAAAGTGGAGGTCTTTGTTTTATCTGTTTACTATCCTTTTGGCAATAAAAAGAATTGGAGTAAATTTCAATTTTGTAATGAATAATATAATATGAAAATACCTTGTTAAATAAACAATAATTATAGTTTATATCTATATCTATATCTAATTTCCAAAAGACTTTGGCTATTAATTACTGTATAATTCTTTCTCAATGGAAGATGCAATATTGACCCCAAGTCCACCAATGTAGTTACATTTTATTGACCATTTCAAAGTCATGTAGAGCTAATTGAAACAAAACCATGTGAAAAGGTAAATATTATGAAATTGTGAAATGTAGTAAAAAAATGATGCCTCTTTGGGGGGGAAAAAGAAGTGATGCCCTCACACGAAGTTAAGGGCTTTGTCATCTATATAACTAGAGGTGGCAAAATGAACCCGAACCCGAAAATTCGTCCAGAAAAATTCGAACCCGAACCCGTCCAAACCCGATTTGACCAAAAAATCAAAAACCCGAACCCGAAAAAACATGAACCTGAAATGGCCCGAGCCCGAAAGAGCCCAAACCCGAAAATACCCGAACCCGAAATTACCCGAACCCGAAAAAACCCAAACCCGAAAAGCCCGAACCCGAAAATACCTGAACCTGAGCCCGACCCGAACCCGAATTTAATACTAAAAATAAAAATTATCAAATTGTAATTAAATAATTTTTTTATAAAGCAAGAACTTTATTTATCAATTTTATTCTAATATCTTTTTTAATAATTTAATTAAAATTTAATTTATATTATATATATGATAAAATAATAATTTTATCAAAAACACAATTATATTTTGTGCTTATAACTTTAATGTCCCATATCTTTATGAATCCACTATCTAAAAATTCTAAACTCATGAAAATTTTAGAAATGTAAATTTTTTTTACATAAAATATTACTTGTCCTTTATTTATGTTATTTTAAGAGCACCCTTATAATAGTATAATAGTATTTTTTATATATTAAAATTAATTAATAACAATTCATTCATTTTAACTTATCTCTAGTATAATAGTATTTCTTATATTAAAAAATAGATAAAAACTACTTTTAAAAAAAATGTGTTGCTCTTTGCAACATATATATAGTTTTCTTAAGCATGTTATAAATTAAGTCATCAACACCATATTCACTTGCCCAAGCCCGGATCGATCCGAAATATAGGCCTCAAATTCTGCCAAAACCCGCCCATATTTGTAAATGGATAGTCCAAGCTCGTTTAGACCTCAAAGTTGAATGCCAGAGTTCGTCCCTAAAAATCTCTTATTTTGTAGTGAATATAAATTATAATGTATTTACATGTTGAAATTCGAATTCATCAAATCAATTATTTTAAATATTAATATAATTAATTTATAATATATCATATTTTTTATAAAAATTATTTTAAAAAATTATTTTATATAAAAAATTAATTTTATATTCTTTTGGTGCTAACAAATATTGATTTTAATAAATATATATAATTAAAAATATCATATTATAATAAAAGATTATTTTTAAAAATAATTATAAAATTATTTTTAAAAGTAAATATTTAAATTATGTAAAAATAATTACATCTAACATAAAATAAAAATGATGTAAAACGAATCCGAACCCGAACCCAACTGGGCCTGAACCCGAACGGACCCGAACCCGGACGGGCCCGTACCCGAATGGGCCCGAACCCGATTGAACCCGAACCTGATTGAGCCCGAACCCGAATGAGCTCGAACCTGAATGAACCCGAACCCGAATGAACACGACCCGAACCCCCCCAATTGCCACCTCTATATATTACCATCCTTTTGGCAATTAACCAAAAAAAAAAAGTTAAATTAGGTATCATTTGATAAGTTCAATAATTAAATTTGAAAAAAAAAATCAATTTTAATTATTGTGTAAAATATACGAAATTCGGGGTTGGGTTTCAACTTTCAATTGGATTTTGATAGAAATTTCTGTAATTTTAAGTTAGATTTATATTTGATGCATTGTGAGTGTATAGTATCTTATGATGTCACCTGTCAGGTTAGGAATTAGTGGTTAGGGGTTAGGAATTAGGGTTAGGGTTATGGTTAGGGGTTAGGGTTAGACCTGCTCAAGGATCGGGTAGCCCGCCTGGCCCGGCCCAAGTCAGGCTTGAGTAAGTATTTGTAATTCAGGTAGGTCCGGCCAGAATTACTATTCAATAATTAAAAAATATTTTTTTATTTAAATTTAATTATAACATATATTTATAAATATTAATATTAATATAGAAATGGTTTTTTAATATTTTAATAATTTATGAATAGTGAAATGGGCTTATGGCCCGGGTCCGGCTCGAAATGGGCTTGGGCAAGAAAAAAAATTCCCGAGCCTAGGCCTAGGCATGGCCCTGCCCATTAGCACCTCTAATTAGGGTTAGTGGTTAGTTTTTTAATGAGGTGTCAGTGTAAAATTCACTGCCAGTGTGACAGTGCATCAAATACAAACCCTTTCAAGTTAGTGAGAAAGATAGAACATTTGGATAAAATACAGGTAGTCTTGATTAGTCCTATCCATGGGCCGGGTTACCCGTCCAAGCCCGAAGGCCCGTCTGATATTTGGGAAGGTTTTGACAAAAATGTTAGGCCCGAAAAATGGGCTGGACAAAATAAAAAGCCCATTTTTTAAACGGGCCAGACCTTAGACAAAAAAAATTAAAGCTCAGGCCCGGCCCAGCCCGGCCCGAATATTATATAAAAATATTAATTATATTTTATAATTACCCCACCCAATAAACCAGTAAAAAATAAAATAACCTTACACAATTACACTCTCACCCTATCAGACTCTCAACCCTAATTCTTCTAACCCCATTTCAATCTCCTTTCATTTTACAAACCCAGCTGTCCTATGCTTCCCCTAAAATCTCCTTTCATTTTCGCACTAAAAAATCCATTTCAATCTTTTCACCCATTTGCTTGGATTTGCAAACTTCATTCCATTGTTTCTGTAAGTTTCATTTCTTTTTTACTTGGATTTGTCTTATGTTTTCACACATGGGTTAAAGTAGAAACTTCAATACCTGTTTGATTGGATGGAAAAAGGTTTTACATGAAAAATTAATTGAAAGAAAAAGGCTCCATTTATTTTAGAATGATGTTAATATTAAATATATATTTTTTTGGTTTAATTGAAAAAAATGGGTGGGCCGAGCAGGGCCGGGCCTGGTCTGGGTACCCATTTGGTAATTAGGGCCGGGCTTGATCAAATGATGCTACCCATATTTCGGGCCGGGTCAGGCCTAGGCAGACATAAATGTTATTAGTATCCTATCTGGGTATGGCCCGATCCATGTACAGATTTAGTTTTGATTGGTTTTCATAGTATTGTGAGAAGAATGAAAGCCCATTTAGTTTCTAGTTTGATTGAGATGAGAAATTCATTTAGTTCTGTGGAATTGTAGGGACAAGGAAATCCCTTTATATTAGATTTTGTATGAAATAAAAGTTGGTTTAATTTGTGGTTTTGGTAGGGTTGGTAGTTTAGTTTTCATGGATTTTGAAGGACTTTGAGAAGTTGGTTTTATTATGAAAGTGATATGTAGACACCTTTTTCAGAAGGGTAGAAAGCCGGTTTGAAGAATTACGATGAGAATTTAATGGATGAGTTTATAGAGAAACATTTAGGTGGTTCATTTCTGGATTTAATTCAATCGTTTCAGGCAATTATTCTTAAAAAATGATATTCAATATGTCCGAAATTTAAATCTCAATATCTATAATATTTTCTTTTGTTTTTACAATCTACTTTTTACTTAAAAAAAGAAAGAAAGAGGTGGTTCATTTAAGGGGAAAAAAAAATTAGAACAAAGGAAAAGAGGCTATGATAGCCGTTATCTTTGGGGTTCCCTATTCGCGTTGCTTGAGGACGAAATTAAAGCAGGATGGTAAGAGAATTAGGTGGAAAAGAGCAGAATGATTATATGTTGGTAGAATCATATGGGTTTGTATTTGATGCAGTCAGTGTATAAATTTATACATGAACAATGAATCATATGATGACATCTCATTAATAAACAAATATAAAATTTTAAAAATCTTTAAAAATTAATACAGACAATTATACCTTTTAACCGATAGCGTCATGTGATTCAGTGTCAGTATATAGATCTATACGCTGACAATGCATCAAATATAAATCCGGAATCATATTCTTTCTCGGTGGAGTAATGTACGGATGTGGTTATCTAAGGGACAGAAAAAAGAAACTGAGTAAGGAATATGAACATTTGATGTCCGCAGCTTATGATTTTCTTCTGTATACTGGGTATATCAATTTTGGAGTTTCACCTTGTTTTCCTCTTACATCCTAGAGGAGGCAATTAAGGGCTATGTTACCTAGAATTTTCAATTTTGGAGTGTCGTCCACAATTTAAATCCTTGCTTGTGAAAAATGTCACTATGTCAAATTTGACATACAACAGCATTTTGAAGTACTGTGAAAACTAAAAAAGCTATTGCTATAAGATAAGACAACATTTATTCATGTGCTGTATATGTGATCGCAGCCTTATGTTTTTAGTAGTATTTTTATAATAACATTTATCAAAATGCTGCTATTTTTATTTTATAACAGTTTTTCATAAACTTTTGCATGCGTTTTTCATTTGCTGTAAAAGATCTCAATGATAGCAATTATAAGTGCTACCAAAAGTATTTTTATATGATAAGATTTATAACAGCACATGTCAAATGCTTTTAAATTTTTTTAAAATGCTGTAATTATTGGCCATTATAATATATAACAGCAATATACAAAATGCTGTCAAAGTGTTGTCTTTGTTATTTTTAACAACATTTGAGAAATGTTATAAAAAAAATGCTATCTAAAACTAATTTTGGCGTAGTGTGTCAACAGATTATATATATATATATATATATATATATATATATATATAGTTTCTTACTCTTTGCGTGCTTGTGCTCTAGTATTTTTTGTCTCTTCATTTGGAAAGCAGCCTTATAATCTATTGATTTTCCTCACAGGTATATATGGTTCAAAAGGTGTAGATGTGCCTGACCGGCTGGCCCTATACAAACAATTTGTACAAGATGGGGAAATGATCCCCTTTCATATGGTTCCTAATCTCATGTTAGGGTCCAGTCCTCTGGTGGTGATTATGATATACTTGCCGAAAGTGTGGGGAATAGGTTGTTCTTTGCTGGTAAAGCCACAACTAGGCAATATCCAGCCCCCCAGCAAATTATTGGTGTATATAATAAAATTTCCATATTGGTGTCAATATACATCTTTCCTGCCTTATGTATATGATTCAAATGACAGATTACCTTGGTTTTTCTTGTACTCACATTTCGTGACAAATTCGATTGGAATGTTTATCTATGCAGTATATATTCCTGGAGTGGCTATAATTCCCTTAATTAATTCCATTTTCCACCTGCTTGATATTAAGACATCTCTTTAATTTTGATGTTCATGATCATGAATTATGGTGGCCTATTGGTAGGTTTCCACTTTGCTGTTCTCTAATAAACATACGAGGAACCAAGATGCAATTCATCACGGATTTAAATAACGGTTGTTATTTTGTAATTTCAGCTCTCGTTATTGTTGATATTCACTGCAATTGATTGCGATAGCATTTGTTACGTCTACAATTACGATAAACATGACACGACCTAAAACGCATCTACTATTGCAATTTAAATTCCTGATTCTGACCTAGGTTCTAACTTAATCGATGCTAGAATCGAGAGAGAAGGAAAAGCAAGGAAAAAGATCTAAAATCAAACTTGTAGCAATATGAAGAAACAAGCTGCAGGAAAGAAAAACAACTTCATTAACAACAGAAGCTTAAAATGTTTGTAAACTAAGGTGGGATATGAAAGTGCCAAACTGATGGCATTTGCCCACTACCAAAGAAAAACCTTAGTCCATAGTTTTCTGCTAAGAATTATTCTAAACAAAAAGAACTGAAACAGCAAAGTTAATTATTACAATCCAACAACAAACATTCTAACAGAACTTAAAGGGAACTCTAATTATTCTTTATTTTTTTCCTTTGCTGCTTGTGAAATGAGAGTTGGAGCTCAGGGTTCTGCATTTTGGACGAAATCAACGCAAGTGCGACACTTGCAATCGAGAAAGCGGCACTTGAGGCACCCAAAACACACACAAGTAGTGCAACCTTTGCAGGCCGGAGATCGA
This sequence comes from Fremontodendron californicum, assembly GCA_030761205.1. NCBI lineage: Eukaryota > Viridiplantae > Streptophyta > Magnoliopsida > Malvales > Malvaceae > Fremontodendron > Fremontodendron californicum. The sequence continues at coordinate 2,452,969 of JAULJL010000030.1, read as the reverse complement.
GGACAGCCTCTGCAACTTTTCCTACTTGCTCGCTCTTCATCATCTTTGCAGGTGATTCTGAAAGAAAAACGAAACCAACAAATGCAAAGCTATTAATATTGTGAGTGTTTCAGGTTCATATTGATTTACTCATCAAAGTTATTTTGATAAAAATATACTCTATAGGATTAGGTTCCAATTTTGATGACATCAAAATCGTTTAATATGTTGAAACTTACTTGTCAAATGGCCAGTTAGCACACTTCCACCTTCTTGCATTTGAAGCATCATGGTAGATTCTGCATTCTTCCTCGGTCCGGAGACGAAACCTGCGTTCTTTCTTGCACCTCGAACAACGAATGAACTCATCGCGATGAAAAAGGCGCTTAGCTTGCATGGTGCTTAGCCCGTTTGCTCCATTAGATGCATGTTTGTAATATTTCAGGAGAATAGTCCTCCATAAAGGAACCTTCTTATTATTCATCACCACCCAAATGTGGTTCTTCCATTTCCTTGTTCCTTCTTTTCCAGCATGTTTTTCGAAATCATAAGGAGTCAATTTCTCTGTTTATCAAGAATTACCATCAAAAAGGTATACCAATGAAGTGCAACTCAACTACTTGAGTACTAAACTAGTGCACAAATTCTAACTTTGTTGAATTAATGCTATTCTAGCTTTCTTTCTTTCTTTTTTTTTTTTTTTACAAAGGAAGCATTAATTAGGAAATAAGGGAAAGGATTGTAAGTATTGAAATTTGAATTCAGATTTACTAGATATTATTTCTTAAGATAATTGTATGAACCAACTGGATATTAAACCCGGGTTCAATGCTATTCTAGCTTAATTGACATAGTTAGAGCTCTAAAATTGATAATCTTGATCAAACCAGGACATCAAAATTAATTAATATATATATGTTAATGGCAACCTCTTAAATGCATACATTAAGAAACTACAACTTGAAGCTTTTATTAACTGATCTTTATATTCTAATCAATCAGAGGTAAAGTAATTAGTAACTTGCTCTAATGAGTACTATAGAAAAAGAATATTAACAGCTATATATAATACTGAGAAATTTCATTAATTTCATGAAAAAGGATGGAAAGTTTTGCAGCATGTATGTTTAAACTATACACGACATGACATAGATAATGGTTTTTGTCTCAAATTATATATTTACTCAAAGGTTAACCATTTAGAACTTCACCAATGGCATTATTAAACCAATGATCAGTTTTTCATGTATAAAAAAAAAAAAAAATTATATATGAGGTGAAATTAAAGTTCATCATAGAATTAAAGAACCAAAACTAAAGTTGCATTGACAAACAAAACTAAGGTAAACAATTGTATGATATATTCTATATTACTCCAACTCTTAATTTTTTCTGAAGTATTCTGATATCCGTATTCAAGACATATTCGGATATGAATATAAGAGTATAATCTTTCAAATATATGAAAAAAATTAAAAAAAAAATGAGTATATATATTCGTATCAGACACATACCCGTATTCGACACTCATCCAAGTTCGAATAACATAAGAGAAGAAAAAGGAAATAATGATTTACCTTCATCACAAGCTGGTGTGCATTCGCAAGATATCAGAAATTGGCCATTAGTAAAAACCCTAAGCTTCCCAATGGTATCACCATATTTCTTGCTGGTGCACCCACACTTGACCTCAATGAAATCTGATCCTCTTTTCAATCCCTCCATGTCCTTCAACTCTTCTTCAGTGAACATATTTGACACCCTAAAAAATAAAAAAAAAAACCCAAACTTTCTCCTGACAATATTGAAGAAAAGAATAAAAACTTAAAAGATTTTGTCAGCTGACAAGAATTTGAAAGAAACCAAGTATAGATTTGATGTTAGAAAGCATAGAAAAGGGTATTTATTTTTAAATGTGTCCTAAATTAAACCTTAAACGAAGACATGCAATGTCTTAGAGGGTATCAAATTGCTGGTTATATGTAAAAAAGAAACCGAAACTCACTCATCAAAGACATGTCAACAAGCATGCAAGAAAGCCAAAACGTGGAAAAGATGGGAGAAAGAGAGAGAGAGAGAGAGAGAGAGAGAGAGAGAGAGAGAGAGAGAGAGAGAGAGAGAAAAGGGAATTAGTTTGGCCAAAGGAAGATTGACAAATGTTATAGGAGTTTCTTAGTTGCATGAAGTGATCCAAAAACGTTTAGATCAATTAGTATGTAATTTATATAATTAGTTTTTGGTTTGGAATAAAAACCCTTCAAGATTAAATTAAAAGACTTTAGGAGTTAGGACATAATTAGCTTCTTTTTCTTTTTCTTTTTTTATATATGTAAAAAGAAAGCATTACGACTCAAATCTAAAATCTATATCCGAACCTCAATCATCCCTAACAGGCTAACACTTTAGCTAAGTTCAAATATATATATTTTATTATGTTTTTGTAGATTTTAATTTTTTGGATGATTTGTTTTTGGAGGGCTAAGTATGAATTTTTAAAAGGAATTCCAATTTTTCTTTTTCAATGTGAGAATTTAATCTCTTGTGGAATCTACATGCAAAAAACTAGGACTACTTTTTTCTTTTTCTTTGGGTACATTAATTAGATATTGTTGTTTATAATTAACAACTAAGAGAAGGGAAAAACTGTAATTATGCAATTTGATAATGTAAAAATAATATTTAATAGAAATGTATGGACTTAATTCAAGAGTTTGATGTAAGACTTTAATTTTTTTTTTTTATAAAAAAAAACTTAGTGGAAAATTAGATGGAAAATCTTATAGTTTCACGGAAATTTCAAAATGAAATTGTAATTGTTAAAAATCAAACCTAAAAAAATTATATTTGTAACAGTATTGTCCTTAACCTAAAAAAATATAGAAGAAATAGAGGGAATTGCAATTTATTGTCAATATGTTAAGAAATTATGAAAGGGCAACTTATTGACATAAAAAATAAACCTATTGCATCATTCATAGTACTTATTTGTTAGAATTTTATCTTAAAACAAAGTTAAACCAACACAAAAACACTTTACCTTTTTTTTGTCTAAAATGCAAATATATATATATATATATATCATCCTTTTAAAAATAACCAATATAAAATCTTTCATATCCTTACATTATAACTAATAATGTTTTTTCAATTTGATCAAAAAGGCCTTTTTATTTAATATGGAAAATTCCTCATAGGTTTTTAAAGGTTTTTAATATATAAATAATATAAAATATGGGTTATTATATATCTAAAAAAACATACATTTTAAATTCTTACATGATGGTAAAAGGGATTTGAACATATATAGGTCTTTCTAAACCTTGAGTCTCATTCATATATAATGAATTAATTGGAAATTACTAAAAACAAAACCCTAAATGTTACATCTTAATCATGAATTCATCATTATAATTGTTTCTCATATTGGCACATTTAATATAGGAATGGATGATCAAATAGTTGTCACTCAAATATCATCTATGTTGTTTGCTCTTTGCATATAAAAAAACAGTAACTAAATTTAAAAAAAAAAAAAAATGAAATCTAGATAGAAAATAAGAAGTTGTAGCATTTATGTGTAAGTGGTGAATAAGAAAATCTCCACTAAAGTTTTTAACAAATCAAAAGAAAAACTTGATTTTAACAAATGTTAGAAATTAATATTTTGCAATAAAATAACAACATTCATGATAATCTCAAAACAATCTTAATAACTCTAAATAATGGAAGCAAATAAGATTGAAGAAAATGGGAAATTTACCTTGAGTCGATCTTGGATAAGCAAAATCTTGTTCCGGAGCTTCCGATGTTTTGTAAAGCTTAGTCACTCTTTACATTCTATCTCAATAATAGAGTTGGTGAATCAAATTTATAAGTAGAAAAACAATTGATATCTCTGTGAATAGATTCAAAATTTAAAATCTGATCTGTCATCAATCTGTACTGATTTGAATAATCTTTTCTAAATTGACCTAAATATAATCTCATTTACTCGATTGTTTTAGTATAGAATCTAAAAATTAATAAAATGAGTAGGTGAATGAATGACGTCACTCAATACATTGTAGACAAAATGTATTTTGATACGTGTTTATTTATTATTTGCTAAAAAAGATGCATATACAAAGTAATGGTAAGGTTTATGAATGAGAGGTGATTTGCCTCTCATATAGAATTCAGCTAAAAATCTAACAGAGATTTGATTGATTTGTGCCCAAAAAAGCTTAAATAAGTTGTCAAGATTGATCATCTTATTGCTTATATTGTATATTGCTAAAGTATAATGATTGGTGATGAATGTGAGTGTTTGAAATAAAAAGTCATAATAAATCTCATTCAAATAAACACAAAGCTAGTTTAACTTGGTCATTAATGCTACCTAATGATTTTTAAAAGAGCTTTTTTTTTAATGAAGAAAGAAAATAAGTAAATTTTGTAGTAGAATTTGGTGGACTTTAGGCTATTTGGTGTGTTATTTTGTACAAAAAAAAACTATGTAATTAATGATTTTACATCTTAAAATGGATTAGCAATTTGATTTTGTTGTTCAAATTAAAGTATGAGGTTTTTTGTATATTTTTTTTTGCAAAAATTACTTATTTTTGTGACAATTTAGGAATAAGACACTATATAATTGAATTACTTACAATTTCATTCTAATCAATTGTTGATTGAAGATTATATCATGATTTTTTTCAATTTTTCTCTTAAATACATATATAAAAGATTATATATATATATATATATATTTCTCCGGCTATAAATTAATTTTATTTTGTTTTTTATACATCTTCGGTGAAATATATACAATTTACTTTTTTCTAATATATATTTTTTAATTTAAAAAAATAGTTAAATCATCATCATGTATTAATTATTAAGCAAAATACTCGAATCCGTCTCCAATATATACAATAGTTAGTGCTTTTTGGTTGTTTGATAAGGAATTTGAAGGAAATTTATTTCTTGGTTTAAACTGAAAGACTTAAATCAAGAAACAGTGTAAAGACTAAAGAGAATTCAAGGTTGAATCTTTTGAATTCTGAGTCTGCTTTATGCGATAACATTGGAATGTGGAGAACTCAAACTTCTTTTACTCGGCAATCAAACAAAGCTTGTACCTTGTTGGTACCTAATAGGATACATATTCAAAGTATTTATAGAGATTCAAGTGTTAGCACAAATTCCTAGTTTTGATTGCTTTAAGACTATAAGTCTCGTTTAACATTGCTGTTGGCACACAATTTTTTAAATCAAAAACTGTTTTTCACCGTAAACATAATGTTAAACGGGTAAAAAAAACTGACTTTTGCGATTGAAACTATGGTTTGGCAACTCAAATCAATAAACCAAAAAAATTGAGATTTGGGGCTTTAAAAGTTGACTTTTGGAGAAAATGATTTTATTATCCTCACATATCTACACTTTTATTATTTTAAATATATATTTTTTTTACATTTTAATTCCTGACAATACTTTTTCACAACAATGTCAAACACTTAAAAGTTCTTAAACCACAGTTTTCATCACACTTTTTAACTACACTTTTTTCAACCCAAATTTTTTTTAACTCAATCTTTTTCCAACAGCAATGTTAAACTAGCCCTATGTAGCCTAGCATTTGTACGAAGCTTTTAAAGCTTGATTGGAAATATCAATACTTGACATTGATATAAATTCCCTTTCATTTGCTATAAGCAGTGAAGTTTTCATGGACTTAATTTGAAGTGTCAGCACTAGTTCAAGTTTTGATTGCTGTAGAACTGTAAGATTGGTATTGTTAACACCTAGAGTTGCTTTATTTATCTGCACTGCAGGTTGCAAAAGCTGCAGATTCTTTGTGCTCTGAATTCAGAGCTCTGGATAATTTGGTAGCTTGCAATTCCTCCCAAAGCTTTTCAAAATACTAGGGTTAGATCTCATGTAAGTTATACATTTTATTTGAAGTGGCTGGTCACCTGCCCTGGCTTTCATGTTGCTGACTATGTTACTCAGACTCGAGTGTGAGTGTCGGATACGGAAATGTGTCCGACACGGATATGTCAATTTTTTCTAAGATTTTCATGTATTTAGAGGGTTCTTGAAGGAATATCGTATCCCCATATCCATGTCCGGATATGCGTCGGGCTCGAATGTCGGACACAGATACTTCAAGAACAACGAAGAGTCGGGGCAACGCAGGTTTCTGATATGTGTTCCCTAGACTTGAGAAACCATATCTTGCTTAAATATGTTATTAGACACATCTTTGAGGCATCTTATGGCATTGTACAGACATATGTGTGCACATACAAGTATAGATCCATGTATGCATATGCATGGCATGTTATAACATACAAATTTATCTCTATAGGAAACTGTATGTATACCTTAGGAATCCAAGGCCTTCACAGTTCACTTGCACGTTAGATTCTTTAAGAAACTTTTGGCATCATTTGAATTCATCCCAACATCATTCATGATAAATTTAGTTGTGCAATGGCATCAGTATAGGAAAATGTATAAAACTATGTCAATGTGAATATAGTCTGCGGTCAAGCCTCTTATTTATTACTTAGAGTTCAGTAAATCAAGATAACACATAAAAGGCCTGTGATCAACGAAGGTTGGCCTGAGTGGAAGGGGTTCTGGTCGCTTAAGCAAGAAGTCTTGATTTCGAGTTTTTGTGGATGCAGCAAATTTTCTTGGGAGAGGTCCCGTCTTGACGCCCGACAGTACCTCGGAAAATTAATCCTAGGCGAAGCCTGAGGATACTTTGAGAAACCAAAAAAAAAACATAAAAGGCCTGTGGACTGCTTGAAATTGAGATTATCCTTATCTTTACCATTGGCTTATTTTGGTAATAAGTTAAACAAGGAGCGGTACAACTCTCTCCCAAATTAGAGTTTTAAGTACCATTACAAAAGGCTATGGAAAAGTTGCATTTTTTTTCTTTTAATTATAAATTTGCAACTTTTTAGAACTTATAGATTGTTATATCTTTTATCAGGTTATTTTTGCTGATGGAACCTTCATTGATGGGAGTACAAGTGAAATCTCATGTGATGGACCATTCAGAGAACCATATGCTGTGTTTTGCCAGGTTTGTATTTCAAGGATTTCAATGTCCATGAATGGTCTATAATATTTTCTATCACAACTGAAACAGGGAAATTTATCAGATAATATGTTTGCATCTGTCCTAAATCATAGTTTTTTGCTTGAATCGTCTTATATAGGGTGGTTCCCACTGGACTCAATGGGGATTAGTTCTGGGTGATGTTCTGAAATCTCTTTGATATGAAAATCTAAATTTTGGGCAATACGAGGCAGAAGTGTTTCGATGATATTCATTTGAAGGGCATATACTCTTCTACACTTTGGCATTGAAGTTTGTACATTTGTGGCATTATCAGGAGAGTTTATTGTCAGAATTTGCTCAAATATCCGGAATTGAAGCTCGATCAATCTGGAACTTTTGAGGTATTAAAAGCATTCTTTTCATTCTTCACATTCACACGTTTTCTTGTTTACAAGAGCATCTTCTTTATACTTGCTTTTCGAGTTAAGAAAACATTTCCAAACATTTTTTAAAAAGTAACAACGGCTATCCTCTGAGCTGATTTCTTGACAGCCCCATGAAAACACTGTTCTTGCTTTTGTGATTAGCTCTATGGCTCACTATCATCGGGAATATCTTCTGGAAATGCAAGGGGAAACCAAGAAAAATTTTGGACGCTACACATCAGGCAGATGGATGCTGGACAAACTTTAAATGTTCACTTCAGAGTCCATGTATGTTTAGTTACTTGTAAAACAATGAATGTAAGATAAAATTTTGATAAATGGTATTAAAATTTTTTGCTTTAATAAGATTATTCATTGCTAAAACTCTTAAGCATTTCTCCAGATGTGTATGATAAGTTTGAGAAAGCAAGGGAAGGAGTAGTCTGTTCCAAAGACTAAATGAGACCAATCTTTACTGTTTCATGTTTTGGTAAAGAAAGCCTCGTAGCCATTGCCATAGCCCACAGAGAAGAAAAAGACTAAAAAGAAGACAATGCGGTGAACGTGGATCGAACACGTGACCTTCAGATCTTCAGTCTGACGCTCTCCCAACTGAGCTATCCCCGCTTCTTGGTTCATCTTTCTTTTACTTTCTACATTTAGAATTTAGTACAAAGAAAAAAAAAATATTGGTCGGAAAACTATGGATAGATTCACTTCCTAAAGTACAGACACCGTAAGCTAAGTTCTATGTAAACTGTAAAGAATATCATCAAACTGGATATCAACAGAAAGCACACGTGGCACACTTTCTAAGGATAATGGAAATTACTAGCGGAAAAACTAGCTCAAAATAGTCCAAGAAAAATCTAGTTGGACTTAAATAATAAGCCATGAAATTCTCAGTGTACAATCCAAAATCGGTTCTTTTCTAAAACTTGCCAATGACAACAATTCTACAAATCTCCTTTAAGCTCTCATCCTTCAGTTCATCAAATGAAGAGTTTTTTGAAAAACCCATTTGCTTTTACTCTGTAAAAGGACCCAAAATTGCTTCTTTGCAGCAAAAAAAGTTCAAGTTGGGAGCTTTTGGGAGGCAAAGATGGAGTTTTGGGGAAGTGGGTAGGGGCAAATATGGGATTGTTTTGAAAGAAGAAGGGTGGAAGAGGAAGAGAAGAGTGGTTTTGGTGAGGTTTAATCAAGGTTTTGGGTTTAATGGTGGTGGTGGTGGTGGTAGTGGAGGTGGAGGTGGAGGTGGAGGTGGTGGTGGGAAAATTGATAGTAACACTGCTAGGCTCCTGGGAAATATTGCTTTGGCTATTGGGTTGACTTATCTTTCAATAACTGGACAGCTTGGCTGGGTTTTAGATGCTATTGTCTCCATTTGGGTATTAATCCCCTCTCCTTTTATATATATGCATGTAAAACTTAGCTTTCTACTGTTTCTTTAACATGAATTATAGGCATTCAGTAAATATAATTAGGGTTTATAATGAGAACCATAGTTCCCCTTCATCTTGGTTTGTTTTCCTCTTCCATTTTCTTGGCTAAAGCAAAAGCCTTATTTAACTGTTTACTAATTTTGGGTGAGTTAAGTTTTGGTTTTTGTTTTCTTTTTCCCTTTAAATTTTGGTGCAATGGTTGATTGGAGAGCAATGTATGCTAGTTGACTATGGGAAAATCAATTCATGATTGGTTTTTTTGTGGCTTGCCCAATATCCTGGTTGCTCTGGTTTTGGTATTAGAAGAAAAAATTATTGTTAGTATTTTTTACTTGTTTCAGGGTATTTTTGTATTTGAGCTGGATAGATTGCCTGCATTTCTTTTACTTGTTATTTGATAACTAGAGTTATCTTCTTTTACCTTGCATTTTTGCTCAATGTAAGAAGATATCAGATGTTTTTTTTATATACTGATTTTCTCATTGTGCTGGTATGTAATGTAGCACCATTTGTTTTGTGAGACTATCTTAAATATAGTTTTTTTTTAATATTACTTAATTAGAGTAGTATTTTTTAATATCGATATTAGTATGTCTAGTTGCATCTAATGACTGGTATTGTCATCTCCAGCTCCTTGCAGTGCTCGTTCCTATTGTAGGTTTCGGAGCCTTCCTCTGGTGGGCAGGCCGAGATATTGTTCAAAGCAGTGTGAGGCTTCTTTAACTTTTGGTTCCCCATTCAGCTTATAAATATGGTTTCTTCAACTGTTTTTCTATGGTTTATATAGATCTTCCACCTTAGCGCAGCTCTTGCAAGATCAATAAATGTTCAAATGGCTCTTTTTTATACCTAAAAGCAATAGAACATGTTTGTCTAAATCAATGCTTGAAGTCTTCTAGTTGCATATCTTAGTCAATGTTGTCGTTGCTTCAGCAGCAGTTAAAATCTTTGGATTCATGTTTTCGAAATTCTATAATAGGTTTGTTATTGAGAGAACGGTCTTAACTCATTGGTTTGAAATGCTTCCATTAACCTACGTCCATGTACTTATTAGTTTATATACAAAAATTTGTGGAAAAGAATGCATCAAGGCTATGTTGCTCCGACTCTTCATTTTTCTTGAAGTTTCCGTGTCCGACGCATATCCGGACATGGATATGGGGATGTGATCCTCCCAGAACCCTCCAAATACATGCAAATCTTGAAAAAAATTGAACATACCCGTGTCGGACAATCACACCCGAATCCGAGTAACCTAGCATCAAGGGTCCATGAATCATGCAAACTTGGTACTAAATAATGTTGAACATTTCCAAAATAACATTGGGATAGAATCCCACACTGGAAAAGAATAAAGGCAATGATGTTCTTTAAATATAGAGAAGTTTATGGCTTTAGTTGTTGGACACATATGGTCTTAAGTGCAAATTGACCATGGCTAGGCTTGGATGGCCTAATATTATATTAATTTAATATTAATATATTATAATCGCACTTGGCACGTGCGCGTGTAACTAATAAATAATTTTTTATTTATTTTTTGTTTTAGACAAAAGTAAAAGCTGCCCGATTTTATTTAATAATCAGATTTGTTCAGTCTGAACAAATAATTGTGTCTATACAAGAAGATGTCTGTCAGTTTCAAACAGACAGATTCATTCAGACAAGTCATGTCAGTACAAGAAGTTGCTTGTCTATTTGAAACAGACAGATTTATTTAGTCAAGTTGTGTCTGTATGAACAGACATGTAATAGCCTATAAATGCTTCTCTGGTTTTCAGAAGTGAATACACTGAAAACATTATTTTCGTTTTTATTCTCCTTTCTTCTCCAAGATATTTCTCAGATTCTTCTATAAAGAATTGCTGCAGAAATTCTTTGTAAAAGTTTGATAGTTTTGTTATACAGTGCTCAGTGGAATGGTTTCGTCAGTGCAATACAAAATCAATCATTGGGCTTCATTGTATCCTCGAGGTTTATACGCCGATAACTCCTTTGCACACCTACGGTGGGGGGCGAATAAAACCTTAAAGATAGTGTTATTGATACACGCCTTGAAGCCTTGTTCGTTTTGATTCCACAAGTTCTGTTCTAACAAATAATGCTAATAAAACCATATTAAACCAAGTAATGAAATTTGGCCAAAAAAAGGGCAATGAAAAAAGAAAAAAATATGGATTTGACCCGCCGAGACCCTGCAATTGCTAGATCCTTGTGGTTTGCTGGCCCTTTGAAATATTTAAGGGAGGACCAAGAGCACTCTTTGAATAATTTTCCCTCATAAATGAGTTCTAGTTACAAAGCTTTTTGATCATTTGCTGCCTACTTTGGTACCTGACTGTTCATTTATATGCTATTATGATGTTTAGATTAAACACTCCCCCGTCTATGCTTATAAGTATCAAATATCTTCCTGTTTTGTTTTCTGAGATGCAGCCATGTTTTACTTGGTGTTCTTTATACTGTGAAGAAATATATGGAAATTCATCTACTACTGACTACCTTTAGTAATATCTGATTTAATTGCAGTGCCCAAACTGTGGAAACGATTTTCAGATTTTCAAGTAAGCGCAATGAACGCCTCTTAGCTAACTTATGGGACATTTATGAGATGGTTTTGTAATTCTTCTGACATGGACGGTAATGGTGATTTCCTAGGACTTTTCTAAATGATGAGTTGCAGCTGTGCCCTTACTGCAGTCAACCATTTTCAGGTGAATCTATTTTGGTTTACCAATTTCGGTCGAAGCTAGAATTGACAATCTATAAATATCATCCTTATGCACATTACTACTCAATTGAATATGGTGGTGAAATGATTTTTTTTTTATTATGTTTATCGATACATCTTTGCTTTTAGACTCGTGAAGATGTCTGCATCGAGTAGGTAGGATAATCCGGCTAAAATTGTAGCTAGCGGATTACCTTATGTCTATTTCATTATTACTTTGAGTAGGATCTAAATGCTTTTCATGTTTTATTGACTTGTTGATTTAATTGCAGTGGTGGATGACAAGTTTGTTAAGGAACCTGTAAAGTTCTCCAACCAAACCTCAAGATCAAAACAAGCATTCAATGGCTTCTCTCCTGGTTCCAAGAAAGGTTCCCTCTTTAACACCTGCTGACGTTTTTGGGTAATCTTTGTTGTTTTTTTACAGGATTTAGTATTAACTGTCATGTATAGTGTTATTATCTATGTTACTCGGACTCGGGTGTGAGTGTAGGATACGGGTATGTGTTCGACACTGGTATGTTCAATTTTTTCCAAGATTTCCATGTATTTGGAGGGTCTTTGGAGGATCATATTCCCATATTCATGTCTGGATATGGGTCGGACATAGATGTCGGACACGGATACTTCAAGAAAATGAAGAGTCAAAGCAACATAGGTTATTATAACTAGGTTTAGCACGTTTTGGTTCTTATAAGTTTGATTGAATAAAGTTGGCCATTCACTCGCAGCCTCGTTACATGTTTAGTTTGTCAAGTTTCTGTTATCTAACATAATCAACATTTCAACTTAGAATTGTTTTCCAATTGTAAAAACCTGGCCTAAAGAAGGACATCGAGGCTTAAAAACCATACGGTTAGATGAAAACCAGAACATGATCATAGGACTTAACCTTTTAAAGATAGAACCGCCATTGATTGAAAGTAAGTTGAGCATTTAAAAACTCGATTCTTCTATCCCCGTCGTCACTTTATATTGGTTATGCATATTTTCCGCAAAGAACATGAGAAAAAAGAAGGGAAGAAAGAGACGGGATGGGGTAGATTTTGCATATTGAACATAAATCATTTGTCGAAAGGATTTTATCAGATAAGCATGTAAATTTAAGTTCACTGATTCATGAATTCTAAATATCTCGCCTGGTTTTTTCAGGAAAGGATTCTTCAGCCGCAGTTGTTGATGTCGAAGCAGAAGTAAAAGATGCAGATTGATGGCTTATCATACACATACACGGTAAATAATTTCGATAATTACATTACTTTGAGCTTTTGGTACCTATCAAGGGAAGAAAATTTTTTAAGTTGTCGTATTTTTCGTGTTTGATCGGTAATTTGCTAATGCTCGAGCATATTGTTTTGTATTTATATATCTTACACTGTCAAACCGGAGATTACTGCAGTAAAGAGGATTCATGAATCATCATGCTGTAGATGAAGATCAAGAATGTGACATTGCGAAATGTTCCATCGATTTTGACAAAACGTCGGGTATAACTCGATATTTTCTTCTTTTTTCGTTCCTGGTAAAAGGCGAAAGAATAGGTTCGCTTCATGTTATTGCACCAGCATAACTCTGTATATAATCTGTTGTGCAGCTACTATCTTTATTCTTCTTCCATTCTCTTCATATTTATGGAACCTTTAGGAATGAACTAATAAAACAGCTTGACTTGTAAGAAAGGTCTTGTTTAAACCATGAATATGCTTAAAACCTGCTGGGAAAGCAGCCAATAAAACAAAGTTTAGCAAAATGTTCATCTTTGACTCTTTGATGATTGGATTTTGTACTGTGTACCTTAAGCAATATAAGGGTTTTAACGTTTAAGGTACGTTTTGCGTTTTTTACAATTTTGAGAGATGCATTTTATTTCATACGATATACAATAATTTTCGTAATATATTTGTGTTTGATACATTATATATGTGTCTGAGATATATTTGGATATGGATATAATATGATTTTTTTTAAATATATGAAAAAAATTTTAAAAATTAAATATATCAATATCGAATATATATTCATATCCGACATTCATTCCAAGTAGAGGTGGTCATGGGTTGGGCCGGGCCGCGGCCCGGTTTTTTTTTTTCTCTGCCCAGGCCCGGCCCTGTGTAGCCCAAGCCCGCCCGTTTAGGCTCGAAACACTGTTCATTGGAATAAAAAATAATTTTTTTATTTTTTTTAATTTTTTTATAATTAAAATTAAATAAAATAATATTATTATAATAAAAATCATTGTTCCGGGCCGGGCCGGAACATAAAATATCCTGTCCAGGCCCGGCCCGATACGGGCCGGGCGGGCTGCCCGGCCCGTGAGCAGGTCTAATTCCAAGTTCAAGTAACATACTAACATCTTACAATATAAAGTAATTTGTTCATGTGAATTATATTGTCAAATATACTAGACCTGACAATTCGTATATTTGTATTATGTTTGTGTATTTTATCGTATCATAATTATATTTATTGTATTTTATATTTATATAAATTTTGATACGTTAATAATTCATATTATATAGATTTTGAGATATTCGTGTATTGTGTCGTCTTTATGTTATTTTTGCGTGTCGTGTTTTTAGTTTTTTTTTTTGTCGTATAATCCTGTCGTGTCCAATATTGCTAAGTCTAAAATATTTTTCTGGGTCATTCTTAAAATAATAATTTTAAATTTTTTTTTTGGAAAAAAAAAATCAGAAACTAAACCAATAAAAGTAATTTACAGTATCCAATTACATACATGTCCAATTATGATTTCTCATTTACGGGGAAGATATAACTCCAAATTCATGTCTAATACTTAAAAAATAGTCCTAAATGAAATTATAGAGATTTTTATAGTAATGAAAATTTTTATTTTGGTTTTTTAAATGAAAACAATTTTTGTTTTTAAATTTGAACCAAAAAATAATTAAAAAAAAAAGCCCATGCAATTAATGCCAAATGGAAAGAGGACTTTACAATGGCAGCAATCATCTAAGGAATCTATGATCAAATGATTAGTTTGAACTTTGTTGGAAAGAAATGATAGTACTATTAATATAATAATTAACAAACAAAGAATAATATTTTTATTTATTTTAAAAAAAAAAACTTCGATGCTTAAAGAAATTGAGGAATATTAATTTGCAAGTGTTTGAAATCAAATCTAATTTTATAAAAAATCAACTCTTAAAAAAAATGAAAAAAAACCATTTGAATTAAAACCCTAAATTTTTTTATATCTTTTTGTTGACCAAAAAAAAAAGAGAATGTATAATTTAATGATTAAAACAACTCATACTTACAAAAATTAAATGTGGATATCACATGGCCAGCTCAAAACTTCTTTTGGAAACCAACTTCCTTATCTTTATTTTCTTTTCAAAGAAAAAAAATTTCTTAACTTGCAATTTAAAGTTTATTTGGTAATACGATCCATCGTGTTAAAATTTCATTTTAATGTTAAATTTATAATAATTTTAACGTGAATTTAGTATAAAACGACATTTCATCACGATAAAAATAATTTTAAATAAATTATCAAATCGAACTTGTAAATTGTAATCGATCAAAATAATTAATAAAATTTATGATACTTTGAGAATATTTGACAACTTAATAATCAGAGAACACTAAAGTCTACCAACTTCATAGAATTAAATAATTTTTCAAAACTACTTCTAATCTAACAACTTAACCTAACGTAAAGTTCTATTTGTTAGTGTATTAATTTCTTTTTCTTTTCTTTTTTGTCAAAAGTGTATTAACTTTTTTAGTATTTTTAATATGAAAAATGTTAAATAGTGTCTATAAGCATTGGCTAAGATATTATATATAGAAAGAAAAATATAATTAATGCATTTTTTTTTTCAATTTAGTAAAAGTAATGTCTTAATTACAAAAAACTTTCTTAAAATGATAAATAAATAATTCTTAACCAGTATTAAGCGGACCCTTCTAATATAATATAAGGTTTTATTATCAAATATTTTTAGACACTTTTAAAGTTAATTAATATAATATTTATAATAATGCTATTGTATTAAATGCAATCATTGATAATTTTATTCATTTTTTTCAATGCATTAAATGAAAATTTTTATTATATAAAATTTTGCTAACAAATTTTTTTATAGCACTCTTTAAGATTAATCAATTTATTATTTATAGTAATAATATTGTAATAAATATAAAAATTAATAATTTTATTCATCATATTTAATGTATGAAAATATTATTATATATAATAATTTAAAAATATATATTTAAAATATTCGTTTTAAAGACTATCACAAAATCCTATAATATAATATTTTAATATTTTTAATATAATATTGGAATGGGTTAAAAATTAAAATACTCGTTTTTTGCAATTTCTCTCTCTTTTTTGTTTTTATTTGTTTATTTTTTCTTCTTTTTCTTTCGAGTGACATAAAAATCAGAGAGAGAGAAAGAAACAGAAGGAGAGAGGGAAAGAAGAGAGAAAGAGAGGCGACAAAAAGACCGAATTGACCTTCGGTTTCTTTCGAGATTACCCTTTCTTCTTCTTCGTCATCTTCGTCTCTCTCTCGTTCTCTCGCCGTAGATTTCTTTTCATTTCTCAAACATGAACGAGAAGGCCAACGTTTCCAAGGAGCTCAACGCGAGACACCGAAAGGTGATTCTAAATTCACCTTTTTGACCTTCTTGTTTTATCCTAATTCCGATTTTTATCCCATTTTCATGGCTTCCTTGTGTTTCGACTTTGTATTGATTTGATCTTTGTTTATTATATCAATTTTTGTTGCTTTTCACATGATTTTTTAGTTTCTCTTAATCTGTTGGTTGTTTGATTTAAATTTCCGTTTTTTATAAAGGATTTGATCAAATAGAATGTTGAATAACGAATATGAGCTCATTTAGGGCATTTTTTATATGAATAAATGGTGATTATGTTAAGATTGTTATCAGATTAAGATCGGTTTAGATAGATCAAGCTGGTAAATTTCATTGAGATTAATGAAATTTCCTCAGCTAAAAATTGCATTTTAAATAGCATCATATGTTATATTTTTTCTATTTTGGAGAACTAAATCGGTTTTCCTCAGTCACTTTTGTTTATGAGTGTGGACTTTTCAGTGTTTTGCCTAATTATGCTTTCCGCTTTTAATTTCTTTGTCAAGTTTGCTGATTATCATTGATTTGTTCATATATGTAAAACTTTTGAAAGGTCCATTTTTAGACTGTAAGAACAATTTTACACAATCTTCCTGTGTGGTGTCAAGGCGTATGCTTTAGGTCGTGGAGGGTGTTAAGTTTCTCCATATTCTTTGTAAATGTATATTTTCTCCAGAATTTTTCGGTTTTTGTGCGTGTATGTTAATCTATATGATATGATAGACTCATTTAATCAATGATTTTGGTTAATTCATATTCATGTTCATAACTTTGTCAATTTTGATGTCCGGACAGTCTGTTATATGGATTAAAGTTCTTATTCTTTCATCTCCTTTTATGCAGATTCTTGAAGGTCTTCTTAAATTGCCAGAGAATCGGGAATGTGCTGACTGCAAAGCCAAGTATGTAACAAGAAAAATCAAGAGAGATGATGTGGATACCGTATAGCAAATGCTAATAATTGCCTCATTTTGATACAAATGAATTTTTGTAGATTCTGTCATGGATTTTTGTAGATTCTGTCATGGATCAGTGATAATATTCATTCTTACCAGAGTTGCTAATAATTGCCTCATTTCTCTACAGAGGTCCAAGATGGGCAAGTGTGAATTTAGGTATCTTTATATGCATGCAATGTTCTGGGATCCACAGAAGTCTCGGGGTACACATATCAAAGGTGCTTTTTTTTATCTCTGGAATGCATACTTTTATCTCTTCCTGATTGAGAAAGTTCATTGAGTTGCTGACACTGTCACAACTTCTGTACTTCATTCACATGTACATTTTGGTTTGTCACAATTGTGTTTGGATTGCTGCTCTTACATTCTAGGAAACAAAACTTGGTGCCCCGGGGAAATGGTCTTGACATATTTTCTTGTGTTGAGTTTTTTATGATAATGTCTTAAGTCCTAAAAGGATTAGAGAGGTTAGCGATTTACTGGTTGAAGTGACTAGCTTTTTTGTCGTAACAGACTAATTCTAAAGCTTCTTCCAAATATGGGTATGGATTTGGCTCTCTCAGATGTTGGGATTGCTCTTGTTTTGGGCTAGCTAAGATTTCATCTTTCTTTTTCCTCCAATGTATCTAGGTGATCCCACAGTCAACCAAATTGTCTCTAATGCCAACAGTTATCCTAAAAAAAATTTACCTGATAGTTTTGAACATGTTTCCTATTCTGCAATGTTACCCATTACTTATTAAAATGTGGTTTTATGATTAGTGGAATACAGTTTATTTTTCCCAAATGTATATGTGCATCTTACTGGCTCTTGCTGCAGGTTCGATCTGCTACTCTAGACACATGGCTCCCTGAGCAGGTTGCTTTTATTCAATGTAAGTTCTTTGTTAGGTCACGAATTTGTATTATTATGATTGATAGTGGTTTTGATGTTAAGATGGAGAAGAGCCTACAAACTATAACAATCACTCATCTTATTATACAGCAATGGGGAATGACAAGTCAAACAGTTACTGGGAAGCTGAGTTACCCCCTAATTATGATAGAGTTGGAATTGAGAACTTCATCCGTGCAAAGTATGTCTCATAGAGTTTTCTCTATCCACTGTTAATTTTTTTTTTTTTTTTAGGTTAAGCAGAGTTTTTTTGTATTCTTCTGATTGTTGTTGTATATTCTTATAGATATGAGGAAAAGAGATGGGTTCCTAGAGATGGAAATTCCAAATCACCACCTAGAGGGTTGGATGAAAGGACTCCTTCACGTTGGCAGAGACCTGTGGAAAAAAGTGGTCAGGGGCACATTAGTAATTCTGAGAATTCATTTGAGGAATGGAGGAACAAACAAGCATCTAGCCGAAAAGAAAGTCTTCCTGCAACAAGAGTTAGTCTTCCTGTTCCTCCTAAGGGACCTGATCAGGTATTAAGTTCTTTTGCTGCTTACGTGCTTTGGTTTCTAATTATTTCTAGAAAACCAGTCAATTCATTTTTTCTTCTTAATGTATTTTACGTGAATAACCTGAGAGCTATTAGCATTAGAATGAAAAAATATGAGAAAAATGCCATAAGGAAAGAAAGCTTTGTCACTTGCTAAAGTTGCAAATAAATAGTATAAATTAGAACTAAGGTCTTGAGTTTGTTTCATGCATGGTTTAACTTGCGTTCTTGCTTATCTCTGTATAGTATTCCTTTCCAGAGTTTACCTCTCTTATTTATATTTTTTCAAAAAGTTTATGTCATAACACATAATGTGCTGATTGAACAGGTTACACCCATCCAGAAGCCTGAACCTGTTGTTCAGAAAACAGAACCAGTTGTTGCACCAGCTGAGGCAACAAAGCCAGCTGTAGAAACCGCTTCCATTGTCACACCCCCTAAAGTCAATTATGCTACAGACCTTTTCAACATGCTGTCCCTGGATGATGGCCCAAGTGAAAATGGTTCTGAGGCAGCTTCCACTGATGATAATATTTGGGCAGGTTTTCAGTGTATGTCCTAACATTTCTCAATAATTTTTGTTTATTGACATTTTTTCGTTATCATCTTGTTAACATGCTTTGTACCAAGTGCTAACGACCTGAGAATTGAGAGTTATTGTTAAAGCATTTTATCACTATGTTATTCGGACTCGCGTGTGAGTGTCAGATATAGGTATGTGTCCGATACGGGTATGTTTGATTTATTGTAAGTTTTTCCATGTATTTGGAGGGTCCTTAGGGGATCATATCCCCATACCCATGTCCAAATATGTGTCGGACACGGATACTTCAAGTAAAATGAAGAGTCAAAATAACATAGTTTTATCATTGCCGTTGATTTTGACTCATGCTAATTTGTAGCTGCTGGAGAGGTTTCCACAACTGACAATCCCAATCGACCAAAAGCTGCTGAAAGCAATACCCAATCTACTACTGGAATTGAGGATTTATTTGGTGATTCACCTCCATTAACAACCAACCAAGTCCCAGAGAAGCCCCAAAAAGATGTGAAAAATGATATTATGAGCCTTTTTGAAAAGGTATATCTTCAACATCATTTACTTGTGTCTTAGGAATCCTTGGTGTAAAACTTATATTTATTTATCATTTGCTGGTTGGAGCTAATCAGATCATTCCTTACATTATTTCGTGTTTTTCTGATAAACATCCGTATGCGTTTATTTATGATCTTTTTTTTTTCTTTGCTGGGGTATTACATTGTTAATGTCATGGTTTCAATCAATTACAGTCGAATATGGTGTCGCCTTTTGCAATGCATCAACAACAACTAGCTGTACTAGCACAACAACAGTCCCTTCTCATGGCCGCTGCGGCTAAATCTGCTCCTGGAAATATTCAACAGCCTCCATCCAACGGCACAAGCTTACCCACTCAAACTTGGCCAAACATTGGTTATCAAATCCCTGGAATGATGATGCCAGTTGCTGGCCAGGCTGATCTGCAGAAACTTATGCAGGTAGACTCCATAGTATCGTTGCAATAGTAATGCTTTTAAAGAAATATATCTAGCAAGTTTCTCATTCGTGCACTTCTTTTTTCCCCCGCATTAGACTATGCAAATGGGACAGACACAAGTGGGAAACTCTGTTGCATATCCATCATCCAGGTACATATTTAATCTCTTTATTCTTGGTTTTGTCCCCTGTAATACTATCCTATGTTGTTCCGACTCTTCATTTTTCATGAAGTACCCGTGTCCGACGCATGTCCGGATATGGATATGGGGATATGATCCTCCAAGGACTCTCTAATACATGGAAATCTTGGAAAAAATTGAACATATCCATGTCCGACACTCACACCCGAGTCCGAGTAACATAAATACTGTCGGCCTTGCCATGAGTTTGGTTGGTTATGCAATACACTTAAATCTTCCTGTGGTTTTCAATGCCCTATAAAGTTTCAAATTGTATTATGAGAATCCGGTGCCAATGACTTGTTATGATAAATAACTAATCGATAGATTACAAATTTTACCCATAAGTTGCTCCATACTCCTAATTTTTCGGTGTCATTTCTTGTAGCTTTTATGCATTGGGGCAAGTTACCGCGGCAAATGGTGTTGCGACGACCGGAGCAAGCAAGCCTCAATCAGCTTCCCCAGTTCCATCAGCGAATTCTTCACAATCAGGAAAGGATTATGATTTTTCATCATTGACACAAGGGATGTTCACAAAACCCTGAGTTGGGTCTGGCTTGATGATTTCTGGCTGTCATACTTATACCAAAATAGTTATTTTTACAGGAATTTAGTGCTTTGGAAGGGTTTTAGGGGGATTGTAAACTATTTGTAGATGCAGTTTCAGTTCTTTTTCTTTTTTGTTCCTCCATATTTGGGTGATGACTTCATTTGTATGAGTAGATTTATGCCAATCCTTTAATAAAGATGAGTTTAGAGTGAATTGGATTAATCATTCCTGCTCAAACATGTTTCTTTGAACAACATTAGTGTTTTTTTTTTTCTCATTTTTTGACATAGATCGTTCAAAAAATGTTTTTCTTTTTCTATTTTTATTTCTCAAAATCTTGACTTCCATATGTAGCCTACTAGACCTTTTAGCCCAAGAATGGAAATAAATCTATATTCTTTCACAATTAATTTGGGTAATTGTTGATTATGGTACAGCTAGGCAAGTTTGTAGTGGATTAAAGCCTTGGGTAGTTTGAATTTTTTAAGAGATGAAGGAGACAAAGATTCTTCTTCCTCTTTCAAACAGGGTGTAGCCTTTCAGTTTCATGCAAAAATGCCCAATGCCTTCTCAGCCACCTAATCACTCTCCTTTGACAGGATGTTAAAATTAAATAATTCAAGAGCAATAAGATTTAAAATCACTCTGTTTCATAATATTTGCATCTGCACTTCCACACTTTCTTCTATTGCAAACTATGGTAACCCAATCCCCAATATACTTTTAGTATATGTTATCCGGATTCGAGACGAATGTCAAATATGAATGTGTTTGACATGAATATATTTAATTTTTTTAAGTTTTTTCATATATTTGAAAGATTATATCTCAATATCTATGTTCGAATATGTGTCGGACATGAAAATTTTAACGAAAATGAAAAGTCCGAATAACATAGCTTTCAGCTACAAATGGCTGTGTAACCAGTTGTAATTGCAAAACTTGAACTAATTATACACGAACCTAGCTCAAGCTAGATTAACAAAAATACATCTGAGTCGTAGAGACTTGGATTAAAAAGAACAGCAAATTAAGTTCCTTTGGCAATAAAATTCTTTAAACTACTCAGTCATATAGCACTTTAGCTGATTGAGTTCTTGATTTCTTGCTTTCATTCTTCGAGTTTTTCTCAGAATACTTCTCATCCTTAGCAATAGCTTTCGCCACAGCCTTCATCTTCCGAACATTTTTCGATCTCTTCATTGGTCTTCCCTTCTTCATCTTTCTGTTTCAAGATAAGGTACAAGACTAGGGTTTTGTTTAAAAAGAATACAAAGACAACTTACATACCAGCAGGATACAATACCATAACAGAATGAAGCTATGTTACTTGAACTCGGATGTGAGTGTCGGATACGGGTATGTGTCCGACATGGGTATGTTCAATTTTTTTTTTAAGTTTTTCCATGTATTTGGAGTTCCTTGGAGGGTCATATCCCCATATGCATGTCCTGATATGTGTCGGATACAAGTGCGGGACACGGGTACTTCAAGAAAAATAGAGTCGGAGCAACATAGGAATGAAGTTTAACAAAAGATGCATTTCGACGAGGGCTTTTAAACAAGTATGTTCTGAAACAGCAACAGCCCTTGGATTCATTCGTAAATGTTTCAAAGCGATGTTCAATTCTTAGACATCGAATAAGAAACCGTTAACACACGCCATGAAGAAAATCATTTCAAATATGAAAATCGGATTACCAGGCATAGGCGATGTGGGCAAAATCTTTTCTATGTGAACAAGCTATGTTATGGCAAGTTTCATTATCTAGAAAAAACAACAAGACTAAAAACAAAACTATAGAAAGCCTAGAACTCCCGGAATCGCAATAAAGCAAAACCAGCTTGCAAGATGAGAGGATGAAACCCATAAAAGTTACAAACTTCCCAAGAAAAAGCACAAGGTCAAGCATATACATTACACCATTAACAAACTAACAATCCCTGATACACTCAGAAATGCATATATCTTCAAGGACCGAAAGGTCCGAAACTAAATGCGAGCTTAAAAGAATCCAACAGCCACGTTACAATCTTCGATCTATCCACTGGTTTGAAATCCTAATTTAACAATTCTTACTACCAAATACCAATCAAACTGTAGAGATCATTAATAAAATACTTTTTCTTTTGGCCATCTTAATAAAATTCTTTAGGATTACTCATCAAACAACACAACAGAAAGACCTCAATATAGAATTAACTTCACAATCTTGTTTTTGGTCCTGGGTTTGTGCTCAAAAATAGCATATACCCTTAGATAATACTACTAATGGAGTAAATTGATAGAGCATTAACCACAATTCACCTCCCAAATGCTATCATATCCCTAAACTTTCAACAAAATATAACTAAAAAGTTCTACTTAGAATCCAAACTTGCATATACACAATCATATATCCTATGTTACTGAAACTCTTCATTTTTCCTAAAGTATCCGTGTCTGACAACACACATTTCGGACATGGATATGAGGTATGATCTCCAAATATATAGAGAAACTTAGAAAAAAAAACAAGTATAACCATGGACACATACACACTCACTCCCAAATCCAGATAACATCACATATATCTATATTATTCATGCATGAAAAACAACCATTTTAATCATTGAGTAACTAATTCCTTCTTAAAATAATTAATTTTTTTATCATAATTAAAAATAAAATAAAAAAAGTTGAAAAAGTAATACTTACATTTTGGCACTACCAGAATCAGGCTTTTGAACTCCAGTCTCTGCAGTGTCCATTGCTGCAAATAAACCAAAATTTACATAAAAATCACAACGTTTTTAAAGGCATATGCAAAAAATTTAAATTCTCAATTAAAATTATTTTCGGTTCTTTTTACCTTTTAAATATTGAATTTTTAATATTAAAAAAGAGGAATAAAAAAAATAAAAAAAAAAAAGGTGAAAGCTACCTTGAGTAAGAACAGGAACGGTTCCTCCGCTGACGTCCATTGAAGCGACATCGTTTCTCTTCTTCTTGTTTCTGTTTTTTGCCATGTCTTTGGGTTTCTAGAGATCAGACAACTGAAAAAGAGAATAATCAAAAATTGAAGGATTAAACTTGAAGTAAACCCTAGGATTTTTCTTTAGAAAGAAGCAGGAAGAGAGCCGCCGAGCCGATGTTAGAATTGAAATAGGCCAGCTGATCCAGTTTTAAGCCGGTTTTTGTGTCTAAAGGAAAATGTGACGATTTAGCCCATGTTCTAAGAGTGGCTGAAATCTATTGGGCTTTCCGGCCCATATTTAAAATTACTGATGATGCTTATAATATTTTTCTTCTTTTCTTTTTCGTTTTTTCTTTTGATTTTTTTAAGAGAGGATGATCTATTTAGGAATCTCTTCTAAGTAAATTTTGAATATTTGGATTGCCAATAAAGATAAATTATGAGTTTTGGGTAATCAAATTCATGACATAAATTTATGCTTATTTGTTAAGAGAAACTATTTGATTTATCGTCAATAAAATTTATAAACTCTACAAACAGAATTAATAATAGGATGACACATATTTTTTATAAATGTAACATTTGACAGATTCTTAATCCATTAGTAGAGTTAAATATTTTCAATTCCAAACTTTAAAAAAATGGCATCTAGTTTGAGATTCGAATCTCAAAATTTATTTCTTTTATAAAATAAAATAAAATAAAAAATGAGAAAGAAAGGGAAAACATTCAACTGATAGGTCCTTGTACATGGATATTAGCCAGATTTTAGGTTACTTTCATGCACAAAAGGAAACATACTAATATGCTTTTAACATGTCTCATTGTCTTGTCTCAAATAGCTGCTTTAATTTGTCCATTCCTTTTTCAAAACTAAGGAAACCCAAAGCTTAAAAAAATGCCTTAAATAAAGTGCATTCAGAAATGGGAATACCAGTTCCCAGTAGTTGCTGGATGAAACCCAAAACAAAAGAAAACATCTTTGTGCCATGAAAATAAAATCATTTTTCTTTTTCACATGCATGTACCTGATTTCCATGGTGCTTGTTAGTAAATGGCCAAACCAGAAAGATTCTGCGATAGTTTAGACAAAATTAATTATTGCTGTGCATAAAGATAGTGCAATTACTTCAGCTACTTCAACTATCATTAATCAGACATAATGATATGAACAAACATTCAGACAGCTGACTTTGGATTTTCTTTTTGGCAAGAACAGTAAAATTATTGATTTTAAATTGGATGCTTAAAATGGTATCAGAATTTAGATTTTATTATGTTGTTTTTACTTTATACTTTTTTTGAGTTTGTCACGTGGTAAACTTTTCAGTATCTGTCTATATGTGATAGGGATCTGTTAAAAATAGTATTATTTCATATTGATTAAATTTTAAATTACCTATAATTTTATATTCAAATTGAATATCTAGATAATTTTCTAAATAGCCCCACCCAATCACACCCGTTAGGTATGGCGATAATCATTCTCGATTGGATGCCATTATCAATGGGGCCAACTCCTGTTCCAGAGATTACTTCGATTCATATATATATATCCATCAACTTTTGCCCCCACTTTTATCACCAGCAATATTTCTTCTCGCCTTCTTTATAAATATTAATTATACTTTTAGCCAAAATGATCATATCAAGTTATAACTCAATCATCTTATCCTAAAGATTCTGCAAGTTCAAAAAACTCTTCAAGTTTACAAAAAATTGTTATTAATTATTATGGGTGTAATCGAACTCTGCTGATTTCAAGTAGTAAGATGTTTGGGTTTGACTTGAAATTTGTAGTTCGAGCTTGATCGAATTTTATTTTTAAAATTCGAACTAGATTCGAGATAAAAATTGAATTCGCTCGATTAAACTCATTTATCTAGTAAAAAACGAGTTTGATTTCCATGCTCGACTTCAAACTCAATTATTTATGCTCGAATTCAAATTGAGATTTTTTTCAATACTAATTGAAAATATTAAAAAATTCAACTTACGGGCTACTCGAATTAAGTTTTAAGATACTCGAATTCGGCTCGCTCGATAAATCAAGCTGCTTGAGCTCGGCTCGATAATGACCGAGTCGAATTCGATCTTTTTTCTGATAAACTCGAGTAATTTGTAAACACAAATATCTCGTTTATTCCTAAACATTACTTTAAAATTATGAAATTTTTTTCAGGTAAGAATCTATTTTGTAAGCTTAATTTGGCTTTTAAATGTTTTATAAACTTATAAAATAACAGTTATATATGGGCATGTAACAAAATAAATGGGGCTGATAGCTAAGACTGAGTAGCCTGGTACGAAAAGTAAGTTCGAATATCTTTTCTTTTTTAAAAAAAGAAAAATGATATTAATATTAATGAATGTTTTAAAATTATTTTTTAAATTATTATATATAATATTATTTTCATTCAATTTATTAAAAATATGAATACAATTATTAATTATTAAATTTAATGTTATTATTATAAAAAAAAAAAATCGATTAATGAATGTCTATAAATATTATTTAAAAATTATTTATTTACTTTTTAATATATTATTTATAAAAAAAATATTAATTAATATTTATTTACATTAATTAAAATAATATTTATAAATATATATATATATAATTAATATATTATTATTTGCCTTAAGTTTCGACCAACACTCCTAAACTTGCGCACCACGCCGCTTACGTGGGCATTGGGGCTGTTCTGGTCCGAACATCTCGCCCCTAATCAGTTTTCCACTAGAACTACTTTCGACGGTGTCAACGGCTGCTGTCCCATAACCAATTCCGCTGAACTCAAACTCGTCGCAGATGACTTATGAAAATTGTAACAAAATTGAGCAAATTTAATAAAATAATATATTAAATATAAAATAATCTTTAATTAATACATATAAATCCTCAATAATCAAATAACATATTATGGGCGAATCTTTTAACTTGGCAACCACTAGACCTGCTCATAGATCGAATCGGGCTGTGGCCTTGTTCTTTTTCAAATTCTTTGTCCAGGCCTGCCCTGGGTCGAGTCGGGTCGGCTTTGTAGGTCCGAATTCACTGTTAATCAGATTAAAAAAAATATTTTTTTATATTTTTATAATTAAAATTAAATAAAAAAATATTATTATAATAAAAAAATATTGTTCTGGGCTGGATCGAGTATGTCCGAATCAAAAATATCTTATCCAAATTCAATTGAATATGAATCGGATCTATCAGATCGAACAAACTGGCCGACCATGAGCAGTTCTAACAACCGCTCAATCTGCAGGAAAAAATGAATGGGATGAGAAAGAAAGAAGCCAAGAAGCTAAGAAACATTGGCAGATACTTAAAAAAAAAAAAAAACACAGAGTTAGATTGAAGATAGCAATCATACAACTCAGTTGGGAAACAAAACACTGTAAGTTGTCAGAAGTTTCATCTTGCCTTCCATTATGTTCAATGATTAAAGGCTGTCCAAGCACATGACTCAAACCCAAGAAAAATAAAAAATAAAATGCAACTCCCAATTAACTTTTGGGAGACTTATGAAAAGGTGTAACCTTGGGTCAAATATGCGCATGAGATGCAATTACCCAACATAATTCTATGAATAGTGTATTGTCCAAGATAATTTCCCTCAACTATAATAATTTAAAATTATTATGATTTTTTTTTATCTTTAATTAAACTTTAAAGAGAAAAAAAAATAAAGGAATTTTTCCTTTTAAAACTTGAAAAAATAAAACAAAAGGATCTGGTCATAATTTAGTGAAATGTAGCATAAACATGCATAGGCAATTAAGCATCTATCATAGTATCATTCGCCTTAAACTTTTTTTTTTTTTACATAAAATTCAATATAAATAGATTGTTTAATTTCTTATTTCTTAAATCTAAGGCAAGATTGGTATCAACAAGAGATCATTTGTAAAATTCGAACATGTCACATAAACAGTGACGTGATAGGGTTTAAGAAGAAGAAATAGAAAAGAAAGGATTGAGAAGAAGGAATATAATAATTCTCATTGATAAAATCTTCTGATACATTCATAGTACTCTATATAGTACTATTCCTTCTAGTACATTCTCTGCAATTCTGTTACAACAGAATTGCTAACAGTATGACAGCTGTATATGTGCCATGTAAAGTCCCTCTTGCTTCAGCTATAACAATTGCACCCTCGGTGGCAGTCTCTTATTCATCTAGCTGGTATCTTCCCTCCATGACCGTTACTGGCCAGCTCAGTCTTCCAGCTCAGCTGCCAGCCAACCTTCTTCTTCCTCATCCATGCTATCCTCACGCATTTGCTGTTCCTCTTCTGCTATATTCATGACAATACCCTCTTCTCCAGAGGATCCTTGTCCCCAAGGATCAAACGATGGAAATTGGGACTTAAGAACAGTATAGTCCTTCCAGGTTGCATTTTCAGGACCAAGGTTTGACCACACTACTAACAACTGGGTAACAGCAGCATTCTTTCTCTTCACTATTCTTTTATCCATGACCCCAGCAGGATAGACTAAAGGCTGGCCATCCTCTCCTAGTAGTGGTGGATCGATACTAGGTACCACATTAGGTCCAATCTTCTTTTTCAGCAGGCTTACATGGAAGACAGGATGAACATTTGCAGTTTCTGGTAATTGCAAATGGTAGGCTACCGGTCCAACTCGAGCTAACACTGTATAGGGTCCATAAAACTTAGAAGAAAGCTTCAAATTCTTACGCAGAGCTAAGGATGTTTGCCTATAAGGCTGAAGTTTTAAATAAACCTCATCTCCCACTTCAAATTGCCTCTCACTGCACTTCTTATCAGCATAAAACTTCATTCTCTGTTGAGCTTTACTAAGCTGGTCCACCATTAGTTTGCTAACCTGTTCCCTTTCCTTGAGTGCATCTTCCACTATTCTCACCTTGGCATTGGCACTAGCATCCCAGGTAAACCCTGATGGTGGATATCCAAACAATGCCTGGAAAGGAGTCATTCCGATAGCTGTGTGGTGACTGGTATTGTACCACCACTGTGCTAGAGGCAGCCATTGTACCCAAGTCTTAGGCCTTAAAAAACACATACACCTTAGGTACTATTCTAGGCATTGATTCAATCTTTCAGACTGGCCATCAGTCTCAGGATGATATGCTGTACTAAACTGAGCCGTGGTGCCTAACAGTTTCATTAATTCCTTCCAACACAAACTGGTAAAAATCCTGTCTCTATCAGAAATGGCAATCCTTGGAGTACCATGTAACTTATGAACATGATCCAAATACAATTTGGCTACCTCCATAGTTGTGAAAGGATGAGATAGAGCCAGAAAGTGAGCAAACTTGGTAAACTTATCTATGATCACCAATATGCAATTGAATTTCTGAGATAAAGGAAGACCTTCAATAAAATCCATGGTAATGACATCCCATGCTTGACCAGGAGTAGGTAGAGGCTGTAATAAACCTGGATATGCCACATGTTCTCCCTTGTTCCTCTGGCAAATGTCACATTGCTGAATGTAATTCTGAACCTGCAACATCATCTTAGGCCAATAGAAGTAAGATTTAAGTCTATAGTATGTAGCTTGAACCCCAGAGTGCCCTCCTTGAGGTGAATCATGGAGTGTCTGTAAAACCTTCTCCCTTAGCTGGCCTTTGCTGCCCAAGTAAACCCTTCCTTTGTACCTCAATATACCATTAGTGAATGAATATTGAGGACAACTGTTGGGGTCAATAGCCAAACTGGCTATTTTATCTTCAACCATTTCATCCTCTAAGTAGCTCTGCTCCACTTCTGAAACCCACTGAGGAATGATAGTAGTTGAATGTAGGACTGAAAGGTGTGCCTCCTCGTCATATTGTCGTGACAAAGCATCTGCTGCTTGATTCAGCTTCCCTTTCCTGTATTGGATAGTATAATCCAAACCTAACAGTTTGGTGAGACCACGCTTTTGTATAGCAGTGGTCAACTTTTGCTCCAGCAGGTACTTTAAAGACTCATGGTCAGTTTTAATAATGAAGGGCCCTCCCTCCAAGTAATGCCTCCATCTAGTAACTGCAATTAGGATTGCCAAGTATTCTTTCTCATAAATTGATAAGTCCCTGTGCCTAGGACCCAAAGCCTTGCTTAAGTAAGCAATTGGTCTCCCATCTTGGGATAATATAGCCCCTACACCATTATTGCTAGCATCCGTTTCTAAACAAAATGGTTTAGAAAAATCAGGAAGTGCCAATACTGGGGCCTTAGTCATAGCCTCTTTCAATCTTTCAAAGGCTAACACAGCTTCTGGTGACCAACAGAACTCATTCTTCTTCAACATGTCTGTCAAAGGCTGGCTGATGATGCCATAATGTCTAATGAATTTTCTATAGTAGCCAGTCAGTCCCATAAAGCCTCGCAAAGACTTAAGAGATTGAGGTTGTGGCCACTGCACCATTGCCTGAATCTTTGAAGGGTCAGTAGCTACCCCTGCTGCTGAGATAATATAACCCAAGTATTCTACTTGCCTTTGTCCAAAAAAGCACTTACTCTTCTTTGCATACAAGTGATGTTTCCTCAATATGTCCAAGACAGTTTGTAAGTGTGCAACATGAGTCATTAAGCAAGAACTATACACAAGAATGTCATCAAAAAAAACTAATACAAATTTCCTTAAGTAAGGTGCAAAGATGTCATTCATTAAAGACTGAAATGTAGCTGGAGCATTAGTGAGCCCAAAGGGCATTACCTTAAACTCATAGTGGCCATGATGAGTCCTGAATGCTGTCTTATGAATGTCCTCCTCCTTCACCCTAATCTGCCAATACCCTGATCTGAGATCTAGTTTGGAAAAATACTGAGCTCCTCTGAGTTCATCCAACAAGTCCTCAACTACTGGTATTGGAAACTTGTTCTTGATGGTTACAGCATTGAGTTGTCTGTAATCAATACACAATCTCCAACTTCCATCCTTTTTCTTAACCAAAAGGCAAGGTGAGGCAAAAGGACTTGAACTAGTTTGTATGATGGTGGAAGACAGCATTTCTGAAATTTGTTTTTCAATTTCAGACTTTTGATGGTGTGGGAATCTATATGGTCTGAGGTTCACAGGTTGGTGTTCAGGTTTTAAAGAAATGTTGTGATCATGAGATCTGCTAGGAGGTAACCCTCTTGGCTCAGCAAATACATCTGCATATGTAGAGAGCAATGGTAGCAGTTGTGAAGGTATTGCCAAGTCCTGACAATCACTGCTGATCATATACAGCTCACCCAAGATTTCTGAGTCCTTGTCCACCATTTTCTGTAGTTTGTCTCCAGAAATGAGCTTGAGACTAGCTTGGGACTGTTCTCCCTGCAAGGAAATTTGTTGTCCATCTTTCTGGAAGGTCAATGTCATAGCATTGAAATCAAACAGTAAGGGGCTGTATTTCTTCATCCAATCCACCCCAAGCACCATATCACTTCCCCCATTGGCAGCACCCTCAAGTCATGATCAAATTGGTGACTCTGCATAATCCAACTCAACTGCCTGCATTTGGCTGTGCTGTACAGTTTTTCACCATTGGCAACAGTAATGGTTAATGGAACTGTATGCAAGACTTCAGTCCCTTCCTTTGCCCACCTTGGAGTCACAAAACTGTGTGTACTGCCACTATCCACTAGTACACTCAAAGGTTTTCCCTTAATACATGCCTGTAACCTTAGAGTATTATGGCCTGTATTACCAGTTAGAGCATTGATGGATATTTCCAGATCCTTCTCATTGCCCTCTAGTTCTTCGATGGGTATATCCCCAACTGTGAGTGAGTTCAGTTGTTTGAGTTTACATACATGACCAGGGTAGAATTTCTCCCCACACTTAAAGCACAAATTCTGTAATCTTCTTTGATCTATCAGGGATGACTTAGTAACCATAGGTGAAGTATGACTAGAGCTTCTTTGGTAGAGGTTTGGGGTATAGGGTGTATAGGAAGGTTTGTGATAGGATGGATGACTGCTGAATGCAGCAGGTTTAGTAAGTGGTCTGGACCTTTTTGATTCTAGTTCTAATGAGAGTTCATGCAATTTTGCCTGCCTAAAGGCAGCAACTAGTGACATAGGTTCATTTGCCTTGACTCGAGGTTTCAATTCCTCCTTGAGTCCACTGATGAAACTGGAAACAAAATAGTCTTCTAGCAAGTAAGGATTATATTGAAGCATATAAGGTCTGAGTTCTTCAAACCTTTCCTGATATTCCTCCACTGAAGTCTTCTGGGACAGTTTGTTAAATTCCTCAATCACATCGGAGCAAGATCTGTCACTGAACCTCTGGCATAGATCACCTACAAATTCCTGCCAAGTCACAAAATTCTTCTGCATGATGTAGCCATCGAACCAGATATCAGCTTTGCCCACCATGTACATGGAAACCAGTTCTAACTTCTGGTGTTCAGCAATGGCAAAAATGGTGAAATACTTCTGGCATTTCTTGACCCAGCCCCTGGGATTTGTACCATCGAAAGTTGGTAATTCCACCTTAGGCCGAGGTGAAAAGGCATTGAGATTCTGCATGACACCAGAACTGTCAACAGCTTCATGGTGCTTAACTCCAGGCACCCCACCAGTATTGTCTTGTGGATTCAGAGGTAATATGCCTGGATCCTTCGGTTTATAAGAATACTTAGCATGATCATCGATGACAGTGACTTCAATGGTTTGCTTCCCTTCACGTTGAGCCATCGGAACAGTTTTGGAACTGGGAGCTACTCTTTCACCCTCCGAGAGCATGGAGCTCTCCCCTTTGTGTAGCACCACGTCCAACATCTTAGAAAGGTAGCTTTGGTTCTCCATGAGTCTGGTTTCAATGATGGTACGTTGCTCCTCCCACCATTTAGGAACCACTGAATCTGCAACCTTCAAGGACTCGATTTGAGCCTGCATGTTCTGCATTTGTTCTTGGAGGGAAGTCAGCCTCGTGCCTTCTGCCATGTCTCTGGTATTCTTGGACTTACCCAGTGTAGTGGATGCGATAATGGTCTCTGATACCACTTTGTCACATAAACAGTGACGTGATAGGGTTTAAGAAGAAGAAATAGAAAAGAAAGGATTGAGAAGAAGGAATATAATAATTCTCATTGATAAAATCTTCTGATACATTCATAGTACTCTATATAGTACTATTCCTTCTAGTACATTCTCTGCAATTCTGTTACAACAGAATTGCTAACAGTATGACAGCTGTATATGTGCCATGTAAAGTCCCTCTTGCTTCAGCTATAACAATTGCACCCTCGGTGGCAGTCTCTTATTCATCTAGCTGGTATCTTCCCTCCATGACCGTTACTGGCCAGCTCAGTCTTCCAGCTCAGCTGCCAGCCAACCTTCTTCTTCCTCATCCATGCTATCCTCACGCATTTGCTATTCCTCTTCTGCTATAGTCATGACAGAACACAAAATGACTTACATCAAAATGAACGAATTTACCGGTTGAGGTATTCAATTCAATTCAATTTTATTTTATTTTATTTTATCAGCATACTTATTAAAATTGTCACGGTTTTAACAAATGGTGCGTTATATCTTTGACAACAAAAATAAATAAATAATAAATTGTTGCTCGTAAGTGTGTGTATGACCCGCTCTATGTGGATTCGGACTTACATCCCACCTTATACTGCGGGTCGGATTCTCCCAAATGCGAGAGTTAAATTAATCTAAAAAAATCTATGTTTCATTAAAGTTGATACGAAGTCTACTAATGAGGTGAGATTAGTTTAACCACTTAATTAATAGCTCAAAATGATTATTAGTGTACAAGAGATCAATTTGTTTATTATAATGAATCCAAGCCAAACTTTGGTAGAGTATAATGTTTATTTCCTTCTTGGTCCCTAGTCCTACAATACAATACAATACAATTAGACTTTAGAGTTAGAAGATGAATATGATTGCTAATAAATTATTTCCATTGACATGAGATTTTGAGAATTCCCAAAAGAATTGTTTAATAAAAGAACGTGAAATAATCATTGAATTGCTGCTTGAAAAGGCAAATAATAACGTTTAATGAAAGAAAAAAATATATATATATATATATATATATATATTTTTTTAAATCTGCTCATGGTTTGGATAACTCGTCCATCTCATATTAGATTGGGTCTGGACAAGAGTTTTTATGATCTAAATCGACTTAATTTGAATCACTATTTAACTAATAAAATTTTTTTATTTAAATTTTATAAATAAATATTAATATAAAAATTATTTTTTTTATTAATATTATGAATAATAAATCAAATCAATGAGTCGATCTGAACCTAAATAAGAGAAAAAATATTTTTCGAGATCCGATTCGCTCCACCATAAGCATGTCTATTACTCTTCTATTACCCCGGGAATATTGGTAAACCTAATTATCATATTCTAGACAAACTTTATAGTGCATGCTTATGGGTTCCATTTAGGAGACAGCTTCATGAAAATTCTCTCTTTTTTTTATTAATGATGTTGTTAAATGCAAATCTAAAGACTCATTGGAAGGATAATTAACAAAGTTTTTTAAATATAGTATCTTTTATACTTGAAAATTATTATGGTAAATGAATAAAAACAACTTCTTATAATACGTTAGGGTTATTTTCGAATTTTATTTGGATATAATCTTTCTTTTTAAAGACGTGACAAAATGTTATTTTCAAAAACGTTATTTTCAATATTTAAATCTTGACCGGCACATGAAGAAAACTCATTTTCCAATGAATTGAACTAAGCTTGTGGGTGGTAGATTCATTCATGTATGATATACAAAAATATTTTGCTAATAGAATATTTTAAAGATACTTTTTAAAATTAACATATTTAATAATAAATTCATTCAATGTATTAAAAATAATGAATAAAATTATCAATTATTATATTTAATACAATATTATTACTATAAATAATATATTAACTAATTTTAAAGAATGTCCTAAAGACATTCCTTAACAAAATTTTATACAAAATAGTTTCGCTAACGAATATTCTGAAAGTACTATTTAAGGTTAGTTAATATATTATTTATAATAATAAAATTATATTAAATATAAAAATTGATAATTTTATTAATTATTTTTAATAAATTAGATAAAAATATTAATATATATATAATAATTTTAAAAATGTATTTAGGATATTCTTTAAATAAAATCATATAAAAAATATATTAATGAGGTTCACACGTTTAGGAACAGTTTAGAATGTTGAGTAAAGTTATGTAAAATTGGGAACCAACCAGCATAGCTGCAGAAAATGAGAACAAGTGGAGTCTCAAAAAGTGGACAAGTTATCGTACTTTGAGGCAGGCTTTAGACATGGCAGAAAGATTACAATTTACAAAGTGACAATTCACAATGGTAACAATCAACTTTAGCTAGAAATAAGAAAAAGAAAATGTGAACTCTAAGCAAGTAATCTTCCCCATCATTATTGAGGTGTATTACTAGCCATATTAAAATCATATGGCTTTTCATGTCTATTGTTAATCGTGTAAATATAAAAATAATATAAATTATTAAATATATTAAAATTTTAAATATAAATATAAATATATTAAACATATTATGTTAATCGTGTTTAAATTTATTATATCGTATTATTACATTGTTTTTGTATCTATTAAATGTGCAGTGTGTTGGGAATAGCATGGTATCCCTTAACAAACATTAACCCACAACATGCATTCAAAAAGAAGAGAAAAAGAGAACACGATATTTTTAACGTGGTTCAGCCCTTCTTGGTCTAAATCCACGATCCCAAAGGGATAAATATATTTTACTAAAGAAGAATTTCAACTTGTAACTTTTGCACAGATAAAGCTACAAACCTTCCTACAACATACTTGTAGCTTTTGCACGGATAAAGCTATAAACCTTCTTACAACACACTTCTAGCTTTTGCACGGATAAAACTATAAACCATCCTCCCACCACTCTTGTAACGGATAAAGTTACAAACCATCCTCCCAACACACTTGTAGCTTTTGTATGGATAAAATTACAAACCATCCTCCCAATATTACGACTCACCACTCATAGAGCCTCAATACAACTTCTACTTAAGTGTATAAACCATGGTGGTCGGTACCGTTTCGTTACCGGTGGTACCGGCCGGTACACCCTAGTTTTTGACTAAACTGGTACAGGCAATCTTTAGTTCCGTTCCGATTTTGGTACCAGCCCGTTCCGGTCGTACCAGCTTGTACCGGTCGGTACCGGTCAATACCGATCAGTACCAATACATACAGGTCCATACCGGTTGGTACAAGATTTTAACTTATTTGATTTTTTAAATCATTTTAATATTTTTTTTTGTGCCATGATCATTTTTATTTTGTTAATAATTACATTTAAAAATAAAATATGTTCATTAAATTAGGCTATTGAACATAATTAATAATAATTTACTATTTTTTTTAACATTTTTTTTTGACGTTTAAAAATTTTAGATATTAAATATTTAAAATTTATATTTGCATAAAAACATATATATGCATGTAATGGATGTATATTTGCATGCGTATATAATATATATTTTATTAAAAAACTTGAAAATAAATTATACATATAGATATATGAAAAAATATTTGAAAAATACCGATAAACCCGAAATGGAAAACGCACCGGTACGGGTACGTACTAGTACCAGAACAAAAATGGTACGTCCACCAGTACGGTACTGACTACCTTGGTATAAACTCTCTCTCCCAAGGGAATGTGGTTATTTTTTCTTAAAGGCTAAGGTTCTTATTTATAGGTGAGCACTCATCTTGACTCATCAATACTACTCAATGTGGGATTATGATTTTTCTTTGCTTAACCAATTAATTACTTGATGTAGTATGAACACTCTTACTTAATGTGAAACTTGAACTCCTACTCAAATTCAATATTGCACTTAAACTCAAACTCAACACAATGTTCATATCGTATCTTATTTTTACATGTTATTCAAAATTATCAAATTTATGTATCAAGATCGACGTGAGAGAATCACCCTTATAATTGTACAAAAAAAATAATTAAATTCAGATAAAATTTAACCCTTTATTGTATTATAAAAAATATTTTTTAAATATTAAAAAATTAATTTTCTTTTAAAAAAATCTTAAAAATTTAATTGCAATGAGTTAAATCAAATGGGTCCCCATGTTTAAAAAAAAAAATAGGCGCATTTAGAACATAAATTAGGGGAAAGAAACAAGCAATAAAGTTCCAATCTCGCCGGGATTAGGTGGTCTTTTTTTTTTTCTTTTCCACCAATTTTTTCACATTTTATTACAAAAATTGCAAAACTTTTTTTTTGTTTGACTTATTTTCTCTTGCGTTTGCCTTTATCACAAGATTAGTGGGGGCCACGTTTCCGTTATGATTAATCTCCCTCCACTTATTATAAATTTATTCAAAAAACAACCTTTGATTTGTATGGATTAGGTGAAAGTAGAATTACCTATATGCCCTTGTAAAATAAATCAAATTTTGAATTATTAATGGGTTGTTTTGCCACTAGTTTTAATTACCCATCTATCCTTTTTAAGATATCAAATTTATAAAATAAAATAAAATAAAAACTCTTTTACTTATTTAGTAATTGTTAGTCATAAAAGCAACCATTTTCCATCCTTCTATTCTACCTATCTCATCTAAATGCCAAAAATCAAATCCAATATTATAAAAAATCCAATATTTCTTGTTCAAACCTAAAAAAAACTCCAAATTTTTTTAATGTATTTTCTTGATAACTAAAGTTCAAAATGTTTTTTTTTTTTTGGGTATTAAAATGATAATTAACCACATTATTGGGACAAATTGTAATAGAAAATAATATTAAAGTTAAGTCATGGTATATATTATTTTTTAATCTAGTCATACATTTAGTTAGATATGATAATTTTGGATATGATACGAACACAATACGTTTAATAAAAACGACATGACACTTTTAAACATGATTAACATGACACGTCGAATACACATATCGTATTCGTATTTAGATTTTTAACACATTTAATAATTTTTGTTGTATTTATATTTACACAATTAATATAAAAAAACACAAAATATAACATACATACACAAATTACCAAATCTACATTTAATCAATACCATTCCTTTGTCATAAAGCTAGGAAATGGAAATTTAAATTGTACCCATGATATAAATTATTTTATACAAGTCAAAAGAATAGTTTAATTGTTAATCCTTAAAGTTTCTTATGATTAGTTTTAAACTTCTAATTATTTGAACTTCCCCCAATATTCCAAGGCCACGTTAACAAACTTTGACTTATAAAATACCTAATCATGTCATAATTTGTAGTCATGCATATAATAAATTTAAATTCAAAAACAAGCTTTGATAATTCAAACTAAAAAAATGTCACAAAAAAAAAAAAAAAAAGTCTCAAAGGACAAAATTTGTTTCCATATCCTTTTCAATTCCATTATCTTCATAACAAGTAAAGAAACATACCCTTTCAAGAAACGTACCGTTGTGGGCAAATTAAAAGCAAATGTGTAAACTAATTATTGCAAAGGGACCACAAATACCCAAAATTTCATGGGGCCATCAAATTTTTGCCCTTTTTTTTTTTGTTGCCTTATTACTATTATTCATTAATTTGTGATCCAACAACATCAAAATTGGCTAATTAATTCTCATTATTAATTTATCTAAATCAATGCTTAAATGAGTAAGTAATTTAGTTGTCCTTGATTTTGATTCAAAGTGCTTGGATTAGAAGTTAAATTAATTTTTGATGAAAAAGAAAGGGAAAGATATTTGAAGGATCTATTGAAAATGAAAATTTTAGTTAAAGTATAAATATGACTTATTAAATTTAGATTTACCTATCTACCTACCAAAGAGTATTCCAATGAAAGTTGTATTTGGTGAGGGGTAAGTAAGCCTTTTATTTATTGGATGCAAATGGTTTGTATTCTAAACTAACCAAAGAAAGAATAAGAAAATGAATTATGAATTGGATATCACAATAAAAGGGAAGAATCCCCATCAAGATTGATTAGTGATTTACAAGATTGTGTTAATATTATGTGGATTATTATTTTATGAAAAATATGAAAATTTTAAATTTCACAAATAAATCAGAAAGTTAATACGTGTTTAATTAATAATTAATTAATCTATTAATTTTTATAAATATATTATTATAAAATATTTGTCAATCTTCTAATCTCATCTAAGAAATTTTAAATTTTTATTATTGATATATAAAATAATTTTTTATATTATTATTATTATAATATTTGCATGATAATATATAATTTTATGAAGATATTTTTGGTCATTATCATACTTTATATCGAATGCTTGTTAAATATTGTTATCTTAATAGCAAATCTCCCTAATATTACTAATTTATCTATAATTAACTAAATTAGCAATTTAGTGTTCTATGAAGTATGAACTTAAAATTGAGCTTTAACAAATTGAAAAAAATGATATTCTCTTTAGCACAATAATAAATTTGAATTATTTTCATCAAATTACTCTCTACCTACCTATGAATAAACATTTATTTAAATTTATTTTTGAAGAAAAGTAATTAAAATATTATTTTTTTGAATATACATTGTAACTACCATTGTAAATAACTAATAATTAATAAATTAGGTACTCTTCTTTTTTTCCCAAGTATATTATAGTAATAGTATATAAGAATTTGTTTTTCCATACAACTATTAAGGGCATAAAAGGAATTTAATAAAAATTCAAAAAATAGGACTTATAACGGTAATTTTATCCAAATCCCCGACCTAATCGAAAACCTTCTTTTTTCCCTTCACTTCAGCTTTTTCATGTCCCTTCCCTAACGGCTGCATTTCAATTCCGACAGCTCTATCTAATTTATTTTTATTTCCTAAAATATCCTTTTAATTATTTTAATCAATTAATTCTTCTTACTTTAAAGTTTGAAATAAGTTAAAAAAATTATATATTAAAATAAACTTATGTAATAATGTAAGATGTAACTTATCAAAAAAAAATAATAATAATGTAAGACGTAAGTAATTTTTTTTTTTGTTTAAATAAAGAAGTTATTTGAATGTAATATTTTTTAAAAATAAAATATTTAAATATTTTTATTGTATTTTATATTATAAATTTATAAATTGAATTGATATCTTATTAATTTATGATATTATTTTAATTATTTTTTTAATATAATATAGACATAGATGTAATATATAAGTAATTTTTTTGAAATAAAAAAATTATGAGCGTAGTAATGTTTTTAAAAAGTAAAATACTTAAATATTTTAATAATTTTTTAATAAATTTATCAATTGAATAGATATTTTGTTAACTCTAACATCAACTCAATCAATTATTTTAATAATATTATAGATTATAGAATCCTTTTACTTTAATCTTAAATATATTTAAAAAAAATTATTTAAACCCTCTTAATCAGATCCAAACCGTTTCTTTTTTCTTTTATTTTTCTGATAAAACCCAATGCAAAACTGAAAAGAAGTAGAAGAAGAAGAAGCTCATTTTTTTCTCCGAAAACAACTTTAACAGTTTTTTTTTTTTTTGTTATTGAAAGGTTTGCTTCTCAACAACCTTAATCTTTTGTAAGAAACTTTTTTTTTTTTTAAGAATTTTTAGTTTTCGTTTTTATAAAGCAGCGGCTTTTCTATCTTGTTCATCTTTCTCGTTTTTTTAGCAGATGCTAGTTCCGCCGCAGTTTCGATTTCCGTTTCTGTTAACAAAATTCGAAACATTTCAGTTCTCTTTTTTTTTTGGTTCTCCGTTCATTTTTTCACTTCATAACTTATGCTGTTTCGATCTTCTTTTAAAATTTTCAATGCGAGTTTAGCAAATAAACTAATTTGAATTTCTACAAAAAAAATCACTTTTTTGGTTGATTTTAGGGTTTCGTTTTCCTTTAAAAAATGATGTTATCGGCGTCGCCGACGACTTTAGCGAAAAGTTCGCTAGAAGAAATGTTAGACTCTCTCCGGCGACAAGACGAGGCCGAGAAGCCTAAGGACTTACCACCGGCTTTACCAGCCCGGCCCACTTCCAAGGCCCGACTTCCCTCGGCCCGCCGGTCCCTTCCGACGAACTTCAAAATCGATGCTAACGGTGAAAACGGTGCCGGTTTAAGTGAAGTGAAAGGGAAAGAAGAAGGTAAAAGGAAGGAAAAAGAGTTGGGAGTGAAAAGAAATAGTTTTTCGAGTAAGAAAATGAGGAAAGATGTGAATGTGGATTCACCCTATAATTTGGAGGCGGTGGAAGGGAAGAAAGGGGAGGATTTGGAAGGGGAAGATAGGGTTTCGGATGCGAAGGTTGAGGTGAAGGAAGGAGGGAAAGGGAAGGTGGAGTGCGAGGAGAATGATAATATTGGGTATTTTATTAAGAAAGTAAGTGTTAAGTGGAAATTACATTTTCTTTGTTTGTTTTTCAATTTTGCTGTGTTTAAGTGTTATCTATGTTTTAATACCATGTAGGAAGTACTTAGTAAGCTTAGGGGAAATTTTGAATTTTGACAAATGAGAAATTTTAAGAAAGTTTTAGTTTTGTTCAACTTGGATTGATTTTTAATTGTTAATATTTTTGTTGCTGTTGGTAATGCCTTACTGTGTAAAAAATGAAGCTTTTGTTTAGTGTGCTTAGGAAGAGGTTTTATTAGCTCTAGATTAATCTTAGGTTGAATCGGTTGATATCTGATATATCCGGGAAAGGTTTTGTTTTCTTTTCCCTTTTGAGTTAATACTAGGTAGTGAATTAGTAGGCATAGGGGAAAATATGGGATTTTTATGAAATGGGAACTTGCAGAATAATTTGGATTGTTTAGCTTTGATTTTTTTTTTTAGTTTTAATAGTTTTATTACTGTTAGTAATGTGTGTGCCAAATGAAGTGTTTTTCTTAATAAATTTTTAACGAGGAATACATTTGATGAAATGGGTTTGGGGTGTTATGCTAGAAATTGAGGACAATAACTACATGGAATCCAACTTTATCATTATAAATTTATGGTTTCATGACAATGAATTTGGAAATGTTAATAACTCAGGAAGTATGTGGTTTATCTGGATTGAGAGATGAAATTTAAATTTAGTTACTAGTATTTCTCATGATGGCTAGGTGTTGTCTAACATACTAGGAGGTTGGTTTTAGTTTTATGGATATGAGAATATTTTCCAGACATTTTATGATATGAATTGTAGTTGAAAGGTTATATAGAGTGTATTTTCTTCTAAAAAATATGGTTAAAGCGAAATTTAGACTACCACTTAACTTCATTTTTTGTTGAAACATCAAAACAAAGGGAGCGTTGGCTTGGACGTTTGTTTATATTCTGTGAAAATGATTACTAGTTTAGGTAAATATATTTGATTTTTAAAAGAAAATCTATTTATTGTGAGAGGATTTGGATACAGAAACTTCGTGTTTGGTGCCGGCTATCCAATGGGGTGTGGGGATCTGGAACTATACAATCTACATCAGGAGAGGAATCATTAGTTTCCCTTTCCAATGGAAATGTAAGTTCATATGTGTCATGATTTTTGAAATTGTATAATTAGTCTCCAGTATTCCTTTCGGCAGGTTGGTGTATGATTTATATTATATCATTGTTATAGGTTTTAAAAGTCTCTACCAGCGAGCTCTTACCTGCAAACCCAGAAATTGTGGAGGGTGTGAATGATCTCATACAGCTTAGCTATTTGAATGAGCCATCAGTTCTTCATAATCTTAAGTACAGATATTCTCGTGATATGATATATGTAAGCAGCATATAAACCTTGCTCATGTACTTATTTATGAGGATTTTCTTTGCTTCCGCGCTTCATTTATAAATTTTTTCTTTATGTAGAGTAAAGCAGGTCCAGTTTTGATTGCTGTCAACCCGTTCAAAGATGTCCAAATTTATGGGAAGGATTTTGTCACGACTTATAGACAGAAAGCTACAGACAGCCCTCATGTTTTTGCTATAGCAGACACTGCTTATAATGAGATGATGAATGGTGAATGTAACCGTTCTTTCTTTTTCTTTCCGAAGTTAGCATAAACAAGTGATAATTTGCTTGTGGTGTTGTAATAACTTTTTCTGATGCTCTATTTATTGTCTGTAATTAAAATTTTGCAGATGGAGTAAATCAGTCTATAATCATAAGGTAAGTTGGAAATTTAATATTTTTAGTTTTATATGATAATATACTAATCACATTGTTTGTTTTATGAACTGTAGAATTACATTATCTAAATTTATCTTGCAGTGGGGAAAGTGGAGCTGGGAAAAGTGAGACAGCAAAATTTGCAATGCAGTACCTAGCTGCCCTTGGAGGTGGCAATGGTGGGGTAGAGTGTGAAATCCTTCAGACACATTGTATACTTGAAGCATTTGGGAATGCAAAGACATCTAGGAATGACAATTCTAGCCGATTTGTAAGTTCTTTTCCCCCTCATTCATTTTTCCACTGTTCTCTACCAAAGGTAAATCTATATAGATTATATCTCATGGCTAAAAGAATCCTTGCTGATATTGTACCATAGAGGACCAGTTTCTACTTTGGTTTATGTATTTCACGCTTGCTATAGCTCAGGAAAGTATGTCTTGTTTATTACTCTGTTCTGGTGCAGGGGAAACTTATTGAAATTCATTTTACCGTATTGGGGAAGATATCTGGTGCCAAGATCCAAACTTGTAAGCATGTTGAAATTGAAAAGAATTGCTACTATTACTTGATATGTTATAGTAATAAATATTATAGATTAATCCTGGTGAGTGACTTGATTTTTGTGCTGATGTTGATTCACGAACGATAATTCTGGATAGTGCTTCTGGAAAAGGTGACTTCCTGGCCCGGTCAAACTTTATTTTGGATTTTATCTCTGTTATCATGTATAATATCTGATTTGGATGTTCTTGATGTCACCTTTGAGCAGTCAAGAGTAGTTCAGCTGGCCGCTGGGGAAAGGTCTTACCATATCTTTTATCAGCTATGTGCTGGTGCTTCACCAACTCTAAGAGGTACTATTACATTTTACAGCGTTTCACAAACCATGCTAGTCCAGAAAAGTTTTGGAGTCTGTATAACATTGGCTGAGCCGTTTATTATCTATATGGAACTATTCTTGCACCTGTTATTTCTTGAAGCTGTGGAACTTACTTTTAAGAAGTCATATCATACCTTTAAATCTCTAGGCTGCTCAAGTTTTTTCCTCCACATGGTCTTTTGTTCAGTAGATTGAATCAATTAAATGTTATGACTGCTATATCTATA
This sequence comes from Fremontodendron californicum, assembly GCA_030761205.1. Classification (NCBI taxonomy): domain Eukaryota; kingdom Viridiplantae; phylum Streptophyta; class Magnoliopsida; order Malvales; family Malvaceae; genus Fremontodendron; species Fremontodendron californicum. Next base: position 2,408,872 of record JAULJL010000030.1, on the reverse strand, counting down.
AAAAGCGAGAACCTCTCACATTTCCTTTTAACTAGACATAAATACATGATACTGTTTAAAGTTCTGCAACTTATTAACTTGAACCTGTGAAATATATGTATGATCCTTGGAATCATGTCTTTGCAGAGAGACTGAACCTTAAAATGGCTAATGAGTACAACTATCTTGTCCAGAGTGACTGCTTGGTGATTAATGGTGTTGATGATGCTCAGAAATTCCATAAACTTATGGTAATTCAAAAGACTATATATTAATGTTACCATCAATAGTGAAGTCATTCCTTTACCACTTAATATCTGTCTCATTGGCTTTTAAGCAATAGTTTCCCCATTTCTGCAGGAAGCCTTAGATATTGTTCAAATTTGCAAAGAAGAGCAAGAGCAAGCATTTGCAATTCTTGCTGCAGTGTTATGGCTGGGAAATATATCATTTCAAGTAATTGACAATGAAAATCATGTGGAGGCATCAGATGATGAAGGTAATATTATGGGGTTTTAGCTTTGCATAATGACACTTCTTTAGCATATATTTTGCATTTTATATTGTATCTAAGATTCCTTTTTTCTTCCAAGAGAGAGAAAGAGAGAAAGAAATTGGATTCCTTCTTTGTTGTAGCATTTATCAAGGAACTGAATTTGCTTATACATAGTTTTATGATGGTGATGTCTCATTGGCAAGGCGGTGGAAGTGTGGAACATAAAATGAAGAATATAATGCCTGGTAGTGAATAAACATGCCAATTTGTACTTTTACTTATAGTTACTTAAGAAGCTCCTACTTTAGAAGCAGAACTTGTTTACTAATTTTTAACATTGAACTTCAAGCGACAAGATATTGTCATGCAGATGCATTGTCTCCTTAAAATTTTCTGATGACCTGTGCCAATGAACATGGTCCAACCTTTATCAAAGTTTTATAGGCTTGATACTTTGATGAACTTTTAAGTGTGCTATTTTTGTTAATAATCCTCCGTTGTATTTTATCAACTGTTTTAGCATAGTGAATACCAAATAACGTATCTGTCACTATCATCCTTGGGAGCTGATGGAAGTCTGTTCTGAGCTCATCATACACGATAAAATACATATTTATAAAATATATATAAACTGGATTCCTTCTTTGTTGTAGCAATTATCAAGGAACTGAATTTGCTTATACATAGTTTTATGATGGTGATGTCTCATCATTGTTTTACATAGTTTTATGATGGTGATGTCTCATCATAGTTTTATGATGGTGATGTCTCATTGGCTAGGCGGTGGAAGTGTGGAACATAAAATGAAGAATATAATGCCTGGTAGTGAATAAACATGCCAATTTGTACTTTTATTTATAGTTACTTAAGAAGCTCCTACTTTAGAAGCAGAACTTGTTTACTAATTTTTAACATTGAACTTCAAGCGACAAGATATTGTCATGCAGATGCATTGTCTCCTTAAAATTTTCTGATGACCTGTGCCAATGAACATGGTCCAACCTTTATTAAAGTTTTATAGGCTTGATACTTTGATGAACTTTTAAGTGTGCTATTTTTGTTAATAATCCTCCGTTGTATTTTATCAACTGTTTTAGCATAGTGAATACCAAATAATGTATCTGTCACTATCATCCTTGGGAGCTGATGGAAGTCTGTTCTGAGCTCATCATACATGATAAAATACATATTTATAAAATACATGTGCTGTAATGACCTCATCATGTGATTTCATCATCATCAGAGTTTTACGCCTGCTAATATTACTCGGTTGTTGAATCTGTCTAAGTTAAATCTTTAGTTAGCCTTTTGTTTTGCTTGTAAGTGCATGTTTTTTAATATGTTCTGTTTATACTTGTTGAAGACTGAAAAATGATTACATTTTAAGATGCTTATTTATGTGAGATCATTTTTATTCCTTGTTGCAGCTTTAACCAGTGCTGCCAGGCTGATGGGTTGTGTACCACATGAACTGATGAAAGCTTTATCTACCCAAAGAATCCGAGCTGGCAAGGGTAGTTTTGCTAAAAAATTGACATTGCAACAGGTTTGTCCAGTATTTGTTAACAAAATTATTCTTCATCAATCCTCTCATAAGTCGCATTATATATTTGCTGTGATGCATACATTCACAACATGATAATGCATTGGTTAACTTGTAATTTAGGCGATTGGCACAAGAGATGCATTGGCAAAATTCATCTATGCAAGCTTGTTTGACTGGCTTGTGGAACAAATCAACAAGTCACTTGAAGTGGGCAAAGAGCAGAATGGCAGGTCCATAAGCATCCTTGATATTTATGGGTTTGAGTCATTTAAGGTAAGTAGTTTCTAATTAGCTGTTTAGAGATTATCATTGTGAACTTTTGTTTGTCCAACTGATAATTTTTCCTCTTCTGATTTTCAGAAGAATAGCTTTGAACAGTTTTGTATAAATTATGCAAATGAGAGGTTGCAACAACACTTCAATCGGCATCTATTTAAGCTTGTGCAAGAGGTAAGCAACTCGAATATTTTAATTGTTAGAGTATTTGACTTCTGTACAGTTCTGTACAAGAACGTCACCTCTATACTTCTAAGCTGGGATTCCAGTGGGCATACAAATTAATTTTCAGAAGCAAAAAGTTCTATATAATCTGGTTCTTGGCTGTCTATTGTTATCTCTGGATTTGGTTTCCCTTCCATTTCTGTAATTTTGACCGACTTCCCGTTATTAAGAGTCTCTTCTTTTTCGTATTTCAGGAGTATGAATTGGATGGGATTGATTGGACTAAAGTTGATTTTGAAGACAACCAAGAGTGCTTGGACTTATTTGAGAAGGTAATTTGAAGGTTCAATAATTTCTTTGTCATCAAGGTTCGTTTGGACTTCCTTGGATTGTTTTAAGGGATTGCTGGACTCTGTTCTGTATATATTATGTAGCATGTGGTTCTTGTGTATTCTATGGTTTTCCTTCTATTTAGAAATTGAGCTTGGTCTTACTAAAGTATGTTGTCTTAGCTTGGGTGCCAATGCTGGATGAAGTTTTTATTTCCTTGTCGATCTTGTTGCATTTGAAAGCAAAATGTTCCTGGGCAATCTCTCATTCTTCTTTTTTGATGGTCATTTTGCAGAAATCGTTAGGGCTACTTTCCTTGCTGGATGAGGAATCAAATTTCCCCAATTCAACTGATTTGACCCTTGCTAATAAGTTGAAGCAGCACCTGAATTCTAATTCTTGCTTCAAAGGAGATAGAGGCAGGGCCTTTGGTGTTCGACATTTTGCGGGGGAGGTCAGTTACTGGAATTTTAAGGACGGTTAGAAATTCTTTTTAAGATTTTCCATTCATTCAATTTCAATGGAAAATAATCAAGAAAGTGGGAAATATCCTATATTGAAGATGGATCATTATATTTCTATATGCTGTTTCTCGTTCTCATTTTTTTTAACAAGATATTTCTGAGATAAGTGAAAGTAGTCAAAATATCGGTTAGATATTGGGAAGGGCCTCAGTTGAAGAGCACATTGGTCATATACAAGCCATTTCTTAGAGCTTTAATAGAATTTTATATTTCTCCAGGATCTATTATTATATAAATTGATTTATTGTTCTGGTCAAACTACAGAATGAGACTTTCTAGAACCCTTGAAATGTTATTAATTACATTTTGGTTTAGCAATGACTGAAGTTTGATTTTAAACTGCAAACTTCTGAGTTAGGTTGTCCGTTTAGCTTCAGCTTTTGATGCATGTATATCTGCTTTGATCATGTAGCTTTAGAACATTTTAGTTGAAAAAAGTAAGGGAGCTTTTTTTTTTTTTCAAAATTAATTAACTTGATGGGGTTAGTATCACACTCAAACCATAAGATGCAATTAAGAAAGTCCAATTTTTGAAAAGGTTGAATTTGTTTGGCAAGTTGATTCAAATGGCATTGCATACTACTGAAATGGTAATGCACAACGCATACATGAAATTATTGATTTTCGGAGTTCTGCCAGGTACTTTATGATACTAATGGCTTTTTGGATAAGAACCGAGATCCACTGAACTCTGAGTTAGTCCAACTTCTATCCTCCTGTAATGGCCAATTGTCACAATTGTTTGCCAAAAAAATGCTTAATCAATCTCTGAAACCAGCAACTACATTGGATGCTCCAAAGCAAAGTGTCGTTACAAAGTTCAAGGTAAATTTGCTTCCTTAGTAGTTGTGATCCAAATATATCTATGGTTGTAATGTAATTCAAACTGATCAACAAAACTGCAAAGCTTTTTAAGGTATCCATTCTTTATTGGAGAAGCTTTCTTACATTAGTCTTCAGTATAATAAAGCATACCAACATTTGCCAGCCCTTTGAATGAGGTTATATTAATTTATTGAGTTCTTTGGTTCTTGCATGTTTTGTTGTTGGGTAATTGATATGTGAATTTGCCTTTGAAATCCTTTACGTTCCTTTGGCAATGGGGGGTATCTAATACAGTATTAGGAATATTGGTGTTTACTGCACAGTGGCATGCTTTGTAAATGTCGACGTTTTTTCTTCCATGCTTGCAGGGTCAACTCTTCAAACTAATGCACCAGTTGGAGAATACAAGACCACACTTTATTCGCTGCATAAAACCAAATTGCAAGCAGCTCCCTGGTACGTATGAAGAGGATCTTGTCTTGCAGCAGCTTAGATGTTGTGGAGTTTTGGAGGTTGTTAGAATCTCAAGATCTGGATATCCTACTCGAATGACACATCAGGCATTTGCAGAAAGGTAGAGGCTAAAACCTTCTTTAGTTTATGGCTTGTTTTATTTTTTCTATTATTCTCTCTAACAAGTTTAGCATAGTTCTTCTCATATATTTGTGCATTTCTTAGGTATGGGTTCCTACTGTTGAAGACCAATGTATCTCAGGATCCATTAAGTATTTCAGTTGCTGTTCTAAAACAATTTAATGTCCTTCCTGAAATGTATCAAATCGGCTATACCAAACTGTATCTTCGAACTGGGCAGGTAAGTTCTATACTTTCTTGTCTTGTTTTTAATGTTTCTTTCCGTTTTTATGCTGTAATTTTCAACCTTGATACCTCTTTTGACAAACACTTCCAGGACCTATATGACACTATAGATAATTGCAAGAGGCAACCAACATAACACTTGGTCTATGCATATCAAGAGTTTGCACTAAGACTTCATATAAGGCCACCTCTTTGTTCTAGCATAACTTACTAGCTTTTCTTCTCCACTTGAACTAGGAGATATGACTTTCTCTTACTTTATGGCTGAAAAACATGTTAGCCAAATTAGTCATAGTATAAATCATGGAGAATCTTTTTCAAGTGGAGCCCAAATAACCAGGTTGATATGTAACTGTAAATGGATCATTGTGTTACAAATAAAAGCCTGAAATATCTCTTGATTCTCAGAGTTGGACCTTCAAGTTAACATACTGAATTCTGGACAAGGGAGATTCAAACTTATTTCATTCTGTTTATGGTTATATAATGTAGTAATTTCTTTGATGCTGTTATGTCTGGCTGGCATGCAGATTGGTGCATTGGAGGATAGGAGAAATCAGGTGTTGCGAGGAGTAATTGAGGTTCAGAAATACTTCCGTGGTCACCGAGCTCGTCGCCTTTTCCATGAGCTCAACAAAGGAGCAAAAAGTATACAATCATGTAATTAACTTCTTCCAAGCAAAACTCATTTCCAATCAAACATTTTTTTCAGCTACTGAGAGATTCGTTGCTTTTTTTTTTTTTTTTTATAATTTTTTGTTGTCTTATTTGGTCATAAGTAAACATTGTTTCATACATTTAGGCTATCTTTCTGCAGGACATTTTAGACTTTAGTCTTTAAACATTTTCATCTTCAAAGCACCTTTTTACACTTTAGAGGCTTGAAGTGTAGTATTTGTGTTTGTGCCATAAGTTGATTCCTTTTCTAGATCATGGGCACTGGTATTTTGCCAATTCACAATTTTTGATTATTTTTTTTATCAATTAACGGATGTTTATTTTCCAATGCAGTTGTCTGTGGTGAAAATATCCGAAGGAAGTATGCTATTGAGGCAAATAGGTGCTCAGCATTTGCTTCCCAATTACTTGATGAGCAATTGACGGCAGTCATATATTTACAATCTGGTAACTTTATATGCTTAGCTAAATTTGTGGCTTTCCATTCTCTACAGTTTTCTTATCATTATAATTGTTTTTCTCCACTGCAGTAATCCGTGGGTGGTTGGCCCGAAGACATTTCAATAATATGCATAATTTGAAACAGTTGAATCGTGAAAGCGCAAAATCTAGACGAAAGATGGGTAGGAAGATTTCTGAAGCAAAGGTATTCTCTACTCTTAACAGAGTAACATGCTAAGATTGTTTTTTTGAAAGATATTTTCTTACTTACCATTTTTATTTTCTCTTAGTTGCATGCCTCCAAGCATGTTTTACTTTCTTAACTGTCTGTAATCTATTGAACAACTCTGAAGGACTTAAAAGTGTGACCCTTTTTTTTTTGGCTGACCAGGACATACCATATGAGCAACAGATTCAAGTTCTACCTTCTGTAATGGCGGAGCTTCAAAGAAGGGTTCTCAAGGCAGAAGCGACTTTGGGGCAAAAAGAACAGGAAAATGCGACATTACGGGAACAATTACAACAGTATGAGTCAAGGTGGTTGGAGTACGAGGCAAAGATGAAATCAATGGAGGATATGTGGCAAAAGCAAATGGCATCACTGCAAGTGAGTTTGTGTGTTTATATATAATAAATATTAAAATAACATGTTTGCATTAAGGTGGATTGTTGTTGACCAACACAAAAGTTCTTGATAATCTTCCAAGTAATTGCAAAATTAATACGATCCTGATGATCACAACTAATTATGTAAACTGACTATTACTTTAACTAATTGGCGGATTGTAAATATAAGAAATGTATAAACCTAAAAGCTTATTGAAGAAAATTTATCTAGACAAGCCTTGGTTAATATTTTTTCATTCACATAGTCAAAATATTTATAATGACATGCCTTGACATATTTGCTCTTGGATGCTAAAATGGCTGCCATTCCTTGGTCTACACCACATTTAATAGTAAGTGCTGTCAGGAATCATGATTATCAAGCTCTATGATGCCCTTGATGATATGCACATTCAAGATTTTTTGTTGTTGTTTTCTTTCTGTTTTTTCCCAGTGATATATACATTGTTGTGAGACTTCCATGTTTAATATATATATATATTATGATGAAAATTACATGTACTAATTGAAATTACAATTAATAACCTTTAACATATAATACCACAAGAGATCAATAAATGCGTGTTTAATAATTTAATAACTTAGATGTCTATTGATTTATGTTGGATTTGTCTAGTTATATGTTGATTCGTTGGTTCGTTTGTTTGTATGATTTAATTCAGTAATTTCTTATATGGATATAATACTTGGTTATAATTTTAACTACATCAAAAATAATAATAATAATAATAACTTAGATATCTATTGATTTCAACTGCATTTATTGCAGACAAGTCTTACTGCAGCCAGAAAGAGTCTTGCTGCTGACAATACTGCTGGTCAGCTAGGACGAGTCGATGTGGTATCGCCTCGCTGTTACGATTCCGAAGATAACGTGTCGATGGGATCTCGAACTACCGGTGGGAATACACCTCTCTTATTTTCTACTGCTATGCCTGATGTTGTTGGGGGGAGAGAGAATGGTTCTTTGAATGCAGTGGGCAATCTGTTAAAGGAATTTGAGCAGCGGAAACAAACTTTCGACGACGATGCAAAATCGTTGATTGACATCAGAACGCCGCCACAGCCGGCTTCTAATACGAATCCTAATGATGAACTTCGGAGATTAAGACTCAAGTTCGAGACATGGAAGAAAGATTACAAGATGAGATTAAAGGAAATGAAGGCGAGACTACATAAGCGTGGGCATCAAGAATCGGACAAAGCTCGAAGAAAATGGTGGGGGAAGCTAGGTTCGAGAGCGTTATAGAATTCCGGGTTTGAAATGATCATCATCTCGGATTCTCGGTTCGTCCAAGCAATTACGGAGAATTGTTGCCAAAATGACTGTCTGCTTTCATTCTCAGGTGCAGTTAATTTACATTTAAGGCAACATATATAAGTATTTATATAGTCCATGGACAGTGAGGGAGACATTGTATTTGTATATCTACCAATTTTTGTTACTTTGTCGGAAGAATTATCATGTGCATAGACAAATAGGAATTTGTTGAGTTTGAGACTGCTGTCTTCTTTGAATGGTTTAGTTTTTGTGTATATTCTCTGTTGTCAATGATGTAAGATCCAACTTTTGTAATTTCTTGTATACAGATGAAATGAGCAATGTTTATATGCCTTTCCCTAATTTATTTTGTTATGGGAAGTGCAATCTTTAGTTTGTGCAATCTCTCGTCTTTGTCAAGCACTTGACATAAGTACCGTATAATTAGATCCGGTAATTTTGGACACGACATGAACATAATATGAAAAAGAATAATTGAAACATGATATAGCACGAAAAAATAGTATGACTGCGACAGAAGTAAATGAATGTCAATTATTGTGTCAAAATTTACAATTAGACTTGTTCAAGGGTTGGGTTGTTCGACAGATCCGATCGGAATTGGGTTGGGCTTGGATAAGGATTTTAGAAATTCGGACCGGTTCGACTTGGTCTGAATTACTATTCATTAAATAAAAAAATATTTTTATTTAAATTTAATTATAAAATATATAAATGTTTTTTAATATTTTAATATTTAATGATCAGTAAAATGGGCTTTCAGGTCGGGCCTGACCCGAGCTTGATTAAGGAAATAAAAAAAATTCGGACAGCCCATGAACAGGTTTATTTATAATTAATATATAACATTTTAAATATGATTATAATACAAAAAAAAAATAATATAAACTTGTTACGAATATACAAATTGTTAGATCTAGGTATAACCATGCTCTAATTCTTTTTTTTTTCCTTGTGAAAAAACAGAAAGAAAATACATATACTATATCAACAAAGTCAAAGAAATTTTTTAGCATTTTATTAGGATTAGGATTTGGCAAGATTTTGATTTGGTCAAAACCATTCTCTAGAGAATGAAAATCCCAGCAATTCATCTGCATAAACAAGCCTTGCACCACACTCAATCATGAATTACATTGAATTCTCAGTGATACAGGATTCAAATTGTCAAAGTTCTTCAAATTCTACAAAGTACATAGATACATATCTCCATTTCCAATCCACATAAGCTAATTATAGAACAAGTTGTGATCTGTGGCTAATAATTTTAAGATCCAGGCACAAACTTGGTAGCATAGACCCAAGCATTGTTTGCAACAGGGTTGTCAAGGTGGTCCAAGAGGTTCTCCAAGGGACCTTTTCCAGTAACAATGGCTTGAACAAAGAAACCAAACATAGAGAACATGGCTAGCCTTCCATTCTTGATTTCTTTCACCTTAAGTTCAGCAAATGTGACAGGGTCATCAGCTAGGCCAAGAGGGTCAAAATATTGGCCACCAGGGTAAAGTTCATTGCCTTCTCCAACACCAGGGAGACCATTGATTCGGAATCCTTCGACGAGCCCCATTAGGACGACCTGGAATCCGAGGACGGCGAGAATGCTTTGAGCATGAACAAGGTTGGGATTGCCTAGGTAATCCAAGCCACCTTCTGAGAAAATTTGAGCTCCAGCTTTGAACCATACTGGTTCTTTGAAGTCTACTTTAACCCATTTCTCAAGGACTTCTGGTGTGATGCAGCCTAGTGCTCCCAACATTGCCCATCTTCCATGGATTACCTAAATGTTGTTTGATAACAAAGAATTATTATTATCAAGGGCTAAAAGATTTCTTACTTGTTGATAAAACCATGGCATTGGATCTTAGCTTTAAAGGAAACTAACATAGTTTCAATTGCTAACAAGCAACAAAGAAAACAACAAGTTCAATTCTAAGATCGAACTTTATGGCATCTTTATGACAAAATTTCGAGTCATAAAAGTTACTAATGTTGGGACAATTTTACCATCACGCTTTTCGATTTGTCCGAACATGGATTAGTCTTCCATAACTATAAAATAGAGATGGATGACACATTGGGTTTCGAAGAAAAAAAAGAAAAAGAAAACTAAGATCGAACTTTATGCCATCTTTATGACAAAAGTTCGAGTCTTGAAAGTTACTAATGTTGGACGGATTTTATCATCACGTTCGAATAGGAATTAATCTTTAATCAATCATAAAATGGAGATGAGAGACACCTTAGATTTCGAAAAAAAAAAAGTTAACCTTGAGAGTGAAAGGCTGAGAGCTTACCTCAAGAGCCCTGTTCCTGGCAAAGGCCTCAGGGTCAGCTGACAAACCAGCAGTGTCCCATCCATAGTCACCAGGGAACTCTCCAGTCAAGTACGATGGAATCTGAGCTGAAAAGGGTCCCAAGTATTTCACTCTGTCTGGTCCATACCACAATTCATTTCCCTACACATTATTACACCCCAAAAGCAAAAACCAATAAACAAATTAAACTACTCCACCCCAGAAGGAAATGCTAAGAAAAAAAATGAAAAAGAAAACCCCAAAAAACTTACCATTGTGTATTTGCCAGTGCCCATAGAGACAACATCTGTGAGAGGGTTAGCATTTCTGTTTTGGCCAAGAAATGGGGTTGGCCTAAGGACAGTTCCAGAGCTAAGCATTGAAGCCATTGTCTCTCAGAGTTAAAGGGGCAGTGTTTTTGGGTTTGATCAGTTAATTTCAGCTGGAAAAATTATAGAAAGGGAAGTGAGAATTTTATATGTGGAGAAGAGAATAAGAAAGGAAGAATCAAAAGAATTTGTGGTCAAGAAAAAATGAGAGGTAAGGGAATTGTGGTGGGGATTTGGAGGGTTCAAAAATCAGCCAATGAAAAGACTGCAAAGGATTTGAAATATCTCCAACTCATATCCTTCTATCCACATATATTATCTTCTGCTTAGACCAATAAATAAGTTTGCATATGACTTTGATTTTACGTTGCTTTCTGATTTGAGTGTAGTGTCTTATTAAGGTTTTGGAAGACGGATATTTTAAGAGAAAAATTGCCAAAAAGAAGATTACAAATAAAAAAAAAAAGAAAATGCGGTGAGCGTGGATCGAACACGCGACCTTCAGATCTTCAGTCTGACGCTCTCCCAACTGAGCTATCCCCGCAATTGTTTTTTTTGTTAATTAAGTAAATATACAACTTCAGTCCAATGATATTTAGAGAATAATCTAATTTTACTTGAAAAAATTATATATTTTGTTTTTGGTTAAGCAATAAAGGATAAAGTGAAAGATTCTAATTAGATAATTAGATTAATGCTGATAGGAGGGAATCAAGAGACCTTAAATCTTCCTCCAGCAAGTCTAGTATCAGTGTGGGATCATCTTCATCTTCTAGTTGTGATGTTAAGAGATTAACTATTGCATGGATAAAAAGGAAAGAACAAAGACTAGATAGCAGAAATGTAGCACGGATCTATGTTATTCGGACTCGAGTGTGAGTGTCGGATATGGGTATGTGTCCGATACGAGTATGTTCAATTTTATTTAAGATTTCTATGTATTTGGAGGGTTCTTAGAGGATCATATCTTCATATCCATGTTCGATATGTGTCGGACGCGAATGTTAGACATGATACTTCAAGAAAAATGAAAAGTCGGAGCAACAAAAGCACGGATGATCTGAAGCTGCTAAAGAATAAAGTGAAATTAAACATGTTAAGATTTAGTCTTTTCTTTTAGATAGCCATATATAGTTCTATACTCATCTAGTCTCATGTTCTTTAGCCTTTTTAGCCAAATTAAACAACTGATTTCCAATAAAAGAGGCCTGAAATGCCTCCATGAATTCTGATCATTCAAACTTGTTGAGCCCTCCACTCATAAGTGGTAGTTTTTATGTTATCCGGATTCTTCATTTTTCTTTAAAGTATTCGTGTCCGACTCATATTCGGACATAAGTATAGGAATATAATCTTCCAAATATATGGAAACAATTTTTTTAAAAAATTGAGCATACTCTTATCGTACACATTCATGTATCCAACACTCACCTTTGAGTCTGGATAAGAGAGGGTGGCTTATCAGATTTTCTTTATCCTTTTGTTTATAACCATTATCCTTTGGTTGCATATCTGATATGATTTGTAATAATTGAAAAAGTAAACCCTAATAGAATCTATGAAAACCTGTCTTGAAGCAACATAACCTCAAAATGTTCACTTTATTTGCTTTCGAGATTGTTTTGTGCTGAAATAATCTTATTCTGCTGATTTTGATAAGCAAATACATCCTTTGCTTCTCCTCCCCTTACATTTTCTATATCCATACACATTGAAAACATCTTAAACTTTAGAGTAGATTTGACTGTAATTTCCTTCAGTAACAGTTAGTTCATGACTGACAATAACAAATTCACAATCCCGAAGGGCTTCTTGAAGGATTAAACAGTTCCTGTATTATATTCAAAAATATATTTTAGTCTTTATACCATAAAAATGAGTAATTTAATCCTTATACTTTTAAAATTGGTGCAAAAAAATAAAATTAGTAACAGTGTTAATAGAAAACCGTCTAAATACTGAACATGTAAAACTGACAGAAAAAATGAGTTTGAAAAAAATGATGACGTATCAATTTTTTTTACTCAAGTGAAATTTAGAATAACACAAATTTTTTTACCCAAAATCTTTCCTTACCTGTAAAAACATGTTATCATTTTTTTTCGAATTCATCTATTATATTAGTTTCTAAATTTCTCCTGAGCAAAAAAATTTGATACCTCATAATTGTTTTCAAGTCATTTATTCTGTCAATTTCACATGTCCACATCAACATTTAGACAGTTTATCATTAACATAGTTATCAATTTTACTTCTTTGCACTAATTTTAAACGTATAAAGATTAAATTACTCACTTCTATAATACAAGGATTAAAATGCACTTTTAACTATAGTACAAGAACTATTTAGATATTTTAATCCATTGTTATCTCATCCAATATCTGAATTTATGTATATGAACTTTCCAACAGGGAAGCGTAGGTAATCGAAGGGAAGGGAAGAATTTCAGAACAGATATCTTCTGCTCTGTTTGGTGCCCTTCGTTATAATCTTATTACGTGTTCAATTAATGAACTGTTTAATATTAAAATTAATCTATCATAAACACGTGTCAAAAAACTATTGAAGGAACATCGATGGAGGCACCAAAAAGAAACCGAAGAAATTTGTTCAGAATTCCACCAATTCTACTCAGAAGGTTTACTTTCGATGAGGGAGCAGAGCAGATAAGGAAACTGTATATAATGTAATTTCTTACTTCTTGTAACCATAGGAGCATATCTACCCCTTTTCTGCCATATTTTGGTGGTAAATTTTGGCACTCGTGGCTTACGTGAATGTACATTTTCACTGGCCATAGTTTCCTTTTGTATACAGTTTCTAATAATTCAAGGTTCCTTTCTGATCCTCACTTTGTTTTCACAGCCTGTTAGAAACCTCTCTTTCTTGAACTCCGGTTGAATTTAACGAACCCGAATTAGAAATAATGACAGCATTTTGCATGACTGTCCGAATCCACATACTGTTTATGCTAGCCGATGGCGACTTTGCAAGAACCGAAACTTTTTAAGTCTCACATAAAAATGTTGATATATAAGTAGGTAATAAGATTGTTACCTGTAGCAGGAGGAAAATAAACATCTGACCAGCTTGATTAAGTGCAAAACATTACAGATCTCTTAGTGACTTGACAGTAAATTCTTGTATTCGATACTGTATACAAATCCGATCTGTACGTTCTTGTCCGAGGGCTGCTGCTAGATAGCGTTGATCTTCGATTTATCCTCGTAATCATATAGGTTGATGCTAAGATGATGAAGGGGCGGACTGCGAATCGTGATGACACTTATCTTCTCAAAGCACCATAACTTTTTGTTACCTAAGAAACAAGATGAGAGACAGGTTGAGACTTTCAGTCATGGAATCCCAATAAATAGTGCAAGGGATCTATAGCAAGAAGGGAAAAGAAGTTTGATATTGCTAGAGGTATTAACTACTGAATAAAAGGTAAAGAGTATAAATTAATTTACTTAAATCTTGAGATTAACAACGCAGTGAAGTTACGAGCAGAATCGGAGCACTATTTGTAATTTAGAAGCAGTAGACTACAGCAAAAACATGTACTGAAATCCTGAGTAAAAAAGAGATGAAATATAGGGGCCACAGCTCTTCCAAGAAAAGGAAAGGAGGGAAGGAAAGCAAAATATACGTGCTCAGTTAACCTATGTTACTCGGACTCGGGTGTGAGTGTCGAACACGGGTATTTTGATTTATTCTAAGTTTTTTCATGTATTTGGAGGGTTCTTAGGGGGATCATATCCTCATACCCATGTCAGGATATGCGTCGGACACGGGTATTTCAAGAAAAATGAAAAGTCGGAGCAACATACATAGCAGTTAACTGCAGAAAATGGCACAGCAAAAAGAAAGAAAAGAAGAACAATCACTAACCCGAGGTTGAGACTTGTTAAATCTCCTTGCAATCTCTTCAGCATAGTCGTCTTCATCATCATCATCATGCTTGTTCATGAACACTTTATGAACTGAAGAGTTATCAGATTTCCTTCCCCGCTTAGATGTGGATCCTCTACCTCTTCCCCTAGGAGCAGCTCTTTTGCGTCCTTTATCTTGAATAATTTCATCATTTTCCTTCAAAAGATCATACAGAGCATTTATCAGTTTGTGTTTACATTAATTTTTATATGGTATTATGTCAACACAGACCACACAATTCAAATATAAAAACATAGATGATTTTTTTTTAAGGATAATGTATGTTTAAACAGACAATCATTCTTTAATTTGTGACTATCGCGTACAGTCATATAGAGAAGCAATAGAAAAGGCAGCGTCAAATGTCTGCATGAAATTAACTGACTGAGAAGGTATTTCATACCGAACTGTTTTCAACCTCATTAATTCCATGTTCTTCACTTGAAGCAGAGTCAACGTTCTCCTCATCATCAGCAATACTTTGAACTGCAGCTGATGCAGCAACTGATGCAGATCTGCATTAGGCAAATTACCGATAAAACTTAGCTAGCAATGCAAATGTCCAAACTTTTAAGGAAATTAATAATTAAATCTCTAGAGAAATAGAGATATGGCATCCTTCTAACAACAATTAATATTTCTTGTGGCAAGCTCAGTAGTTTCATTTTCAAAGTACAAAGCAAGAAAGATTTAAGCAATAAAATAAACAGAGTTAGCAGTCACAGAAGAAGGTATCGGATTTTCCACTTTATTGATTGATATTGGATTGTATCCAATACTTATTTCTCTAGTCATAAGTCAAATTACTTGTCAACAGGTTAGATCAAAGTGTCACCTTTGAGAATGGCGAAACCCCAATGTAGCATCAAGAGTTGTCTGCTTTAAGCCACTTGAGCCTCTGCCCCTGCCTCTACCCCTTCCTCTAGTAGAAGTTTTACTTTTACCAAGTTCTGGAGCATCGCGTGATGATCGAGAAGCTGTCAAAGACCCTTTCCGGCCTCTATTGGCAGAGCTTAATATCTGTTCTGTGTCTTCATCGTCGCTAAAGGAGGCTGCACTTCCTATTCCTGTATCATTTTTACTCCTGACATTCTATAATATTGAAGAAACAGAAGTTTAGATGCAGAGAATGTTATATAAGCAACCTGAAGCAACATTTTAAACAAACAGAAAGTGGAATATATGGATCATTGTTGATTAGCATAGAGCAAATATAAATTAAGATCACCTCAAAGGACTGCACACTGGATGTGAACTGAAGGGTATCCTTCGGGTGTGAAGACCTTTCCTTGATACGTTCCTGCAAACTTAACAGATGAATTAAAGTATAGCCTACTATTTCCACCTATCGAAAGCGCTAGCAAAAAAGAACGATTGACTAAGGAACTTTGCAGTTGGGGATATTGCATTTAGCATTAAAAAATTTGTAGTAATATTTAAATCAGCTTGAAATTCTTGCCTCCAAGCACTCTCCAACTTTAAGAATTAAGTCTTCCTCTTCAAACTTTGAAGCATCTGAATCCTTTCCAATTTTGTTCTGTCGAATCAAAAGAGTGAAGAAATCACTAACATGAACAAGAACAAGATGAAAAAAAGAAGTAACCAGTGTCAAACTAATACAAGCAAAAAACCATAAGATTATATCGCAATATATCACCCAAAAAGAATTTATAACAGGTCCAGTTGACATAAAATCAAAGGATTAAAACATCAACAAGCCTTTCCCAAAATGCAAGGTCGCGCTATATGGATCAGATAAAGCCATTGAGCTCTATATAGGACCAGATCTTGAGTTAAACCAGTAAAAGCAAGGTCCTTTTTATTACTTTCAGCCTATGTCTTCTTCAGTCTTCCCCTCCCCATTCTGACATTATGATTTACATTATTTTAACTGCATATTGGGTAGCCTGTAAAATACTTACACGAGTTTCTTCAAGATTGTATTGCACACAGTTATAGAAAGCCAATTTGTCATCCTTATTAACAAAACTGTGCAGCGCAATATCCAAGTCATTGACCGGAAGGATCTCCATTTTCTGCAAGAGAGACATGATAAGAAGGGCCAGGCTAAAGGCTTCACGATAAATATTTGATCCCTGTTATGCAAGTTCCATTCAGCCCAGTAACTGAAAGAAAACTGGGAATCTGATACAACTTTCATATGCAGAAGCACTCAATCCATGCTTAGTTATCATGATTCACGTACAATTGAGTATTGCATGAAAAATACATAATTCGTTTTCAATAAAATATATTTTCCATAGGAACAATATTTTAAGATCATTATGCTTAGTACCCTCTGGGACTACACTAGAATAAGTATTAAGTGATATATGTTAAATAAGAAAGACAAGAAGGAAAGAATGCTAAGTTTGAATTACCAGATTGTTTTCAGCAACTAATGCTTCTATATTCTGTTGATTTAGTTCTTCTGGACGAAGCCTTTCAGAATCATCAATTGTGGCTACAATCATAAAAAAACTTAAAGTTAAGCTCAAGCTATACCATGCTTCTATAAACTAACATCAAGCAGATAAAATTAAGAAAACAGAAGAGCTTTAACAATCCAGATGCTGTTGTGGAAACATACTTATAGCAAAAGATTGCTTCTAATAATATCTGATAAGTGTTCAAAAGTGAAAATAAATTTCCAAGCCAACAGCAGTTTCGGTATATGTTCGTGACTTTTGCCCCATGAGCCTTGTAACAGAATATTTCACTGGCCACCTATTCTCATATATATTTTTTTTTATAAAAAGATTTAGGGGTTTACATGATTAATTTCAGCAGGCATAAGCTTGTTTATCTTTGGAAGAAAGCAACCCATGTTCCATACTGTACAAAAACTTGTTTGCAGCCCCCCCCCCCCCCAAAAAAAAAAAAATCACTTCTCTTTTTAAAAAATAGAATGGTTGAGAAGTAACAGTTAAATTCTCTGGAAGCAGTCACAGTTGAGTAGATTATTAAGTCTGGATGATTAAATTACCTTCTTTCTGACTCCTTTTAGAAGCCTTGGAGAATATAAGAATATCTTGGGGATTTGCAACCTGCAAACATTGAATACTTATCATTTAGTGCCTGAATGAGGGAATGAAAGAAAAATTAGAACTTATTCCTCATACAGGATGAGCAATAGCCTCAAGATACCTTTCCAACATACTTCTGCCCAAATCTTTGAGGATTTATTGTCATGAATCCAGAGTAATCCACCTATAATATCACACAGAAATATTGAAAAGGTTATCTCTGAATGCTAGAGATATATTCTCTTTGGAAATGAATGACTTACATTGTCAAGACAAGCATAGAGTAAAACAAAAATTAAAAGATTCACATCAAATCAGTACAAAAATTTCCGAACGAAATAAAGTTACGTGGTAAGGAAAGGTCAAATTCATTAAAAAGGTTTCATTAAAACGAATGCAACAATGCTTTATAATCCACCATACTGGGTGGATGATCTAAGAAAAAAGGTTTAAAAAGATGTGTAAGCAATTTCCAAAAGATGAAGTGCTAGCAATAAAGATACCATGATGAAAAATTTCCCAATATAGATAAAAGATTTTAGACATATGATTCATTAGACAACATGGAAATTTTCAAGTAAGATCCTTGATATCAGTCACCGCATCACCACCACACACCTCTGTCAATAAAACTTCAAAGAAAAAAGGGAAAAAAAGCAATTTGATTTGAAGATTTGAAAGAAAAAGGAAAAGGCAGGGGGGAGAAAAAGAGGATAGAGGTGGTTGAAAAGACAAATGCACGAAAGAAATCATGGCTGAAGATAAAACTAAATAAGAAAAGGATTTGTGGCTTAGTTGAGTTAGAGATCTTTAGCAGTCTTTCTTCAATTTCCTTTGAGAATGTGACAGAGACATTAGAATGCAGGGGAAGGGGACAGGTTGTTCAACCTCTCAAAGGTGAAACATGTTAAGTGAAAATAAAACTTGGTGTAAAAATAAGCTTTCATAGTAGCATCGTTCACAAAACAGAGGCTGAAATTACCTTAACTCGGACTAATGGAAGCTTGTGCTCTGATCCATTAACAGCCTTCCTATGAGATTTCTCTATTAGATCGCTGACCTAAAACAAAGTTTAAGTTATTACAATAAAGTCGACAAAGGATTTTGTTCCCACCATAAATACTTAAAAGATTTAATCTGTTAGACTTCTGTATTAGATAACACCAGGAACTCAGGAAGTCCAAAACAGTTATCTCATGCAAGAAAGAGACTTGCCACTTTGTCCAAATGTTCAAGAATTGAGTTTTGATCATTGGGATCAATGTCATGTTCGTCCTTCAGCACAACCTAAATCATGAACATTGAGTAAGACAAAAGAATTCTTCTCAATTTCTTGACTTTTCTAAATAGATTTAAAACTAATTAAAAACGAACTGCTTTACCTCTGTATATTCGAAAGGCCTCACTGATGTCAAAGGTATTTTGGTTGGACGATATTGACTTCCCTATAAAACAAGCAGCAAATCATGGTGTGAAAATATAATGAAGAAACAGATACTGCTTGATTAAATGACAAATCCAATCTTTCACAGACATAAAAACCTTAATTTCTAAAAGGAGCACATGCTTTGGCTTTGATTCTCCATCAATCAGTGATGTTGCAACCGAGGAACCTGGTTGAGTAACATGAAATCCCATCCCTGGTACTTCCTATGAAATTAAAATCAACCTTCAATCTTTTGCATCCTCAAAGGGATAAACAATAAGACATGGGAAGATTTTACAATTCCAGCACCTGAGGGTCAATAAGACATTCATGCTCATGTCCCCACACTATGAAATCAAGGAAGCGTGGTAAGAAGCGCTCATTTATCGCATTTTTAGGGTTCATCTTCACTCTGCAAGCCACATTAGTTAAAAGTTTTAATATGCACACATGTGAATTTACACCATAATGTCTTCTTTTTCCACTTTTATTTTTGGTCATGCATGAAATAACTCAATCACAAAGCAGAACATACGTGAACATGATACACACAGACATGGACATGCAACACCCACCCACCCACCCACACACACACAACCTGTTCTGATGAAGTACCAGAATGTTGAACCAATCAGACACTTCACACCCTTCTTGAGGTTCAGGTCGCATCCATTGCACAGCATGGGGTGTCTGAGAAACCAAATATAAACCACACAAACAGGTATTCTAACTGAATATCCAGGAAGTCAGAAACTAATGAGCTGTAAAAATGTTTAATGTAAACTTGTAGAGTACCTGAAACATTCTATTGAGCCGCTCATCTCTAATATTCCCAAGACCATAAAGAGCTACAGCGGTTGAGCCCTGCAATTCAAAAAGAGACGTAAGTTTTCCTATGAATATACAATTACCTTTCTAACTCATGTTAATGAAATGACTAGCAGACCTTCCTGATAAGAATAGGGTAGAGTGTAATCTGACCAACACCTGAACCCCCAAGAACCATTTTCCCGAAATAGTTGACAAGGTTACATGCAGAAAGAATATCAACAGCAGAAAGGTTGTCCTGTCACAAATAAACAGTTAGGAACAGAATGCTCATAGTAATTTTAAGAACAGCATACTTATGCACTCTACAAAAACATGATTATCTAACAAATCAAAAAGGGAGTAAACAGTTGGAAAGTTTATCTACGATTATTCAGTCCCATAAGGCATGACACTAGTGATGTATGAAAATTTATGACATAAACATAGGATGGGACACCAAAAGTGGGAAAAAAAAATTGAGCAGGCAAGATTTATCTCTAAAATGAAAAAAACACAAGGAAAAAGGGGGAAAAAGCATGTTTTCATAAATTCCTTACCACTCCAGCAGGATCATCATGGTTTCCATGAATACTAAACACTGGCAAGCCAACATTGAAGTGAGGATCTTCATAATTCACATGCCCAAATCTGTAAAGAGAGAAATGCTTGTTACAAACTAAATGTGATAATAATCTTTGAAACATCAGTCAAGCAACCAGTGGAAAGAGCATATTTGCATATTAACTGCAATCTGAGTGCACATACATCCACGAAACAAGTAAATAAACTTACTTTAATTACATTAACTACATTTATCAAGAAAAAAATTAAGGCACAAAATCATGACTCAAATTTTGTCACAAGATTGTCACTGTGTCAATTTACTAGCTAGACAAAAATTTGAGCCTTCTGACTTATGGCAATGAATAAGAAAAATGTAACATACAATTTAGACATTAAATCCGCAACTCATGACACCGAGAAAGAGTGAGAACCATTACGTATTTGGAAAATTCACAGTCTGGTCGCTAACAACTTGGAACTGCACTGGTTGATCATGAAGGCAATGCCGACGAAGACTCTCAATGGCCTTAACTAAAGTTGACCTCGAAGGCTTATTTTCATGGAAAAGATCTCCACCAAGTAGTAAAAAGTCCACCTAATACCAAATTAAAATCAGTGCATACTAACACTAAAAAAAAGTGAACTTTCCTAGAAATTAAGATAGAAATTCCGTGTTTTTTCGGGGAAAAATCATGGCGAATATAACAAATTCCACTGGAATATATCAATAAGGAAATTTAGGGGGAAAAAAAAAATAATAATTCACCTGCTTTTCCTCTGCTATTGAAC
The DNA here is from genome assembly GCA_030761205.1 of Fremontodendron californicum. NCBI lineage: Eukaryota > Viridiplantae > Streptophyta > Magnoliopsida > Malvales > Malvaceae > Fremontodendron > Fremontodendron californicum. Next base: position 2,387,712 of record JAULJL010000030.1, on the reverse strand, counting down.
ATATTTCATCAAATGCTTGAAATGAATCATGTCGTCGTATTTCATCTTTCTCCATATAACCTAAATGACAATCCGTCGCTACAAGTATTCGAAGCGTGGTGCTAATATCCTCTCTGAAAATTTCTTTTCTTTAATACATAATATTCAAAAAAAAAAAAAAAAAAAAGGAGACAATTTACCTTCTTGAGTCGGTCATAGTAATAGATTTAGCTCTAAATTCAAAACCTGAACAACAGACAGAAAATGTCAAGAGAATGTAAAATAATTCAAAAAATTTTCAAAATATAAAACCTGAAGAACTCTATTTTCAACAGCAAGTAAATCAAATAAAAAGGGAAAAAAAGGAAATTTTTTAAATAAAAAAAAAAGGGAGAAACGAGTAAAAGATTTGCTACCAAAAATGTAATATAAAGTGCAAAAATTTCCAGCCTTTTGTGAAGTTGAGAAAGTGGGGAAAAAAAAAACGGCGCGGAATTTCAAAGAGAATGGGAGGAAGAAAATGAGAGAAAATGAGACCAGATTTTTGGGGGAGTCTACGACCCGATCCAAGCAATCCAACTGGCTCGATCGGGTCGGGTATGTAATTCAGGTTAAGTCCGGCCATGTAGATGAAATAGATTTGGGCCTAAAGTTTAGTCTAGGCCCATTAATTTGGGCTTAAAGCCCAAATATGGGCTATTGTATGGGTCTTAGCCTCTAAGGAGAGCTCTTTCCACAGCACATGTTATTACCTTATAAAGGATTTCTTTGGCAATATGAAATCTAAATAAATTCTTGACGATTTTTTCTTTATCCAAAAAAAAAAAAAAAACCATTTACTAGTTTTGAGAATAATAAATAATTGAGAATAAATTAAAAAGATTTAAAAATAAAATTGTATGAATAATCTTAGTAAGACACTAACATTATGTTCGGTAATAAGGAAAGAAAATACAAGGAAAAAAAAAAAAAAAGAGATGAAGGAAAGTTATTTCTCCTTTATTGTGTTTGGTATGGAGGATAAAAAATAGAAGAAAAAAATTGTTGAGAGTAAAGTTGTAAATAAAATTATTAATTTAAGTTGAACGAGTATTTTCTTCTTATATTTGAAAGAATTAAATTTGGATAAAAGAAAAATTGAAAGAAAATGTGCAAATCCATTCATTTTTCGTTTCTCTTCTTGTTTCCCTCATACCAAACGAAAGACGAAGTGGAAAGATTTCTTTTACTCTCTTTTTTTCTTTCGCTCTTTCTCTCGTACCAAACACAAAGTAAACCTAAAATTGAATGTTTTCTAATCTAAAGATTTCTATAAATTTTGGTGGAGTTTTTGCTAAAATTTCTTTAAAGATATTTTTAAATAAGTAGTAATATTTTTTAATGCATTAAAAATTAGCATATTAACTATTAATTACCGTATCTAATAAAAATTATTTTTATAATAATATATTAATTAATTTTAAATAATATCTTCAAGCACTCATTGCACTCATTAGTAAAATCCATTTTATCATTGATTGAGGTGTCAATTTCAATTAAAGGCAGATAAGAAAAATATTAGTTTTGAAATTTAATTGTTTTTGGTGCATTAAGACCAAAAAAATTAGTTACACAATACAGGTTTGAGGCCTAGCCACTCTCTAATCTCTGTAAGTCTTCTTGCAAAAGCTAATTACAGCAACAAGGGAAGAATTCAACTTATGAATATATAAAAAATTTATCTGAGCTAAATTAACTAATAGATCAATACATGAATTGACTTCTATGTAAATATGAACCTGAGAGTAGACATGTTCATGGCCGGGCCTCGACTTGAATTTTTTTTATTTTCTTTACTCAGGTCTGGGTCGGCTAAAAAACTCATATTACTGTTTAAAATAATATTAAAATATTTTTTATATTAATATATAATTAAATTTAAACAAAATTTTTTTATTTATTGATGAACAATAATTCGAGCTGGGCCGACATGAATTAATTTTTTTTTTATTCAGAACCGACCTAATACAAATCGAACCTATCATCCAATTCTTGAACAGATCTAACTGAGAGCAATTCCAATATATTTGAAGAAACTGTTTGCAGTGAAAAATGATGATATGATAACAAGGATCATAAATAGGCAAGTTAATTTTCATTAATTTTGGCAATGATTTGTTTGTTGTAGTTAGACTTAGTCCATAAAGGTCGAGAATCATAAAGGTTAACTGGTGCTTATAAACATTACTTAAAGTACTATATATAAATATACATAATTAATACATGATTTTTTTAATTTAATAAAATAATATATTAAATATGATTTTTTTTTTTGAAATGATAAATAAATAATCTTTAATTAGCTAATGTTTGTAAACATCGATTAAGCGAAATCATAAAAAATAGAAAATTTATAATGTAGCCTTATCCTACAAATTGCCAGAGTGGGGATATCTTCTTCACCAGTTTTTCTTTTCAACTTTTAAGTCACATGTTAATCATCTGCTGTCAGTAAGTCTAAGTCACACTCTTCATTTTTCTTTACTTTTTTTTTTCTTCATAGGTTTTGACTCTTTCTTTAAATAGCCAGCCTCTTATATTATGTGCTTTGTCGGTCATTTTCAAGCACCTTTGAAATTCATTTTAAAATGTGGAAACAAAAAGAGAACCACGAATTGGAAGTTTAATTTGCTTGGTTCATGTATTCACTTTTAAAACGTAAAATTTAATAAATTTAAAATTTAATATCTGTAATTTTTTTTTTTTTAGACTATGATCTTTTTTGTAAAAAAAAATAAAATAAAAAGAGAACCATTGAAATCTAAGTAAAAATTACAATTTTTTTTTATCCTTATCAAGTTATCATTTATTTATTTATTTATTTTTTTGGTAATACAGTCGAAAATATTTTCATATTTTATTTAACTAATACTCTTTTGGAATGATTTTAAGAATACATTCATTCGAATCAATTTAAATACTTCTCACAATTCACAAATATCGAATTTTGTTTTTGTTTGCAAATATATATGCATCTTAAACTCTATAATAAGATATATAGGGCATCTTATGCAAAAATATTTTGAGCATATATATATATATATATATATATATATATATATATATTGATGGGCAGAAACCGAACTTACCGAAAAATCGGGAAAGCACAACCGGTAGTTCTTTCTCTCCCAATTAACAGGATCTGTAAATATGGTACTAAATTGCACAAGATATATATATATATATATATATATACTCCAGCAATACAAATTCAACTAAGGATAATCACAAACAACCAATCACACGAGACACACAACTTTTACGTGAAAACCCCTTTAAATCAAAGGGTAAAAACCACGGGACTTAAGAGTCCAGTCAAAATCTCCACTATAATGAGAGTGTGTTTACAATATCACAATAATTCAGCTAACACAATGAGTACACAACTCTAACTTAGCTATCAACAAGTGATATTAAAATCAAAGAGAGAAAGTTGAAAAATCACCAAAAACGTGACTACTATTCGGACACAAAACAGAACGTTATAGTGTTCAGATGGAAATTCTCACCGTACACAATCAGCATCTACGTATCCTATAGCCACTGCCAGAAAATCAAGAAGATCGGACCACGGATGAACCTCCGATCGACGACTTGATCAAAACTGTGCAAACTCACTCTTTCTTCTCTTCACTGCCGCCTCTCTTTTTTTTTTTTTTTTTTTTTAGCTTCTGACTCTACTAACTCAAAATACAACAACCCTTTCAATTAAAAGGGCTAAGGGCAAAAATGGTATTTCCTCCACATGGGAGGGACCCATGCCCAACAAATCTCCCCCTCCCGACTATGTGGAGGTGTTCGCCATCCCGGCGATCAAACAACATATTTCAAACTTTTCTCTTGGTAAAGCTTTAGTCAACATATCAGCACCATTATCATCAGTATGAATTTTCTCAAGTTCTAACAATTTAGCATCGAGAACATCTCGTATCCAATGATACCTTACATCGATATGTTTAGACCTAGCATGAAAGGTTGAATTCTTACCAAGATGAATAGCGCTTTGGCTATCACAAAATAAAACATACCTCTCTTGGGTAAAGCCAAGTTCTTGCATAAATCTCTTCATCCAAAGCAACTCCTTGCACGCTTCGGTCACTGCAATGAACTCTGACTCAGTAGTGGACAATGCAACACATTTTTGCAATCTGGATTGCCAAGCCACAGCTCCCCTTGCAGAAGTAATTAAGTAACCCGAAGTGGACTTTCTGGAGTCAATGTCTCCAGCCATATCAGAATCTGTATAACCAACTAGAACAGGTTTCTCATTGCCGAAGCAAAGTTTCAAGTTGGAAGTACCCCGAAGATATCTCATAATCCACTTCACTGCATTCCAATGCTCTCTGCCTGGATTAGAAAGAAACCGACTGACGGTGCCAACAGAATGAGCTAAGTCAGGTCTTGTGCATACCATTGCATACATCAAACTACCCACGGCTGAAGCATAAGGAACCTTTTGCATGCCTTCCTTCTCTTCTCTTGTGGAAGGACTCTGCTTGATACTCAATCTAAAGTGTGTAGCAAGAGGAGTGCTCACCACTTTAGCTTTGTCCATACTAAACCTTTGAAGTACTTTTTCAATGTACTTCTCTTGTGATAACCACAATTTCTTGGCATTTCTATCACGTGTGATCCTTATGCCAAGAATTTGCTTTGCTGGCCCCAAGTCCTTCATCGCAAAGGATTTACTCAACTCTTGCTTTAACATATTAATCTTAGAAGCATTACGACCAACAATAAGCATATCATCAACATAGAGCAACAAAATAATAAAATCATCACCAGAGAATTTCTTGACAAAAACACAATGATCAGAAGTAGTCTTCTTATAGCCATGCTCCCCCATAACAGACTTAAACTTCTTGTACCATTGCCTCGGAGCTTGCTTCAAACCATACAAGCTTTTCTTTAATTTGCACACATAGTCCTCTTTTCCTTGTGCAATGAAACCCTCTGGCTGCTCCATGTAAAGCTCTTCTTCTAAATCACCATGAAGAAAAGCGATTTTCACATCCATTTGCTCGACTTCCAAGTCATAATAGGATGCCAAACTCAATATAGATCTGATAGAGGACATTTTTACAACTGGAGAGAATATTTCCTCAAAATCAATCCCCTTTTTCTAACTGAAACCCTTGACGACCAATCTAGCTTTGTATCGTGGAGTTGAAGAATTCTCTTCTTGCTTCAACCTGTAAACCCACCGATTTTTCAAAGCTCTTTTACCCTTAGGCAATTTCACCAGCTCAAACGTATGGTTGTCATGTAAAGATTTAAGCTCATCTTTCATAGCATCAACCCACTGATATTTGCATTCACTCCTCATAGCCTCTTCATAACACTCCGGTTCTTCCCCATCAGTTAAAAGAACATATTGATCAGAAGAATACCTCACAGAAGGCTGTCGATCTCTAGTAGACCTCCGAAGTGGAACTGCTGGTGGAGATATAGGTCCTTGGTGTTGATCATTCACAACACTATCCATGGGAGCATCAAAATCACCCATACCCTGCTGGTCATCATGGACATCTTCTTGCATGCCATCCTCAACTGGATTTGGCGGAGGGGTTAGAGGAATTGGATCCATGGCGGTCAAGTCATCACTATTCTGTGGATCGGTTTTCTCCGCCTTGTCAATGTCATCAATGGTCTGATCCTCAATGAAAACAACATCTCTGCTTCTAACAAGCTTCTTTTCAACTGGGTCATATAACCTGTACCCAAATTCATCTTGACCATAACCAACAAAGATACATTGACGAGTCTTGGCATCTAACTTTGACCTCTCATCCTTTGGAACATGTACAAAAGCCTTGCAACCGAACACACGCAGGTGATCATATGACATATCCTTACCAAACCAAACTTTGTCTGGAACATCACCTTGCAAAGGAACACTTGGAGACAAATTAATCACATGTGCCACTGTATACAAAGCTTCACCCCAAAAAGATCTAGGTAACTTTGCATCTGAAAGCAAACATCTGACTCTCTCAATCAATGTTCTGTTCATTCTTTCGGCTAAGCCATTCAACTGTGGTGTCTTAGGAGGTGTCTTTTGATGTCTGATTCCCTGTGCACGACAATAATCATCAAATGGTCCACTATATTCGCCACCGTTATCAGAACGGATGCACTTCAACTTCTTCCCAGTTTGCCTTTCAACTGAAGCCTGAAACTGTTTGAACACATCAAGCACTTGGTCTTTTGTTTTCAAAGTATAGACCCAAAGTTTTCTTGAATGGTCATCAATAAAAGTCACGAAATAAAGTGCACCACCATACGACTTTACTTTCAAAGGACCACAAACATCAGAATGTACCAACTCTAGCAAATCTGATTTTCTTGAAGGAGGATGACTCTTAAATGAAACTCTTCTTTGTTTTCCAGCCAAACAATGAGCACAATTCTTCAGTGTAGCATTCTTCAACCCAGAAAGTTGATTCTTCTTGGCCAGACAATTAAGCCCCTTTTCACTCATGTGACTAAGCCGTTTATGCCATAGCACAGTTGAACTATCATTTTCCGTCACATTAACAATGCCTCTGGAAATTGAAGACTGCATCAAATATAAATTTGAACACTTCTTTCCTCGAGCCACAACGAATGAGCCTCTAGTCAATTTCCACTGACCATCACTGAAGGTGTTACAAAATCCCTCATCATCTAGCTTTCCCGCTGAAATCAAATTCAAACGGATATCCGATGCATGTCTGACATTTTTTAGCGTCAACTTTGTTCCATTGCTAGTTTCCAAACAGACATCTCCCATGCCAACAACATGTGCCAAGCCATCATTACCCATCTTCAATACCCCAAAATTACCAGGCGTATAAGATGTGAAGAATTCCTTCCTAGACGTGACATGAAGTGAAGCACCAGTGTCTATTACCCAACTTGTCTTGTCGCATGCTAAGTTGATCACATTCTCATCACAAGTAACCAACAAATCATCAGAGGTAGCAGTAGTAACACGATCATTCTTTCCATGATCTCTCTTCTCTTGTTTATCACTACCACCTTTGTTCTCTTTCCTCCACTTGTAGCAATATTTCTTGATATGGCCCATCTTGCCACAATGATGGCACTCAACATTTTTAAATCTTGATCTTGACTTGCTTCGGCTTTTATCTCTACCCGTTTCATTTTTGCTCCTACTTCTCCCCCTATTTTCAGTAACTAGAACCTCAGACTGTGATGAAGAACCCTGAGACTTTCTTCTCACTTCTTCATTCAAAACACCATTCTTGGCAAGTTCCAAAGTTACTACACCATTAGGAGCAGAATTAATAAGTGAAACTCGAAATGTTTCTCAAGAATCCGGTAGAGTAGCAAGCAACCAAAGCCCTACTACTTCATCCTCAAATTTGATGCCCATACCAATTAACTGATTCATAACTCCTTGAAACTCATTCAAGTGATCAGCCACAGTTGTTCCTTCTTTATACTTCAGTTCCATCATCTTTTTAAGCATGAACAACTTGTTATTGCCAGACTTTAAAGCATACAAGTTTTCAAGCTTGTTCCACAATGTGCGTGCATGTGTCTCTTGATCAATGTGATTGTAAACATTTTCCTCAACAAATTGGCGAATAAAAGCACACACCTGCTGATTCTCAAATTCCCATTCCTCATCACTTTTAGATTCGGGTTTTTGAGTAGCAAAGACAGGAAGATGCAAAGACATCACAAATAACAGGTCTTTCATTTTATTCTGCCACAATTGATAATTTGTGCCATTCAAAATAATCATTCTACTTGTGCCAGCCTCCATAATTACACAACAACACAATCAAAGCTCTGATACCAGTGTGATGGGCAGAAACCGAACTTACCGAAAAATCGGGAAAGCACAACCGGTAGTTCTTTCTCTCCCAATTAACAGGATCTGTAAATATGGTACTAAATTGCACAAGAGATATATATATATATACTCCAGCAACACAAATTCAACCAAGGATAATCACAAACAACCAATCACACGAGACACACAACTTTTACGTGGAAAACCCCTTTAAATCAAAGGGTAAAAACCACGGGACTTAAGAGTCCAGTCAAAATCTCCACTATAATGAGAGTGTGTTTACAATATCACAATAATTCAGCTAACACAATGAGTACACAACTCTAACTTAGCTATTAACAAGTGATATTAAAATCAAAGAGAGAAAGTTGAAAAATCACCAAAAACGTGACTACTATTCGGACACAAAACAGAACGTTATAGTGTTCAGATGGAAATTCTCACCGTACACAATCAGCATCTACGTATCCTATAGCCACTGCCAGAAAATCAAGAAGATCGGACCACGGATGAACCTCCGATCGACGACTTGATCAAAACTGTGCAAACTCACTCTTTCTTCTCTTCACCGCCGCCTCTCCTTTTTTTTTTTTTTTAGCTTCTGACTCTACTAACTCAAAATACAACAACCCTTTCAATTAAAAGGGCTAAGGGCAAAAATGGTCTTTCCTCCACATGAGAGGGACCCATGCCCAACATATATTTCAATATAAAATTTTAGATTCAATGATTGTTTATTGAACTATGACATAAGAGCCATTTTGTTCATATAGAAAATAATATATCTTAATTGTTTTATTCATTTTTATATTTCTTTAATAAGAATATAACTACAGTTAACATTACAAAACATCAACCAACTAAATAACCCTTTAAACTAATAATCAGCCAATCAGTACGAGGCTATATAGAGAATTTTTTTGGATATAAAAGAAGCCAAAACTTAAGAAAAATTGAAGAAGGGGTATTTATAAGTGTTAGAGATCGAACTTTAACCTTACGAGAATTCATCTCTTAAGAGAGGTACATATCATTTGGGTTAAGTCTTAAATTGTATATAAAGAAAATTTAACATAACGTATATACCTAAAAGGTTTTAAGTCTTCTACCTTATATCAATATTCTCATTAGCTATAGAAATTTTAGATTTTGAATCATATGATATAAGATAATTATTAGTAGTGACAAACTTGTGCAATTTTATTGTAAGGTATGTGCTAAATTCACACGGTTTCAACTTCAAAATGGCTGAATAGAAAAAAATTGTAAACTCTAATTTTGAAGTCTTTGAGGAAATATTTTAACAATTAAAGTTTAAAATTTTATTTTGAAAGTATCAGATTTGAATCTTGAAATAAGATTTATGGGATAAGAAATGATTTATGGGTTGTATTTTTTTTTTTGTATAATTTTGTTTCATATTATTTCGCATTGATGTGATCAATTATCTAAAAAATTTAAGATAATAGATCGAAAAGAATTCAATTATTATATTTAAATTTAAATACTATTATAGTCTCAAATTCACAATGTAGATTTGCTTTAATTTTTTTTTTTTTTTTATAAAAAATGTCACAGTGGTTAAAGATGTTTGAATTCAAAATAGTTGATTTTTTTTATTTAAAAAATTTGATTATGCATCATGATTTAAATGGAAGAGATATATGCCGACGTGAAATAATTGTTTGATATAATCATTTCTCTATTGAATATCATTTTTTAAAGGTGATTACATTAATCTACTGAACTAAACCCTGACTTCTAGATTTACTTTAACTTCCTTAATTAACATATGTTAAAGTCATTTTTATATAAACCTATCTAATTAAGCCTAAATTAATCGACAAAGATTACTGTTAGAAAATTGACTCTAAAACCACCGACATTTATAATGGAAAAAAAAAGTCAAAAACACCCTATTTTTCTCTATTTGAGCATCGGATGCTTAGAAAAATCAATTGTCAAAATGGGTTTCTTATCCAAAAATTAAAATCTCAAAAGCAAAATTTTGTTCATTAAATTGTAATGTGAAAGATTTTAACTGGAGATGCCTTGACAATAAGGATTTTGTGGGAACTGAGAATACCACCAAATTTTTGAAAGGGATTTCCAAAGCATTTTCCGGGAAAATTCTAAGTAAGAAACAGCCAAATATTGTGTAGCTATAATAAAACTGTGAAGGAAACTCCAATTCAAGCTTTAATTAGGTGGTCCTCAAATCTCACATGTTAGTTTAATTATTTGCAGTCCCTTTCTCTGAAATGTACTAAGTTTCTGACTATGAAGCACATATACTTTTATCAGGAGTGTTCTAAGTGTCGGACACGGATATAGTAGAGTACGTATCGGACACATGAGGACACGTAAAAAAAAAAATCAGACACGGTCAAAACACGACTGGACATGTCCGGACACACGATGAAAGTTTTTTTGTTTTTGCATTCTTCTCCCAAATATGAAATTAACAATAAATAATTTGGTTCTAATGGATTTTTTAAGGTTCAAGTTTTTAAACTCAAAAATAAATTTAAAAAATTAAAAAATTATTTATATGTTAATATTTAATTAAAAATATCAATTTTATATTTTTATTGTATATTATTATATAAAAAATATTTATTATTGCCGTGTCCTTTTGTACCCGTATTCTAATTTTTTAAAAATTCTCATATCACCATGTCCATGTCATATCGTACATGTATTACGTATTCGTGCTTCCTAGGTTTTTGATGTCCATGGTAAGGGAATGGGAAAGTTGTGAGAAAACTTTCATGGACGCATTCAAATAAATAAATTAAAAACAAAAGAATCTTCATTGGTTAGAACTTAGAACTTCGAACACCCATAATTTTGCAGCTGTAGTTAGCTGACAATTAAACTAACGCCTCTTCTTCCATTAATGGAGCTACAAACTAATTAAGGAGAGCTACCTAATAATTCAAATGTACTAGTACATGACCTAGCTATAGGAAAAGAAAATTTAAGAGAAAAAATTATTTGAGAGGGAGTACTATTTGCTTGAATAGCTACTAAAAAAAAATCAATTGAAAAAAAAAATGTGCCAATTGATTAGGGTTTCATCATGTAGCTTGAAAATAATGTTGTTAATTTAATTTTTGCTATGAATCAATTAGTTCCGATTAAATTTCGTCGAAATTGAAATGATTTTAAGGATGGATAATGAATTTTTAAAATTTATAAATAAATGAGAAAGAGAGAGAGTTGCCTAGCTAGCTACTTGCATTTGCATGGACATATATCAAGTTTGTTAAGAAAGTCTATATTATTCAATTTTTTTATTTTTTAAGTATTTATATTGGATACTTGTGTTCGACAACATATATTTAGATATGAATATGAAAATATGATTTTTCAAATATATAAAAAAAAAGTTAAAAATTTAAATATATTCATATCAAATATATCTATATATCTATATTTCATATTCACTCGAATTTGAATAAAATAATATTTTGTTCTAGTAGTGAAAATGAATGAGTAAAAGCATAGTCAAATTCTAGTACAATAAGCTGATAAGATAGCACTACGGTAATCATGTTTCACGACTCCAAGCACTAGCATTAATCCAGTACGAAGAAATAGATGTAGAAAAATAGGGTATTGTTTAAAGTAATTCTGTAAAAATAATAAAATCTCGTACATAACATAATATTAAAAAATCAAAAAATAAATTATTATTTTAATTAAACATGTCATCGACCATGAAACAACAATTATTTTCATAATAAATAATATATATTAAGCATATTAATATATTATTACAAGTTCTCATACATATATAATTTTTTTTTTTTTTTTGCAAATAAATTAACTTCCAATCATTCTTTACACATTTAATTTCTTTATATATATATATATATATATATATCCTATTTTTGACTTGAAAGAGATAAAAATAAGTATCATTGCTTAAATCATGCTCGTGGAACATGAAGGGTTTCACATGGGAGGATGAAAGGTACGTGACTAGAATTATTCATTGGTCAAATCATGTTGGATCAAGTTCGAATTGTAAAAAAAAAATTGCTGGTCAAAGCACGATCCAGTTTGGCTCGTTGAGTTCGAAAATTTCATTTTAGTATTTAAAATATATTAATATTTTTATAATTACATTTAAATAAAATATTTTTATTAATTAAATAATAATTCAAATCCAATCAAATTGAGTTTAAAATATCATGTTCAAAACTCGACCAAAATCGAATCAGATCCATCATACCAAACAAGTCTACTTGTGACAATGGTCAGACATAGAGCCAAAAATTGTACAAATAATGATTTTCTTGAACAACCTAAATATATGCAAAAATGAGATACCCATTTTTGTTATTTTTTCACAACACTAGTTTATTGTAGCATGCCTTTATTTTTAGGTACAACCATATAAAGTCTACATGGCAAATTAACAATAATTTTCTTTCTCCTTTTGGTCCATACCAAAATTTTGATTTTATTAGCTGGAGAGAACCCTTACCTTGGATTCTAATTACTAGCAAAATTATGTGAACATAAATTAAAATCTCAATTCTCTTCTTAATTATTACTGAAATTTTAGATACTAACAATTATGGGCAAACAACTTGTTCATGAGTCGGACTTAGATAAATTATTTTGTAATTTGAATCGGACTTAATTAAACAAACAAAAAATAAATTTTTTGAGTCCGAGTCCAACCTGATCCATAAATAGATAAATTTAAGTTTCTAACCAAAGTATGTGGTGGGGATTAATTGCACTTTGTTCCTTTGAAATCTTAAAAAAAAAAATTTGTACAAGGAGTCATTTTAGGTATAAATTAAAAATATATTATTCTTGAACAATATTTAGAATGATTTTTATTGAGATTTTAGTTTGAAATTTGAATATTGGTTCGTCAGTAATCATAAAATCCCTATATCTTTCGCAGCTCTGAATGACCAGCATGAACATCAAGATTTGGAAGAATTATAAAAAAAGAATAAAGGTATTTCGGTACATAAAAGTATCTTTATAAATTATAACCGTAAGAAAATAAAATTATATGTAAAAAGCTTAAATACTTAAACATTTGACTAAATAGTAGATATATGTATCATTCTACTTAGACCTGCTCATGGGTCGGATAGTTCATCCGACTCGGCAAGTCCGATCCGTATTGGACAAGGTTTGGATAAGAATTTTTGTGATTCGGGTCTGCTCGACCCGAATCACTGTTCATTTATTAAAAAATATATATTTTTAAAAAAATTATAAAAATATTAATGTTTATTATATTTATGAACAATGATCAGGTCGTAAGTCGGCCCGGGCTCGCCCAAGGCCAGGCTTGGGTAAGGAATTTTTTTTCTTCGGTTCGCGGCCCAACTTATATGCAAGTTATTTCTACTTAATGAACCGGATTAACACCCAAATAAATGTGTACGTTAGACCTGCTTATGGGTTAGGTTGTCCATCAAGCATGCGAGTCGAGTCTTGGACTGAGATTTTTTAAAACTCAACTCAACTCGGCTCAAATATTATTTTTATTTGATTTTAATTAAATATTTTTAAATATTAAAATAAAATTTTTAATATTATTTTAAATAATGAGTTAATCGAGTCAGATCCAACTTGAGCAAAGCCTTTAAAATGTCGACCAAACTAGATTCAGCATATAATATACATACACTCCTTAAATAATAAAAGAAAAATCTATGATAAGAGTTTAATTTGAATCTTCCTTCTTTCAAAATAAAAAAATAAAAAAATTGCTAGCAAGAACTTTCCTTTGGACAATAAACCTTTTTATAACAAAAAGGTTATTATTTTATATCTATATATATAAATAAAGATAAATTAAATTGATGAAGAAACGAACAAAAAATACGAAGTTGCATGGAAACTGTGTTTCTTAAACTTATCTGTACTCAAAGTCTCTTTCTACACCCTCCTTCTTGCCTCCCTCTCTTACTTTCATATTCTTCTTTGTTCTTTACCTCTTTATTTTCTTCGAAGTACCCTTCAAAGTAAAATACTTTCTAATTTAGTTTGTTTCTCTAGAAACTTTCCCTTCTTTTCTTTGTTAGAATTAGGGATGAGCATTTGATCGATTTAATTTTAAAATATCGATAACCGATTAAACCCATACAACCGACCGACAAAGAAGTTCCGAATTGAACCGTTCGATTGATTAGTTCGGTTTTTCTATTTCCGGTTTTTTATAATGAGTTATTGGGTTATTAAGGGTATTGTTTAGGTTTAAATAAAAATTATTATTTACTTTTTTTTAATTAAATGTCGATTTTTTCGGTCGGTTCTGTTTTAAGAAAAAATCGCACACCGACCGAATATACACGTTTAAACCGAACGTGTTTATCGATCAGTACTGCAACGGAACCAACCAAATCGAATTAACCGAATAACGTCAATTTCAGTCGGTAAGTTCGGTATACCGATATCCTGCACACCCCTAACTAGAATTGTTTTTTTTTTTTTTGGTTTTTTTTTTTTTTTAAGTTTGTAATTATTAATTAGGTTACAAAATTGGAGATAAATCTATATCATTTCATATTCCCATCATTATATTTCAGAATTTGAATTGAAAACTTTCAAATTATGATATAAAATTTTATATATCGTTCTTAATTCTACATTAAAAATTTGTAAAAAATTCATCGTAATATATATGTAAAAATTTAAATTTATACTTGTGAAGTATTTTATAGGTTGGATGCAGGTTTTTATAAAATCGTGAAATTTTTCGGATGAAAACGGATAATATCTTATAAATTGATATCGATTTCCACAAAAATCGATAAATTTTGGTACGATGTGCAATTGATTACCTTGCTTAGTCCTCATTTTACCACACAACTATATAATTGTGATGTATCAACATTTCGCCTATGAAATATATTTAATAATCATTTATTATCAATTAAATTCTCAAAAAAAAAAATCAGTATTTTTCATTAAATTAATTTGAAGGATTGTGTTAATGATAAAATTATTATATATAGTAATAGTTTTTATAAATATATTAGAAATGATAAAATAATATTGTCAATTATTGAATTTAATACAATACAATACAATACTATTATATTATAAATAATATATTAATTAATTTTAAAAACTATATTAAAACACTGTTAGCAAAACCCAATTTTGAAAGCTATAGATAACGTTACGACTTACGAGGACAACAATCTAGCTGTGGAAAATAATTAGAAAAGTACCTTTTCCTAGTTTCTGAATTCTTGGATTTTGTAGGAGTTATCACGAAATCGTGACGTATTTTAATTGATTTTGTTTTAAATATTTAAATTGGATAAATTTAATTATTTAAAATGTAAATCTTATTTTAATTAAAATTTTGTGATTACAATTAAATTGCGTCAAAATTTCAGCACAATAATTTCCTAAACTCAATTCAATTTTGCATCAAATACCTTCTCCTTGAAATATTTTAAATCAATTTTTAATGACCGAGAGGGCAAAGGACAGGCACTCATAAACACACAAGTTAAAAGTGAGATTTACAAATTTTAAAAAAATTGAAAAATTCCAAATTTATTAAAAGGCGAATAAAAAAGAGAATAATAATTGCTTAAGGAAACATCGACTTTTTTTTTCATTTTGAAAATTTTAATTTATTTTTAACTCTCAAACTTTAATTTTTATCTACATAATTCATTTAAAGAGGACACTATTTATTCAAGTCCTTTTGAATTCATAACCTCAACGAACCTATCCATATGTTACCTGAGTTAATTAATTAAATATTATTAATTAATAAGTTGGGGGACTTTCTTTTTTTGGATAATTAAGTTGGGGGACAATCGCTTTAGCTAATTAATTGATTTTGAAGTTTTTTTTTTGTTGTTGTAAAAAGATGGTCCCTAAACGGGTCCCATTTTTTAAATGACTCCCTTTTTTTTGGGTGCTTTTTAATTAAATTTATTTATGAATTAGATTATTCATCCAAAAATTCATTGGATATTAAAAAAATTTGAATAAAAATTTAAAAACGGTCCAGACTCGTTTTAATAATTAATGTGCTATTTTTAACAACTAGGCCTTCGATGATTGCATATCTTCCTTTATTTTACAGAATCTAATCATCAAGAAAATAAAAAAGAAAAAGAAAATTGACTAGACGGGAGTGCATACCTTTGCTTTCCTCTTTCAAGACTATCAAGTAGTTTAGACTTTAGTCCCATGGGAAATCTTTGAAAAAATGCAAAAAACTCAACCATGTAAAACACATGCCATTAATTAAATCTCCACTTACTAAATTAAAACTATTCTAATGAACTTCATCATGTTCATGCATATTGACAAAAACTGAATTCGGAGTTTAATTTATTAAATTGATTTATGTAATTGTCTTTAAAAATAATATTAGTAAGTTTGAAGTTTGAATTTTAATATGTATAATTCATTCTCTTATCTCATAGTATAACCTCTCTTTTTAAAAAAAAAAATATATATATACATATATATTTAAAGTAGTCACAAGCTAATCAGGAGGCGAAATTAGAAGGGGACAGGCAGAAACTTTGGACCCCCAAATTTTTTAAGACCTTTAGAATATTCTTATATAATCTTTTGAAAAAGAGGTACAATTATATTTGCCCCTTTAAATTTTTTTAATTTGGCCTCTCCTTTGTAAAATTTTGTAGTTTAATATGATAAGTTTGATAACACTTTTAATTTAGACCTTATTCATTATTATTAGCTTGATTCTCTATTTATCTTTTCAATCAATAAAATATATACATTTACATTAATTAATATATTAATAATTTTTATTCCATACTCATAAGAGAAAAATAAATAAAAAAACAAATCATTGCAATATTGAATATAAATTGTGCATTTTACTTTTTCTAAATTTATGTAATCTTATGTTTTCTTTCAAAATATGAAATAATTCTATGTTTTCTTTAGTTATTTTAATTAGGCTATAATTTTTTTTTTATATTAAGACTTTAATTTCAACATGAATTATAATGTTTGAAAATTAATTTTTTTTATTCATTATAAGGAATTTATATATTGTTTGTAATTTTAATATCATATATAATATTTAAATTTAATGTTTTCATATTAGAGTTATTCATGGGCCAGATCAAGTCAGACCCACATATCAAAAAATTTTGTTTGTCCAAAGATCTTGGCCAAATCAAACCGACGGGTAACCCAACCATTGAACAAATTTATTTCATATACAACTTTTATTTTTACTTTAAATCCTTATATATATTTTGGCCCTCCCTCAACTGTATTTATGGCTTCGTCTCTGAAACTAACTAATAATAAATATATATTTCTCCTTAAAATAATTTTTTTATAAGAAAAAGTTGGTACTTGTAAACTGCATACTCTATATAGCAAATTTTTCATGTTAATTTTCGCATTTTTTTATTATACAATGAATCTTATTCATTTTTAATCATTTGGGTGTTTTTGGATATATCAAACTATTTAATTTTCCTTAATTATTTTTTGGGTTAACTCTTTTTTTTTTTTTTTTTTTCAAAAATCTTAGGACAGTGAAAATTAAAGACAAAATGCAGAGTTTTTTCCGACAGTAGGGCGATTTAAAATTTTTATTCCTAAATGGGGTTGTTTATTTCCCTACATAGAATATTTTGAGCCGCATCAAAATTTTCTTTTTTTTGCTTTCCTCTTTCATATTTCTCATTGAAGAACCAAAAGTCAAGACATATTGATGCCTTGCTGCTGTAAATTTGAGATCTTAGCAGCAAATTTTGCTTATAATATTTTCTAAGAATCTCAACTTTCTCATATGCAACATAAAGATGAACTCCCTAAAAAATGGGCTATATCCGTGACTAGAAATGATGATATACAACCACAATCAAAGCCAAATGCTTTAAAATTTCAAACATTTTTATGAATTTTGGAATTTCGATATCTCGTCATAAAATTCCTCGAAATCTACAATTAAAATATCTAATCTGCTTTTGGCAAAAGAAAAAAAAATTCAATATGCCAATTTAATCTAGAGTCTGAACTTTACCTCTTTACTCTCAATTATTGTTTTGGTTCTCGAAATTAGAAAAGTAATAATATATAAGAGGAAAAAAACAAATATTTTGATATATTTATTTGAATGATCCCATTCCCAGGCCAACTTGGATGATGGAGGAAGACTAGATTTGCAGATTTGGCATTTGAGTTGCTGTTTAAACAAAGAGAACTTTGAAAGTCGGGAAAAGAAGAGTAAAAAAGGTTAGCAGTCAAGTTTTCAATGTTTAAAACTGTGTATCGTGGCAGTGATGTGGTTTAGAGTATCGCTTTTAGATAAACAAGTTTAAAATAACGCTTATCGAAAAATAAAGATTTTAAAACATCCCACTATAGGAAAAAGCTCACAAAATGCATCATGGTCAAGGGCATTAAAGTACATTAAAAAGTTTGTCTATACATATATATATATATATATATATATACATATATATATATATATATATAAGTGTCTCTTCCTAGTTCCAGCTCTCCAATTATTATTTTCTCATGTTTCAATCCAAGCCTCTAACAGTTTCTGCTTTTTTTTTCCCCTCCGTACCTCAAATGACAATCTCTCATTAGCTCAAAATTTTTATTTATTTATTTATTTATTTATTTATTTCTTCTTTCTTTCTTTTTCGAGTGAACACGAATTTTCACTTTCACATGTAACGCACATGCAATATTTTACGGACAATGATGACGAAGAAGAAATAAAAGAAGAAGAAGAAATGGAAGAAGAATTATTAGAAGATGAAGTTGATGGGCGAAAAGGTTGGTCTTTAGGGCAAGTTTTAGACCCAAGAGCCAAATGGGTTCAAGAATGGAATAGGGTTTTCCTCCTGGTATGTGCCACGGGCCTTTTCGTAGACCCATTATTCTTCTACGCTCTCTCTATTAGCGACACGTGTATGTGCCTCTTTGTCGACGGGTGGTTCGCCATCACGGTGACGGCACTCCGATTCATGATCGACACGTTGTACATGTGCAACATGTGTCTGCAACTCAAAATGCTTAAGAGATTATCATATGTCCGCAATAATGACGAAAGTCGAGGTGGAGATGAAGGTGAAAGCGGAGGAAAAAGAAGTACTCGGCCTCGTGGTGCGAATGCTCATTGCATGGCCTTCAAGTACTTGAAAGCTAAGAAGGGATTTTTCTTTGATCTCTTAGTAATCCTACCTCTACCTCAGGTAAATAATTTTAAAGATTATATTTACAAGTTTTTTTTTGTTTGTTTTGTTTTGACGTTAGTGTTAGAAGAGATGACAAGTGCATACCATTTATCATTTTTATGCATGCAAAGGATACCCCTTGCACATAATAACAAACATGTGAATTGTGAATTTGTGATGCAACCTTGTCGTTTTTTTTTTCAGTTTTAGAAAAGGTATAACGGGAAGAATAAAAAGTTCAAAAGATTATTTTCACTCTCCCTTTATCTTCTTCATATTTCTTTTTTCACATTAATTGTCCATTGCTTTTCCTAAATCACACTTAAATTGATTTTAAGAGTAATTTTAATTTTAATTATATATATATATCATTACGGCTTACGTTACATGAATACGAGATAAAGTGTCAAATATGAGTACGTAATATTTTTAATAATATGAATATTGAAAGTGTTTAAGACATGTTGAACACGATCGAGTACATAGGATCATTGAGTTGATACTAGACTTGTTCAAGGGCCGGGCTATCCGTCAAAATTCGAAGGTCAGTCCGATATTTGGAAGGATTTGGACAAATTAAAATATTAAGCTCGAAATATGAGTTTGGACAAAAAGTTGAAGCCCTTTTAAAAAATGGGTCGGGCCTTGACTCCAACAATCAAGGCCCGAGCCTAGTTCGACTCGATCGGTTTTTCATTTATATAATATATTAATTTTAATTTTAATTATATATATATTATATAATTTATATCATATAAAAAATAAATATGTATAATATTTTAGTGTAAACATTTAAGTTATCCATGTTTTATAACTTAATAAAAGAAAAAAAATTACTAAAAATTAAATATTTGTTTAAATTTTTTTAGAAAAAAAATATGAGCGGGCCTAAACGGGTTTTGACTATCCATTTACAAGTATGAACGGGTTTGAGTAGAATTTGAAGCCTGTATTTCTGGTCAGACCGGATTTGAACAAGTATATATAATGTTGATACCATACTTAAGAATTAGGTCCGACTCGAACCCGACCCGATTCATGAACAATTCTAGTCAATACCCATTATAAATTATAATAATATCAAATGCTCGTGGGTAACATGAATTTGAAATGTAATGAAGATTGTACTATGGGTGGCAATTCCATCTCTATTGAAGAAAGGATCGGTAACCCTAGTAATGATGGTGTTTTTGATCATCTTCCTCTTCCAATACCTTCCGAAGATTTATCACTCCGTTTGCCACTTACGTCGTATGCAAAATCTTTCCGACTACATCTTTGGAACCGTTTGGTGGGGGATTGCTCTCAATATGATTACTTATTTTATCGCCTCACATGTAAGTTAATTTAATTTACCTTTATTTTCAATTAAGTGCTAAGTACAAATCTTTTGATAATAATTTCAGTTTCTTTTTAAAGTCATGATACTTTTGGTTTTTATAAGGTAATGACATTTTGTTTCTTTTTCATTAGTAACAAAAAGTATAAAATAAAAAAAAATAAAAAAAAATTGATTGGTTGGAGTGGTAAGCGATTTCAACCAGGACAAAGGTTTGAGTCTTAGGAGTCACTAATATTGAGAGTGCTTTACCATTACGCTTCCCGACTTGAATAGGGATTAATCTTTCATCAACCATAAAAAAACGAGAGATACCTGAGTTTAGAAAAGAAAAAAAAAACCCTAAAAAACTATACTTTTGCTTTTAGATGAAAGTGGGAGAAGTTTTTATGATAAAGTTTAAAGTTTTAAGTCTCAACAATCTTGGGTTGATAAAGTCTTTGAGTAAGACTTTTAACAATGCCAAAATAGTTTTGTCTTATATATTCTCACAGATAGAAAAAGATTAGAGACAAAAGGAAAGTGAAAAAAAGTTTTCCCAAAGGTAAAAAATCATATAATAATGAGTAATTTTCAATCTCCTATTTGTTAAATCGTGATTCATGTGGGAGATAAATAGTTTAGGTCATGTTACAAACAGTTAGGACTTAGGAGAAAATATATCATTAAAATAATCATCCGAAATCTTGTAAGTTTTAGATAGAGGTGTTTATGAGTCCGAATAAATTTGGGTCTGAAAAGTTTTATTTTTGTTTACCCAAGTTCGGACTGGTTTAGGTCTGAAATCTCGTTTCATTATATAAAAATATTAAAAAAAATTATTTTTATATTAATATTTAATAATTAAATTTAACTAATTTTTTTATTAAATAAATAGTAATTCGGACTGACTTGGGCAGACCTGATTACAAGTTTTTTTATTTAGACCTAGTTCAATTCGAGCTGAACTTGTTGGACCGGACAGGTAGCTCGTCCATGGACAAGTCTAGTTCCAGATATTATGGAACTTTAGATTCCAAAAAGATTGGTAAGATTTAAGAATGTTACTAATTAATTCATAAGCTTATTAAAATATTAATTTCATAGTCCACATTAGATCCTCAATTATTTAATACAACTAGTATTTATTGTCACGCATGTGACATGTGAATACTCGTTATTTTATTTAATTTTAAATATAAAATTGTATATTTTACAAATAATTAAAATTAATAAATGTATTAAAATGTAAAGTTTGTTCAATGTTTCAAATTATATAAATTTATTATTTTAATTTTAATATAAAATTAAAATTAAAATTTATGAAAATAAAGAAAGTCAATGTAAAGTTTAACTTTTTTTTTTATCAAATAAATTCATTTACATGTTAAGATTAATGAAAAGTTAAAACTATGAAAATAAAGTAATTCAATGTAAAATTTAACAAATTTTGTTTATCATCAAATAAACATATTTAATGAAATTAAAAATTTTACTTATAAATTGGATAAATATTATTAATAATAAAAATATTTACAATGTTAATTTAGAAATATAATTAATAATAATTACTATTTTTATCAGTTCAAAAGCTTTTCACATTCATACTTTTATATATATTATTATAGATATAGATATAGATATAGATATATATATATTATAGATAGATTATACATTATAGATATAGATAAATGTCATGTAATTGTCATTTTATGAAATTATTAATAACTAGAAACACTTTTGGGAAAAAACAATTTATAATAAAAATATGTTACTTGACCTAAGACTAGCTAGAAACTTGATGAAAGAAAAAAGATTTTACTACTTAAGTTTCAATTTTTTCACATATTTTATGGTTATTTTATTTTATTTTCTCTCTCTGTCTCAACCTGTTCGGGCGCCGGCGCAGGCTGCCGGGGCATGCTGGTACTTGCTAGGGATCCAGAGGTCGACAAAGTGCCTAAAAGAGCAATGCAAAGGAGTAGAGGGTTGTAACTTGAGGCTATTGGCTTGCAAAGACCCAATTTACTATGGAACTAGTAATATGGTGAGGGATAGAGCAAGGTTGGTTTGGGCAGAAAACAAGCAAGCAAGAAGTACATGCATTGAAAGTGCTGATAACTATGATTATGGAGCTTATAAATGGAGTGTTCAGCTTGTAACAAATGATAGTCGCCTTGAGAAAATACTTTTTCCTATCTTTTGGGGTCTCATGACTCTCAGGTTTCAGTCTCTCAATCTCTTTAGTTAACTTGAAATTTTCATTTTTGGAACTTAATTTTCTCTTTTATCTAGACCTATTTATGGGTCGGGTTATCTGTTTGGCTTAATTTGAGTTGAACCTAGATAAATTTTTTTGTAAGTCGGGCCGACCCGTCCGGACTCGACTTGAATTACTATTTATTTAATAAAAATATATTTTTTTATTTAAATTTAATTATAAAATATATAAATATTAATATAAAATAATTTTAAATAGTAAAACGGTTTCGGACCTTGCAGGCCCCGCCCATGGATACTTATGCTTCTAACCATTTTTTTTTGGTCGTAAATTATCAGCACTTTTGGGAACTTGGAGAGCACAACAGAATGGCTAGAAGTTCTTTTCAACATCATTGTTCTTACCAGTGGACTTCTTCTAGTCACAATGTTGATTGGAAACATCAAGGTATACTACTATGAATATTTATCGACTCGAAACAAACTCGCAATCAAATTATTATTAGAAAAAAACATTCTTAAGGAAAACGATTCATGTATTCTTGATAATTGTTTATTTTTCTCGATTTCATTTTTGAGATATATTTGATAAATTTCACGTGTAGATAGTAAAATTTTGTGATTGATAAAGATAGGTAGCCTTTAAAGGTGGTAATTCGGATGGGTCGGTTTGGGTCACTTTCGGTTGGATGATTTTGGATTAAAAGAAATTTGATTGTTTCGGGTTATTTAATTTCAAGTTTGAGTTTTTTGAATTTTACATTTAAATTATTTTGGGTTTAAATTGTTGATTTTTAAAAATAAATCAGTTTAATTTCGAGTTCAAGTTATTTTCAGTTTAACTTTTTTTAGATTTGACATTCGAGTTATTCAAGTGTAAGTCTTTTTTGGTCCAAATTGTTAACTTTAAAAATCAAATTAATTTAATTTCGAATTAGTTTTTGAGTTTGGATCATTTCAGTTTCAAGTCATTTTGAGTTTGGGTTAATTATCCAAAAAAAAAAAAACATTTTGAGTTTGGGTCTTTCGGGATTGACACTTGGATTGTTTAGGTTCGGATCATTTCAAATTTAAATTATTGAGTTTTAAAGACAACTCAGTTTAATTTCATATAGTCTTTCGGATCGTTTGAATTTAGGTCATTTTATAATTGGGTTAATTTGAATTTGGATTGTTGATTTTTTTTTCTTCAAATTAAATTAAATCATGGATTCGAGTTCAGAGTTAAACAAAATTTTCAGTTTTGAGTCAATTTTGCCAATTATAATCGATATCTTAGGAGTTAAAAACCATAGATTAATGCCACAATTAAGGGATTTTAATGATGAAAACTAATATCAGCATTGAACAGTCAAAAACAGAAATATTAATGGTGATGATAGTGAAGTTGAAGTAGATGTAACACTAAGGCCTTGAGAAAATGTTTGTTTTGACCAAAGCATACAACCAAGGGATCCCAAGGTCAGGTGGAGCCCATCAAGGATTCTATGTGTCATGATATTGAACAAATCATTGATAATTTCATGTTCAGACATACATAGTACAATTTTGCTTACATAAGAAAGTATGACATTTTGCCACTAATTAACCCACATTCATAGTAGCCCCACACCATTTGCTTATAACTAGTTTTTCACTTTTCTTTTAGAGTATAATAATCAAAAAGAAAAATGATTTGGAAAGATTGTTTTAACATATGTGTTTGTATTGTTTATTTATATGACTTTGTCTATTAAGGTGTTTTTGCATGCAACTACGTCCAAGAAACAAGCAATGCAGCTGAAGATGAGGAATATAGAGTGGTGGATGAGGAAGAGGCACTTGCCTACAAGGTTCCGGCAGAGGGTCCGGCACTACGAGCGACAACGGTGGGCGGCGATGCGGGGTGTCAATGAATGTGAGATGATCAAGAACCTCCCTGAGGGGCTTAGAAGAGATATCAAATACCATCTTTGCCTGGATTTAGTTAGACAGGTAACACCAATATCATAGAAATTATAAACACTAAAATCACTTCCTAGGAGAGGTTTAACTTAAAGTAATAATTAAAAAAAGATGATATTGTTGAGGTCGGGTGAGCTTGGAGTTGACGGATTTGGAAGAGCTATCGGAGGTGAAAAAGAATGAATCTGTTGATTATAAAAAACAGTCAAAGGGGCTCAGGGTTGGAGCTCCTTGCCATTAAGCTTATTCATTTCCTTTGCTTACTTTCCTTATCTCTCTAACACCTGATTGATTTAAACATGGAAATGCGATTTGGAGTTCAAGCTCCGACTCCTCTCTGATTGTTTTATGTGATCAACAAGTCTAGTCTTCCGAACCCGTCAATTCCAAGTTCAACTAAACCTCAACAGATATAAAAAAATTACTAGTACAATTCAGTTTCAAACTTTACAAACAAAATTCAAGAATTCAATTATGAAAACTTAATTAGGAGGAAGACCAAGAAAATAAAGAAATGATCCCTAAATGTGAAATTTCAAACTTTTGCACAAAATTCCATTTTTGATGGGCTAAAGAAGGAATCAGATTCTTTTTAAAAAAGAAAATTCTGGGGTATAAATACTAAATATATTTTAAAAAAAAAGAAAATTCTAGGGTACCAGAATTTGGAATATATTCTTTTTATTATTACCTTACTCTTCGATACACTACGTCCAAATTAGTTTTAGACAATATTTTTTTATAGCATTTAGACAATATTTTTTTATAGCATTTCTCAATGTTGTTAAAAATAGCAAAAGCAACACTTTGACAGTTAACATTTTGCATATTGCTGTTATATATTATAATGACCAATAATTACAACATTTAAAAATTTTTTAAAAGAATTTGACATGTGCTGTTATAAACCTTATCATATAAAAATACTTTTGGTAGCACTTATAATTGCTATCATTGAGATCTTTTGCAGCAAATGAAAAATGCATGCAAAAGATCATGAAAACCTGTTGTAAAGTAAAAATAGCAGCATTTTGATAAGTGTTATTATACATATGTAAAAATGCTACTAAACACATAAGGCTACGACCGCATATACAACATATGAATAAATAATGTCGTATCTTATAGCAACAGTTTTTTAATTTTCACAACAATTCAAAATGTTGTTATATGTCAAATTTGGGGCAGTGATATCTTTGTTTTCAGGTACCATTATTTCAACATATGGATGATTTGGTCTTAGAGAATATTTGTGATCGTGTTAAATCCTTAATTTTCACTAAAGGAGAAACTGTAAGTACCAATTTTGATTTTTTTTTGAGTTGGGAATTGGAATATATAATCACAAATTTAAAAAAAAAATTTGATCCTTGAAATATATAAGTAATTTATCATGAATAAGACTAATTATTATTAGGGCTCGGGTTCATGTCGGATCCAAATATATGTCCTATATTATATTATTTTTTAAAAAATTCATATATTTAAAGAATCAAACTATTCTATCAAGTTGAATATATATCGAATATGAATACTTAAAAAAAAAATGAAGAGTTGGAACTAGACCTGCTCATGGGCTAGGCCGCGGCCCGGAACATTTTCATTTTATTTGCTCAGGCTCGGCACTGGGCTGGCCCGAATTAATGTTTATCCCTTAATAAAAATAAAAAAAATAATTTTTATATATTTTTATAATTAAATTTAAAATCCGAGCCGGGCCTGCTCAGATCACTAAAATGACTGCCAGGCCCGATCCAATTCGGACCGGGCGGGCTGCCCTACCTTGAGCATGTCTAGTTGGAACTAGACTAATTAAGTCATTTATCCCTTGAACAAGCAAACTTGTTCTTATTCATTGATATTGATGTAGATAACTAGAGAAGGTGACCCTGTACAAAGAATGATATTTGTAGTAAGAGGACATCTCCAAAGTAGCCAAGTTCTCAGAGAAGGTGTTAAAAGTTGCTGCATGTTAGGACCTGGAAATTTCAGTGGTGATGAGCTCTTGTCATGGTGTCTTCGAAGACCCTTTATCGAAAGGCTCCCACCATCTTCTTCCACACTTGTAACACTTGAAACTGCTGAGGCATTTGGCCTGGAAGCTGAAGATGTTAAATATGTTACATAACATTTTCGGTACACATTTGTTAATGAAAGAGTGAAGAGGAGTGCAAGGTATTATTCTCCAGGGTGGAGGACTTGGGCGGCTGTGGCGATTCAATTGGCCTGGAGGAGGTTCAAGTGCCGATTAACGCTTACTTCGTTGTCGTTTATTAGGCCTCGAAGGCCATTGTCGAGGAGTAATTCATTGGGGGAAGATAGGCTCAGGCTTTATACAGCTATGCTGACTTCAGCAAAGCCAACTCAAGATGATTTTGATTTTTGAAACGGTGAAAAAAATGTTGCATGGAATGTAGAATTTACTTGGTGAAAGTTTAGCTCTAAGCTCGTATTTTAGGTTGGCGCATGCTCTGATACCATTTCTAACTACTTGATTCGGTATGAGAGTATTGTTTGCTTTGACTCGGCTTGTATTTTTGTCTAAAAAAATGCTTATATCTATAGCTATATGTACCAACATATGTTCAAACTTTCATGTGAAATTGGAGGCCTTAAAATGGCTTCCATTGTTTCAAATGAGCTTATTTTGTTGCAATGATGAACCACATGAAAAAGAGCAAAGTTTAGCAATATCATATAATTAATTAACTTCCATTTGCCAGTATTTCTTATTTCTTTAGATTGCTTGAAAGAACTACTTCACATTTGAACTTGGCCACAAAGCCTAGAGAGGTCCAAAAAGCTATATATGTTACTCGGTTTCGAGATGAGTATTGGATATGGGTATGTGTCCGGTACGGGTATCGAAATCCAAGATTCAACTTCTGAACAAATAAGCTAAAGAAGTCCTGATACCATGTGAAGAAATCACTCAATCTAAAAATTTAAACCATTATTAATCAAGGGTCTAATAAACATATTTAAATATGATATCAATATCTATTTTAGTTGTTGAACTAGCTTATAAATAACCTTATAAAGGCCAAAAAAAAAAAAAGGGGGACTAAGGACCCCCTAGACCCAGTTAGACTTGTCCTTCTCTTTTTTCCATGGCTCCTAAAATTCTAACTTTTTTTTGATAAGTGAATTTTCATTACCCAAAGAAGCAGATAAACTGCTACTATACAATTGAAGCATGATCGTTACAAAAATAGAATCATGCAATTTGAACTGCAAACTATACAGTGGAACTATAGGCTAATACTAACATGGAACTATTTAGGCACCAAGCTATACAGAGATCTCTATTTACAAAATCAAGTGCAATATTCTTCAATCCATACAATCGAAATCTAACTGCCTCTTGAATCTGAAGAAAAATTTGTTGTTGTGAACATTGTCTTCTATCCTGATCATACATTCTTTTGTTCCTTTCACCCCAAATAAGATAGATGCAGACATTCCAAACAATTCGCAAAATTACTGAGATTAAAGCTTTGCCTTTAAGCCTACAGACCACCCATTGCAACTCTTCATTCCAGTTGCTAATCTCTCTATGAACATTACAAGCAGC
Source organism: Fremontodendron californicum (assembly GCA_030761205.1). NCBI lineage: Eukaryota > Viridiplantae > Streptophyta > Magnoliopsida > Malvales > Malvaceae > Fremontodendron > Fremontodendron californicum. Next base: position 2,359,642 of record JAULJL010000030.1, on the reverse strand, counting down.
TTGCAAAACCTTCCTGCATATGCTTTTGGAATAGTCACATTCAAAGAATAGATGGTCTCTAGACTCCATATTAAGTTGACAAAAGACACATTCCTCTCCTAAAGTAATTCCAATGAGATTAATCTGTTTCCCATGAGATTAATCTGTCTTTAGTTGGTATCCTTTTAAGAATAACAATCCAAGTGATTAGTGTATGTTTGGGAATGTGATATAAAATTCTAAATTTCTGTAGAAATAATTAAACATTCCCCTTGTTATTGCCTACTATATTCCTGAAAATATTTCAAGGAAAGCAAATTTAACATAAAATTGGAACTAAGGATTTGGGGAGTCCAGAAAAATCCTGATCTCTTACTGCAGCATTAATTAACCTGGCTGACACTGCCAGGATTGCTTCACCTGTTTTTTTCCAAAGAAAGTTACTACCATGCATTTGCTTCAGGAAATAAGGAATTAGATTCCATGGTTGATTAATTTTTGACCTGGACACAATCTTATCCACATTTAAAAAAAATGCATTTTGTTTGTTGGATAAATGGATATGATTCATTTCTGGAAAACCAAAATTTTCTTCCATCTCCAAGGGGATTAAAACATGTCTTACTGAATTTCCTAGATCATAGCCTAGGAAATTGCAAAATTGCAAGGCTGCCAATGCAAAAATAAATGAAGCAGCCGGAGCAGTGTGTCACAAATGAACCAAAATCAGTTCCTACAATGCATTGCCACCCAGGTCCATATGTTCTGTCAAATTCCTGCATCAAATACAAAGCCTTCATGAACAAGCCATAACAAAATATTGTATCAGATAAAGGAATTGGTTCAGTCTGATACGAACCAATTCATTCTTGTTCAAAATTGTACAATTTCCATAAACTTTGAAATCGTGTCTTTTTTTTTTTTTGTTTGTGCTAGAACAAGATTTGTATTAATCAAGCCAAGAGGCAACAATTATAAGGAGTAGCAACGACAACAGAACACCATCATACAGAGATTCAAAATACCCAATCAAAACACCCTGAAAGATAAAAAACCACCCTGACAATATACAATTATAAAATTATAGAACCAAAACTTAAACCTGCTGCACAAAATAACAAGAAGCATCTCGCCACAGATCACAGAAAATATAGAAGTTCACAGATATCCCCACCAAGCAACAAACGAATCAGATTTGTCAACCCCTAATTTTGCCAAGAAATCCGCCATACAATTAGCTTCTCTAAAGATATTCAAGACACTGATATTTCCAATCAGAGCCATCAAAGAATCAATGGAAGCAAAACTCTCCCATAGGCGCCAAGGTCCGATGCCCTTCTTAATACACCAGCTAACATTGGTTATGGAATCAGATTCTATAATCAAGCTTACTCTGTTTTTCCAATCCGTTTGTATGAAAAACTCCATCGCCATTTTTATTACATGCAATTCGGCAAATTTGAAACCAGAACATCCAGTGGAGTAAAAATAAAGCAAAAATAGCACCATTTCATTGTGAAGAACACCACCATAGCCTGCCAGCCAGACCAGGTGTGCGATGTGTTGGTAGAGTGATGAACTCTAAGTTTCAATGACCGGGATTCAATCTCTGACAGTCTCAAGTACCAAAAAAAATCGCATCTACTTGTTATTTTACCTTTTTTACGAAGCGTGCTATCTCAGTAGCCTCAGTGACATCGAAGAAATCGAGGGCTTTAGCAGCTAGATCAAGAGCATCCTGCTGAATTGTTTGAAGCATATCAGTCTCTCCAATGACTGCCTTGCCTTCCAGCATGGCTTATATGCAAGAAGTTCACAAAATATTTTCTTCTAAGAAAGTTTGAGCTGACACAGTGAAGCAAAATGAGCCTATTTATACTGAGTTATGGGATTAACTAGAAGTGGTCCTATTTGTGGCGTACACGTGGATTTCTCCTTGTGGCTAATCAGTAGGGATTTAGCCATGTGTATGCTCGTAGTCTTATTTGTCAAGTTCTGCAAAATGGGGCATTTCCTCCTGAAAAAGTTAGAGAGTATGGGACTGGAAGTGCTGTGCACCAGAATATCAATCCATTTATGAACAATGAGATATTGAGTTTATTAATTAAGCATGATTTAAATAAACTAATCTTGTTAAACTATACCAGAGAAGCTTGAGGTTTCTGGTAAAGAACAAATCTGCAGAAAAATGCATAAGATTATGGTGGTTAGGTCCTAGAGACAGTTCAAATGAGCAAATGGTCCAATAGACGTGGCCCCAACTTTCTAATCTGGTTTTTGTCTCAACTTTTTAGGTACTGTAAAAAAGATAAAAATCCAAGTGAAACTTGGTATGTAAGAAATATAGACTGTATAGCTACTTTTGTTGTTTAGGTTCAAAGCTAAATGTAGCAACGGTTTTTAGCCCGGGTCGGATTCAAATCCGACCCGGGCCATTTGCAAATAGGGCCCGCTATTCAGCAGGCCCGATCTACAGGCCTACCAGGCCTGCTGCCAAGCCCACCACCAGGCCTCCTACTCAGCAGGCCCAACTGACCCAACTGGCCCAAGTCCAAACCCTAACCCTAGGAACCCCCTATCCCTGCCCCAAAAACCCTAGCCCCTGCAACCCCAACTCCCACACGCCACCCCTTACCCACTGCCACCACCACCCTAGAAACCCTTACCCACTGCCACCACCACCCTAGAAACCCAACCCACATTCAACCTCCCCCAAACACTCAACCCTCCATAAAACAAACCCCAACACAATCACCAAAGGGAGGATAGCCAGATGCAGAGATCGAACCCCCCTCAGAAAACAGAGATCCAAAAAAAAAAAGAAAGGAGAAAAAGAGGAATCCAGATCGGACCGCAACCAGAAAAAACTCAGATCACGGAGCCCCCCCTCCTTTTCTCTCCGAAACCAATAACCCCAAAAACAAAACAAAAAAACAACCCCCCCACAAAAAAAAAAAATCCAAAGCCCTACAAAAAAAAAAAACAACTAGCAACAACACAGCAAACAACAAAAATAGAAAAAAAAAAGGAAGTCGGATAGGTTTCGAAACCCAGATCTAGGGGTTTCGGTTGGGATTCGGGCAAAACGGAGCTCGAACCCGAGAAGAGGAGGTCGAAACCCCATCGAGCGTGAGATTTGGAGAGCATCGGTCGCCGGCGAGCGGCGGCCGACAGCGAAGCACGGCGGCCGGCACGACGTTCTGGCGCCAGAATCTGGGAAAGTTTTAGAGAGATGGGAGAGGAAAGAAGAGGAAGAGAGAGAGGGGAGAAAGAAAAAATAAAAAAAGAAAGAAAGAAAGTTTCTTTAATATATAGGCGCCGAAACGGCGCCGTTTTGCCCAAGTGAGGGTCCGCGCGTGGACCCGGGTCTGACCCGGGGTCCGCGCGCCCGACCCGGGGCATAAGAAAAAAAAAGAGATTCGGGTCTGCCTAGAACCGACCCAGTTCCAGATCCGAACTCCGGATCCGGCCCAAAAGGGGGCCTGAGCCACGCGCCCTTGCCTCTGGGCCTAACAGCCCAAATTTTTGGTTGTGGGCCAAAGAAAAAAGAAGAAGGAAAAAAAAAAAGAAAGGAAAAGAAAAAAAAAAAGAAAAGAAAAAAAGGAAAATAATAAAAAAAAAGAAAAAAAAGGGAAAAATTAAACTTAAAATTAAAAAATATATAAAAGATAATAGAAAAAAATATAAAAAAAGTAAAAATCAATTAAAATTAAAAAAATTAAAATTAAAATTAAAAAAAGGGGAAAATAGAAAAAATAAAAAAAAGGGGGAAAAGAAAAAAAAAGAAAAGAATTAATTAATTAATTCTCTTGGAAAGTTCATCCGAACACTCGAATCAACGCAGCTTCCGAAGGTAAATTTTATATTTGTGTTCGTTTTTATTTATCTATATTTAATTTTATTTTATGTCATTTTTGTTATTTTATTAATGCTTTTTATTTATTTATTTATTTTATCATAGTTGTTGTTATTATTTTTACTATATTATTAGTTTTACCTTTCTATTATTATTATTATAATTATTATTTCTTTTCTTTTCTTTTCATGCTTTTCTTTTCTTTTCATGCTTTTATTTTATTTTATTATTATTATTGTTGTTAAATGTGTTATTATTTCTTTTTAAATACTAAAAACAAAATAGCATTTTGATTCATACGAAAATAAAAAATGAACGTAAATTGTCGACGACAGAATTCGAAGGATATCACGGTTGTAATTTCTAAGATATCTTGAGGTGAGAAGATCTCGTTAAATACCACCAAGAGTGTTGGAAATATTTAATGAGTATTTTCGATAACAAATTTATGTTCACTTTCGTTTTTTGAAAAAAAAAATAATAACAGTTAATGGTTTCCCATGGGACATGAAGGGTTAAATAATAACAGTTAATTAGTATCCTCGTTAAATCATACTCGTGGAACATGAAGGGTTTCCCATGGGAGGATGAAAGGTACGTTACTAGAATTATTTAATGGTTAAGTCAGGTTGGATGAGATTCGAATAGTAAAAAGTTTGTTAGTCAAAGCTCGATCCAGTTTGGCCCGTTAAGTTCAAAATTTTTATTTTAATATTTAAAATATATTAAAATATTTTTATAATTAAATTTAAATAAAAATATTTTTTATTAATTAAATAATAATTCAAATCCAATCAAATCAAATCTGAGTTTAAAATATCATATCCAATACGCAATCCATCATATCAAACATGTAGATACTTGTGACAATGGTCGGATATAGGACCAAAAATTGTACAAGTAATGATTTTCTTGAACAACCTAAATATATGCAAAAATGAGATACCCATTTTTGTTATTTTTGCACAACACTAGTCTATTTTAGCAATGCCTTAGGTACATCCATATAAAGTCTACATGGCAAATTAACAATAATTTTCTTCCTCCTTTTGGTCCATACCAAAATTTTGATTTTATTAGCCGGAAAGAACCCTTACCTTGAATTCTAATTACTAGCAAAATTATGTGAACATAAATTAAAATCTCAATTCTCTTCTTAATTATTACTGAAATTTTATACTAACCTGTTTACGAGCTGAACTTAGATAAAATATTTTGTAATTCGAATCGGGCTTTAACAAATAAAAAAAATGAATTTTTTGGATCCGAATCCAACATGATCCATGGATAAGTAAATTTAAATTTCTAAACAAATTAAGTATGTGGTGGGGATTAATTGCACTTTGTTCCTTTGAAACCTTAAAAAAAAAAAAAATTTGTACAAGGAGTCATTTTAGATATAAATTAAAAATATATTATTCTTGAACAATATTTAGAATGATTTTCTTTGAGATTTTAGTTTGTAAATTGAATATTGTTTCGTCAGTAACTGTAAAATTCCTATATCTTTTCGCAGCTCTGAATGACTGAGATTTTCTTTGAGATTTTAGTTTGAAATTTGAATATTGGTACGTTATGGGTTAGGTTGTTCATCAGGCATGCCATTCGAATCTTGGATTGAGATTTTTTTAAACTCAACCCGGGTCAAATAATTATTTTTATTTAAATTTAAATTTAATTAAATATATTTAAATACTAAAATAAAATATTTTAAATATTATTTTAAATAATAAATGAGTTTAATCGAATCAGATTGAACCTGGACAAAGTCTTAAAAATGTCAATCGGACTAAGCCCAGCCCATGGACACCTTTAAATTATACATACCCTCCTTAAATAATAATAAAAAAATATATGATGATAGAGTTTAGTTTGAATCTTCCTTCTTTCAAAATAAATAAATAAAAAAGATTGCTAGCAAGAACTTCCCTTTAAACAACAAACCTTTTTGTGAACAAAAGGGTTATTATGTTATATCTATATATATAATAAAGATTAAGATAAGATAAGATAAATAAAATTGATGAAGAAACAAACAAAAAATACGAAGTTGCATGGAAACTGTGTTTCTTAAACATATCTGTACTCAAAGTCTCTTTTTACACCCTCCTTGCCTCCCTCTCTTACTTTCGTATTCTTCTTAATTTGTTTTTTACCTCTTTATTTTCTTAGACGTACCTTTCAAAGTAAAATGTATAATTTCTAAACTTTCCCTTCTTTTCTTTGCTAGAATTGTTGTTTTTCGGTTTTTTTTTTTTTTTTTTAATTTGTAATTACTAATTAGGTTACCAAATTGGAGATAAATCTATATAATTTCAGAATTTGAATTGAAAACTTTCAAATTACGACATAAAATTTTATATATCTCCTAATTTTACATTAAAAATTTGTGAGAATTCATCGTAATATATATATAATTTAAATTCATACTTGTTAAGTATCTTATAGGTTGGATGCAAATTTTTATAAAATCGTAAAATTTTTCGGATGAAAACGAATAGTATCTTATAAATTGATATCAATTTCCACAATAAACCGATGAATTATTCATTTCGGTACGATGTGCAATTGATCACATTGCTTAGTCTTATTTTTCCACACAACTATATAATTGTGATGTATCAACGTTTCGCCTAATATTTAATAATCATTTTAGACTTGAGAGAGAAAGGGGAAAAGAGCGAGGAACTGGTAGCCAATTAAATTCCAAGAAAATAAAATAAATAAAGTCAGTACTTTTATTAAATTTTGAAGGTTTTTGTTAACAATAAAATTATTCTGTATAATAATATTCTCTAAATAAAATTAGTATATATAATAATATTCTCTAAATGTATTAGAAATGATAGATAATATTGTCAATTATTTAATATAATGTTATTATTATAAATAATATATTAATTAATTTTAAAAAGCAAAACCCAATTTTGAAAGCTATAAATAACGTTACGAGGACAACAATCTAGGTGTGCAAAATAATTAAAAAAAAAAGTACCTTTTTCTAGTTTTTGAATTATGAATTTCTGAATTTTGTAGGATTTATCACGAAATTGTGATGTGTGTTTGATTACGATTGTAAAATTTTAATTGATTTTGTTTTAAATATTTAATTTGGATAAATTTAACTTTTTTAAATGTAAATCTTATTTTAATTAAAATTTTGTGATTACAGTTAAATTGCGTCAAAAATTCAGCACAATAATTTCCTTAATTCAATTCAATTTTGCATCAAATACCTTCTCATTAAAATATTTTAAATCAATTTTTAATGACGGAGAGGGCAAGAACAGGCACTCATAAACACACAAGTTAAAAGTCAGATTTACAAGTTTAAAACGATATTGAAAAATTCCAAATTTATTAAAAGGCGAATAAAAAAGAGAATCAAATCTTCAAAACCTTAACCAATGAATTGGTTGGACATTGCCATTAGAGTCTAATAATTGCTTAAGGAAGCATAGACTTTTTTTTATTATTATTTTGAAATTTTTAATTTATTTTTAACCCTCAAACCTCAATTTTTATCTACATAATTCACTTAAAAAAAATATTACGTATTTAAATCCTATTGAAGTAATCACCTGAGTCTCTAAGAATCTGTCCGATATATTATCTGAGTTAATTAATTAAATATTATTAATCAATAAGTTGGGATTGGCTTTAGCTAATCAATTGATATTGAAGGTCCCTTTTTGTAAAAAGATGGTCCGTAAATGCCTAGCATAATGGAGTCACAATTTTTAAAATGGGTCCCAACTTTTTCTTTTTTTTGTGCTTTTTAATTAAATTTGTTTATAAATTCGGTTATTCGTTCAAAGGTCCGTCCGATATTAAAAAATTTAAATAAAAATATTAAATTTGAAAAATAAATTAAAAAAATAAATTAAATCAAATCTTGAACATAATATTTTTACATTATTTATTACCATCGTATTGTCAAAATAACTATAAAATTTTGAAAATAAAATTCATTTTAAAAATGTGTCGGACCGTTTTAATATTTAATGTGCTTCCCATTGTGATATGTGATAACTAGGCATTTGATGATTGTAGATCTTCCCTTTATTTTATTTTACAGAATCTAATCATCAAAAAAAAAAAAAAAAATTTGACAAGACAGGAGTGCCTCCCTCTGCTTTCCTCTTCCAAGACTTTCAAATACTTTAGACTTTAGTCCCTATGGTATATCATTGAAAAATGCAAAAAACTCAATCATTTAAAGGACATGCCATTAATTAAATCTCCACTTACTATATTAAAACTATTCCACTGAAATGACTTCATGTTCATACTTTGAATTCGTGGTTTAATTTGTTAAATTGAATCATACAATTATTTTTTATAGTATTCAATAAGTTTAAAATTCGAATTTTAATATAATTTGTTCAATGGTCTAATTGATAAGAATAATTAAAAAAAAAATGAAGAAGTTTAAAATTATTAGAAATGAACTTGTGAATATCAATATAACCTTAATGAAATAAAAATATTTCTTTTTTCTCTCATCTTTCCCCTTCCCCATTCTCCCATCCTTCTCTAGTTTCACATAGGTTATCATTTTGACCTATCATAGATGTTGTGGAGAGTAAGGCTTTCAAACCTTTTGATATTTGCAGATTAGTGAGATAAGAAGGTTGATAGAATCATTGCCTGAAAAGTTGGCCATTTATAATTTTGATGCAGCCATCGCAAAATATTTAAGGGCACGAAACTGGAATGTTACGAAGGCAACTAAAATGTTGAAAGAAATCTTAAAATGGAGAGCAGAATATAAATCAGAAGGTATGCTACAAACCAGAACGGATGAGTTTTTTCTTTCTTCAAAGTGCTAATAAATAATTAAAGAAGTAGAAGTCCAATTCAAAGTCTGCAAAAAAAAAAAAAAAAACTGAAAAGCTAAGGTTAAATTTTTTTTTTTTTGGTTTCTTTGTTATCAATTTTAAAGTTTTACATTTCTTTTTTACAAGTTACTTTTATCCATTATACCATTTAATAAATTACCTTTTTTACACAGTATGTTTTTTACATTTTCCCAAAATTATATCTATACCTACATTAAAAGTTGTCCCCAAATAAGAAAAATGCTCAATTTCAATTTGGGTGCTCTTACTTGGGGACAACTAAGCTTGGACATTAAGAGGGTTGGAGGGGTAGTTAGGGTATTTTATTTTTTTAATGAAGAAGAAAAGAAGGAAAAGGAAAAAAAAAAAAAAAAAGGAAAGAAAGGAAAGAGAAAAAAAGAAGAGAAAATTTTGTTTGTTTGTGTAGTTTTCGTATTCGTGTTATTTTTTTGTGTATTCAAAGTATTATAAATTTATATCAAATTTTACACATTAATAATTTGTTTTAGATAGATTTTGATACGTTCGTGTATTCGTGTCGTGTTCATATTATTTTTCGTGTAGTGTTCGTGTTATTTTTTCGTGTATTCAAAGTATTATAAATTTATATAAATTTTTACACGTTAATAATTTGTTTTATATAGACTTTGACATGTTCGTGTATTTTTGTTATATTTATGTTATTTTTTGTGTCGTATCGTGTTTTAATCATTTTTCTCATATTGTGTTCATGTCGTATTTCAATTCATCCAAATATTTTGCATAGTTTGTCATAGTGATTCAATTTAGTAAAAAATTTGTATGTTTGTATCATGTCTCAATTCATCCATAGTTTGCATAATTTGTAATAGTAATTCAATTAAGAGAAAAAATTATATGTTCGTGTTATTTTATCGTGTGTTTAATGTATTATAAATTTATATAAATTTTTACACGTTAATAATTCGTTTTATGTAAATTTTGACACGTCCGTATATTTATATCGTGTTCATGTTATTTTTTTTGTTGTGTCGTATTTTAATTGTCTTCCATATTATTTTCGTGTCATATTTCAATTTATCTCACATTTTGCATAATATATTATAGTGATTCAATTATAATTCTAAATTCATTTACTTAAGAATGAGATTATTGCACTTATCATAATTAATATAAATATCATATTTAAAACTTTAATTAATTTTCTCAAGGCGTACCGAGAGACATATTCTATTATATTTAAAGCAGTCACAAGCTAATTAATAATAAATATATATTTCTCCTTCAAATAATTATTTTATAAGAAAAAATTGGTACCTGTAAGCTGCATATTCTATATAGCAAACTTTTCATGTTAATTTTCGCTTTGTTTTTGTTATACAATGAATCTTACTCATTTTTAATCATTTCTAGGTAAATTAATAGAGGATTTGGGTGTTTTTGGATATATCAAACTATTTAATTTTCCTTCATTAGTTTTTGGGTTAACTCTTTTTTTTTTTTTCCTCAAAAATCTTAGGACATGAAAATTAAAGACAAAATGCATCATGGTCAAGGGCATTAAAGTACATTAAAATTTTTGTCTCTACATATAGGGTAACTTTGAAAAACATGCCTTCAATAGTAGCATAATTATTCAATAATATAATGATTAATAATAATTTGTAAAATAGAAATGAAGCACGAAAAAATTATTGTTAAGAAAATTGTAAAGATATTTTTACCCTTAATGAATCATTTAGAGTTAAAAAAAAAAAAATCCAAGTGGCAACTTTGTCACGTCAGCATTTAAAAAAATTTTAATTTACTTTTCTTAAACAAAAAATTTTAAAAAATAAAAAATAATGTTTTTTGAATATAATTTTTTTTAATTTAAAAAATAAATACTTAAATAACTTTTTTAATTAAAAAAATAATAAAAATAATCTTTCTGAAATCAAAATTTTAATTTCATTGATTTGGAAAGAGAAAGGAATGATAGATTTTTTCATTAAGAATAATTTTGTCTTTACAACTTCCTTTTTAATAATTTTTTCTTTTTTATTTCTTTTTTTTTTTAAAATTTTTCATGTTATTAGAGCTTTGAACAATAATTCTATTGTTCAAAGGATGTTTTTCAAATTAACCCCTACCTATATTACTGTCTCTCCCTAGTTCCAACGCTCCAATTATTATTTTCTTTCTGGAACATGTTTCAATCCAAGCCTCTAATAATTTCTTCTACTTTTTTTTCCCCTCCCTAGCTCAAATGACAATCTCTCACTAGCTCAAAATTTTTATTTCTTTCTTCTTTCTTTCTTTTTCGATGGCAAGTGAACGTGGATTTTCACTTTCACGTGACATGCAATATTTTACGGACGATGATGACGAAGAAGAAGAAGAAATGGAAGAAGAATTATTAGAAGATGAAGTTGATGAAGAAGAGAGTTCAAGAGATTGCAAAAACTTGTATTTCATGAGCGGTCCTCGCCGAAAAGGTTGGTCTTTAGGGCAAGTTTTAGACCCAAGAGCCAAATGGGTTCAAGAATGGAATAGGGTTTTCCTCCTTGTATGTGCCACCGGCCTTTTTGTAGACCCATTATTCTTCTACGCTCTCTCTATTAGCGACACGTGTATGTGTCTCTTTATCGACGGGTGGTTCGCCATCACGGTGACGGCACTCCGGTGCATGACTGACACGTTGCACATGTGGCTGCAACTCAAAATGGCTAAGAGATCATCATATGTCCGCAATGATAACGGAAGTAGTGGTGGAGGTGGAGGTGGAGGCGGAGGTGAAAGCGAAGGAGAAAGAAGTACCCGGCGGCGGCCTCGTGGTGCAAATGCTCGTTGCATGGCCTTCAAGTACTTGAAAGCTAAGAAGGGATTTTTCTTTGATCTCTTAGTAATCCTACCTCTACCTCAGGTAAATAATTTTAAAGAGTATTTTTATGATATTCGTTAATAAAATTATATATATATATATATATATATATAATATAATCATATTTTGCTAATCCAATCATTTTCACATTATTATCATAAATTATAAGTTAATATATTAAAAAAATCCTTGAATTAGTACGCTTTGTGTAAATAAATCCTTACGTTTTTATTGTATCTAATTAAGTCTTTATTATCTAATTTTTACCCATAATTAAAAGCCCTTAATTTTAACTGAAACAAAACTCCTGTTATTTTTTTGAATATCTAAGTAAGCAACCAAGTATATGTGATTAAAACTATTTTAACCTATTAAAATTTTAAAACAAAAAAAAATATATAGAAATTGAAGAGAAACTATTTCTTATCCCTACCAAAAGAAATTCGTGTGAAAGTTCTATTTCAAGAGAGAAAAAAAATGAACGAAGTTGAGCGTTATTTGGACTGTAAGTCCGTAACCCTGTATGAATGCACTTGAGCAGTGAAGAAGAAAGAGGGTTTAGTTGAAAAGTCTATAATAATAAGTGAAAATGATTTTTAAAAGTGGCTGTAGACAGGTAGGACTATGAATCTACTTGTTTCTTGCTATAAGAATATGCTCTACGGAAAGGGAAAGGCATGAAAAGAATGATTATATTGATTAATAAACTCTGCTGATGAAATTCTGGGTTTTGGTCTGGTCTGCCTGCATAAATAATGATGAAAACATGTTAAAGATAGAGTATTTTTCTTCTTAATATTTCTTTTGGAACCTTCATAGGAGGATAATGGATTGAGTTTGCGCCCTCTTACAATTTCCTTGTGCTTGCAAGGCTAAAACATCCAGTTGCTTGTAACAACTTTTATATTTCTTTAACTATGAAATGCTTAAAAGGAAAGATTGGAATCAAACAAGGAGAAATTAAGGGTTTTTATGGGTATAAATCAAAAATAAGGGTTTATTTAGGTATAATAAAAGTATAAGGGTTTATTTAAATAAAGTGTACTAGTTTAAGGATTTTTTTTAATATATTAGTCTAAATTATATTAATCAATATCATTAACTAATATCAATTATCAACTATTGTTTCATTAATTTTATCAACAAAAAAAAAGAAAAAGAAGCTATTGTTTCATTAATTAATGTGAGAGAAAGGTTAAGATTTTACATGGTTCTTGGTTGAAGGGTTTTTTTTTGCATGCCATTTATCATTTTTATGCATGCAAAGGATTACCCTTTTTACACAGTAACAAACATGTGATGCAACCTTGTTGTTTTTCCATTTTTAGAAAAAGGTATAATTGGAAGAATAAAAAGGTCAAAAGATTATTTCCAGTCTCTCTTTTTGTCTTCTTCTTTCTTTTTTCATACTAATTCTCCATTGCTTTTCCTAAAATCACTCTTAAATTGATTTCAAGAGTCGTTTTAATTATATATTTAGTTACGTGAATACGAGATAAAGGATATGGATACCATATGAATATTGAAAGTGTTTAAGACATGTCGAATACGAGTACATATAATTAAAATAAAAAGAAAAAAATCAATGTAAACATATGAAAATATGATGGTTGAGTCGATACTAAACCTACTCAAGGGTTGGGCAGCTTGTCCGATCTGACTCGAATCAATGTTTATATATTAAAATATTATTATTTTATTTAAATTTAATTATAAAAATATTAAAAAATAAAATAAAATATTTTTTATATATGATAAACAGTGTTTTCGAGCCCGCGGGCCGGACCTGAGCAAAAAAGTTGCAAAAAGTTCAAGCCACGGTCCGACCCAGCCCGGCTCATGAATAGGTCTAGTCGATACCCATTATAAATTATACAGTATAATTATATAAAATGCTCGTGGCTAACATGAATTTGAAATGTAATGAAGATTGTACTATGGGTGGCAATTCCATCTCTATTGAAGAAAGGATCGGTAACCCTAGTAATGATGGTGTTTTTGATCATCTTCCTCTTCCAATATCTTCCGAAGATCTACCACTCCGTTTGCCTCTTACGTCGTATGCAAAAATTTTCCGGCTACATCTTTGGAACCGTTTGGTGGGGGATTGCTCTCAATATGATTGCTTATTTTGTCGCCTCACATGTAAGTTAATTTAATTTACCTTTATTTTCAATTAAGTGTTAAGTTCAAATCTTTTGATAGTAATCTCAATTTCTTTTTAAAGTCATGATCCTTTCGATTGTTATAGAGTAGAGGTGTTCATGGCCGGACTGGGCTACGACTCGAATATTTTCCACATCCTTTATCCAAGCACGGTCTGTAAGCCCGAGTCACTATTTAAAAAATTAAAATAAAAAAAATATTTTTATATTTTATAATTAAATTTAAATAAATTTTTTTATTAATAAATAGTAATTCGGGTCGAGTCGGACTGATCCGAATTAAAAAAATGGTTACTCAAACCCTGTCCAATACAATAATGACATTTTATTTCTTTTTCATTAGTAACAAAAAGTATAGGAAAAAAAACAATCTTTGAAGTAGTGAATGGGAAAAGAATATCCTCAAAAACTATACTTTTGCTTTAAGATGAAGAGTGGGAGAATAAATTATCCCAAAAAAAAAGAGTGGGAGAATAAATTATCCCAAAAAAAAAAAAAAAGTGGGAGAATATTTAGTTTTTATAAAGATTAAAGTAGTCTCAGGAATCTTGGGTTGATAAAGTCTTTGGGTAGTCAAGACTTTTAAGAATGCCAAAATAATTTTGTTTTATATATCCTCAAAGATAGAAAAAGATTAGAGACAAAAGGAAAAAAAAAAATAATAATAAGTAATTTTTAATCTCCTGTTGGTTAAATCCTGATTCATGTGGGAGGTAAATAGTTTAGGTCATGTTGCAAACAGTTAGGACTTAGGAGAAAATAAATGATTAAAATAATACCACGTGAACAATCCGAAATCTTGTGAGTTTTAGATAGAGGTGTCACATGGTCGAGTAAAGTTTGGATTCGAAATTTTTTATTTTTGTTTATTTAAGTTCGGGCTGGTCCAGGCTTGAAAGCTCGTTTTATTATTTAAAAATATTAAAAATTATTTTTATTTTTATATTAATATTAATATTTTATAATTAAATCAAAATAAAAATAGTTTTTATTAAATGAATAATAATCCGGACCAAGACGGACCGGCTCAAATTATAAATTTTTTTTATCCAGATTCAACCCAATTCGAATTGGACCTATTGAACCGGTCAGGTTGGATATTATGGAACTTTAGATTCTAAAAAGATTGGTAAGATTTAAGAATGTTACTAATTAACTCATAAGCTTATTAAAATATTAATTTCATAGTCTACATTAGATCCTCAATTATTTAATATAACTAGTATTTATTGTCTCGTATATGACATTTGAATACTCGTTATTTTATTTATTTTAAATATAAAGTTGTATATTTTACAATTAATTAAAATTAATAAATTTATCAACATGTAAAGCTTGTTCAATGCTCAAATTATATAAATTTATTATTTTAATTTTAATATAAAATTAAAATTAAAATTTATGAAAATAAAGAAAGTCAATGTAAATTTTAATCTTTTTATCAAATAAATCCATTTACATTTTAAGATTAATGAAAAGTTAAAACTCTAAAAACAAAGTAATTCAATGTAAAATTTAACAATTTTTGTTTATCATCAAATAAGTATATTTAATGAAAGACTTTTAATAAAACTAAATTTTTTACTTATAAATTGGATAAATCTTATTAATAATAAAAATATTTACAATATGAATTTAGAAATATAATGAATAATAATTACTATTTTTGTGAATTCAAAAGTTTTCCACATTCATGCTTTTATATATCTGATAGATATAGATATATTATAGATAGATTGTACATTATAGATATAGATAGATGTCTTGTAATTGTCATTTTCTGAAATTATTAATAATTAGAAACACTTTTGGAAAAAAGCAATTTATAATAAAAATATGTTACTTGAACTAAGACTAACTAGAAACTTGATGAAAGAAAAAAGATTTACTACTTAAGTTTCAATTTTTTCACATATTTCATAGGTTTTTTTTTTTTTAATTTCTCTCTCTGTTTCAACCTGTCCGGCCCGGGTGCGGGCGCGAGTGCAGGCTGCCGGGGCATGCTGGTACTTGCTTGGGATCCAGAGGTCGGCAAAGTGCCTAAAAGAGCAATGCGAAGGAGTAGAGGGTTGTAACTTGAGGCTATTGGCTTGCAAAGAACCAATTTACTATGGAACAAGTAATATGGTGAGGGATAGAGCAAGGTTGGTTTGGGCAGAAAACAAGCAAGCAAGAAGTACATGCATTGAAAGTGCTGATAACTATGATTATGGAGCTTATAAATGGACTGTTCAGCTTGTCACAAATGATAGTCGCCTTGAGAAAATACTTTTTCCTATCTTTTGGGGTCTCATGACTCTCAGGTTTCGGTCTCTCAATCTCTTTAGTTAACTTAAAATTTTCGTTTTAGGGATATAATTTTCTCTTTTAGTTAGACTTGTTCATGGATCGGATTATCTGTTTGACCCAATAAACCCGGACCAATTTGAGTTTGGCATGGACAAATATTTTTGTAAATCGGGCTGACCCGTCCGGACTCGATTTGAATTACTATTTATTTAATAAAAATATTTTTTATTTAAATTTAATTATAAAAATATATAAATATTAATATAAAATAATTTTTTAATATTTATTAAATAATAAAACAGTTCAAGACTCGGCCCCATCCATGGACACTTATGCTTCTAACCATTTTTTGTGTGTGTGTGTAAATTATCAGCACTTTTGGGAACTTGGGGAGCACAACAGATTGGCTAGAAGTTGTTTTCAACATCATTGTTCTTATCGGTGGACTTCTTCTAGTCACACTGTTGATTGGAAACATCAAGGTACACTACTATGAATATTTATCGACTCGAAACAAATACGCAAACAAATTATTATTTAGAAAAAAATAACATTTCTAAGGAAAACAATTAATGTATTCTTGATGTTTATTCTTCTCGATCGATCTCACTTTCGAGATACATTTGATGAATTTCACGTGTAGACAGAAAAATTTTGTGATTGATAAAAATAGCTAGTAATTAGAGGTGGCAATTCGTATGGATGGGTTTGGGTTTAAAGAAATTTGTTTGTTTTGGGTTATTTCATAGTGAGATCGTTTGAGTTTGGATTTTTTTGAGTTTGACATTTAGATTATTTCGGTTTGAGTTATTTTGGGTTTAAATTGTTGAATTTTAAAATCAAATCAATTTAATTTTGAATTAAGCTTTCGGATTTTTAGATCATTTTGAATTTTTTTTTTCTTTTTGGATTGGACACTCGAGTTATTCTAGTTTAAATTTTTTGGATACCAATTATTGAGTAATAAAGTCAAATCAATTTATTTTCGGATTAATCTTTCGGGTTCAAGTCATTTTTTAGATTCAAGTGTGTTCGGGCATTTCGAGTTTAACACTTGGATTATTCGCGTTCGAATTATTTCAAGTTCAAATTATTGAGTCTTAAAGTCGATTCATTTTAATTTCGAGTTAATTTTTAAAATCATTGAGATTTAAATCATTTCATAATCGAATTAATTCGGATCTGAATTATTAACTTTTTCTAACCAAATTGCAGAATCGAGTTCAGACTAATTTTTAAGTTATAGTCAACTTTGCCAACTATAATCGATATCAGCATTGAACAAGACAAAAATAGAAATATTAATGGTGATGATAGTGAAGTTGAAGTAGATGTAACACTAAGGCCTTGAGAAAATATTAGTTTTGACCAAAGCATACAACCAAAGGTTCCCAAGGTCAGGTGGAACCCATCAAGGTTTCTTTGTGTCCTTATGATATTTGGACAAATCATTGATTATTTCATTTTCAGACATACATAGGACAATTTTGTTTACATCCAAAAGTATGACATTTTGCCACTAATTAACCCACATTTATAGTCCTGACAATTCATGTATCCGTGATTTTATATTGTATTGGTATATTTTATTGTATTATAATTGTATTTAAGATATTTTATATTTATATAAATTTTGATACGTTAATAATTCGTATTATATAAATATTGAAACATTCGTGTATTCATGTCGTGTTCGTGTTATATTTTTGTATTGTGTCATGTTTATGTCGTATTTTTAATATTTTTTTCGTATCGTGTTCAATAATACAAGGTCTACTTATAACAGGTTTTCAACTTTTCTTTTTGAGTATAATCATTAAAAAGAAGAAGAAATTAGAAAGATTGTTTTAACATATGTGTTTGAATTGTTTATATTATTTAATTTTTTTTTTTTTTTGTATGACTTTGTCTATGAAGGTGTTTTTGCATGCAACTACGTCCAAGAAACAAGCAATGCAACTGAAGATGAGGAATATAGAGTGGTGGATGAGGAAGAGGCACTTGCCTTCAGGGTTTCGGCAAAGGATCCGGAGCTACGAGCGACAGCGGTGGGCGGCGATGCGCGGTGTCGATGAATGTGAGATGATCAGGAACCTCTCCGAAGGGCTTAGAAGAGATATCAAGTACCATCTTTGCCTGGATTTAATTAGACAGGTAACACCAATATCATAGAAATTATAAGCACTAAAATCCCTTCCTAGGAGAACTTTAACTTTAAAAGTAATAATTAAAAAAGATGATATTTTTTTTGCTAAATCAATAAATGTTATTAATGAAACGGCCATTACAACAAGATAACACATCTCTCCTAATAAGGACCAACAAAATAACCTAGCTCGAAGCATTTGTAAATACAGATTAGTAATCCTAACAGCAATTTCAGTTATCAACACCCATACCTCATCCACAAACAAAACAGTCAGATACCTACAGAGGTTTCAAATACAACTCAATCTTACCAACATGCTATAAACATTTCAGTTTTGTCAATTCCAGATTTAGTTAAAGAATCTGTCATGCAATTTGCTTCTCTTAGAACATTAAAAAATATTATATTGTTGATGTAGGATTGAGTTTGGAGCTGATAGGTTCGGAAGAATTATCGGAAGTGAAAAGGATTGAACTTGTTGATTATAGAAAATAATCAAAGAGGTGTCGAAGTTGGCCGTTAAGCTTATTCATTCCGTTTACTTACTTCCGTTACCTTCCAACAACTCATTGATTTAAGTATCAAAACGCGTTGTTTCGGAGTTCAAACTTTGACGCTTCTCTGACTGTTTTCTGTGATCAACAAATCTAATAGTCCTCACCTTCCAAACCCGTCAGTTCCAAACTCAAATAAACCTCAACAGATATAAAAAAAAATTACTAGTACAATTCAGTTTAAAACTTTACTAACAAAATTTAAGAATTCAATGATGAAAACTTAATTAGGAGGAAGACCAATAAAATAAAAGAAATGATCCCTAAATGTGAAATTTTAAACTTTTGCACAAAATTCCATTTTTGATGGGCTAAAGAAGGAATCGGATTCTTTAAAAAAGAAACTTCTGGGGTGTAAGCACTCAATATATTCTTTTAAAAAAATATTTATGGGATACCAGAATTTGGAATATATTCTTTTATTATTTACCTTAATCTTCGATATCTTTGTTTTCAGGTACCATTATTTCAACATATGGATGATTTGGTCTTAGAGAATATTTGTGATCGTGTCAAGTCCTTAATTTTCACTAAAGGAGAAACTGTAAGTACCAATTTTGATTTTTTTGAGTTGGGAATTGGAATATATAATCACAAATTAAAGAAATAAAATTTTGATCCTTGAAATATATAAGTAATTTAGCATGAATAAGACTAATTATTATTAGGGCTCACGTTCATGTCGAATCCAAATATATGTCCTATATTATATTCATTTTTATAAAAAAAAAAAAAATCATATATTTAAAGGATGAAAGTCTTATATCCAATTAAAATTAATATCAAATATGAATACTTAAAAAAAAATGATGAATTGGAACTAGACTAATTAAGTTATTCATCCCTTGAACAAGAAAACTTGTTTTTACTCATTGATATTGATGTAGATAACTAGAGAAGGTGACCCTGTACAAAGAATGATATTTGTAGTAAAGGGACATCTCCAAAGTAGCCAAGTTCTCAGAGAAGGTGTCAAAAGTTGCTGCATGTTAGGACCTGGAAATTTCAGTGGTGATGAGCTCTTGTCATGGTGTCTTCGAAGACCCTTTATCGAAAGGCTCCCACCATCTTCTTCCACACTTGTAACACTTGAAATTACTGAGGCATTTGGCCTAGAAGCTGAAGATGTTAAATATGTTACGCAGCATTTTCGGTACACATTTGTTAATGAAAAAGTTAAGCGGAGTGCAAGGTATTATTCTCCAGGGTGGAGGACTTGGTCGGCTGTGGCGATTCAGTTGGCCTGGAGGAGGTTCAAGCGTCGGTTAACGCTTACTTCGTTGTCGTTTATTAGGCCTCGGAGGCCATTGTCGAGGAGTAATTCATTTGGGGAAGATAGGCTCAGGCTTTATACAGCTATGCTGACTTCACCAAAGCCAACTCAAGATGATTTTGATTTTTGAAAGGGTGAAAAAAATGTTGTATGGAATGTGGAATTTACTTGGTGAAAGTTCAGCTCTAAGTTCGTATTTTAGGTTGGCACATGCTCTGATACCATTTGTAACGACCTGATTCGTTATGAGAGTATTGTTTGCTTTGACTCGGCCTGCATTTTTATTCTAAAAAATGCTTAATTATATCTATAGCTATATGTACCAACATATGTTCAAACTTTCATGTGAAATTGGAGGCCTTAAAATGGTTTCCATTGTTTCAAATGAGCTTATTTTGTGATAATGATAAACCAGATGAAAAAGAGCAAAGTTTAACAATCCTTATCAATATCACATAATTAATTAACTTCCATTTGCCGGTATTCCTTATTTCTTTAGATTGCTTGAAAGAACTACTTCACATTTGAACTTTGCCACAAAGCCAAGAGAGGTCCAAAAAGCTATATATGTTGCTCGGATTCGAGATGAGTGTTGGATACGAGTATGTATCCGATACAGGTATGGAAATCCAAGATTCAACTTCTAAACAAATAAGCTAAAGAAGTCTTGATACCATATGAAGAAATCACTCAATCTAAAAATTTAAACTATTATTAATCAAGGGTCTAATAAACATATTTAAATCTGATATGAATATCTACTTTAGTTGTTGAACTAGCTTATAAATAACCTTATAAAGACAAAAAAAAGGGACTAAGGACCCTCCAGACCCAGTTAGATTGGTCCTTCTCTTTTTCCATGGCTCCTAGAATTCTAAATTTCTGTAGAAATAATTAAACATTTCCCTTATTATTGCCTACTATATTCCTGAAAATATATCAAGGAAAGCAAATTTAACATAAAATTGGAACCAAGGATTTGGGGAGTCCGGAAAAATCCTGATTTCTTATTGCAGCATTAATTCACCTAGCTGACACTGCCAGGGTTGCTTCACCTGTTTTTTTTTTTTTTTTTCCAAAGGAAGTTACTACCATGCATTTACTTCAGGAAATAAGGAATTATATTCTATGGTTGATAAATTTTTGACCTGGACACATTCTTATCCACATTTAAAAAATGCATTTTGTTTGTTGGATAAATGGATATGATTCATTTCTGGAAAACCAAAATTTTCTTCATCTCCAAGGGGATTAAAACATGTCTTACTGAATTTCCTAGATCATAGCCCTAACATGGATTTTTAAACTTTCTTGGACTGGAATTAATTAGATTCTGGTGCACAATCCAATGGCATTAAAGGCAATGAGAAAGAAAGTTGGGAATTAAAGGGAAAAACACAGATTGCTGAAGTTGAAAACTCTTCTTCTTCTTCTTTTTTTTTTTTTTTTTTTAAATTTTAATGACAATATTTCTGGACTAAACAACTAAAATTGGTACAAGAAGTAAAGAAATGTAAACAATTGCTATGCTTTCACTGTCTCTAAAGCAGCAAATTGATTTGGCTCAGCTTCTGGAACAGCAGAACCCTTGAAAAGCAAAATTGCAAGGCTGCCAATGCAAAAATAAATGAAGCAGCCAGAGCAGTGTGTCACAAATGAACCAAAATCAGTTCCTACAATGCATTGCCACCCAGGTCCATATGTTCTGTCAAATTCCTGCATCAAATACAAAGCCTTCATGAAACAAGCCATAACAAAAGATTGTAGACTACATCATATGAAATGGAATTGGTTCAGTCTGATACGAACCAATTCATTCTTGCTCAAAATTGTACAAATTCTATAAACTTTGAAATCGTGTCTACTTGCCAACAGTTGTGCGGTGTGTTGGTACTTGGTAGAGTGATGGACTCTTAATTCCAATGTCCGGGATTCAATCCCTGACAGTCTCAAGTACCCAAAAAAAAATTGCATCTACTTGTTATTTTACCTTCTTTACGAAGCGTGCTATCTCAGTAGGTTCGGTGACATCGAAGAAATCGAGGGCTTTAGCAGCTAGATCAAGAGCATCCTGCTGCATGGTTTGAAGCATATCGGTCTCTCCAATGACTGCCTTGCCTTCCAGCATGGCTAATATGCAAGAAGTTCACAAAGCTTTTTCTTCTAAGAAAGTTTGATTTGACACAGTGAAGCAAAATGAGCCTACTTATAATACTGAATTGTGGATTAACTAGAAGTTGTGGTGGAGATTATTTTCAGTTTGGAATAAAAGGGCTAGTGCTAGCGGGTCCACCACGCAAGAATTTTATGCTTGTGGACTATTTTGCTCCGACTCTTCATTGTTCTTGAAGTACCCGTGTCTGACACCAGTATCCGATATATATCCGGACATGGATATGGGGATATGATCCTCCAAGGACCCTCCAAATACATAAAAATCTTAGACAAAATTGAACATACCTTATCGGACACATATCCGAGTCCGACACTCTCACCCGAGTCCAAGTAACATAGCTTGTGGTCACCAACAGATTCTGTGGAATTATGCTGAAGAGCCATTAACTGCAGAACCTAGTGGACCCTTTTGATTGTGTAATTCTTGTAGTCTGCCACTAATATGGAGAAAAGCACATGGAATACAAGGGAATGGGAGGCTTGGTTGAGGCTCGTCATGCAAAATAACAAGAACATTGTGGTCCTATTTATGTCGTACACGTGGAATTCTCCTTGTGGCTAACCGGTAGGATTTAGCCATGTGTGAGGCAGCCAGATATGATGCTCATAGTCTTATTTGTCAAGTTCTGCAAAATGGGGCATTTCCTCTTGGAAAAGTTAGAGAGGTGGGACTGAGTACTGTGCACCAGAATATCAATCCATTTATAAACAATCAGATATTGAGTTTATTGGTTAATTAAGCACATGATTTAAGTAAATAAACTAATCTTGTTTAACTACACCAGAGAAGTTTGAAGTTTCTGGTAAAGAACAAATCTGCAGAAAAATGCATAAGATTGTGGTGGCTAGGTCCTAGAGACAGTACAATGAGCAATTAGCCAAATAGATATGGCCCCAACTTTCTAATCTGGTTTTTGTCTCAACTCTCAACTTTTTAGGTAGTGTGAAAAAGATGAAAATCCAAGTGAAACTTGGTATGTAAGAAATATAGACTGTAGCTACTTTTGTTGTTTAGGTTCAAAGCTATATTCTTAACATTATATTAGGTTTAATTCAAGATTTTAGCCATTGTCTAGTAAAAATCATTACATCTTTTTTTTTTGAATCCGGGGCTAGCTTAACTAGTTCATGTAATCACCCTTAAAAGGTGGCATCTAGCACGTTTGGATTTGAATTTCAACATCTGTAATTCCTTCCATATTTTCAAACTACGACCACTTTTGTATATAAAAAAAAAAAATCTACATCTTTTTTGTGGTGCAATATTGATGTCTTTTTCATAAGGAAAACAATAAAAATTGTAAACCCCATTGGATTAAGAAAGGACTATAAGAGATACGGCCAAATAGATATGGCCCCAACTTTCTAATCTGGTTTTTGTCTCAACTCTCAACTTTTTAGGTAGTGTGAAAAAGATGAAAATCCAAGTGAAACTTGGTATGTAAGAAATATAGACTGTCTAGCTACTTTTGTTGTTTAGGTTCAAAGCTATATTCTTAACATTATATTAGGTTTAATTCAAGATTTTAGCCATTGTCTAGTAAAAATCATTACATCTTTTTTGTGAATCCGGAGCTAGCTTAACTAGTTCATGTAATCACCCTTAAAAGGTGGCATCTAGTACGTTTGGATTTGAATTTCAACATCTGTAATTCCTTCCATATTTTCAAACTACGACCACTTTTGTATATAAAAAAAAAAAATCTACATCTTTTTTGTGGTGCAATATTGATGTCTTTTTCATAAGGAAAACAATAAAAATTGTAAACCCCATTGGATTAAGAAAGGACTATAAGAGATACTTCCAGATATTGTGGAGGGTGAATCTTAATTTTGCTTTGCTTCTCTTTTAATCTTTTACTTTCCTTCCACTGACAATGTTTGAAAGAGAAAGATTTAAAAGGGCCATCTTTTATTAACTGTCAATGTTACAAATAGGAAACCTCAACTCTAACATATGTCTGGCTAAATCTGGCTAAGAGACCAGTGAACTTGCTTAATTAGATTAATCAACTGAGACCCTAAGACAGATTAATTTGTCACTTGGCTAATTTGGAGCCTTTTGAAGATCATAGATTGAACAATTGACATGATTAACCACTAACAAGACCCTCAAATAGTAATTTTTTGAGGCAAAATAAGTGAGAAATCAAGGTATTTGGAGCCCTTGGAAATGTAACTAGAATCATGTCAGGTTGTTAAATATCAGCAAGTCCCCATTTAATCAAATACTAAATTGTGAGAAATGAAGGCAAAGAAAAGACACATAGAATCTCTCCTACCTCAGAAATTTGTGGTTAGACCCTTAGAAATCAAGTTAATCCCATATTCTCTTTTTCTATAGTTCCTGTTACTCCCCACAATGTTTATGTAAAAATAAAAAAAAAAACCCAAAGATAACTCTGTGCTTTTATTTGGGTGGGTTTCAGATATGTACCTTTGCTTGCTGTTGATAAAACGAGCAATTGCTATACCCTGCAACTATTCTAAAAGGCTGGGCCAAATGGGTACATTGGCTGCTTCAAATTTTTAGTTTTGCCAAAGCTTAACTATACAAGCCCATGAAGGAATATGAGGTGACTTAACAGGGAGTGCCAGTTCTCCTGAAATACTGAGCCTCTCAAATTATTTAACTGATAGTTTAAGATCTGGAAGCCAAAAATAGCCAATTACTTGACCATCAGAAAACATTAATGTTTTAACCCACTTGCACTGAAAAACAAATTATAACAATTAAAAATTGTAGTAGCAGCTGTTATGTTAGGATGGTAGAATCAAAAACAATGACAGGAAATCTAACAAAAAAAAAGTTAAAAGACTTCTCTGCTGTCTCCAACCAAAAGTATCTTACCTGTATTACTCAATTTTTTATTTTTCTTAAAGTATCAATGTTCGATATTGATGTCCGACACACATCCGATTATAATATAAGATATGATCTTAAAAATATAGCTTTTTTTTATAAAAATTAAAACTATCCGTATTTGATATATACACATATTCAACACTCATTCTAAAATCCGAGAAACATAGTATCTTACAAGGTTGAGGTTCCTTGTCAACCCTTCCATCTAAGGCTAAAAATGTGCAGTTGGTGTAAGCCTGTTGGTGCCGGTGCTCAATCCCTACTGACATCCAACCCAACCCTGACAGAAAGAAAGACAACGTGTCACCGACACATTCGTGTCGGTAACGCAACGATCCAACAAGATTCCCCCCACCTGTCTTCACCAATTGTAAGAAAAAGTATACAATATTGTTAAGGACATTGATAAAAAGGAAATATTCAAAACCTTCTTAGCATCTTCCTCTCCACAATTCCCTCCCTACCAATCTTTCAAGTTACCATAATAAAAACTTTGTTTTTATTGTTTTCTTTCTTCCCTAAAGAACTTTATTTTCCATTTCTGTTTATATTACTAATTAAATATTATTTATATATACAAATATATACACATTCTGATCAATCTCTGATCTCCCCCTGAGGGCAGAGAGAGAGAGAGAGACAAGCACCAGGTTTAAACATGGTATCTCGTCTCTTCGCCTGTTTTGGAAAGGGTTCATCTTCGTCATCAAGAAATGAAATCCATGCACAGGGAAAAACCAATGGAACAGTAGTTGAAGCTTCATCATCATCATCGGCTGAAGGGCCAGTCCTGGTGGAGTTGTTCTCTTCGCAGGGATGTGCCACTTCACCTGCGGCGGAGCTGCTTTTGTCCAGGCTAGGGAGAGGGGATTTTCAGCTGGATTCACCGGTGGTTGTGTTGGCTTATCATGTTGATTACTGGGATTACATGGGGTGGAAAGACCCTTATGGCTCAAGCCAATCGACTGTTCGACAAAAGGCTTATGTAGAGGCCTTGAGGCTTGACACCATGTTTACACCTCAGGTTGTTGTTCAAGGCAGGGCTCAATGTGTGGCTAATGATGAAGATGTTTTGTTATCCACCATTGCTAGTTCTCCCAGGTCCCCTGCTCCAACATTCAAGGTTTGTATTGGTTTTTTGTTTTTGTTTATCTTGTCTTTTTTTCTTTTTTTTTTTCATCTTATTTTATTTTATTGATGAATTCTAGATCTAGCCCTTTGTTACAATCTGTGAAGTTTTTGGTAATTCTGGTCTGGAGACTGGAGATCCCAGAAAGTAATTGTGGAAATAAATTAAGAAATAATGTAGTAATTTTAGGAAATGGATCAGCTATTCAATTAAATAATTTAACTCATGGAGGGTTTTTTTTTTTTTTTTAAGAAATTATTAACTCATGGACTTGAATCTTGAAACTTTGGTAGGAAATCATGAATCAATAATGGAAAATTTATACAGGAAAAAATATTAAGGGTTATATAGAAGGTACTATCTAAAATATTGGGAAACCAATAAATTTTGAACAATATACAACATTGATTTTCTAATGACAGTATAATTGTTTACCAAATGACAGTAAAATACATTGTAAAGTCCCCAAAATGAAATGGTGAGCTGAGTTTGGTAAGCAATAATAAATCTTGGTGGATGGAACATATGGGTAGGTTTGCCATAGTATCTTTAATTTGTTCTCTTTCTGACCTAATTCACTAAATAGAAAAAAGGGGTTATTAGAAATATCAGAAAGAAGAAAAATGGGTTATTAGACATTGGTTCCCAATCCACCCTCCCTCATCTCTCATAGTTCATTTTGTTTTATAAAAGACGTTGCAGTATGAGGATAGAGGAAAAAGTTGCAGATTTTGAGATTCGAACTTTAAACTTGTTGAATTTCACCTTTTAAAAGTGGCTGCATGAACCAACTGAACTAAGTTTCGGATTCCACAGTTCAGCTCTTTGCTAAGTGCATAAGTCACCTTCAAAATATGGCCATGGTGGTAGAAAATTTCCATTTTCCTTCTGCTAATGTTGTTGAACTGCAAGATCAAGGCAGCTATTCATAGAAAACCATAGGTCTAACCCAACATAAATTCACATTTAATGAATTCACCAAATCTTTCTTTACTTAGACAATTGGTGACATACCCCCTTTAGAAAAACAAGTCTTTTTCATCAAATCCTCAGCCTGCTAAGCTAAAGGCTCAAAATGCACTCACCCAATACTAATTGCTTGTTTTCTATACATAAAAAATGGATTGTGTCTAGTTAGCTTAGCATAGTATAGCAAAAATGTGAATTTATGTTATCTGGAAAAGTGATCATCAATGCAAATTTTGTCTGAAACAGGCTAATTTCCAAAGGCCAACATCAGAATCCTTGCAAGTGACCCTAACAGGAGCTTTGAGGTCTAAGGTAGACAACAATGGTGTCAATGTCATGGTGGCTTTATACGAGAATGGATTGGTGAATGACTGCCCTACAGGAGAGAACAAAGGGAAAGTCCTATCCAATGATTTTGTGGTCAGAAAGCTTGAGAAGCTCTGCACTTTGAAAGACATTTCTGCCAAAAAGACAGTCTCAGGAACTGTTACTTTCACTCTATGGGATGGTTTCAATAGCAACAAATGTGCTCTAGCGGTCTTTGTTCAGAACAGCTCTCACCAAATTTTCGGTTCGCAGAACTTTCAACTGCCAGATGATATGTGAAAAATATTGAAGTAATTAATGAAGTATTGTGTTGTTGGCTACAAATTTTTAGGCAATTATGTATAGGATGTATGTTCTGCTTAGGTATTGATTTCTTTTTCCTTTAGTTTTCCTTTCTTATTTCCTGGTTTTATGTTTTAGGATATGGAGATTGGAGAGAGACATTTGCATTCATTGTATGATTTTCTTTTAACCTTTGTCAATCCTTTTATAATTTACCTTTGTTCACTATCACAGTTGTACTAGTAAGGCAGTCCAAGCAGCAAAGATTTGTAATAATGTTACTCGGATTCTTCATTTTTCCTAAAGTATTTGTGTCCGACACATATTCGGACATGGATACGGAAGTACGATTCTTCAAATATATGAAGAAAAAAAAATTGAGCATATCCGTACGAACACATATCCGTATTCGATATTCACCCCAAATTTGAATAACATAATTGTAATCTGTTAATTGCCAGAATATGTTCAACAGGGTTGAACTAGTTTGAGTCCATACTTTTCATTTTCAAATGGTAAATGCAAATGCAAAAACAAAGAGAATTTCCTTCTTTGCAGTGGAAAATATATACAATTTCTAAACATTCAGATTGTAGCCATACTTTTCGAGTTCACTTGCACGTAAAACCTTCCTGGAATTAACATTCATCATGAACATTCAACAACTTTCTCTCTTTTTTCTTTTTATTTTACAAAAGAGATCGAAATTTGAAAATAAAATGTTAAGATTCGAACACATGTCTATTGGAGGTCACCTATTAAAGGTCACAACTTTCTCTCCTTTGCTATTTATACAAACAAAAAATTTCAAAGATTTAACCGAATTTTGAGAAGGACCAAGATCTTAATGAATACTCAATAAAGTCCCCAAGAACTCAATAAAACTACCATCCTTAGAGAATCATCTGCTGCTTGGAGCCCCTCATTCCCAGGTCGGGTGTACTTCTTTAATCCATAAAATATACCAGAAATGAGTTTAACCTGTTTTGATGATGATCCAATTGCTGTCAACTTTGGCTTGAGAGAAGATGGTTCGGATTTGATCTTTTGATCTTTGAGTATAATTGCAGCTCCCATTGTAAACAATAATGCATGCCTTCTTTTTAGGCATCATTTCAAACTTCAAAAATTAGGAGCAATTAAAACATTAAAATGTTTTTAATTTGAGGAATGAGTTTAGTGTTTGAAGAATAGCTTTGCACTTACACAAGACAATCAAATGCAAGTTGAACCCGTAATTTATCTCAGTTGATTAATGCAGTCACTTTTAAAAAATGATAATCCAATAGATTAGATTCGAATCTCAACATTTGTAACATTTGCAACCTCTTTTCATATCCCGAGATTGCAGTCTGCTTTGTACCAAAATAGAGATATAAAAACCATTGGCAAAAACAAGCAGCAGGCTATCACTGTTTGGATATAGCTTTACCTTCAAGGTAAAATCTTCAATTTACTTGAAGAGGGAATAGGTAATAAAATGTCCAATGCGATGAACATAGACACCTTGGGTGGGAAAAAGTGTTATTCCCCTTGACATTTCGATAAGTACCAATCACCAAAAACTCTATAATTCAACCACTTATTCCCCTTGAAACAATAGTTTTATAGACATAAATCAAATCTTGTAATGATTAACATAGTTAACCAACATAGATCTTATCCCTGATATTTTGCAAACTTCTTTCCAATTGTAAGAACTAAGAATCTTATACCCCCATGAACCTGTTGAAACTTGAAAGTGGTTCTTATCAACTGAAGAAAACTTAGGTTACCTTAGTCATCAAACTCGATATGGAGAAGTGCATCCTTATCCTTAACATCGTTTCGAAAAGAAATTAAATTTTGGCAAAACTTGGAACACCTTGACATTTAAAAAAGAAAAGAAAAAATTGAAAAAACTTCCAACTTTATTTGATAATTAACCTCAAGGAAGAATAATATGTTTTTCCAAATTTTTAGAATACTTGGTTTATCTTTTTCTTTTTTTGCAAAAGATATTATGATTTAAGAATAGGAGAAATAGATTGCAGTTATTGAAATTCAAAATTTAAATTTATTGGATATCAAATCTTAAAAATGATTAAATGAATTAATTGAATTTATTAATCAATTTTCGTTTGAAGTTGGCATCAACAAGGCCAAGTAAGGAATTTTAGCAATGCAATGAACATGGAGTAAATAGTTTTTGTCTCTTGTGTCAAATCCACCTTTTGTCACTCTGTTTTCCAGCTATTACTTTAGCATTGTCCTAGAAACATGTCCCTATCAGTAATTCCATTTTGAAGAAATCATCATTTCCCATTTCCCCAAATCTTACAAAGAATATATATATATATATATATATATATATATATATCATAAAGGCAACCCAATATGAGTTTTTATGACCAAAGTGATAAGACTTTAACCATGGTTCATTTCATAAAATAGGATTGTCAATTTTTATACCATCTGAATTTTAGATTATGTAGAAAAATTGTAATTTTTTTTTTTTATATATAATACAACACATTATTAAAACATGAATTGTCGGTTCTACTTGGAATGCATATTAAAATTTATTTTATTTTTTTAACTTACAAATTTTATTAATCAATATAAAAGTTATGGACTTTTACTAACAAAGTCCAAACGCACAAACACCAACTTGAAAAGAAAGAATGTGATCAACATTTGATTTGTTGGATTGGTTAGTGGCTCCAATTCTTAGATGAGAATCAAAGTTCGAATCTTGAAAGTCTCCAATGTTGAAAGGATTTTACCATTACACTCTCAAATCGACAAAAATTAGTCTTCCATCAATCATAAAATAAGAGTAAAAAGATACCATGAGTTTACACACACACAAAAAAAAAAAAGAGAGAGAGAAAGAAGAACGTGAATGAAATTGAGGTCATGAAAAAGTGGAAAATGCTGCCCTTTAGCCTTTACTGCTTCCAAACTCTTCATTTGCTTTTCTTTCTCAAACTTTTGTTTCTTAATGTGACATTCTTTACAGTCTATATATGCAAGAATGAAGACAAGTTCTCATCAAAACCATATATTTTAGCCAAACTATTTAAATTGTTTATCTTTATCCCCTCGACTAAATTCCATTTCATACTATTGAAAATTATGCAGAGCAAGCCACAACCCTATGTTTGGTTCATTGCTTCACATCCAAGGAAAAAAAGAAAGAAATAAAGAGTATTGCTGCATAAAAGAACTACAAGGACTCATCGATGAAGTCCAAAAAATCCAGCCCGGATTCTACCATAGAACGGAGAATCGGCCTGCGTGTTCACGACAACTTGCAAGAGATCATGACATGAATGAACATGACGGGGATGATTACCTGAGCAATTTCTAAATGAATCTATGGTATGCGAGTTCGGAAAAGAAAAAAAATGTCAGCAGTCTATGTTGCTTCGACTCTTCATTTTTCTTTAAGTACTCATGTCCGACACCAAAGACCCACCAAATACATGGAAATCTTGAAAAAAAAATTGAACATTGACACTCAAACCCGAATCCGAATAACATAATCGGCAGCTGTTTGAAACCCTAAATTATAGTAGGCTGCTGGAAATTACTAGCGGCAACCATTGTCATAGTGTCACACGAGTAAATTTAGCAACATTTCTCTTTTACGGTAAGAGGTGATCATCGAAAAAAAACCAGAATAAAATACATAAATCACTTCAAACCAGAGCAAGATTCATGCTTGTCCGAATACAATCGCAGGGTATGGTACAATCCTAGAGAATTCAATGGCTATAACTTTAATCAAATATTGCATCAGAAAAAACGAGGCAATATTTGCATCAGAAAGCCGAGGCTAAACACCTGGGACAATATATAAGCACTCCAGCCTCAAAAAGTAAACCGAATATGAGAATGCATTGTGCCTTGCATTTATTTTCATGAGAAAACAAAACCCATTATCTACAAGTAGGATGGCTTTAGCCAAAGAGTCGGGTACCTTGATCTTTACACTGTACATATGATGAATAATGGCATGAGAACACAGGTTTCTCCTCTACAGGAACTGGCTGTCAACTCATCTCTTCACCTTCCCTCCTCTCGAGAGCCGAAAATTGAGGGGTTCAAATGATGCATCCTTTTCCACCAAGAAAAAAGCACTTACAGCCAAAGCGAACAACGGTTCATGTTGAATCTACCGCTTCAACTTGCTGACGTGCCAGGTATTTTTCCCTTCGCTCTTTCTGAAGATGGTCAGAAATCATCAAATTAAAGTAAAATAAGAAGGAAAAATGAGCACTGTTTCAGATATATAGGCGGTTGATTACCCATTCATCAATTACAAGACCTTCCCCAAAAACCCGGGGACCTGTGTCTGGGGGAGGTTTCTTGCGTGCTTCGAGGGCAGCCTCAGCTTCAGCTAAATGACGCCTAAGTTTGTCCAATGCCTTAAGAAACAAGAAGAATAGCATTATAAAGCATTCAATGACTAAATCAAGGAGCTCTGAAGTGCAGAAAGCGAAACACTACTAAAACAATTCAATGCTACTTACAGGGCTAGGCCGCTTCACATCTAGAAATACAACCCGCAAAATTCTTTCTACAGTCACTTGATCCCTTTGTTCATCAAACTGTACAAGAGAAGGCATAATCAAAAGTCCTGTGTTAGCACCAGCATCTTAAGTTTAGTGGGGTTAATATCCAACAAAAGTACACAATTAAATTATAACAACAATAATAACACATAACCAACAAGCAAATTAGGATTAAAAAAAGAAAGAAATAAATATTAGGAAACTTTAAATAGTCTAAGGAAAATCGTATGTTTTAAAGGATCTATTGTACATGCCCACACCAGCTGACATGGCATCTTATCGGTGATCATAGACATTGATTTCAGACAAAAACCAGAACAATTAATTTCTTTGGCACTTCACATGAATGAACTCTATACAATAACTACCTATTCAATAAAATGTTACCAAAAACCCAATTTGTGACCAAATTCATATAATGCAGCCCTTACAAAAACAGGGTATAACATGGCTAAATAAATAAAACTCTTCTTCCAAACTAGGTTCTGCTCCTGCAACAGTAAGAAGAAAAAGACGATGCCGTGCAAAACGAATGAAAATTTCAGCAGATAATAGGATCCCAAGCAGACTACTCATTAAAGTGGTGTTTTCTAACCACAATACCTCACACATTTTGGACCGTCATGTGAAACTACAGAAAATTTGCCAAACAACTGAAAAATCCGTAAAGCAAATCCCAATTTTGCCCAAATAAGAACAACCAACAACAGCACCAACTTAACAAGTATTTCCACTTCAACATTTTCAAATATCGGAAAATTTCCATTCAAATTCATCCGACATCCATTCATTACTAATGAAATGCTAACAAAACAAGGGCCTCCATTGAACAAAACTTTTAAGACAAAACATCAAATATATAACAAGCAAGAACATTACTGACTTACAAGCTCAGGCAAGTAATCCACCCCAGCTGCCACCTTCAAACTCATTATCTTAAATTTAACTTTACTCTTTAAATCCACCTGCACCTCATCATTCTCCGGACGCTCCACAAATTTAAACACTGATCAAAACAAATCAAAACAAAATCAAACAAAGTTTTTATAATAAAATCTAAAATAAAATAAAAAATCCTGCTGAGAAATTTTATTACCAGTCGCGACAATGCTTTCCCCTGGCGCCAAAATGCCACCAGGTGGACGCATAAAACAACTCTTTGGCGAAGTAGTTTGAAACTACATGTAATAAACAAAAAGATTTAATTAATTAATTAATTAAATAAAAACAACCATATAAATATAATTCAATGAAATTATCAAATGTTATGATATTAACTGTAAAAATTAATATTATATTTCAGAAAATAACCGTTAAAACTGTCGCAAGAAGCCTCATTTTAATGGACAATGAGAATATAAATAAAATTAGTATTAATTCATTGAAAGATCATTACTTTAAATGAACGTAACTGCGTAAATTACAGTAAATTTTGACGTAAAAAATAAGAGAAGTAAATAAAAAAGTAGTATTTTACCTTGAAAGCTACGTGAGATTTACTAGTGTTCTTCAACCTGATCGCACTTCTCGCCTGAGTTCCAGGCTCATCTACAATTAAAAAAAAAATTGAAAATTTAAAAGATTATAGAAATTCAAAGCTAATAAGTCAACGGCTAAGCAAAGCGGGGGTCGTACAAGGGAAGTAGAGGTTCTTAGTAGGATCGAGGCGAAGCCGGCACCGAGGAGGGAGAAGCGATCTGGCAATGGAAGAAATGGTTTTGGAGCGCTTGGCGGTAACCGTCTCCGTATGGCGGTTGCCGTTGTGGAGGTTGAGGTTTTGAGTGGAGGAAGAAGAGGAAGAGTTGTTCGTTGTGACCGAAGTTTGCCAAAAGGGACAGAAACTAAACATCTTCCTCTTGGAGTTCCACTGCTGCCGGTCGGCGAACGCCATGGTCGCGGCAAAGTTAGCCCGTCGACTGTGGCGGTAAAGTAATCTCACTTTTTGTCGTCGCTAAAAAAAAGAAAAAAAAAAAAAAAATCTCGAGGAATATATATATTTTTTTATCTGTGGATTTTTTATTTTTCATTTTAGACATGAAAAATGGCTACATTCTCGGCGAATTTAAACGCGGGTCGGATTTGAAATCTTTACCTAATTTTAGTTAATTTCAATTTGGAATCCGTCACTAACGTGACTGTACTTCAGGAGCATTCATGTCCATTGAGTTAAAGTTTCAAGGGTATACTTGGCTTCAATGTACACTCTTTAACAGCAAGTGAAGGGCGCTACAGTCATATTAATATTTTTTTTTGGTTTTCTGAAAATCATTAATTATAGGATTTATGAATGACATAAATATAAATTCGACTTTCCAACTGTAATCTCAATTTATTTGGGGTTTTTTTATTTGAATTAATTTGGCTCATTTTATTTTTGTCATTTTCATTAGAATTTAATAAAAATGGATGACGTGTGAACATGTGATTAATAATTTTCATAAATTTAGATTAAATTTATAAAAAAAAAAGATCAAAAATTAAATAAAAACTTAATGTTATATTTAATTTAGGTTAAATTGATCAGAAATAATATTATAAGAATTAAATTGATCAAAAATAACAATATAAGAGCTAAATTAACCTAAATAAAATATTAGAGTTCAAAATGATTCAATTTGCATAATTTAAAAATCAAATTTATATTTATGATATTAAAAATTAATAAAATTAGGTGAAAGTAAAAAATAAAAAAAATAAAAAAAGGTGCATTTACAAAGGTTGGCTATATGTAAGTTGGAGGGTTAGTTGGGAAGTTAGGAATTAATTAGGTGAATAAATTATTAAAATGAATTCATTTTTTAAAATAAAAAACATATAGTAGAGAATAAATATAAAATAAGCTATTGATGTCAATCATGTTGGGTTTTAAATTCTAAACAAATTACCATAAAAAAGAAAATTTTGATATAATAATATAATAATTTGTTTAATTTTTTGCTAACTCTTGGTTTGGTTCTTAGTTACACAAAGTCAATGAAACATGGTAAGTTTTTAATATTTTTTTGGGATTAGTTAATAAGCTGACTTTTTTTTTTGCTTTGGATTGAGTAATATATTTATAATGAAATATAATATTATTACTATAAATAATATAGTAACTAACCTTAAAGAGTATTTTAAGAGTAGCAAAACCCATTTATAATTGATAGATGTGACATCACATTTTAATAATCAAAATAATTGTAACTTCCTAACTATTTTTTCTTATCTTGGTCATGCTTGTTATGACTATTTTAATACATGCTTTTATGATTGTTGTGACATATACCTTTACCTTCATAGGTATTTTAGGTATGTTGTGACATTTAAGTATTTATTTTTAAATTTTTTGGTATTTGAGATTGTAATAAATTAAATTTTGATTATTGACATTAAAAATTAAAAATTCTACTAATAGATCTCATGAATAGGGATGGCAAAGTCCGATCCGACCGATAGATTTCGAATCGATCCGATCCGAATAGAGAGGTTTTTTTTTTGAACAATGAACACAAAGCGGGACGGTGCGGTTTTTTTTGTTTGAAAAGCTGGGATGGAGCAGTTGTGGTAATTGCCTGCTTCGCACCGCACCACCCCGTCCCGAATACTGAAATTACAATTTTACCTTTAAATATTTAGCTTTTAAAAGAATAATAAAATAATATAATTAAACTTATTCTTTTTCTTTTTCTTTTTAAAAACCTAATACTTTATTTCTTTCTCTTCCTAGATTAGAAACATGTTTATATTGAATTTATATTTAAATTTTTTTACAATGCTTTATTATTTGAAAAAAATAAAAATAATTAATAAATATCGAATGGGACAGAGCGGGACGGGACGGTTATGGATGTAACCGACATCCATGGAGGTGATAGTAGTATTAAAATTTCAACATCCACGACGGAACGGGGTGGGAGGCGGGGCAGAGCATTGCTATGGCAGGACGAGGGGATACTGCAAAATCTACCCCTGCCCCGCTCCATTGCCATCCCTACTCATGAACATGATTGTTGGCTTTAAATAAGAATTCAAAATTTTACCAACAAATCGAAAAACTAAAATTTAAAAAAAAAAATCAAATTTAAAATAATTTAAATTTAATATAATCCGAACTAAAAATAACCTAAACCCTTCCATTTACCACTTCTAGTTCAAATTTTATCATGCCATCCTAGCAAATATTTTAACATTTTCTTTATTAAATCACATTAGAAAAACAAAATTAATTGAATTAGATTCAAGAGGTGTAGGTTTGAGCCTGCCTGGCAAGGGCATATTTTTGTTGGCTAACAGATTGGCCACCAAACACGGATAAGCAAATGGTCCTTGTCTGTTCACAATTATTGCAAAAAACAATATATACCACACATTATACCAATTTTGATGCTTCCAGTCACAAACATCTGGTAATTTTAAATATGATACGAATACGATATAAAAAATAATTAAAATAAAAATATATATGGAATATCATATTCTTAATATGTTAAAATTTATACAAATATATAACATTTTAAATACGATTATGACACACAAAAATAATACGAAATAAAATATGAATACACGGATTATTAGATTAGCTTGTGCATGATATCTCTCTCAAAGAACATGATCCGAACTCTACATTCCCCAATTTTATTTTTAAAAAAATACTAATGAATTCAAGATTGTGCATTATCCAAGTTTCCAAGTCTAAACTTGACTTACCTACATCATTGCAAGACCAATATTCTCTGCTTTATTTTTACTCTTCCATAGACACCTAACCCAAGCAATTCTTTTTTTATAGATTTCGATATTTCGAAAATGTTCAAAAAGTTTGTTGAATGCCAATAATTTGATGTCTCGCCATTGTTATTTACAAGAGCTCTCTTTTTGTATAAATATGTGTATGTATATACGTATATTTCATTTTTAAAGACTCGAGTTTAACTTTAGAAATATATCTGATTGTTGAGGAGGAAAACAATCCCACATCGATTAGTCAAGGATTGGACTGTAATTTTATAAAACAAAGGTCACCCATCCTTTATCGAGACGTCTTTTTTCAAAAGATAAAACCGTAAAAACAGTTTTTAGACCTCCCAAAACGAAAAATACCTCATAACAAGTACAGTCTAGCAATTCTTCCATCAACAATAATGACGCCTTTTGTAATCCGTTTTAAATCCGTACCATCACTCAACAAAAAAAAAAAAATCCACACTGATCCCATTGTACTTGCTTAACCATCGTGGCTAAAAGAGCTTGTACAAATGATCGAAATGGCTAGTATTAGTAATATATGAACAACTTATTAGTTAAATCCTAATGAAATTTTGATGAATTGAAGATATTGAAAATCAATCTCTCCTGGCTTATTTCATCAACTATATACATGGACTTGATTGAACAATCGATATTATTTTTTACGCATAAACCCGAATACATGAAAAAGTATATATATAAGTTTGCATGTGAATTTTTTGTGTTAAGGATTTTTTGTTTCACTAAAATGATTTTAAAAAAATAATTTTTAAATAATAGACTAGAAGTAACTTTTAAAAAATGATTTTGCATAAAAATGACTTTTGGTAAGACCTGCTATTTTCATACAAAGAATATTAGAAAATATGCATTAAAATGTATTACCAACGAAATTTTACATTATAACTAACATGTTTTTTTTTTTTTGTATTTTGGATACTAAACTGTCGTTTTGAAGCTGGACAAGATTAGTCCAAAGAAAATTAAAAAGAATAATAATAATGTCATTAAAGAACAATAATTTTATTGACTATTATCATATTAATAGGTAATTTCAATGTGGGTAGAGATTATAAAGAAAATGAGGTTTTGAAATGGACAAATTTGAGTAACTATATTCCCTAAGTTGATGGCGAATAATAATTGTCTTTGGTTATATCAACTTGCATTGTTTTTTTCCTCCTTTGGTTAGATTCAGCAATTTTTTATGGAAATTGTCTATTTCCTGATTGTGATTTCAATGGGTGATTTTTCTTTTTTCTAATATTCCTCTTTATGGGATTTATTATTCTTATTATTTTAATTTTTGTTTTGTTTTGTGTTGTGAGAACTCTTTGAAATCTCTTCCACAAATTTTGAGGGTAATTTGATTTGTTATTGCTATATGCCTATCTAATTTCCTCTTTAAACCATGTATTTCATTTCATGTTTTATGTCAATCAAGGAAAAGAAAAAATGGGGGCTTTCATGTCTTCGATGATTGCTAATCATTTTTCTTTTCTATTTAGAAAAAAAATTCCTGCAATAATCACAAGATGAACATCATTGCACCCTTTCCCTTTTTATATATATTTGAGATTTTTTTTTATATATTTGAGATTACGAGAGAATTAATTGTGATTGATGAAATAAGAATTCAACAATCTATCAACCGTATGATTAGTTGATTTTGCTTTCCCTTTTGTTATATTCTAAACCCAAAATGCAAATTGATAAATACTATGCTTCAGCTACTTGGGCTTCTTGCCCAGCCCAAACTTAATATTAGAATGGTTAACCCAACCTAATCATAATAATTAAGTCTTAATTGCTTGCTTGTCTGAGATAGGCATTAGTAAGTCTTATAGCAAATCTTAAGTTGGACCTTTCTATATGCAAATTAAAGTTTATATGTTTATCTGATTTCATCTTAATTGAAACTATTAGCACTTTCAATTCTGATTTTTAACCAAAAATTTCGTTAAATAATCCTAAAAAAGGGGGGAAAAAAAAGTTGAGCCAAGTTTCTAATGAATTTTTGGCATTATGTACACAAATAATATAGGGGTTTTCGTTTAATTAGGACCCCAACAGCTCAAATACATAACTTTTCTTAGGGACTCTTCAGATTGCTTCAACTTCTCATCTCTCAATTTCTTTGACAAAATAGAAGAAGAAGAAGAAGAAGATGGGGTAGACAGCTTTTTAGCCTGAGAATATTGTCTGATGTTAGCCTTGGCAATGGCATGTTGTTGAACTGATCTAAATGCATAATTATTCCATCTACAAAGCCCTTGATCTTTCAATGCCTCCACCATTCCAATGCTTGCTGCCACCATCGAAGCTTTGCTTGTTGTAGAACTCATATTTCTTGTGCTGGTTTTGGGGGTTTGCTGAACTGAAAAAACTAGAGAGAATTTTGGATGAATGTAAGATATGTGTTTTTTGTCTGAGAATTTGTGGGTTTTGGGGTGAAAAAAGGAGGAGTTTCTTATATAGTGAAAGTATCAGAGATAGTGGGTTAGTGGAGAATAAATGAGAGTGCAAAACCATAGGCAGATTTATCAACAGTTTAGGAAAAAAAAAACCCATGGTTTTTTAGATACCAAGACCTTTTTTCATGAGTATTTTGTTTTTTTCTTTAGTTCCTATGTTATTTGAATTCGGAGTTGAATGTTGAGTATCGAATATGAGTATGTGTTTTATATGGACATGTTCAATTTTTTAAAATTTTTTCATATATTTGAAAGATCATATACTCGTACTCATATCCAAATATATGTCAAACACAAATATCAAATTCAGATATCAAACACAATACTTTAAAAAAAATAAAAAATCCGGGTAACATACCCTATTATTGATGAATGATCTGTCTTTGCAATTGGACATTGAGATGGAAAAAGACAGAAGTGTCAATAGAAAGATAAAGATACACTGACTTAACACTGACTCAAACTTAATTAAGGTGGCTTTTTTGTTTTTATTATCTGGCAAGTGTAGTTTCATGGAAGCACCAGGTTTCAGAGCTTTTGACAGAAGAAACTAGTGAACTAGATGTTGTCATCAGTGTGTAGGAAAAAGGACAAATGTTCTTATATCAACTTTCAGAGCTTTGAAGAAACTTTACAAGGATTAATGGTACTATATAGTTTTATCAGATTCACCAAAACTCTGTTCCTTCTGTAAATTTTGATTGGTAAAAATTAACAAATGTTAAACCAGAGATGTTTATTGTCTAAGTAATAGATCTTTCTTGTTAAATTTGGAGAATTTTTTAAAATCATAATTTTTAAACAAGGAATTCATATATCATGAGATTTTCCTATTCTCTTTAAGTCTGAATAACATGATTTCTCAGGTTGTGTGATCTAAAAATATTGTTTAACAGCTTTTACACATAATAATCAGTACTCTTTTTTGCAAAACTTTAGGTTTGTAAGAATAATACTACCATTTTTTCCCATTAAAAACAAAATACTAATGTTTCAGATGCAGCATTGGCAGATTGCAGCTGAAGTTCTAATAATTTGACATTCTTCTCAATGTCTGCAATTGCAATAGGAATTTCAAGAACTATGAAATTTTGGCTCACTAGTCTTGAATCCAAAAATATAGCTTGTTCTTTTTAGGTATTTTGGTTTATCTTATCCGCACTCTCGGTCAGGTGTCGGACATGAGTATACTCAATTTTTTTAAATTTTTTTTTATATATTTGAAAAATCATACTTTTATATTCATGTCTGAATATGTATCGGATGCAGATATCGAACATAAATAATTTAAAAAAAATGGTGGGATAGCTGTTTTCACTGGAATTAACAGCATCTTGCTTATCTTGATATACCCGATCTGCAGCTCAATTTGCTGATTGGGGAATGAGATTTCCATAAATCCTTGTAAATTTCTTTGCAAATAGAAATTTTGCCTTAAAAAAGTAATTTGTTTCAAGCATATTTTCTCTTGCCTTAAAATATTTTCTTTCCTTTCCTCTTTCTTTTCCTCCTATCAAACAAAGTGTAAGACTTTAATTCATGAACATCAGAAAGAAAATTTTCTATATATAAATTTACCCAAAAAGGAAAAAGAAAATGCAAATTCATCCAAGCATCCTTAAAAGAATTTGTACAACAAAGTCCTTAATTTTCTAATCTCAAACTCAAATTTTGAACAATTTTGGATTGTTCAAGGCTTCAAGCAATGTAATAAGTGGAAAAATAGTATTACATATGTACAAAAAAAATCAAGGGGGTAGCTTAATTAGGACCCCAACAGCTCAAATACATGACTGTTCTAAGTGATTCCTCTGATTTCTTCAACTTCTCATCATCTCTTAGTTTCTTAAACAAAGCAGAAGAAGATGGAGCACAAATTTTCTTAGATTGAAAAGATGATCTGATATTGTTCTTGGCATGTTGTTGAATTGAACTTAGAGCATAATTCCATCTACAAATTCCTTGATATTTCAATGCCTCAACAGCTCCAATGCTAGCTGCTGCTATCCAAGCTCTTGTTGAAGAACTCATGTTTTAATTTTTTTTTTTTCTATGCTTTTGGGAGGTGATTGAAATGAATTTTGAAATGGGATGTTTTGGAAATTTCAAAGACTGGTTTCAGCTGGCTGTATTTTGCTTTGTTAAAGCAAATGGGAGGGGTGGATAAGAGTTTCTTATATAAAGGAAAGTGTAGGAGGAAAACCACATATGGTATTTGCTAGAACTGATAATATTGGATACGACACGATTATACGACATGAAAAAAATAATTAAAACGTGGATACGACACGAATGTATCAAAATCTATATAACACAAATTATTAACACATCAAAATTTATATAAATATAAAACATTTTAAACACCATTATGACATAAAAAAAATACGAATACGATATAAATACACAAATTATCAAATCTAATATTTGTCTAAACAAAAGGGGAAAAGCTAATGGTTTGAAGTAGTAAGGTGGGCTAGTGGTATTATAATAAAATAAACTTGCTTAACTGTAACCAACAATGGAGACAATAATAGTAAAGAAATGGACAAAGTAGAGATGATGGTGGGGGGATGGAATTGCTATGGACAAATTCCCCAAAGATAAGATTTTGGTTTACTTTTCTAGTTCCTTTGTATATTGGGGGATGAATTCTTCCCATCCAATTTATAAGTGAAAGTGAGTAAATTGCTTCATTGATTTTTTATTATATCCTTCCATGAAAAAAAAAAAAAAATGCTAATGCAACTGGAAAATGGGTTAGGCTTGTTCTAGATGGATGTTTAAATTCTTGTTCCACTAATTTTGTTAAGCTAAACTCGACATGCCCTCTACATGCAGGACATGTGGCACTTCAACTTCAATTCACATTTATTCACAAGCATTCAGCAAAAAAATATAAAAGAATAAGTAAATGCTTATTCTAAATAAATTCTCTACGGACTCTGACATTTCACATGTTATTCTTTTTGCCTCTATTAACATTTTT
The DNA here is from genome assembly GCA_030761205.1 of Fremontodendron californicum. NCBI lineage: Eukaryota > Viridiplantae > Streptophyta > Magnoliopsida > Malvales > Malvaceae > Fremontodendron > Fremontodendron californicum. The sequence continues at coordinate 2,317,199 of JAULJL010000030.1, read as the reverse complement.
AAAAAAAATTTCATTGACTTAAACATCAAAATACGTCTCAGAATTCAAACTCTAACGTCCCTATGACCTTTTTCATTCTTGACATGTCTAGTTTTTCTTCCTCCTACAGTTCAGATGCTCCAACTCTTAAAGAGAACAACTGATTTATTTGTATTTTATCTCAAAATATTGATCCTCTTTTATTTTCTTTAATGAAATAGAAGTATTATTCTATATATATAGGTAGATTTTTTATATTTTACAAACGAATTAAAATATTATCAAGTATTTTTTATTTATATCAGATTATCAATCATTTTAAATATATTTTAAAAGAGTATGTGATAATCTTCACTAGACAAAATAATTACAATAGTTGAGGACAAGCACCATTCTCAGCAAGAATGAGATCATAATTTTGTTACACTGGATTTTTTAAATTACAAATGCTTCCCTTCAGCACAATTAACAATTGCTCTCATCTAAATGTAAATGTGAAGAAGAAAAAATACATTTTATTTGGTGTAACTGAAAAAATACAGGAATAGTAACACGATTTTAAATAAATCATTGAATAGTTTAGGTAAAAACATCCTTAAATGCAAAAGGTTGTTTAGTACGTACAAGTTCGTTAAATTTTTTACATAAAAAAGATTAATTCTTTTTAAAGTGTGACCGATCCTTTTTTACATAAAAAGGCTCCCAAAATTTGTCAAGCTAAAATGGATTGATCTCTCTAAAAAGAATCGATCTCCTAATTAATTTTTTAAAATGAAAATTTTGACTTGGATGTAATAAAAGATCGATCCTTTTTTAAAAAATATCAATCTCTTCGAATATTAATATTATTAATAATAATTTATTAAATTATTAATATATATATACTATATAATTGTCGGACTCGACCAGGCCTAGGCATTAAGTACTATGCCAAAGCTCGATATGTTTTTTAAATGGATCTCATTTTTTTTCAACCTAATATTTTTTGTCCAAACCTTCTCAAATATCAGGCAAACCTTCGGGATTGAGCTAATAGCCCGATCCATGGACAAATTATCCTAAATTAGTAATTCCCCTACCATAATGAGTAAATAACTTTAGGTTCTAAGTATATCAAAACCTTGATTTATACCTCAGAAATTATATGTGCCATTATTATGCTATATGATTAATTAAATAAGGTTTAATAATACGATAATTAAAAAATCGATTAATAGCACTTATTTGGGTTCAAATAATTTTCTTGAACATCATTTTCAGTGTTCTAGAAGTTGCTTAGAGTACAAAAGACAATTTTAGTAATATGGAGTGAGAAGGTTTAGCAAGCAAATGAGGTAGTATATATATATATATATATATATATATATATATATATATATATATATATATATATATATATATATATATATATATATATATATATATGTGTGTGTGTGTGTGGGGGGGGATTAGTTAACAATAATTTTATTTTATTCTCAAAGCCACTTTTTTGAAATTCTATGAGATCATAGGAAAACTTTGCAAATTGCCTTTCTTAAGTTAAATTAGATCAGTTTATAGGCTGGATCGGGCTGTAGTGTAGCCTGAATTTTTTTTTTATTTTTTTTTATCCAAGTTTGGGTCGGGTCTAATCCGAGCCGGCTCGAAAATCCATTTTAGTGTTCATAAAATATTAAAAATTATTTTTATTTTTATATAAATATTTATATATTTTATAATTAAATTTAAATACAAAAATATTTATATTTAATGAATAGTAATTCGAACCGGGCCGATCTGAATTATTAAAATCTTTATCCAGACTCGATCTAATTCGAGCCGGACGAGTAGTCTGGCCTTCACCTGATCCTTGGACAATTCTAAGTCCAAGAAGCAAAAAAAGATAATACATGTGTGAGATTAAGTATATCCTTCCACACCTACACTTGGTAACAAATAATTTAAGTTCTTATATAATTATATATATAACTTTTTGATGTATGGTTTATTAGAACTTTCTAAACATAATTACCCTAACTTGGAAAGACTCATAAGATTTCATTTTAATAAATAGAAAATATGAGTTTAATTAATGAATATATTATTAAGCCTTCTTCTAAGACTTTTGACTAAATACTTTCTAAGATTTAAACAGCTAGATAGAGTAATTATTCTTGTAATAGAATTGTAAAACTTGAATTCAAATTTTGTGGGTTAGAAATTAAAAAAAGAAAAAAAAAACTACAATACTCCAAAAGGTGAGAATTGTCAAGGCAAAATTATGCAAAGGAAGGTGGTGTTTTCTTCTTTGTTAAAAGAAAAAATTAATGGGGTCGTTGAAATTAGACCTATTCACGAGTTGAGTTATTCGACCAACTCAACAGATCTAATTCGAATTGGGTCGAATTTAGAAGAAAAAAAATTTATAATCCTAATCGATCCGACTCGACCTGAATTACTATTTATTTAATAAAAAATATTTTTTAAAATTTAATTATAACAATATACAAATATTAATATACAGATAATTTTTTTTTAATATTTTTAAGTAATAAAATAAAATTTTAAACTCAATTCGAACCGAACTTGAACAAACAAATTTTTTTTTTTTTCAAACCCAACCAATAAACCTCTCTAGACCTTCATTATAATGGCTACAAAAACAAACCTAATGCAAATCTTACTGAATGGATAATATTATATGATGTTTGACCAAAGGATTGTCGTTTTTTATTGAAAAATATAAAATATTATGGGGGACCTTGCTATCTTTCTTTCTCTTCTATTTTTAATGTTAGGCTAATTTGTTTAGAAAATATTGTTTGATTAAATAAATTGAATATGCTTTAAATTAAATTTGGACCACAAAGCCAATGAAAATTATGCCTCATGTTTTTGTGATAAAATGTTCCACTTTACTTAATTTATTACCAAAGCCAAATAGTGTAGGTTGGTTGACCTGTTAATTTTAAAACAATACGAATATGTAATAACTCTAGGAAATATAGTTATTTTACCATTTTTTATGCTTTTGAATTGGCTAAGTCTTTGTAGCTTTTATTAGGATTGGATTAGTTTTAGATATTTTTATATTTATTTTATTTATCCATTTTATGTTTAAAATAGTTATTTAGTTATTTTTTATGTGTTTTTATAGGTCCAAGGTGATCTGGAGCTTCGAGGTGCAAAACAATGAAAAACGGTGCAAAGCAATGAGCAGGCAGATTCGACCTCCGGAGCTTCATTCAAGAAAAACTTGATCTTAAAGACTTCAAATGAGAAAACTCCCCTATTTACTTTTAAAGCTTACTTCCATACCTTTCCAACGGTGTAAGGATCGTCAAAGTCAGACAAGATTTACCCAGTCAAAACAGCTGACGAATTTCGAAAAGATGACAAAACCTGCAGGCAGCAAATAGGGAGTTGGGGCAGAGGCCTAGGGCCGCGGCTCCGGGAAGGCAGAAAGTTGGAGCCGCGGCGCCAGGCCGCGGTGCCGGGGAAGTCATGAATAGTACCGTAAAAACGTAAAAAAATGCAAAACTTACCTATTTTGCTTTGGAGCGAAGTTTCAGACTCCATGAGGCCTTGGACACTTTAAATAGGACTCTTTTAGGTCAGAATAAAGAGGATTAGATACCTAAAAACCTAATTCTCTCTCAAGAAGATAGTCGTCATCAAATTCTCTCTCAAGAAGATTGAAGATTTGAAGATTCAAGATTCAAGAATTGACAACTCTTAGTTTTCTCTTTTCTCTTCTTTATTTTTCTTGTGTTGTTGATGATGGTGAAACTATTTGACTATTTGTTTTCATTAATTATCATGAACTAATTTTATTCTACTAGGATTTCAATGAAACTCAACACATAGTTTGAATTTACTTTCTCTCTCTAGCTTGATTTAATGGTTTGTTGAGTTGTTTGTTCAATCTTGTTCTTAATGCTTCTAGTTGATTGGCCACCAATTAGATTGATTTGTTAACCTAAATGCAACTTGGAAAATGGAGTTTAGTGTTAGACATGTATTGAATGATACATGTTTCATATTCATTTATCAGGATGAATTGATCTGCATGTAGGGTAGGAGTATACTTACTTGTCATGTGTAACCTTTGTTAGAGCCTAAGCTTAATGAGTTCTTCTTTAATTCAATTATCATAGGAATATAGTTAATTGGTTAAGAAGGATATTTTTATGAGACCATCGGAAGATCCTTATAAATAAGATAGAACGTTAGGTTAACAACTCAGGATCATTAATCAAGTGAAGAGGTAAAGAGAGACTCAAGCGAAGCGTTGAGGGAAGTTATAATCCTAGGCTTTTATTAATTAATTGAATTCATCTTTTTAATTTACTTGCTTTTATTAGTTTCTTTTAGATTAGTTTTTAATTATCATTCTTAATTAGTTGTTTAGATAAGATTAAGCTGTGTTTATTTTAGTATTTAACAAATTTAGTAACAATTCCTCGTAGGTACGAAACTCTAGTTCCACTTTATTACTTGTCAACGATACGTGCACTTGCGTGAATAAAATCGACAACAAGTTTTTGGTGCCGTTGCCTAGGAATTTTTTATTATTTTTGTTAATATTAATACCAAGCAACCTTAGTCTTAATTTAAACTTTCTTTTTCTTTCTTATTTTCAGGTACAATGTCTGAAGCTAACGAAACAAAGACTTTGCGAAAGTATGGGGTTCCTCTCATGCAAGACCTTCAAACTAGCATTCAGAGGCCTGCCATCCAGGTCAATACGTTCAAGATAAAGTAGGCTATCCTTCAGATGATCAATACATCAGTTCAGTTTAGCAGCTTACCGAACGATGATCCTAATCCTCACATCGTAAATTTCCTGGAAGTTTGCGATCTTTTCAAACAAAATGGTGTTACTGATGATGCCATTAGATTGAGACTTTTTCCTTTCTCACTTCTAGATAAGGCCAAGAGTTGGTTGGACTCTCTTCCTGCTGGCTCCATTACCACTTGGGCTGATCTGGCCCAGAATTTTCTTGCCAAATATTTTCCTCCTGCCAAGACAGCTAAGAGGCGGAATGATATCACATCTTTTATGCAATATGACTCAGAATCATTATATGAAGCTTGGGAAAGGTACAATGATCTACTTCACGATGTCCTCATCATGGGATACCTGACTGGCTTCAGGTAAACACCTTCTACAATTGGTTAGTTCTATAGATGCTGCAGCAGGTGGATCACTCATTGGGAAAGAAATTGATGAGGCTTATGATTTAATTGAGGTGATGGCGTCCAATAATTATCAATGGTCAACTGAACGAATTTTGCCAAAGAAAGCTCCAAGTGTTTATCAGTTGGATGAGATCAGTTCTTTATCAGCGCAAATGACTGCTTTGTCCAAGAAATTTGACACTATGAGTGTGCATTCAGTCCAAAGCCCATTTGTAACATATGAACATTATGGGGAAGGATACAACAGTGATAAACGCCCAACCAAGGCTGAATCTGCTCAATATGTGGGAAACTATAATAGGCAGCAGAACAACCCATATTCAAACGACTATAATCCAGGTTAGAGAAATCAGCAAAACTTTTCTTGGAACAACCAAGGGCCATCATCACAAGCTAAGCAAGTAGTCTCTCCTGGGTTTCAAGCACAAGCCCATGCTCCTGTCCAAGAAAATAAGACATCAATGGAAGAGATGTTTATGCAATTCATGACAAGAATTGATAATCTCATTCAGAATCACTCAGGATCACTTCAGGAGCATAAAACATCACTTTAAAGTCAAGCTGAAACACTTCGAAGTCATGCTGAAATACTTTAAGGTCAAACTGAATTACTTCAAGTTCAAACAGCATCACTTAAGAATCTTGAGACACAAATGGGCCAGCTTGCTAATGCGATTAACAATCGCCCAATGGGATCTTTTCCAAGCGATACTATGGCCAATCCTAAGAACCATAGGAAAGAGCAATGCAATGCCATTACATTAAGGAGTGGGAAAGAAGTAGAAGTGGGTAGCCAGAAGCATAATGAGAGAATTCAAGAGAAGACACCTCGAGTTTACCCACTACCACCCTTTCCTCAACGTCTTCAAAGAAAAATGCTAGAATTGCCGCCCAAGCCTCTTGAAGTGGAAAATTTGGGAGAAAAAGAAATTGAAAAAGCACAAGAAGAAGAGAAGAAGCCTCCAGTCTATCCACCACCACCCTTTCCTCAGCGCCTTCAAAAGAATAAGCTTGACAAACAGTTTCAAAAATTTCTTGAGGTATTCAAAAAGCTCCATATTAATATACCTTTTGCTGAAGCTTTAGAATAAATGCCTAAGTATGTCAAGTTTATGAAAGAAATTTTATCTAAGAAGAGGAAATTGGATGAGATTGAGACAGTTGCACTTACTGAAGAGTGCAACGCTATTCTTCCAAAGAAACTCCCACCTAAAATGAAAGATCCGGGAAGCTTCGCCATTCCATGCGCCATTGGTGATAAATTTTTTGGTAAAGCTTTATGTGATTTGGGGGCGAGTATAAATTTAATGCCTCTATCTATCTATCATAAGCTAGGTTTGGGGGAAATAAAATCCACTACAGTGATGTTGCAACTAGCTGATAGATCCATCAAACATCCAAGAGGCATGGTTGAAGATGTTCTAGTCAGGGTTGACAACTTCTTTTTTCCTGCTGATTTCATTATGCTTGACATGGAGAAGGATAGTGAAATACCTATAATTCTTGGGAGACAATTCTTAGCCACCGGTAGAACTGTCATTGATGTGTAAAAAGGAGAACTTACCATGAGGGTTCTAGATCAACAGGTAACTTTTAAAGTTTTTAAGGCTATGAAGTTTCCTAACGAATTTGATGACTATTTCGCAGTCAAAGTGGTAAACAATGATTCCAAAGAAGCATTCAATGAAAGTTGTTCCACTACACCACTTGTGGCAGTTTCACATTCTACTTCCAAGTTGTATGGATGCAACAATTTTGTGAATGCAAGGCCTCATAAAGTAAAGGAAAAAAGGGGGGCAATGGTTCAAGTGGAAGGATGTCGGCTAATGAGCATGAGATAGTCAAGTCGATGACTATAAATCAAGCGCTTCTTGGAAGGCAACCCAAGTTCTAAACTTTTTATTTTTATTTTTCTTTAAATTTTTAGAGTATTTTTATTATTATTAATTTTTTTTAACTTTGTTTTCTTTTATAGTGACTACTCATCCAACTTGGACAAGCATGATGAAGTCTAAGAGGAAAACTAAAGCTTCTCCTGCATTGCTTTCATCGATAGGGGAGTTTTCTTGTTCTTACTCTTTTTATTTCCAAACATTGAGGACAATGTTTGTTTTAAGTTTGGGGGTGTGTCTTTAGATTTATTTTAGTTTGTGTGTCTGTAGATTTATTTTAGTTTGTGTGATTGTTTTGTCTAACTTTTTTAGGAGTCTAATTTTTTTTTTTTTGCTTGAGATATATTGCACTTAGTATGATGAAATCCTTATCCAATGATGAATTTTAGTTATTGATTTGTCTTGATTCTTGGGAAAACATAAGCATGAGAAGAATTTGTGTTAAATTCTTTTGTTAGTTTCATGTTAGGATGTGATTTTCAACAAATTGAACACTTAATCTCTTGCTTAGATTTGCATTGCTTATTTAAAGATTGATTATGTTGATGTGAATTGCAATTATGTCAAGAACCTAGAATTTCTTTGATTCTCTCTCAAGGCGAAATCCTAGACAACACTAAGTCAAGAAAGTGATTTAGGCCATCTTTGGATCGTTTGAGTCTTTCAAGCCTACCTTTATATATTAATATCCTTAGTCTACCTCTTTGTGCTTAAGTGATATATCTATTTTTTGTGATTGCCACATCTTTTAGCCTAGCCAAATAATATAAAAAAAAACCATGATTTACCCTAACTACATAGACATGTGATGATATTACAGGAAACAATTATGAGCCATGTCGAATTTGGGTGAAATGGTGTTATAAAAAATAAAAATAAATAAAAAGTTATGGTTCTTCGAAAACGAAGAACAAAAAAAAAAGTGAATAAATTGGTGAAGCAAAAAGGAAGTGTATTCAAGGAAGAAAGTATGTAATTTGAGGAAAAACTATGGCTCTCAAAAATCCTGGAAAAAAAAAAGTAAAGTGTCTATGGGTGACTTCAACCGAAATATGTCATTTATCCTACCTTGACCCTAGCCTTACATTACAAGCTTAATAAAGACCTACTTGATCCTTGATGAAGTGTTAGTCTATATTAGCGGAGAGAGAGATGAAAAGCAAACATATGAGAATCTAGTACTAATTTATATTTTGCATTGATATAAACTTATTTAGGTTGCATGTGATGATTTGCAAAGAGATTATATACACACACACACTGAAAATCCATTCAAGCATGAAGTTTACTACTTTTAAATCAGGATTTTGAGGTAACTTTTGAGGAAATTTAAGAAATCATTGTTTGAGTGCATTTATTTTGAGTGATGTTTTGTGTCAGGTTATTTAGTTACTTAGCTTAGTTTTCTTTTGCTCGAGGACTAGCAAAATCTTAAGTTTGGGGGTGTGATAACTCTATGAAATATAGTTATTTTACCATCTTTTATGCTTTTGAATCGGCTAAGTCTTTGTAGCTTTTATTAGGATTTGATTAGTTTTAGATGTTTTTATATTTATTTTATTTATCCATTTTACGTTTAAAATAGTTATTTAGTTATTATTTATGTGTTTTTATAGGTCCAAGGTGATCTGGAGCTTCGAGGTACAAAATGATGAAAAACAGTGCAAAGCATTGAGCAGGCAGATTCAACCTCCGGAGCTTCAATCAAGAAAAACTTGATCTTAAAGACTTCAAATGAGAAAACTCCCTTCTTTACTTTTGAAGCTGACTTCCATAAATTTCCAACGTTGTAAGGCTCGTCAACATCGGACAAGATTTGCATAGTCAAAATAGCTGACGAAGTTCGAGAAGATGACAGAACCTACAGGCAGCAAATAGGGAGTTGGGGGGCCGCGGCACCGGGAAGGCAGAAATCTTGTGCGGGGGGGGGGGGGGGGTTGTGACTAGTATCGCAAAAATGTAAAAAAAATGCAAAACTTACCTGTTTTGCTTGGGAGCGAAGTTTCGGACTCCAGGAAGCCTTGGGCACTTTAAATAGGACTCTTTTAGATCAGAATAAAGAGGATTAGATACCTAGAAACCTAATTCTCTCTCAAGAAGATAGTCGTCATCAAGTTCTCTCTTAAGAAGATTGAAGATTTGAAGATTCAAGAATTGACAACTCTTAGTTTTCTCTTTTTTCTTCTTTATTTTTCTTGTGTTGTTGATGATGGTGAAACTATTTGATTATTTGTTTTCATTAATTATCATGAACTAATTTTCTTTTACTAGGATTTCAATAGAACTCAACACATAGTTTGAATTTACTTTCTCTCTCTATCTTGATTTAATGGTTTGTTGAGTTGTTTGTTCAATCTTGTTCTTAATGCTTCTAGTTGATTGGCCACCAATTAGATTGATTTGTTAACCTAAATACAACTTGGAAAAGGGAGTTTAGTGTTAGACATGGATTGAATGACACATGTTTCATATTCATTTATTAGGATGAATTGATCTGCAGGTAGGGTAGGAATACACTTACTTTTCATGTGTAACCATTGTTAGAGCCTAAGCTTAATGAATTCTTCTTTAATTCAATTATCATAAGAATATAGTTAATTGGTTAAGAAGGATATTTTTATGAGACCATCGGAAGATCCTTATAAATAAGATAGAACTCTAGGTTAACAACTCAGGATCATTAATCAAGTGAAGAGGTAGAGAGAGACTCAAGCAAAGTGTTGAGAGAAGTTGTAATCTTATGCTTCTTGGTTTAGTTTTTGGAAATTAAGTGTAAGTCGATTTTACTAATGATTTTTCATTTCTTTTTATCATACATATGAAGATTAATTAGGGCTTCAACGTCTGTAAGAGAAGGTAATCTCTTTTTATCTCTCAAATTTTGGTCCTAATCTTTAAGCTTTGGAGTTAAATTAGGCAACTTAATATTTTATTCTGCGAAATCATTTTAATTCAAATCTATATATAAAGGTAATATAATTGAAAAATAACAATCTTTCATCTTATATATATGAATTTCCATTCTTTCTTCAATATATGTAAAAAGTAAATTGAAACTTTGAAATTTTAATATTTATGCTATTGATGCACCCAAAAGAGTGTATCTTATTTAACCTTGCACTAAAAAGATAAATTGTAAGTATAGTAGTTAGCAAGGGTCGAGTCCTCAGGGATTGGGTTTTAGTTTATAAGTTAATAGTTTAAAACTTAAATTCAAGAACAATAAAAGAAAAGGGGTTTTTGAAGCCAGATTTAAACTAAAGTAAATAATAAGAATAAGATGCAAGGCGGTATAACCAGCCAATAAAAATATATATACTAAATTAGGCGGTATAACCAGCCAATAAAAATATATATACTAAATTAGGCGGTATAACCAGCCAATAAAAATATATATACTAAATTAGGCGGTATAACCAGCCAATAAAAATAAAACAAAGTTAATATACAAATTAGGCGGTATAACCAGCCAATAAAAATAAATATACTTTTAAAAATGAGCAAACTAGAAAAGTAAGAAAACAAGTAAGTAAGAAGAATCAAATATGAAAAATATGGTTAAGGTTTCATTCTCCACCACTAGACATCATTAAGAATCAATTTCAGATCTATCAATATCAACCAACTATCAAGTTAACAACCGTAGATAACAACAAGCTCTGTTATCCCAATCTTTCCTTAGTTTGTCGTTAAATAGAACAAGCTCTCTATTTAATCTCTAACCATCAAACAACCTAGAATAAGCTCTCTAGATTCAATTTAATGGCAGCTTTATGATGAGAAAGATAGGTTGATCTAAGCAACAAACACATAAGCTCGGATTGTTCAACTTAGGTTATGTTCCACTTTGCAATTATTGAAAACTTGACCATAATCATTAATCACAAATTGCCACTTATGAATAGGAAATCAAGACAATTACACGGATCAAGACTCCTAAACTAGCAATAGATAATTATCAAGATCTATCTAGTTGTACACCTAAACAAATCAAGACAACATCATGAACAATTCTTGTAGAAGAACATAAGCAACTTTGATAGAAAATTAATGATAGATAGAATCTGAAAATCAATCACAAAACATGTCTAGGGCTTTGAAATCACCCTTAACCAAATAGAAGTTTAGCCTAGCATAGGCATTGTAAACATAAACATAAAATGAAAGAAAATCTAAGAAGAAAATAAAAGAAAGAAAGAAGAAGAGGAATAATATTAATTATCCAACCTCTTGCTCTCTCTAAAGAAAAAGAAAACTAGAGAAAAGAAAGAAAACTAGAGAAAAGAAAGAAGAAGAAAACTTAGAGAATTTTATTAAAATGGCTAATATCCTACCTATGTACAATATGATCCTCTACAATCATCCAAGGCCCTCTATTTATACACATTTTGGAGGGCTAAATGACAAGAGACAAGCTTTACAAATTTCAAAGGTAGGTATAATAGGTGGGTGAATTTTTCTAACAATTTTCGTCATATTGTATGACAATTTTGATCAGCCAACTTGATGGTCGATTTCGTCAATGTTGGAGGCCTGATCTGATCACATGGTCTTCTAGAAAAAGGTTCCCCTATCAGTTACGGATCCATAGCCGTTGGAATCAGCTCATTTGCTGATGTGGATAAGCAGATATGGGCAAAATACGAAAACAGGTCAGCACAGACGTCATTGCACATCAGCCAACTTGATGGTCGATTTCGTCAATATTAGAGGCCTGATCTGATCATATGGTCTTCTAGACAAAGGTTCCCGTATCAGTTACGGATCCATAGCCATTGGAATCAGCTCATTTGCTGATGTGGATAAGCAGATATGGGCAAAATACGAAAACAGGTCAGCACAGACGTCATTGCACATCAGCCAACTTGATGGTCGATTTCGCTAGGGAAAACGACTCCGTTTCAAGAAGTGTAAAACATGAAAAAGATAGATATGCCTCTTAGCTTTGCACGGCTACAAATTTCAGCCTTATTTCTTCAGTGAAACTCCAGATATAGCTGATATGGCAAAAGGTGTCGGAACTGGAACTGAACTGGATTTGCCCTTAATTCTAGTAATCTGAAATCACTCAAAGAAACTTGTGAAAAACACCAAATTACATAAAAATATCAAAGATCATAAACACAATTAGACTAAACAATAATAACTCGTATTTGACACAAAACAATAATAAAACATAACTAAAAACTATATAATTATACGAGTTATCACACCCCCACACTTAGCTTTTTGCTAGTCCTCGAGCAAAATCAAATAAAAATAAAATAAGAAAATCTAATCTAATCCACTTTCGTAGGAAATCACGGTGGCACTTAGCATGTGACACAAGCCTTTAAACCCCTAGGTGTCCCTAGTGGACGAGTTTAGTCTCGTGAGGGTTTACTAGAACGATACCCACAAACATTGAAAAACTAAAATATAAATAAACTACATATACTAAAAATATTTATTCCTAATCCTTTCAATACAAATTAGAGACAATCTTTGAACAAGTCTTATAAACTAATCAATAGCTTAAAGAATTTCACAAAAAATCATGCTTGAATGTAAATTGTTTGAGTTAAGCCAATATTAACATAACATATCTCAATCAAAATAGTGCATGTTCAAATTTAATCTCAACTTCTCACATGGGATACCCTCATGATTTTCACTCTTTAAAGTAGTGGTGAAGTGTTTACACTCAATCAATCTCATGAAAACAGTTCTACCATATTCTTTCTTGTCCACCTATTATCCACTATTTAGATCATACAACTTCATGAATCAAGAGGTCTTTAATCAAGGTTGTAATGGGGCCAAGGGGTTTGTAATGTGGTTGAAGAACAAAAGGATAACGATATCATAAAGGTTCCAAAGAGTTCATAAAGTTTAGAGACATAATAAGATCATACAAACAAACTTATCAAAACTCTTTACAAGTACATAGTCACCTAGGCCGGATATTCATGTTGGGCCTTTTCTTCATTCTAAACAACTTTGTAACATCTTTTTCTTTTTCCACAAATTCAAGAGATGATTCATATATTTTTTTTTTACATAGGAATGTATTTGCCAGTATTCCATTTCTTTTTCTCTTGACTTTTCTTTTCTTTTCCCCCCACACTTATTTCTTGTTTCTAACCCAAATTTTTAACTAAAAATATCCCTTGTTTTTTTGCAATATGTCTCAAAATATATAATCCATCTTTAGAACAAGGGTAAAGATATAAGTATATTTAGGCTAGGTGTAAGTTGTGGTTACCAATAAAACATCATATTTAATGTAGGCTCAAATTGGCTCACTAGTGGGGATGTTCTCTTAGAACATTAATAATGGATGGCTGTTTGGCTCTGGTTATAATCCTAATGCCTCTATCATATTCATGTTGTCACATGTATCAATATAGTCTCAAACGGTTTAAAGCAAGTTCTAGAGAATCATGTAATCATAAGAGCACTCAAGAAAGAAATTAGATTGATTTGTATAATGCATCAATCATTATAGGCTCAAAAACTCACAAGGATGATTATACAAGTCAGATTAAGTCTAAACATGCTTCTTTCTCAATCAACATATCATATTAACATTGGCTCATAAAAAGGTTGACATCAAGCTCAATTCTCATGAAAATCTTCTCACTAATAAATCTGTTTTAGACTTATGCAATTCAGATCTCATCATTGTATTAAAAAGGAACTAAAACACACTAAAAAAAAAATAATAATAATAATAAAGACTCATAAAAAAAAATAGTAGACAAAAATAAACGAAATCCTAAATCATTCCCCCCACACTTAATTCTTACATTGTCCTCAATGTAAGTCTATTAACCCAAATGAAAGAATCATGTGTAAGAGAAAAGAACTAATAACATAAGAATAGGAACAACTAAGACTCAAAACAAAACAAACTCATGCAACCTAAATAATCCTAAAATACTAAACAAAAATTAACAAGTAAACATAAAAAGATTAAAATCAAACTGACAAGGTATGTCTCAAGTCTCCTTTACTCAGACCTTGTTCAGAATGAATACTTCTAAATTGCTTAAAATACAACAAACATTTTTTTTTTAAAATTAGAAAAAGATTAAAATCAAACTGACAAGGTATGTCTCAAGTCTCCCTTACTCAGACCTTGTTCAGAATGAATACTTGTAAATTCTTAAAATACAACAAACTTTATTTTTTTTTTTAAATTAGCAAAATATGTCTCTTACCCCCTACTAAAATATGACATTGTCCCCAATGTCAAATTTTAAAGGTAGGATTTAGGAGATATTACCTGCAGAGGTTGCTAACCACTTATTATAACTGAGACACAACAAACAAAATGTTAGATAATGTCACAAAGACAAAGTGCAATCCACTCCTTGCTCGTCCATATCTCTTTTTCTTTTTCCGAGCGTTTGCGAAACAACCGTAGCAGATAAACACTCATAAGCTTGGAGCTTTTTAAGTAGATCTTCAATGGTTGTAGCAGAAATTATGGTTCTCCTTGCCTCTGAAAACATGAATCCATTATCCACAGCATTATCTAAATATAAAAGCAAATTACTAAAATAACCATTAATATTAAGCAAACCAATGGGTTTCTTATTTGTGACCAAAGATGACCAAGAAGCCACGCAAGCTATTTCTTCCAATGTACCCAGACCTCCTGGTAAAGCAATGAATGCATCGGCAGAATGGTACATGATTGTTATCCGTTCAGGGATACTCCAGACTTGTATTTCCTTACCCACGGTAGGTCCACAAAAACTTGTGAATAGTTTTGGCACGATTCCTAGAACTGGACTTCCTCCGGCGTGTGCTGCTGTAGCGACTGCTCCCATTAAACCCGTACTACCGCCTCCATAAATCAAGTGGATCTTTTGTTGGGCAAGTATTACTCCAACTCTTATGGCTTCATCAGCGAATATGTTATTTTTCCCTGGATAAGCACCTCCAAAGACACAAATTTTTTTAATGCGCTCGGACGAAGTACTTTCCATTTTTTTTTTCTTTTTCGAGTGCCTGAAAGAGAATGAGTACATGTTGTAATATATAGAGGACTGAGTAGTGAATCAGACAAGAGTAATAATGTCGTCGAAAGTGTATCTGACCTGTCAGAAGAAAATGTTAACCTAACAAAAGATTTTTGCGTGATTTCAGGAAGAAAATCAAAAAGAGAAAAAAAATCAACCGTAAAAGTCAAGAGTAATAATGTCGCCGAAAGTGTATTTGACCTGTCAGAAAAAAATGTTAACCTAACAAAAGATTTTTGCGTGATTTCAGGAAGAAAATCAAAAAGTGAAGAAAAATCAACCGTAAAAAACAAAAAAAAACCGAGAATAATTACACAAATCGAACAACACGTAAATTAAACCAAAATAAAGTTATTGCAAATCAAACCAAAAGCTGAGAAGTCATTTATTGTAGTTGTGATTGTGGCTCACATCTTCCTCTGGTTTTACGTCCAGAAACGGCTTGAACGCCTTCTATGAGTCGAGGATATGCTTCCCATCCAGTTTTCTTACAAGCTGGCAAACAGGGTCTTTTAACATCAGATTCCCAAGATGTTGCCATTCCCTTTGGAATTGCGGCCATAAATCAAGAATTTCTCTTTGTACGTCTCCACTAGGATGCGTCTCAAGAGAAAGTTGGATATTACCCAAATTCTCCTTACTCAGTCCATCCTTAATGAATTCAATTTTATCATCTCGATTAGAGGACGGAATCCCAATAGAACGACATTTACCGTTACACATCCATCGTGCACATTTGTGGCAATTTGAACTCATGCGCTTTGCTCGTCGCTTCTTTGCAAAAGTGCTTCTACCTGTACCTGGTAAATGCAAAACAGGAAGATATTCATCTTCACGTACCTTGGCTTCAATTATCCAACGTATGTCTCCAGGAATCCCTTTGTGCATAAGCATTCTTAATCTTTCAAATCGAACTTGGTAAAGCTTCAGTAAAATATTTCGAGGAAAAGGAGGAAATCGTTTCTGCAATCTTGTGAGAATATCATCCATCCTGAAAAAAAATGAAGAAAAAAAAATTGAAAGAGAAATTGGAAGAGAAATTTATATACAATATCAGTTTTGTGGGTAGCTGATGGAACCGATTTAAATAATCACGGAGTACCGTTATCCGCCATTTAACCGGGGTTAAAAAAAATTATATTTACATCTAGTGTTTTTCAAAACAAGGATCAGAAAGAAAAACAACATAAAAAGACTCAAAAACAAAACACTCTAAATAAAATCCTAAATTCTTCCCCCCACACATAATTCTTACATTGTCATTAATGTAATGCTATTATCCCCCAATGCAAGAATTATATGTAAGAGAAAAGAACTATTAAACAAAAGAAACTTATGCAGCCTAAATGAACTTAAAAGCAGTAAACACAATTAACAAAGAAACATAAGAAATAAAATAAAAACAATAAAAATAATAAAAGAAAAAGGAAAAGAAAGAGAAAGCAAATCTGAATATGGAAGGTTGGCAATTTCATCTTTAATTGGACTGCCTTCCCAATTAACACTTGAGTTAGTGTTTTGAATCTAACCAACACCCTTTCTTGGCTTTTTAGGCTTGTCAGGCTCATACATGAAATTTCCCAAATTTATGCGTTTGAGAGGAAGCTTTCTTTGCACAACAGTGGATGCATTCTCCATTACAAGTATTATTCCATCATCCTTGGTGGTGCATATCTCATCGAGGAATGGTGCATCTTTTGGTACTTGTTGAATGACATCCACAAACAAACTGTTTAAGGTTTCCAGCGTGTCTTGTTCATGTTCATCCTTCTTGAACTTTGCGAATCTACTAGGAAAAGGTGGATAAGAAACATTAGTAAAAATTGGAATCTCAAACGTTACCTCAGGTGCCGAAATACTCTTATTTGGATCATTGGCTTCATTATCCTCAAGAATAGAATTCATCTCTAATTTTGTCTCATCCTCATCTTGTTCCTCATTCCTCAAGGTCACAATAGTAGCATTCTCCTTTAGGTTAATCATCGTTTGGGCAGGGAGTTCTTCAGATCTTTGTGCTACCCATCCCACCATACTACTAGTCAATTGGATCATTTGCTTTTCCAAACTCTGGATGCTTGCCCTTGTTTCCTGTTGAAATTGCAAAGTATCAGTAACAAGAGAATAGACAAGATCTTCTAAAGAAGTACCTGAGTTTTGAGTCATATGTGGTGGTTGAAAAAGATCTGGTTCTTGGGACCATGATTGATTGAACCTAGATGGATGAGTGTAATTGGCATAAGGATCTACTTCTTGGTAATTTTTCGAGTAGCCATAATTAGTATGATCCCACCATCCCTCACGGTAAGTGTTGGAGTAATGATCATGCGGTTGGTCTTGGAACCATTGATGGCCTTGACATCCTCCCATGGCCAATTGTTGAACTGAGGAAGTGAGATTGGCTTGTTGATTCTCCATGTTCATGTATGCCACCAACTCTTCAAGTGTTAGATTGCTCAATTCCATCGTTTTTTTTATTTTTATTTTTTTTTTTTGAAAATTTGATAAGAAAAACTTGTATGTACAAGAAAATAAAACTAATTAGAACTGAAAATAAGAATAAACCAAGTAACAAATAAACTAAAGAAAGCAATCCCCGGCAACGGCGCCAAAAATTTGATGCACCCAAAAGAGTGTATCTTATTTAACCTTGCACTAAAAAGATAAATTGTAAGTATAGTAGTTAGCAAGGGTCGAGTCCTCAGGGATTGGGTTTTAGTTTATAAGTTAATAGTTTAAAACTTAAATTCAAGAACAATAAAAGAAAAGGGGTTTTTGAAGCCAGATTTAAACTAAAGTAAATAATAAGAATAAGATGCAAGGCGGTATAACCAGCCAATAAAAATATATATACTAAATTAGGCGGTATAACCAGCCAATAAAAATATATATACTAAATTAGGCGGTATAACCAGCCAATAAAAATATATATACTAAATTAGGCGGTATAACCAGCCAATAAAAATAAAACAAAGTTAATATACAAATTAGGCGGTATAACCAGCCAATAAAAATAAATATACTTTTAAAAATGAGCAAACTAGAAAAGTAAGAAAACAAGTAAGTAAGAAGAATCAAATATGAAAAATATGGTTAAGGTTTCATTCTCCACCACTAGACATCATTAAGAATCAATTTCAGATCTATCAATATCAACCAACTATCAAGTTAACAACCGTAGATAACAACAAGCTCTGTTATCCCAATCTTTCCTTAGTTTGTCGTTAAATAGAACAAGCTCTCTATTTAATCTCTAACCATCAAACAACCTAGAATAAGCTCTCTAGATTCAATTTAATGGCAGCTTTATGATGAGAAAGATAGGTTGATCTAAGCAACAAACACATAAGCTCGGATTGTTCAACTTAGGTTATGTTCCACTTTGCAATTATTGAAAACTTGACTATAATCATTAATCACAAATTGCCACTTATGAATAGGAAATCAAGACAATTACACGGATCAAGACTCCTAAACTAGCAATAGATAATTATCAAGATCTATCTAGTTGTACACCTAAACAAATCAAGACAACATCATGAACAATTCTTGTAGAAGAACATAAGCAACTTTGATAGAAAATTAATGATAGATAGAATCTGAAAATCAATCACAAAACATGTCTAGGGCTTTGAAATCACCCTTAACCAAATAGAAGTTTAGCCTAGCATAGGCATTGTAAACATAAACATAAAATGAAAGAAAATCTAAGAAGAAAATAAAAGAAAGAAAGAAGAAGAGGAATAATATTAATTATCCAACCTCTTGCTCTCTCTAAAGAAAAAGAAAACTAGAGAAAAGAAAGAAAACTAGAGAAAAGAAAGAAGAAGAAAACTTAGAGAATTTTATTAAAATGGCTAATATCCTACCTATGTACAATATGATCCTCTACAATCATCCAAGGCCCTCTATTTATACACATTTTGGAGGGCTAAATGACAAGAGACAAGCTTTACAAATTTCAAAGGTAGGTATAATAGGTGGGTGAATTTTTCTAACAATTTTCGTCATATTGTATGACAATTTTGATCAGCCAACTTGATGGTCGATTTCGTCAATGTTGGAGGCCTGATCTGATCACATGGTCTTCTAGAAAAAGGTTCCCCTATCAGTTACGGATCCATAGCCGTTGGAATCAGCTCATTTGATGATGTGGATAAGCAGATATGGGCAAAATACGAAAACAGGTCAGCACAGACGTCATTGCACATCAGCCAACTTGATGGTCGATTTCGTCAATATTAGAGGCCTGATCTGATCATATGGTCTTCTAGACAAAGGTTCCCGTATCAGTTACGGATCCATAGCCATTGGAATCAGCTCATTTGCTGATGTGGATAAGCAGATATGGGCAAAATACGAAAACAGGTCAGCACAGACGTCATTGCACATCAGCCAACTTGATGGTCGATTTCGCTAGGGAAAACGACTCCGTTTCAAGAAGTGTAAAACATGAAAAAGATAGATATGCCTCTTAGCTTTGCACGGCTACAAATTTCAGCCTTATTTCTTCAGTGAAACTCCAGATATAGCTGATATGGCAAAAGGTGTCGGAACTGGAACTGAACTGGATTTGCCCTTAATTCTAGTAATCTGAAATCACTCAAAGAAACTTGTGAAAAACACCAAATTACATAAAAATATCAAAGATCATAAACACAATTAGACTAAACAATAATAACTCGTATTTGACACAAAACAATAATAAAACATAACTAAAAACTATATAATTATACGAGTTATCAGCTATGTTTGAAAGCATGAATTTGAGAGAGTAAATTTGAATTTCATTTTTCTATATAAATTGTGAGAATAAAATCCACACACTATGTATAAAAGTATATATTTGAAAAGTATAAAAATATGAATTTCAAATTCATAAATATTTATAAGTATTTTAAATTTACTGCTAAATAGACGTCTAATAAATTTATAAATTTAAATTTATACGTATTTTATTACACAATTTATATTATTTTTTGAAATTCAAATTTTGTACTCTTTACGTATTTCACTGGAATTATTTATCTCCCTCCTTTAAATAAAGAAAAAACTAACGAACTAAGTATTATGTAGCTATAACCTTGTAATAGGTATCTAATTTTTTATAAGAAACATCCTAAAAATTAAAACTAATCAAAAAAATAGACAAGTTTATTTATGTTTTTAAAAAATATATAATAGAAATATTCAAGTGTATTATATATATGCATTAATTCACTTGCAAATTTCCTGTCACTGCTTATTTGATTTGATGTAAGGACATAGGAACCAATAGTAGAACATAAATTCATTTATTTTCATTGGCTTTCTTAATGATGAGTTGATAATTGAAAGAGGGCCAACCTTCAGCTTTCTTAACAATTTTCCATATATAGTTCCCACTTCTTGTCATTTGTCACTCCCCAACCCTCAAATTTCAAGGAGAAAAAGAATGGGGAATTGCCTTCTCACTTCCTTTTCTTAATTTCACTTCTATCACTTCATTTTTGAATTGGAAAACCCAATTGTTTGAAACTTAAAATGTAGGGTTAATTACACGGGTGGTTACTCAATTATTATCGGTCTTTGAATTTGATCATCCAACTATTAAAACTATCAATTTAAGCACCAACGTTACAAAAATTTAAAATTTTTGTCACCCAGCCGTTTAAGGAGTAACGGCTGGATGACGTGGCTTTTGTTTTTACCTACGGAAGCCTTTAAAATTTGGGGGAAAAAACCAGCTGGAAAAACCCAGAAATAATTCAATCCGGTCTGTTAAGGGTCTTCCAAATCTATTTTTATATATTTTTTTAAATTAATTTTCAATTAAATTAAACAAAAAAAATTACATTAAATAAAAAGATTAGCTTTTGCTGTCAATATTGAAGAAGAGAAAAAGAATGTCGAAAAAAGTTGGTAATTATTTCTGGGTTTTTGTTTTTCTGTGTAAAAGGAGAGGAGTTTATGTGGGCGTATTTGAGAAACTGAAAGGAGGTTTTGTGAGTATGCAAAAGGATTTTTTATGTTATGCTTGTTTGCATCTAAGATTTTTGTAGGATTTAAGAGAGTGTATGTTAAGAAAAATATGAAAATAAAAGGTAAAGAGGGGAAGGGAATTGAGAAAGGAAAAGCAATCAGCGCCCTCAACATTGCTTGCTTAAATTCATTCGTTTTTGTTTAGTTTAAAGAGAGCAAAAGAGCGAGAGAGAAAGAATGCATAGATTAAAGAGTTATGGGCCATTGAAAATGTTCTTGCAATGAGTTCTGCTACTAGACAACAAAAGACCAAGTTTTCAAATGGGAGGGAGACAAATATTTCGGTATGAGTAGTTGATTTTCGCTTCAATGATTGAGTTGCCTTGCAGCTGAGTATATAATTGCTGAGGAATTTCTTGAGTAAGAAAAGTAAGAGAGAGAGAGAGAAGACGAAGATGAAGGCTATGAACGATAATAGCAATAGCAGCAATAATAATTGGCTGGGTTTCTCTCTTTCACCCCACATGAAAATGGAGGAAGCTACTAATCCCCAACACCATCACCATCGGCTGAAAACCCTATTAAAGTCAGCTGGACATTCCAGCTGGTAAAAATAAAAGCCACATCATCCAGTCGTTACTCTTTAAATGATTGGGTGACGAAAATTTTAAATTTTCCTAATGTTGGTGTCTAAATTGATAGTTTTGATAATTGGGTGACCAAATTCAAAAACCGATAATAGTTTAGTGACCACCCGTGTAATTAACCCTAAAATGTAAGCTTACTTCACAATATTTCAATGAGCATTCAATTCACAAAAGTTTTCCCTTCTTTGATTTCTTGTTATTAGTCCCTATGTGGTGGATTCCACCAAATCATAAATGAAATCTAGTTGTTTGTGAATGTACAACATTGTTAGGAAGTAAGAGGTGGAAGTAGCTGCCAATAATCGTGTGGTTTGTTCGTAGAATATTGAACTCTTAATTTTAATAATTTGGATCAAATTTTGACAATTTCAAATATATAAAAAAAAAAACTTTTCAAGGTATACATAATGTGGTAGTGTTGAATTGGTCTTTTACAAGATCTTCTTATGTCTGTTTTAAATAAAAAGGATACATACTTGTAAAAATTAAAACTAATAAATTAAATACATGTAATCTTCTTTTGTTTTGATTTCTGGAAAGGTAATTTAAATCCGATTTTGTGAACGAGAGAGAATATATGTATTTATTATTGAATTAAATATTCAAATGCAAAAGTTAATAATCTTTCATAAAGTGGAATTGTGAAGTATGACTCGTGTGTGAATAAGTATATAGTTAGATTTTGGATTTAAATATTCATAAGTTATAATCTACTCGTCTTGTCAGGTTGAAATTAAGATAAAAGAGAAGATTATTCTTACTATATAGTTGGCAATTTTTGAATAATCCTTCCTTGTTATAAGACAAATTTTATATCCAAAATTATTGGTTGTAACATGTGGAAAAAATCCAAAGTATTAATTAAGAGAAATGGGAGGTTTTGAAATTGGACCATGTTCACTGTTTGAACAAGAGGAGGCAAAGGCAAGAGTCATATGATGGCCACATGCATGAAATATGGTGGCTATCTTTCTATGAAACTATGACCCAAAATTACTTTAAATTCCCAAAATTAAGATTTCAAACTTTGCCCCAAACTTTTCTTGGACAAGAAAAACTCTAAACAGTGGAAAATTCTACATACAGCTCATTAATTGCTAAGATAAAATCTGGTGGAACATAATAATTAAGAACAATTTCAATTCACATAACCTGGACATCATGGCTAGTTTCTGACAATGTATAGCCCTATACACTGTCAGTGCATCAAATATTAATCCTTAATATATTATCCTAATGAAGGAATACACTAGACAAGCATATGCATGCTCTGTTTTGAAGTTAGGTTACATGCACCAGCAAAGTTATATCAGCTTCCTCTTTTCCTACCAGCAAAGTTTTTGGGAACATGAATTTAAATAGCAGTCATTATTTTATAATTTTGACTTTTTTTTTATATCGTTGATATTCATTATTGATGTTCATTGCAATTGAATATAATAAAATTTATTACGTCCGTAATCACGATAAATACAACACGATAAAAAATGTGTCACCGCAATTTAAATTTCTGTTTGAGAGAGGAAACTTTTGAATATAATACCTTCCTTAAGAGAAATAGGGCAAGGGAGACTTAGACTTTCCGAAACAACTTAAACTTAACTTAATAGCTGTTATCGCATTTTTTTTAGAGAGAACTGATGAGGTTTAATGTTGGAATCGATATCATTGTCTAATCTTCCATAAATGTCCCGAAGAAAAAAATAGGAAGAAAGATGAGCTAAGCCAGCTTGAGTGAATGAACCTCAACTGAGCCATGCAATGAGTGATGAGAGGTTTCTGTTCATTCATTCTCCTATCACATGGCAAAAAAATGTTGGACACAACTATAATACTTGACTAAAAGCTAAAAAATTAAATATATATATATAGTCAAATTGGAGGGAAATTTTATTTATTTATTTTGTAACATCTGATTAGACCTGTTTAAGGATTGGGTAGCCCGCTCGATCTGACAGATCCGAATTAGGCCAGACCTAGGTAAAAATTTTAAAATTCGAGTCAGCCCAGCCCAGCTCGAATTACTATTTATTAAATAAAATATGTATTTTTATTTAAATTTAATTATAAAATATATATAAATATTAATATAAAAATAAAAATAAAAATAATTTTTAATATTTTAATCATTTATTAATAGTAAAACAGACCTACAGGCCGACTCGAGCCCAACCCGAAATGGGCTTGAACATAGAAAAAAAATTGTACCACAACCCGACCCATGAACAAGTTTACATATGATCTACTTGTTTTAAGGTTTAAGAAAAAAACAGAGCTCTTGACCAATTTTAGAAATTTTGGTTAAACATCTATGCTATGTTTGAAAACATGAATTTGAAAATTTGGATTTGGATTTCATTTGCTATATAAATTGTGAGAATGAAGTGTGTACATTATGTATAAATTAGTAAAGATTCAATATGATTATATATTTGAAAGGTATAAAAACATGAATTTCAAATTCACAAATAGCTATATAGGTATTTCAAATTCACCACAAATAGGCATCCAACAAATCCATGAATTTGAAAATATAGAAGTATTATTCTATATATATATATATATATATAGGTAGATTTTTTATATTTTACAAACGAATTAAAATATTATCAAGTATTTTTTATTTATATCAGATTATCAATCATTTTAAATATATTTTAAAATAGTATGTGATAATCTTCACTAAACAAAATAATTACAATAGTTGAGGACAAGCACCATTCTCAGCAAGAATGAGATCATAATTTTGTTACACTGGATTTTATAAATTACAAATGCTTCACTTCAGCACAACTAATAATTGCTCTCATCTAAATGTAAATGTGAAGAAGAAGAAATACATTTTATTTGGTGTAATTAAAAAAATACAGGAATACTAACACGATTTTAAATAAATCAAAGAATAGTTTAGGTAAAAACATCCTTAAATGCAAAAGGTTGTTTAGTTCGTACAAGTTCGTTAAATTTTTACATAAAAAAGATTAATTCTTTTTAAAGTGTGACCAATCCTTTTTTACATAAAAAGGCTCCCAAGATTTGTCAAGCTAAAAGGGATTGATCTCTCTAAAAAAAATCGATCCCCTAATTAATCTTTTAAAATGAAAATTTTGGCTTGGATGAAATAAAAGATCGATCCTTTTTAAAAAGATATCAATCTCTTCGAATAATAATATTGTTAATAATAATTTAGTAAATTATTAATATATATACTATATAATTGTCGGACTAAACCAGGCCTGGGCATTAAGTACTATGCCAAAGCTCGATCTATTTTTTAAATGAATCTCATTTTTTTTCAATCTAATATTTTTTGTCCAAATCTTCTCAAATATCAGACAGACCTTCGGGATTGAGCTAATAGCCCGATCCATGGACAAATTATCCTAAATTAGTAATTCCCCTACCATAATGAGTAAATAACTTTAGGTTCTAAGTATATCAAAACCCTGATTTATACCTCAGAAATTCTATGTGCCATTATTATGCTATATGATTAATTAAATAAGGTTTAATAATACGATAATTAAAAAATCGATTAATAGCACTAATTTGGGTTCAAGTAATTTTCTTGAACATCATTTTCAGTGTTCTAGAAGTTGGTTAGAGTACAAAAGACAATTTTAGTAATATGGAGTGAGAAGGTTTAGCAAGCAAATGAGGTAGGGATTAGTTAACAATAATTTTATTTTATTCTCAAAGCCACTTTTTTGAAATTCTATGAGATCATAGGAAAACTTTGAAAATTGCCTTTCTTAAGATAAAATAGATCTGTTTATGGGCTGGGTCGGGCTGTAGCCCAATTTTTTTTTAATTTTTTTATCCAAGTTTGGGTCGGGCCGGATCCGAGCCGGCTCGAAAATCCGTTTTAGTGTTCATAAAATATAAAAAATCATTTTTATATTAATATTTATATATTTTATAATTAAATTTAAATACAAAAATATTTTTTATTTAAAGAATAATAATTTAGGCCGGACCGATCCGGATTATTCAAAGTCTTTATCCAAACTCGATCTAATTTGAACCGGACGAGTAGCCTGACCTTCGCCTGATCCTTGGACAAGTCTAAGTCCAAGAAGCAAAAAAAAGATAATACATGTGTGAGATTAAGTATGTCCTTCCACACCTACACTTAGTAACAAATAATTTAAGTTCTTATATAATTATATATATAACTTTTTGATGAATGGTTTATTAGAACTTTTTAAACATAATTACCCTAACTTGGAAAGACTCATAAGATTTCATTTTAATATATAGAAAATATGAGTTTAATTAATGAATACATTATTAAGCCTTCTTCTAAGACTTTTTACTAAATACTTTCTAAGATTTAAACAGCTAGATAGAGTAATTATTCTTGTAATAGAATTGTAAAACTTGAATTCAATTTTGTGGGTTAGAAATAAAATAAAAAAACTACAATACTCCAAAAGGTGAGAGTTGTCAAGGCAAAATTATGCAAAGGAAGGTGGTGTTTTCTTCTTTGTTAAAAGAAAAAATTAATGGGGTTGTTGAAATTAGACCTATCCACAAGTTGAGTTATTTGACCAACTCAGCAGATCTAATTCGAATTGGGTCGAATTTAGAAAGAAAAAAAATTATATTCCTAGTCGGTCCGACTCGACCCGAATTACTATTCATTTAATAAAAAATATTTTTTAAAATTTAATTATAACAATATACTAATATTAATATACAAATAATTTTTTTTTAATATTTTTAAATAATAAAATAAAATTTTAAACTCAATTCGAACCGAACTTGAACAAACAATTTGTTTTTTTTTTCAAACCCAACCAGTAAACCTCTATAGACCTGCAAAAACAAACCTAATGCAAATCTTACTGAATGGATAATTTTATATGATGTTTGACCAAAGGATTGTCGTTTTTTATTGAAAAATATAAAATATTATGGGGGACCTTGCTATCTTTCTTTCTTCTTTTTTCTTAATGTTAGGCTAATTTGTTTAGAAAATATTGTTTGATTAAATAAATTGAATATGCTTTAAATTAAATTTCGACCACAAAGCCAATGAAAATTATGCCTCATGTTTTTGTGATAAAATGTTCCACTTTACTTAATTTATTACCAAAGCCAAGAAGAACACATACATTAGCCAAATACTCATGGTTGGTTGAACTGTTATTTTAAAACGATACGAATATGATATAAAAAAATAATTAAAACATTACATAAGTTATGATACGATACGATAAAGTAACATGAACACGACATGAATATACGAACGTGTCATCTATATAATACGAATTATTAATGTATCAAAATTTATATAAATATATAACACTTTAAACACGATTATGACACGAAAAAATAACATGAACACGACAAGATTACATGATTTACCATATTTATTATATCTTTTTCTTTCTTTTTTTCTCCACTTTATGCTAGCTTCTTGGTTTAGTTTTTGGAAATTAAGTGTGGGTCGATTTTACTAATGATTTTTCATTTTTTTTATCATACATATGAAGATTAATTAGGGCTTCAACGTCTATAAGAGAAGGTAATCTCTTTTTATCTCTCAAATTTTGATCCTTATCTTTAAGCGCTGGAGTCAAATTAGGCAACTTAATATTTTATTATGCGAATTCATTTTAATTCAAATCTATATATAAAGGTAATATAATTGAAAAATAACAATCTTTCATCTTATATATATATATATATATATATATATATGTGTGTGTGTGAATTTCCTTTCTTTCTACAATATATGTAAAATGTAAATTGAAACTTTGAAATTTTAATATTTATGCTATGTTTGAAAACATAAATTTGAGAGAGTAAATTTGAATTTCATTTGCTATATAAATTGTGAGAATAAAATCAACACACTATTTATAAATTAAATTATATATTTGAAAAGTATAAAAATATGAATTTCAAATTTATAAATATTTATAAGTACTTTAAATTTACTGTTAAATAGACATCTTATTAATTTATAAATTTAAATTTATACGTATTTTATTACACAATTTATATTATTTTTTGAAATTCAAATTTTGTAATCTTTACGTATTTCACTGGAATTATTTATCTCCCTCCTTTAACGAAAGAAAAAACTAACGAACTAAGTATTATGTAGCTATAACCTTGTAATAGGTATCAAGTTTTTAATAAGAAACATCCTAAAAATTAAAACTAATTAAAAAAATAGACAAGTTTATTTATGTTTTAAAAAAAATATATATAATTTTAAATTTCAAGTGTATTATATATATGCATTAATTTACTTGCAAATTTCCTGTCACTGCTTATTTGATTTGATGTAAGGACATAGGAACCAATAATAGAACATAAATTCATTTATTTTCATTGGCTTTCTTAATGATGAGTTGATAATTGAAAGAGGGCCTACCTTCAGCTTTCTTAACAATTTTCCATATATAGTTCCCAATTCTTGTCATTTGTCACCCCCCAACCCTCAAATTTCAAGGAGAAAAAGAATGGGGAATTGCCTTCTCACTTCCTTTTCTTAATTTCACTTCTATCACTTCATTTTTGACTTGGAAAACCCATTGTTTGAAGCTTAAAATGTAAGCTTAGTTCACAATATTTCAATGAGCATTCAATTCACAAAAGTTTTCCCTTCTTTGATTTATTGTTATTAGTCCCTATGTGCTGAAATCATAAATGAAATCTAGTTGTTTGTCAATGTACAAAGTTGTTAGGAATAAAGAAGTGGAAGTAGCTGCCAATAATCGTGTGATCTGTTGGTAGAATATTGGATTCTTAATTTTAACAATTTGGATCAAATTCTGACAATCTCAAATATATATCAAAAACAAGAAAAGAAATGGCTTTTCAAGGTATAGATTATGTGGTAGTGTTGAATTGGTCTTTTACAAGATCTTGTTATTTCTGTTTTAAAAAGAAAGGATACATACTTGTAAAAATTAAAACTAATAAATTAAATACATGTAATCTTCTTTTGTTTTGATTTTTGGAAAGGTGATTTAAATCCGTTTTTGTGAGCGAGAGAGAATATATGCATGAGTTAAATGTTCAAATGTAAATACCAGTAGCTTTCATAAAGTGAAATTGTGAAGTTTTATTTCAATGATTAAACTATATATGACGTAGACCTGCTCAAGGGCCGGGCAGCCCGTCCGACTAGATAGGCTCGGTCCGTATTGGGTTGAGTTTGGGCATGCATTTTCTTGATCTACACCGGCCCGACCCGACCCGGATCACTGTTTATATATTAAAATAATATTATTTTATTTAAATTTAATTATAAAAATATATTTTTTTTATATAGGATGAATAGTATTTTCGGACCCGCAAGTCGACCTGAGCCCACCCAGAGCCGAACCTGGGGAAAGAAGTGCAGTCCGGCCCATGAGCAGGTCTACGTATGACTAGTGTGTGAATAAGTATATATAGTTAGATTTTGGATTTAAATATTCGTAAGTTATAATCTACTCGTCCTGTCAGGTTGAAATTAAGATAAAAGAGAAGGTTATTCTTACTATATAGTTGGCAATTTTTGAATAATCCTTCCTTGTTATGTATGGCACCAAATAAGATAAATTTTATACCCAAAATTATTGGTTGGTAACATGTGGAAAAAATCCAAGGTATTAATTTAGAGAAATGGGGGGTTTTGAAATTGAATCATGTTCACTATTTGAACAAGATGAGGTAAAGGCAAGAGTCATATGATTTCCACATGAAATATGTTGACTATCTTTCTATGAAACTATGACCCAAAGTTACCTTGAAATTCCCCAAAATTAAGAATTCAAACTTTGCCCCAAACTTTTCTTGGACGAGAAAAACCCAAACAGTGGAAAATTCTACATACTGCTCATTAGTTGCTAACATAAAATCTGGTGGAACCTAATAATTTAGAACAAATTTTCAATTCATATAACCTGGACATCATGGCTAGTTTCTGTGGGCATCATAGTATGAATCAAACAGCTGCTGTTCACATTTCTTTTGTTGAAATTTTTGGCAAAGATATGGTGTGTTATAATATTATGTCCAACTAATACATTAAAAAATTTGAGATTTAATCCAGTTGATTCATACAGTCTCCCTTAAGAGGTGACATCCAATATATTTAGAATTCGAATCCCAACATCTACAACCACTTCCCTTATTCTCATACCGCGATCTCCTTTATAAAAAAAAAAAAACTAATACACTAAGACCATAATATATATATATATTTGTTGAGTAATTAAAATGAAGAGATTTTAAGATCAAATTTAATATTATATTATCGGACAATGTCGAATTTTGTCATTATACTTCAATTTCATTAAATTATATTTTTTTCGAAAAAAAATTAATGAAATTGGCATAAATTTGTCACTTACATCAACGAAATAATCTAAGAAATAATTTAATTCTGTTATTTTTTTATCTAATAATCAATGAAATTGAAAATAAGGGGACAAAAATGAATAAAATTAAAATAAAGTGATAAAATTTAATATTAAATATAAGATAAGAGAAAATTAATTTGACCTTAATCACAAATGAAGATTCATGTTTCTCAAAATAACATTTCTTTTATCCCCAAGAAATTTTATTATGAATCAACCCTTTCAGAAATTAATCAACAAATAGTTTTTTGGTTGGAAAGTAATACTGCTTCTACTTTCTTTTCTTTTTTTCCTCTGGTGAGGGTTCAAGCATTTTGTTTCAATTTTTATTACATAAAGTAGAAGCAAGCAAAGAGACATTGTACCATGAAAGAAGAATGGTCAAATAACAGAAAGAAATGATCTGTTCATGTCATTAATCAGCCAATTCAAGCAGTTTTTTTTTTTTTTTCAAAGTCTTTGCCAATCAAAATTGTGAATGGGATTTGAGATTTGATCACTTTAAAAAATGAAATGACGTGGCAAATTAAAGGATATATAGTTCAAATTTTCGTCAAAATCAGTCCCATCAAATGAAACAGTACTCTATAAAGAGCATTTCGATGAATACTACTGTTTTAAACCATTGTTCATGAAATTATATTATAGAGTGTGAATAAAACGAATTTCATTTTGAATTCAATCTTTAATTTCCCTAACTCATTTATTGAGGGAAAATATTCCTCACCAACTAATCAAAGATTAGATTGTGACTTTATAAAATAAAGGTTAAAGGTAATTTTTTTCAAATGATAAAACCGTAATGACGATCTTTAAATCTCCAAAACGAACAATATTTTATAGCTAACGTAGTTCAACAATCCTTGCATCAACAATGGCGTCGTCTGTGAGAATCTGTTCTAGATCCATACTAACTCTCAGCAAAAACACAATTCATACCCATGACTAAGGAGGTTAGTGTTGAGGGGAAAACGATCCCACATCGATTAGCCAATGATTAGACTGTGGCTTTATAAAGCAAGACCTACCTTCCTCTATCAAGGCGTATTTTCTCATAGAATAAAATCGTGAGGATAATTTTTAAATCTCCAAAAAGAATAATACTTTATAACGAGCACAATCCAATAATTCTTGCATCAACAGAATCACGATAACAAATTATAACTACAAAGCCATTTTTGTCTTAATAAAATATTTGACTCTCTCATTCATGAGAATTTGACATGATTAATTAAAAGTAAAGAATTTATTCTCCTAGTGATTCCAGCTGGCATTTTTCAATACGGTCAGAATGAATTCCTATAGTATTGAAGCCATTAATAAAACAGATTCATAATCTTATTTGATAAAGCCTCCCTTTTCTTGAAAATTTTAGTGATAAAAGGAAAAAAATAAGAGAATAATAATGTAAGTTTTTTTTATGTACTAATTTAATGAACATCGAAACTAATTAATATATTATCATAATGAAGGAATACACTAGACAAGCATATGCATGCTCTGTTTTGAAGTTAGGTTTACATGCACCAGCAAAAGTTATATCAGCTTCCTCTTTTCCTACCAGCAAAGTTTTTGGGAACATGAATTTAAATAGCGGTCACTATTTTATAATTTTGAATTATTTTTTTTATCGTTGATATTCATGATTGATATTCATTGCAACTGATAATAATAAATTTTATTACATCACGATAAATACAACACAATAAAAAATGTGTCACCGCAATTTAAATCTTTATTTGAGAGAGGAAACTTTTGAATATAATACCTTCCTTGAGAGAGATAGGGCAAGGGAGACTTAGACTTTCCGGAACAACTTAAACTTAACTTAATAGCTGTTATCGCATTATTTTTAGAGAGAATTGATGAGGTTTAATGTTGGAATCGATATCATTGTCTAATCTTTCATAAATGTCCCGAAGAAAAAAATAGGAAGAAAGATGAGCTAAGCCAGCTTGAGTGAAATGAACCTTAACTGAGCTATGCAATGAGTGATGAGAGGTTTCTGTTCATTCATTCTCCTATCACATGGCAAGAAAATGTTGGACACAGCTATAATACTTGACTAAAAGTTAAAAAAAAAATAGTCAAATTGGAGGAAAATTTTATTTATTTATTTTGTAACATCTGAGTAGGCCTGTTTAAGGGTTGGATAATCCACTCGATCTGACAGGTCCGATCCGAATTGGGCCGGGCCTAGGTAAAAATTTAGTTGTTCGAGTCATCCCAGCCCAGCTCGAATTACTATTAACTAAATAAAATATAAATTTTATTTAAATTTAATTATAAAATATATAAAAATATTACTATAAAAATAATTTTTAATATTTTAATAATTTATAAATAGTAAAACAGACTTACGGGCCGATTCGACCCAACCGGAAATGAATTTAGACAAAGAAGAAAAAAAATCTGAATTATAACCCGACCCATGAACAGATTTATATCTGATCTACTTTTTTAAAGTTTGAGACAAAAACAGAGCTCTTAACCAAATTTAGAAGAGACAAAACTTTACTGTTTACAATTTCTTAATCATGTTAATTAAATCTTAGAAATTTTGGTTAAACATCTATATTTTTCATCAATTGGTAATTGTCGCGGTATATATCAGCATGCAAAATATTGTCTTAATGATTTTATCTCATAAAAAGCATCTCACAAAATAAATATGGTATGAATATTTATATATAAAAAAATTTAAAATACAATTAATGTGAGATTCAAAATTCTGACATCAAAAAATAAATTTAAAGGTTTTGTTCTTACATTGTACAAAACAAAACTAAGGGCTTTGATTTGAAGATGACTGTTTTAATGTTTTTGTGTGTCATGCATGTTTTTCTTCACAAAAAAACACGTTTCAATTGGTCGATCGTTACCAAATCCCATTGACTTCTCGCAATTTCCCCCCCCCCCCCCCCCTTTTCCCTTAGCTTTGCTTCTTTTCTCCTCTATTATATATACACTTGTTTCTTCATGCAACTACATGACTTTGTTTTTCCAAAGTTTTTACTTCCAACTTCATCTTTCTTCTCATCTTTCTAAAAACAAGGCAAATTTTAAGGTTGCCTTAAAAGAGTTCATATTATTGGAAATGGGGAAACCTCCTTGTTGTGACAATAATGGATTGAAGAAAGGTCCATGGACTGCAGAAGAAGATCAAAAATTGATTGATTATATTCAAAAACATGGGCATGGGAAATGGCGTACCCTTCCCAAAATTGCAGGTATTTTTCTTTTACATCTCATGAATATTCGAAGTCAAAACCCGTATACTCTTATCTTATAATGTAATACTTAAATCATTGAATCAAATGCTCGAGTTTAGTTTTTTTTTACTATGTTAGTACGATTAAGAATTCGATTTCATTGTAGGGTTAAATAGGGGTGGAAAGAGTTGCCGGCTTCGATGGATTAATTACTTGAGGCCTGATATCAAGAGGGGGAAGTTCTCAATTGAAGAAGAGGAAACTATAATACAATTACACAGTGTTATAGGAAACAAGTAAGTGTACTGATCAACTGATTAATAGTATTTCTTAACCTATAATTTCCCTTTTGTTTTATGTTTTATATTAAGAATGATTAACTAAACTACCTACTTGATCTTATGGACTAATTATAAAGCAAAGTCAATGATGAAAAATATTGTACTTTCTTTAAGCTTTTCTAGGAAAAAGCAAAACCAAACATGTTTTTCTTTTCTTTTTTACAAAAGAAGTCACACTACAGGTATAGAAAAAAGGGTTGCAGGAGAAGATTCGAACTCCAGATATGATCCCAGATTCAAACATGTTTGTTTAGTATTGTGTCTGATTTACTGTTTGTTTCTTTCACTCTAAACCTAGGTGGTCTGCTATTGCTGCTCGGTTGCCTGGAAGAACAGATAATGAGATCAAAAACTATTGGAACACTCATATCAAGAAGAAATTACTGAGAATGGGAATCGATCCTGTAACTCATAGTCCTCTACTCGATCTTCTTGAACTCTCCTCACTTCTCACCTCATCTCTTTACAATACTTCTCATCAGCTAAATCCAACAGGTTTTCCTGGAACTGGATCAATGTTGATCAACAACCCAAATTTCCTCAACTTAGCCACAGCTTTCCTATCATCCCAAAACAAGAACCTGGAAATTAGTAATCCTGAAAATATCCAACAAAACCAGACAGGGAATTTTCAATGTCAAAACCAATATAAATCTTACCAGGGAAATCAGGTTCAGAAGCCAATTCAAGCTTGCACAACATCATCATCATCCAGTACTGTCATGACCCAAATTTTGCAAGCTAATTTGAACCATTTTTCTGCAAACCCCACCAGCCTAAGCTGCCAAAATACTTTACCAAATTTGTGGCAAGAATATGATAGAGAGAATAATAATGTTAGTAATTCAAAGGGTTTTTTTCCCATGCAAAACTATGGCTACCATGACTTTAATCAATCCATTATCAACTCTTTAGCTGATCAAAAGGTGGCTTGTTTTTCTGAAAACATCCCAAATTTGAGTACCTTCGGATCACTTCTATCCACACCTTCTTCAAGCTCAACTCCCTTGAATTCGTCGTACTGAAGATATTGAAAGAGATAGTTGCTGCAGCAAGATGTTGATGTTTGATGTTCCTAATGGATTAAATGTCAATGAATGTGTAATATTTGAAGAAAAAAAAAGTTGGATTTTTAATGTGTTTTTAATTGTTTAAACTTTGACTAGGGGGTATTGTATTTTTGTAACATCTATGTGAATCTTTATAAATTATTTTTGTAGAAGTTTTTTGTTGAATTTAGCATTGCTTAATTTCTCTTTTTTAGTCATTTCATTGATACAAATTATCAAGGCTAAGGTTGAAGTTATATTGTTGAAATTGACATTTGCCAAAAAGTTTACCTTTAAAACAAAGCTAGCTAGCTAGGGAAAATATAATTTTTTTCCCATATAGTAATTAATAACAAGTGGGGTAAGGAATTGCTGGATTTTCAATTCAATGCAGCTTTATGTGCTGTTAGGTGTGCATCATTTCATGGGGCCCCAAACCATTGCAAATTAAGCAAAAACAAAAATAATAATTTATGCATATTATATGTATAGGCTAATTAACTTCTTCCTTTGTTTAGTAATAGAAGTGAAGTTTTTTTTTCTTAGAAGAAGAAGATAAGAAGAAAGAATGAAAAAGCACAAGAGGGAGTCAATGTTATTCAAATAGAAAACTTGTATACATATATATATATACATATATATATATATATATGTAGAGTATGTGTATCAGTTGAAATTAAGTTCAAGTGTAAAGTAAATTTATTCTTTTCTAGTTAAAGTTTATACAAAAGAAGAATTTTTTTAAATTTATTTTAACCATCTTTTAAATATGTATAAAAAATCCAATAAAATAAAAACACATCTTAAAATAATTTATTTATGCACTTTTAATTTTTAATGTCCTTAAAAAAATATTAAAAATCATATACTACGTGAACTTTTCAGATATAAACTATTACTGTGTCCAGGAAAATAATGCCTCTAAAGTAAGACATATTGCTTCTTAACCACACTGGATATGATCAGAAAGTGGCTGCTGCTGCTGTAACTGATGAGTGCAAATAAATAAATAAATAAAAACAAAGGCCTAAATCATCAAAACAAATATGCAAGAAAAGCACAAATCTGTGAACAAGTTAAAGTGTGAAAATTAAATATGAAGACAGGTAAAAGTGTCAAAATGGACTCGAATTCAAACCCAAATTTTATCCTTATTTGATCAAAAGACAAAAAATTGAATTAAAAAAAAAAACTTGAATATAAAATGATTCGAATCTGAAAATAATTGAAAATTGTTAAAACTCAGTCTATACCATTACTATTTCTTTTTCCCTGTGAATATATTGTTATATAATTATACACAAGTAACAAGAAAATGTTAGAATTCTATAGGGAATGGAATAAAAAACAGAAAAGGAAATTGGCTAGGAAAATATGAAGGTAAACTATGGTACGTTGAAGAAAAATGCCACAAAAGCAAAATTAGCCGTGAACGGCAGGATTCGAACCTGCGCGGGCAAAGCCCACATGATTTCTAGTCATGCCCGATAACCACTCCGGCACGTCCACAAGCTTCGATGACAGGTTTCAATTTTCATTAATTTATACAAACTTCCATTTTTTTACCCTTTTTAAGTATTATTCTAGAAAGTAGAAACTTTTTTCTTGGAGAGTAAAGATCACTTCACATGATTTATCTCTTGGATATTAATTTCTTGCAAGGTGCTTGTTTTGGTGGTACGAGATCTGTATCGGAAGCGGAAGGTCAAAAGGTGTTAAAGGTTGATTTTCGAGATGCATTCTGATACTTAAGTTAATGTCTAAAAGAGAAAAAGAGAGACAGAGTCACAAAATGAGAGAATTGTGTTTATAGTGTGTACCGTTGGATAATCCCAATGGAGGCTACTTATATATGTGTGGGTGACCTATCCAATGCCACGTGTCTATTTATAATTAAGTTTTTGGTGGTTAATAGTGTGGGCGACCTCATCATAGTGGTTACAGCAATTGAAATCTCATGAGATCCTTGAGGTACCAGACGATGTGAACTGTGAAGGGTTAAAAGGCATTCACGTGTCCTCCTAGATGTTAGTCTGTTGTTGTTGGGCCTGACGAATTGGGCTTGGAGCTTGGTAGATCTAGCGAGCTCGACTGGTGGGTTTGAGAAGCATGATAGGCTTAACAAGTATAATGACACATATCTTTTAAAATATATTTAAAAAATAAAACATGTAATAATTTTTTAACTTTATTTATAAAATGAAAAAAAAAAAATTTACTATCAATATATATAAAATGAACTCTTAAATTTAATCAAACTAACCAAATGAATCATACTCACAATTATTTTAGTCCCAACTCTCAAGTTATAGTATTGTACTATTATCCAACTCTTTTTTTTCAAAAAAAAAAATATATATATTTTATGATAATTTTTTTTACTTAAATGAAGTAAATTTAACATGTTTAAAATTTCAATCTTAATTTAAAAAAAAAAAAATACTTGATCAAATTATTCTTTTATGACTTATGAGAGCTTGGACCACTCTAAATTGACTCAAAATTCCATTACCAAAAATCTTTAACCAAAATCCAAAATCCCAATATTAAAAATGTTCCAAATTCCCTTGGAGCTCTTTTTCACTTTTTTTCTTGTTCCCACTACTCTACTCTCAAAAGTCAAAAACTCAACTTCTTCCCCATTTCATCAAATTCCATCACCAATCCAACATCTAAAACAGCCTCTACAACCCTCCCTCATAAACTGAAAGCTCTCTCAGTTTCTTATTAAAGAAAAACCCAGAAAAGGAAAGGAAAGCCCAAGAAAATGAATCCCTTAGATAACAGTGACCACCCTCAGCTTCCAACAATCAAGATCCACCACCCATCATCCCCTCACCATCCCACCTCCGCCGCTACCCCCACTCCCACCGCCGGCGCCCGCCGTAAGATCGGTGTAGCCGTCGACCTCTCCGATGAGTCTGCTTTTGCCGTCCACTGGGCCGTCCAAAACTACCTTCGACCCGGTGATGCTGTCATCATCCTCCACGTGTCACCCACCTCCGTACTCTTTGGAGCCGACTGGGGCCCACTCCCCCACACCCCACAAAGCCCAGAAACGCCACACTGCCAAAAGCAACTGGAAGACGATTTCGATGCCTTCACGGCTTCAAAGGTGGCGGATTTGGCCAAACCCTTGAAGGAATCTGGGATTCCCTTCAAGATTCATATAGTGAAAGATCACGATATGAGGGAAAGATTGTGTCTTGAGGTGGAGAGGTTAGGGTTGAG
This sequence comes from Fremontodendron californicum, assembly GCA_030761205.1. NCBI lineage: Eukaryota > Viridiplantae > Streptophyta > Magnoliopsida > Malvales > Malvaceae > Fremontodendron > Fremontodendron californicum. The sequence continues at coordinate 2,279,334 of JAULJL010000030.1, read as the reverse complement.
TGCTGTTATAATGGGGAGTAGAGGGTTTGGAGCTGAGAAAAGAGGGAGTGATGGGAAGTTGGGAAGTGTTAGTGATTATTGTGTGCATCACTGTGTTTGTCCTGTTGTTGTTGTTAGGTACCCTGAAGATAAAGATGGCGGAAATGGTGAGCCCGTGGTGACGATTAAGGAGGCTGAGGTGGAGGAGGAAGGTGGCAAAGGTTAATCCTTTTTTTGGGTTTTATTTTTGGTTGTTTCAGTTTGATTAGAAATTTGGGATGCTTAATTTGGATGGTTTGCAGTTCTTTTTATTGCTTATGTGTTTTTATAGTATGAACTGATAAATAGGATATAGTAAGTAGCAAAGTCTCATCTATGATCCATATAGCCAATCCTACATACTAACTTAGTTTGTTTTGGTTTTGAGTGACTGGAATTTGGCTTCTTGGCAGTGTCTAGATGTTTAATTCGGATGATTTAACATTTTTTTTCTTGGTTAATGTGTTTTTATTGTGTTAGATGATGATTAGGGCACAACAGCATAATGTGATCTATATGGCTGCTCTTATGTAGAGGAAAAGGGCTTAGTTTGTTGTTGTTATAGCTGATACAATATTTAAGTTGGCAAAGGTTGGTCTTTTCTTGGTATCAATTATGGCATAATATGATCTATGTAGATGACTTCATATTGGGAAAAGGTTTAGTTTGTTTTGGTATTTAGTGATTCAAATTATGGATTCTTGGCATTTCTTTTTTTGTAGTTTAATTTGGATGGTTTCAGAAGTTTTTGTTACATTAGATCATAAACAGGGCTTGGTAGTAGAATATGATCTATATAGCTCATCCGACATGTGGGAAAATATTTAGTTTCTTGTTGTCCTTGTAGCTTATATATTATTTAGCTTACTTCGTGCATTAGGTTTTTAGTAATGGGAAGGTTGTTGAGTGGATAGGATTATTTTTGTCCCCTTGAATTTTGTTGCAGATTGCTAGTTAATTGATAAGGAGGTGGGTGATGGACAATAGAACTGATGATTTAATAAGGACAGCATGTTGAATGTGGTGTGCTTGGTGATAAATTGATCATACGTGTCACTGCTAACTTGGTATAATAACGAGTGAGCAGTGCATAAATATAATAAAGATATGTGATAGCAATTGTTGCCGAGTAACTAAGTTTGTGTAAATGCTTGATAGGAATAGTTTCCCTTGCCTTGAGCTTTGTTATGGATGTTATGCTGTTAAATTTTGGAAGCTAGTTGAAATGGGGACCAGTGGTCTACAAAATGATGATTTAATGAGGATGACATATGTTAGTGTCGTGTGCTTGATGTTGGAACTTATAATATAGGTCGCTGCTAGATTGGTAGTACGACTGGAGAGCATTGCCTAAATCTGATAAAGTCACATGGATAGCAATTGGTACTGTTTGTTAACCTGTTAAATCTTTGCAAAATGCAACTATGAATATATGATGTACAGTTACTAGATAATACATAAACCGGCAAGTTTATCCTGCTCATGGAGGTTTCAATACATGATATTTTCATCATTGAAATGATCAACTAGAAAGATGTTTTGAGCAGTTGTTTGTCCACTTAAGACAAAGCAAGTTGATGCTTGAAAGAGTTGGAGTATTTCTAACGGTTGGGCATTTGGATGATTGATTGGAGCTTAAAAGGGCATTAGAAGCTGTTTTTATGGGAACTAACAGTTTTACTTTAACTGGGAAAATATGGGGAGATAAATTGCTTTGGGTTGGCTTTTTTCTCTGGACTTCTTTGTTAAAGCATGCTTTTCCCCATATTCTGGGAATTTCAGAAAGAGGATGTGCCAATTAAGTGTTTGCTAGAACATACTTCTGTTTTCATATATGTTGCTTCAATACATACCTATTTGGGTTTTTGATCTATTAGAGCTGTTAAGTTTTGAAAATATTTGGATTAATCTGGGTTGGGAAGTTAATTGGGGCTGAAAAGATAACTATTAGATGCTAAAAAATATGCCTAGACTAGGAGAAGGCTCTTGCATTTTGTAGGAAGTTGTTTATATATCAATTGATCGTACACATTTCCTCCTTCTGTCTGTATTTGTTTGTTTAGGCTATTGCTTTTGAAACACAGTGGGGCAACCTATGGAATAAGAAGACATGCAAAGAAAAAGATTTGTCTGTACTCTGTATGGTTTCCTGGCGGAAACATCTAATAAACATGAGATTGCCTGTTATGAAATCCATAGCATGTTTTAGTTGCAAAGTTTCCTGAGTTTCTTTCATGGACTTTTGGTTCCTGTATGAAATTTGTACGAGTTGCTGAATTATTAACTTACCATAACTCTTGTAAATTGATATTACTGTTCGATGCTTCTTTCGTAGCAGATGCTTAGCAAGTCCCGGGTAATTGCAGCTTTATCCTATCAGTAACAGGTCCGTATTTTGGTGCTGGAAATATCTTCATTAATAAGTTATATGTGTCTTTCTTTTGTGCAAACCTGTTTGCAATTTGATTTTTTTATCTTGCTTTCTTGTGTTGTGGATAGCGTAGTAGAAATGCTCTGAGTCGTGAGGGATTAGCCGGCGCAAAGAGAAGTCGGCAAAATGTTTGGCAGTTAATAATAGCACTTGGTTAAAATGGATCCTAGGGTTTTCTCTTTCTCTTTTCATCTCCTCTTTGTATAACTCTATGGATGATGAGGTTCTTGATTTCATTTTATGGCACTCTGAGGAGATTTATGTTGTACTGTACTATGATATACTATAAGATAAACCCTGTGTCAACATTTGGTTTTAGTTTTATGAGCTGCTCTGTTTGCTTTGCTGCCATAGTGCAGGGCAAAAATGCTATGTTGCTTCGAACTTTCATTTTTCTTGAAATATTCGTGTCCGATGCATATTCGGACATGAGTATAGGGATATGATCTTTCTAAGAACTTCCAAATACATGGAAATCTTGAAAAAAATTGAAGATATTCGTGTCCGACACATACCCGTATTTGACACTCACATCCGAGTTTAAATCCGAGTTTGAGTAACATAAGAAATATCATAATATTCCATGAGCTTCCCCTTAAATTCTAGGGTTTTTTTTTTTTTTTTAATGTAGAAATCTTAACTACTTAATTCATTGCTGAATAGAAAATTTCACTGCAGCTGCATGTAACTGACATGAATATCAGCTTTGTTCTTGTTCTTATGTAATGGTGGTCTAGTTGGAAAACACATGCAACCACAGATGCAAGTTGATGTTCTAAAAGCTAATGTTAACATTTCAATAACAAATTCCCTCGATCAAAAGTAAAGACTGAGATGGAAATTCCTTGACAAAAAAAATGGGGAAAGAAATCTTTTCAATTCCCTCATTCAAGGGAGGAAAGGAAATTGGAATTTTACCCAATTAAGTTGTTTTTAAAGAGTGATTTCATGGTCATTTGTGAGCTTTTCAATCATGTTTTGTCTCTTGGGATGCCTAAATGACTGAAACTGATTGGCTTTAGAGTAGGGGTGAGCATTAATCGGTTTGAATTGATTTAATCGATCAAATTTTGTTAATTCGGTTCGATTTATTCGGTTTTTAATTTAGTCGGTTATGAAAATCGGTTTAGTCGGTTAGTTTGGTCGGTTGTCGGTTTTTAAAATTGATAACCAAATAGATCGAACTAACCAATCCTTTTAATTTTAATTTTATTTTAAATATAATAATTTAAATTTATGTATTATATAATATATCATTTATATTATATAATAATATATAATAAATAATAAATAAATTATTTTAAATAGTTAAAACCGATTAAACCGACCGAACCGATCGATTAAGTCGGTTTCAGTTTTTTCAGTTTTAGAATCTTTGCCGATCGGTTCGGTCGGTTTTATAAGTATAGTCCGTTTAATCGAATTTTGAAATTTCGAAATCGAACCGACCGAATGCTCATCCTTACTTTAGAGGGTGGAGATTGTTGATATCTTTTTGTGTTGGGTCGAGTGGGTTCAATAGAGATGATTGTTTTTTTCATTGACAATTTTACACTCTAAATTTCATTTATAAGTGTTTGGTGCCTTTTGGAACCGCAACAATAATGTTAAATGAAATCTAAAAATACATAGATCCAATTCAATAGAAATTTTAAAAAAAAAAAACAAAAACAAAAAAAATCAAGTTTTAGTCGAGTTGGTTCATGTAATTACTTTTGAAAGATGATATTAAAATTCGAATCTCAACATTTGTGATTTTTTTTTCTCATCCCAAACTGCTTCTTCCTTTGTTAAAGAAAAAAAAGACATTTTAAAAAAATTGATGAGAATGAGATATATAAAATGGGAGAAATATAGTTTTTTACAACTCTATATGTAAAAAAAAAAAAAATTAACATGTATATAAAAAAAAAAATCTAAATTTCAGAAGAAAAAAAAAATTCAATCAAATCCTTTCAACTGAATTATTACTTTAAAAAAAATCGTGCTCAACGCAGTCACTAAATTAAGGAGAGAAATAAGAAAAAGAAAAGAAGGTGAATAGATTATAGATATACTTATCTTTAGCATTAGTGAATAAGTCAGAAAGGCTGAATGTCTCAATCAGGAGAAACAAAAACTTTTTCCTAAAAAATAAATAAAAAATCAACCTTTTGTTTTTTCAAAATTCAACATGATGTGAGGATGTGTAGAATATATCTAATAGTTCATGTATATATATTTTTTATATTAATTGTATAAATATAAATACGATATAAATTATTAAAATATTAAATATAAATATAATAAATATATTAAACGTATTGTATTAATCATATTTAAATGTGTTGTGTCATGTTTATAACATTATTTTTATATTTATTAAATGTATTATATTATATCGTATTTTTGTATCGTATATGAAATTAGATCTAATGTAGAATAACTTTGATAATAGATAAATGAATAAACAACATATGAGGACAAAATAATCCCCTTGTACCAAATAATTAAAAGGTAAAAAATTGGATAAGAATAGCTTTAAAATAGTTTTCCCAAAAAACTCATGTGGATAAAGAAAAACCCAACCATATGCCATATCTAAACATCATTCAAGTTAATCCACATGGAATTGTGCAACTTTATTGCTTTTTTTTTATATCTTCAAACTATTACATGTTTACTATATAGCTTTGAGTGGGGTTTTGTTTTCTATCCACCATACATTCTTCATTCCTACCTCTTAAGCTAATACTCAAAGCCCCCTAAAATTGCCTATTATAATTAGAAAATTTTCCTTTTCACATTCACAAATTCATACACATAGATGAAAAAAAATCATTTGAATTAAATTCAAATTTTTTATTTTTAATTTTAACCTTGCGAAAATATACTTTTTTAAGGAAATGAGTAAATCATTTGAATTAAATTTATTTTTTTTTTAATTTTAATTAATCATATAATTCATACTTGTGGATAAATATACAATGACGATAGCAAAATAGTAGTTCATACTAAACCTTTTATAGGACCAATTCTTCTCTATTACTTTTTTAACCGATAATCTTTAATATTTTTATAAGATTATTTAAATGTAAAATTTATTGTTCATAACTTATAATCAATTCCTTAAAGACCATTGGTTGGAAAAGTAGTGGAGATCAAAATTATAATCTTCATATTTAATTCAATGTACAAAAGATTGCGACTAGTGATGATCATTTTGCCATCTATTTTTAAAGCACATGTGGCAGAAACAAAGCATCTATGCCTTCATTTTGATATGAAAGGTCATAAAATGCCAATTTGTACCAATATATTAATCATCCAATTTTTTACTTAAAAAAAAATCATAATTTAAGAATAAAAAAAATTATAAATATTAAGATTCAAATCTTAAACCTAATACCAAATTTTGACCAATTGAATTAAGCTAACTCGGATTCCAATTTTCTTATATATTTTCCTTTTTTCTAACATCAATGGACTTTGTGCCTTAATTTGGACATCATGAAATTATACATGAAAAACATAGTATTAATAAAAAAAATGTAAGAAAAATTACAACATTAAAAATATAATCATGACATAAAAAAAAAAAAAAAATTCCAACAATTTCCACAATGAAAAGAAAGGTATGCATCAAACCAAGGAAACAAAATAAATAATAAAAAAGACAATAATGTTTTTTTATGTCAAGAAAATTGAAATGTTTCCAAAAAAAAGAAAAGAAAAAGAAAACTACCTCAAGGGATTGTATTATGCAAGTTAGGATTGAAAAAGAGAGTTAGTGGGAAGTAAAATCTAACGGCTCTGATCTCTGCTCAACCTGCAGATCCCAATGATTGTAGCTGATGCATCACCATCATTAGTGATCATGTGCTTTTGAAGTCTTTTTAAATAGCTGATGATAGCCGTTGATCTTGACTCTGTTATACCATGATCTTGATTTCTAGCTGATTGATTAACTTCACATAATCTTGGTTGCTTCAATAATCTTGATGATGCTTCTCCATTTGATGATCCTCCTGAACCTACATGAGATGAGGAGCAACCAATCTCATCCTGCATTTATAACCAAAAAAAATTCACTCTGTTAAATACCCTGTTTGGTTCCTTAGAAAATACATGACCAAAAATCAAAAGAAAATTAAAATTTTTACTTATAAACTCTAAACCCCAGATTCTAAATTAAACAAATTGTAGAAAATTTTGTTTGGATTATCAAATATTAATGAACAAAAAGCAAAATATTCAAGAAGCCTCTGTTGATTTGATTCCTAAGAGCAGGGGATTCTTTTTCCAAGACGAAGATTATGAAGAAATTTCTATTCCCTGATAAAAAGAAAGAATTTTGATTCCTAAAATCATAAAAAAGATTCAAAATTTTGAAGAAATAAAATACATTATTAGTTGAGTGATAAGAAAATTGAGGAAAAATAACAATAAACTAAAAAACCCTCTGTTTTTCCAAAGCAGGGGAATCTATTTTCAACAAAATTCTGAAGCAGATTATTTTCCTTTGATTTAAAGAAAATATAAATTATTTTCCATCAAAAATGAAAAAAAAAAAAAAACTTTTTAAATTAAACCATTTTCAGATTCAAATACCAATCTTGAAAAAGCACAATTTTTTTTTAAAGATGGATATAATAAAAGGCCAAAAACAGAGCAAAGAGGAAAGAAATCAACATACATCAGAATAAAAACTAGGATTTTCTCTCATCCTCTTCAACCCAAAACCGCCGCCGCCACCTCCACCACCAACGCCACCTTCACTACTACTCAAAGAATCCAAGCTAGCAACCGGCTTCAACGTTGAAAAAGAAGAATCCCCTGACCATGGAACCACCTGATTTTCTGCATCTTCTTCTTCCTCTTCCTCTTCCTCATCATCATCATCATAATCTTCTTCTTCTTCTTCTTCATACTCTCCCTCCGATGACTCTTCCTGCTGTGCAGTCACTTCACAATTATTATTGTTATTTCTAACGCATGACTCGCAAACAGTGACAGCAGGGCTGAGATTGCGACCAGAGGCGAGCCAGGGAGTTGGGTTTTGACAGACATGGCAGAGGAGGGTTCGGCTGTGCTTAGCTACAAGGAAGTTGGCTCCATGAACCTTGACGTCGCAGTCCCAACATAGGTTTGCTTGGTCTGATTCACAGTGCATTCGAGCTAACCCTCCACATAGTTCACACTTCTTCATTTCTCTTTCCTTTCGTTTTTCTTTGTGAAGAAACGTTTATGGAGTGTTTGGTTAAATGAAATGAAAGACACCCCCTAACTCTTTACTATTTAAAACGTGTTAAGGGTAGTTTTGTCATTTTATTTTTCAAAGATGTAATCGCTGAGTCGATATAATAAAACCTTGAGTTGCATTGAAAAAAAATTTTAAACAAAAGGAATCAATTTTCTTTTTAGAGATAAGAATTTTTTTTTTATAAATGAATGAATTTGAATTTTAAATTTATTAGGTATTATTTTTAAAAGATTTTTATATAAATTAATTGAGTTAAATTTTAATTTCTTGCATTGAGTTTTTAATTTTTATATTAGAATGTCAGATAATATATATTTTTTAAAATTACAAAATAAATAGAGAATTCAATTTCTTTAATTAACAAAATGTATCATATTTTTAAAAAGATATTATCCAAAATTAATGATAAATAATGAAATTTAATTATCCAAAAAAAATAATAAAATTTTAAAATAATTAGTACACAAAGTGTCAAGAGATTGATACATTTAAAACATTTAATTCAATAATTAATATATTTTTTTATTTTAAGATCTGAATTAGATAAAAAGTAAAATATTAAAAACAAATTCTTATACTTTTTAAATTTTCAAAATATCGGTAATTTGTACACTTGGGAGTTGGGAATTAATTGGTTTTCCACCTCGTCAAAAATTTAATTTTGATTATGGTGGCTGGCTGGCTTGACTGAGAGAGACCGTTGGTTGGGTGCCACGTGGAGGACTATGGTGGATGGTACATTTATTCTTTAATCGAAGATATTTTTTAAACTAGAATAGAAGAAGATTGGATTGATGATGTGGCACATTCTCCAAATCTATCCTACGTGGATGAATCGAGTCCATAACGGGGCCACGAGCCACGTGATCCCCACCTGAGGCTTGAAATCGAATCACTTCTCTGACGTGGCATAATGGGACCCACCTTTACATTTATCCATGCTTTTATGTCACCCTATCTCCCTCCCTCTACCCCTTTTGCCTTCTCCTATGCCATAATATGTATATATATATATATATATATATATATATATATATATATAAAAGGTTTTAATTTTATAATAACCTAAAGGTTCTAACTTTTTTTTTTTTTTGTATTTTATTACAATTTGCACATTAACACTATTTATTTTATTTACGAGAAAAATCATTTAGATTTTCACTTTTGAGTAAAAAAGTACATGCATTTACCATTAAATTAATAAATTAAGCATTTGAATGCATTAATATTATTTTAATTTTAAAAAATATTTTTTATTTATTAGTGGAAAGAGGTGATATTTAAAGAGTAAACTATTTTTTTTGGGTGAAATACTGAATTCTTAATTTTAATAATTGAAAATCAATTTATTGTGACAATTTCATATATAAAAAAAATTATTAACTTGATATGATTCGACCTGAGATTTATGTTTCTAAATGTATATATCTTGCTCTTATATACTAAACTTATATTCTTTTTGCGATTAAATTTTAAGATTACGAAATCGTATGCTTAGTTTTGCCTTTTTCTTTTTTATGTTTCAAAAATAAATATAACATAATTAATTAAAGAATTGTGAATTTAATATCTTTTATTCATATAAACCAAAAGGTATTAGGTATACTAGTATTTGAAATAAAAATAATACTACAATTTATAACAAACAAAGGTGCATGCTCTATATATATTTTGCATTATCCTATTAATAATGGGAGTATGTGATAAGACCATTGAAAATTTGAAATGTATGGGCAAGAATGGATTTGTGGGCTCTATTTCATGGTTGAGGAGCAACCCTCACCAAGTCTTTTAGGTAACAAAATTTGATTTTTATTTCCTTTTTTTTTCATTTTTAGTATATTTATTAATTTAAAAATGTTAAATTGGGGGGAATTTGATGATGTGGCATTGAAGATGCCAATGTGGCACACAAATTAAGGAAGGTTTTTGGGAATTGCAAGTCAGTAGTGTGTGAGAATAATGTGGGAAGATAAAGAAGGGAATGTGTGGAGGAGAATGGAGATAAGAAAGGTTCTTTGCATATAGACTCCCCTATAGGATACAATGTGCCATTTAAATGCAAAGAGGTGTGACACCTAAAGAGTGATGTAGTGTGAGCCCCACACAAGAATTTTCTACCCACATTTTTTGTTGTTTTTCCTTTGGCCTTGGGGTGTTTGAATTTGATCAGATTTATTAGTTGGAAATAGGGGTGTTCAAAGAGTCAGTTTGATTAATAATTGAATTACAATTAATTGATTTTTTTTCTTTAATAGTTAATCAAATGAATAGTATAAAAGGTGAATTAACCGAATCGAAATTATTTTAGTTTATTTGATCAATTTTTTATTAACCGAAATAAATACCCAATTTATTTTTTAACATATTTTTAATATATGATTTTATATCCAATCAAAATGCCAAAACAAATTAATTGTACTCCATCCATAATAATATATTCAACCAACCAACATTCAAAAGTAAAGCATAACAAAGCTATAATAAAATCCAAATATCAAATATACTAAAACAACTAAGAAAGCATAAAGAAATTATGTTTAGTGTATTTCGATTAATATGGTAAATTTGATTAATTTTGTTTAACCGAACCGAATTAAAATTTATTAAAATTCTTAATCGATCATCGAATCGATATTTGTTTAATTAACCGAACCGAATTAGATTTCGATCGATTAATTCAATTAAAATCGAATAATGAGCCCCCTTAATAATTGAAAGAATAAAAACTCCAACGTTCATCTACACTTATATAATATGTTGATAAAATATTAAAATTTTAATTCTAATGATCAATGTTTAATCTCTAATAGTCTCAAGTATCTATAAAAAAATCTCTAATTTCCAACCTCTAACTTCTCTCTCACCATTATTACTTTAGAGATTAGGATCAAATTTTTAATCATGCTATGGTTCAATATTAAATTTTGTCATTATATTTTAATTTTATTAAATTTTGTATATTTTGAAATATTTTGTTAATGGCTACGATAAATTTCAATTATTTTTTGTAAAAAAAATCAACAAAATTAAAATTATAATAATAAAATTCAGTGAAATTGAAATACAGTAACAAATTTCAACTTTCACACGTTATATAATGACAAATTTGAGCTTAATCCTTTTATTTTATAGGTTTTTTTGAATGAGCGTGATTATTGATAATTATAATAGGTATGTTACTTATTATGATGACTTCTAAGTTGAGCACCATCCTTGATAATAATATTAAATTTTGACATCAATAAGGGACATGAAGTTGTAATATAATTAGAAATGATTTTGGGAAGATATTTAATTAGGGGATGACTAATATTGTAAGTGAAAAAGATAGGAATAAAATCATGTGGTTGTTATAATATTTTTATTGAAATTGATTAGGGAGTGGGATATGCATTTTTTTAATGGAAGCAAAGTTTTAGACTAATAGTTCTTTATAATGATATTTAAACTATAGTTAATGACTCTTAATTAATCAAGCCATGCCTATAATATTATTATTAAGAAATGATTTTTTTAATAATTATTATTAGTATTTTTTGTACAAAATAATGTAAGTGAGAAAGTTACCCATGTTAGAGATAAAGTATGTCGTAGACTTCAATAAAAACTTACATTGGATTTACAAATGCTTATTAAAAGAGACTGAATGAAACAAAAATCAAACTTAAACCTTAAAAACGAAATATTCAATCCTTATTAATTTAATTAATCTTAGTTGGCATACTTATTATTAGTATAATTGAATATGCACGTTTAATATATAATTATGACTACTTAATCACGTGTTGAAAACTTGTTTAATCACTCCATTATAAAAGGTAATCATTATCTAATAATTTACAAATTGCACTTCGAGTCACCCAACAAATAAATTGAATAATTAAGGAGGTGAAACAACTCCTTAGCAAATGGGGAAGGGGAATTATAATTGGGGACTTTGTGGCAAAATAAAGTTATTAGTTGTCCTTAAAGGATTATTGAAAATTTTACAACTATTCAAACCATGAAAAGAAAACAACCCTTTAATTTATAAAAAAAATTTCTCATCGTCCAACGTCAATGAAAATTTTAGATTCCACAAATTAATTAGCAGAATGATATATATATTTTAAAATATATTAAAAAAATATAACATGTATCAATCTCGTAATCTCGCTTATGAAATTAAATTTTTTTACTGCTAATATATAAAAAATAAATTTTTTATGTATTAAAATATTCATTTTTTATATATTAGCGGTAAAAATTTCAAACATTGTTCTTTAAACAGTAAAAACACAGTAAGATGCATGCATTTATTATTAAAAAAAAAATGCTTAGATGTAGAACTAATTATTTCTCTTACTAAAAGAATTTGATTCCTAATTTTAGACCTTTTTTTTATTATTTAATATTGTCACTAAAATAAAGGATCAACTCATCAGTTATATGAAATCAAATAGAGTCATAACATGATAATTAATGCTATCATGTAATTTTGGTTAAAATTTAAGATTTTATTATTTGAATTTATCATATTTAACCTTTGAAAAGGGAATGGATTTATAAAATGATAAATAATTATCATGGAATAACAAAGAGAAAATTGTATATATATATATATATATATATATATATATATATATATATACACTGACATCAAGGCAAATAAAGTGTGATCTTTTTGTCACGCGATGCAATATGATTTTTTGGTAGAATATTTTTATTTGTCGTAAAAGAAAAAAATGGGTTTCGTTTTTCACAATATTTTTCAGTAAAATTTTATAATTAATGCATCTTATTATAGTAAAATGCAGAATTCCAAAATTTTATGTGTTAACATACAAAGCTTGTGAGGAAAAACCAGAAGGCAAAAGGAAGAAGAAAAAAAGTAGCAGTAGCCAGCACCAGCAGCAGGAGGGAGGAAATTCAGACTTTGGGAAGCTCAAAAGCAAGACTGAAGAACAGTACCAAAAGGGCCCAAAAAAAAAAAAGGAAAAGAAAGTAATGGGAATGCAAATCCAAAATTATGGAGTACTTGTAGTCTTGTAGATGTAGCCCCTTATTTATATTTCAAAAATAGTACAAAGGCAAATTGCTTGGGAATGGCATAACTTTCAGTTAAGGGTGGAATATATATGAGAAAAACTTTATTTATGTCAGTGTAAAATTAAATTAAATTTATATTTTTATAATTTTTATATTATTTATATTATATATATTTAACGATTGAAATTTTTTTACATCGAATAAATAATTAGACATTTTTAATTTACTCGAAATTTAACAAACATGATTTACGTTAATAAAACATGAAATATGACGGTCGGATTAAATAAATACAAATTGTATAAAAGGTTATAGAAGTGTGTAAAACTAATTTATTTTACACTAGTGTAAGTGGATCTCTTATCTCTCTCTATATATATATGAAGAGGGATCCATTTATATTAGTGTAAAATTAATTAGTTTTACATGCTTTTATAATTTCGTATACGATTAATATTTTAACAGATCGACTGTTGAATTTAGCAATATAATCGTACTCGTTGTGCAAGTAAAGTTTCGAATCGATTCGATATTCTATCATATCGATCGAAAATATTATCTTTTTCAATATATATTTAATATTAAATTTTTTTATATCGAACAAATAGTTAGACATTTTTAATTTATTCGAAACTCGACGTGCATGATCTACGTGAATAAAGCATAAAATACGACGATCGAACTAAAAAAAATATAAATCATATAAAAATTTATGAAAATATGTAAAACTAATTTAATTTTAACTGATGTAAATAAATCCCTTATATATATTTTTGTCGCAACCTAAAAAAAAAATAACGACGAGTCTCATCGCAAGACTTTATTATTCGTTAGGCGTGACATTAAAAAAAATCGAGGAAAAGTCGACTTAATTCCTCTAGAAAAATGAAGGTTTTGAAAATGACCTTAAAAAAGACATGGAGTCGCCACCAATCTTTTTTAGCTAGGTGTGATCGGCCACCTATTTAAACCGGTTTTATAAAATATTTTAAAAATTAATTAAAACATTTTAAAAACCAATTTCAAGTCTGCGTTTTAAACCAGAGAAATCAAAGAAGCGGGTTCGGGAGTCGGTTACGTGTGGGGAAGGATTAGCACCCCCACAACGCCCGTATAAATCGGTACCTTATTAATCGTGTGTTATCTCAAGTCTCGGTAAAAAGTTGGTTTTAAATTTAGTATTTCAAGTTAATTCCCAATTTAAAGAAAAATAATTTCATTTTTTATTGAAAATGATCCAGAATTTATAAATTCAAAATTTTCCTATATTCCCCAACAAACGTGGCAAAATATAGAAATTTTTATTAGTTTTGGAAAACTTTCCGAATCATTCTCTTTTTTGAAAGAAATATATTCCTTTATTAATGGTAATTGATGATATTCCCTCCAGCAAACCCGGTAGAGAACTCATGAATTATTTTAACTCGGGAATATCTTTATTTTTATTGAAAACCATTATCTTTTGAAAACATTTAAAATAAATGAATACGTATATGCTAAATAAAGATAACTAAATAAAAGCATAGGATATCATGAAATATTCGAAACCATATAATAAACCATGTAACATCAAAAAATATAAATCAAAATAACAACAATATCATAGAAATTATTATAGCAAGAATCACATATTATATAAAATGCATGAATATAAAAATGCAATGCATGAAATGTATTTTTTTCCTTTAATTAAGGAAATCCGTATATCTAAAAAGATATCCGGCTACCTTAGGAAAATATGTCAAATTAAATATTCTAAAACCAAAATACTTTGTGATTGTTTGAAAACAATTTTGAAAAGCTTGAATTAAAAATAAAAACTGGGCTAATTTCTTTAAAATGGCTCTAATTTCCTAAGTTTAAAAAATCCGGACTTGACTACCCTTAACCCGGGACTTGAAAAACCATTTTTAGAGTTTGAAAAGGCTTAGAAATTACCCTAAGTCAGTAGCTAACCCTTCTAATCAGCCCACTCTAAGTAAATTAACCAAAACAGAAAATTGTTTTTTTTTTAAATTCAATTCTGACTCCACTGTCCAGTTTTAATCCACGAATTTTTATCCTATTTTTAAAAATTCCAAAAATTCTAAAAAAATACTGGAAACTCAGAACATGTAAAACTACACGAAAAAAAATCGGCTTAATTTTCGAATCAAAGATGAATTCCCAGAAAAATCAGAGATGTACGAGTTTTTGGAGGAGAAAAAACTGCTTAGTTTTTCTTTAAATTCAATTCTGACTCCACTTTCCAGTTTTAATCCACGATTTTTTACCCTATTTTAAAAAATTCCAAAAATTCTGAAACAAATACTGGAGACTCACAACATTTAAAACTACACGAGAAAAAATCGGCTTAATTTTTTGATCAAAGATGAATTCCCAGAAAAATCAGAGATGTACGAGTTTTTGGAGGAGAAAAAACTGCTTTGTTTTTCTTTAAATTCAATCCTGACTCCACTGTCCAGTTTTAATCCACGATTTTTTACCCTATTTTTAAAAATTCCAAAAATTCTAAAAAAAAATACTGGAGACTCAGGACATATAAAAATACATGAGAAAAAATTGGCTTAATTTTCTGATCAAAGATGAATTCCCAGAAAAATCAGAGATGTACGAGTTTTGGGTGGAAAAAAAACTGCTTTGCCAACACATTTTTTTGTCTTTGATAAAATCATTTAAAAATAAAAATAAAAATATTTGAAACTCATAAAATGACTTGAAAGCAGTAGCTAGGACTTTTTGAAAGTTAGATAAAAATTGGCTAAGTAAAAAAAATCACAAAGGTAGAATAATCAATTTGACAAACTTAATTTTCCACAAGTGTGCTCAAGAGAGCATGACTTTGAACCATTAATTGGCTCAAGTCATTATTCAAGTGGCATGAACATGAAATGCATGAAACAATGCAGCAAACATAATGCATGAAATGCATGGATCTAAACCTAAATGTAAGGAAAATGCATGACATAAATAATATGGCCTAGACCTAACATGAACTTGCATGGCATTTAATGTAACCTAGACCTAAGACATGCATGGCATTTTCACAAACACAAGGCATGCTTAATTCAAAAATCCAACCAAATATCATGCAAATGCAAAAACCTAACAACTAGCATGACAAAAATACAACACACAATGCAAAACACATGGAGTAGCCAAATGGCCCCAAGCTCCAACAAGCATGGCATTTTCACAAACACTTGGTATGCTAGCATGAAAAACTAAGTCATAACACAAAAATCACACAAGCATTTTCACAAACACCTAATATACCAAATCTAAAACATGCTCACTAAGATATAAAACAAGAATCATGCAAAGAATCACACAAGCATTTTCACAAACACTTAATATGCTAACTCTAAAACATGCTCAAATTTAAACAACATGAAAACAGAAAATTAAAAATGCAAAAACATGATATCTAAGACATAAATGGCAACAAACAAAGCAACCAAATTAAATATAACTTAAGAACATGAAATAACATAACACTTAAAACATCAAAAACAAAGAAAATAGCATAAACAATATGGTAAAATGAATTGAAACAACAACTTAAAATAAATAATGTAGGCCATTTGGCCATGGTGAGTTTATTGTAAAAACAAAATGTAAAAAAAAATATACTTAAGAAAGGAAATGAAGGAAGAACAAGAAACATTATTTTAAAATGAAAACTCACCAAGTAGAGATTAAAATAGCAAAAAACAAGAATAGAAAATGAAAGTGCAAGAGTTGGTGCTCAAGAGCAACCTCAAGAAGCTAATATTTCAAGCTTTTCTCTTCAAACTTTCCTTTATTTCTAAACTTTTCTTTTTTTGCTCCCAACCAAGAAGATAAAAACTAAGAAAAACTAAGAGAAATCAGCCAAAATGGAAAAGAAGAAACCAAAATCTGCCTCCCCTCCCTTAGGGCTAGCCTTAATGCATGGTTATATAGCCTCCAAGATGTTGTCATTTTTGTGTAACCTAATTTCCATCAAATGGCCAATAATTCAAGATGAAAAGTCATGAAATTACCACCTTTAGATTAGCATCTCAGCCCTCTCAAATTACAGCTATGCAAAAATAATGTTGACATCTTTCTTAACCTATGTGGTTTAATCACAATGGCTTGATCAAAGAGAATGGTTAACTAACTCTTGATTTTTAACCACTTGATTAAAAAAAAAATTAGAAGCTTCCTCCTTTCTTTGGGCTTGGGCATGCCAGCACTTCTCTTTTCCAGCCCAACTCTGATTTTTTTGAAGGGCCAAAAAAAGCCCTTTTCGGTTGCTTGGGTGAAATGACCATTTTGCCCCCCGGATGCAAATAAATATCAAACGGACTCCAAATTCAATTTTTCTTTTTTTAATACTTCCAAAATAATAAAATATTGAGTTCTGGAAGTTTTCAAAATTATCCGAGTCCGTTTGCTATTTATTTGGATTTTTTCTTCCCAAAAATGCCCTTTTATGCCCCTACTTTTTACCATTTTTTAAACGAGCTCCAAATCAAGATTTTTCTTCACCAATCTCTTCAAAATAATTAAAAAGTGTGATCTGGAAGTTTTCATAATTTTTGGATCTCATTTGGTATTTTTTTGGGATTTATCGGCTTGAATTACTACATAGGAGGCCCGGGATTTGGCCATTTTGCAAACGAATTTGGAATCAAGATTTTCTTTCGCCAATCTCTTCCAAATAATTTAAAAATGAGATTTGCCAAATTTCAGAATTTTTGGAGTCCATTTGCTATTTTTCCGGGATTTATCTTTTTGAATTACTGCATAAGAAGCCCGGGATTTGGCCACTTTGCAAACGAACTCGGAATCAAGATTTTCTTTCTCCAATCTCTTTCAAATGATTTAAGAATGATATTGACAAATTTTCCATAATTTTCGGAGTCCATTTGCTATTTTTCCCAAATTTTTCCAATTTTACCCTTTAACCTCCGAAACCCGGTTTTGCTCAAAACAAGTCCGATTTTCAGATTTTCTTCAATCTGAGCCTTGGGCCATCCTTTTTAATCATTCCTCATCCATTGGGGGCTTTGGTCTTACCAAGTCGGGCCATTTCTGTGATTCTTCCCGATTTCACCGAAATCCACTAAAAACCCTAATTCTCGGTTTTCTCCCGGATTGACTTTTTTTTCGGTTTTTCTTGCAAGTGACTTCTCCATTACCCGTATTCAGTGCTTATCTTTCATTTGGAACCTTCAATTTCGACCAGTTTGATCGTTTAAGCACTTTTCCCCAAATTTCTCGGATTAGGGTTTCCTTTCTACTGAATCTCCAAATCCCAACTTCCGAACTCCATATCTTTCAATGTAGACCTCGGATTATCAAAATTCTTTCGCCATTTTTCAATTGAACTTAAAATCTTGATTTTGAAAGTGGGTTGACTTTTTCAGTAGTTGACTTTCTGGGGTTGACTTTTTCGGGGTTGACTTTTTCGGGTTGACTTTTTTTCAAGTTTGACTTTTTGTGCTCGCCCTCTTAAACTAAGTCTCGGAGTACCACCTGCAGGATGAAAACAGTCTTTTTACACTTGGGAACATCAATATGGGAAGAAAACATACCTGTTTAGTGGTCCGGACAAAATTAGGTGTCTACAATTTTGATTGGGGCCACTAATCTTTCTTGGCCTACACCCTTCCATTTTTCTTCCAAACCATTTCCCATTTCTGTCAAGATTGAAATGTTTGAAAATTACAATTTTCAATTATATATATATATATATTTATATATGCAGGCATGGATACTTTTATTCAAGTTTTTTTTTTAATAATACGATTAGGGTAATTTGAAGGGCACACTTCTCTTGCATCAACGTGATATATTCAAAATTTTACTTTTTAGAATGCTTTCACAAAAATCGAATCTCGACTGAAAAAAAAAAAAAAAAACCACTTCTTTTGACGAATTGTATTAATCTTTGCGGATATTTTTCTTCATATTTAAATAAAAAAATTATTTGATTTTATTACACGACACAAAAGGTCAATGAAAAAGAAAAGTTGGAAGAAAAGCAGATCATATTTTGTTACCATCTTAAAAAGTAATTCCTTTGATAGCTAAGGGGAATAGTACAGTTGCAATGTCAAAATTTCAGAAATGGAAATGAAAGAAGAAATTGAATGAGATATAGACAAACTCACTTTGATAAAAAACAAAAAAACAAAAAAACAAAAGAGTTGAACTGTTTGCAACTAAAAGGAAAAGAAAAAGGAAAACAACACCAAGAAGGGATAATTAATAATAAATAACACAACATTTTATTGAAAGGACAATAGGATATATAATATCAATAAGATCATGCAAGTAATGTTGAAAATTTTCCCATATGCATGATTGGAAAAATGAAATATTTTTTTCCTTAACGAGGTAAAATAAATTCATCTTGTAAAATTTTAAAAAATTGACACTTTATTCTATAAATTTTCGGTTAATTTTAAAGTTAGCATCGCTAAAAGAAAATAAATAAGAGTAAGCATAACTCATTTAAGAATACTTAAAAAATAATACTTAATAATATCATTAGGGTTAATTTTTTTTTATTATATCAGTGTATGAGATAATTTTTTATATTGATATATTGAAGTAATTATACTTTAAGAACACATTTTTTTAATTGCAACTTTCATAAAAAAAAAAATTAACATTAATGTTTTCTTCTTTGGTTTTAGTAATAAAATGAGACAAGAATAAGAGATTGATATTTGGAATTTTAATTTAATGGTTAAATCAGATAATTATATTATTCTTTTATTTTAAATTCTAATACATGAGTTGCATGGACCATGGCTTATGAGTTCTATGAGTCATGACCTCATTGAATATACATGCCTTTTCAGAAAAAAAAAATAGAAAGTTGAAAATTAAATTATTTAATAATTAATTAAGGATTTTAAATTTCTCTAATTCTCATAAAAAATTATTTTAATGAAAGACTCAAAAGTCAAAATATATATTTCTATTATTGCCATGATATAGTACATACATTAACTAGAGGGTTTCACACATTTTATAATTACATCATTTTTTTCTAATTTTTTTTTATATCTATATATTATAAGACAGTAAATTTGTCTCTTCTTGTTGGTATTTCTTGACTTGGTTGCAGAAATCTAAAAAGTAACTCTAATAAATGTCAAATTTACATCATTTTTTCTAAAAAAAAAAATTCTACATCTATATATTATAAGACAGTAAATTTGTCTCTTCTTGTTGGTATTTCTTGACTTGGTTGCAGAAATCTAAAAAGTAACTGTAATAAATGTCATGGCTTTTACTTTCTTTTTTTTCTAACTCCTATGTCTTGTAGCTTTCATATTCTTATATGATTACTAATTACTTGTATTTTCTCAATTTTTTTTTTATCTTTTTTATTTGAGGGGTTTGAGTTTCTTCTATTTTATAACCTATTTTTTTTATTCAATTTTTTCTTTTAAAAGAAAAATCTAAAGTCATTTTATTGTTGTTAAAAACTTGGCAGGGAATTTAATCTAGAAGTTAAAATATATTTGCTTTTCTATTAAAAGTGTTCAAAATAATCATTAATTGCACTCAAATATTTGATTAAATGGCTAATACATGTATTTCCTATTCGAATAGTAGCTGGAATCTTTCTTTTCTCAACAAAAAAAAAAAAAAATCATCAGTTACTATAAATCAATTGCAATTACTTTTGAACCTTAGTCAAAATGGTTCATATATGTAGCAAAACACAATTTTATTACTTTGAATTTAAAAATGATTGATTTAATTAAGAAAAAAATTAAAATATTTTGAATTAAAGCAGATGTCTTGGATCATGATCCTTCAATTAAAAGTTAAAACCCACCATATGTTTTAAATTATTTAGTTAGTTCTCATAAAAAAAATGGTAGTAATTAGTGACAATACTTGCCTTTTAAATCTTCAATTTAAACTATCCATTATTATAAAATACAATAATGGCTGCCAATATAAAGTTTTCAATTCCAAATTTCCAATAAGAAATAAAAACATTAAATTAAATAACAATGAAAATTAAAACAAAAGAGAGAGAAAGGACAATATAAAGCTGATTTAATTTGATTCATGTAGTTGGTTTATGTAGTCACTCTTAAAAAACGACATTCAGTAAGTTTATAATTCGAATCCTAATATCTGTAACCTTTTCCTTTATCATCATTTACGATAATTAAAAAAAAAAAGGCTGATTTTGATTTTTGAGTAGTATGAAGTAAAATAAAGATGAAAATTGGAATAAAAACTGAGTGGAATTAAAGATGTTAATTTTATTTCTTATTTCCTTCTTCTCCAAGACATGCTTTAATTCCATTGATCAATTGCAATTTAAAACAACAAATTAGATGATGATGATGATGAAGAAAGAAAGTTACAATATTATGTTTTTTTTCATATAACATCATATTCTTCCACCCATTGTTTTGATCCATTATTATTGTTATTATCCATAAGCCCAGGGCTCAACCTAAACATGAGAATACAAAACTCAACCTGGTTCAAAGCTCCATCTCCATCCAAATCCCCTTCACTCAACATGCAAACAATCTCATCATCTCTCATGTCATTCAAACCCAACATAATGCTGTTCTTCTTCAAGCTCTCGAACGTGATCAGCCCTCTTTCGCCATCCATTAGCAGCCGAAACCCGTTACAAAGCTCTCCTATAAATCCTTCAGCTCCCAATCTCCCCATCATCGATGGAAAGTAATCCTCGAAATCAACTGCAATGTCGAGTTCCATATCTTTAGGTTTTTTCTTTTTTGTTTCTGTTTGGACTAAGCTAAGTGAATAGGAGAGGTGGAGGAGGAAGAAGAAGGGAGGGGGATTATATAAAGAGGATTTCAAAGGGGAGGAGATTATCAGGTTTTTCCAGGAAAGAGTGAGTGGCCATTGAAGACAAACTGAGTGTACAGATAATAAGATAAATTTTTATGGTGGAATGGTGAGCTTCTTGCACCTTTCAGTAGGTAGCATCTTTTTCATTAGGTTCCCTTGTGAAGACCCTACTTCCAGGAAGTTGCATGGGATTTTTAACTATATATGTATTCTTTTTTGTGTTTGGGGTTTCGGAAAATATATAAACAAAGTTTCCTGCATAATTACACTTGTACCATGGCATTTTTCAATGCCATATTTGGTTGTTATAGGGTTAATTCCAGTCATTCAAATTATCTAGCACAAGTTTTATCCATTTGTTTAATGTGTTTTGTGGTAGATAGACAATAATTATTTGTTTCATTAACCTCAATTTCTCACTACACGTGTTTCCTATGATTTGCCTTTTTCTTTTTCTTTCCCCTTTTTCAAATTCTTACATTATTCATTCCATTTGTTCACAGGGTTTTAGGCTTTAGACCTTTTGAAAGAAAGAGATATACCAAAATTTCTTCCTTAAGGAGATTCCAACGGGTTGAATTACATATCTTGTAATAATTATGATAAAACAAGGGGAAAGCTATTGATGATTGATGTTAGCTTGACCTAATTGATATTACATGTTTGAAGGTGTTTCTTAAGCTTACAATTTTAAAATTTGCAAGTCTTTTTCTATATACTCTAGCTAGGCCAACTTAAAGCCATAACAATTACAAATTAACCTTTAAAAACAAAATAAAAAAATTATTAGTCGAAACAATGTATGAAAACGATTTTGATCTGATCGTATTATCAAAATATATATATATATATATATATCAAATTATATGGTCTAACATTGTCAAATTTGGTCTTATAAATTATGTTGCACCTCTCTCTCTTTATATATATATATATATATATTATCCTGTACACTAACAGTGAATGTTACAAACGGGATTAAAAAATTACTACATGTGCTTAAATTATATTTTAAAAAAAATAATATATATATATACTTTTTGAATCTAATGTTTAAGAATCAAACTAGAATATCCCTTGTTCATGTTGTTAATTTCAAAATGTGGAGCCCCAAAACAATTTTTTTTTTTTTGGCAACTAAGGGAATTTTTTGTTTTTGTTTAGTGTCAAAAGGGAAATTAGGGCAAAATATAAGATCTGAAAAGCAGATATATAGAGAGATGAGGCAATTTTCGTACCCTTTGATGTCCTTTTGGATGTCCTGCCTGCATCCCTGTGCTAATCTGCTATGTGAAAGCATGAAAAGGGCTTGGTGTGGATGTTTAATTTGGATATATTTATTTGATGTAGCTTTTTCACAAGCTCCATTTCAAGACGACAAATCAAAATTTTGAAATCTCAAATTTTGTGTTTCTTCTCTACATTTTAGGGACAAAAAAAAAATTGATAACAATATTGAAATTTGAAACAAAAAAGTTAAAGAGAAAAAATGATGTGATGTGAGTGTATGTTGATTTATTAGATAAAATACGAATATAATACGTTTGATAAATATAAAAATAAAATAATAAATATAACATGAGTCATATTTATATTTAATATACGTATTATATTTTTATTTAAAATTTTAATATATTTAATAATTTATATTATATTTATATTTATATAATTAACGGAAAAAATACGAGAAAACGACATGTATATACCAAATACCAATTGTGAAATCTAGAATTAATCATGTGATCGCAACAAAAAGGCAAAAAATATCAAATCACATTGAGGTAACTTTTTCATTGATTTTTTGTTGCATCTTTCGGACAAAAGGAAGTTTCATTGCAACTTCCTTTAACATTTTCCTTCAATTAAAGCCATAACCCCCCTTTTTTTTTAAATGATCCAAAAATCGATTAAGAGATTGTGGTCACAATATTTTCTTAGTGAAACAATTTGTTTGATATCATAAGCCTGCTTCATGGATCTTTCATCACTGATTCACAAACAAAAGTTGGGAGTTCTTCTTTTTTCTTCTGTTATATTTTGGAAGTTGATGAAATTGAGGAGAATACAAATTAACTGGCCTTGATTTCAGTGTTAGTAGCAAGTATTATTGTAGAAGTTAGAGACTTCGTTGAAAACTCAGATTTTCAGTTCATATTTTGTGGGGAAAAAAAATAGGAAGACAAAGATTTGGGTAAAGTACCCATAAATGGACAACAGACATGAGTTTTTGCATTGTAATTCTTACAAAAATTTAATGCCATTTGCTAATCTATTTGTAGAGTTTAATAATTTTAGTGGCAATAAATGTGATAATTTTTATATATTAAAATCTTAATATATATTAGAAATTTATTGCATTGTCGCAGAAGCAAATATTTATTAAAATGAGTAAATGTTTTTTAAATAAAAAAAAATTAATTTTAATGTTTAAAAATATATTTATATCAATTTAATAAAAATTTATTAACAATCATAGTTTTCAATTAGAAAGACAATCAATATAAAGAATATAATACTAAAAAAAAAAAAAAATCAAATAATAGCTCATAAATTACACAAAATGACAAAAAAAATTCATATAGCAATTTCAATAGAATAACTTAAACAAATAATTGAGTATATAATTATAATTATAATTATGCAAATATATATTATTAAATTTTATTATTTAGCGAACTTTTTTTGTGTGTTTATTGTACAACTTTTATTGATGATTTTTTTTAAAAAAAAAAATTCCACAATAAATATTTATTATTTAAATATTTATTCCACTTCTCTTTTCCATGACTTCCTTAAACTTTTTTTTATCTCTTGCTTTCTCCCATATTGTAACACAAAAAATTGTAAAATAAAAAAAATATTAAAGGTCAAAAATGCCTCTCCAGCTTCCTTTTTATCTCTTGCTTTCTCCCAAATTGAAAAAAAAAATTCAAATAAAAAATCATGAAAAATATAAATGCTTTTAAAATTATTGACACATTTCAAGCAAAGAATTGAACCGAGTGTCAATTACTTAAGTAATGTATATATATATTATTAAGTTATAAAATATATATATATATATATATTATCCGTGTACGGACATAATTGTTTTTGGTATGACCCACCTGTTTCGTGAACTAAACCTATTCAAAGGTTAGGTAGTCTGTCCGATTTGTATTGGACCGAAATTGGGTAAAGCTTTTTTAGATTCGGGTCGGACCGGCCTGAATCACTGTTTATATAATAAAAAAAATTAATTTAAATTTAATTATAAAAATATCTAAAAATTATTTTTAAATTTTTTATTATTTTTTAAATAGTAAACCGGATCGGTGAGCTGACCTGCCCAGAGTCGATTCTAGATAAGGAAATTAAAAAAAAAAAATTATGATTGCGACCCGATCCGGCCCGACCAATGAGCAAATCTATCTATGGTGGGCTGACCGGCCCATAGTCGATTCTAGATAAGGAAATTTAAAAAAAAATTATGATCGCAGTCCGATCCGACCGGTCTATCTATGGTGGACTATTTGATGAAGAAAGTGCCAAAATTGTTGCTATCAAGAGAGGAGCCTAACCTGATAACCTTGTTATTCTTCAAATTTAGGTTTCAATTGTTTGGATATATCTTGTGGGATTTAGCTATTAAGGTTAACTAGTTTTTCACCCGTGCGATGCATAAGAGTTTTAGTTAATTTATAATATTTTAATTTATTAAATTTATTTAAAATAATTTTATGATTTTTATTTAAAATTATTAAATTCATCTAATTCAATTTTTAAAAAGTAATATATAATATGCACTGTAACACTAATTAATAATCAAACCACTTAAAAAAATTCTTTAACATATGTGACTTAAGAAAAAGTTACAAAAATCTTCTCATTCAGTTAGTCAAGACAAATATGATTTTCTTTTACTTGGTGTTAAGACAAATAAGATTAAATTAATAAGAATTGTAATTAAACTTACTAATTAAAAACTTCTTCATGCTTTGAAAGAATAAATAGTTGATTTCTTAAAATGTAATTTTGAAAAAATTATATAGTTTACCTTAAAAGGAATTAGAAAGATGCACATAGGTCAAATTAGAGGTCAGATTGAAAGAAAACTTGTTCTATACATTTTCTAATGACATAATTTACAATAATATTATTACATTATGTCAACAATCATGTGAATTGTTGATACAATGTTGGACTCTTAATTTGAGTGATCAAGATTCAATCTCAAAAAAATTTAAGTACCTAAAATATATACTATTGTATTCTCTATTTGGCAATTTAATTTAAATTAAAAAAAAAAATCCATCATGTAAAGAATATCTTGATTAATGTTCAAATCCATTTCAAATCGCTTTCTATCTCTTTCATTTATTTTGAAGAATCATCAATACAATAATTAACCATTATTTATTCTTAAAAAATATATTATTGAACAATATGTATATAATAAAAAACATAAAGCTTGAAGATTAAAAAAAAGGTTTTGCAAAGATAAGGGGAGATATCATTACTAAACATATTGGGAAGAAAAAATGTATTAAAGAAAAGAAAAAATAAAACATTTTTGCTAGTTCTTCACTGTTTTGCATGATGAATTCTAAAATAACCATAATAAATTAGTTTAAACCATATTATTATATAAAGAAAATAACATTATATATATTAATTTTTCATCAAAAAATCTCATTCTTCGACACCTAGCATTTTTGCTAACCTAAATGCACATAGGCCATATTTTAAAGATTTTTTTTTTTTTTTGAAGTGAATACTTATGTTAATTTCAAATTAGGAATTCCTTCTTGCCATTAATATTGATGTAGGAATTGAATGGTCAAATATCAAAGCAATAACATTTTTGATCATTAATATTAAATTAGGAATTAATTCAAATTAGGAATTCCTTCTTGCCATTAAAATATTCGGCAATTTAAGATAATGTATGAGAAGTTTTGTTTTAATTAGTTAAAAATTTAATGTATAAAAATTTGAACATTTTTTGAAGATAATGCAAATCTTTTAGTAAAAGTTAAAACTATATTTGAAGCCTAAAATCAAGTTAATTATCAAAAAAAAATTATCAAGAATCTACTTTATAATCTTCCTTCACGAATATGCTAATTTTCTTTCCTTTTGGTATCAAATTAATAGTTAAAATTGAAACTTATAAATATAAAGCAAGAATAGATACTATTTAAAAGAAAATAAAAGTGATTATTTTTTATGTATCTATAATTTAAAAAAGAACCTACGCACAAATTTATCTATCAACATGTCTAAGTATGGGAAAACTAAAGCAAATATGTTAATGAAATACTTCAAAAATAAAAACATTAGAATTGAATCAAATACATATAAGAAAAAAATAAATTAGTAAACCTTAAACATAATTAAACAGAAGAAAACTCTCGGATATTTGTATTCAAAATAAAAAAATTACTATACCTGCCTTTCACATCTCCAAATGAAAGGATAGTTTCAATTCTGAAATAAGAAAATCTGAATTTTTTTTTTTTTTTTCAATATGATTTTTTTTCAATTTATATTATTTCTTTAAAAAAATCTATCACAACACTTATTTTGAAAAATATGAATACTATTGTCAAGAACCTTATATGGGAGCCACAAAAGTTTTTTTATTGCCATCAACCCAACAAAAAAGAAAAAAAAAATTCCAAATTTTTTTTTTGGAGATCTACTTTATCATTCTTGACAATTTTTAAAAGAGAATTACTCTATTCTCGATGTATTTCGTACAACATGTATATAAAAAACCCCTTTCAAAAAAGCTGTAAAAGGAATAATATCGCATTTAGTTAATTTTATGATAATTACAATCATTATTAAAAGTAAAAGTATATAGAATAATAAAAAATAATGATAAAATTATAAAATAAAATTCAAATTACAATTACAATTACAATTATTTGAATCAATTGAAAATTGACTACTATAAATTAATGTCATTTCAATATATCTAAAAATTACAATGAAGAAAAAAGTCAAAAGTGAAAAATAGTTAACCGTAAATCTAAGACAATAATGATCAAATCTTGATATGAAAAAAAATTAACTAACAATTTTTTTTGTAAATTGTAATTAAGTTTGATATGTATTCAATAAAGAAATTTATAAGAAAAATAAAACGTAATTATATAATTATTTTGTAAAGAGAAAATGTTAAACAATCAAATTATTTCACAATAAAAATCATTAAAGAAAAATTTTCAGTAGAGACTTAAAACATTAAAAAAAAAAATTGAAACAAACTTTAGAAACAAAATTGCACAAATAAATTGCAACATTCTACGATGCTCTACCAGTCTATACTCTACAACAAAGTATTTATAATAAGTCCAAAACACATATAAATAAATATAATTAATAAGGTCAATTAATACTTTTTGAGACAAAATTTTTAAAAAAAAAATAATTAATATGATTTAACAATTAATTTTGAATTCAAATATAAAAAATATACATTGAATAATTTCCTTTTTTATTAGAGATTATAAGAGATATTTATATAAGATTAACATGATTTTAGGTTAATTTGATTTTATTTGAACCTTTAATATTTTCTAAAAGTAAAAAGTCATAGAAGTTAAAATTAACTAATTCAATTACATGAAAAGAAAAGAAAAGAAATAATTTATTTGTTCATATTTATGTAAAAGGTAAATCAATTAGAATGTAAAAGAAAATAAATATAACTTATTATATAAAATTTAAATCAACTCAAAATAATTAAATGCAAAACCATGATGTTTATTCGAAACTATATACGTGTCAAAAGTATGGATCATCCACACTGGATATTTTTCTTTTTATCAAAGATTTTGATTTTTATATTTTCATATAAAATAAGATAACATTTGTTTTAATTTTCCTTTTTTACCTAAACTTGTTTACCTCCAATTGTGTGAAAAATAAAATAATATGTAGTGTTATAGTCACACAACCTTAGATTTGTTTGTTAAAAAAAAAAAATGGGCGGCAATATAAATTTGGATTTGGATTTTAAATTAAAAGAAAAGAAAATGAACTTGAATTAGAATATCAAAAGTTGACTAATATAATGATCAAGTTTGAGTGATTTAAGGAAAATAATTATAATGAAGATATTATTGATTTTAGTAAAAATTTTGAATTGATTGGGCATTATAATAAATTCAATTTAAAAATTGAAAAGTTGAATATAAATTAAAGTGTGAATAATTGAAGGAAATTATAATGGTACGTTAAGAGGAAGAAACGGAATGTATGAACAATATAAGAAAATCACCTTAAAACTTAGTTTGTAGAAACTCTTATTTATAGTAATAAATATAATTATAAGAATATTGAATATTTAGAAAGGAATAAATTATAAATATAATTAATTTTGTTAATTAGAAAACTTTTATTTATAGTAATCTTTAAAAAATGTAACAAATAAATAAATGCAAAACACGTGGCATTTATTTAAGGTTGTACACGTGTCAAAAATATAATTTGTCCACGTAGGATATTTTTCTTTTTTACCAAAAGTTTTGACTTTTATATATTTATATAAGATATAAGATTTTAGCTCTCCACTTTAAACCTAAAAGAGAAATACTGAAAAGAAGTGTACTTATTGCATTTAATTACCTCTTAATCGCTTGACTTGGTTTTTGTGAAATTTTCTTCGTAAATTTTTTTCTTTTCAAAATATGCCGATTCAAAAGCAACTTATTAAAAATATAATTATTCATGTCAAAATTCAATAAAATTCAAATATTCAAAATTTATTCTGTTTATAGCAAAATAGATCAATTATTGAACAAAAATAACTTTTAAAATAATTAAAAACGAAATGTTACAAAATACTGAAATTTTAAATTTTCATGATCATTTGACTTACTTTGAACACTTGTATTCAACAAGCTAGATCGAATCTAGAGGGTGAATTGGTATCAAAATGAAGCTTACATATCATACTTTAAAATCCAAATTCATTTCAGGAATAAAACTGGTTGGAATATCATTTTTCAAAGGCCAAAAGTCACAAAATCATCACTGATTGTTCAAACTTTTTGGGTTTTCAGAATCATTTGGTTTACTTTGAATTTTCAATTATCTAAACACATAAAGTTTCAGAACAAACCATTTAGACCATTGAAAAGATAACATTTCATACTACAAAAATCACTAAAATATGGCTCAAAACCGTTACCGGAATGTGGAGTTATGATGACCCAAAGTTGACTTCTTGAAATTGTCAAAAACTCATTTTTCTTTATACAAAAAAAAAAAAATGATTTCTCACAAGACAAATCTGAATGAGTTGCCACAAGAATCGTTAGAAAGGTCTCGATGAGATCTTTCTATTGGTAACCAACATGTTGCCAAAAAGTCTACGGAATGACGTCGGAGTAATTTAAAAGTTGAAAAACTATTTGAAATACAAAATTGAATAAAATTATACTTAATCATACCTTAAAAGTTCATGTCTAATCTCAAAATCTAAAGCTCTTTTTTTCTCTTCTAGGGTTTTCTTTCTCTATATATTTTTTTATGTTAAAGTAAAAACTGTCGATAGTTTTTTTTTCTTTTAACTCTAATATTTTAATAAATGCCAATGAACTTGAGTGAAAAGGTTTTTTAAAAAAAAAATGAGCTTTTATTTTTTGACCGGGTATTACATAGTTAATATACTATTTATGATAATAATATTATATTAAATATAATAATTGATAATTTTATTCAATAAATATTAGTATATATATAATAATATTAAGAAATGTCTTTAAGACAACTTGATATTTGCTTCTCACCAACATCATAAATTACTTGCATAAACTAAAAAACATTTATTCTGTAATGTCAAAACAAAGTGAATTATTTAACCCAAACCCTTTTATCTCTTGCAATTAACCACCTTGCTATTGGGATTGTTCCAACACAATCCAAAATATTTTATCAAAATTGAATATAGGACCCAATTGTCACCATTACTGGAGGAAGTACATATAGTTTTGGCAATGAGATATGTGAACATAGGACTGCTTTGTGTTCAAGAAGTTGAGATGATAGACCAACCATTACTGATATATTGTTTTAATGCTTAACAATCAAACTATGATCCTGCTTTCTCCTAAACAACCGGCTTTCTTAAATGTTAGAAGCACAACGAACTCACAGCTTGAAGAAAGCAGGCCACAAATTTGCTCTCTAATTGATGTAACATGTTCAGTCTTGGAAGCTTGTTGATCTTAATCTTCAATATATATTCATTTTTTCCCATAATTTATCTCAGTAACTGAAAAATGATAAAGTTTTCTGCTTCTCAGATGTAAATATAATTTCTGGTTTCCATAATTCTTCTTCTTATTTTTTTTTTCTTTCTGTAGCATACTTTTGATTCAGTTATCAATTTCATCAACCATGGCAATCTCTGCTTTGGCAGTTGAACAAAAAGGGTAATTAGGATCAAGGGTTTCTTTTGGTTTCAAAGATATAAACCTATACTCCAATTACTTTGGACATGTGAGTATCTGAACTCCTTAGTTTTGGGCCATTTGATGACAAGATCACAAGATCATTTAGATATATCTTAACTTCGCCTATTTATCATTAAATTGAAATGAAGAAAAAATGAATTTGTACTTGTAAAACAGTGCATTGCTAGCATAATGAAGTCGACAAGTATTAAAAATATAAAATAAAAATAAAGGTTGGCTCAATGGTTGGTTCTTTGGATATAATCCCACCTAACCAAAATCACTTGATAAAACCAAGATCCTCAAGTATGTCAAACCTTCTCATTTATCTATATATAAAAAAAAATTCGACAAGTATTGTTCTTATAGCCTATTTAATTTTCTTGTGGTTGAAGGCATGGGACTTGTGGATATATAAGCAATAGGGGATTGGAGTTGATTGCTAGGGGAAGTATCCATGTCTCATGTTGTCTCTATGATCAACCTTGTCTCCAGAGTACGCAGTTGATGGAGAATTTTTGGTCAAATCTCATGTTTTCGCCTTTCGAGTGCTTTTTTATTTTTTTATTTTTAGAGATATTGAGTGGCAAGAAGAATAAGGGTTTTACTCATCCAGATCACCACCATAACCTTCTAGGACATGTAAGTTAAGACAAACTGACAATAATGTATTACTATCTTATTTCCTGCTCTTCTTGTTTCAATTGGGCCCTGGTTGCTGTGGAAGAAAGACATGACCTTAGAGCTAATAGATTCATTTATGTCTGGAGAATTCATGTGTTCCATCTCAGGTGCTAAGATGTATTCAGTTGGGTTTACTTTGTGTTCAAAAGTTCCCAGAGGACAGACCAGTAATATCTTGTGTTTTTTTATCCATGGCGGTAAATACAAAGACAAATTGCCTGAACCTAAATAACCTGGTTCCTTCATAGAAAGAAGTCTGTTTTAGAAAATGCAGTAACCTTAATTGTGCAGGAATGAAGATAGAAATTTAGCAGTAACTTTTTGTTGAGGACAATTTTCTGTTGCACTATGTATTAGTAGATTTTTCAGCATTTACTTGGCAGCTACATAAATTAGCTAAATAATTTACTTTTTTTTAATTCAGTTTTTCTGAAATTGCGTATATCAGCTATGGGTTTCTTAAAGTTTTTTTTTGCTATCAGTTGGATTAAATATGAACAAGACCAAATCTAACATCATTGGTCCAATGATTATTAGACTAAGGTTATGTTTGGGTTTCAAAACTGTGACTTGGAACCACAACCATATCACTAAATGGATTTTTGAGACCATTTGGTTGGGTTCCATTGTGGTTTTCTGGACCACCAATTTTCAAGTCCAGTTTTGCAAGCCAATAATAATAATGCTAAATAAAGTAAGTAAACCTTAGTACTTTTCTACATAAATTGAGAACCCTCGGTGGCAACTCCCTCAGTCTCCTTTTCTTGGAAGATTATAAGGGAAACTTCTTAAAATGATTTTTTCGTATGCTCTATTACATATATAATTTGTGTCATGTTTATATATAAAAAAATTATATGTAAAAAATTACATAAATACATGACATATTTGTCATGTTTATATATAATTTGTCATGTTTATATGTAATTAATCATGTATATATATAATTTGTCATGTTTATATGTAAAAAAATCATTATATATAAACATGACAACTTTATGTAATTTGTCATGTTTATATATAATTTTATCATGTTTATATGTAATAGAGCCTATTTTAAGCTCATCCTAAAACTCTCCCCTTTTCTTATACACTTCAAAGTTCAAAGTGAAAGATAAGTCGGTTGGAATATAGAAAGTGTTAAAACAAAATTTCTAGAATAAAAACGAACAGGCTTCAAGGCGTGTATTAATGTCGCTATCTTTAAGGTTTTATTCGCTCCTACCGTACGTGTGCAAAAGAGTTACCAGCATATAAATCTCGAGGATACATACTGATTACGTATTGCGTTGACGAAATCAATTTATTGAGCACTGAGCAGTGTATAACAAAATTATCAAACTTTTACAAAGAATTTTTGTAGCAATACTTTATAAAAGAATCTTAGAAATATCTTGAAGAAGGAGGGAGAATAAAAACGAAAATAAGTTTTCAGTTTGTTTACTTTTGAAAACTAGAGAAGCATTTATAGGCTATTACATGTTTGTTCGTACAGACACAATTTGTCTAAACGAATCTATTTTTTTCAAACAGATAGGCTGCTTCTTATACAGACATGACTTGTCTGAATGAAACTGTCTGTTTAAAACAAACAGGCAGCATATTGTTCAGACACGAATCTGTCTGAACAAATCTAACTATCGAAAAATCAGGCAATTTTTGTATAAAACGGGTAAAAAATAATTAATTAAAAATTAATTATTAGCTGCACGTGCTCGTGCACGAGCCACATGCCCAAGTACCAAGTGCCTTTATAATATATTAAAATATAAAATTAATATATTATTAGACCATCCAAGCTAGTCATAGTTCAATTCCCACTTGAGTCCACGTGTATCAAAGTACTAAAACTATTCACTTTTCTATATTTAAAGAACATCATTGCTTTTATTTTTTTTTAATATGGGATTCTATCCCATAGTTATTTTGAAAAGGTTCAACAGAGAGTGCCCCTAATCACTTAACAAGACAAATGAACAATATTTTAAATTTTATCTTTTTTATTTTAATTTACAAAAAATATAATGACAAAATAATATATATTTTTTATTTTTATTTTTCAACTTTATGAACCAATAACTAGAAAGAAAATATCTTTCCTATACGGAAACAAAAAATATGTTTTCTATTTTTTTTTTTACTTTTCTCTTATTCTAATTTTCTATCTTTTCAATTATTATTTTTTTTAACTTATCAAGTAAAACCTTTACTAAGCTCATAAACTTAATTTGTAGTGATATACTGCAACTTTTCTGAATGACTGGAAACATTCTTGTCTTCAATTATTATCAAAAGCATCTTCAGTATCTCTAAATGCACCCTAGGTCTCACTCTTGAACCCACCTTCAACACAGTCATACGCTTGCTATCAAAAAGTTACACGAGACTATCAGCTTGTTTGCCTATTAATCCCACTCGTCTCATAAACTCCTTTAGGTACCCTTCCTCCGCAAACACCATTGCATGATCTCAGATCACATTTTAGATCATGGGTGGAGGATTAGATGAGGAGACAAATTCATGCGAATAAAATGTGAATCTTTGTTTTTGGATGAAAATCAACTATGTGATTAAAATACTATTTCTTTTCATATTTTTGTAAACTCAAATATTAGAAGCTTTTGAATTTTGAAATCGATTCTAAATCTTAAAAGTTCTGGTGTATTTTGTTCTGAAATATGGCTTCCGGACAGCTAGAGAGTACTACATACTACATAGGTAAATGCGAATGAAACATTTTAAATTTCAGTTAAATCTTATCTCAATGATTTTCTTAGAATCTGATTAACTGTTGATGTGGGCCTATATGTTTTTCTTAGAGATGATTCTTCACGCGCATAGCCTGAGATTATAATTTATAAAAGCACAACGAAGAAAAACTGATGTTCTTGCAAATGACATGGACATATAAACTGTTGGAAGTTAATTCTAACGATTATAAAGGAAACTTTCCTTTTGAAATTGTTCCTACTGTAGTTAGACATCATGATTTGGGGTTTTGACATTGACAGACAGGTACAAGGAGAAAAAACAATCCTATTTTGCTAGAAAACAGGAAAAGTCTTTGGTCAAGGTTGGCCTGCCGCGTTGTGTTTTACTTAAAATCAAGCCATATGGCAGAAAGAGGTATCTTCTCACTTCTGTAATAACTGTTAATGGCTACAACATCAACAAAAACATGGCAACTAGGAGAGTAGTTCCATCTATTTCCTTGATTGTTTTGTCTTGCTTTTACTTGCAGCTTTACAATGAAACAGTGGCAGCCACTGATACCCTTTTCCATGGTCAAGTCATGACTGCCTTGGAGCAGTTAACATCTTCCGACAATGCCTTTGAATTAGGATTCTTTTCTCCAGGCTCAACAAATCTTTATTTGGGAATTCGGATGAAGGATGTTCCATCCAAGGATATTGTCTGGGTTGCCAATCGATATCTTCCTTTAATTGGTTCTTCTCCGATTCTTACCATCAATGATGATGGATACCTAGAGATTGTTGATGGCAGGACAACCTATAGAGTAAGTGATGATCCATCAAGCCAGAACGTGAGTGCAACACTGTTGGATTCAGGGAATTTGGTTTTAAGAAATGAGAACTTTGATTTACTATGGCAGAGCTTTGACTACCCTTCAAATGCTTTTTTACCTGGAATGAAGCTTGGCTACAGCAAAAAGACCGGAAAAGTGTGGTCTTTAACATCCTGGTTAGATAAAGACGACCCAAATAATGGGGATTTTCAGTTAAGAATGGATCCTACAAAATCAAATGAAGTCTTCCTCATGAGGGGTTCTGAAACAATATGGAGTAGTGGGGCTTGGAATGGTAAGCGTTTTACTTTGATTCCTGAAATGAGATTGAACTACATCTTCAATTACAGCATATATAGCGATGAAAATGAAACATATTTTTGGTATTCTTTGTATAATCCTTCTATAAAAACTAGATTCATCATCGATGTCTCTGGACCGCTCAGAGAACTTATATGGTCTAAAACTTCTCAACAGTGGATGTTGATTTGGTCTCAACCAAGATTTTTGTGTGATATTTTTAATTCTTGCGGTCCATTCAGCAGCTGTAGTAAGCAAAGTGATGAGAGTTGCCAGTGCTTGAGAGGTTTTTATTCCTCGGAGAAGAGCATAAGGCAAGGCCAGTATGGTGGGTGTATGAGGAGAATGCCCCTAACATGTGGGATTGGAGATAAAGACAGGTTCTTCAGGATGGATGATGTAAGATATCCTCTAAGTTCAACCGAGCAAATAAATTCTTCATATCCTTTCCCATCAGGCCCTCAAGTTTCGATCTCTGATGCAAAAGCATGCAAAGTAGCTTGCTTGAATAACTGCAGTTGCAGTGCATATGCATATAACAGAAGTGGCCATTGCTTAAGATGGAATGGAGACATTCTAGATCTTGAACAACTTTCAGCAAAGGTTCCTAATGGACATACAATCTTTATCAAACTTGCCGCTTCTGAATTTGACAGTGGTGGAGGTACTTTTTTTATATAAAAAAAAAAAAACCTTTTAAACTTGTTATTATTGAATAGTCTGTCAAAATGGATAACAAAATCTCTACAGAACTTAATATCAAGTAAATTGTTTTTGGATTCTTACTTTTTCAAATTCGAGTTCTAGGAGCCAAGAAGTTTCTGTGGATAATTGCAATTGCTGTTGCTCTAGTGGTGCTTCTTCCTACTTCCTTCATTGTTTTTCAGTGGAGGAAAAGTCTTAAAAACAAAGGTACTTTATTTTCTATCAGTTTTTGTAAATAGATTCGCATGCTTGCTCGTTATGAGAATGGATGTACTTACATATGCAGACCTCTCTGTCCACAAAAACAGGGGAGATAGATACAAGCCAGGATATATTACTCTTTGATATGGAGATGAGCATCACAACTAGTAGCAGTGAATTTGCTGGTTCTGATAACTTGGGAAAAGGGAAGAGGAAAGATGCTGCATTGCCATTGTTTAGCTTTGCTAGTGTATCTGTAGCTACAGAAAACTTCTCCTTAGAGAATAAGCTAGGAGAGGGGGGATTTGGACCTGTTTATAAGGTATTAATATGTCCATCATTTTTAAGCCGATTACCAGAAGTTGAGTTCAAGTTTCTGAAGTAAAATTTTCACTTTTTTACAAATTTTGGTACCCTATACAAAGCTATGTAATATCAATTGCAGGGAAAACTATTAAATGGACAAGAAATAGCAGTGAAAAGGCTTTCGAAAAGGTCAAGACATGGGCTAGAAGAGTTGAAAAATGAGACAATGCTTATAGCAAAGCTACAGCATAGGAACCTTGTTAGAATATTGGGTTGCTGTCTAGAACAAGGAGAAAAGATATTGATCTATGAGCTCATGCCTAACAAAAGTTTGGATGCATTTCTTTTTGGTTCGTGATTTTATGCATCCTAACTTCAAGTAATATTTTTGTTACAAAATTAATTTGCTTTGGTATGTAACATTTTGCAAATTTGTAACAGATCCTAACAATCAAGGATTACTTGACTGGGGAATACGTGTTCGCATAATTGAGGGGATCGCTCAAGGGCTTCTTTATCTTCACCAATATTCCAGATTACGAATTATACATAGAGATTTGAAAGCAAGCAATATCCTGTTAGACAGTGACATGAACCCCAAAATATCTGATTTTGGGTTGGCAAGAATGTTTGGTGGTGATGAGTTACAAGCAAATACTAATCGGATTGTAGGAACTTAGTAAGTTAAAGTTCAAATTTTTCATAACTTACAATATCACCTGCTAGTTTTAAGTCTACTTCAGTCACTGGAGAAGAATCTAATAAACTTTTGGTGAAAAATGATGAAATGTAGTGGTTATATGTCGCCTGAATATGCACTGGAAGGCCTTTTCTCCATTAAATCTGATGTATTCAGCTTCGGTGTGTTGCTACTGGAGATAGTGAGTGGCAAGAAGAATACTGGCTTTTACCATAGCAGTTCTCTTAACCTAATTGGACATGTGAGTGACAAACTGTCTCCACTTTTCAAGTTTTTATCTTGCTTGTTTTTCCCTATTTTGCTCGACTCTTTATTTTTCTTGAAGTACCCGTGTCCGACATCTGTGTATGACGTATATCTGAACATGGTATGGGGATATGATCCTCCAAGGACCCTCCAAATACATGAAAAATCTTAGAAAAAATTGAACATACTCGTGTCAGACACATACCCATGTCCGACACTCACATCCGAATCCGAGTAACATAGGGTTTTCCCCTTTTTTTTTTCCTCTTCTACTCTATGTAAATGCTTTCACATTCAAACATGTTCATTTTACTTTAGGCGTGGGAATTGTGGAAAGGAGGTGGAGCTCTTGAGTTGATGGATCCTAAATTGGAAGATCAAGTGTCATATCCTATGGTGATCAGATACATTCATGTGGCTCTTCTCTGTGTTCAAGAAATTGCAGCTGATAGACCGACCATGTCTGAAGTTGTCTCGATGCTTACTAATGAGCTCACGGTTCTAAATTCTCCTAAAAAGCTTGCTTTCTCTTATGCAAGAAGTACGATAAATAATTCAAATCAGCCTGCAAGCAGGCCTGCACCATTTTCACTGAATAACATGACAATTTCTTTGATGGAAGCTCGATAGTTATTTTCAATTATAGTTCAAATGCTTAGTTCCAAGTCTTATCTGTTTGAAGCCCTCTTTGCTATGAATGTACCTATGTTACTTTAGTATATTCTTAATACTATATAGTTTTTTCCCTCTATTTGAGGTTAAATTGAGAATGTTATATATATATATATATATATATATATATATATATACTGAATTCATTAAAATAAAATAAAAACAGACATGATTGACTATGTCTTGTTGTGTTGCATTCTCTCCCATGTCTGCTCCCTGATCTTTCAAAAGCAACTTTTTAAACTTTGAAGATCAAAGCACAATTACTTGGCTAGGCAGAACAGCATATTTGGCAAAGACTTAATGGCAGCTGGCTTGAAACACCAAAGACCTTTTGTCATTTTAACCTAATTGTATTGGCTGATCTCACAAATGAAATGTAGCAGTGACAGACACCTTTCAACAATTGGTTGCTCCTGCAACATAAAGAGCTAGAAAATGTTGCATGGCTGCTTGAATTTGAGGTAGTTGAACTAAGAGATTGGATTTCTAAGTATTTGCTTGACTGCATCTTCTTCTGCACAATTGAAACAAAGATGAATAATCAACAAAAACTTATGAAAAAGCCATTAACTCAAGCCATTACAGATTTATGTACTAAAAATACTAGTTAGATAAAATGTTTCCTTTGAAAGAAATAAAACAAGATTTTCTTGAAATTTCTGTGTCTCAGGATCAGCCTGTAACTTAAATGACAAGAAACAAGTAGTGATTTCAAACTGAAAATTAGCTATATACTGTCTGTATATGAATTAAAGTCTATGCAAGGGAATTTTTTTTTTTTTCGTGATTCAGATTCGAATTTCATACTGAAATTATTGACGGGTGCAAGCAACAAGAAAGAAGATCACCTTGATGCCAAAAGTCATGGACAAAACCAAATATCTCAGTCAGAAACTCATAGGACAAGTTTAGTCTTCCTTTCAGTGTTTTCACTGGTATCAGTTTCCGACAACCGCAAAGAAAGTGTTCATATATTGATATATAGGAAACAAACTTTTACAAGGCACCTCATTTTCCTTTCTGGCCTCTCGGATTATATTTCCTTCCATATAATTGTTCTCAATCTGATGTCTTGAGCAGATAGAAGCATGAAGAGCAGCAGTAAGTTTGCTTCCCTTTCTCGGTTGCTGGTTTTTCTGTGCCTTCCAATACAGTATACCAATGGTACTGATAAGCTAGAACAAGGCCAATCTATTACATTCTCGAAGACCCTTATATCAGGTTGTGAGAAATTTGAACTTGGATTATTTTCTCCGAGAAACAGTTCAAGGCATTATATTGGAATATGGTTTAAACTTTAAACTTAAAGTGTCAACTCGTAATGTGGTTTGGGTGGCAAATAAAGAATATCCTTTCCTAGGTAACTCTTCTATTTTTGCCATCAAACCTGATGGCAACAGTGTGATTTCTGATGGAAAAATATCCTACATGCTGACAAACAGGACAACCAATGGCAACACCTTTGCCAGGCTACTAGATTCAGGTAACCAGATATTGCAAGATCGGATCAGCTTTCAAGTTTTGTTGCAAAGTTTTGATCAGACACCATTTTGCCTGGAATGAATCTTGGAAATATGAATAGAAGATATGGAGTTACTTGGAAGTGTCATGGAGAAGCGTAGACGATCCTGCCCCTGGTTCTTTCTCCCTGGAATTTAGTTCTGAATCTTATAAACACAATGATTCTTTGTTTATAATCCAGATTCCAGGGTTCTAAAATAAAATATACAGGACTATTCCTTTAAACAATTTTCTTAGGTATAATGCCTATGGTTTGCGTGATTCTTCTAGGATTATGCAGATGGTGTTAGACGTATTTGGGCAGCTTAATTTACAGACTTGGTCCGAAGATGATGGGCGCTGGTACAGTTTAGAGTCTTCTAAGTAGGTCCCCTTCAATGGGAAAGTGGTTTACTTTAAAGAATTATACAAGTAGTCCCCCTTCAATGGGAAGTGGTCCACCAGTTCGACGTTTTGTAAATTTAGAAAAGGCCATGAATATAATGAAGATGACAGAAACAATAGATTCTTGGAGGTTAAATGCAGACATGTTTGTCTAATGACATTGGTTTTCTGATTTGTTTAACTAGGCTAAGCTAGCTTTGTAACATGTAGCAGCATTACTGCTTTCTTGGATATATGAAAATATACTTATCCAAAAAAAAAAAAACAATAGATGCTTTGATGGGATTATCAGGGTGCTGCTGATGAAAAGTGAAAACTATATGCAAAAACTGAGAAAAATGAATTGAGTTATGGAACAAACCAAAGCAAAGATGTCGATGAAGGAATAGAACGGCTTCCTGCCCTGCTCTGCCGCCTAAAATCAACTTTTGCTTTTCTTCGTCCCCTATCAAAGAGCTCAATGATGCAAATAAACATGAAAACAAGAGACACTCCCACACCGGTTAGGGAATGTTGTGGTTTTCTTGGGGAGGCACATTGCTTCCAAGCCACCATCAAAATCTCTAAAATTAGATTGATGAGCATAAAGATGCATTTGGAATTGACCTAAAAACATGTTCAGTATTGGAAGCTCGTTAACTGAAGAATGATAATAGGTTTTTTGTTTCTCAGATGTAAATGTAATTTCTGGTTTCCATAATTCTTATAATTTTTTTCTTTCTGTAGCATACTTTTGATTCAAATATCAATTTTATCAACATTCAACCATGGCAATCTCTGCTTTGGCAGTTGAACAAAAAGGGTAATTAGGATCAAGGGTTTCTTTTGGTTTCAAAAGATAAAACCTATAATCCATCGACTTTCATGACTTGATCATGTCAAACCCATGAACTTTCAATTTTGTGAGAAATTTGGTTTTCAAAAACGTTTTTTATTTTCATTTTCTAGAAACAGCTTTTGTTTTCTATTTTTAAGTTTGGGATTGATTTGACCCTTTGGCACTTAGCTATACTTTTCAGACTTACCCTCCTTAAGTGGCGTCTTGAAGTTGAAGTGTTGAAGTTTCAACCTGTCATTCAGTTTTTTTTAGCTTCACACGCAGATGAAGGTGATTTCAACCATATCAAATTCATTGATTTTTGACTCTTTGCAGCTTTTTCTGACCTGCAATATATTTCTTCCTTTTTTTTTTTTTTTTTTTTTTTTTTTTTTTCTTTTTGAACAAAATGATACTCAAACCTAACCCTCCACATCATTTCTGTCTGGTTCTTACAGACAAGATATTCAACCTTGAAACCTCTTTTACCTTACAGTTTGCAACAGTGTCATTTTATTGTCAATGGAGAGCCATTTGGTAAGCACTGTTTTTTACAGTTTGATTCTTTTATCAATCATGAAGTTCACATTTGCAGCTGATACGATAACTCCAGCACAATCAATTGTTGATGGAGAGACATTGGTTTCCTCATCCCAAAGTTTCGAACTTGGGTTCTTCTCTCCAGGCAATTCAACGAACAGGTTCCTGGGGATATGGTACAAAAACATCCCAGGCCCAGTTTTGTGGGTTGCAAACAGAAATAGTCCGATTACTGATGCAAGTGGGTTTTTAACCATCAATGGTGACGGAAACCTTGTACTTCTTGATGGAAGAAACAGAACTATTTGGTCTTCAATAGTCTCTAGAATAGCAGAAGCTCCAGTGGCAAAACTCTTAGATTCTGGAAACTTTGTTCTCAAACAGAACTTAAGCCTGGAATCTGAAACATATCTTTGGCAGAGCTTTGATTATCCATCTGACACACTATTGCCAGGCATGAAGCTGGGGATGAACTTAAAGACTGGATTAGAATGGTCTTTATCATCATGGAAAAGTGCCAATAATCCATCCTCCGGAAGCTTTTCTTACAGGCTTGAACTACATGACTTGCCTTATTTAGTTATTAGAAATGGGTTGGATAAAAGGTTTCGAACTGGACCTTGGAATGGAAATTACTTTGGTGGTGTTCCTGTAGTACCAAACTTGGTTTTTGAACCAATTTTGGTACAAAATCAGGATGAAATCTATTACATGTGTGAGTCTTTCAACAATCCAATCATTACACGATTAGCTTTGAACCCTTCAGGTTCCGTCCAACGTTTTGTATGGAATGGGAGGAGCAGTGAATGGACTGTTATATTTACAGCACCGCCAAATGAATGTAGCAATTATGGGAAATGTGTTTGAAAGGGTTTATACCTGAATTACAACATATAGAAAGTCACAGTTGGCCTAAAAGCCAAAGGTGTGTTAAAAAAGGACCATCAGATTGCCAAAATGGAGAGGGGTTTCTAAAACTTGAAGAGGTAAAATTACCTGACTTAATAGATGTCAGCCTGAATGAAAGTATGAACCTTAAGGAATGTGAAGTGAACTGCTTGAACAACTGTTCTTGTAGAGGTTATGCCAGAGTGAACTTAAGTAGACCAGGCAGTGGCTGCCTGATGTGGTTTGGCGACCTAATCGATGTCAGCAACATGTCAGGAGAAAGCAGGGGATCATGGGATATCTATATAAGAGTGCCATCTTCAGAGCTAGGTAAGTAATCTCTATGGATTATGGTACCAATCATCCTTTAATAAATAGTGAATTATGTTTTAGGATCCTATGTTACTTGGTGTTGGATACGCGTATGTGTCCGACACAGGTATGTTCAATTTTTTCCAAGATTTCCATGCATTTGGAGGGTCATTGGAGGATCATATCCCCATATACCCATGTCCGGATATGCGTCGGAGACAGGTACTTCAAGAAAAATGAAGACTTGGAGCAACATAGGTAGGATCTAATGTTGTATTAGGATGGAATACAGCTCTACTTTTTATTGGAAATTAAGGTTTCTGTTTGTTACATGATTGTTGATTAGCTGCTGAAATGCTAGAAAGAAATAAGATGAATCAGAATGAGAGTGCACATGAAGCACATAATACAGAAAACTTATATAAATGAGTAAAGCAGAACTGTACAAGTACTAGTAGGCTAGCTAAAGCGATTTCTTTTAAGAAAAACAAACAAGATAATTTTCTTGATATTGTTTCAGGATCAGCCAATGGTTTAAATGGAAAGAACAGGAAAAAGATAATCATTGTGGTTTCAACTGTTCCTGGTGTGATTATCTTGACAATGGTGTTGTGCTTTATGAAGAAGCAATGGAGAAAAGGTATGACCTTTCTGACTTTAGTTACCATTATTTTATCATTATTATTTCCTTTTTCTTTTTCAACTAAAAAGCTGTATGTAAGATTGAGAGGTTAAGCGGTGACAGTTATAGGCCAAGAGAGCAGGAAGGAGAATGCAGAAGTGCATTTGTTTGATTTGGCTACCATATCTATTGCTACTAATAATTTCTCTCAAGAAAATTTAATTGGAGCTGGTGGATTTGGCTTTGTTTACAAGGTAAAAAGTCATTTTGCCATACAATTGACAGAAAGTTTCTGGTAAGTTTATGCATTTGGAAACAAATAAGCAATGTAACATATATATGCCTCATAAATAACATGCAGGGCATCCTTCCAACAGGACAAGAAATAACAGTGAAGAGGCTATCCAACAGTTCAGGACAAGGTGTCGAAGAGTTCACGAATGAAGTAATTTTGATTGCAAAACTTCAACACAGCAATCTTGTTGGCCTTTGCGGAAGCTGTATTCAAGGCGAAGAGAGGCTACTCATCTACGAATATATGCCAAACAAAAGCTTGGATTATTTTATATTTGGTTTAAATCTCTTGATCTTTCATGCTCTATACTTTGTACCATTTCTTTTGAGTTCTCAAGCTTAATGAGATTTATGCATGTAAATTGATTCAACAGGCTAATTTTGAGATTAATAAGTTGCGGAAACAATGTGCAGATAACAACAGAAGAGTGTTATTGGCATGGCAGAAGTGCTTTGACATTATTATACAGATTGTGAGAGGACTTCTCTATCTCCACCAAGATTCTAAGCTTCATATTGTTCACCGAGATCTCAAAGCTAGTAATATTCTGCTAGATAGTGATTTGAACCCGAAAATTTCTGACTTTGGCTTGGCAAGAATTTTTGAAGGCGATGACAAAGTTTCTGAAACTAAGAGAGTTATTGGAACATTGTAAGTACAATAAAACTGTGATCATAGCCTTTTAGCATTCCCAAAGCACTTATTATTGATGTTTTTCGTGCAGCGGTTATATGTCTCCAGAGTATGCAGTTAAGGGTATATTTTCAGTGAAGTCTGATGTTTTCAGCTTAGGTGTTCTTTTATTAGAGATAATAAGTGGCAAAAAGAATAGAAATTTCTGTCATCCTGATCACCACTACAATCTTTTGGGCCATGTAAGTTTATAAAGTAATAATATGCAGTTTCCCTAATCTTCCTGTATATCTTTTTCTATTTGAATGACTATGTTTTTTATATATAAAACCATTACAGGCATGGTTGCTATGGAATGAAGGCA
Source organism: Fremontodendron californicum (assembly GCA_030761205.1). Lineage (NCBI taxonomy): Eukaryota > Viridiplantae > Streptophyta > Magnoliopsida > Malvales > Malvaceae > Fremontodendron > Fremontodendron californicum. The sequence continues at coordinate 2,234,609 of JAULJL010000030.1, read as the reverse complement.
GGGCCTTGGAGTTGGTAGATACATGTTTGAAGGATTCAATTGTTGAAGAATCTCAAGTTCTAAGATGCATACAGGTTGGCTTATTATGTGTTCAGAATTTTCCTGAAAATAGGCCAACAATGTCATCCGTAAATTTTATGTTAGCAAAAGAAGAAGCGATTTTGCCTCGTCCGAGAGAGCCAGGTTTCTTCACAGAAAAGTATTCCAATACAGATATAGCATCAAGGAATGCAGAGTTACCTACAGAAAATATAGTTACTATAACAATGTTGGAAGGGAGATAAAAATTCCTTAAATTGGTTCACTTCTAGGCTACACTGAACCTCTATTTCACTGCTCTTCATCTTTCCATTTTTTTTTTCACAATTTAGTTATTTACTTGGAGAGTTGATAGATTTTGTGAAAGTAAGCTTAGCATGTTTTGACCAATTAAGCTTATTATTACCTGCTGGTTCTAGAAGCATTCTAGCAGCTAATCTGTTTTTGTATTTGAATCAATGAATAAAAATATGGCTAAGAAGTTCCTAATTCTTTCTAATTAGTGCTTATATTAGTTGAATTTATATCAGTTCAAAACCCATTTTTTTAATGGCAAACACATCATTCTGTAATTAAAAAATCATGATGAGAAAAATCAATGCTTCATTTTCAAAGTCAACTAAATATAAAATCAAGATTTTAGACTAAGTATACCGTTAAGTACCTGTCTAAAAGTAAACCCACCAGAAAAAAAGGAAAAAAAGAAAGAAAAGAAATACACTAGATATGATTGTAGAAAATACAGCTATCTGCTATTTCGTTTTGTCAACATTGTGGACTTTTGATGTTTGTATATGAGTATTCTTTAGACTATCGCTTTTGCTCATAGAAAAAGTCTAGTATTCTTCTTGTTAGTCTAGATTGTCAATGTTCTAGCAAATTATCTTTTGTTAGAAGAATTTTCAGAGGGCTTTTTTAAGTATCATTTCAATAGCTAACTAATCTCCCATGGCCTTAGAATGCTACCTTTCATAGACATTTATACGACAAACAGGCTATAATACTGATTCCATCTGCTGCTTTGGCATATATGAATTCGGCTTCTGCTGCAGGTATTTGTCTTTTTCCATTTGTTTCTTATCATTCAATATATATATATATATATATATATATATATATAATACGGTAAAGGGTATCCCATACTTTGGCCTAATCTCCTTCTCGAACAATCTTAAGGGTGCATATAGCAGTATAGATTGAAGTTGAATATTCATTTTTATTTATAGCAAATGCCATGATAGCTAATTGTTAGGGATAAAAGTTTAAACATATAAGTTTGGATTCAGGTTGAAGTTGAAGGTTCTTCATTTACATGCTTGTTGAGTTGACATGATTCAGACGTTTGAGCTAAAGTTTAAAGAAATTAGTTGGGACCAAACGGACAATCATATCTGATCATTTCTCCAACATGAAATTCGATCCAGCTTTCGTTGTTGTATTCGGATTACTTGTCGGTGACAAAATGATTTCAAAAACTCAATTTGTTTATCCTGTTCTCCTGCTGATGTTCTCATGCCACATCTTGAAGTACTCTAATGCTGTAAAGGACACAATCTCACCAGGGCAACACCTGAATAGCTCAGAAACAATAGTATCAGCTGGTCAAATGTTTGAATTAGGATTTTTTGCTCCTACCAATTCAATGAATTACTATGTGGCGATTTGGTACAAGAATATCTCGGAACAAACAGTTGTTTGGTTAGCAAACCGAGAATATCCGCTCACTGCTTCTGCAGTTCTCAGTATTAGTGTTGATGGCAACCTGGTGATTAGGCAAGGTAGGATAATTTACATGGTGACAGACATACTACAATCATCTAATGCAAATGTGAGTGCTACATTGTTAGATTCAGGAAATCTTGTTTTGAGAGATGAAAAATCTAATATCTTATGGCAAAGCTTTGATTTCCCTTCCCATACTTTCTTGCCTGGGATGAAACTTGGATATGATAGAAGAAAGAATGGAAAATCTTGGTCATATGTCTCATGGAAAAGCTCTAATGACCCTAGTCCTGGAAATTTCACCCTGGAATTGGATTCCAAACGAGAAAAACGGATTCTGATCTTGAATGGGGATGAAATATACTGGAGATCATCTAGGCCATGGGGAGATGATGCCCACATATTCGAATTCCCTCCAGAAACAAGAATGAGCATGTACAACTTTAACTTTGTTTCTGAATTCGACATGGCTTATCTCACTTACGACCTCTACAGGAAAGACATGATTAGTAGATTTACGATCGATTCAACCGGACAGTTAAGACAACTTTTATGGTTAGAAAATGAGTGGAATCTGTTCAACTCCCAACCTCGACAACCTTGCGACGTATATGCTTATTGTGGTGCCAATGCGAGCTGCAGCGATTTTTCATTACCATATTGTAGCTGTTTGCCTGGATTTGAACCAAGCTCAGTTGAGCTTTGGAATAATGGAGACTATAAAGAAGGGTGCTCAAGGAAAAATGATTTGCAATGTGGCAAAGGTACTGCAGGGGATGAATTTCTTAAGCTATCTAAAGTAGTATTGCCGAAGAAACAGCTGATTCTAGAGGTTCAGAGTATTGATGAATGCAGGTCATCCTGCTTGAGTAACTGCTCCTGTTCTGGTTTTTCTTATATCAATCAAAATTGCTCCATCTGGATCGGTGATCTTATTAATTTGCAGCAACTTTCAGCTGATGATATTTCTGGAACAGATTTTTTTCTCAAACTAGCGGCTGCTGATTTGGAAACTGGATCAAGTAAGAATAATCTATGTTGCTCCGACTTTTCATTTTTCTTGAAGTATCCGGGTCCGACGCATATCCGGACATGAGTATGAGGATATCATCCTCCAATGACCCTCCAAAGACATGGAAATCTTGAAAAAAATTGAACATATCCGTATCGGACACATACGCCTGTCCGATATTCACACCCGAGTCCGAGTAACATAGAGAATAATAGTACAAATCTCTTTAAAATTTTCTGCATTGACATGAAACTTTTCATATGCTGATTCCCTCTTAGCCATGATTTTTTCTGAGTAGATACTTTTAGGTGCATTCGCAGGTGGATATCATCTAATTAACTTGTATGTTTCTTGGACATGCAGAAAGCACACGAAATATCAGAATCAGGAGGCAAGCAATTATTATATCGGTGACCATTTCTATGATAATTCTTACTTCAGCCTCGTTCATTTGGCAAGTGAAGATGAAAAAGGAAAAAAGAAAAGGTGAAAGTTTTCTCTCTAGCAACCTATGTTATTTCCACTCTTCATTTTTTTTTTAAATATTCGTTTCTGGAAGTCATGTTCGGCACATATTCGGACATGGGTATGGGAGTACGATATTCCAAATATATAGAAAATTTTGAAAAAAATTAAGCATACCCATATCCGACGCTTACTTTCGAATCTGAATAACATAGCTAGCAACATACAAGAAACTGAGCATGATTTTGTGGTCTTATCAACCAAAAGTGCCATCTTGAATTGTTTTTGTGTTAATTGGTCAAATTTGAATTTGCCAATGCAACAATACCTGTTAAAATGCTACAAAATAATTATCTAAAAGTGCTAGCTTGAATTTTTTATGAGGTCATTAGACAAAACTTACATGCAAATGATATTTCCATTGCACTGGCACTACTAACAATAAGGATCCACATAGACCTGACAATCCGTGTATTCGTGTTGTGTTCGTGTTATTTTTCTATGTCATAATTATATTTAAGATATTATATTTATATAAGTTTTGACATGTCAATAATTTGTTTTATATAAATTTTGATATGTTCGTGTATTCGTTTCATGTTCGTGTTATTTTTTCGTATCGTGAATTCGAGTATCCTTATGTATGTACTCATGCTTCCTCAACTCTTCACCAAGCAGGGCAGGACTTGTTATCATTTGAACTTAATATTAGCCCAGTACCTACCAAAACTGAACAATCTAAGGTAAAACGACAAGGAGAACATCAGAAGGATGTGGAAATTCCACTATTCAGCTTTTCTAGCGTGTCTGCTGCGACCGATAACTTCTCCGTCTCAAATAAACTTGGAGAGGGTGGGTTTGGACCTGTATACAAGGTAAAATTCATAGATTCGATGCAGGAAAGCGTCGTGAAGAAAATTTTCAAATGATATAAGCTTTTATGAAAGAAAACCATGTCATTTGCAAACTATGTTACTCGGATTCGAGTGTGAGTGTCAGACACGGATATTTGTCCGACACGGGTATGTTCAATTTTTTCTAAGATTTTCATGTATTTGGAGGGTCTTTAAAAGATCATATCCCCATACCCATGTCCGGATATGTGTCGGATATGGGTACTTCAAGAAAAATGAAGAGTCGAAGCAACATAGTTTGCAAGTATTACATTTCTGTGAGAAACTGAAAGGATTTTCTTTTTCAGGGAAAATTATTAAAAGGGAATGAAGTAGCTGTAAAAAGGCTCTCAAGAAAATCTGGACAAGGTTGGGATGAGTTAAAGAATGAGGCAATGCTCATAGCCAAACTCCAACACAAGAATCTTGTGAAACTTCTTGGTTGCTGCATTGAAGGACATGAAAAGATTCTTGTCTACGAGTATTTGCCCAACAAGAGCTTAGATTTTTTCCTCTTTGGTAACTTCTTGTCAATCCAGCACAAAGATGAAACCTCTCATGTTTGTTTGTCACTTAAATATTGTTCATTTTGTCTGTGTTAAATCCATGAAGGTACCAAAGAGATTTTTGCACTAGCTTGGGGAACTCGAGTTCGAATCATTGAAGGGATTGCTCAAGGTCTTCTGTATCTCCATCAATATTCCAGGCTACAAATTATTCACAGGGATTTGAAGGCCAGCAATATTTTGTTGGACGAGGAAATGAACCCAAAAATTTCAGACTTTGGGTTGGCAAGAATTTTTGGAGGCACTGAACCAAGAGCAACTAATCGAATTGTTGGGACTTAGTAAGTAGTTAGTATGCATATGGATACTCATATACAGAACATCAATGCACATAAGGTCATAAGCAGGGATTTAAATTGCGGTCACGGTTACGGACGTTACGAATGCTATGGTGATCAATTATAGTAAATATCGAGGGCAGAAAGAGCTGAAACCGCAAAATAACGACTGTAATGTCACGTTGTGACCGTTATTTAAATCTCTACTCATAAGGCCAGCTGCATTTGCCTATGAAGCATGTAAATAATTTGATTTATTAAATACAGTGGCTATATGGCTCCAGAGTACGCTTTGGAAGGTGTCTTCTCTGTGAAATCAGATGTCTTCAGCTTCGGAGTTTTGTTGTTAGAGATTTTAAGTGGCAAGAAGAACACTGGTTTCTATCAGAGCAATTCTCTCAATCTTCTTGGATATGTGAGTGTCATAATTTTATGCACAGATTCATTTTTTGTTTTACTATTTCTTCCAATCTATTAAGGATAATTCAAGTCTATATATAACCGTACTAGATTTCTTTGGTGACTGATCCTTAAGGGTGTTCATGGATTGGGTCAGATCGGATTTTGGTTGAATTTAAGTATGGTACTAACACGATATATATTTGAGTAAGTCTAGACCCGTCAATGTTATTTTTTTTTAAAAAAATGTTTTTTATTTTATTTTATTTTATTAAAATTTAAAACATAAATAATTTAACAAATTTTTTAATATTTAGACTATAATATACATATTATATAATTGAAAAACGGGTCGGGCTTGGTTTTAAATATAAGAGCCAAGGCTCGACCTGTTTTATAGACAAATATAATTTTTTGTCTAAGTCCAGTTTTCGAGCCTAATATCAACGCACTCCCAAATGTCAAACGGGCTTTCGGGTTTTGACGGGAAATTCGATCCGTGAGCAGGTCTACTAATCCCCTGTTAACTGAACCGAGATATAACTGTTTTTTTCTTTCTTTTATTTCATGCTATTTTACCTTTCAGGCATGGGATCTTTGGAGAAGCAGTAGGCCTCTGGAGTTGATGGATACTGCAATGCAAGTTAGTTCATCTGCCAATGCAGCAATCAGATACATTAATATTGCACTTCTTTGTGTTCAAGAACGTGCAGCCGACAGACCAACCATGTCCGATGTTGTCTTAATGCTGAGCAATGAACATACCATCTTACCTTCTCCGGCGCAACCAGCTTTCTCAAATGTTAGAAGTATGGTAGACACAACCCCAGATTCAAGTCAGAGCAAGCCAGAGCCAGAGTTCTGCTCTGAAAATAAACTAACAATCTCAGTTGTAAATGCTCGATGAAACTTTAAACTTATTGTTTAGTTTAGTTTTTTTTTTTTCTTTTTCCATTCATGAACAAAACAGAAGAAGAAATTGCTAATTGAACATAATTGGGTATATAATTGATTGATTTGGGAGTTGAAGATCTTTCTTTCTGCCATATCTTTGAGGATTGCCTTTTATATCAAAGAAAGTGCAGCTGAATATAAAATCATGATTACAAAATAAACTATTTTTTAACAGTGATTCTGGGGTTAATTTTTCAAATGAATCAATCTCCTTCATCAAATGAATTCACCAGCTAATCATATGACAAAAAAACAGGACCCACTGGAATGTAAGTAAAATGTAAAAACATTGAAATACTTCACAATCTGATAACAGTTAATTTTTCTGAACTTTTTCATTATTCTCCTTTGTACTACCTGTCCTTTTTTGCTATCAATAATTTTTGATTTGAGTGGGTGAGTAAATTCAAATTTTTTAATTTTTTTCATATATTTAAAAAATTATATTTTAATATTAATGTCCGAATATGTGTCGAACACGAATATTTAAAAAAAATAAAAAGTCTGGATAACATAATAATGTTCTAGGTGAACTTTTTCTTTGTTCTAGAGCAAAGGAATTTTTGATCTGCCACATTTCATGATGCATATGATCTGCTTAAGTAAATTAAATTGTTTACCAATACAGTCTGCAATTTCTAACGGTGTATGTTGGTGCCCGACAAGCCTTTTGTGCAATCAAGAGTTAACTCTATAATCCTGAAAAGTCATGGAGATCAGTTTCTTTTTTTTTTTTTTAATGGTCAAGAAGAAAGGTTGCTGCCTGTAATAGTCACAAAGTTTCTTCATCAATGGCCATTTCACAGAAAATTTGACATCAACTTTTGTTGTTTGACTATTTGCTGATTTGTTTTTCAAATTTGACAAATGGTTGAGATTTGAGACTTTTTAATTAACACCCTGATAAGCACAGACATTTTTGGTAACTTGGTTTGACACGGGAATCGTTCTGATTCTATATCATAAAATAACAAATAAAGCTAAGTAAGATGATCAAGAACTACCTGCTTCCATAAGCTGATCTACAATTAGTAAGTTTTACTTATGAAATTAACATTGAACACTTGCATTTAAATAATTTTGAGAAAGATTTGTCAAAAACACTTGTTAATGGGTTGGGTCAGGTCGTTGCTCGAATTTTTTTCTTCTTCTCTTATCCAAACTCAGCCCGTAAGTTCATTTTATTGTTCATAAATATTAAAAATATTTTTTATATTAATATTTATATATTTTTATAATTAAATTTAAATAATTTTTTTATTTAATAAATAGTAATTCGGTTGGGCTGGCCCGAATTGAAAAAAACCCTGTTCAGGCCCGATTCAATTCGGGCTGGGCGGGTAGCCTGAACCTTGGACAGGTCTACTCTCAAATTAAAAATTGTTAATGGAACTTAAATATAATAGTTTGACACTTTTTTATCAGTTTAAGTTTTTGAGATAATTAATCATCCAAGTTAACATGATATCAAAGCTCTTGAGTTCGAATCTTGACAATCGTTTTTTCCTCTTAATACTTTTTCATCTTGCATCTTGTTGCCCGTCAGACTGTACGTTACTGTTCTAATCCTTTTTTAGGTTACACCTTTATTCACATTTGGGTCCACATGCAAGACCATTAATTATTCATTTAGCTTGCATGTGAGGATGTGTTAAAACTTAAATATAATAGTTGAACTCTTTACTATTAACTTAAGCTTTTAAGATAATTAGTCATTCAGTTTAACAATTTAACAATTGTAAAGCAGACTCAAATTTCACTCATTTAAGCCAACTAGCTGCCATAAACAAATGGAAAATCAAAGATCTTGTATATATCCACTTAAGTGATGCAAAGAATTTTTAAATATTGTCAAGTAGCCTAATACATAGAGGCATATTGAAAACTCATGATTTCCTTTTCCTCTTTTTAGGTTTCTACCAAGTAAATATTTTTAACAGATAAGTGTGCAACTTATGCTTTCTGTGGAGCATATGCTACCTGCAGCACCAACAGGTCTCCTCCATGTGCAATCCTTGAAAAAATTTGTGCCCAAATCCGCAGCTTTTGGTGATTTAAATACAGGAGATTGGTCTGATGGATGTCTTAGTAGGACACCATTGATTTGTCTGAGCTAGGTAGCCATTCTTTACCATTCCTTTGTACAGCATTTTTCTCAGTTAGTGAAGTTTGGCCATGTTCAGTGGCAGTAAATAAAAGTAACTTGGTTGACAAATTTAGGATATATTGCTAAATGATCAAACCCTTATTTGATTAATCTTCTTTCAAAACTGCAGATCAAATTCAAAGAAAGTTGAAGTTGAAACAAAAGCAGAAAGCATTAGTAATAGCCATTTCCATCATAGTAGCTGCAGGAATTATGATACTTTGAGTTGCATTGTAAATACGAAGGAAAAAGCTTAAGGAGAAAGGTAAATAATCTTAATTACCAAACTACTTAGTTGTAAGAAAACCAAAATAAAGCCTTTATAAACTACTTAGCTGAGTTCAATTCCTGACACTTGCAAATTCCTCCTTCCCTTGTACCAAAAAAATAAATAAAAATTCTTACTAAAGTAAATTGTGGTCTTTGATTTTTCTAATGGTGCTTGAAGCTGCCCAACAACCCATTTGTGCATAATATACTAGTGCCAAGCCTATAGTCATGAAAATCCATGGAGCTTTTTTAACTTTGACTTTCTTTTTGTCTGAATATTTCCTAAATTGTTTTTCAACTGTCATTGTTGTTTATGGTCTTAATTAGTGAGAATTAATTGTGATTGAGATTAATTAATATCCTGAGCAAAGTGGATTTAATAACTCAGATGGAAGCAGGAATTGTTCTGGTTCCAGTCAAAATAAACAAATAGAAGTAAGAAGACTAAAACTACCCACTTTGAGCATTTTCCAATTATCATAAAATGTCTAAAGGGCCCATGCAAGGACTTTTTTGAAAGCCACAGCCCACCAAAAACTTTGAGGGATTCCAATTTTCTAGCTTGTTTCACATTCATAAACTCCCCAATCTATCATCAGTAATTCATTGCAAGGCTCTTCTTAGTAATGGAGGTTTTCTGGTGCTTAATTCTCTTCTCCTTTTTCATTTTAAAAACCTCCACAGTGAAAATCATTACTCCAGGACAGTCCATAAAAGATGGTGAAACTCTTATATCAGCTGGTGGAAGTGGAAGCTTTGAATTGGGATTTTTTAGTCCAGGAAATTCGAAGAGTAGATATGTTGGAATATGGTACAAAGTTTCTACCAGCACTGTTGTTTGGGTTGCCAACAGGGAAACTCCTGTTTCTGATAATTCAGGAGTTTTAAGCTTCAATAACCAAGGAATTCTCACACTTCTGAATAGAACGAAAAGCGTTGTTTGGTCTTCCAATTCATCAAGAACTGCCCAGGATCCTGTTTTACAGCTCTTGGAGTCGGGAAATCTTGTAGTGAAAGACAGAAATGATGATAACAATAACCCACAGAATTTTTTATGGCAAAGTTTTGATTATCCTTGTGATAACTTTTTACCAGGAATGAAGATTGGAATAAACTTAGTCACTGGTTTCGAGAGCTATATATCGTCCTGGAAAAGTCCAGATGATCCATCTCAAGGACAATATTCTTTAAGAATCGATCCCCATGGATTCCCACAAGTAGTTGTTAAGAAAGGATCAGAAACAGTGTATAGAGCAGGGTCATGGAATGGTCATTATTTTTCAGGGCTAAAGCCAAATGATAAACCGATTCCAATATATTCATATCAGTTCGTCTTCAATAAGAATGAGGTTTACTACAAATCTGAGCTCCAAAACAGTTCATTTATTTCGAGGTATGCAATGAATCCATCAGGTCTCATGCAGCGTTTCATATGGAATGAGAGAAAACAAGAATGGCAGATTTTCTCTACGGCACAGGCAGATCAATGTGCTGTTTATGGCTTATGTGGGTCATTTGCTAGCTGCAACTCTGTCAGGTTTACTCCATGTTCATGCCTGAAAGGATTTGTGCCCAAATCGCCAATTTCTGGTGATTGGAATTCAGCAAATTGGTCAGATGGATGTGCTAGAAAGACACCACTAGCTTGTGATAATGGAGACGGTTTTCTGAAGCAGACTCGGTTGCAATTGCCAGACACTTCAAAATCTTGGGCTAACAAGAACATGAATCTCGAGGAGTGTGAGGAATTGTGTTTGAGAAATTGCTCTTGTACGGCATATGCAAATTTAGATATCAGAGATGGAACTGGCTGCTTGCTCTGGTTTAATGAGTTGATTGACATGACAGAATTCTCTGAGGATGGGCAAGACCTTTATATTCGGCTGGCTAAGTCAGAGCTAGGTAGCTGTTCTTTAACTTCTTTAAACATTCAGCATTTTTCTTAGTCTGTTAGATAAGTTTGCAGTATATGAAAATAACTATGGAATTGGTATTATGGGGTTTTTCCTCAATAATTTATAAAGTCACCTGCGTTACGTTTATCGTGGTTACGGACAGAATTGATTATCATGATCAATTACGGTAAATATCAGTGACGAAAAGAGTCGAAACTGTAAAATAAAAGATGTAACGTCACGTTACGACCGCTATTTAAATCCTTGAACTTGGATTAACTTTTAAGTTTATAGAATTGCAAAAACTGAGGCAGCTTTGTATGAAATTGTACTGAAAAACTTAGGATATGTTGCTGAACTCAAAACCTTGTTTGCTGAATCTTTGTGTGTACAATTTTTTCAGATCAGATTCAAAGAAAAATGAAGTCAAAGGAAAGGCAGAAGGCAGTAATCATAGCCATCTCCATCATAATAGCCATGGGAATGATGGTAACAATGATTCTGTTATACAAACGAAAGAAAAATCTTAGCAAGGAAGGTAAACAAGCTGGTTAAGAAATTCATATCAGGGGTTATATAAATGTGGAAAATGAATCATACTATTTTATGTTACCCGAACTCTTCATTTTCTCTAAAGTACTCATGTCCGACACATATTCGGACATGAGTACGGGAGTATGATCCTCTAAATATAAGAAAAATTTTAAAAAAATTGAGCATACTAGTGTCGAACACATATCCGTATTCGACACTCATCTCGAGTCCTAGTAACATAGCTGTCAGATTAGATCATTATGGAATGAGTCTTACTCTAAATTCTGGAATGATCAGGTAAAAATAAGGAAAAGATGGAGTTGCCACTATTTGATTTTGCAACTATAGCTAATGCTACAGATAACTTCTCAAGCAACAACAAGCTGGGACAAGGTGGCTTTGGTCATGTATACAAGGTAATTAAGAAGCAATATGCGGTCAGTTATCTTCGATAATATGCTGAATTATCCTATGTTATTTGGACTCTTCATTTTTTTTTAATGTATCCATGTCCGGCACCTGTGTCCGACACATATTCGGACATGAGTATGAGAGTATGATCCTCCAAATATATGGAAAAATCCATGTCAGACATATACCCATATCCGACACTCATTTCCAGATCTGGGTAACATAATAATTATCTTTCATTTCATGTTTCTTAACATTTTGCACTTTATGAATGAAAGGGTATATTGAAAGAGGGAAAAGAAATTGCAGTAAAGAGACTTTCAAAAGATTCTGGACAAGGATTGGATGAATTCAAAAATGAATTTACACTGATCGTGAAACTTCAGCACCGCAATCTTGTAAAGCTATTTGGTTGTTGCATTGAAGGAGATGAAAGGATGCTAATCTACGAATACTTGCCCAACAAAAGTTTAGACTACTTTATTTTTGGTTTGAACTCAACTTTTCTGTTAATCTTATCACTTTCAGAATTGTATTTTTTAATCTGAAAATCAACTGAGAATGCAGCTAAGTTTGATCATTGATTGCAGATAAAACAAGAAACAAATTGCTGGACTGGCATTTGCGCATGCATGTTATAGATGGAATTGCTCGAGGACTTTTATATCTCCATCACGATTCCAGACTAAGGATTATACATAGAGATCTAAAAGCCAGTAATATATTACTAGATAATAGTATGAATCCGAAGATTTCGGACTTCGGGTTGGCTAGGAAATTTGGTGGAGATCAGACTGAGGACAAGACAAGAAGAGTGGTCGGAACATAGTATGTATTAGTACACTTTATTTGATAATTTTCGATATGTTAGTTTTAAGGTTCTCATTTTTGAACTATTTTTTCCAGTGGTTACATGTCTCCAGAGTATGCCTTTCATGGGCGTTTCTCAATGAAATCTGATGTCTTCAGTTTTGGAGTTTTGATCCTGGAGATAATAACAGGGAAGAGAAGCAGGGGATACTCAGATCATGACCATAATCTTCTCGGACATGTAAGCATAAATTTCGCATCTTAAATTGCTATTTCTAGCTAGAGGTGTCTATATGCCGGGTTCGGATCGGATTTAGATCCCATATTAACACGTATTTTGTCTGTTTAGACCCGGCCTGAAATATGAGCACAAAATTTTACCTAAGTCCGGCACGATCATGTAAATCTACTACCTAGACTCGACAGATTCGTTCAAATTTATAATAAATCCTTATGTAAAAGGATTCAATAGGACGATCCTTCTGTAAAAAGGATTGATTCCTTTTAAAATTTATATTAGTAATAGTAAAACGGGTCTGGCCTAGACAAAAAGTCATGTCAAAGCCTTGGCCCGTTTTTTAAACATGTTCCATTTTTTTGTCCAAGTCCCTTTTTTTGGCTTCTCAAATATCAGACGGATTTTTTGGTTTGTGCGAATAGCCCGATCCTTGAATAGGTCGATTTCAAGCTAACAAATCATTTGTATTAAAAATTTTTCAGGCATGGAGATTGTGGACAGAAGAGAAGCCATTGGAACTAATCGACAAAGCATTAGGGGACTCTTTCATTACAACTGAAGTTTTAAGATGTATCCATGTAGCTCTCTTATGTGTGCAACAGCGCCCAGAAGACAGGCCGAACATGTCATCTTTGTTGCTTATGTTGGGTGGTGAAAGTACATTACCTCAACCAAAGCAACCTGGTTATTTCATTGAAAAGGATCTGCCTTTGCCCGATTATAAATCAAGCAAACAATCATGTTCATCGAATGAATTCACCATTACAATGTTAGATGCAAGATAGAAGAGAATCATATCGCCCAAATTTTCGAAGGCGACTCTATAGAATCAAGTGAAAAATTGAAACATTTTCTATTACAGAAAAGTTCTGCATCTTTCATTATCATTTGACACCATTTGCAGGATAGTTTTTCTAAAAGGATGCCTTTAAGAAAAATTGCTATCTTTCGAGGTTTTTAGCTTGTTTTGCTTGATATATTGTATACCGTATACTAGATATCTAAATTACGACCGTAGACGTATTTTCGGTCATGTTATGTTTATTGCAATTGTGGACATAATGATATTACCACGATCAATTGTAATAAATATCGATGATAGAAAAAATCAAAATCACAAAATCGTACAGTCGCTATTTAAATCCCTGTCGTACACCTTGTGAAGACTCACTTATGCACTGCATAGCATCGTATAGCAAATCTGTATGTATATACTAGGCCAGCCAAACCATAGTCAAATAATTGAGCAGGCTAGCTGTTAAGGCCTAAAATCGGAACATAACACGGCATATATTGTTGAATATTTCGAAATATATGTGGGAAACAATCTCAGAAAAAGAACAAAATAATACTGTTTTTTAAATAAAAAGAAGTGAAAATCCTTAGTAATTAAGCAGAAGTGAAAAACTTGCAAGTCGAACCATGGTCTTGATTTTCCAAACTTTGAGTGGTTTAAATTAATTAAATAATAATATATTAATTATTTAATAATGATACTTGACACGTGCAAATGCAGTTAATTAAATTAATTTTCTTATTTTATTTTAACTTAATTATCTGTTTTGTCTGTTCAAATGAAATAATAGAAATGGCTAGCAGAGAGTTCGATGCTGCGACGCCCAAGATTCGCAAAAAACTTAGAAAAATCTATCAAAAACGCAAATTTGCAGCCTTAAACTTACTTGTGCAGCAAGAATTTGTTTTCAAGGTTTTGAAACTCTATAACTACTATCTTTTGAGCCACAGACTAGATATCTTTTGAAGAGACTCAAAGATTATCATTCTTCTTGTTCGTCTCCATTCTTTTATTTTATTTTTATGTTTATGTTAATTATGCCTATGTTAGGCTAAACTTTTTTTGGTTAAGGGTGATTTCAAAGCCCTAGACATAATTGTTAGTTAATAAATTTCAGATTGTCTTTCAACTCTCTTGTGAATTTGTTATATTCTACTGTATGCATGTCATAAATTTCTATCTTGTTTATTTAGGTGCGCAACTACATGAATACTATAGTAATTTGATTATTAGTTTAGTGTTTTGATTCATAATTGTCAAGTTTCCTAAACATAAGTAGCAAATTGTTATCAATGATTATGAGATATTTTCGTTCGATACGATATAGAGTATGACTCAAGTTAAATAAACCTCGCTTGTGTGTGTTTTTTGCTTGATTTAATATATCTTTCTAAATTGAATGTTTTTCTTGAATTAAATTTAATGAGCTTATCCTAGGTTGTTCATTGAAAAGATATTGGATAAAAGCGTTTGTTCTTTTTCTCAACGACACAGTAAGGAAAGATTCGAGACAATGACCGCTTGTATGTTGTCTTAGGGTTATTAAATTTTAGAAGAGAGAGTGAAAGATAATTCTGATTATTGATTATATTTCATGTTTAGTGATAAAAAATAATTTCTTAATCATACTTTTCATTATTGTTGTTATTTGATATATTTAAATTACTATTTCTTTAAATCTTAATTTTAAATTTTAGTTTTCTTATTTTCTTTCTTCAAAACAAAACCCTTCAAATTTAGTTTAGGTATTAGAATCAATTAACATATAAATTAAGAACAATCTCTGTGGATTCGACCCTTACTTACTACTATACACAATTGCAACCATAATTTAGTTCAAGGTTTTAATAGATACATTATTTTGTGTATCACCTAGAGAACATAAAGACAACACGAGAAAGGATTATATGAAACAGTTACTCCACGTCAGCATATATCTTTTCCATTCAAATCATGCCACATAATTAGATTTTTGAAAAAAGTCAACTATTTATTATATATTACATGTAATAATTAAATGATAAATATTTATTTCATCAATTCATTAATAATTAGTTGACTTTTTTCAAAAATTTGATTACATGATATTATTTGAATAAAAAGAATATATACTAATGTAAAATAACCGTTTCATACTTTTTTTTTTCAACACAACAAAGGTTGAAGGCTTGGAAGAGCATCTAAAATGAAAACATTGGCTGTAGCAGAACAAGCACCAATCAGAAGCAACTAATGAAATTCGTTGATCACTCAAAAAACTTCATGAATACAACATATTTTAGTACCTATAATATCATGTAATATATCACGTGCATATAAACCGTTGAAAAATTAGTTTAATGCAAATCATAGAACCAATAAGTTTCTCACTGTTACCAATAAGTATTAATTTAACTAAAAAAGTGATTTGAAAAAACAATTAGTAATAATTATGTGGCCGAATGTATAAGTGTCATCAGAAAATCTCCTAACATTTTTGGCTGAAGAATTTAGAAAATTCCTCAAGTCCCGACTGTAATTGAACCACGTACGTGTCAGGTTCGATGCTATCCCCTGTCAACTTAGATCTTTCACCATTGGCTACAAATTCCGATTCTGAAACGGACGTTTTCTTTCTTTTTCTCTATGTGGAATGAGAATAGTAATAATCGGTTCGCATTTGTTCCAAAATGCTTTTGTATTCGGCGTGAAGGATAGAATCCAAACACCTGGAAATTATTTAGTCCGTAAAAAGGAAACATCAATGTTGAAAGCAGTAGAGGAATCAGAGAAATAAAAAAATAAAAGAAAGAAAAAACTTACGATAATAGGAGGCGAAATTGACGAGCATCTTCGTCTTGAGAATCGAACAGTCTCGAAACAATAGCATCCAAGAGCTCCGCCTAGGAAACCGGAATGTGTTTCTGTCTAGCTCGAATATTTGATTAGTAAAATATTCAAATTCTCTTAAATATTTTAATTATTTTAAAATCACAATATTTTTAATATAAAATAAAAAAATCTAAATATGTTTAATAGTATGTATATTTGATTTTCAGTTATTCTAATTTTTTTTATAATTATTTGAATTTAATTCTTACACTGAAAATATAAATATATATATATATGTATATATTATATTTTAGAATAATCTCCCATATTTTGATGAAACTCTTTAAATTATTTTTAACCTTAAGAAAATTTTTGAAAAAAATGTCCCTAAAATTCTCCAATATTTTTTCAATTATTGAATAATTTTAAAATAAAATTTTTTATTGCTTTAAAGAGCCATATATTTTTTATTTGAAGAGTCAGATGTGAGCTTAATTTTTTTGCTTCTGCTACTGTTCCGACCCCAAAACACTCAGCAAGAATTGTTATTTACCATAAAGAAAAGAGAAAAACTCCTAATCTAACAAATTAAAACAGGCAGTTTTACAGTAGCATGATGGGAGATATAATCTGCATTCTCGTTGTTGCTCTTAATGACAATCAACCTAAAGGAAAATTCGCAAGTAATTGGATCAGTTTTTTTTTTCCAAGATTTTTGTAGTTTAATCGATTTCAAAATATTTAACATAAGAATTAGGGATCAAAATGAAAAACATCCTCAATACTGTTAATTTCAAGATAGAGATAGACGTTTTCTTTTTAATCGTCCTCTTATCTCGTTCTTAAAAATCTTTAATTTTATAGTGTATAACATAAAAAAATATACAAACACAATATAAATACACAAATTATCATATCTAATTCATATTTGTTTTATTATTGGGGAGCAGCTTCAAGGAAAGTGACTGATCTGAAACGTCTAGTCTGAGTGATGACTTAATATTCCCATTTTTTATTTCTTTTTTCCTTCATAAATATTCATTCTCTTCCCCATTTGTTAAGACTATTTTCTTGTTTTCCAGATTTAATCAAAGCCTTCAAAGGATAAAATACAAGTATAGTTACACTGCCTCACTGAACCAGGTAAATTAAACTGTCTATGCTTTTGATTTTTTTTTTTTATAATCTTTGGCAACATTATAACATAAATTCAACCCATATAAATATTTTGGGTTTTTTTTTTTATCATTTATGCTTTTATTTTTTCCTTTTTTTTTTTTTGATCTCTTGGTTTGATTTGATTAGGTTGGAAACAATCAAAATTAGTGAGTAGAAAGACCTAGCATATATAGATATATATATATATATATATATATATATATATATATAAAAGATTTTCATGACCTTTCTGATTTTTCTTCTTTTATATATATCAGTTATTTTCCACATAAAATCCCTACTTAACAAAGACCAGCAAAGCTTCTTTCCAAGTAATTTCAAGAAGGAAACAGGTTCGATATCCTAATTTAGCCTACCATATCTAGCTTTAGACGTCCTTGCCATCATTCTATCCTCTCCTTTAATTTATTCTTGCAATATATTGATTTATTTTATTTCTTTTTGGGATATATTGTTGTCTACACAATATTTAATTTGTTTGCTGGATGGGAGAACAAAAACAACAAAGATAATACAGATGCAAAATTAATTACTTTTTGAAGTCTTTGATATATATATATATATATATATATATATATATATATATATATATAGAGAGAGAGAGAGAGAGAGAGAGAGAGAGAGAGAGAGGCAAAAGTAACCAAACAATGAATGTATATCTCCACATGATTCTAACCCCACAAAGCAAAGGGTATGACTCAGCTATATATATATATATTATTAGTTGTTATACAACCCACGTAGTGTAAATGGAAATTATTTTAGAGGTTTTTTTATGATACAAAACCATAAATTATTTTAGTTTTTGTTTAGTGGCAACTTGGTATTTGTTAATTATAGATTCCTCAATCATGTTGCATATGCAAAACTTAATTAGTATTTGTTGAGAGGAGATGAACCAAATTACAGCTCAGAGCCTTAGAATTTGACTCTGCTTGACACCATTAAAATCTATAAAATATAAAAACTTCACCAAATTGTGACAGAGAAAGGAAATATTAATAAACAAAAGTTGGGCATTTGATCTTATTTTAAGTTTCCTGCAGAGGGCTTGCATTGACTTGCCCACCGTATTAATTCATCTGCTTCATACCATGAAGCACGGATACGGGAAAATCCTCTCGTACCGGTGTCCGACACGGACATGCCGATGACACGGAAAAATACGTATGTGACACTTCCCGACATAGCAAAAAAATAAAAAAACAAAGTGCACACGATCCGACACGATCAAGATACGTGTGGACACGAGATGGCAAAATTGAGATGAGTGAAACGAAAATTTTTGGGGTTAAAAGAGCTCTGAAACACAAAGGTCGATGGCGGTGTCACAGGCAACAGTGACAAACAAATTTATGAATCTGGAGAAGAGAGGTAGAACAAAGACGGGTGTTTTTCAAAGAATAAGAGCTTAGAGAGGGAATTTTTAGAAAATATATTTGGATGTAAAACATTTCTCAAACCCTAGGAAACATTCATGTTAAATCACCAAGAATCAACAGATTAATAAGCGGAAGCGTACCTGAATCCATGACAATCAATTACTCTCCAGAGTCGTGCGATATGTCTTCCAGATCAACATGTTCTCTTAGAGAATCATTTTATTTTCTCTCGCTTTCTCTCTGATGATGGGATGTCAGAAAAGAATAGAATGATTAAAGTGTGATTTGGGGACCATAACCACTATTCATAGATAGTTACCATGTTATTTTTTGGTATTTCCATTTTATCCCGTCATAAAAATAGAAGTTACCCTTAAGTCTTTACACATTAAAAGCCCATACCCTTTTAGATACATTAAAGCCCAAATTACCCAAAATTCAGTAGACCACTTTAAATGGGCTTAACCTTATTCGACAGTCTACGACACATAATTATTCGCATATAAGCCCAATGTTGGATTAAGGATCCAACAATCTCCCACTTGGGCTATATGTGTAACTTTATAATTATGCATTGCAAAATAATCATATGAGCTCAACTTCTTGTCATTACTGAAATGTATCTATAAGCAATCCGGTCCATCAATCATACCAACATAGGATCAAAGCGGCCTTCGTTACATCTTTCGTGACTCGACCTATCAATGGTCACATATGCCGATACAACTGAATGACATGGATCATGATGTGGATGAGTAGCATGGAAATTTCATGTTATGTGATCTTAACATGCCTATTTCCAACTGGTCCACCCTTAAACCTTAGTGAGATCAATCCATACCAAAATCAGAGTGTAAATAACTAAAACTTTATTTCTGCAGAAAATAGCTTTAAAAAATATCCATAAATTGAAATAACTGAAAATATGTCTATATCAGAAAAGCATCTAAAATTTCAAGCTCCCACTAAAACTGAATACCTTCAAATGACATGAAACCCATATGAGCAGTGTGCCCATGAAACACTTTGGGTGGCAATCCCTTAGTAAGCGGATCCGCAACCATGGAGTTTGTACCGATGTGCTCTATAGACAACTGTCTACTCTGAACTCTTTCTTTAACAACTAGGAACTTGATGTCTATATGCTTTGACTTCGTCGAGCTCCTGTTGTTGTTGGAATATAGAACTACCGACTTATTATCACAAAATAACTTGAGTGGTCTTTCAATACCGTCCACTATGCGTAACCCCGTGATAAAATTTCACAGCCATATTCTGTGATTGGACGCCTCATAACATGCTATGAACTCTGCCACCATGGTAGAAGAGGCTATAAGGGACTGTTTAGCACTGTTTCAGGAGACAGCACCTCTTACTATCAGGAACATATATAGCCCGACGTAGATTTTATACTATCTTGGCATCCAGCAAAATCCGAGTCAGTATACCCAATGATCTCAAGCGGATTCGACCTTCGATACATGAGTATGTAGTCTTTTGTTATCTGTAAGTACCGCAAAACCCGTTTGGCTGCTTTCCAATGGTCTACTCCTGGATTACTTAAATATCTGCCCAACATCCCAACAATATACGCAATATCTGGACACGTACAAACTTGAGCATACATCAGACTTCCTACTGCTGACGTATAAGGAATCTTCTGCATTTTATTTTCCTTAAAATCATTCTTAGAACACTGATTGAGACTAAACTTGTCTCCTTTTACCATAGGGGTATTACCTGGTTTATAATCCTGCATGCCATATCTCTTGAGAACCTTTTCGATATAGCTCTTTTGTGATAATCCAAGAATACCCCGAGAGCGATCCCGATGTATCTTTATGTCTAATACAAAAGAGGCATCACCAAGATCTTTTATCTCAAAATTCTTAGCTAGAAATCTCATGGTTTCGTGCAATAAGCCTATATCGTTGCTGGCAAGCAAAATGTCATCGACATATAAAACCAGAAAAATATACTTGCTCCCACAGAACTTATGGTATATGCAATCATCGACCAAATTCATCTAAAATCGGACGAGATGATCACTTGATGAAACTTGAAATAACATTGTCGAGATGCTTGCTTGAGCCCATAGATGGATTTCTTAAGTTTGCAAACCATATTCATTGGGTATCTCAACACAAAGTTTTCTGGTTACACCATATAGATCGTCTCATCAATGTTACCATTGAGAAACGTTGTCTTTACATCCATATGATATAGTTCAAGATCGAAATGTACCACCAATGCCATTATAGTCCTAAAAGAGTCTTTCGAAGAAACCGGAGAGAAAGTTTCTTTGTAATCAATGTCTTCTTTCTATGTAAAGCCCTTAGATACAAGACGAGCTTTGTACCTTTCCGCATCGCCTTTCGAATCCCTCTTAGTCTTAAATATCCATTTGCAACCAATGGGTTTCGCACCTTCTGGCAATGGGACAAGATCCCACACGTCACTGTCCTTTATAAACTTAATCTCCTCATTCATGGCATCAATCCACTTCTGAGAGTTAGAACTTTCCATGGCTTGACAGAAGTTGATCGAATCATCTTCCATCACTCAAATGTCAACCTCATGTTCTTGGAGAATACAATGTAGTCATCAGGCAATGCACTTCTCCTTTCTCTAGTAGATCTCCTTAAAGACATATGCTCTTGAGGTGGTAGAGTTTGTTCTTCTGGAATAATTTCTTGAATGGGAGGTTCATTGATATTGTCTTGATCTTTTGTACCTTGAACAAAGTCAAGAATGGAATCCTGATCAATGCCAATAACACATGTAGGAATATCAACATATTCCTCTTCAAAGACAAAGTCTCTAATTGTATCTCCCCCCGCAAACTCGACATCCTTAAAGAACCGGGCATTTCCCGACTCGAAAATCGACTTAGTCATGGGATAATAAAACTTGAATCCCTTGGATCTTTCAGAGTATCCAATAAAATAGCAACTCACAGTTCTTGAGTTCAGTTTCTTTTCATTAGGCCTATAAGGCCTTGCCTCAGTTGGACATCCCCAAATGTGCAAGTATTTTAAACTAGGCTTTTTGCCCGTTTAAAGTTCATAAGGGGTTTTGACAATTGCTTTAGTTGGAAACTTGTTAAGGGTATATGCTGCAGTCTTAAGCGCTTCTCCCTAGAGTGATTCTGGTAAGGTAGAATGACAAATCATACTCCTCACCATGTCTTTAATTGTCCTGTTTCGTCTTTCAGCAACACCATTCATAGTGGGCGAACCCGGCATAGTGTACTGTGGGACGATACCACATTCCTCTAGGAATTTAGCAAACGGTCCTGGACGTTGTTCACCTGAACCGTCATATATGCCATAGTACTCACCACCACGGTTAGATCTAACGGTTTTGATCCTTTTGCTGAGTTGGTTCTCAACTTCAACCTTATAATTTTTGAACAAAACCAGTGATTTTGACTTTTCATGAAAGATATATGTAGCCATATCTAGAATAATCGTCTATGAACGTTATAAAATATTGTTGACCATTCCAAGCAACCGTAAGGAATGGCCCACAAATGTTCGTATGTATAAGTTTTAAGACATCCAAAGTCCTGTTGGCTTCAAATCTCCTTTTATTGGTTTGTTTCTCCTTTATACAGTTAACACAAACATCAAAATCTGCGAAACCTAAGGGGTCTAGAATTTCATCTGACACAAGTCTCTCTGTTCTCCGTTTAGAGATATGACCTAGTCTCTTGTGCAGCCGAATTCTCATTGGTTAATTTTCTCTTTATACCTCATGTACTTAATTGCAGGGATTCATTAAATGAAGCAATTGTATCAATCAAATAAAGATTATCATAACCTAAAAAAGAACCAGAACCAATCAATTTTGAATCATGAAACAAACTAAATTTTCCATTCCCAAATGAACAAGAATAACCAGATTTGTCCAAAGCAGAAATAAAAATCAAATTCAGTCTAAAAGATGGTACAATAAATGTCTCATTAAAATCCAAATTTATATATACTTTTACAAATATAATCATCTTTATTGTACCAAAAAAAATATAATCATCTTTATAAACTATAATTATATTTTTAAGTTTTGAATTTATGTCAATTTCACAATTTTTCCATCAAGTTAAATATTTTTAGATTAAAAATCATATTAAAATCAAATTTTTAAATAATTAGTAAATGATGAAAAATATGATAGTAAACGATTGAAAGTACAGTAGTAATTGATTAATGACATGGTAGCAATTGATGCATAATATAATAGTAAATAATTGATAATATAGAAATAAATGATAGATAATATAATAGTATCTGATTAATATCATAATACTAAATTATGAATAACATAATAATAAATGATTAATATCTTAGTAGTTTTTCATTAAAAAACTTTAGTAGTAAATTTTGAATAATATTTAGTGAATAATGAATAATAAGCGAATGGTTAATAGTATTGTAGTAAATGATGGATAAAATAGTAGTGATACAATAAAGTCATCAAGTTGCATGCTTCTAAATTAAAAATCATTTAAAAAGGAATTTGTTAGTAAATGACGGATAACATAGTAGTAATAATAGTAAATGATTAATAACATAGTAATAAATTCTATAATAATAATTGTAAAAATATACGTAAAGGATAAGTATATTTATACAATATCATCATCTTTATTCAAAATTACGATTATACATTTAAATTTGAAATTATGTCAACTTAGCAGGTTAACTCACAATTAATTCATCATGTTTCATACTTCTAGATTAGAAAATATTTTTAAAATGAAATTGCAAGTAAAATTTTTTAGATAATTAGTAAATAATATTATGGTAAATAATGAATAAAATAGTAATAAATTTTATAATTATAACTGTAAAAATTTATACAAGTTATTAATAACGCATAAAATATCTTTTATTAAAACTATAAACATCTTTATAACATCTAAGCATAATTATACTTTTAAGTTTCAAAATTATGTGAACGTAGCACAATTAAGTCATCAATTTACATGCTTTTAGATTGAACCCTTTAAAATAAAATTGTTAGTAAATATTTCATATAATTAGTAAATGACAGATAACATAATAGTAAATGATTGACAACATAATTGTAATTTACAAATAACATATTAAAAACTAATTAATAACTATTGTAAAAGGAATCAGCATGTTGGCCCTAGTGTTATATTTCATGTTATTTTTTAATTATCATAGGATGAAACTATTTAATTATTTGCGCTGGATATTTTATGTTGACAATTTATAAAAATAAAATTATATGATATAATTTTACTTATGAAATAGTTAAATCATTGGTAGATAAAATTATAATCCTTTCATTTTGAATATTTGATATATATATTTTTTTAAGCAAAGAGTACAAAACAAAACACTTTATATAAGTAAATCATCGAATAATGCTAATCTTTTGTCTTATAAATAAAATCTATACTTTTAAGAGGAAAAACTAATAGATTCCCAAATTCTATTAAAGGTTTCTTTATTGATTTAACCTAAAATCATTTATGTAAATGAATCATTTATTAAATTAAATTAAATAATTTTTTTTATAATTATGATTCTTTATTGATTTAACCTAAAATCATCTATGTAAATACTAAATATGAATAATTTATTAAAATTAAATAAATTAGTTTATTTACTTGATATTATAATTATTAATATAAACTATACTTTACATTAAAATTATTTATTATTATTTTTACTACTAAAAAATAAACACTTCATTTCAAATAGTAATATTAACATATTATATATATCAATTCACGTGCAACAAACGTGTAGAATTAAACTAGTATTTTTAAGGTCAAGATCCAAAAGATTGAATTTTAAAAATCACATATTAAAATAAAATATTACAAAAAAGTAACTGATTAATCATTTTACTCAATAACATTGACACTTTAAAGATTAAATTAATTTAGTAAATAACTAAAAATATAATATATATCATAGACACATATTAATACTATTAACTTTCTTATGAAAACAAAGGAAACAACAATTTCTTATACCCATTATTTGTACAAACATTACTTTAGTTTTTATTTTTATAGCCAGAAGCAGTATTACAAATTTGAGAGTCCATATATAATATTATGAACAATATAAAAGCAATCACCTTTTAGTACTAGCATGATCAGGGGAAATGTTTGAACGTACCGTTCTTACTAGCTTTAATTACACATATAAAGAAATAATATATGTGAATGCCATATAAAATTATTTGAATTTGCATACAAGTTAATTGGACAAAGGAAGATTAATACTTTGGAGCACATATTAAAAAGACAACGTTAGAATTAGATTTGATAATTTTAGGCACGATGCTAAAATATGATACAAACATGATATATTTAATAAACACAAAAACAGTTTAATAAATATGACAAAATATTTAAACACGATTAACAAAAATAATACGACACATTTAATACACGTATCGTATTCGTGTTTAAGATTTTGACACATTTAATCATTTGTGTTGTATTTATATTTATATGATTGATATAAAAAAAATACAAAATACGATATACAAACACCAATTGCCAAATCTATAAGATAAATTTTGAACATTTTGCTGCAAAGATAGCATCCACGTCGCCTTTACTGTTCAC
Organism: Fremontodendron californicum; assembly: GCA_030761205.1. NCBI lineage: Eukaryota > Viridiplantae > Streptophyta > Magnoliopsida > Malvales > Malvaceae > Fremontodendron > Fremontodendron californicum. The sequence continues at coordinate 2,209,193 of JAULJL010000030.1, read as the reverse complement.
TTTCTTTCTCTTTATTTTTGGAAAGAAAGAGAAAGAAAAAAAAGAAAAAAAAAAAAGAAAAGAAAGGAAAGAGAAAAAAAATGAGAAAAAGTTATGTGTTCGTGTTATTTTTTGTGTTTAAAATATTATAAATTTATATAAATTTTTATACGTTAATAATTCGTTTTATGTATATTTTTAAACGTTTGTGTATTCGTATCGCATTTCTGTTGTATTTTAATTATTCTTCCTATGTTGTGTTTGTGTCGTGTCTCAATTCATCTCATATTTTACATAGTTTGTCATTGTGATTCAATTTAGATAAAATTTTGTGTGTTCGTGTCGTGTCTCAATTTATGACATATTTTGAATAATTTCTCATAGTTATTCAATTTAGAGAAAAATTTGTGTGTCATGTCCTGTCTCAATTCATGACATATTTTGCATAATTTGTCATAGTGATTCAATTTAGAGAAAAAAATTGTGGGTTCGTGACGTGTTCATGTTATTTTTTGTGTTTTCAAACTATTATAAATTTATATAAAATTTTACATGTTAATAATTAGTTTTACACGTTAATAATTTATATAAAGTATTATAAAATTATAAAAAAAATTTACACGTTAATAATTTATTTTATGTATATTTTTATACATTCGTGTATTCATGTTGTATTCGTGTTATTTTTCATGTTGTGTTTTAATTATTTTTTTATGTTGTGTTCGTGTCATGTTTCAATTCATGATATATTTTGCATAATTTGTCATAGTTATTCAATTTAGAGAAAAATTGTGTGTTCGTGTTATTTTTTTTGTGTTTTTAAAGTATTATAAATTTATATAAATTTTTTACACGTTAATAATTTATATAAAGTATTATAAATTTTTATACATTCGTATATCCGTGTCGTGTTCATGTTATTTTTCGCGTTGTGTTTTAATTTTTTATGCTGTGTTCGTGTCGTGTCTCAATTCATCTCATATTTTACATAGTTTGTCATTGTGATTCAATTTAGAGAAAATTTTGTGTGTTTGTGTCGTGTCTAAATTCATTACATATTTTGCATAATTTGTAATAGTGATTCAATTTAAAAAAAAAATTTATGTTTTTCGTATTGTGTTCGTGTTCTATTTTTTTTTTTTGTGTTTTCAAAATAATATAAATTTTTTAACGTTAATAATTAATTTTATACGTTATTAATGTGTTCCATAACATTATTGTCATTGTTATTAAAAAATAAAAACCGAATCGTTTCACCCGTAATGTAACGCAGGTCTTTTTTCTAGTTTAATTAAAATGTGAATGGACATAGTTTTAACTTACCATTTTAGAGTAACTTGTTTATAAATCTTTGTTATACTCCAAACATAGCAATTGATACCAGTGTTATCGGTACCGTACCGGTATCGACCGTACCGGTCGGTATATACTATTTTTAAGGTAAATCGAAATGGTACCAGTCTCTTACCGTTTCGATTTTTGTACCAGTCTGTATCGGTTGGTACAAGATTTTGATTTTTTTTTTCTTAAAAAAAAATTTACTTAATTGATTTTTTTTTGGGACAAATTTCAATATTTTTTTTTATGTCATGATGATTTTTTTTTTTTCATAATTACATTTAAAAATAAAATATATTCATTAAATTAGACTATTGAACATAATTAATAATAATTTATTATATTTTTTAATATTTTAATATTTATTTTACCTATTTGATGTTTAAAACATTTAGATATTAGATATTAAATATTTAAAATTTATATTTGTATAAAAACATATATATATATATATATATATATACATATAATGGATGTATATTTGCATGTGAATATAATATATATATTTTATTAAAAAACTTGAAAATAGGTTATACATATATATATGAAAAATGCCGATAAATCCGAAACGATATCTCGAAATATACCGATACATATCAATATCATAATAAAAACGATACGTCTACGGGTACGGTACTGAAACACTCATTTTATATATGTTTGGCTTTTTAAACTACAGGGGTCTGAATATATGGAGCTTGTAATGCAAATTTTTGAAGTGGTAAAGTGTTTTGGGGGTCCAACCTGCAGATACATAGACCATCATCGAAAACTCAAAGAACATGTGGATGATCTTAGAAGAAAGGTGAATGATCTGAATATCCGAAAGCGAGACCTAGAATTAAGAAAGCAAGCAGAGATTCGTTCCAGAAAAGTGGTGAAGCAAGAAGTGGAGAAATGGTTTGAAGATGTAGAAAGGGTAAATACTGAAATGGAGAAGATTGAACAGAAGTTCCGTGCTGTTTCATACTTCTCGCGTGGTCGCCTAGGAAAATCTGTTTGCCGAATGATTGAGGAAGTAGAGGGAATTTACCAACGAGGTAGTTTCCCTGAGGGTGTGGCAGTTGATGGGCCTCCAGCTGTTGGGGTGATATTACCAACAACAAATCTAGAAGGCGAAATTGATGTCAAAGAACGTATTTGGGAGTATTTGATGGGTGATGAGGTTGGAATGATTGGAGTCTGTGGGATGGGTGGCATAGGGAAAACTACAATCATGAAGCATATCAACAATCAGTTGCTAAAGGAGGGTCGCTTTGATAAAGTGATATGGGTAACTGTATCGAAAGAATTGAATATCTTCAAATTACAAGAAGATATTGCAAATTCTAAACCACCTCTTCCAACAAATGAACTGGAACGGGCAGCAACATTAAAACATATGTTGGAGGGAATGAGATATGTGTTGATTTTAGATGATGTTTGGAAACAGTTTTCTCTATTAGATGTGGGAATCCCTGAACCAACACCAGGTAAGGGGAGGAAAGTAGTGCTCACTAGCAGATCGATTGATACCTGTAAATCTATGGGTTGTGTGGTGGTCAAAGTGCAACCGCTTTCAGAAGAGGAGTCCATGAACTTATTTTTAGATCATGTGGGGCATAATGTTCTACAAAATCAAAATTTAGGAGAAATTGTCAAGAAAATTGTTGAGGAATGTGGTGGTTTACCGCTTAGCATTGTGATAATAGGCAGTAGCATGAAGGGGGTAGATGATATTTGTGAGTGGAGGAATGCACTAAATGAATTAAAAGAGCGGGTGAAAAGTGTGAAAGGATTGGAGACCGAAATATATGAGCATTTGAAGTTCAGTTATGACCGTTTGGAAGATCCAAAAATCCAAAATTGTTTCTTGTATTGCTCCTTGTATCCTGAAGATTTTGGTATTGGAAAAACAGTGTTAATTGAAAATTGGATAGATGAGGGACTCCTTGACGACTTAGAGACGAGACAAGCAATGTTTGACAGAGGCCATAGCATTTTGAATAAGCTCGAAAATAATTGCTTGTTAGAGAGTGCTAGAAATGATTATATTGGGGAACATGTTAAGATGCATGATGTTTTGAGATACATGGCGTTGTATATCAAAGAAAATGCTCATCAATTCATGGTTAAAGCTGGTACGCATTTGAAGGAACTACCAGGTGAGCATGAATGGACAGTGAATCTTGAGAAAGTTTCTTTGATGGAAAATTCAAATTTTGAAGAAATTCCTCCTCACATATCACCCAGATGCCCTCATTTGTCAACCTTGTTATTGCAACAAAATGTTGGTTTGAGTAGTATTCCTGACTCCTTCTTTGAGCACATGTCTGGGCTAAAAGTTCTAGATCTTTCTTACACTTTGATTACGACTCTACCGGATCCCATATTAAAGTTGAAAGATCTGAATGCATTGAGACTTGCTTATTGCTATATGTTAAGGTATCTGCCTTCGTTAGCAGAGCTCAGAGCACTGAGAAAGTTGGATCTTCTTGGTACAGATATTAAAGAGGTTCCTCATGGTATAGATATGTTAGAAAACCTCACATATCTTCGCCTTTGGTCAAAGAATCTAACAGAGCTACCTGTAGGAATATTTTCGAAGATTTCTCATCTCCAATGCTTAATAGTATGGGGGCTGCCTTTAACGGGAGAAGAAGTGGGCAAATTGAGGAAGCTTGAGATTCTTTCATGTGGATTTCGTGACTTGCAAGAGTTTGAGATATATGGAAAGTCTATACAAGGTAAATGGCCAACGAATTTCTACTTTTTAGTGGGATCATCTAATGAGCATGATTTATCTCTCCTGCTTCTGGCTGTCCAAAATTTAAAGGAACTTCAAAAACAAGTAAGTTTTGTGAGGTGCGAGATGGAGAAAATAGATGATGTAGTTGTCCCAAATGAGCTTCTTACTTTAGGTATTAAGAAGTGTGATGATTTCAAATGTTTAAGCCATATTCCTTTGCTTCATAAAGCAACTGAGTTGAAGAAATGTGAAATTAGGGAGTGTGGAGGGATAGAGTGTGTGATTGACTTGTCATCATCGTCTTGCAACTCACTTCAGAACATTGAGGAGCTATACCTTACGGAATTGTACAACTTGCATGAAGTTGTGAGACAAGGAGTAGCGGTTGAATCTACATCTCATGCTCCAACACCACTTGCCATGATCTTCTCTTCTCTTAAAGTATTGCATTTGGAAGGGTGTCATAGGATTAAGACATTGTTTTCACTTGAGCTGGTGCAAGGCCTCCAAAACTTGGAGAAAATTGAAGTTCAGTATTGTGAGAGAATGGAGAAAATAATAGCATCAGAAGAGGAAGAAAATCACAAAGGAGAATCAGGATCAACATTTATTCTTCCCAAATTAAAATCATTTTCCTTGGCTTCCTTAACAAATTTGAAAAGCATTTGTAGCCGTGGAGTTATGATTCAAGCTGATTCTCTCCAATATCTTGAAATAACTGAATGTCTGGAACTAAAGAGGATCCCTTTGGCTCTTCCCCTGCTTGAAAATGGGCAACCATCTCCTCCTCCTTCTTTACAACAAATCAAGTTGTGGCCGAGAGAATGGTGGGAATCATTGGAATGGGATCACCTCTCAAGCTAAGCAAGTCCTTTCACCCTTTGATTAAATCAAGGTGATGATGATCTCTGGCTTCTTCTTAATTAAAACTGCAAACATTATCAACTTCTTTTCATCCACATTCCGTTTTCATTCTTATTTATTTGTTTCTGATGATTTGGCATTTCAAAAATTTGAGGTTTTTTAATTTTATGAAATGACAGCAAAATAAATTCCACTTAGCTGATGGATTGCAAACGCCATTGGAATTAATGGAGCTTGGAATATTGGGACGGAGCTCTGCTGCAACTACAGCAAAACGTCGGACGTTTCTTCATTGATGATCATTGATCATGGATAATGAACTTAATTAATTCAAAGCTTGTTTCTTTATTTTCTACGTAATAATTTGATTTATGTTTTAAACTTTAAACTACGCCAAGTAGTTAAATAATTTCTTGTTATGTATATGAGATTGTTTGTTAATTTCCTGGATTATGCTACTTTGGAATCATGATCCATTTTTATTTATTTATGCTTTTGGAGGTTATTAATTAATTAATATTTGTTTATTCATTTTTCTGTGCTCATTGCTTCACATGTAACTTTTTAAAACACTAGTTTATTCTACACTTGAAATGATGATATCATTATTTTAAATAAATTTTTTATTAAAAATAATAAAAATTTACTATTGCAATATAATAATAATAATAAAAAATTTAACTTAAAGTGTAATGTATATCTATAATTATTATATTAAATAATTTAGTTTATTTAACTTTAATAAGTTATTTCAATAGATGGACTTAGATTAAATCAGATGTCTTTTAACTTTGGGATACTGATCTGCAAAGTCATATTTCCATTATTTGTTAGGAATTCTGAACTGCTCCTTTCAAAAGAACACATGATAAATTTGGGGATTGAGAAAGGAAATCTCTGGTGAAAAATACAGCATTCTATTGCTAATTTGATCACCATGTTTTCAACTGTTTCAGGAAGAAAGAAGATATAATTCATCATGGTTTAGTAGTGAGCTAACCAATCATATCGATCATACATATCATCTATATATAAAAGTGTGAACATCAAAAGTACTAAAAGTGATTGACCAAAATACCTTTATAATATTTTTAATTTCTTTTTGTTATTAGAAAAATACTTCCTATTAAAATTTTAATTTAACTTTTTTAATTATTAGACTCCTAGAAATAATCTATGACTCTTATTCTTTCCTTTTTATACTCAAATACTATCCTTATGTTTTAAGAGTGAATTAAAAATTTATTAATGTTTTAAGAGTGAATTAAAAGTTTATTTAAGGCATCCTAAAAACATCATTAAAATCTCACCCATCAATAAGAATCTCACCGATTTGTGCATTTATATTTTCCTTTGCAGGCGTGACATGAATTTGCATTAATCTTTTAATAATTTACATTGTTTTGTTATTTAATTTTAAATTTTTATACTATGTAGCTTTCCTTACTTCGTGCTTTCAATTTTATATTACTTTATTTATCACAATCAACCGCCTTTGATTATAAAATTATCAAAATAACAAAATTATCATTTGATATATTTTTAAAATATAATTTTTGTGAGAGACGTAATAGTATTAAATTAATGTATATATTAATAAATTTTCATTATTTTTAGATTTTTATTGAAACACAACAATTATGATGGAAATTAAAACATTTAATAGAATGAAATTAGAATATAACAAATTAAAAATAATCATCAAAAAATAAAACATAAAAAAGAAGAACATGGACGTAGAGCCTAAAGAGGCTATTTGTTAATAATCACCACAAATCTAGCAAAAAAAAAATCACCAAAAAAAAAAAAAGAAGAGAGAACATGATCGTATAGCCTGAAAAGGCTATTGACACTAGCTTCTTATGGTAATTGTTTGCACTAACAATAAAGATTTGGATTCAAATAAAAATAAACTTATTTTTTAAAATTAAAAAAGAATAAACTATTAATTTTGGAGAACTGAATTCAAATAAAAATATATAAATGAAAACTAAGAATAAAGATAAGCATATCATATAACATTAGTTGATAGGTTAAGCATTACATCACAAATTCATTTGTCAAAAATATTCTTTCTTCATGATTAAATCAGCAAAAAAAAAAAAAAAAACAGGTTAACGACAAACATTATATTTTATGGAATTTAAGTAAAATATTACAATGTTAATTACTTACGATCAAGGCTCTAGTTCATTGTACCACCAAAACTATTATTGATAACAAAATGAATTAGTAGTCCAAGAAGCAATTTAATTATCTCTTCTTTCTTTATCAAAAAAATTATCTATTCTTTCTATCCTTAGTTCTTATTTATTAATTTGAATGTAGTCCTAGAAATTTATATGAAAACAAAGTTATTGGTAAGAATAATAATAATAATAATAGGATTTTGAATTATAATAACAAAAACAATTAATTATGAAACATCTTAAATGTGAATGCAAAAGTATATAAAACAATTGACTCTCTAAAAAATAATAAAAGAATAAAATAAGTACATGAATGCTTGAAATCAAGTATGATAAAAGTAAATAGTGATATTTTATTATTTTAGTGAAAATTTGCTGGTCATATTGAAAATACTATTTTTGCCAAAAAAAATCGCCAACACATATATGGTTACTTTCTAATAAAAATAACTATTTTTATATTTTTTGTAATAATTTAACTTTAATATAGGTTAAAGTAACAACATATCAATAATCTAAATCCATTACAGATTTTAAAAAAAATAAAAAAATTATGTGTGTTCTTTAATAGGATAAGTTCATAAAAATTACTTTAGCCAAAAAAGAAAATTTCATAATATTATAAATTTGTGTATTCAAGACATATTCATGTTATTTTTTTATGTTTCCAAAATATTATAAATTTTTATACGTTAATAATTTATATAAAGTATTATACAATTAAATAAATTTTTACACATTAACAATTTGCTTTATGTATATTTTTACACGTTCATGTATTTCTGTCATGTTCATGTTATTTTTCTTGCTGTGTTTTAACTACTTTTCCTATGTTGTATTCGTGTCGTATCTCAATTAATCTTATGTTTTACATAGTTTGTTATTGTGATTCAATTTAGGAAAAAATTTGTGTATTCGTGTCGTGTCTCAGTTTATGACATATTTTGCATAATTTGTGGTAGTAATTCTATTTAGAGAAAAAATTGTGTGTTTGTGACGTGTTCGTGTTCTTTTTTTATTTATTTTTATTTTCAAATTATTATAAATTTATATAAATTTTTACACGTTAATAATTTGTTTTATGTATATTTTTACACATTCGTATATTTGTGTCGTGTTCATGTTATTTTTCGTGTTGTGTTTTAATTATTTTTCCTATGTAATATTCGTGTCGTATTTCAATTCATCTAATATTTTACATAGTTGTCATTATAATTCAATTTAGAGAAAAATTTGTGTGTTCGTGTTGTATCTCAATTCATGACATATTTTGAATGATTTGTCATAGTGGTTCAATTTAGAGAAAGATTTGTGTATTCCTGACATGTTCGTATTATTATTTTTTTGTTTTCAAAATATTATACATTTATATAAATTTTTACACGTTAATAATTTATATAAAGTATTATAAATTTATATAAATTTTTACACGTTAATACTTTATTTTATGTATATTTTTACATGTTCGTGTATTCTTATCGAGTTTATGTTATTTTTCGTGTTGTGTTTTAATTATTTTTTCTATGTTGTGTCTGTGTCGTGTCTCAATTCATTTTATATTTTAAACAATTTGTCATTGTGATTCAATTTAGGAAAAAATTTGTTTCATTTAGATTTATCTTTTAAGCTGACTTTATAAATTGTTTAGAACTTTAAATTGTTATGACAGTTATCTTTTGCTATTTTATAAATTATAAATTTATTTTTTGTTTAATTGTTAATTTTCGTTTTTAAGAATATTATCATCGTATATTTAACATTTGATTTTCGCGGCATCACGCTGGTATTATTCTAGTTCTTATTAAATTTTGAAAGTCTCTTATTTTTATCCAAACAAGTACTTTATTTTTGGATTTTTGAAAATCTTAATTGAAATGAAATCTTTCTTTTAAATGCCTCATCCAAACAAGTAAATTTATTTTTAAATTTTCTTAATATTAATTTTTAAATAAATAAACATAATTACACGCATAGAACGTGTGTCTGAAAATAAATATATGTAAAAGTGTCAACTCCTAAAACGCAAATAGTGAACTATATATATATATATATATATGTCTTTAACAATCTATTAACTTAACTATTTTATCCTTAATTATTGGTTTTCTTATTAAACTAATAAAATATTAACTATTTTTTTTAAACATTAAAATACTTATTAAAGTAAACTTTTCTATTTTTTTTATTTAAATTAAAAATTGATTAATTTTGGTTTATTTATTTCTTTTTTTATTAAATTTTTTATAAGAACAACACTTCCAAATTTATTGTTAATAAAAAAAATAATAAGGTTTTGAAATAATATTAAAAAAATATTTATTAATTAAAAACCAAAATCTTATTTATCTAGCTATTAGGCGACGAAAAATCTTAAAACATTATTTACTGACAAGAATCGAAACATAAAGATATAATCAAATATGATAATTAAGATTAAATTGGTAGTATGATAGGACACATGGATTATAAAATTATGTTAAATTACAATAATATATATTACCATATGAGATTAGACATGAATGATTTTGATATAAATATATAATCAATAACAATATATACATAACCTTTTATATAATGTAAATATATAATATAACATTTGATATGATTTTGATATCCTTTGATATGATATTAACAGTCGTTGATATGATTTGATAGCCTTTGATATGATTTTAATAACCTTTGATATAATTTTGATAACCTTTAATATAAACTTGATAACTTTTGATATAATTTTGATACATTTGATACAATTTTGATAATCTTTTATATAATATTGGTAACCTTTGATAAATTTTGGTAACCTTTGATATAATTTTGATAACCTTTTCTATAAGTTTGATAAGTTTTGATATAATTTTTAATAACCTTTGATATGATTTTGTTAACCTTTGATAAAAAAATTTGTTTTGGTAACCTTTGATATAATTTTGAAAGCTTATAATATAATTTTGATAACCTTTGATATAATTTTGACAACCTTGGATATAATTTTGTTAACTTTTGAAATGATTTTGATAACCTTTTATATTATTTTAAAATCTTTGATATGATTTTCATAACCTTTCATATAATTTTAGTAACCTTGGATATACGTTTGGTAACCTGTGAAATAAGTTTGATAACCTTCGATATAATTTTGATAACATTTGATATTATTTTTATAGCATTTGATATGATTTTGATAACCTTTAATACAATTTTGATAACCTTTGATATAATTTTAATAATCTTTTATATGATCTTTGATATAATTTTGATGATCTTTGATATGATTTTGATAATCTTTTGATAATTTTTTATATGAATTTGATAACTTTTGATATAATTTTAATGACTTTTGATATAATTTTGATACCTTTTAATATAATTTTGATAACTTTTGATATAATTTTAATCATATTTTTAATAGTTTTGATAACCTTTGATATAGTTTTCATAATCTTTGATATAATTTTAAAAACCTTTGTAATTGTTTTGGTAATCTTTGATATAGTTTTAGTAACCTTTAAAATAAGTTTGGTAACATTTGATATAATTTTGGCAACCTTCAATATGATTTTGATAACCTTTTATGATTTTAATAGTTTTTATTCTTTAATATGATTTTGTCATTTTGATAATTTTTTTATATAATTTTGATAATCTTTATAAAATTTTGGTAACTTTGGATAAACTTTTGGTAACATTTGAAATAATTTTAGTAAACTTTGATCTAATTTTGATTGTCTGTGATATAATTTTGATAACCTTTGATATAATTTTGACAACCTTGGATATAATTTTGATACCCTTTAATATAATTTTGATAGCTTTTGATATAATTTTGTTAACCTTTTTAATAATTTTTGTAATATTTGATATTTGATAACTTTTAATATAATTATGATAACTTTTGTTATTATTTTGGTAATATTGGATATAGTTTTGGTAACCTTCGAAATAATTTGGGTAACTTTCGATATAATTTTGGTAACCTTTGATATGATTTTGATAACATTTAATAATCTTTGATATAATTTTGATAACATTTATACAATTTTGGTAACTTTTGACATAATTTTGGCAACCTTTGATAACCTTAATTTGATATAATTGGCAATCTTTTATATGATTTTGGTAATCTTTGTAATAATTTTGCTAACATTTGTAATAATTTTGGTAACTTTTTATATAATTTTGATATCCTTTATAATAGTTTTGGTAACTTTTGATATAATATCCTTTCTAATAGTTTTGGTGACTTTAGATATAATTTTGATAACTTTTGATATAATTTCGATAACTTTCATATAAATTTAGTAACGTTTGACATAATTTTTGGGTAACCCTTGTTATAATTGTGAAAACCTTTAATATAATTTTGGTAATCTTTGATATAATTTTGAAAACCTTTGTAAAATTTTTGATAACCTTTGTAATAATTTTGATAACATTTCTAATATTTTTGGTAACCTTTGATATAATTTTGATAACATTTGTATTAATTTTGATAACTTTTGGTATAGTTTTGATAACCTTTTGATGTAATTTTTACAACCTTTGATATGATTTTGGTAATTTTTTATATGATCTTGATAACCTTTAATTTAGTTTTGATAACCTTGATATTGTTTTGATAACCTTTGATATAATTTTGGATTTTTATTTTTATTTTATAATTTTGGTAACATTTGATATAATTTTGTAATTTTTTATAATATTTTTGGTAGCATTTTTTATAATTTTAGTAACTTTTGATATAATTTTATTTAATAACTTTTGATATGATTTTGGTAACTTTGGTATAATTTTGGTAACTCTTAATATAATTTTGGTAACCTTTGATATAATTTTAATAATTTCGGTAACCTTTAATATAATTTTAATAACATTTGTAATAGTTTTGATAAAATTTAATACAAATTTGATATCATTTTATATAATTTTATACCAAAATAAAAAAACATTTAATATATAAATTTATTTAAAAAATATCTAAGTTGATATAAACTTATTATATCATTCAGGTGCAAAAAACACGTGTAAAATAAACTAGTATACCAGATAATACAAGAAGTAAACTATTTGATTGGTCCAAGCGTTTTCATATTATCTGTGGAGTTGCTCGGGGACTTGTCTACCTGGTAAATCCAATATTATAAGTAAAACAGGACCAAGGTAAATCCAATATTATAAATTATAGCAAAACCAATATTATCAATTCCCTACTTCTTTGATTGCCTGCTTTAGTCTATCCCTACTTCTTTGGGCTATTTGTGTCTTTCAAGGCGAGACAATATTATTTTAATATTTTTATGTTCAGGCTTCAGATTATATGCATAAGATAAAAGACTATTTGATGTTAAATGAGTTTGACAATATATTTCCAAGCCGACTTACATTTGTTTGATAATGACTTAGTCAATTATTTGTTTGATTTTACTACTTTCATATTTATATTTGCTGTCAATGTTCAAACAAATTTATATAATTCGAATAATTTACAATAAATAAATAATATGATTACTCTGACTGAGTACTTTTGCCAGGACTTACTTAACAACCATTACCTCTTATTATAACTTCCATTAAAAATAAATAAATAAATAATTCAGTCCTTATCATACGCTCCCAAATTTTCTTCCATTCACATTTCCTTCATTAACTTTGTAGCAGGTTTCATGGAAGTTGCCCTGGAAACCTCAGCAATATATGACTTATTGATTAACATAGCTGTTCACACACAAAAAAAAAAAAAAAGATTTTAAACAGGGTATGCTGGAAATGCCCCAATGTATAACTGATAATCATGAAACCTCAGCAATATATGACTTGTTGGTTGCATTGACTTTCACAGTATTTGATTAACATATCTTTTTTCACAAAAAAATAAAGATTTTAAACAGGATATGCTGGAAATGCCCCAATGTATTACTGTTAATCATGGAACCAATAAACAGGATATACTGGAAGAGAATAATGAAATTATAATCCTTTTCTTTTCTTTTCCCCTTCCTTTCTTAAAGTAATCTGAAATGGCTAATAAGCAAGAAGCTGAATCTCCATCAAGCAAATGTGCATACTTTCTTCTATAACCATATCTTTCTATATCAGCAACAAGGAATTAATTCTTGACTTTTTACTACTTTTTATGGGATTGGATTAATTCTCCTTTTAAACATAAATTTGGATTTTAGACTGCAGAGCATCAAGAACTGGTATCTGTCAAATTGCAGCTGTTGAAATAAAAAACAGGTTTCCACACAATATTTTAGTTTTTGTTTAGTGGCAACTTGGTATTTGTTAATTATAGATTCCTCAATAATGTAGCATTTGTAAAACTTAATTAGTATTTGTTGAGAGAAGATAAACCAAATTACAGCTCAGAGCCTTAGAATTTGACTCTGCTTGACACCATTAAAATCCATAAAATATAAAAACTTCACCAAATTGTGATAGTCAAAAGTTGGGCATTTGATCTGATATTATTTTAAGAGGACCTGCATTGACTTGCCCTCCTTTTAATTCATCTGCTTATTCATACTTCATTTTCTTCTCATCATAGAGGATTAATTTTGCAAGCAGAGAAAGAGAGAGGGAGATCTGATTTTGCTGTTTTCTTGAGAAATTTTGCAAAGAGAAAGATCTTACAGTTTCCTTCTCTCACAAATTTAAACTGTCTAGTTCCAGAGCTTATAGCAGCAGGTACTTAGTTAAAATGTCTACTACTTCTAATTATTTGTGATTTTTAATCTTTGTGTTCTAATTCCAAAAACTTAGTTTAGCACATACGATTTTCACCATTATACTACTGATTTACCCATCTTTTCTTTTATGTCAGCTATTTTCCACAAAATATTTGTACTTAACAAGGTCAAGGAGCCAAGGGGATTAATTAATTTGAGGTTAATTTAGTTAACCTCTGTGCTTCATCTTTCCGCAATAATTTGAAGAAGAAACCAGGTATATAATATGTTACCAACCCTCTCAACTTATTCTTTCTTGAACTTGCAATTATTTCTTAAATATGTTTTATTTGGGATATAATAATGTTGTTTTTACGTGCTAATTTCTTATTAATTATTTGCGCTGGATATTTTATGTTGGCAATTTATAAAAATAAAATTATATGATATAAATCATTCTTAATTAATATATAAAATATTTTTTCTAAAATTATCTCTAATCTATCTTTGATCCTATCCGTTCTACTTAGCTCACCTAAAAAGAATAATTGGTGCAAAAGTCGTGGAACCCACCAAGAAGGCATCACCTGTCATGGCCATATGAAAGAAGGTTGGGAGTAACCTGTTCTGTTCAAAGGTCGGATAGTCTTTTAAATTTGATAAGTTTGATTCGTATTGAATCGAGTCTGAATAAAAATATTTGTTATTCGAATCGGTTCGGATCACTATTTACATATTAAAATAGTAATATTTTTTAAAATTTAATTATAAAAATATATAAAAATATATATATTTTAAATATGGTGACTGTAACTTTGGATCCGCAGGCCAGCTCGAACCTGTCCAAGATCGAACCTGAATAAAAAAAAAATCGAATTGTGATCCGATCCAATCCGACTTATGAACAGTTCTAAATGCGAGGATAATAATGCATTATTGTGAAGCAACTTCAAGGAAAGTGAGTGATCTGAAACGTCTGCTCTGGGTGGTGGTGGTGATGACTTAATTAATTTGCCCATTTTTTAATTTCATAAAGTTTCATTCTCCCCATTTGTTAAGACTATTTTCTTGTTTCTCAGACTCAATCAAATCCTTCAAAGGATACAATACAAGTATAGTTACACTGCCTCACTGAACCAGGTAAATTAAATTGTCTTTGCTTTTGATTTTTTTTTTTTTTTTTTATGATCTTTGGTAACATTATAACATAAATTCATCTTATAATATCCAGCCCAAAAATAAGAGCCCAAATTTTTTTAAAGACCTTGTCACTCAAGCTCATCAAGAACTATTAAAATATTAGGGTTTAAATAAATGGTTTATATTTGATATACTGACAGTGTATAAATCGATATACTGTCAATAAACCAGATGATGCCACATCATTAAAAATAAAAGTTATCTGTATATATTTTTAAATTTTTTTAATAAAGTGGCATCATCTGATTCACTGTCAGTTCATTAAATATAAACTCTTAAATAAAAGGAAAAAAAAAAGATAAGAATCCTATCGACAGTTTTCTTTGGCAGTCAAAAACAAATATAGAGAGAGGGGGGAAGAAAACCCTAGAAAATAAAAGAGAGCTTGGGATTTTGAAATTAGGCATGAAATTGAAAGTTTAAGGTATGATTAAGTCTAATTTCATTCAATTTTGTATTTCAAAAATATATATATATATTTTTACAAAACTCATATTTTAGTTTTAACATTCTTTAACTTTTAAATTATTTCGGCGTCATTCTAGTGACTTTCTGGTAACATGTTGGGTACCGATGGAAAGCTCTCATCGAGATCTTTCTAACGGTTCTTGTGACAACTCATTCGGATATGTCTTTTGTGAGAAATCAATTTTTTTGTATTATGAAAAATGAGTTTTGAACGGGTCAACTTTGAGTCATCAGAACTCCACCTTAAGGTAATGTTTTTGAGCCATATTTGAGTGATTTTTGTAGTATGAAATGTCATCTTTTTAATGGTCTAAATGGTTCGGTCTGAAGCCATGTGTTTAAATAATCAAGGCTTCAAAGTAAGCCAAAAGATTTTTGAAACACAAAAATTTTGAACAATCGGTGATGATTTTGACTTTTGGCCTTTAGAAAATGATATTCCGATCAATTTTGTTACTGAAATGAATTTGTGTTTTGTATTATGATATGTAAGCTTCGTTTTGGTTCCAATTACCCTTCTGTATTCGACCTAGTTTATTGAATACAAGTGCTCAAAATAAGCCAAACAACCATGAAAATCTGAAATTTCAGCACTTCGTAAAATTTCGTTTTTAATTATTTTAAAATTTAATTTTGTTCAATAATTAATCTGTTTTGCTATAAACAGAATAAATTTTGAAATAGTTGAATTTTATTGAATTTTGACATGAATAAATATATTTTTAGTAAATTACTTTTGAGTCGGCATATTTTTGAAAATTTTGTTTTTACAAAGAAAAATTCTCCAAAACTAAAATTTAAGTAATATTATGATTCTTCATAACCAAATGCAATATTGTTACTGATTTTGTGTATTAACATATAATATTCCAATTTTTAAATGTTTTATATTTCTCTAAATTATAAAAGAATTTGTTTGGTTTTGAAAATAATTTCAATTGAGGAAAGAGTTGCCACACACCCTAAGTGTCCTAGATTGATCCGAGGAATGTCTTGGTTTGTTTAGATAAATTTGTATCAGCTTTAGTTGATTTGTTAGTTAGCTAAAATATCTTGTATTTTTCGATCAAGGTGTAATATTGAATTTTTGGAGACTTGAGGTTTTTGTGAACTGTAATTTTGTAGACTCCTTGAGTTTTGATTTTTTATTTAGTAAGATATAAGTTGTCTTGCATGCTCGTGGGATTCGTCTCATGAGTATGCTGCATTGTTACGTCTTAAATCTTTGGGTTTGGAGCGTGACAAAATAATGGTATCAGAGCCTAGGTTTGTGATTATGTGGATCTTAAGATTTTTAGTCCAATTATTACTTCGACATTAGCTTTGAAATATATGATGAGTAGAAAGTTTGGTTAATTTGATAAAGGAGTAATGATAAGTTACAAGTGATAGATTCTTGGTGTGAGTTTTGTTAAGATAATTAACTTATGTCCAAGCTCATTATAGAGAATGATATTGATCTTTGGAGATTTTATAGAATTTTAATTGGATTTTCAATTATTCGGAGTTTCGCTTTTGGATAATTGATGAGTATTTCATCATTATTATAATTGTACCTATTTGGAGTTAAAGTATGAAATCTCAAAATTGTCATGAGATGATACATTTGTAATGAAGTGACTTTGGTATGACTTTTGATAAGTTTGGATATTTTAAGCTTAATAGTTATTGTAAAGAAATATTTGCATCTTTTGAGGTCTCAGGATTTGAAGTCTTTATTTGATCTATAAAGATTTTGGAGTTTTGTGATAGATTTTTTATTTTTAGTGAATTATTTTGAGTTTGCTTTTGGATCTTGATGAATCTTTGATCATGATCTTGATTGTATCTAGTTGGAGTCAAAGGAAGGAATTTTAAATTTGTCATGAGATGATACGTTTGTGAATGAAGAAACTTTGAAGTGATTCTTGATAAGTTAGATATTTTTATGATTAATAATTATTGTATAGAATGATTTTTTATCTTTTGAGGTCTTTGGATATTAAAGTCGAAATTTTGATCTATAAATGTTTTGGAGTTTTGTGATGGATATTCAGAGAATCTTTGACCATCGATCTAATTATATTTTGTTGAGATTAAAGTTTGAAATATAGAAGTTGGCAAAAAATGATACTTGAAAATTAAGATACTTTTTGGTGTTCATTTTTGTAAACTTTTCTTTGATGGATTTTGTTTTAAACTTTCACTTGTGATCAATTAGATTTAGGGTGCAAATGAGTTTATTCAGTGAAATTGATGTGGTTTTGATGTCAAGAGTTGCACCTAACGTGATGATAAGAATTGATATATTCGGCGTTTGTTAAAGTTTGATTAAGAGTTGTCTATGATTATAATGTTTGAATATTGACTTAGTGAATTTTGAGTTACAATATTACACTTGTGATAAATTAGCATTATAATGCATAAAGAAGGTTATTTGCTCAATTTGGTGTGGTTTTGTTAATAGGAAAAAAAAATTATCTTATGGTAAACAAATTTTGACTTTGATTTGAAAATAGTAGTGCAACTGTTTATGTGAATATTGGAAAATTATGAAGTTTATGTGAATAGTGAAAATGTTGCATGATTTTGATCTTTGATATTTGGAAATGAGTAATTTTGGATTTGGAGATAACTTATACACTCAAAGAATATGTTTGAATTTTTGTGGTGTGAAACTTATGGATATGATCTAATATTAGTTTGATCTTTATCACGATTTATGATTGTCAAGTTTATAGAAAATATTCTGAGCTAGAAAAAAAAGGATAAATTTGTATGTGATATTTTGAGGTGACTAGATGGTTTGTTGATATTATAAATCGGATTTAAGTTGTACATGATCATGATTACTTGATATGAATTGAAAATTCTGTTATAGAGATGTTGTGGATTTGTGATTATGTTGGTGTAAGAGAATAGCATGAAAGTAATTTTGTTGGTTTTGAGGTTATGTTTAAATAAAATATCAGAGTGCACAGTGAAAGCATGATTTGAGTTTAGTTACAAATTTTTAACTATTGTTAACTTAGCAAGTAATGAATTCTTTATGAATTGAAACTGATTGTGTGATAATAGTGAAGAGATTATGAATTTCGATATTTGAAATTTTGAGAATACATGTGAGTTGTGAAATTGTGGCATATTTGTTATGTTTGATTTTGTTAGTAAGGAATTAATTGAATCAAATCGGAATTACATAAAGGTAAAGCTACTTAGCCTATCATGATTGAGATTTATTTATTTGGTATGGATTGGAGTATATGAAATGCGTATGAGACTTATGAATTTATAACTGCATCTTGCTTTGGATAAGAATTCAAATTTTATACTTGGAATGTCTAATCACTTCGTTACATAAGATATGGGGCAAAATTTATGTCGATTTGGTCATTTGATGAATGATCATGAAGAGTTTTGACTGAAGTTTGATAGATTATATATTATGGATCCTTTAAGAAGAAGACTAAATGTGACATTTATTTGAGAGAGATGGACAAACATTAAGATTATAAAATTTTGAATTTAGAGGATCAAATTTTTTTAAGTGGAAGAGTATGTAATACCCAGCCCAAAAGTAAGAGTCCAAATTTCTTTTAAAGACCTTGTTACTCAAGATCATCAAGAATTTTTAAAATATTAGGGTTTAAATAAAAGGAAAAGAAAAGATAGGAAACATATCGACAGTTTTCTTTGGCAGTAAAAAATATATATATATAAAGAGAGGGGAAGAAAACCTTTGAAGAGAAAAGAGAGCTTGGGATTGAGATTAGGCATGTAATTGAAAGTTTAAGGTATGATTAAGTCTAATTTCATTTAATTTTGTATTTCAAATTTTTTTTTTATTTACAAAACTCATTTTTTAGTTTTAACATTATTTAACTTTTAAATTATTTCGGCGTCATTCCGATGACTTTTCAGTAACATGTTGGGTACCGATGGAAAGCTCTCATCGAGATCTTTCAAACGATTCTCATGGCAACTCATTCGGATTTGTCTTTTCTGAAATCAATTTTTTTGTATTCTGAAAAATGAGTTTTGATAGTTTCAACGAGTTAACTTTTGGTCATTAGAACTCCACCTTACGGTAACATTTTTGAACCATCTTTGAGTGATTTTTGTAGTATGAAAATGCCATCTTTTTAATGGTTTAAATGGTTCGGTCTGAACTTTATGTGTTTAAAGTAAGCCAAATGATTTTGGAAATCCAAAATTTTTGAACAATCAGTGATGGTTTTGTGACTTTTGACTTTTAGAAAATGGTATTCTGACCAGTTTTGTTACTGAAATGAATTTTTGTTTTGAAGTATGATATGTAAGCTTTATTTTGGTACCAATTATCCCTCTAGATACGACCTACTTTATTGAATACAAGTGCTCAAAGTAAGCAAAATGACCATGAAAATCTAAAATTTCAGCACTTTATAAAATTTCGTTTTTAATTATTTTAAAAGTTATTTTTATCCAATAATTGATCTATTTTGTTATAAACAGAATAAATTTTGAATAGTTGAATTTTATTGAATTTTGGCATGAATAAATATGTTTTTAGTAAATTACTTTTGAATCGATATATTTTTAAAAATTTTGTTCTTACGAAAAAAATTCACAAAAACTAAAATTTAACTAATATTATGATTCTTCACAAACAAGTGCAATATTGTTACTGATTTTTTGTATTAACATATAATATTCTAATTAATATCTTGTATGTTTCGATCAATGTGTAATATTGAATTTTTAGAAACTTGAAGTTTTGTAAACTATAATTTTGTAAATTCTTTGAGTTTTGGTTTTTGATTTAGTAAGATATAAGTTGCCTTGCATATTCGTGGGATTCGTCTAATGAGTATGCGGCGTTGCTAGATCTTAAATTTTTGGGTTTGGGGCGTGAGACATCCCACATAAATGTTTTGGGTTTCTTTTAACTCTTCATTTCTTTTTTTAATTTTGGTTTGATTTGATTAGGTTGGAAACAACAAAAATTATTGAGTAGATAAAAAGAACTAGCATATATATATATATATATATATATATATATATATATATATATATATATAAGATTTTCACCTTTTATAACTACTGATTTTTCTTCTTTTATTTATGGATCAGTTATTTTTCCACATAAGATTCCTACTTAACAAAGAGCAGCAAAGTTGAGCTTCATCTTTCCAAACAATTTAAACAAGGAAACAGGTTTGATATCCTTTCTCCTATTTTATATTATGTTAACTATAATTTTAATTTTATGCTTTATATATATATTTTTTATTAAAATAGATATAATTATAAATATATCATTTACTTATTTTTTTTAATATTATTATAAAAGAAATATTGTTCATGTATGGATACATTCATCAACACATATATATAGTGTTAGAAATGTAAACCTTATTCTCATTATAGATAATGCAAACAAAAACTTCTTGTTTCTAACGTTTTCAATAACGTTATTGTTGCTTTTTTCTTACTGGCAAAAGTTTGAGATGTAAGAGCATTTTTTTTGTAAGATATTCCTTAATATATATGTTTGGTTTTATGAACTACAGGGAGTTGAATATATGGAGCTTCTAGGGCCAATTTTTGAAGTGGTAAAGTGCTTTGGGGGTCCAACCTGCAGATACATAGACCATCATCGAAAACTTGAAGAACATGTGGATGATCTTAGAGGAAAAATGGAGAATCTAAATATCCGAAAGGAAGACCTAAAATTAAAAAAGGAAGAGGAGATTCGTCGCAGAAGAGTGGTGAAGCGAGAACTGGAGAAATGGTTTGAAGATGTAGAAAGGGTAAATACTGAAATGGGGAAGATTGAACAGAAGTTCCGTGCTGTTTCATACTTCTCGCGTGGTCGCCTAGGAAAATCTGTTTTCCGAATGATTGAGGAAGTAGAGGGAATTTACCAACGAGGTAGTTTCCCTGAGGGTGTGGCAGTTGATGGGCCGCCAGCTGCTGGGGTGACATGGCCAACAGAAAATCTAGAAGGCGAAATTGATGTCAAAAAACTTATTTGGGAGTATTTGATGGGTGATGAGGTTGGAATGATTGGAGTCTGTGGGATGGGTGGCATAGGGAAAACTACAATCATGAAGCATATCAACAATGAATTGTTGAAGGAGACTCGATTTGATAAAGTGATATGGGTAACCGTATCGAAAGAATTGAATATCTTCAAATTACAAGAAGATATTGCAAATTCTATGAAACAATCTCTTCCAACAAATGAACTGGAACGGGCAGCAATAATAAAACATATGTTGGAGGGAATGAGATATGTGCTGATTTTAGATGATGTTTGGGAACAGTTTTCTCTATTAGATGTGGGAATCCCTGAACCAACAGAGGGGAGGAAACTAGTGCTCACTAGTAGATCAATCGATGCTTGTAAATCTATGGGTTGTGAGGTGGTAAAAGTGCAACCGCTTTCAGAAGAGGAGTCCATGAACTTATTCTTAAATCATGTGGGGCATAATGTTCTACAAAATCAAAATTTAGTAGACATTGCTAAGAAAATTGTTGAGGAATGTGGTGGTTTACCGCTTAGCATTAAGACAATAGGCAGTAGCATGAAGGGGGTAGATGATATTTGTGAGTGGAGGAATGCACTGAATGAATTAAAAGAGCGGGTGAAAAGTGTGAGAGGATTGGACAACGAAATATTTGAGAAACTGAAGTTCAGTTATGACCGTTTGGGAGATTCAAAAATCCAAAATTGTTTCTTATATTGCTCCTTGTATCCTGAAGATTTTGAAATTGAAAAAGCGGAGTTAATTGAAAATTGGATAGATGAGGGACTTCTTGACGACTTAGAGACAAGACAAGCAATGTATGACAGAGGCCATAGCATTCTGAATAAGCTTGAAAATAATTGCTTGTTAGAGAGTGCTAGAGATTATTTTTTTGGGGAACAGGTTAAAATGCATGATGTTTTGAGAGACATGGCATTGTATATTAAAAGTAGTGGTCATCAATTCATGGTGAAAGCTCGTATGCAATTGAAGGAACTACCAAGTGAG
Source organism: Fremontodendron californicum (assembly GCA_030761205.1). Lineage (NCBI taxonomy): Eukaryota > Viridiplantae > Streptophyta > Magnoliopsida > Malvales > Malvaceae > Fremontodendron > Fremontodendron californicum. Next base: position 2,186,764 of record JAULJL010000030.1, on the reverse strand, counting down.
CATGAATGGACAGTAAATCTTGAGAAGGTTTCTTTGATGCAAAATTCAAATTTTGAAGAAATTCCTCCTCACATATCACCCAGATGCCCTCATTTGTCAACCTTGTTATTGCAAGGAAATCGTGAGTTGAGAAGTATTCCTGACTCTTTCTTTGAGCACATGCCTGGGCTAAAAGTTCTAAATCTTTCTAGTACTAATATTAAGGCTCTACCTGATTCCATCTCAAAGTTGAAAAATCTCAATGCATTGATACTTCATTATTGCGAAAAGTTAAGCTATTTGCCTTCGTTAGCGAAGCTCAGAGCACTGAGAAAGTTGGATCTTTTGGATACATATATTAAAGAGGTTCCTCATGGTATAGATATGTTAGAAAACCTCACATATCTTCGCCTTTGGTCAGAGAATCTAACAGAGCTACCTGTAGGAATATTGTCTAAGATTTCTCATCTCCAATGCTTAATAGTATGGGGGCTGCCTTTAACGGGAGAAGAAGTGGGCAAATTGAGGAAGCTTGAGATTCTTTCTTGTGATTTTCGTGACTTGCAAGAGTTTGAGATATATGGAAAGTCTATACAAGGTAAATGGCCAAGGAATTTCTATTTTGTAGTGGGATCATCTAATGTTATTGATTTTACTTTCGTGCGTCGTCTGTGGGTCCAAAATTTAAAGGAACTTCAAAAACAAGTAAGTTTTGTGAGGTGCGAGATGGAGAAAATAGATGATGTAGTTGTCCGAAATGAGCTTCTTACTTTAGGTATTAAGGAGTGTGATGATTTCAAATGTTTAAGCCATATTCCCTTACTTCATAAAGCAACTCAGTTTAAGAGATGTGAAATTAGGTTGTGTAGAGGGATAGAGTGTGTGATTGACTTGTCATTATCGTATTGCAACCCACTTCAGAACATTGAGGAGCTACAGCTTGAGCTGTTGTACAACTTGCATGAACTTGTGAGACAAGGAGTAGCGGTTGAATCTACATCTCATGCTCCAACACCACTTCCCATCTTCTCTTCTCTTAAAGTATTGACTTTGTGTTATTGTTCTGCGGTAAAGACATTGTTTTCACTTGAGCTGGTGCAAGACCTCCAAAACTTGGAGAAAATTGAAGTTCGGTGTTGTCAGAGAATGGAGAAAATAATAGCATCAGAAGAGGAAGAAAATCACAAAGGAGAATCAGGATCAACATTTATTCTTCCCAAATTAAAATCATTTTCCTTGGTTTCCTTACCAAATTTGCAAAGCATTTGTAGCCGTGGAGTTCTGATTCAAGCTGATTCTCTCCAATATCTTCAAATAACTGAATGTCTGGAACTAAAGAGGATCCCTTTGGCTCTTCCCCTGCTTGAAAATGGGCAACCATCTCTTCCTCCTTCTTTACAAGAAATCTACGTGTGGCCGAGTGAATGGTGGGAATCAGTGGAATGGGATCACCCTCAAGCGAAGCAAGTCCTTTCACCCTTTGTTTCTTATGGTCCTTACGGTGATGAGAATTGAGATGGAGAAGAGCTATTCCATGAATTAAATCAAGGTGATGATCTCTGGCTTCTTCTTAATCAAAACTGCAAACATTATCAGTTTCTTTTCATCCACATTCAGTTTTCATTCTTATTATTTGTTTCTCATTTGGCAATATTTCAAAGATTTGAGGTTTTTAATTTTATGAATGACAGCAAAAATAAATCCCACTTGGCTGATGGATTGCAAACGCCATTGGAATTAATGGAGCTTGGAATATTGGGACGTTTCTAAGTAGAGCTCTGCTACAACTACTGCAAAACGTTGGACGTTTCTTCATTGATGATCATTGATCATTGATAAATGAACTTAACTCAAAGCTTGTTTCTTTCTTTTCTACGTAATAATTTGGTAATTATGTTTTAAATTTTAAACTATGCCAAGTACGTAGTTAATTAATTTCTTGTTATATGAGATTGCTTGTCAATTTCCTGGATTATCATACTTTGGAATTATGATCCATTTTTCTATGTATGCTTTGGGAGGTTATTAATTAATATATATTTGTTTACTCATTATTGCTTCATACTGTTTTATTGAGGTTAATTTTTTAAAACACTAGTTTATTTTACACGTGCAACGATGATATAATATCTTGATATCATTATTTTAAATAAAAAATGTATTAAAAAAATTTTAAAAATTACTATTTCAATATAATAAAATATTTAACTTAAAGTATAATGCATATCTATAATTATTATATTAAATAATTAAATTAATTTAGTTTATTTAACTTTAATAAGTTATTCATATTAACCTAGATGGATTTAGATTAAATTAGTAAAAATTAAAAAATTTAATTGAATTTGAGAAATCTATTAGGTTTTAAGATATAAACTAGTGATGTGTTCTTCTTGATAGTGATCAAATGAATCCAAAAATATCAAACTTCGGCTTGGCTACAACTTTTTAAGGAGACCAGACAGAGGAGAACACAAATAGAGTGGTTGGAACTAATTACCAATGATATCATACATACCAGATAATACAAGAAGTGAGCCAAAAGAGTGCATTATCAACCCTCTATGACTGGAGATGAACTGAAATCATTGATGACATTAACCATAAAACCATTGATGTCGGTCCCATGGCAGGATCTGTTCCCTAAAACCATGAATGTTGATTAATGTCATAAATATTGTGCCATCAAACTTTTGCAGCATATTGATTCATTTTGTTCAAATTATGAGTAGGTAAGATTCTTAAGATTATGTTGCAGATCCAATATGTTACAATGATCTGAGCATCTAGTGAATACTTAAAATCTTCTGGTAATTAAATAGTTTCAAGTTGCTTTAAATCTCCAATTCAGTAGGTATTACTTTGCAAATATCAACCATGATAAACCTGTTGATCTGGTATTGTTCAGAACTTCAGATGCCTAAAACATGGGAGTAAAAGTGAGAATTTAATCTAAGACTTGAGAGAGCCTTCAAACTCAATCATGTACAACTAAAAGTTCTCTGCCAAAATAGGAATATTTTAGTGACAGATCAAGAAATTTTCGTTCCAACGATTTTATCATGGAAAAATGACAGAGAAATAACATGTTTAATGTGAAAGGGATATAAGGGTCCACTAAAAGAAACTTGAGGTTTTTCTCCCCTCCACAATTTTGCCTCCTTAAATGTGAAAATATGGACTTTTATCACTTCAAAGATGGCTTGAACAGGACTTTTTGGATCATCACCCTGGAAAGAATAAAGCATAAACTATTTTTTTTTCCAAGAAAATAGAAGTGAACGTGATTGCAAATGCTATAACTTGATGTTAATGCTGACCATTTCCTGGCTGAACATTTTTCACCAATAATCAATGCAAAGAAAAAGAAAAAAGGTTTGTTCAAGCCTCCCCATATCATTCCTGATATAAACATACAAAAAACATATAAAATAGTCTATAAAAGTGGCTAGGTAACAGGAAATTGCTGGTCAAGCTGTAGAACTTCCTTAGGGCTCCAGGGATATGCAATTTTTTTTGCCAACCAGGGACCACTTTTTGCCTGTTAAATGTCTTTGTTTTAATTATACAGGTAATGTCAATTTATAGTTAAGCAAAGGGAGACAGCTGGTCAAACTTTTATAACTTTGTAAACAAGCCAACAAAGCAAAAAACAAAAGGATTGAAACATTATGGAAGGGGGTGATGAAAGGGTGAGGGATCCTTGAAGCAAAAGCCAATTTTCCATTCTTGGGTGGGTCTTATCTCTTTTGGGAAAAAAATTATGAAGGATATATGATGATTTCTGATATGGAGGTTCCTGTGTTGTTCGAAGGGAAAAAAAAAACATGCTTTCTTTTCAGTATTTGGAAAGTTTGTTCTTGTTTTTGGAGGACCCCCAAAAAAAGGCCTTGGAAAAAAAAAATGACAAAGACCATCATAAAAAGTTATGGGCAAAAAATCAAATTTTCTCCTTTAAAAGGTGTGGATTCTGGAAGAATCAACATCTCCATCTAACTTTTTTTCATAGACTTGTGTTGTTAAAGCCTAATGAGATTATGGTGATAAAATATTGACTTTACTCCTATGTTTACTTTTTCTATTTTCAACTAAATGCTACCATATGGCCTATATATAGTTCAATAAACTACTTGATTCAAAATTTGACACTCTTTAAGCAGGATTTGTGGTGTTACCCAAAATTTACTCCTAAAGATTTTCTCAACACCAAAAAAATGCAATTAAAAAACATAATAATTAAATATTTTATGATAAAAAATTATTTACGAATATGTCCCATATATATCATCTCGTAAGACATAAATATCATTTCAAACTAGATAACCGAAAAAAGTTATAGATATTGAGATTTGAATATCAAATCTGTTAAAAATTATTTTTTAAGATTAATTATATGAACTAACTAAATTAAATTTCGGATTGACCATTAATTATGTTTATGGTTAGGTAAGAGAACACCAAAGACCAAAAACCATGTGAAAACTTGTTTAACTTTTTAAGACTAACATAAAAATATAGCTTGGTATGAATAATTATTATTATGGGTTGGACCATTGGACCATGCAAATATTTTTGTATCACCAAATGGATGACAGGGAGTTGGATTTTGTTGATTAAAAAAGGGTGACTTGGCTTCTCAATGGTGTTACAACTATGATGTCGATTTAGGACGTCAAAAGCCAACCATTTGTGAAAAATATACATTTTTAATCGAACAAAACTTTTGCACTTAAAACCCTGTAATTAAGCTTTGTTCATACCAAATGCTGCCAAGTGCCAACCAAATTGCAATAACATGCCAAAGAAAATTGCTCAAAAGCTTTTCATATTTATAGTTTCTAATTCAATCTTTCAATAAAAGGTGGCTGTCAAAACTTTTCTCAAGCAGCCTAAGTGATTTAAATGATTCAATTATAAAACGGTACTCTTAATATGATGGATGTTTTTTTTATCGAGTTCTCAAAATAGAATCTAAGACATTATTTGCACTAATTAATTAAAAAAGTCAAAGATTAAATATATTTACTATTATGTTAAATTTATTTATTTTTTATTATTATTAGACATTTTTCAATAAATAAAATCTTGAGTCAGAAATTATCGTGACACTTCAGCTAAGTTACAAATATACATTTTCTCAAATTTTGTTATTGAGAATTTCAAAATCTTTTCCGACGAATTTTAAGGATTTTTAAATTTTATTTTCGAATTCATCTCACAAAAACCAAACCTGATTAATAAGAAAAATAAACTCTTTTTTACCAACTTGATTACTTCTTGTAGATGATATCGAGACAGACAAATTTACTAATAGATCGAAGATTTTGATAAAAAAAATAAGTTTGTCCAAAGAAAATTTTTATTATTTGTTTTTGAAAAGTAAATATGATAATTTTGAATATATACGGCATACAATATGAATATAATATATATTAAATAAAAAAATAATATAATAAACATAAATATGATTAGTATAATATATTTAATATACGTATTATATTTATATTTATATTTAAAAAATTTAACATATTCAATAATATATATCATATTTATATTTATAGACAAAATAAACCACGAGGCATATTTGGATCAGCATGTGGCATGGGAGACGTCATCCCATTTTTTGTCACGCAGTCATTTGTTTGATTTGGCAAAGTCAAAATGGCCAGCCACAACTAGACCTAGACCTGCTTATGGTCGGATCAGGTCGCGGTCTATTTTCTTTAATTTTTTTGTTCAGGTTTGATTTTAGATCAGGTCGGTTCGATAGATCCGAATTTATTGTTCATCACATTAAAAAGATTTTTTTTATATTTTTTATATTTTTATAATTAAAATTAAATAAAATAATATTATTATAATAAAAAAAACTATTCCTAACCGGATTGAGTCGGTCCGGATAAAAAATATTCTATCCAAATCCGATTCAATACGGATCGGACCTGTTGAACCAAACGGATTACCCGATCCATAAGCAGGTCTAACCACCACCAATTAACACTTCTTTTGAATTTCATTCATTTTTTTTTTATTGGACACCAAATTCCATTAATCCTCTTAAAATATCCCCAAAAATGAAATAATAATCCAAATCTAAATCCAACGACCCTGATTTTATTTTTCCCCTTTTGCCATCCACCATTTTCACCGTATCCAATTAGAACACTGTCTATTTGTCCCCATATACTTGCACAAATATGTATATATTTTTTTAATTTTTTGTAGCAAAATCTTAAGTATTTTTTTTATACTAAAAGTGGACTAACTTATATTCAATTAAAAAGGATAATAACTACTAAAATGAACTAGAAACTTAATTCAATTTATTTATATAATCACTTTTAAAAATTGATATTCAGTAAGTTTAAAATTTAAATCTTAACATTTGCACTCTTTTTCTTTATTCTCATATGGTAACCTCTCTTATATCAATAAAAAGAATACTAATATCGAATATCATAAAATTTAAAGTTAATATTCATAAATTAACGAATTCATATACATTAATTTGTTGTACAGAAGATTATTTGAATTTAAATAATTTTTTACGATTTATATTTATTTCTTTTGAAGCATGGTTCGAATCTCTTTCCTTAAATTATCAACAAAAAAATAAAATATGCATAAAATAATTTTATATTTAAAATTCAAATTTTACAAAAACGAATTTACCTATCAACAATCATTGTCATAAAAACATTTTAAAAGTCATCTACCATACATTTATAACAAAAATATTGGGTATACCTAAAACTATCAAATCAAACCTTATAAAATAAATTAAATTAAATTGACCAACAAATTTATTAAAAGAAATTAAAAGAAAAGTAAAATATTAAATCTTCTAGATAAGTAGTAGTATGTAGTATTTTAATTTATCACCGACCAATGATGATCAGCGTGACAACAACATCTCATCATTAAATTAATATTATTTTTTAATCTCATTAAATAAATAATAATTGAAGTTGCCAAAGTTGATTTGAATCTAAAAAAATTTGTTCAATTCATTTGATTCTAGACTCAATCCGATTCAATTTATTTGTATGAAAATTCAATCCGATTTAATAAAAAAACTAACAACTCAAATTTATTTAATTTGAAATAAAAATATGCAAACTCAAATTAATTCAGTTTTGAATTTATTCAAATAGAACGATTTAAAAATATAATCCAAAATAATTTAAAATTAAATTTATTTTATTTTATTTTAAAATTCAATAATTTATATAAAAAATAATCTAAATCTAAAACCATATAAATTTTCTTCAATTTAAAATATCCTATCCAAAATATCAACTCAAACCCAATTCGACGCCACCAATTAACTACTCTACAAACAACCCCATTTAAAAACCTACTAGTCACAAAATTAGTAACTAATTAAAAAAAAAATTAGAAATTAAATTAAAAAAAAAAAAAAACTTTAAATTAAACCCACCGTGCAAGTGCAACTATAAATACAGCTTTTCGGCTCTCCCATTTTTCCTCATTCGTCAACGGTTTTTTTTAGATTTAAGAAAAACGCAAAAAGGAAATTAAGAAAAATAAAAAAGAGAATATTTTGGTCGTGATTTTTAGAGGAATTCATCCATGGCAACCAAAGTGTATATTGTGTATGTATTATAATTCTCTTTCCCTCTCTTTTTCTTTAATTTTTTAGATTTTTTTTTTGTGTGTAAAAAACTGTTGGTTTTGATCTTTCACTGGTTTTTAATTCGGTTGAGTTTGATTCGTGATTATTTTAATGTTTTTATCTTTCCTTTGATTTAATTTTTGAAATCAGTTTCTTTGCTATGATTTGACTCTGCAACTGTGTTTTTTTTTTTTTCCTGTACTTTTTAGCTTATAATTTAACAGAAAGTTTGGAATTTCAATTAATTTTACAATAATTGGAGTAAAAATTAGTTTTCTATCGTATAATTGGAATTTCAGGAGCGGGAAAAATACGATTTTTAATTGTTTGAGTTAAAAATTAATTTCCAGTTGGATACCGGGAAATGCAGTATCAATTTAGTTTTTTCTTTCTTTTATTTTCTGGCCGTTGATTTTTATAGTCAGTTAGTTGAGAAGCCAGTAGTTACAGATTATTTTTCATCTAATTTTTGTTGGTAATGTGATCAATGTAGCTATTTTATGAGGAATGATCAACAAGGTCTATTCTTAGATTAAAGTGTAGTGTTCAATTTGATTCTGGTTGTGTTTAATTGATACATTAGAAAAATGGGAAAAAAATATGAACTGATTAGAAAGTAAAAGAAAGGAAATGATCCTGTCAAGAACAGCTTTTTAGTCAGAAAACCATGAATTCTTAACTGGTTCAGTTTTTTTGCATAACTTATAAACCAAGATTTAATTTTTTTTTTCCCTTTGTTGACAATCTTACATGTATATAGATTTGGGTTGTTAACAAAGGCTGTGTTTTTTGTTCTGGTTGGAGATTTAGCTTTTAAAATCCTTATGCTATTTGGGTTTTTTTTTTTTTTTTTTAACGTGTTGTTAGTACCTGTTTTGAAGATGAAATTGTGTGTGCATTAACAAGGGATTTGTGTCTGACTGTCTGAGATGATTTGATAACTAAGACATATAACCCGTGTAAGGAACTTGTATTTGTTGAACAATAATATGGATGTAGGTTGTCGGTTTTAAGGGGGGTCTTTTTTTTATTCACCGACAAGTTTATGAGTTTTAGATGAATCAAGCATGAACCTCACAACTATTCCCTATATGTATGTCGAGTCAATATCAATGACGCAGTTGCTTCTGTCATCTTCTTTACTTGTTTGTTGTGACTTAATTGAAGAGAAAGGTTAAACAGGACTCAAGTGGAGCCAGCAATTTATCTTCTTTGGGGCCAGAGCAAGTTCTTAAGAAATTAAACATATCTGAATGGTAGTAATGGGTTAAGGACATTTAGTGAGTACCATATATGGGACTTACATTTGGTATGCTTATAGAATTACTATATTACTGTAGATTGTATGCACTTTGTAGACCTCTGGATGCTTTCGCTCTACGCTTACTATGTGCTCATCTGTTTTGTCAGAACTTGAAAGCAATGACATCTGTAGGTTTCCTGTGCAATTGACTTGAGATAAATTTCCTGGCATCATTTGCATGCAACTTCTGGCATCTAATTTTTTTATTGAAATAACTGAAATAATTCTCCCTTATAACAATGTATTATGTAAGGCATAGTATGTTCTTTGTTTTAGTGATTAGGTCAGGCCTATGGAATTATTATTGTTCACTAAATCTTCTAGTTTGATACTGGTTGGTTCATATTTTTGTTTTGCTATCAACTCGTAGTTTATGGCAGCATTCACCTTACAGCCCTCTGCCCTGTATTTTTGATAGATGAATCGTGATGTAAGGTAAGCTGGGTGAACGATAGTGGATGGTCGGGTTATCTGTTATAGCAGAGTTGTAATGAGAGATATTATTCTGATATTAGCAATATTTGGCATGCCATTACTGAGCAGGTTGCCCGGGTTAGAGCATGAAGAGGAAAAAGCTATTAGGAGAGTGATTTAAGTTGTATTACATATCCATTGCAGCAGATATTATCAGTTGGCTTGATGTTTATTTCTACTTCTGCTTGGGGCCTGTCAAATTAAACTTTCCTCTGACTGGGTGGGGACCATATCATTGCTGTGTAGCCTTGAGAAAGGCACTTCTTAACATGCATCCTTAAGTTTCTTATTTGACCCCTTATATAGGTCCCTTTTCCTATTTTTGGCTCTGCCACAAATTTATTGAGGTTTGATCTTCAAGCTCCCCACTCTTTGAGTCATAGATCTGCCCCTGGTTGATGGTTTAGTGTATCTCCATTTGTCCTCAAAATAGTTCTCAAAAGTTGTGGTTTTATGGGCTGGCACACTAAATCTTGAAATATGATGGGTTTCTTGTTTAATTGTTAAGTTGGCTTGCTGTATGATTTCAACTTAGACATCAACGCTTGCTGATTGGTGGTTGATTGTAACTTTTTTTTATCATGATTTCACCATTTGTAACATGTTGTGATTGGCAGATTGTCGTCTGACCTGAACTAAGTTGTCCAACGGTGTCTTAGATTCAGTTTAAACTTTCTGACCATACTATCTTATGATGAATTGATAGCCAAATGACTTCATTACCAGCCAAATTTTCATAACCATAATGTATAATATAATTTGTGAAACTGTTACCTTCCTTTTTATTACCTAAAAACATACATTTGATTTAGTTATGATAGTTCTTGAGTCTGGTTAAGTTCTTTTTATTATTATTATTTTCTTTAGAATCCTTTTCTTTTCTGTCAGCTTCAGTTATGCTTACCTCTTTTGCTAATATAATGAACTCTTTTGGTCAAAACTTCTTTTTTTTTTGGGATAAATTTTGATCTAATCTTCTCACTGCTATTACAGATACTATTCCATGTATGGACATGTACAAAAACTTGCGGAGGAGATAAAGAAAGGGGCTGCATCTGTTGAAGGTGTTGAAGCCAAATTATGGCAGGTAATAATGTGCACCATGCTGCTGTGGTTGAATAACCTGCTTTCTTTGGTAAATTGACTAGATGTCTGGTCACAATTCATTACCTATGCTTGGTCTCAACTGTTTCATTCTTAGCTGCAATATATATTTTGCCCAGCCTCCTTTTCTAATGCTTCTATTTTCCTCCATCGAGCTATTTTTTATTTAGTTAGTTTTTTTTTTTTAAATATTAAGACATTTTAATGTCTCTCTTTGAGAACCCTTGAACTTTTTCCGTTTAAGAAATCTTAGTCAGCTATCCTGTATCTAATTGTCCATTGGTTATTTGAACTTGTGGTTTTCTTGGTTTGCTTTTCTTTATTGATGAAATCATTTCAAATATGCTTAGTTTTTGCATTGCCTTCCTTGATTTGACTCATTGCATTTCATTTGTTTAACCAAGTTTTGCAAAGTCCAGCTGTTGCAAATTTATATAGATAAGTGATTATGTTTGGTTTAACTAGTTGTTCTTGGCTCATTAGAAGGCAAGGGCTTTCCAAGGCTATGTTACTCGGACTCGGGTGTGAGTGTTGGATACGGGTATCTGTCCGACACGGGTATGTTTGATTTATTCTAAGTTTTTCCATGTATTTGGAGGGTCTTTGGGAGATCATATCTCCATACCTATGTCCCAAGGTATATATGTCGGACACGGGTGTCGGATACATGTACTTCAAGAAAAATAAAGAGTCGGAGTAACATAGTTCCAAGGTTATTTATTAGACAACATTTGTAGAATTGATAGAGTAAATTAAGTAATTGTGGTATACTTGTGGTATAGGTCCCTGAGACTCTATCAGAAGAGGTTCTTGGAAAGATGAGTGCACCACCGAAAAGTGATGTACCGGTTATTACACCCAATGATCTTGCTGAGGCTGATGGGTTTATTTTTGGTTTCCCAACAAGATTCGGAATGATGTCTGCTCAATTCAAAGCATTTCTGGATGCAACTGGAGGTCTATGGAGAACTCAGCAACTTGCAGGAAAACCTGCTGGGATCTTCTATAGCACTGGATCTCAGGGCGGCGGACAAGAGACTACAGCGTAAGTTCTTATATCGAAATCATATAATAGACTTACGACACCGAAACTTAAATTGGAACGATGAAAACCTAACTTGTATCTGAATCTTTTTCGAATTAATCACAGGTTGACTGCAATCACTCAGCTTGTTCACCATGGGATGATATTTGTTCCCATCGGATACACCTTTGGTGCTGGCATGTTTGAGATGGAGCAAGTGAAAGGTGGAAGTCCGTATGGTGCCGGAACCTATGCTGGGGATGGATCAAGAATGCCATCCGAACTCGAGTTGGCACAAGCTTTCCACCAAGGGAAGTACATTGCCGGCATCACAAAGAAACTCAAGGCAGGTGCCTAATTTCAATTTACTACAAAAAAAATCACAATTTGTCCTTTCATTTTTCCCCCCCTCTCCTCTCTAGAATTTCAATTCCCTATATTCCACAAGTTTGCGAAACAATAATTCTTCATGTATTGAGTATATGCTTGTATGTGTGTTACACCTTACATTTGTTTTGATTAATGGCAAAGTTTGCTCATTTTTCTGTACTATTACTCGTCCGGCGCGACAGTTCTTAAATGTAATTCGGATTTTTGCACTGTTCAATCCATTAGCAATTTGATGAAACTGACAGAAATGCAAGGTATCATCTTCCAACTCTTGTGGAGGAAAAGAAATATTGTAGGCTTAAGAAAAATATCAAATGCCTAAACTGTAGGTAACTGAGGCTTGTTTCAGACCTTCAGTTTGGAACTGTAAGGTTATATATTCCCCCCACTTTCCAGGCTATGAATAGTGGATGCCTTTTTTTGTGGACCCTATTCTAAATGGCAGGGGATATTTTTTAAGAGCAAAACGATAGACAAGTCTTACCAAATTTCGTGCATTTTAAACCTAAATATCGACCTAACATTTTCTTTCTGCTTGAGAAATATCGAAATTTGAACTTGATGAATTATAGGTAGATCTGTCAATTGATCGGACTATTCATCGGATTTGGGATAGTTTTTAGTAATCTGAACCAGTCCAATCTGATTCGAATTATTGTTTAAATAATAAAACATATTTTTTATTTAAATTTAATTATAAAAAATATAAAAATATTAATATAAAAATAGTTTTTAATATTTTAATATATTTTAAGTAATAAAACGAGTTTTTGAATTCGATCCGACTCAAGCCAAACCTGAGCAAGCAAAAGAAACTTTATTCGAGGTTCCATGCACAACTCTACTTGTAAGAACCTACTATTTAGGTGTATATGAAGATACAAATTATACATTTGATCAGCTTCATCCTACAATATCTAATTTAGCATGACAATTTTTATTTTATGTTTTAGAAAAGGGGATTCGAACTCTGTTCATGAGTAGGAGGAAACATGCACCAATCAACCGAGCCAAAAGCTCGGGTGCCACGACAATTTTTTTTATTTATTATTATTATTATTATTAAATTATTATTTTACCATGGTTGAGTTACATAACGTGAGTATTTTTCTGGTCTTGTAAATCTTCTATTCTTGGTGAAGGTAAGATGAGAGTATTTTTCTCATGTTCTCGTAAGATTTTCTCATTTTTGGTAAAAATCGGATTTGATTGTAGGTTCTCTCATTATAATTATCAAAATATTAAAATTATCAAGTAAACTGTCAGCCAAATCCTTAGAAAACAACAGATCTTAGAAAGATTTAGCTTTCCACTCGAGGGTAATAATAGACTAACAAAACGTGCTTAGCCTAATGCTGTTTTGCTTTTATATGTTTATGCTTTATAATTATTAGTAAGAATTCTTTTTTATACTGAAATTAATTTTTTTTTTAATTCCATAAGTAAGGTTAAAGACTGCCACATATTTTTTTAATTATTTTTTTAATTTTTAATATATCCAAAAAAATATGTCATCTTATTAACTGTCTGTGAAATCTAAAAATTCTAATGATGGTGTACAATACAAGATAATTTTTTTATTAATAAATATTCATCAGTAATTTTTAGCTAAAAGTGAAGCATTATTATTGGAATATATCCAAGTTATTTGACTCTTGACAAATAACCCATTGCAGTTTTTTTTTTTTGGGGGGTGGGAATGGGATTCACCAAGGGGTTAAAAAAAAAAAAAAAAGTAAAAAAGTTATGGAATTTTATAACAAAAACATTCCAGGCTTTAATGATATTTCTAGATTCCAAGTTTTGCTTATTATTCTCATCTGAACCAATTGGGATAACATTCTTGTGTTAGGAAATGCCTAATTATCATTATGTTTCAGCATTGGATGACATATCTAGGCTAGGGGAACTTTGAAGACAAGTTTCTTTCCAATGAGTGAAATCATATTAGAGGAAACAAATTAAATATCTTCCAAATAAGATCCAAATGATGGGCTTAACATAGAAGATTTTAGATTTAAGTGGCATATATAGTCATGAAAAATAAATTAATGATGGTTGTAAGATATATTTGGGAAATATTAAACAGTGTTTAGTTAATGATACTGATTAAATTAATATTTATATAAAAAATATAATTAATGCATTATTTTTTTAAAATTCAATAAAAATAATATATTAAATACAAAAAAATTTAATAATTTTTAACCTATGTCTATAAATATCCGTTATCTGGAATTCCGGACCATATATATAGGATTAACATGTCATATGCCCTAAAACAAATTTTGGACAGCTAAAATCCAGAATGCTTGGAATTGAATTTTGATGGTGGGGCTTATATTTTCTATCTCCTCTTTCTCTGTCTGTCATCAAGTGGATATCTAGCTATGCCTATATAGGGAACTCATTACAAATTAATACAGATTATATGATTCTGAATCAAAGAGTAGAGTGGATCATGAAAAAGCCTTTTACAAAAATAAGCATGTTATTTCTTTTTAAAGCATAACTGAGGAATTAACTTACATCAGGAGTCAAATTAAAAACGAAAAAATAAAAAAAAAACCCATAATTGTCTTCAGTTTCCTTCACTTGTCTATCCATTTTTTAAGAAAATAAGGATTCTATATTTATTTAAATGTTGATTTGTTTATTATATCTCAGCAAATATTATAATTATATAAACTTGACTAAAAACTATTTCCACCGAGTCTTCAACTGCATGAAGAACATGTCCAAGTGTGATACAATCCCATTACAATTAAATTAAGTCATGTCAATATTTCATGATAATTCTTACCAAATTAAATACCTAAAATTAAAAATCTATAAAATTATGCTGTTAGGCAAGAAATGCCCCTAAGAGAAAATTACCAACATCAGAAAAAGAAGTTATTCCTTTGATATAAAAAGAAGTTACCAACGTCAGAAAAAATACCAGGAAAAAAATAAAAATAATTGGGATATAGTAGCACAACAATGATCAATGCCTAGATGCTTTCATTTTGGTACATTCATATTATTATTATTATTCACTAAAGTTAATGTTAGTTGAGAAATTTAATTTTCAACTTTATAAAGTGAAATTGATCATCAGAGAGTACTGATCCCAAAGCACTTATAAGATATGTTTTACAATGCTCTTTTTTTAGCCAATGGGTACAAAAGTTTCAGGCCAACTAAAGTACGAGTAAAGAAATATATACCAATTTAATTGGTTTTTGAGATTAAAGATTTTTCACTTTCTTAATGTATTTTATTCTTTACTTTGAAGAAAAAGAAAGAGAGAGAGAAAAGAGGATTATTAGATTGTAGAATCTCGTAAAGCTCTTCATGATTAGTCTGTTATATATATATATATATATATATATATATATATATATATATATGTCAAGCTTTTCTTCTCTTTTTTCTGATAAATGGTAGGGTTTTCTTGGAAATTTTGAATTAGCTATGTTATAATCATGAGGTAACCCAAGCTTTTTTCTCAAGCTATAGAAATCAAAATACACCCAATTAATAGCCAAATAATTACCAAATTCTAACAATTTTTACAATGGTGTCAACTAACTTAGTTGTTATGATTAATTCTTTACCTATAATTTCCAAATAGCTTATAAATAATATTAATCAAGTTTGGAAACATGGTAGAAAAGGATTCTCATCGCACTAAAATGTTATTTTGTCACTGAACTCCAGCCTGGGAGGAAGAGATATATGCATGAATAATCTTAAAATATTTCCCATAAAAATTAAATGGCAAAAGAAGTCTACAATCTTTGTAAATCATCCACATATGTAATAGATCTATTAATCATTTTGTCAATGTTAAAATATCCTCATTTGCTTAAATTAATCCAAGTAAAACAAAAGAAAGATAACACTAGCATAGTACTAAAAAAAAGGGTCTTTATTTTATTCTCATTAAATGAAATCTATCTTTTACAATAATTGATGAAATATAACTTAATTGATAACCATCATATTTGGTTTCTAAAACATGAATTTAAATGGTTCTATTCAAATTTTTATAGTAAATATACATAATTATATATGATTTTGATATGATATAATTAGTCATATACACAACTTTTTCCAAATAAACTTAATAAAACTTTAATGAAGACCATATATAAATCTAGGATTTTTCAAAGGTCTCTATTGAAGGGGTTAAAAAACTTATGGACAAATAACAGTATTATTTCAAAAATAAAAAAAGTTTTTTTGGTTGGATTTTGTAATTTTAAACACAATACGAAAATAATAATATAAATACGATATATTTAATAACCACGAAGACAATGCAATAAACATTATATGATATGTTTAAACACGATTAACACGACATATTTAATATGTGTATCATATTCGTATTTAAAATTTTGACACATTTAATAATTTATAGTATATATATTTATATAATTAATATAAAAAAATAAAACATAACACATATACACGAATTAATAGATTTTTTTCATCTTTTACCTTCCAATAGAAGCTCCTCAATATGACCACTCAATTGGAAAGCACAAAAGCATGACTGGTAGCATTTTTACATACATTCATCCAATTCTATATATATTTTATTTATCATATGACATATATTGATGCTATTACTGTATTATATTATAAAATTAAAAAAAAAAAGAAAAAAAAAAAGCCTGAAAGGAGGAGCTGGAGTGGGTCACCTTGTGACTTCCACTAACATATTCCAAAAAAAAAATAATAACAGAATTAAAAGTGAGATTTCCAATCAAATGACATATCCCCACACTCACTTCTTTCTCAATTCAAGAATTCAATTATTCTTTTCATTTTTTTCTCTCTTAAATTAAAGATAATAGTGCCAGCTTTATTTACAATTTTTTTTTTATTATTTCCTTCTTTCCTGCTTCTAACCTGACCAGCTACTAATTTGACAACAATTTTTTTTCTTTCTAAATTAATGTTGAAAATTGTTCCTAAAATCAGCAACTGTTCTTTAATTCTCAATATTCCTAATCCAATAACCTGATCATAATAATTATTCTTAAATTATTAAAACAAATTAATATGTTTCCCAATGGTCCCCTACAGTGCATGCCCAAATCCTTGCATCATTTTGCCTGTTGTTGGCCCTTGCTAATGCCCCTCTTAGCCTCTTCTTTGAAGAGTCTTTTCCTTTTCAGTTCTTTCCCTTTCTCCCAATTTTCTGATCTTCATATTTTTCTTCATTTTCCATCTTGGATTAGACATTTAAATGTGGGCTTCTTTCCCTTTTTGTTCCTTTCAATTTTTTATCCTTATCATCCCCTAAAAACTTGTCTAGGGTTTTTCCTGATATAATAAGAACATACACTAGTTGTAGAGAATCTGTTCCATTTCCATCTATGCCCTTTTTTTTCCCACCATTTCTTTTCCTTTCTACCTGAATGTTCCTCCAAATGATGGTGTCCAGAAATCCACAGTCGATTCATGTGTCACCGGAAACGTGCTGGAGACCGGTACCAGGCATAGTCCCCGGCTTCTTAGATCTTGTTTAGCCCCTTCAGGGTCCTTGGACTTCTCAGAATTCTGCATTAATGAAAAAAAAAATGCTTAATCAAGTATGAACAAGGATTGAAATTGCAGTTGCTGGATGCATTTTCAGTCTATCGTAGTTACAGACATATCAAATTATAACGTAATCAATTGCGGTGAATATCGAAAATACATATCGAGCAGTGGAAAGAATTTAAATCGTAAAATAACGATCATA
This sequence comes from Fremontodendron californicum, assembly GCA_030761205.1. NCBI lineage: Eukaryota > Viridiplantae > Streptophyta > Magnoliopsida > Malvales > Malvaceae > Fremontodendron > Fremontodendron californicum. The sequence continues at coordinate 2,169,114 of JAULJL010000030.1, read as the reverse complement.
AAATCATGTTACGGTTGCTATTTAAATTCATGTTATGAACTATATATAAATATAGCAAGAGAGAGAGAAAATATTGTATGACTACCTGCTGATGATGTAGTGTGGCAGCTCCATTTTTCATGTACGGGGTACTTAAAACCTGATAGTATATAATAAAGAAAAAGAGAAAAACCCTGATCAGAACACTGTTAATATTTTATGTTTTGATTCTGTATATGGAATTATTACTAGGTGTTCATTGAACTTACATTGACTTGTTCATGGAGGAATTTAATGTATTCAATGGCTTCAGAGAGCACCGAGGCTGTATCAGTCTACATATAATTAAAAAAACAACAATTATAAACTTTCATGAAATTCGAATCAAAATGGTTTCTATGAAGTCTGATGAACACTATACTATTTAAGAAAGTAAAGCACAAAAAAAAAAAAAAAAAAAAGATGATTAGAGAAAACTCACTTTTCCGAAAGGTGAAACCAATTGTTGGAGTGCAGTAATTCTGTCCCCCATCTTCTCTTTTCTTACCTATGATCAAAGCTATAGAAATTCTCATCTATATTTCTATCGAATTGGAAAACAAAAAAAAAAAAGGAAAATTTCAAAGAAATCAAATCCCTGTTGTCAAAAGCTGTATCAAACCGATTGTACCTTAAAAGCTGGCAAAGTTGATGGGGTTTCATTTCGAGGCCTTTTAGATTCGTTTCCACTTTTCTTCACCAAAGTGCTTGAGTCCCGAACTTCGGATATATTCTGCAGACATAAATAAAAATTTTAATAACAAAATATTCCAAACCCTAATCTAGAAAAAGTGGTAGTAAAAGATAATTGAAACAAAGAGTATATTTTTACCTTTGTTTTTTCATCGAAATTTCCAGTTGGAAATTGGGTTTGCAATGATGGGAAAAACCCAGGCCTAACATGATCAGTCATGGAAGCTGCTGCAGTAGATGGATTCCAAAAAGGAGCATTGTTTGAGAAATGTAACTGACCATGGAGTTGATTTTGTTGTTGTTGTTTTGGAGGTGAATTTCTTAAGAATCGAGGAACTTTATTAGACCAAGAATTAGGCAACAATTGATCATTAGTGTTCATCATTCCATAACTTGTAGCTGTAGCTGCAGCTGCCCCATATTGATAATTGATTATTGAACGATTCTCATAAGAAGATTGTTGTTGTGCTTGATTTTCTGACGACCCCAATAGCCCTTGCAAAATTGTTGAAGGATTCCCATATAAAGCTGTTGAATCCATCTGGAAACTAGAATTTAAACCCTGGCAATTAGTCACTGTACTATCACTACAACTTCCATGGGGATCACTAAACTGTGATTGATGATCAAGTGAAAATCCTCTGCTGATTTGCTTAAATTCATTGAAAGAAGACATTTTGTCTCTCCACTGCACATGAGCTGAGGATCCAATATTAATCCCACCTGTTTCTTGCTGATAGTTTGCATTTGAAGTATTCAAATTATGATCATCTTGAAGCATGGATCGAAAACTACTCTCACTCTTATCCCCACGGCTGTTAAATCACAACAAAAACTTTTTAATCAAAAACTTCTAAATATCAAAGAATATATATACTCAATATAAAGGAATTAATCAGTACTTACAGAAAAGCTTGGTTCCAATCCATAGCTTGAGAAGAAAGTCCTAAACCCATCATATGTAAATCACCAGGGGGATGATTATCAGGTCCAACTTGAAGCTTTGGGTTATCCTGAAAAACAACTGAACCAGAATCCATTGAAGACCTTGCCGCCATTTCATTTGCCCAACCAAAGCTTCCCAAGCTATTATTTAGCCCAGAAGATGAAGATGAAGAAGAAGAAGAAGAACCAGCTGTTCTGGATGAATCCCACCAGTTTGTTCCAGTATTAAACTCATCTGCCATGGCTGAAAAACTCAGCTGCTGCCTTATAGTTGCTATTGTGAATTACTTGTTTGATGGATTGTTTGGGGAGGTTTTTATGGTTGCATAAAATGATAGAACACGATTTTGCTGCATCTCGTGTGTATATATATATATACAAAGCAGCCAAAGGATTAAACAGCTTAATTGGAAGTACTAGAGAGAAAGAAGTAACCAGAATGTGGTTGACATTTCAGAGGGTGATAAGACAAGGGGAAAGGTCATTTTGAAATTGAATTTTTTTTTTTTTTTTTTTTTTGTTCTAGATTTTAATATTTTAGATGCTTTTTAACTCTGTTAAAGTTGAAAATTGAATTTTATTTTTTAAGTATGTTTTACAGTCTTGTATTTTTATATAATTTTTGGTGTTCTATATTTTTTTTAATATATATTTCATTGCTTTATAATCTTTTGATTTGAGGAATATATTTTTGTAACTATTACCAGAAAAAATAAAGTATATGTAGGGTCTGCTTTGCCCAATTAATTTGCCAAAGATGGCTTCTAAAGGAATGTGAAGCTGAGCCAATCACATAAACCAAGAATTTGATTTTAAACAATAGTAGTATTTAATTTTTTTTTTTTAAATATTACTGTTATATGATCTTATAACTTATACTAAAATTTAAAATTGATTTTAGTAATTGTTGATAGATAATAATCACAATTTATATATATATATATACAAATATATATATACATATGTTTAACCTTCCACTTTGGGTTATTTTTTAGAATATTTCAAACTTTTCAAAAAAAAATTAAAAATGGTGTTCATATCTTCTTTATTTTTCCTATACAACTACCAAAAAAATTTCCTGATGAAATGATCATAACTGATCATGATTTAATTCTTGTGGATTAAGACCTAAGGTGCCCTGGTATTTGTTGTAGTCTCATCAAAGTTGACATCAATTTGTTTTTAGCTACCATTCAAGCTAATAGTCATATATAGTACCAAAAATACTAATTAGAAGTTAAATTCAAATTCCCAAAACCAAAAAAAAAAAAAAATTAATATATTGGCTAGATTAAAACAGCATATGCACAAACAAACCAATCAAATCATGTATATATATATAGCATGTATTTTCTTTTTATTTAAACAAAAGAGGCGGCAACTTGAAATAAGAAAAGGGGTTGTAAATGTTGAAATTCGATTCTCAAATCTGCTGAATGTCACCTTTTAAAAGTGACTACATGAACCAATTGGGCTAAATCTCGAGTTCAACATGTATTTTCACTATCATTGCCTAAACTAAAACCCATTCTTGTTGAATTTGTAGATATAATAAATTTGTCTTAATTTATAATTCAAACAAATGAAAATTAGATGAGTAGTTATTATCTAAGCCAAACTTGATTCGTGTCTTGAGATTGTAGGATCAAATCTCATAAGTGCAACAAATAAAGTGAGTTAATTAGAACTTAGCTACACTTATACTTTTAGTTAAAATAATTAAGATTTGACTATCATAAGTTATAATCTTTTTCTTGCATTAGTTTTTCTTGCAAAATGATATATATATATATATATATATATATTTTGAGTGTTATGAGTGTATATATATATATATATATTTGTATTTATATAATAATATTTAGAGGAAAAAAGTAAAGAAATGAAGATTCGCTTGTTTCGCAAAAAATAAATTTTGAAAAATAAATTTTATATTTATCGGTGTTTATTTTGCGGTAAATAATTTGATCAACGAAAAATGAACATTGAGTCAACGAAAAAGTACCTTTTTTTGTGACAAAAATCTTGTGTTTTTCAAAAGCGTAAAACATTTTTCGAAAGTTGAAGCAAAGAAAAATAATAGATCTCTAAGTATAGAAATCGATCTTCTTGTATAGAAGTTGAAGCAAAAAAAAAAAAAAAGATTGATCCCTACGTATAGGAATCAATCATCTAAGAATAGAAGCTGAAATAAAGCAAAAAGTATCGACTCCGTAAGTGTAGTGATAGATTTTTTTTATATCAATGTAGATTTTTCGAAAAAATAATGAAATAACTAAAAATATTTTACATAAGATCATCCAAATAACAAAAAAATATAAACTTTAAAAAAAAAAAGTTTATTTTCTAAACATAATTTTTGAGAGTTATTTTTCGCAAAACAAATTTAATCGAAAATTGAGTAAGTGGTAGTTGAAAGGCGACAAGAGAAAAGAAGATGAAAGACAAGAGAAGAGAAGAGAAGACTAAAAGAAGACTACTACTTCTACTATTAACTTTTAAATTTTGTTAACAAGTGCTCTAAAAACACTTTTTAAAATTATTATTTATAATATTTTCATTGAATACATTAAAAATGATAAATAAAATTATCAATTATTATATTTAATACAATATTATTACTATAAATAATAGATTTTGCTAACAAGTGTCCTAAGGACACTCGTTAAGGTTACTATATGTTATAATATCTTTATCTAATGTATTGAAAATGATGAATAAAGTTATCAACTTTTGCAATTAATACAATACTATTACTATAAATAGTATATTAGCTAACCTTAAAAAGTGTCCTAAGGGCACTCGTTAACAACACCCATAAATAATATATAGATTTTACTAACGAGTGCCCTTAACGCACTTTTTAAAATTACTAGATATAGTAATATATTTATTCAATGCATTGTGATGAATAAAGTTATCAATTTTTACATTTAATACAATAACATTATTATAAATAATATATTAATTAATCTTAAAAAATATCTCATTAATAAAATTTATAATATATTAATTAATTTTAAAAAATATCTTCCGATCACTTAGCAAAACCTATTAATCTTGAATATTACAAAGCGTACGTCATTTTCCCTTCATATGACCTTTGAAAAAACTAAAAGTCAACGAGTGGGGTCCACGCGGCGTGCGCGCGTGCAAGGACACTTGGACCCACACACACTCTCTCTCTCTCTCTCAGAGTCAGAGCCCCGAAAATGACCATTTTTATTCTTCCCTTCTCCTTCCTAATCATTTGCGCCCTTTACAATTGTCTTGTTTACATTACACGTACCCATCAATTCTTCCTTGTTCTTTTTTGCTTTTTATTATTCACAACAAATATTAGTAATCTCTCCATTTCATAAAATATTGTTCAAAGATAATATCTCGTTTGAAAATTTTTAAAATAAAATTCTCATTTTCCTTTATTATTCTTGATTACCAATCACTTACTTTCTTCACTTTTTTAAAATCCAGTAATTTTATAAAAAAAATATTTAAAAAGGTTAATTAATTATTATATTTAATATATTATTTTTATGAAATTCAAAAAAAAAAAAATTTATTAATTATATATTTTTTAAAATATCATTTTAACCAGTATCATTAAATATTGGATAACATTTCTCTATTTAAAATTAAACTTAAATTTTCTTCAATTTTGTGTAAAATCAAAAAAAAAAAAAAGTATTACACGACCATTTGATGTAAATTTATTGTTTAATACTTAAACATTTTTAGAGTAGATAAGTAAAATTCACAAGAATAGATAATTAAAATCATATAATTGGTCTAAACAAACTCTTTCTTAATATTTGATATATGTGTATAATAGTCCTAAGAAGTCTCCCACGTTATTTTGCAAGTTGTTAGTGGCCTAAATATTTTTCTTATAGTAATAAATTTGAATCATTTTGGTTATCACATGTTTAGATAGACTTTTATTGCTTTATTTTTTTTTCTACCAATAAATAAAACCTTTTATTTGAAGAATTTTTATAAAGAGATTCATTCCTATTTGAAAGAACCTGTTGAAATCCCATAGACCCCTTTGCTTTCTTTTTGATAGATATTGGTTGAAAATTAACTTAGAAAGACAACTAGCAGCCACTTTGAATTTGAACACACAAAAAATCAACTGTTTCACTAGCTAGCATGTGCTATTTTTCTTCCATTGGTCACAATCAACATATTAGATCCTCAAAATCATTTGTTTTGGTGAATTTGAAAAAAAAAAAAAAAATCATTTGTTACACCTCAAATTCATGCAATAAACATGAAATTTGCAAATCCTATGCCCAAAAAATCTATAAAATATATATCTAGGAAAGTATAATATCACACGCTTGTAACAGATAATGACCACAGGACACACATACGTAAATACGAGTATATACAAAAACTAATACACATGCATATACACGAGCATCTATGCACACACATACACGAATATGTCAAAAAAAAAACTAATTACGTTAATAACGGATACACAAGTTTTTTGCAAGGGCTATTGGAAAGTGTAAATATTGCTCTAACATGCAGGTTTCATACAGTATTTAAGTGTAAATTATGCCTTCCGTCCAATAAATTTTGTACCTATTCATTTCAAATAAGATTTTTTTTTTTTGAAAAGCAAGTAAGGTGGAGCGTATAATTTTGGTAAATACTTGCTCCGTCCCATCCGCCTTTTAAAAGTATCATTTTCTCCCTTGAGATATTTTATATTTTTCTTTATATCTTAAAAATATATATGTATACTATATATAATAAAGAATTATATATTAAAATTATATTCATGAATAAATTATAATATATATTTTTTACAATGTTAATAAAAGTGAGGCGTAATAAGATGGAGCGATTATAAATGTAACCGATATTCATTAAAACGAGATGATAATAATATTTCAACATCTATACACTAACGAGACGGAAATAGATAAAATAATTCTCGTCTCGTCCTACTCTATTGTCATACCTAACTTGGTGTATTTTGGTGGCAGACTGTCATTTTCAAATACTGAATTTGTGTTTGCCATTAAATTGTACAATGTTTCAAAGTGACAGAATTTCATACCTCAATCTTGGTTTTGTTTTGGTTGCTTTCACATTTCCCCTACTCCTTTTTATGCGTTCTTACCAACTACCAAAAAAAAAAAGGAATGCTGAGAATATTAACAAAATTATATTGATGTAATTATATTTCTAAATCAACAGAATATTGAATTAATTATTTTCAAAAATTATTATATATGTACCCATACCCTTTTTCATCAAGGGAGAAAATGTTTTCAGCTATTTAATTTCAATTTTATTTAATTACATTAATCTTATATTCTTTCTTGTTTAACTTTTAACAATTGAAAATAATTATAATGTATCTTTATTTATAAGAAAATAAAAAATATATACTAAGCATTTACTTATATGTAGTATACCAAACAACATTTATATCATAAATTCAATACTTAAAATTTTCAGAATTAAAAATTTCGTACTTAAATTTTCAATGTTGAATTTACTCAATTTATCAAACAATACTTATAAAAATGATAGATAAGCAATGAATTATCCGAAAAATGACACTCTTTAAAATTAATTAATATACTATTTATAATAATAATAATATTATATTAAATATAATAATTGATAATTTTTTAATATATTAATAAAAAATATTATTATGTATAATAACTTTAAAAATGTTGTTTGGATAATAGACCTGCTCAAGGTTCAGGCTACCTGTCCAAGCCCAAATGCCCACTCATATTTTGAAGGGTTTGGACAAAAATTTTATGCCTGAAATATGGGCTTGGGTAAAAAAAAAATGAGGTCCGTTTAGAAAATGGGTCGAGCATTGGCTCCAACTATCAAGGCCCGAGCCCGAGCTCGGCCCGACCAGCCCATTTTTCATTTATATAATATTTATTTTTATATTTATATATATTATATAATTTATATCATATAAAAATAAATATATATAATATTATAGTGTAAATATTTAAAAATATGTTAAGTTATCTATATTTTAAAACTTAATAAAAAAGATAAAATTACTAAAATTAAATAATAAAAAAAATATTTGCTTAATTTTTTTTTTTTATAAATATGGACGAGTATGAATGAACTTAGGCTACTCATTTACAAATATGGGTTAGCTTGAAAAGAATTTAAAATTTATATTTCGGATCAAACTAAACTTGAACAAATATATATAATATTAATATTATATATAAACCCGATCCAAACTTGATCCGACCCAAAAGCATTTCTAGTAGATAACTCTGAAAATGTGAGATAATGCTAATATGATGTCAGATTGGTGTAAGCTGAGGGTGTGCTAACAGACAAAATGAAAAGACTTTCACCAATAAATTTGACACAAAGTACCCCCTTGCATAAGAAAGAGAGAGAAATAAAGGGGGGACAAGCCACACGAGTGAATGAAGGACTAAAGAGTGCGACTCTCCTCAGGTGCAAAGCTGACTTTTGTGGGGTCTTCTTAATCTTTATTAATGAGTCATATTCAGAGTGAATATACACAAAACAAAACCAAATACTACCTCTAATTAGATCTCTTCGCATGTCAAATTATTCATCCGATTCAATAAAATTGATCCGTATTAAATTGGATATAAAATAAAATTATTTTAATTTTAATTGAATTGATTCAATTTGATTTAAATTATTATTTAATTAATAAAAATATTTTTATTTAAATTTAATTATAAAATATATAAAAATTAATTTTTTATTGTTTAATATATTTTAAATAATAAAATTAATTTTTGGATTGAAGGATCAGATCTAATCAAATTTGAATAATTAATTTTTTTATTATTATTATTCAAATTTGATTGACTCAACTCATAAATATCTCAATTCTCGGTTTTGTTTTATAGTCCATGTGATTTTGTCAATCCCAAAAAAGTAAAAATAAAAATCTCATTCTTTTTTTTTTTTTTTGATAATTGGGTAAGGGGAGGGGTTGCTTGGGTTTGAATCCAAGACTTCATGCCCCCAAGACTCTTGGCCACTCAGCCAAGAGCTTGTTGGCTAAAAATCTCATTCTTACAAATATTATCATGTTGAAATTTATAAAAAGTTATGACACGCGCGATTATTTTTAAAAATCTATCAATTTTTTCAAGTCAACCCATGATAAAGATGTCAAAGAAATAAAATAAAATAAGGAGCCACCGCGTATATATATATATATATATATATATATATATATATATATATATATATTTTATCATGATGGATAGGCTTAATTCTTTCTATCATGCTATTATACTAATAGTACTAAAATTTAGGTAGCTACATAAAATTGAAACTTGAAAGGGATTTAAAGGTTAATAAAGTGGAACATTATGTCAAAGCTATCACTATAATATATATGAGAAATTCTATACATTATAAGTTGAGTTTTTAAATTTTATAAGTAGGATTAATAAAATGATATATATTCTTAAGATGTAATTAAAAATTAATTTAAAAAATGAGACATGTGACAATCTCTTAATCCGTTGATAAAATTAAAAAGTTTCGATGGTAATATATTGAAAACGAATTATATATATATATATATATAGTTTGATGTGATTGATTCATGCTAGAGAGACTATCTGTTTGCTAAGTCATAAGTCAATAAATTCTAAAACCATTTTAAAAGTAGTCAACTGATATAATTTTGGTGATTGACTTATGTAAAGGGTTGAAACCAGCATATATGAGCAAATTTAGTGGTTTAGATTCTTGGCTTTGGGGCTTTGATTTAACCACTTGAAATTTCTTTGAAAAATGAATGACTCTAGCCCTCTATTGATCTTTGTATAGTTTCCATTAAAAAAAAAACATTGATGAATTTGGTTTCAGCATTTGCATCAAAATTAATTTGACAACAATTTATAGAATTATAATAAGGTTAGAATTTGTAGCTTAACCCAATTGATTTATCTAGCAAATTTAGTTTGAATCTCGCGTTTGCAATCTCAGAATTAATTTGACAATAATATATAGAATTATAATAAGGTTAGAACCCGGAACTTAACCTAATTGATTCATGTAACCATCTTTAAGAGGTGGCATCCAACAAGTCTGGAGTTCGAATCTCAACATTTATAACTCTTTTTTCTATCCTCAAGTTACGGCTTTTTAAAATATATATATATATAATAAGGTTATGAATTTGAATATAACCCAAATGTTTAGCATATATGATTTTTTTTATATAATACAGTGTCATGGATATCTCTAGACTTAATCTCCTTTTCATACGAAATTAAAGACGAATTCTCCCATATTAATATGATGCATTCGGGATTTTACTTCAAAATACTCCCACAAAAGTCAAACCCTAGTTGATAAAGAAAGAGATCTCATTTCCTTGTTACTTACTATATTAATTAACCTATTAATTAACCCTAGTTGATATAGATCTTATCACATTTGATTTTAAGCTATATAATTAGAGATACAAAATAACCCTCTCATCATGTAACAACATAATTTCTATATCAAGATTCAAACTCGAGATTTTCAAGTTCAAGATCCAAAAATATCTTTCGACATCATCCTTCATTGAATCAGTGTATCCCAAGTCAAATATAATAATTATCTATATATATATATATACATATTATCTCTAAGAATTTGTTGTCAATTTTGTTTTTTTATATAAAAAATTTGCTTTGGTTGTCATAAAATACTAAAATATCGCTCTTACAACCCACTCATGATTCATATTTCCTACAAAATAAAACCAACTAAGATTTCCACTTTGATAAATGTCTGGACTGCGCCAATCCGTATAATAGCCAAAAGACCATTTGCCAACTTTAAAAAGTTGTTTGGCTCCCCCCAAAAAGATAAGAGGTTATGGATACAAATATTGTTTAACAACTAGAAATAATTCAATCAATTTTATTATATATTATTATAGAAAAAAAAAATAAAGAAGAATATCCCTAGTCTACTTTCTTATTCTACTAACATCTATTAATTTATATTTAATTAATGGCAAGATAGTCTATTATATATAATATTATTCAAGTTACTATACGTTCTCATTAGAAAGATAATTTTTAATATAAAATTAAGGTTTAGAGTTTATGATAAAACTATTCATAGGTCGGGTTCAGCTGTGACTTAATATTTTTTTTCACATCTTTTACTTAAGTCTGGCTTGGGTTAGACCCGAAAACCCGAATCATTGTTTAAAAAATATTAAAATATTAAAAAAAGCATTTATATTAATATTTATATATTTTTATAATTAAATTTAAATAAAATAATATTTTTTTATTAAAAAAATAATTTGGATCGATCCGAATTGAAAAAATACTTATCTAGGTCCAGTCCAATACAGATCACAGGTCTAGAACTCTACGGTATAGGATTTAGATTAGAATTTTTAATATAAAGTCTAAAGAATACATATTGTTTAATCAATCACATGTATTTATAAATCCCACCTTTGTAACTTGTCCAAATTCTAATCATCCTTACCAACTCCCTAAAGCTATAATCTCATCATTTAGGCTAAAACACTTTCAATTAGGGTTTTATTTAGGCACAATAATTTCAGTTTAAATTGATATGAACTTCATTAATGCATCTTCAATCAAATTGATAAACATGAAAATAATTAATGCTCTCATCATTCTTATCTCTATAAAACTACTATCTCAAAGAGGACACTTTAAGGAATATAAGAGCTTACGGTTTCATCTTGGAGATATCCAATTTGAATATTAAAATGAATGGGATAAGATTTATGGAATGAGAGACTATACCTAGTCCAATATCTTATGTATAAAAGAAAAAAAATCTATTTTTTTATTTACAATTAAAGTTCAATTTTTTTTTTGAAGAACACCTATTAGTAAAATAGTAAATATATCAAACGAATTCGATATTTGTGAAAAGCATTTCATAAATAAAAATGTAAAATGCTGAATGTATCATATTGATTTGAGAGAGTGCACTTTTATTAGTCCCAAAAACAGATTTTGAAAACATCCCCCCAAAAAAAAAAATCCAAACAAAAATTAAAAATACCATTGACCGTATTATATATAAAAAAATCTACCATTAAACTATTACTGTTAGTTTACTTTTAAAAAAGACTAGTTTTTTAAAAAATGTAAGACTAAAGAGAGTTGTGTCTTAAACGACCATCTCTCTTGTCGTTGACTTTGCTAGAACTCTCATGGGGTTTGAAAATTGAACTTTCAATTTCCACCATGGAACATTTTAAAATATTAAGGTCATGATCTTTTAATTAGATCTCACAATTCGTGTATTTATATTTAAGGTGTTTATAATTATATATTTTTTAACGTATTAATAATTTATATTATGTAAAATTTTGATATGTTCGTATATTAGTGTCGTGTCAATTTTTTTTTATATCATATCATATGTTAATTTTTTTTTGTATCTTACTTGTATGGTGTATTCGTATTCAATATTATTAAGTATGCTTTCAATACAAAGATGATGAGTAAATAAACAAATTGACTAGTGGACATGTGTCTTGTTACCTAATTAGCCATCCCACCTGATGGGGTTTGACATGGATCTTGACCCTCTCTGATGAAACATTCCTTTAGCTAGCTAGTCCTTTAATTTCTTTATTTCTTTTTTATTTTTATTTTTTAGTGAATTGAATTTTGTTTTAGTCAATTAGATTGGCCCCCACCTAGCACGAACCTTGTTATATAATTCTACAATATTTGAAGACTTGGGTTGAATGCTGTTTCATTGCTTGTCCTCTTATACTTTTTTCCTTGAAAAACCCTTTTTTCGTCTTCCTTGGTCGGTTTCTATTATAATTCCTCTTTGTCCTTCGTTTCTTTGAGGTTATAAATATCTTGGAGAATAGTTGTAGCCTAACTTTCACATTAAAAACTTTTTGAGAATTCAGAAGAAACAATTAGTTGTTGACACGTTTAAGTTTAAAGTCTCGTTCGATATTTGAGAGAGTTTAAACATAAATATTGAATCTAAAAAAATGGGTTTATGTAAAAACAGAGATTCATTTAAAAAATAAATTAGATCTTAGGCTTGTAATTTTTTATATATCCATGCTCGGTCCGTTTATTATTACTAATATAAATTTTTGAGGGATAGATCAATTTTACATAAGGAATGACTGATCATTTTTTAAAAAGAATCGATCCTTTGTGTATAAATTTGGATGTGTTTATGCGAGTCTGGATAGTGGTTTTACATGATCGAGTTAGATCTGGATAAATTTTTTTGTCTATATTTCGATCCAAATTGGATTTGAACAGACAATATTTATTAATATGGAACCTAAGCTCAACCTATAAACACCTCTAATTAATTGCCTACGTTTCTTTTCCCATATAACATTCATTGTGTCAAATATTATTGTTATACGACAAATTCATATATTTTATTAGTTTTCCTTCATATTTGAAGAAGAGAAGATTCAAGTCATACTCTTTAAACAAGATTATATATACATCACTTAATTAAATGTTTGAATGTTATGTTTTATCAGTTCATGCCATGTTATGCTGTTGGATTTAAATGAGAATAATGTTATTATAGTTATGGTCAAAACAATTTTTATTTTCTTAATTATCTTTCACATGTAATTGAAATGAAACATTTATTCAATTATTGAGATTGTCGCATCTAAACACTATATTCTATCCTTTTGGAAGACAATGAAATCAGTCGAGAGAATATCTTATCAAAACTCCATCATTTGCCCGTTATTGCTGCAAAATTGCTTGGAAGAATATAAAGTCCTAGAAGGTTTTTGTGGGGGTTAGGGCATATGGGTCAGTTTCTAGGCCAATAGCTTGACAGCATGACCTAATATTTGCATCAATAAAAGGAAATTTATATAGTTTTTTTTCTTCTTTATATAAAAGAAAGGGATGCTATATTATTGCTTTTTTGTATTTGAAAATAAATCTCTGATTAAAGTTTTTTTTTTTGAAGAGTTTTAAAATAGTAGGACCATGGGGGAGCCTGGAAAAAGTGAGGGTTTTTTTTTAAAGGGTTCATGATGGAAATATGAAGAGGAGTGATTGGATGGACCTACTTCCTACATTTCCTTTCTTCTTTTGTCATCATTCATGTTTAGGGCCGGCCATCACCAGTTTTTCTGTTCAGATTCATATTTTATTAAGGGAAAACCTAAAAAAGGATGATCTTGGGTTTTCTCAACTTCATCAGCACATAAAAATCAAAACGAAAAGAACCCGAAACTTAATTCAGTTGGTTCATACAGTCACGTGACATCCCGTAGGTCAAAGATTCGAATCCCAGTATCTGCAACCCTTTCCCCTATCCCTAGATTGCGGTCTCCTTTGTACCAAAAAAAAAAAAGAGATTAAACGAAAATTATACTATTTTATGATAACTCGTCTTTTTTGTTTTTTTTTTTTTTTTTACAAAGGAAGTTGCAATCTGATGATAAGAGAAGGGGTTGTTATGTTGTGATTCAATTCTCATACTTACTGGATGACCTCTTAAAAATGATTGCATGAATCAACTTAGTTAAACTTCAAAGTTAACTCATTCAAAAATTTGACTCAATAATAAGCAAATGTATCTTAGTGGTAAGAGAGTGAAATATGAAACCCTTTGTCCCAAATAAAAAATAGTAACAAACCATAGTTTCTACCAGCTCAATAAGGCTTTAGAGTAGAGGCAATATAAAATGTGTAGGGCACAAACAAGGCCCATATAATACCCACAAATCCACAATTATAGGCTTATTTAGCAATGTTATGGTTTTGGAATCAGCACCCTTAGGTCCATTTTTTATGGTCAATGGCCAACATTGGTTGCAATTATAGGCTCATTTATGAATGCTCTAGGTTTGGAATCAGCACCTTTGGGTCCATAATTTTTAGGGTTAAATTATAACCCCATTTAGCAATTATATGGGCTTAGGTCCAATAATTTTATGGACTTTGGCCCACAATGTTACAATTAAAACCCCAATTTGTCTTTTTGGTCAGGAAAGGAGAAAAGCTGAAGAGGCAGCACAAAAAAAAAAAACTAACTCTTTTCAGTTCAGCCATGGATCTTCTTTGCAAAGCCTACTCCAACACTTCAGACGATGAACCCGAACCCGAACCCAAACCCAAACCCGTAAACCATCAACACCTCCCTTTCCGCCCTTCGAAACGGCCCAAACCCGAATATCGATTCCCCACAGTGGATCTTCAAAAGAGAGAAGAAGCTCCGGTTCCCGGCAGATACATATCCAAGAGGGAACGAGCACTTTCCGGTTCGGTTTCCCAGGCTGATGAGCTCAGCCCGGATATCCAGGATCCTCATTTCATCACTCAGCCAGGTACTTCTTGCTTTTACCTTTTTCTTTTATTTTCCCAATTTTTTAGCGGCTATTTTTTTTCATTCATTAGGGACGGTTTTTTTTGTTGTTCTGTTTTGTTTTGGGGTTTAAAGTTGCAGTTTTGATGATTATTTAGTCGAAAACGAAGTAAAAAGAGGAAATGGGTAGTCTTGTAATTGATGAAATAATTAGTGTTTACAATTAGAAGCTCAATTGAGTAGAGAAATTTTGGATTGAATTGGTGATGATCCATTTGAGCAAAAGCTTAAAGAGAAAGTCTATGTGGGAAGAAAAAGTTAGAATTTTTCATGTAAAGTTGGTTGTTGACACTACCTTTTGGCAAGGAGGAAGCTGAGGCTCAATTGCCTTGCACTCTATTTTCTATTCCTTATATAATTCGATAATCTTATTCAAAGACTAGTGCCTTTTTTGACTGTTGCCTATGTCGTGTGCCCATTGTCTTTTTGATGGATCGTATATTGAGGGTTTTTTTTTTTTGGCATTAATATGATAATATCTTGCTCATTTATTCTATGGCTTGATTTAGAATTGCTTGTCTTTTCTTTGTGTACACAATTAAAAGATTGGAACTTCAGACGGGGCCAGGGAAGCAAAATGCAAATTGATATGAGCCGTCGAATGATAGAAATAAAATTTTAAGAAGGTTTGTTCTAGTGATTGGTACCTCTCTGATGGAGGTTCTAGTCAATCACAGAGAGAGAGAGCGAGCTGCATTGTGTGTAAATAGTTTATATCTGTATGTTTGAGTGTTTTTGGTGTCTAATCGAAAGACCGGAACAAAAAATGGTATAAGCCTTCGGATTATTGAAAGAAGTATTCAATAAATTCCAAATATTTGACAAGCTTATTGGTTATTATGCTCATCTCCGTTAGAAGGAACAAGGAAAAAAAAAAAAAAGGATATTCCTTAATATATAAAACGAAATTTCAACAGTTCATAAAAATCATTTACCAAAGCAAATGTATTTGTGTTTGCTCCCATATTATTTACTCTAGTTTTATGGAGTAGTGTCAGTAACAGTAAGGCTTACGCCATAAGCTGTTCAACTTTTACGATAATTATAGAAACTTGCCCCATTTTGCCTGCTGATACAGTAAATCATTGTTCTCAGTTCTAGGAAGCATATCAGAATTGGATCTACCGCATGATGTTCTCTCATCAATGCGGCATAAACCAAAGGGCCGTACACAGCTAAGTCAAATTCCTGAAAAGCTTTCTGTAGCTCTGCGTGGCCATGCAAAAGCTGTTAATGCTGTTCATTGGTCACCAACTCATGGTATGCTCTTATTTTTTTTAAAACCGTTGACTTTGTACTTTTATCTCTTCAGTTTAAGGATGTTGTTTTAGTGCATTATTTTTATTGGTCCAAACTTCTGAGTGTCATTGTAACTCTTTAAATTCTAGTTTCAGTTCATACATACATTCTTATTGCATGTGCCACTGGCCTTATTGATCTGTTCATTGTAGTTAGTTTACAGCTCATCTACTTGCTTCTGCTGGGATGGATCAAACAATCTGCATATGGAATGTATGGAGCAGAGACCAGAAGAAAGCTCGTGTGTTTAGCTTTCACAATGCTGCTGTGAAAGATGTTAAGTGGTCACAGCAGGGGTTATTTGTGCTTTCTTGTGGATATGACTGTTCATCGAGGTTGATTGATGTTGAAAAGGGACTTGAAACACAGAATTTTAAAGATGATCAGGTTGTTGGAGTTATAAAATTCCATCCAGATAACTCAAACCTATTCCTTTCTGGGGGATCAAAGGGCAGACTCCGATTGTGGGATGTTAGAACTGGCAAGGTGGTGCATGAATACATTCGAGGTCTGGGTCCAATTCTTGATGTTGAATTCACCATTGATGGGAAGCAATTTGTATCTTCCTCTGATGTTTCTGGGGGTAATGTCAGTGAAAATTCTATTATTGTTTGGGACATCTCTAGACAGGTTCCGCTGTCTAATCAGGTTAGAGACACCTTTCTACATTATTTAGTCTCTATCACTGAGATTTTTATGGTAGAGCTATTTCCACCTCATATTGCCTCCTCTTAGTGTCATTTACAGTTCTCTTTCTTTGTTCTTTCAGAAAGTTAGCATATGGCTACCCTCCAACATAAATTTATCGCCTTTTGCTAGCCTCCTATTATGGTGGTTAAAAATCGCAAACCAAAATGACTAGATAGTTAAATAGATTCTATATCAGTTTTATTTGCATGGAAATGAAACCCAAGTCTTCCATATTAACTTTTGTTTCTTCTCACAATCGATTTTTGTTTTTGTTTATTATTAAAACTGTATGTAGTACGTGCCGAGTCATGACATAAGTCTCTACTAACATGTAATGACCAACACTAATGTTATTGAACCTTAATAAGCTGTAAGTACAAAATTTTCAACACTCTTTTGAAAGAAGTAACACGAACAAGCGAGGATGCATCTTTATCTTTTACTGTGTGGTCAAGTTATTGGATCCTACTATTTTAGGAATTATCATTCAGCACATATCTGTATTATATCATACCTTTATTCCATTCCCTATCCTTGATGCTTCAAACTGCATTGTTTCTATTTCTGACCGATGCTTTGAGGAGAACAGTGAAAGCATCTGCTGGCTCAGCCAAGGGGGGCTAGTTAATAGCCCTTATATCTGCTATGCTTTGCCCTAACCTATATAGCACTTCTAGTTTAGCTTTATAAGTCATAACTGCTTTGATTCGAACATTCGTGTTAATAATTTCTCAGCACAAATCACAAAAGCCTCATGAGTCATGACTTTAATGTAAATCGAATAAAAAGAAAGAATTCTAGTTTAGCAAGAGTTATCTGCATACGAAACCTTCGCACAAAATTTAAATTAGTGCCTCTACAAAGCTTGACAAATGAACCATTGGCTTGTTTGTTGACTTGGCACTTACCTTTGCTGTTCAAGTTGACAGTTCTTGAGAGAGTTGTTTGAATACTGCCTCTTGAGCTATATCAACATAAGTCAGGTTCAATTGGTTGCATGACTTTGGAATTTGACATATTCCTGTCATTAAAAAACACATGCCTGCACAAAAATATTGCTTTTTGTATGGAAGAGAAAAGATGCATAATTGATCAACCATGTCAAAATACTATACCTCTGCAATTCAAGACAAGCTTGATAAGCTATTTGGACAAAGTTTGAACGCATAGATATGGCTTACACCCCTAGATGCTATTGTCTTGTCTTAGCGAAATCGGTAATGGTGGTGAACTTTTAAAATATAGGTAAGTAGACTTGTTGTATACTATGGTGTTCCGACTCTTCATTTTTCTTGAAGTACCTATGTCCGACACCCGTGTCCGACATATATCCGGACATGGGTATGGGGATATAATCCCCCAAGGACCCTCCAAATACATGGAAAAACTTAGAATAAATCAAACATACCAGTGTCCGGCACTCACACCCGAGTCCGAGTAACATAGGTTGTATATAGAATATTTAATGAATTATAAGGTGACAACTTTGCTTATTGTTCTGGTCTGTCTTCTTTGGTAATACTCATGTTGTCTCTGTTTCAGGTTTATGCAGAAGCCTACACTTGTCCTTGTGTTAGGTACCACCCATTTGATCCCTATTTTGTGGCCCAATCAAATGGAAATTATATTGCCATTTTCTCTTCAAATCCCCCCTTCAAGCTAGACAAGTATAAAAGGTATGAAAGCCATGGAGTGTCTGGATTTCCAATTAAGTGCAATTTCAGCTTGGATGGGGAGAAGCTTGTCTCTGGTTCCTCAGATGGTTCTATATACTTTTATAACTCCCGATCATCGGTGCTTGTCGAGAAAATCGAGGCATACGAGCAGGCCTGTGTCGACGTCGTTTTCCACCCCATCTTGTCTAATGTGATTGCTTCATGCAGTTGGAATGGAGATGTTTCAGTGTTTGAATGAGACAGGTTATTTATCCTTGATCCCAGGACAAGCAAATGGACTTGAAAAACACAAAGATGTATAAAACAATATCTTAACATTTTTTAAACGGAAAAAATCATGGATAATCCCAGTATCTCAGACTTCTGTTAACTCTTTTGGCTGGTTCTTTCTAACAGAATCTTACATTTTTCTCCATTGATCAATCTAGCAGATAGAGCTTGTACTTTATTATGTTTGATTTCTGTTATAACATACAAAGTAATTAATCAAAGACTCGAATACATAAATACAGTAATAAACATTATATTGAATCAGGTTTAATTCAGTTGATTTATAATCATTTTTAAGAAGTCATTTTTGAAAAGTGGCTGACAGGTTTGGATTCATACATAAAGGTCTCATTTAAGATGGCTGTTGATAGTTTTTGAGGTTAAAACTTGCGTTTCACTGCAATTGCAATGTTAAACGGGTTAAAAAAATTTACTTTTACGTTTAAAATCATGGTTAGGTAACTTAAATAAAAAAATCAAAAAAAATGGTGCTTTTGTAGTTTGAAAGATGAGTTTTGAATAAAATGATATCCTCACATCTCTAAATATTTTTTTTTGACATTTCAATTCCTTACAGTATTTTGTAACCATAATATCAAACATATAAAAAATTTTAAATCACATTTTTTTCAACAAACTTTTTTCAACTCAAAATTTTTTCCAAGCTAAACTAGCCCTAAGTCGTACCTACCATCATATAACAGGGTATAATTCATTTAGGAATTGATGGTTGTGGGGCATACTCAAAGCTGTGCTTTGTGTTCATCCACCTCCCCCTCCCCTTGCATGACAAAGAAAAGGGGTGAAATTGAAGAGAAGAAAGGGGGGGGCCAAAACCCAAAAAGGATACTTAAACAAAAGACATAATTATTCAACTCCCTTTCAAAAATCCTTCATTAAAGGTCAATTGCAAAGGAGGGAGGTGACAAAACACACCACCTCCCTTTTTAGATGCATTTCCAAAATGGGTCCAATGAAAACTTTCCAACCTCTCCTATTCTTTCAAAACCACCTTACAAAAACACAATCCATAAGTCAAAAAAGATATATATATATATATATATATATATATATATATAAACAATCCCACCCCCCCCCCCCCCCAAAAAAAAAAATCAATGAAAACATCCCAACATGCTTATATCTCAATTTCCCTAAGCACTATCTAGACAAACCAACATTTCTTCTTAAACATGCATGGTCCACAAACCCCTCTTAAAACTATGTCTATTGGCACACAAAAAAAAAAAAAAAAAGAAAGGAAAAGAAAAAGAAAAAGAATTATAATCTATGCTAAAATTTCTTGATATCTCATTTAAGTGAGGAACACAGTCATGCAGCCTATCTGCCTATGTGCTTAATACTTTTTTCTTTTTCACTTTCCATATGAATATGTTCCCCACCTTAACTGGTTTCCAAAGCCCTTGTTATCATCTCTCTCTAAAATTAAAAATATTATAATCTATGCTAAAATTAAAATGGAGCAAGTAAATGAAGCAAAAGGATGATGAAGCTTTGAGAATGCCCCTATTGCAAATGACTTCAATCATCATCTAAAAGAGATCTACTTTTTTACTTTGGCCTTTGCGTACTTGTGGTGAAGCGGGTTTTTGCTGAATGAGGGGACCTAACCGGAGACAAAGAAAAGATGGGCTCAAAGGTTTTACCCTAACCAAATTGATCTCTCTACGATTGGACATTAAGTACTCCCCCTACCTATCCCTCTCTCCAATATTAACTTGTCTAAATAACCTTAATTCAAAACTCTTTTGATTTAATCAACTAGACTTGGTTCAATTCATTAGTTTTTTCGCTTGGATGATAAAAAAATTTGAGTTTGAATGTCAATGATCTCTATTTAGATCTTGAATTTAAAGATTGAATTATTCATTCGATCAAATAAATTAGGTTCAAATTGAACAAAATTTTGAATAAGCAATTTTTTATTATTATTAAGATTTGGCCTAATCCATAAACAATTCTAATGTTACTCAATGTATTCCATTTTTTATATTTTTTAAATTATCAAGATTAAAGTCTGATCACTAAAATTAAAATTTTAATATTTTACCAATATGTCAATTATCTTTTTGACAAATCACGCGATTATTGACACATTATTTATGTATTTATATATTAACTCGAGATTAGAATAACTTATCTATCTCGAACTTTATTTAAAAAAAAAAAAAATTGATTTTGGAACCCAAAAATAAAACAAAGTAACCTATAAGGAATCTAAGACCAATATGCTTAAAGATGGAGAATTGTTGCTTTGAAATCATAATAAAACATTAAAAAGGCCTCAGCCAATTAGTCTTATTCATTATCTTTTGCTAAGCTTTGGTTTTACATTTTCTTTTTCTTATCTTTTTTTTTCTTGCCTCCCCTTTTGATCCATCTTGTCAAGTTCTTTTTTCTTTCAGCTTTAGGTTAATTAACTTTATCCTATCCTACATACTAGACCATAATCAAAATGTTTTGTCTTTTAAGACTTCCAATCAATGCCCTAAAAAGTGTGCTGACAAACTCATTTTTATTGGAATTACCCTGTGATTTATGGCCACAACCCAAGTCACAAATTTGGAATTGGTTCAAATAAATAAATAACCCTTTTGCTTCATAAAAAAAAATAATTTAAAAAATTTATCAAACCACCAATCATATTTTTTTCCCTTAAATTCCATTCTTCTTATTTCTCCTATTTGGGAAGTATTCCTTATTACCGTCTTTCTTTGCAGGCCATTTACAAATTCGACAAAGTGCTGGCACTTTATTTATATTTTATCCTATATATAAATATATAACAATTAATATATATATATATATATATATTTTTTTTTTTTTTTTGTAGTATTCACCACAAACATGATAATAATCCTATAAGCCTTTGAAATAAACAAGAATTCTTTATAGTAATCATGTCTCTGAAAAGCTTTTGAACAAGATGTTTAATCAATGTCACCAGTTGACACCACAAATGTCTAGAACCTGAGTCCAGCTAGAATCCAAGTTGCTTTAGATTCCGTATACTTTTAATTCAAAAGGAGGATTTCTTTTCAGCTTTTTAGGAAACTATTTTTCTTTTCTGATAACAATTTATATATTCTCAACAGTAATACCCCTATTCCCTTTCAAAATTGCATGAATTACTTCTAGTCACTTTGATTTCGCTATGGTTCTTAAAAATGTAAATTTTGATTCGAATTGGATAATTTATTTAAATCATTTAAATTAAAAGTTTAACTCAATTTGATTTAATCATAAATTTTAAATTTTAAACTAAAATCCGACTCAACCAGTAATACTGTTGGCTTTACTTTTTAACATATAAATTAGTTTTCAAGATTGAAATATTCTTGATTTAACATTAGCTAGAACTGTTTTCTCCATTAGACAGAATCATTACTTACAGAATGGGGAAAAAAGTGTTCCTCTAATTTCTTAATATTATCATTTAATCTTTATATGTGATAAAATCCGTATCATGTTAATAAATTTACTATCATTTTTAATTAATATTTTAATACTTTTAAGATCTGGCACACCGAGTCGGGCTTTGATAAAAATCTTAAAAAATCAATAAAATCGACTCAACCCATATATAAATCTAATTATAAAATTTGATATTTAACATGTTTCAAACTAACCATAATGTAATCCTAAACTCTTTTCCTCAAAACATAAAGTTTAGGGCAGTGACACAATAATTGGGGATAGCTCTCTATTGCTAGTCACTGCTTCATATACAACACTAATAATTCTAGATTCTTCTACCATATATAGCTCTAGAGAATTGACCTTCTTACAGAGACATGAACAGTGTCCCTTAATTTTTGTGGCACATGACCGACAAGAGTGCATGAACAGTAAGTGGATAAAGATCCCGTTGTACCAGCCAATTAGACCTGCTCGAAGGGCAGGTTATTTGCCTAAACTCAAAAATTCATCTTTATTTTAAAAGATTTGAATAAAAATATTAAATTTAAAATATAAATTTGAATAAATAAAATGAAACTCATTTAAAAAATGAATCGGATTTTGACTCCAACAATCAAGATCCGATCCGACCCTGCCCGTTTTTTATTTATATAATATATTATTTTTATATTTTATATTTTATACATTATATAATTTATATCATATAAAAAATAAATATATATAATATTCTAGAGTAAACATTTAAAAATATGTTAAGTTATCTATGTTTTAGAAATTTAATTAAAAAAAAAAGATAAAATTACTAAAAATTAAATAATAAAAAAATATTTGTTAAATTTTTTTAGAGAAAAAAATAATATGGGCGAATCTAAATAGGTTTGGACTATCCATTTATAAATATGGACGGATTTGTACAGAATTTGAAATTCATATTTTAGGCCGGGCTGAATTTGAGAAAATATATATAATGTTGATATCATATCTAAATTCAGTTCAAATCTGACCCAACTCGGGTCACGAGCACCTCTTTGGCAACCCCATTATCACTACCCATTAATTTGTTAATCAAAAAAATCAAGTGTAAGTAATCCATTGAAGTTTAAACACCTCACTGCTCTAATGGGTAAAATATCATTATCCATGAAAGTGAAACAAAAAAAAAAAAAAAAACACAATGGGACATGATCGGGTTTCTTTACCAGGTGTTTTGCTCGTAGCATTAGGGGTATTCACGTTTGACGTATGCTTGCTTTTGCTTTGATCGAGATTTTTGGAGATAATTATGTACTACAATTAGGTGGAGAAACTTTAGAACACCTTTGGAGAAATGCATCGGTTGCCGAAACATAATTTATGCTAATGGGACTAAATCATGCACTTAGATAAGGACTTCACTTCCTCATGCTAATGCATGATATCTAGGAGAGTTTGGATTTTTTCCGTTGTTAGGCAATCAACTTCGTAAATTTTTTTGATTAGACCCTTGTTTTTTTTAAGGTAGTGAGAGTGTACAAGTTTTATATTGATAGAATATAAATTTTTATTTGATTAGATTTAATTTATATCATCCTATCAATGTTTTAAAATGGTCATTTCAAAAGTAGAGGTGTTCATGAGTTGGACCCGATTCGGGTCATGTCTAAATATAGTATCAACATCATATACTTGTCCGAGTCCGATCCAGTCCAAAATATGGGTCTCAAATTCTATTCAAACCCGGCCGTATTTGCAAATAGGTTGTCCAAACCTGCTTAGACCTGCCCATATTATTTTATTCTAAAAATATATGTTATTTTTTATTTTATTTTTAGTATTTTTTTTTCTTTTATTAAGTTCTAAAATATGAGTAACTTAACATATTTTTCAATGTTTGCACTATCATATAAAAAATAATTATTATAATATGAATAACGGACCGGGCCGAACTTGAGCCTTGATCGTTCGAGGCAAGGCCCGATCTATTTTCTAAACGGATCTCATTTTTTGTCAAATCTCATATTTCGGACCTAATACAAATATCAGACAAACTTTCGAATTTGGAAGGATATCCCGACCCTTGAACATGTATTTTCAAAAGTAAAAATCATGTAAATATATCAAGGTTGCGTTTGGGAACTTGGATTTCAAACAATAGATTTGGATTTCAAAAATAGTGTAATTGTGTAGTAAAACACATGTAAATGTAACATTTATGATTATTTTTCAAATTCATGAATTTGTTGGATGCCTATGTAGTGGTGAATTTGAAATACCTATACGTATTTGTGAATTTGAAATTCATGTTTTTATACTTTTCAAATATACAATCATGTTGAATTTTAACTAATGTATGCATTTCATTATCACAATTTATATAGCAAATGAAATCCAAATTCTCAAATTCAAGTTTCCAAACATAGCACAAGGGATTTTTTTGTTTTAACATGAAGCTTTCTGTTAGTGGGGTATTGATAGTTTCTTTTGGAGAGTGAAAACTCCAATGGTGATTTTCACTTTTGTAGTGTAATGGTGTTGTGAGTCATTGATCTTGTGCATGTGCATGAAGTGGAGAACATGGCTTTCATCATATTATCCATAAAGTTCTTCCTTTTGTGATCGTAAGGACTTGTCCTTATATCTTGGTACTAATTGCAAGTACCAACATTATTCGTAGCTATACAATGTCCCAATTTTCATCTTCCTACAAAAATGATGGTGGGTTTTTTTGCGATTGTCAGCAAGCTACTTGTGTCGGTAAGATAGCCTAAATTTTTTACAGATTTTGAGCAAAATAAGCAGAGAAAAAAACACAAGAAACAAAGAGAAAAGAGGCACTAAAAAGATGAAAACATGAAGTCATGTCATTTAACCTTTATCATGGATGAAGTTTATCATCAATCTTTTAGGGCACAAACATTTAAAAGAGATGTAATAATTATGGTTCCCTATAGGATTATGTTAATTCATTGAATTTCAGACTCCTCATGTCATTAATCGCCAATGATCTAGTGATTTAGTTGTAACCCTTTTCTTGTAAAGTATTAAAGTAAATAGTTTGACGGGTCCGACTCTTTTCTATTACTTTTTAATATATCGTTAATTATTATTCGAATTTATATTTGATAAACTGACAATGTAAAAATTTATATATTGTCAGTAAATCATATAATGTCATCTCATTAAAAATAAAAATAAAATTATTTGTATTTATTTTTAAAGACTTTTAATGAAGTGGCATCATATGATTCAATGACAGTGTATAGATTTATATACTGTCAATGCATCAAATATAAACTCTTTGCATCCAAACATTTGATTAGATGGATGTGCATGATTTTTGCTCAAAAAGTAACATTAATTAGAATTTCCTTTCTAATTTTTTCCAAATGTAAAATAAATAAATTATTAATTACATCCATACATTGAGAATTGGCAATAAATTTTAACACAAATAAAGACACGAGAAAAAAATGATAGCTATAAACAAGAAATGATAACTTCAAATTCCCATTAGAAATGATAGGAGAATTTTCACTTTACCAAATTCACAAGCTCCACAACCATTTAACTTGTATTGCAATTACTTTAAACTCCAATTCCAAAAAGCCCTTTAATAATTTCTGAATTTACGGTGCAATGGAGTTTCTTTTGGTGCATTGCCACTTTTCTGACCAAAAAAGAGGAAATGAAATAAAGGGACTACTAATCAAAAATTGCCAATTAAATTTGGTAATTAATCTAATCTTTTTTTCTTTTTCTTAAGCCGAAATTCAAACAATGAGAATCTTGAATATAAACATGTGGACAATTATATAGGCAATATGCATGAATTTAATACATTTAGGGACATTGAAAATTTTGAGATGACACACACAAAAGCAAGTGACTGGGAAAGCTTTTCCTGATAAAAAAAAAAAAAGCCATTAAGAGAGGCACCATATATATATATTCATGCTTTTAGAATGTTTTCAAAACCCTAATTATTTTGCTACTTGACTCTATCATCCTGAAGAAGATAAAAAGGAATACTACAGAAAATAATTC
Source organism: Fremontodendron californicum (assembly GCA_030761205.1). Taxonomy (NCBI): domain Eukaryota; kingdom Viridiplantae; phylum Streptophyta; class Magnoliopsida; order Malvales; family Malvaceae; genus Fremontodendron; species Fremontodendron californicum. The sequence continues at coordinate 2,142,676 of JAULJL010000030.1, read as the reverse complement.
TGCAAGGCTGGGTAAGGCATAGACCTGCTCATAGTCGGGCCAGACCGGGCCGCGGTCCGGTTTTTTTTCAAATTCTTTGCTCAGATCCGGTCTTGGATCGGGCCGGCCTGGTAGACCCGAATTTACTGTTTATCATATTAAAAAAATATTTTTTTATTTTTATAATTAAAATTAAATAATATTATTATAATAATAAAAATACTGTTTCGAGCCGGACCAAGTCTGCCCGGATCAAAAATATCTTATTCAGATCCGACCAAATACGAGTCGGACCTGACGGGCTGTCCGGCCATGAGCAAGTCTAGTAAGGCAGGCAACCAAATTATTTGATGAAGAATATATAGTTGGATGGTCTTAAACTCCATCATTGCTTGAATTGGGAGCTGAGCTTTGCCTTCCTGCGGGCAGTGCTAAAGCCAAAAAAAATAAATTGAACATCTCGTAAGATCTGTATATATGAAAAATTGAACTTAAAATATGTGAAGTTTCATCACAAGTTCATGTCATTCTCTTTCTTATGCCAGCTTCAAATTAGATCTATTTATGGGTTAAATAAAGTTCTGATTAGTAAAAATACTTGTTTATCCAAAGTCCAGCTCGATCTAATAAGTTCGAAAAACTCAAATTATTATTCAAAAAATATTTTTATATTAATTTTTATATATTTATAATTAAATTTAAATAAACTTTTTTTATTTTTTAAATAATAATCCACCAATCCAAATTTAAAAAAACTTATCTCAAACCCATTCACTTCAAAGTTCAAACCATAGTAAGTAATGTTAAAGCCATGATTAAGTAGCATTACATTGATATAAAAAGAAGTGAAATTACACAAGCTCCAAAGACCTTTTGAAGTGTCAAAGGAGACTATGATATATCCTTAACCCAAAAAAAATTTTAAAATTTTTTTGCATGTGATTATGGAATAGTTTAACATTAACCTTTGATTTTGAATCTTTTCGACAGCCAATTAACATCGAGTAATGCCTCGATTCGTACTTTACTTAATCATGGTAATTAATTAATTTAACTCAAAAGCAAAAAAATAAAATAAAATTGTATGTCCACATTAAGGCACAAGATCCTGCCTTAACGATGCAGTGATGATTTTTCCCTTTATGGATCTGATAAAAATGTCTCTCAATTGTTTTTGAACTGTCAAATGGCAGCAAATTTTTTTTTTTCCTTTTCCCACGACCTTAATGCATGGCGACATGATATTAAGGACCACATAAATGGTTTCCTAAACCCAATTTTATGCTTTGAAAGTTTGTTTGTTTTTAATAAAAAAAGATTTTTCTTGGAGGCAGGCTCAAAAATGAGACAAAAAAATTGATAAATAAGAAAAGATGAATTGACATTTATATCTTTCTTTGTATTAATATTTATAAATTTGGTATTATTGAAATTATTTTTTCGTATCATAATTATATTTAAGGTGTTATATATGTTAATAATTTTTATTATATAAATTTTGATACATTCATATATTTATATCATATTCATATTTTTTTGTATCGTATTTTATTTTGTATCATTTTTAATTTTATTTTTTCGTGTTTGTATTACGTAATCGTGTGCTGTTCCAGGTCCGAGTATTTGTGTTTTCCTTAATTATAGAAGCAAAGCTTAGCTAACTTCATTTCTCTCCCTATATATACCCAACCTCTTTCTTCTTTTTCCTTCACACCAAAACCAAAGACTCCTCTTCTATCAAACACCTCTCTTTTCTCTCTTTCTAGGCTCTTTTAACTTAAAACCCTTTTCTTTCAAAGGCTTTTTTTCCCATTCAAAAGTGCAAAAACTTTAGGAAAAAACAAAGATTGGAAAATCATGCCAGAAGCACCAAAGAACACACAGAAACCAGCAGATTACAACCTGGAATTGAAGAACAAGAAAAGCCTTCAGTTTATTGAAGATGTAACTTCAAACGCTGATGAAGTTCAAAAGAAAGTCCTTGAAGAGATCCTTTCACGCAATGCTCATGTTGAGTACTTGCAAAGACATGGCCTCAATGGTCACACAGATAGAGAGAGTTTCAAAAAAATTATGCCTGTTATCACCTATGAGGATATTCAGCCTCATATTGACCGTATTGCCACTGGTGATACCTCCCCAATCCTTTGTTCCAAGCCTATTTCTGAGTTCTTGACAAGGTCAGGATATGAAAATGAAACAACCCTTTTTTTTATACATGTTAAAATTTCAGTTTTTTCCTGGTTTTTTACTTCCTCTGCTCCAAGGCCATTTCAAAGTTCCTGTTTTTCATGTACAACAATGATTTTATTTTAAAAACTTTTGAGTTGTTTTTGGTTTAAAGAAGAAAATAGAAAGTAAATGTAAGGATTTTTGCAGTGCGTCCGTTACGAGACATTGTTAGTTTTGAAAATCTAAAAATCATCCTTATGATTTTATCCGAGAGTAAAAACGTCTTATAAAAAAATGATTGTCCTTACTTTATAAATCACGATCTAATTTTTGGCTAATTGATTGATGTGAGATCGTTTTTTCCATCGACTATTAGTGTCCAACAGTTACAATTGTTAAACTTGATTATAGTACAACTTAACTGTAATAATAGTCAGTATATATAAATTTCAGGTTTCTTTGGTTTTTTTAGTTGGTTTTGGTTTCTTTTTTCACAGCTCTGGGACATCAGGTGGAGAGAGAAAGTTGATGCCAACAATTGAAGAAGAGTTAGGGAGGAGGTCACTGCTTTATAGCCTATTGATGCCTGTTATGAGCCAATTTGTCCCTGGTCTAGACAAAGGCAAAGGAATGTACTTTTTGTTTATAAAATCCGAGGCCAAAACACCTGGTGGCGGCCTTGTGGCACGCCCAGTTCTCACTAGCTACTACAAAAGTAGCCATTTCAAAGATAGGCCATATGACCCTTACACAAACTACACTAGCCCGAATGAAACCATTCTTTGTCCAGATTCTTACCAAAGCATGTACTCTCAATTGCTTTGTGGACTTTGTCAACACAAAGAAGTCCTCAGGGTGGGTGCTGTTTTTGCCTCTGGCTTCATCAGGGCCATCAGGTTTCTTGAAAAACATTGGCATCTCCTTTGCAATGATATAAGAACTGGAACCATTGATCCCCAAATCATCACTGACCAATCTGTCAGAGAGTCTGTTATGAAAATCCTGAAACCTGATCCTAAACTTGCTGATTTCATTGAGGCTGAGTGTAGGAAATATTCATGGCAAGGGATTATAACAAGGTTATGGCCTAATACAAAGTATGTGGATGTGATTGTGACTGGCACTATGTCACAGTATATTCCAACTCTTGATTACTATAGCAATGGCCTCCCTCTTGTCTGCACTATGTATGCATCTAGTGAATGTTATTTTGGTGTCAACTTGAAGCCTCTTTGCAAGCCAAGTGAAGTTTCCTATACTCTCATTCCAACCATGGCTTACTTTGAGTTCTTGCCAGTTCACAGAAACAATGGGGTCTCTAATTCTATTTCTGTCCCCAAATCTCTCAGTGAGAAAGAACAACAAGAATTGGTTGACCTTGTTGATGTTAAGCTTGGCCAAGAGTATGAGCTTATTGTCACCACTTATGCAGGTAAATTTAACATTTTAAGAATTATAGTATATAGCTTTACTTGTCTGCATCTAAACTGACTGGATTGAAACTAATGTTTTTTCGCAGGACTTTATCGGTATCGAGTTGGTGATGTGCTAAGGGTAGCAGGGTTCAAGAACAAGGCACCACAATTCAATTTCATATGCAGGAAAAATGTTGTTTTGTGCATTGATTCAGATAAGACTGATGAGGTTGAACTTCAAAATGCTGTCAAAAATGCAGTGAACCATTTGCTACCATTTGATGCAACATTGGCTGAGTACACTAGTTATGCAGATACCACTACAATTCCAGGCCATTATGTACTCTATTGGGAACTTAGCCTCAATGGAACCACCCCAATTCCTCCCTCAGTTTTTGAGGATTGTTGCTTGACTATTGAAGAGTCCCTCAACAGTGTATATCGACAAGGGCGTGTTTGTGACAAATCAATTGGACCTCTTGAGATCAAGATTGTTGAATCAGGAACATTTGACAAGCTGATGGATTATGCCATTAGCTTAGGTGCATCAATTAACCAGTACAAGACTCCAAGATGTGTGAAATTTGCTCCCATTGTTGAGCTTTTGAACTCAAGGGCTGAGTCTAGTTACTTCAGTCCTAAATGTCCCAAATGGTTGCCTGGACACAAGCAATGGAGCATCAAGAATTAAGGGGGAAAATGGAGGGGACTACTCTTAATTGGTAGCTTTTCATGGAAGTTAAATGGACCCATTCTAGGTCAACTCCCCCTCATGTTTTTATGTTTCTTTTTTCTTTCAAATTTTATTTTAACTTTAATATGCATAGGGACTTTTGATTTAGCCATGTACAAAAACAGTTCATGTTTCAAGGAAATCTCTTCCCAAAAAAAAAAATTGTCTTTTTTGTTTAGCTGTTTAATATCTTGATAATTATCATATTTCATGGGAATTTGGTTCTTAATTCTAGCCAGGAATCCTGCCCACTGAAGTCTCATGATCTATTTACTAAAACGGCAAACAAGAAAGACAGCTACCATAAACACCTATCTTTTTCCATTATTTTCAACAAAAAGCACACCAACTTTTTCCATTGTGTTTATCCATTACATATTATAAATATAACTAATCCTATGTTGCTCCGATTTTTTTTTTTTTTTTGAAGTATTCATGTTCGATATCCGTATCCGACGCATATCCCGACATGAGTATGGGGATATGATCCTCCAAAAACCCTCCAAATACATGAAAATCTTGAAAAAAAATTGAACATACTCGTCTCGGACACATATCCATGTCCTACACTCACACTCGAATCCGAATAACATGAAACTAATCTACTGCTTTCGAATGTTCAAATGACCAATAAAATCACAATCTTAAAAGGTCGAGGTCCATCTTCTGGAATCTAATTCTACCTATGCAAAACCAAGTATCCTAGCCTAATTATAAATAAAGAAACAATGATACCCTTTTTCAGTGGAGTAAAGAGAATCCAAATCTTTGTCAAAAAGAAGATAGCAGCTTTTGATGAAAGACCTTATTAGCATCAATTTACATGCATGCTCCTAGAAGATTAGGCTTAGATTTAGAATTGTTCTCTTAAACTCAATTTACCTTATTGCTCAATACTTTATCACATCAAACCACCTGACCTCTCATTGAAATTAGTTTACAAGAAATTATCTTCAAGAATAAAGGGTTTTTCTCTTAACCTCCAACTCCCATCCTCCACCCCCCTTTCAAAATTTTTTATTGTATATATTCATGATATTTTCCTATGAATTTAAGCCAAAGTTTCAAAGATATATTATGTATTTAAAAGGAATGTGACAAAATTCAATGTTATATAATTAAAACAATGTTAATATAAGCCACCTGTGTGAGAGTGTGTCACTTGGCCCCTAAAATTATGTTTCAGGCCATTAATTTGGCCAGGAATTCATACAAAAATGGTCAAGGAAAAACTTAAAAGACAAGAACTGCTGATCAGGCAGCAAATTTTGTTTTAAAGTGGTAGGGAGAGATAAGGTAAAATCAGAGGCTGTTCCCTTTACTAGAACCATTGTCTGAGAAAACAAACAAAAGCAGTTTTGTTTTTTCAAAGAACAAATTGATGATCCAGACAGACAAATATTATAGCATACATAGCCACCAGATATAAACCCCAGAAAAAAGAGATAATTCCCAGGGACAATTTTTTCAGTTTTCAGATGAAAACCATTTTTCTATAAAGAAAGAAAGAAATACATAAATAAAGCAATTGAAAGTGAATGAAGAGGAGATAATGTCCTTCTTTTCTTTGTGTCTGTTGGTGTATTATTGTGGTGCAAGGCACTGTTGCCATGTTCATAATGTGTTGGAATATCTCATGATTTCTTTATTGGTTTTTCTTTTGAGCACCATTGCTCAAGATTTCTCTTCTTCAAAATCCCACTAATATATACTCAACAAATGTATTTTTGCTTATGTTATGTCACATGTGAATGAATGAGTGGTTCAATTGTTTTAGGATTTGAAATAATAGTAGACCTGCTCAAGGTCGGGTAACCTGTCCGATCAGGTTCGTATTAGACCGTGCCTAAGCAAAAATATTTTTGATTCAAACGGTTTGATCCGGTTCAATCACTGTTTAATTAATAAAAAAATATTTTTTATTTAAATTTAATTATAAAAATATATAAATCTTATTATATAAATGATTTTTAAAAATTATTATTATTATTTAAACAATAAATCGGGTCGACAGGTCCTCCCAGAGTTGAGCCTAGATAAAGGAAATGAAAAAATTTTGAGCCGCTATCCGACCCGGTTCATTAGCAAGTCTAGATAATAGTGACAATAATAATAATATGAGAAATTTTTTCTAGTAGAATGTATGCTTTTCTTTCAACAGGACACATTAAGGTTCCAATCACTTTATTACCTAAACAAAATTTGGTGGCTTTTTTTTTCCTTCAATGTGCAGTAGATGGTGATGTATTGATGTTGAACTTTCTATTAGAAAGTGAAGGCATTTCTAGGTCTTGATTGGACCTTTGCTAAAAAAAAGTGAGATTAGGTTTTCTTATATCAACTAAAAAGAAAATTAGATGACTATTAATTTAATGCATGGTAACTCTAATTAAGCATGATAAGAGTTAAGAAGAAGTCAATTAATGGAGACAAGCAAGCCTACCTTGGAAGAAATTGATTACAATTCACAACTTAACTTATTTTATTTCTAACTGCTTTTCTAGAACTTAATTAAAATAGAATTATATAGTTCAACTGACTTTAATGTGTTTAAGATTGTTAAGTTTCCTTTAATGAGAAAAACTCTACTTCCTAATTCAATCATTCACTTGGGTGCAATATAGTGGAAGGGCTATCATTGCACCACATCCTCCATCCAAACATAGCCAGCCAAAATGACAATGAAACTTTCATCCAATAAAAAGGTAAATAAGTTCAAATTTCTTTTATCTTTATATGCAAGTGCCTTGATTAGCTGAATTGGGCAAAGATAGTGACCTTGGGAGAGAACCAAGTGTCACATAAAGCTAAAGCTGTTGGCTGAAGTCTAGAACAAAAATTTCCCTTAACTAAGATATACCTAAAACATTTGTTAAAAGATTATAATTTTTTTTAAACAAAGGAAGTCGTAGTCTAAAGTAAGTGAATGGATTGTAGGTGTTAGGATCTGAATTTCAGACCTATTGAATGTCACTTTTTAAAGATAATTGCATAAACCGATTGGATTATAAATCCCAGATTCAAACTTTATAAAATTTAATCATTCAATATGGCTTCCAAACTGCCCTTAAGTTTAAAATTAGGAAACAAATAATTCAACACTTGACTTTAGGACAACTTCCTAAAAAGTTTGTGGTGAAATTTCTTTCAAGATGGTGACAAATGAAATAAACAATTGATCTAACTCTTATTCCACTATTAAAAGCCTTCATTTGCCATTTTAAACATGCTTTCCTCCCTTATCTATTTCAACAAACCTATTTGTCAAATAGGTTCACTTCACCAACATAATGTTGTACACCAACTTCTTTCTTTTTTTAATCACAAATCAGTGATAAAGTAAATTTTTAGGTAGGGGTGAGTTCGGTTCGATTCGGGTCGGTTTTTTCGGGTTTTAAAAATCAAACCGAGAAATTTGGTTTTTTCATATTCGTAACCGAAACCGAATCGAAAAAATTTAATAATCGGTTATAACCGCATCACAATAGCTTGGTTCGGTTCGGTTATCGATTTTTCATATTATTTTTGGCTTTTGAATTTTTGGGCTTTATTACATGTTATCTTAACCGGTTATATTATGCCTAACATGCTATTTCTACAATCAAAGTATCTTAATTTTTAAAAAATTTAAAAATTGTCTTTTTTTTTATAGTATTTTTAATTTTTTTCACTAATTTAGAAATAACATATTTATTTTTATATTATAAAAATAAAAAATAATTAAAAAATAGAATTTGGTTCGATTAATTGTGATTTTTTAACTTATGAACCGAAAACCGAACCAAATAAATCGAATTAATAACTGAATCGAATTTTAACCGAATTAAAAAAAAATCGAACCAAACACTACGGTTAGAATCGGTTTTCGATTTTCTCGATTTTTTTCACAGCCCTATTTCTCGGTAGGGGCTAACAATCCAATCCATAAGAGACGTAAACAAGACATTTGAAAGCAACTTCACCAATGATTTTATGTATTTGGGAAAGAAATGAAATGGTACTTTGAATAAATTATTGATGAAGTGATCATTTTATTAATGAAAAGAGTTAACCATGGATTTTTTATTTTATGGGGGTGTGGTACACTGGTACTTACTCCATTAGGAAAACTCAAAATCAACCCCTTAAAGAGTAAAAGTTAAAAATGTAAGACAAATATCTTTTTCATAGTTACATGCTTCAACATTATCTTTTGTTTTTCTGCCTTTTTCATGTACTATGAAAGAGGACCTTGTTTCTTTTGCTAGTGACACTTTAGTTGTATACAAGATTTTTTTCTATTATAAATAAATTGTAAAATTAAGATCAAATTTGTTACTCTATTAAAAGTTAACATTGAATTTGTTATTATAGCATAATTTCATTGAATTTTTTTACTATATTTCTAATTGTGTTCGTCATTTAACAAAAAAGTTACGGAATGAATTTAAACACAATTATGACACATAAAAATAACACGAACACGATACAAATATACGAATTATAAGATCTATCTAAATAATATAATAGTATTAATTAAATAGAGAAATGTTTTAGCATACAACAAGATTTCTTTGGAGCATATATAAATTGATGTCTCAACAGTTCTCCAGTCTTCAAAAGTAATTTATTAAATGACACAGTTTCCATTTTAGGATATTTCATTATTTAGCAATTTATATCTCATGTTTGCTTTGAATATTTAATACATAGAAAAGAAATATAATCCTTTTATGACTAAAACCAAATACTAACTTCAATAGGAAAGAAAACCAAACCCTAACAACTTTATCATAAAATCTAATGATATAATTGATATTTAAAGACAAAGGTTTGATTCTAATTTGTTTAAGATTTAATTGAACAAAACAAAATTTTATAAAAAAGGAAAATGTCATTATAAGTTGAGTTCCTTTTTTATACATTTGAAAATTTTAAACTCTATAAATAGAATTAAGAGACTGAAAAAATATTTAATTTTATTATATTAATTTTTATTTTTTAATATAGTTTAAAGGAGAATGTAAAATTTTCATTAAGCGGTAAATGATATATTTTTTTTATAAATTCGATAATTTTCAATGAAATTTGCATGTTTTCAATTGTTATATTGATGAATAATTTTTAAAAATATCTTAATAAATTTTGAAAAAAAAAAAAAACTATGGTAAATTTATTTTACATTTTTGGGTGAATGTAATTTTTTTATTATCATTTTTATTAGAAATAACCAAAAGTCTATCGGACTATCACGATCAGATAATAAATCGGCGAGGAGGACTTGACAAAGATAAAAAGGAGACAACGCCACGTATACTCTTGTCTCTAAGGCCCACGTGGCGAAGTGGGACCGAAAGTCCAAGCAAGTCACGATTACCAGAAGCGTAGAATCAGGGGAAATTTTAGAATTTAAAAAAAAGAAAATATTTAAAATTGAGTTAAAAATAATATTTGAGGTAGGGGACCCTTCTCAAAATCAAGCCACGTGGCAAGCAATCACCGTTGACCAGCCCACCGCGTGTTGTTGAGACTTGAGACCAATCACAGCGCAGAAGTCCACGTGGGGGTTGTTCTGCTTTTGGTTGGGCCAACCGGGAAAAAAAAAAAAAAAAAAGATCAGGCGCAATGTTAGCCGTTGGATGTTAAGACTTTGAGATGATTGGAAGACATTAAAAGGTTGAATTAGAAGTAGTGGATTTTAGTTGTTGGGAAATTGATTTTAATATACGCACACAACCAACGTAAATATTTTGAATAAAAAAAATTATATCGATATTTTTTTTAAAAAAGTGTGATTTTTTTTTAAAAATAGGTTTTTTTTTCAAAAAATTATATTTTTTGGATTTTTCATTTTACAAGCTAGCTTTTGAAATTGACATTAAATTTCTTTAATTTGATATCAGAATCAGACAGGTTCTTTATCCGTTTCATCAGATTACTTGTTTTGTACCTGTTTCATCAAGTATTTATCGAGTGAAAATGTCAAAAATCTCACATTGCCTACCTCAGGTGGCTTATATGCCCTCCTCTACCTTATAAATTAGTTTTTGAAATTGAGCCTAGGTTTCCTTATCTTATATATTAGTAATATATATGATCAAAGATATTCTCAAATTTTATTTGAAATTTATCTCTTTCTAACATAATTTTAAAGATAAACACATAGATTTAATGCATTTAAATTCATTCCTAAACCTCTTCACAAGGATTGAATTCTACTTGGTATATATGTTATATATCACTTTTAGGTTAAAGATTAAAGAAGGAAAAAATGATAGAAAGTTAAATGTTGTGTTGAGAGTAATTGAAAGATTAAGAAATATTACTAAGAGAAAGAAACTTTTTAAGTGTGATAGGAAAAGTAGAGGTTTTGCTTTTTAGGGACAATTAATCCAACAATGACCAGTATGAAAAGAAAGAAAAAAAGAAAAAAACCAATTACAGTTTAAACTTGGTGTTGATTATGAATCAAAAGATGATTGATGGACAATGAAATTTTATAACAATGAAAAAGCAAAAGGATGTCGGATAGAAAATCAAAGTTAACAATAATATGAGAGATAGAGAGAGAGAGGCACCCTTTTAAACTGTTGGAAGGTAAAATTTTCAATAAGATAAATATAATATATAGGATCATCCTAAGGATATTATTTATGATTAGAGATGATAAAATGAATTCAAATCAGGAAAATCGTTTGAAATTTTTGACTTTGAATTTGTCTGAATTTAATTTGATAAAAAAGTTAAAAATTTAAATTTTAAAAAATTCGAATTTAAAAAAATCCGAATCCAAAACGATCTGAACTTGAAAAACACAAGCTGAACTAAAAAAAAAAGCTAAAATGATGATATCTTTTATAAAATCTAAAAAAAAACATACTCTAATTAATCCGAACGTAAATTTAATATAATTCGAAATGATTCAAATTCGAAATGTCTTTACATGAACCAACCCAATCCTGACTTTTGGCACCTGTAGTTATGACTATGCATACGTGGAAAGCTTGTCATTAAAATGATCGACTATATTAACATGTAAATTTCTAATTTATGATATTTAAATAAACAATCGAAAAAAATTTAAATTACTTATTTATAGAGAGTTCTTTCGTTCCAATATTGGTGTAGAAAGTAATAATCCTGCTAAATTGTATGGTCGATTTCTTGTTCAAATTATTGTCGGAATAAGATACATGCATACTACGAAAATTTAATGGATGCATGGAAATGGTGAAAATGATTGCTATGAAAATTACAAATAGGAGAGGTAGTTTACCAAGTACAATAATAGAATCCATTCCTTGTCTTCGTATTTATTCTCAAACTAGACAATTCATTAAGGAATTTCAAATTAAAAAAAAAATCTAAACACAAATTTATTTTCATGAATTGTATTCTTGTATATAATTTACACCCGCGAAATTGAGGACATCTTTGAGTTTTTTTTAAATAAAAAAAATTATTTCATCCACCGTCAGTAGAGTTTCAAATTCTACGAATGTGATTAGCAAGATGATACATATTTTTAGAATATATTTAAAAATAATAATAATAATTTAAGAAAAAAATGAGACTTATGACAGTTTTCTATTCCGCTTGTAAAATTAAAAAACGAATTCATAAAAAAAAAAATTCATGACTTTCTAATTTCTAATTATTAGTTAAAAATTGAGCAATTTGATCAAAAGTAGGTACAATATATATTTCAAAGAGAGGACCCTCAAAATGGGCATCATGTTGAACAAAAAATTGTGACAAATAAGAGCCACTCCACTAAGACAAAAATACAAAAAAAAAAAAAAAAAAAAATCTAAGTTGGCCCAAAATTCACGTGAAATGTTAACAATAGCCATGTCGGATGGTTGTCGAGGCACCTGTTTTGATGTCATCTCACACGTGGCTATGATCGAACACGTCATCAGACAATAACACGTGTGGCCCCCCAATGGATTATAGACTTTGACTGCCCTAAACCCCAACCACACGTGAGGGATATCTGCCTAGTTTCCCTCTCGACGGACCCCTTCGCTACAGCCCCAACATACTGCCCCAAAAACATCGTCATAAACAGTTTTTTTTTTTTTTATTAAGTTGATGATTGATGTATACCGCCGGAAACCATGGGCGATTGTCACGATTGCTCGATCTGAATCATTCGTTTAAATTGTATGTATATTTAGATTTAGAGATTTAAATTATAGTTTAGGATACGTTTTTCGTCACGTCGTGTTTATTGTGGTTGCCGATGTAATGAACGTTATCACGATCAATTACGATAAATATCGACGGTGTAAAAAATCGAAATCACAAAATAATGATCACTATTTAAATCCGTGATCATAAATAACATATTAATAGTTACAAGTGTCGTGATCATTTTCATGTGACATGAAAATTACGTATGAATATAACGTGTTTGTCGTGTATAAATGATGCATGCAAGTTAAACAACATTCGTGATTCTTGACTATCTTTGATCTGATCCCCTGTTTGATGATAACTGTCTTTGTTTGTACTCATGCAATTTCATGTGCAAATTCATTGTCAGCAACTTAGTATTAGGAGATTTAAGCTTGTATGGTATTTCAAACTCACATCAAGAAAGTAAAACAAAAATATTATCTGGATCTCTATATGTAAAATACATGTTACCTATATTATAATACATACTTATTTTACACTCGTCGAGCCCACAACTATACAAAAATTTTGAAAAGTAGGTAAAATTGTTTCGGATAAGTTTTTCAAACATTCTAACATTCCTTTTACTTACCGATATCGGAGAATTTTATAGAACTTTTATTAACTTAAACATCGGAATATATCTCGAAACCTAAACTCCGACACCTCTTTGATGTTTTTTGTGTTCACATATCAAACACCACCTTTTCCTAGCTCATCAGCTTTTTCACCGAAAAAACCTTAACATGTCTATATAATTGAAGGGTGGTGAAAGAAGACAGGAGCACCCAATTTTGGAAAATTTCTCTTTGGTCAAGCAAACTATAATTAAGATTGGGGCAAGTTTTGGTTGTTGAATTAAGAATTTTAGCCAAAGTTTGTAGTATAGACTTTGAAATATTCTCCTAATTCCATGATAAGATTATTTATTGAATCCAATCCTGGACGGACAAAGATGGAGTTTCTCGGTAGTGATAACAGTGACCCTAATTCTTATTTTTTCTGAGGAGAAGTTTTTGTCTAATGTCTTCCTAACACCTAGCATTATTGTTGAATTTAACAACACTAGGATAATAATTACAACAATTATATAAAAAAAATTCAAAACAATGACAAATTAAATAAAACATGAGAATTTTATAAAAATTATTCTGATGTTGATTGCTGAGGTTGAATGAGGAAAAATAGAAGGACATAAAGATAAACTCGTGTTAATTTATGGGAAAAAATTTCAGACTTTTTTTTTTTTTTTTGAAACTGACACTTGAACAACCTGGATAAAATTAACTATAGCTACCTGAGCCACATTATTCATGCAAAAAGCCTTAAAATACTCTTCTTGTCTCCAATCTGAATTGACCATTTGTATGCAATATTGGAATCACGTTATTCATGCAAAAAGCTTGAAAACTGAAATTTGCATCATTGATTGCTGATTGTAACATTGTTTAATAAGCAGACAAAGAAGATATATTTAGTATACCTTTCTTTCAGAATTTGAAATAGAAAAAAAAAAAATGCAGTAATTTCATTCTATGTTATTCGGAGTGTCGGATATGGGATATGTTGGACACAGGTATAGTAAAGATTATATCGATATCCGAATATGTGTCGAACACAAATACCAAATACTTTAAAAAAAATGAACGGTCAGAGTAACATAGATCTCACTGGGTAGCATTCAATCAAGTTCAAGACTAGGAATAGATAATGTTCTTTTTCTTCTAACATGGGATATGTGCACTTTTCAAGTTTGAATATCTGAAATGAAGCAAAGATAACATAACTTGACATTTTTCAAGTTTGAATCTGAGGCATAATGTGACCAATCTTCCTGGATTCTGCAACTTCAGCCTTTTCTCAAACTGCTTAAATTCTTGGTTTTTTTTTTTTTTTTTTTTGTATTAGCAATGATTATTCAAATATATAAATGAGCCCCTTACTATATTCTGATGTTGGGAATCATGTGTTAACAAGTACATGTCCATGTCTTCCTACCATCTAACACTGCTAAATTAAACAGATTAAACAAGCCCTTCTTCTCTGCCGGAAGCCGGTTTTCGTATTCAAATACATGAAACAGACTAAATCAAACTGATATATAAAGTTAAGGATATACCATACATATGCTAGAGTTAGACCAGACATGTTTGAATGTCTATATCTTTGTGTTCCAATAAACAAACACTGATGATAATATAGTCAACTAAACCACTCTTGAGCTAGCTTTATATATATATATATATATATTATTCTCTTCTTATCTGCTATTTCTGCCAACTAACTACTCTGGTTTACTTAAACAAGATGATTTTGACACTGTTTGCAAGTTTGCATCATGCAGTGACTGCTTAGTCAAAAAATTGTGCATTTTAAAGAAGAATTAATAGACCAAGAGTGGTTGAGTTGAGAAAAAGAGTTGCTGATTTTCAAATTATCTGTTATTTTCAATAGTGATGTCTGTCTATTAGGTGGCAAATATAGTATGGAAAATATTCCAACAAATTCTTCTTGGAATAATTCATGGCAATAAGTTCTTGTATTTTGGCTATATATATATACACACACACTTGGTTGGATTATTGGCTTTGCTATTGATTTTGGGTTCCCTTTTAAAGTCCTAGATTTGGGGTTCTTCCTCAAGTTGGGTCATAGCACAGGAAGCCGAATCCACATTGGTTCAGTTAAGCCCATTTTCATGCTTTGGCAATGCCTTAAGGAATTCAGATGTCATGCCTCGGTTCAGTGGGTACTGGCTAGAGTTTCATTTCTTTTTCAAATTCAGATGATAGGTGAAGACAAACCTACCAATATTCTTCTCATTAGAGATTAGAATAGCGGTCGCAACGCAATGTTACGATCGCTATTTTGCAGTTTCTGCTTTCTCCATCACCGATATTTACGGTCGATATTTACTATAATTGATTGCAATAGCATTCATTATATCTGTAATTGTGATAAATACGACATGACCGAAAACGCATCCGCGATCGCTATTTAAATCCTTACTTATGTCATTATTCTGCTGGCTAATATGTGAAGAAACCAGTGGTGAAACACAATATAACTTCAAATACATGCTTTTGCATCTCAAGCATTCTAATCTCTTGCACATTCATTAAAACAAAGTTCGATTCTGACAAAAAACTTAGGATAACATTTTGCTATTACTGTAAGCTCTAGTTTTTTCATAGCATTTGACTTATATTTCAACTCAAGAGTATCAGTTCAATGACTGTTAATGATAAAAAGGTGTTCCCTAAATTGTAAGAGCAAAAATTAAGGCCTCTAAGCCAGGAACTGAATTACCCAAGTCGCAGAAAGGAAGTTCAGGCTGTATTAAACATGCTTATAGCAAAAAGTATTTAATCAAGTACTCAAGTGTCTGCAAAAAATTCTTGTTCATGTAATCTGGTAATATTGGATACATCGACACGAAAAAAAAACAATTAAAATACGATACCAAAAAAGAAACACGGACACGACACGAATGTGTCAAAATCTATGTAGCACAAATTATTAACACATCAAAATTTATGTTAATATAAAACACTTTAAACATGATTATAACATAAAAATACTTGAACATGATATGGATATACGAATTGTCAGGTCTAATGTAAGGTAACGGGATCTATAATGTTGACAATGTCTAACTTCTTCTGGTTTAATCCAATCCAAACCAAAAACATTGAAATAATTCTGTTTTCTTGACAGGCATAATTGGACATGCAATCTGGGCCTTTAGAATATATACTGAGGAAACCTCAAAAGCCCATTAACTCACAAAAATCTTTCAGAAAAACCAAATTCAGTCCCATTTTTCCAGGCTTAAAACCATTGGTTTTTTTTAGAGGTAATATAATGAAGTTTTTTAATTTCATATGAAATTAAAAAACTGAACATGTTTTATTTTTTAAAATTAATTTTTTATTTTTTAAATATAATTTTAAAAAATGTGTCATGTTAATCTGATTTTTGAAGTTTAAATATTTCATGTTAGATAATTATTCTATTTTAATGCATTTTTAAGCTCAGAATTGAATTTTAATAAAAGGTATAAAAATAAATTATAAAATTAATACAGTTTTAAGTTTAATTTAATATGGATTTAATATACTTTTACACATTAAAAAAAAAACTGAAATCCATGAAATTTGGACTTTTAGCCCAAAACTCAAATTTTCTATTCCAAGCCCAAACTCAAAGACTAAAAATATCAACATGACAACATCAAAATCTCCAAACCTTATAACATATTTCCCTTCAATTTATCAAATTCAGAATCTAATCTCTTACTCTTTCTGACCTTTCCAATGGCAACTCTCTTTAACACTTCTTCTCTCCTTCTAGCCACAAAACCCTTTCTTCCAACTCGTCCCCAACTCACTCCACCTCCTACTCTGCAAATCAACTCACTGACTCATCACCTTCCTTCAACATCAACTCGTCCTCCTCGTACTATCAAAGCTGCAGCACTTGACAGTAACTATTCATCTAAGAGGAGCAGCAGCAATGAGCCAAGGGAAACGATAATGTTACCTGGATGTGATTATAATCATTGGCTTATTGTTATGGAGTTCCCTAAAGACCCTGCTCCTACAAGAGAACAAATGATTGAGACTTATCTTAACACTCTTGCTACTGTCCTTGGCAGGTGAGACTTTCTTAGTTGAAAACTCTGAAAAATATGGAATTTTTATGTAAGTTTTTTGGGGTTTTGCTTGGTTTTTTCATGAGGTGTTTAAAAATTACTCTTTTTGATTTTCTGGGTTTGTTTTGTTGGTAATGTCAAATTTTGATGAGATTTTTTTGTGGGTTTTGCTTGGTTTTGTATGAAAGTGCTGCAACTTTTTTTCCCCTTTTAGCTTTCTGGCTTTTTAAGTTTTTTTTTTTTGTTTGTTTTATATATGTATTTGTTTTGGCTTTAAAATGTTTAATTACTAGGGGAGCTTAGTTTGTTTCCCTTGGTTCTTTATGAAACATAGAAAGAGAGTATGTTTAATTATATGGAGTTTAGGGCGGTTTATTATATATATCTAATTGCTTTAGCCTGAAGGTTATGGAAAAAAAAAAAAAAAGATGGACCCTTGAATTGAATGTAAGAAATAAGATTCAACAAAGCATTGCTCACAAGTATGTTGAATGATCATAATTAGTAATTTTCAATAAAGTTGAAAGTATAGTGAAGAGGAGAAAATTGCAATTTATCTGGCTTATTGTAATGACTTTCAGACCACATTATAATGTTTCATCCTTAGAAATTGAGGCTACTTAGGACAAAATCTTTGTCTTAGGCCAGAAATATACCTGTTTACCTGAATTGTCACCTCAGCTTTTGAGATCCCCAATGGTTTGTGATAGAGTTAGTTATAGTCAAGAACTCTTGATCTTAACTAGTTAGTTTGATCTGCATTTGTACATATTAGGAAGCTCACAACTCATATGTCACTTCTAGCTTTATAGTAGCATCCTTTTGGGCCGTTCGCAGCCTTGTTCAAGGCCAGATATCATGGATGAGCCTTTCTTAGTTATCAACATGAGATCTACACTTTTTTGTGTGTGTATTTAATCATTAAGAGCCTGTTACTTTATTAGTGTGTAGTAAATTAACATACAGTAATAACCATTTCGGTGAGTATATGCATATCTAGTAATTGTAATAAAGAAATGTGAGATACGATTTTTTTTCTTTATTACAGTATGGAAGAAGCAAAGAAGAACATGTATGCTTTTAGCACCACTACATATACAGGGTTCCAATGTACTGTATCAGAAGAAACCTCTGAAAAGTTCAAGGGTAAGAAGATTTATCAGGGACCTGTTTGTTTAAACTATGTTGTTATCTGTGACTTAAGAATGAATTTTATTCTTTCGCATGTAGGATTGCCTGGAGTTCTTTGGGTGCTGCCTGATTCCTACATAGATGTCAAAAATAAAGATTATGGAGGTTGGTTGGGCTAATTAACTTTTTATGCAAAGAAAGTTTTGTTTCACCAGACAGCTAGATTATGGTCAATTGGTCATATAATGTGCTTTTAATTTTGCTTTTGTGTGTTTTTAGGTGATAAATATATCAATGGGGAGATAATTCCCTGCAAATACCCTACTTATCAACCAAAATCTAGAAAAGAATCAAAATATGTGAGCAAAAGATATGAGAGACGAAAAGATGGTCCTCCTGCTGGACAATTCAGACCAAAGCAAGCAGCAAGTCAGCCGGAATCATCATCTTGACAAGGTACCAAGAACGCCTTTCTATACTCCTCTTATATGTTGCTCCGACTTTTCATTTTTCTTGAAGTACCCGTATCTGACACCTGTGTCCGACGCATATCTGGATGTGGGTATGAGGATATGACCCTCTAAATACATGGAAAAACTTAGAAAAAATTGAACATACCCATGTCGGACGCATACCCGTATCCGACACTCACACCCGAGTCTGAGTAACATAGCTCCTCTTAGTTAAATTTTCATCATACAACTTATTTTCTTTTGTTGACAGTTCATCAATGTTTCGCTACAAGGGCAGGTGGTACTCGGCAAGCTGATATCACTATTCTGCAAGTTATTGGAACACTTGTTATGGGGTACCATATATCTGTTCTATAAATTTTCCCCTGTAAAGTCTTTGTAGTAGTTTTATGTGGACAGAAATAGACCTATATGAGTTATTTGAACGTTGTCTATTTAGAAGTATGTTAGCATCATGTGGTTATGATTACCTTTGATCTTGCAACCAATTTATTTCGTATTTAAACTTTCAGCTATATGGATGTGGTTGACCTTTCATTAATGAGATCGATTTTGGTTATATGTGCTTGCCTTGGTTTCTTGTTGCTTATTTTCTTCTCCCACTTTGTTTATATGAGCATATGCAGAATGTTTAGGTATAAATACAGTTTGATGAAAGGCCTTCATTATGTGCTAATTCTTAGGCTTTAATATAAAATTGCTCCTGTACTATACCTCTTTTCTCATTTTGGTACTTAAAGAATTTTTGGCCCTATTTTGGTACCTGTAGTATAATTTTTGGTCCTAATCGGGTTCAAATTGGGGTAAAAAATTATACTATAGGTATCAAAATAGGGCAAAAAATTCTTTAGGTACCAAAGTAGGAAAAGAGGTATAGTACAGGAGCAATTTTATATTAAAGCCTAATTTTTAAGTGTGGGATATACAAGTTTAGTGTACCAATTTGAGATTTGGGACCATTGATCACGGTACCGGGTTAGGGTTCATGAATGGATAACAGTTCAAAGTTTATGAGAGAATCATCGACTGCATTGCATGTTAACGGTGAAATTTTTTGGCACTTAAATCTCTTTTTGTAAAGTTTTTAAGGTTGATAGTGGCTAACAGACAGGAAATAATGAAATGAAACCATGTTGATTGTAATTCAAGGAGTTCTTTTGGTATCATTGCTTGCTAGCTAATAGTTTGAAGCCTGCTAGAAATGACAAAAATGTTAAGCCCTACTTCTTTCTGACATTTTCAAATAATTTCTGCAGATTATTTGATGATGTAAAAGCTACTTTCTATAAATAAAAAATAAAATAAAAAACTCAGACTTGTGCATGTCGATCATGTCCTCTTACCATTGAATCACCACCTTATTTCTCTTCTTTCATTTCCTCCAAACTTCCTTCAGTGTTGATTGATAAAACTTTTAGTTGTTCGAGCTCGGACAGGACAGTGATGAGTACCTCTTCTGCAATGTCACTTTCTTCGTTTATATTTACTCGCAGTACTTTAAGCTGTGATCAGCCATTCCTGTCAACGTTCAAATAACTCATATAGGTCTTGAAGCATTCCTGTCAGCTGCACTCGGTACTGTCAATCCTGACAGCTCTTGAAGATTTGAAAGCCTCCCTAGCTAGCCCCTGAGGGAGATATTGAATAGGACAGTACCCTATATCCAGTACATTTAACTTCTGCAGATTTGTGATTGACGAGGGCAGTTTCTGTAGATTGTTGCATCCAGTCAAAACCAAAAGCTGGAGGTTCCGGAGCTCCCCGATTAACTGTTGCAGTTCCTTCAGGGAAGCAACTCCTCTTAGGTTCAGATATGCTAAGCGTTCAAGAGAGATGATCCAATGCAGGAGTCTCTGGATGGGAATGTTTTCTACTTATTCTCTGAGAAATCCAACACCCTGAGACTATGTTACTAGGACAGTGTTAGATACGGGCATTTGTCCGATACGAATATTTTTAAATTTTTTCATGTATTTGGAAGTTCATATCCTCATACCTATGTTCGAAAATGTATCGGATATGAATGTCGAATACGGATACTTCAAGAAAAATAAAGAGTCGGAGCAATAGAGCTCCGAGAGACTTATGGTCCTGTCAAAGCCAACTGGAGAGCTGCTCATCATCAGGAATGCCCGCAGCTTTGACTTTCTATTCAGTGATTTCAAATCTTCTTCGCCTGTAAAATCCAAACGCCGCGATTGTATTGTAAGTCTTTGCTTGCCATGTTCATCAAAGCTGCAAAATTGCCTCTTCTCTCTGGCAATTTTAATGGTCAAGTCTCTGACAAAATCATGCATCTTGCAACTATAGACTCTTCCATCGAAACCCCTCTGCTTGACAACTTCAACAAGGCATACAAATTAGATCGAAATTCTTTCTTAAAACTTAAGTTTGGACTTAAAGAAAGATAACAAGTCACTCGAATTCGAGTAATTATTTATTTTTATGAGTTCATTTTCTATACTAATTTGAAGAAGTAATTAAGTTTGATTATTCTTTGAGTTTGATCTTATATAACTTAAGTTTGATTATTCTTTGAGTTTAATCTTATATAACTTAAACTCGACTCAATTAGGATTGATTTTAAATTGGATTATTCTTCGAGTTGAACTTAAGTAAACATTAATTCGCTTAATCCCCCATGTCAAAACGTTTATCTAACTAAACCCATACAAATATCAATCCGTGGCATCCATTTTTTCAGTTTGCCATTGATTACATTTCAAGTGAAAAAAAAAAACCCTCACTTTTTTGGTTATTGGAATATGAACTGAAAATATTGAATGTTCCTTTTAAAAATGTAATTTTTATTTTTGTTTATGGGGTCTATTGATAAAAAGGATTGAAGATGATATATCTTTCAAGGAGAATTAACCACATTGAGACCATCATTCATAAGTTTGATTAATGTTTCATGTTACATGCTTTGCTTCACATTTCTAATTCTAGCTAATTACAATGGCAAAGTTTGTTAAAATTTTGTTCGTAAATGCATCCGAACATTTAATTTAGTGATTGATGCATGTATCTTTATTTAAAGAGAAGATTTAAATCATTCGAAAATAAAAATTGCCTATGAATTCATATAAAAAAAAAAATCTGTTCATAAATTCATATTCATGATTTATATACAATTAACCATGATTAAATTTGAGTGCTATTGGATGAAAACATGTGCTTTTTTTTTTTGCACTATTTTTTGTGCTTGGAAAATGGGGTGAAATCTTTTCAGTCTTCCCATTGTTCTCTCTAGCCCATGATTCAGCCAACTGATTCTTTCACATGGATAGTGTACCAAAAGTCGACCAAAATGAAAACATGAAAGGAAAAGAAAAAAAAAAAAAAAGCTTCAAATTAAATTTGGTGGCTATTTATGTATGTTTCTCTAATTAGTAGTGGAAAATTGCTAACAAAAGAAAGTTTAGAAAACCATCTATGGGTTTTGTTCCTTTTTCAAAACCAATAATTGTCTGGTTAAAAAGAAAACCAAAAAAAAAAATTGTCTGATTAATTCTGGTTATGTTTGCCTTCCTTCATAAGGCAAAGGTAATAGGTAGTTTGAAGAGATATTATTTTTTTTTTAAGATCTCAATCTCTTTTTCTTCTTTTTTTTTTTTTCTTTTTTCCTCGAATATTAACTTAATTATCGAAGGATTTTCGTCAAATTTCATATTAAATACAGTTCAAGCAAGTAAATCACCTTTTCTTATTGACTTTTAGTCTCAAAGTTTTCATACTAATAACAAAAACAATTCCCTTAATTATATATAGGATATGCTTAAAGCAATAACAATTAACAAGCAGCTATATATGAAGTTTCATTGAAATGCAATTAGAGTCTTGATCAAGTAGAAATATAATGAAATTGGGTTTATTAGCTTATAAACAAACAAAATGTTTCATTTAAAGAAAAACAATATCTTGGAGTTGGAGAAAAGGAGGGGAAAATATCAAACAATCTTTGTTTGGGATATTTGGTGACAACTACACTAAGAACTCTTATAATGAGAATCATGAGAATCATTTAAATCCTAACCTTTAAATTTCACAACAAACAATTAGAGTCATAGATTTTTTTGTACTCAGTTTCACATCACGTGGATCAAAAGAGAATTATAAAAAAGTTAAAAAACAAAAACTATTTATCAATTAACAAAAATATCATATTAAAACTTAATAAAAATTATTTATAGCCATGCCTCTTTTTCAAATAACAATTTTTTTATCATATTAAGTTATTTATATTTTAAAATTTAATAAAAAAAATAAAAAAAAATTAATTTTTTTTTTTTTTTTTTTTGTAAAAAAAAGTTATATGAACATGTTAGGATTGTAAGTAGACCTGTCCATGGGCCGGGTCGGGTCGCGGTCCAATTTTTTTTTAATTCCATGCCCAAGCCCATTCGGGCCGAGGCCGAGCCAGCTCGTATAAGCTCGTTTCACTATTCAAATATATTAAAATATTAAAAAATTATCCTTTATTAATATTTATATATATTTTATAATTAAATTTAAATAAAAATTAATATTTTAATACTTAAACAGTGATCCGGGCCGGCCCGGATCATAAAAAATCATGTTCAGGCTCGGCCCAATACGGGCTTGGCTGACTGGGTCGGTCGGGCTACCCGGTCCATGGACAGGTCTAATTGTAAGAAAGGTGTTCATGAGTCGGATTGGATAGGTTTCGCCGGAGTTTAAATATGATATTACTATATATACTTGCTCAAGTAAGGCCCGATTCAAAATATGAGTCTCAAATTCTGCACAGGTCTGACTATATTTATAAATGAGTAGCTTAGCTTAAAATCATATTTTTTTTATATTTATATTATAATATTATAAATATATTTTTTTGTATGATATAAATTACATTTTATATAATATAAAAAAAAGATTAATAATTAAAACCTATTTACTAATAATGTATCATGACAAAAAAAATTATTAAAAGAAAATAAATATGATATTCTAAAAATAATTTAAATTATATTAAAATCATCTTTCTTTCTTTTTGAAAGATTATGTAACTTCATTCAAACATTTCACAACCATACACAAAAGCGACCCAAAAAATACCCAATCCGAATAAATAAATCATTCTTTATCATCTTTCTTAGCAACTTGAAACTTTTTGTGAATAGAAGATTTATAGATTAAATTGCAGCCAAAAAAAAAAAAAAAAAAACTCGTCCCATTCATCATTCTTGTATGATACCAAGAGTGTCGATCTTGTGTATCTTGGTATCAAAGGAATAATATTAAAATCATCTTAAAAAATAGATCTATTATTAATAATTAGATTTAATACTCAAATATTAATATAATAATTATAATAATAATACAATTTAAAATATTAAAAAATATGTGTATATTAATATTAAAATTTTAATATTGAAAAAGTATTATTTAAAATATAAAATTAGTTGAATATTAATATTTTAATATTTTTAAATATACTTCTTCAATAAAATTAATTAAAATAATTATTTATAAATAAATAATATATCAAGTTGAGTCCAAACTTTATTAAGGTGTGAAAATCTATATAACACGAATTATTAAGGTGTTAAAATTTATATAAACATATATATAACAGCATAAACACGATTATAACACGAACATAATACGAATATACGAATTACTAGATTTACATGTGATAAGTTTATTAAAATAAAAATGTATTTTTTAATAAAATAATATTATAAATTGGCTCGAGCCTAACAAATTTATTCTCGAATTGGCCAAACTGATTAACTTTATAAGTAGTTTGATCCATAAATAAATCTAATGATAATATCTTATTTAATTAATTTTTAATAAAGTTTTAATTGTAACAATAACTCAAAATATTTTTTTCATTATGAACTTTTTTTTGTAATTGTCTTAAAAGCTAGCTTTAGCTCATTTTTCTACACAGTTCTCACTGTTCTTATTTTCAAAGTTTCTACCGCAGTATTCACCGAGATATTTTAAGAACTTATTTTTTAAAAAAGAAAAAATCTTTGACATTTTGTGAAAGTTGATGGGCCTTAGAACAGGAACAAGAGATACCAATCCTTCTTTGAAACAAAGAGAATATTAGAAAAAGCACTTTTCATTTTGTTCAAAATGTGCTAGCTAGGTATATATTCATTTAACATAAGGAGCTTATTAAACTTTATTTATAGAATAAACTTTGATAAGTTAAGCTTCCTAGCTAATTACAATTGCAAGTTTGTTAAAGTTTATTTTAGAAAAATGCTTAGTCATTATATTGTTTAATTCTATATATATGGAAATAATAATAAAAAATTAATTTGAAGAAACCCATAGAAGATATGGATTTTTTTATTTGAGGAATGGATGATTCAAATTTTATTTTTTGAACAGAAATCATGTATTATTAATTATTAAATCAAATGTTGAATAAAAGATAATGACATTTTATAATAAGGATTTTGTTAATAAGTGTTTTAAGAGTATTTTTAAAAATTATTATATATAATAATATCTTCATCTAATATATTAAAAGTGATAAATAAAATGGTCAATTATTACATTCAATACAATTTTATTACTATAAATAGTATATTAACTAATATTAAAGAGTGTTTAAGAATACTCATTAGCAAAATCTAAACTTGATAATCCATGTATTCGTGTCATGTTCGGGTTATTTTTTCGTGAATGTCATAATTGTGTTTAAGATGTTATATATTTATATAAATCTTGACACGTTAATAATTTGTGTTTTATAGATTTCGACACGTTTGTTTATTCGTTTTTTTTTTGTCATGTCATATTTTAATTGTTGGAAAATGTTAATCAGTGCCTAGTGGCACTAGTTAAGGAAGTATTTATAAAAAGAAAAGTAAAATGAATGCATTACTTCTTCTTGAATTCAGCAAAAATAATGTATTAAATGCAAAAAAATTTCTAAAATAATAAATAAATAATTTTTAACTGATGCTTATAGGCATTGGTGAAAATCTTATTATTATAACAAAGCATGGTGGCAATGAAGATTTTTATTCACACCAAAAAAAAAAATGAAGATTTTTATGTGTTTCTTACACATAATTCTTAATCGTATATTTAGTAGACATAATAATGATTAACAGTGATTTTACCATCTCCTTTCTCGAGGTATTGCCTTGTTTTAAGGTCTCTTTTTCTGTTCTTTCTTCCCTTCGAGCTTCTCACCATTCTATTATTTTACTCAATTCTTTAATGGCCCACGATCCCCACTCTTCTTTATAAACTAGATTAATTGATGATCACATATTTTATTTCTTTATTTTTACTTTACAATAATTTTACATTGCAAGCCCTTTTATATTAGCATTAATGAATAAATTATGTGTTAAATATTGATAAAATAATATGCCAAAGCATAGTAACAAAAATTATACATATAAAACTCTTATTTTATACATTATTGGAGATTTAATCTCCACACAAAAAAAAATAAAACAATATTATATATCTTTTATTTATAATATAAATTTATTAATAATTTTAAATATATTTGAAAAAAATATATATATGGTAACTCTCTAATTTCGATATATGAAATAATTTTTCATACATATAAGCATATGTTCTCAACTCATTTTTTTTTTTAATTTTTTCTCAACTCAATTTAAAATAATGTTCTCTCATAAAATAGTTTTAAATGCTATAAAATCATTTAAAGATAAGTACCATATGACTTTTTATAATTCAAAAAATAAATTTGGAAAATGTCTATTACGAAGAATCCTTACTTGTTGAGAACCAATACAAAAGAACAAAAATCTAATTTCTTTTGTAAAAATAAAAGGTAAATTATGTCTTCTTCCACACAAAAAAAACAGAAAGAGAATCAAAATCAAGCATCGTTGAAATTATTGTCTACTATATATATACTAATATACCAAAAAGAAAATAGAAAGCCCAACTTAATGAGTTATCCGTATATACTAAAGGTAGAAAAAAAGATAATTATCAAACAATTCACAAACAAAAATCATTAATGAGATTATGTCAATACAAATAGACCTACTCATGGGTCGGACAATCTATTCGATTCAAGAGGCCCAATCTATATTGGGCTGGGTTTGGATAGGATATTTTTTTTATCCGAGTCGGTTCGATCTAGTCTGAATCACTGTTCAAATAATAAAAATAATTTTATTCATTATTTTTAATATAATTTTATTTATCATTCATAATATAAATTATTATAATTTATAACTAAATTTTATACATATAAATAATGTTGATAAATTATTAAAAATAATAAAAAGAAGCTCAATCCATAGAAATAATGCTTGAAGTGTAAAAAATTAGGTTTTTGAAAAAAGACATTATTTCAAGACTTCTAAATTTCTTTTAAGCTAAAATTTTATTAGAATTATCCATAAAAATTGGTTAGAATTTAAGATATAATCGAATGTGAGTCGAGTCTAAATAATAAAAAGTTTGGGTTCGAATTGGATTTCGATTTGAAACTTGAATCAAGTTTGATCAAAATTTATTTTTAAAGTTTGAACTTGATTTGATATAAAAATTGAACTTTTCGAAATCGTTTGATTAAGCTCTTTTACCTAGTACAAAACGAGATCGTTTATCATGTTCAATTTTAAACTCGATTATTTATGTTTGAACTCGAATTCGAATTGAGATTTTTTTATTATTAAATAAAAATAATAATAAAAAATTTAATTAGACTGACGAGTTACTCGAGCTAGACATTAAATGCTCGAGCTTGACTCGTTAGATAACTCGAACTACTCGAATTTAAACTCGACTCGACAAAAACCAAATAAAATTTAAATTTTTTTCTTAAATAACTTACAAACACAAAAACATCGTTTACACCTCGATTTTGTCGAGGAAGACGAGGAATTTTCTACCTCCACCACATCCCAAATTTTAGTATTTTTTAATTTAGGAAAACCCACACATTTCTTTTAAGGAAAAATAAAAACTTTAGAGGTAAAGAATGAATTTAAATTATTTATTTTATTTGATAAAAGAAAAAGAGAAAAAAAGAGTGATGCTTTGGGATTCCAATGATAGAAAGAGGTCACGCAAATGTCACGCGTGGGGACATGCATGACCCACACGTGGGCCAATTCCCAACCGGAAACCTGCTTTTACCCTGCCCCATCCCGTCAACACAATCCAACTCTCGTGACCATCTGACCAACCGGGAGTGCCAAGTTGCCAGTCATCCTTGGTCCACGTGTGTCAAATCATTTGGCTGGGTCACCTACCCTAGGTCCCCCAGCCGTAACGCAATCATTACCCCTCAAAAAAATTAAAGAACTTTGTCCAGTTGAGTTCAGGTTACTGTCCCCTTTCCTTTCCCAAAGTGGTAAAAAGGTAAATAAAGAATCTATTTTGTCCCTTTTTGTCAGAATTCCCCCCCCCCTTCTTAATTTTCCTTGACCTGATTCCATATAAGGCTGAATCTAAGCCTATAGATACAACGAAAAAAATAGAAAACAATGTAAAAATCTGAACTGTACAAGGTGAAATGACATGTTTGCCCTTCAGTTACTACTCTGACAAATTGGGGACTTTGAGAGTTTCTGTCCTTTTTACTGCAATATGCAACCGTTACATGTGATGTGATTTGACAAAATTGCCCTTTCATGGGTTAATTAACCCTAGTTTATGATTATAATTAGAATTAGGGTTTTTGGAGATAATAATTTTGCTTGCCTTAGAGCAACATCCTTTGTGATGAAATCTGAACAAGAAAGATTGAGATTGATAACAATTTGGTAGGGGACCCAATTTTTTGTGAATTATTTGAGTTTTGCTTGTGAGAAAAGAAAAGCAAATTCCAAAATAGTATAACATTTCATTTTAGATAAAATTATCTTATAACTTGGATTAGAATTATTACAAGTTTGATGATCCAAAATTGTATATGATTAGATATATATCTAGTAAATCAAAAACAAAACGTAAAGAAAATAATTTAAGATCCATTTGGATCTCCGATCAAAGATATCCTCACTGTATTGAAATACAGTTTTTGTTGAAGTCACACCGACTACTCTAAGAATTGTCTAGAATTGTCTTTGCTCATTGTCGCAACCTAAAAAAAAAATAACGACGAGTCTCATCGCAAGACTTTATTATTCGTTAGGCGTGACATTAAAAAAAATCGAGGAAAAGTCGACTTAATTCCTCTAGAAAAATGAAGGTTTTGAAAATGACCTTAAAAAAGACATGGAGTCGCCACCAATCTTTTTTAGCTAGGTGTGATCGGCCACCTATTAAAACCGGTTTTATAAAATATTTTAAAAATTAATTAAAACATTTTAAAAACCAATTTCAAGTCTGCGTTTTAAACCAGAGAAATCAAAGAAGCGGGTTCGGGAGTCGGTTACGTGTGGGGAAGGATTAGCACCCCCACAATGCCCGTATAAATCGGTACCTTATTAATCGTGTGTTATCTCAAGTCTCGGTAAAAAGTTGGTTTTAAATTTAGTATTTCAAGTTAATTCCCAATTTAAAGAAAAATAATTTCATTTTTTTTATTGAAAATGATCCAGAATTTATAAATTCAAAATTTTCCTATATTCCCCAACAAACGTGGCAAAATATAGAAATTTTTATTAGTTTTGGAAAACTTTCCGAATCATTCTCTTTTTTGAAAGAAAGATATTCCTTTATTAATGATAATTGATGATATTCCCTCCAGCAAACCCGGTAGAGAACTCATGAATTATTTTAACTCGGGAATATCTTTATTTTTATTGAAAACCATTATCTTTTGAAAACATTTAAAATAAATGAATACGTATATGCTAAATAAAGATAACTAAATAAAAGCATAGGATATCATGAAATATTCGAAACCATATAATAAACCATGTAACATCAAAAAATATAAATCAAAATAACAACAATATCATAGAAATTATTATAGCAAGAATCACATATTATATAAAATGCATGAATATAAAAATGCAATGCATGAAATGTATTTTTTTCCTTTAATTAAGGAAATCCGTATATCTAAAAAGATATCCGGCTACCTTAGGAAAATATGTCAAATTAAATATTCTAAAACCAAAATACTTTGTGATTGTTTGAAAACAATTTTGAAAAGCTTGAATTAAAAATAAAAACTGGGCTAATTTCTTTAAAATGGCTCTAATTTCCTAAGTTTAAAAAATCCGGACTTGACTACCCTTAACCCGGGACTTGAAAAACCATTTTTAGAGTTTGAAAAGGCTTAGAAATTACCCTAAGTCAGTAGCTAACCCTTCTAATCAGCCCACTCTAAGTAAATTAACCAAAACAGAAAATTGTTTTTTTTTTTTTTAAATTCAATTCTGACTCCACTGTCCAGTTTTAATCCACGAATTTTTATCCTATTTTTAAAAATTCCAAAAATTCTAAAAAAAATACTGAAAACTCAGAACATGTAAAACTACACGAAAAAAAATCGGCTTAATTTTCGAATCAAAGATGAATTCCCAGAAAAATCAGAGATGTACGAGTTTTTGGAGGAGAAAAAACTGCTTTGTTTTTCTTTAAATTCAATTCTGACTCCACTGTCCAGTTTTAATCCACGATTTTTTACCCTATTTTAAAAAATTCCAAAAATTCTGAAAAAAATACTGGAGACTCACGACATTTAAAACTACACGAGAAAAAATCGGCTTAATTTTTTGATCAAAGATGAATTCCCAGAAAAATCAGAGATATACGAGTTTTTGGAGGAGAAAAAACTGCTTTGTTTTTCTTTAAATTCAATCCTGACTCCACTGTCCAGTTTTAATCCACGATTTTTTACCCTATTTTAAAAAATTCCAAAAATTCTAAAAAAAATACTGGAGACTCAGGACATATAAAACTACATGAGAAAAAATTGGCTTAATTTTCTGATCAAAGATGAATTCCCAGAAAAATCGGAGATGTACGAGTTTTGGGTGGAAAAAAAACTGCTTTGCCAACACATTTTTTTTGTCTTTGATAAAATCATTTAAAAATAAAAATAAAAATATTTGAAACTCATAAAATGACTTGAAAGCAGTAGCTAGGACTTTTTGAAAGTTAGATAAAAATTGGCTAAGTAAAAAAAAATCACAAAGGTAGAATAATCAATTTGACAAACTTAATTTTCCACAAGTGTGCTCAAGAGAGCATGACTTTGAACCATTAATTGGCTCAAGTCATTATTCAAGTGGCATGAACATGAAATGCATGAAACAATGCAGCAAACATAATGCATGAAATGCATGGATCTAAACCTAAATGTAAGGAAAATGCATGACATAAATAATATGGCCTAGACCTAACATGAACTTGCATGGCATTTAATGTAACCTAGACCTAAGACATGCATGGCATTTTCACAAACACAAGGCATGCTTAATTCAAAAATCCAACCAAATATCATGCAAATGCAAAAACCTAACAACTAGCATGGCAAAAAATACAACACACAATGCAAAACACATGGAGTAGCCAAATGGCCCCAAGCTCCAACAAGCATGGCATTTTCACAAACACTTGGTATGCTAGCATGAAAAACTAAGTCATAACACAAAAATCACACAAGCATTTTCACAAACACCTAATATACCAAATCTAAAACATGCTCACTAAGATATAAAACAAGAATCATGCAAAGAATCACACAAGCATTTTCACAAACACTTAATATGCTAACTCTAAAACATGCTCAAATTTAAACAACATGAAAACAGAAAATTAAAAATGCAAAAAACATGATATCTAAGACATAAATGGCAACAAACAAAGCAACCAAATTAAATATAACTTAAGAACATGAAATAACATAACACTTAAAACATCAAAAACAAAGAAAATAGCATAAACAATATGGTAAAATGAATTGAAACAACAACTTAAAATAAATAATGTAGGCCATTTGGCCATGGTGAGTTTATTGTAAAAACAAAATGTAAAAAAAATATACTTAAGAAAGGAAATGAAGGAAGAACAAGAAACATTATTTTAAAATGAAAACTCACCAAGTAGAGATTAAAATAGCAAAAAACAAGAATAGAAAATGAAAGTGCAAGAGTTGGTGCTCAAGAGCAACCTCAAGAAGCTAATATTTCAAGCTTTTCTCTTCAAACTTTCCTTTATTTCTAAACTTTTCTTTTTTTGCTCTCAACCAAGAAGATAAAAACTAAGAAAAACTAAGAGAAATCAGCCAAAATGGAAAAGAAGAAACCAAAATCTGCCTCCCTTCCCTTAGGGCTAGCCTTAATGCATGGTTATATAGCCTCCAAGATGTTGTCATTTTTGTGTAACCTAATTTCCATCAAATGGCCAATAATTCAAGATGAAAAGTCATGAAATTACCACCTTTAGATTAGCATCTCAGCCCTCTCAAATTACAGCTATGCAAAAATAATGTTGACATCTTTCTTAACCTATGTGGTTTAATCACCATGGCTTGATCAAAGAGAATGGTTAACTAACTCTTGATTTTTAACCACTTGATTAAAAAAAAAATTAGAAGCTTCCTCCTTTCTTTGGGCTTGGGCATGCCAGCACTTCTCTTTTCCAGCCCAACTCTGATTTTTTTGAAGGGCCAAAAAAGCCCTTTTCGGTTGCTTGGGTGAAATGACCATTTTGCCCCCCGGATGCAAATAAATATCAAACGGACTCCAAATTCAATTTTTCTTTTTTTAATACTTCCAAAATAATAAAATATTGAGTTCTGGAAGTTTTCAAAATTATCCGAGTCCGTTTGCTATTTATTTGGATTTTTTCTTCCCAAAAATGCCCTTTTATGCCCCTACATTTTACCATTTTTTAAACGAGCTCCAAATCAAGATTTTTCTTCACCAATCTCTTCAAAATAATTAAAAAGTGTGATCTGGAAGTTTTCATAATTTTTGGAGCTCATTTGGTATTTTTTTGGGATTTATCGGCTTGAATTACTGCATAGGAGGCCCGGGATTTGGCCATTTTGCAAACGAACTCGGAATCAAGATTTTCTTTCGCCAATCTCTTCCAAATAATTTAAAAATGAGATTTGCCAAATTTCAGAATTTTTGGAGTCCATTTGCTATTTTTCCGGGATTTATCTTTTTGAATTACTACATAAGAAGCCCGGGATTTGGCCACTTTGCAAACGAACTCGGAATCAAGATTTTCTTTCTCCAATCTCTTTCAAATGATTTAAGAATGAGATTGACAAATTTTCCATAATTTTCGGAGTCCATTTGCTATTTTTCCCAAATTTTTCCAATTTTACCCTTTAACCTCCGAAACCCGGTTTTGCTCAAAACAAGTCCGATTTTCAGATTTTCTTCAATCTGAGCCTTGGGCCATCCTTTTTAATCATTCCTCATCCATTGGGGGCTTTGGTCTTACCAAGTCGGGCCATTTCTGTGATTTTTCCCGATTTCACCGAAATCCACTAAAAACCCTAATTCTCGGTTTTCTCCCGGATTGACTTTTTTTTCGGTTTTTCTTGCAAGTGACTTCTCCATTGCCCGTAGTCAGTGCTTATCTTTCATTTGGAACCTTCAATTTCGACCAGTTTGATCGTTTAAGCACTTTTCCCCAAATTTCTCGGATTAGGGTTTCCTTTCTACTGAATCTCCAAATCCCAACTTCCGAACTCCATATCTTTCAATGTAGACCTCGGATTATCAAAATTCTTTCGCCATTTTTCAATTGAACTTAAAATCTTGATTTTGAAAGTGGGTTGACTTTTTCAGTAGTTGACTTTCTAGGGTTGACTTTTTCGGGGTTGACTTTTTTCGGGGTTGACTTTTTTTCAAGTTTGACTTTTTGTGCTCGCCCTCTTAAACTAAGTCTCGGAGTACCACCTGCAGGATGAAAACAGTCTTTTTACACTTGGGAACATCAATATGGGAAGAAAACATACCTGTTTAGTGGTCCGGACAAAATTAGGTGTCTACAGCTGCCCCTCTTTGGCTATTGCTGAGAATCAGGAATCAGGCAAAGATAAACCGACACTAATTTTGTACGGTCAGTGACATCACATGTGAAGGAAAGGGAAAGGGGTTTCTTTTTCATTTTAATTTTTTTCATTTTCTATTTTTCATTTTTTAATTTTTTTCTTCTTTCTTCTTTTTTTTCTTTTTTCCTTTTTTTTATTTTTATTTTATTTTTATTTTTTTATTTTATTTTTATTTTTTTTCTATTTTCTCTTTTTTCATTTTTTTTAAAAACAATAAATTGAAGATTTTGTCCTTAAATTGAATTCCCTGCCTAAACAAGGCTCGATTCGTCTTAAGGGAATGAATTCGATTTCAAAAGAAAAATTTATGCTCGAAGGGCTTTAAAATTGGTGTCCGGAGGTCTTAAAAATTGGTGCCCGGAGGTCTTAAAAATTGGTGCCCGGAGGTCTTACCCCTGAAAAAAGTTATGCCCGGAGGTCTTAAAGATGTTGCCCGGAGGTCTTACCTGTGATTTGAAAAATTATGCCCGGAGGTCTTAAAAATTGGTGCCCGGAGGTCTTACCCCTGAAAAAAGTTATGCCCGGAGGTCTTAAAGATGTTGCCCAGAGGTCTTACCTATGATTTGAAAAAAATTATGCCCGGAGGTCTTAAAAATTAGTGCCCGGAGGTCTTACCCCTAAAAAAAATAATGCCCGGAGGTCTTACCTGTGATTTGAAAAATTATGCCCGGAGGTCTTAAAAATGGTGCCCATAGGCCTTACCCCTGAAAAAAAGAGTTATGCCCGGAGGTCTTAAAGATGTTGCCCGGAGGTCTTACCTGTGATTTGAAAAATTATGCCCGGAGGTCTTAAAATGGTGCCCGGAGGTCTTAAAAATTGGTGCCCGGAGGTCTTACCTGTGATTTGAAAAAAATGCGTTGTATGCGACTTTAAAAATGATGCCCGGAGGTCTTAAGAATGGTGCCCGGAGGCCTTACCCATAATTTGGAAGAAATGCGCTGTATGCGACTTTAAAAATGATGCCCGGATGTCTTAAGAATGGTGCCCGGAGGCCTTACCCGTGATTTGGAAGAAATGCGCTGTATGCGACTTTAAAAATGATGCCCGGAGGTCTTAAGAATGGTGCCCGGAGGCCTTACCCGTGATTTGGAAGAAATGCGCTGTATGCGACTTTAAAAATGATGCCCGGAGGTCTTAAGAATGGTGCCCGGAGGCCTTACCCATAATTTGGAAGAAATGCGCTGTATGCGACTTTAAAAATGATGCCCGGAGGTCTTAAGAATGGTGCCCGGAGGCCTTACCCATAATTTGGAAAAAATGCGCTGTATGCGACTTTAAAAATGATGCCCGGAGGTCTTAAGAATGGTGCCCGGAGGCCTTACCCATAATTTGGAAAAAATGCGCTGTATGCGACTTTAAAAATGATGCCCGGAGGTCTTAAAGATATTGCCCGGAGGTCTTACCTGTGATTTGAAAAATTATGCCCGGAGGTCTTAAAAATGTTCTTTGAAGAATTGTTGAAAATTACCCTAACGATTTTGAGAAGATGCGAATGCTTTTTGATGCAGATGCAGGTGTTGAATAAGACACGAAATGACTTAAACTGGTGCAAATGTCTTTAATGCAAATGTAAATGACTTGGATTGATGCCCATGTTTCATGATGCAGATGCCCCTACTAATTGTGTTCATGTAACTGGTTTATGAATGGTGTAACTACAATTACCACACAGTAATGAAAATGCAATGATTCTAGAAATGATGCAATTGCTTGAGATGACACAAATACGAATTCCATGAAGAATGTAACTGTAAAGGTAAAATACAGATGCTTATGGAATAATGCCAATGCAAATACCCATGAATGATGCAAATGCTTGCCGACACTGTGCAGATGCAAAAGCTCGATAAAGAGATGAGTGCTCATGAGTGATGCAAGTGCCCCCGGCTGTTTTTCTAGACTTTGGCTTAGCCTTTCAAATTCATTTTTCCTCTTCAAATCAGAGTATATCTTCAATTCATTTTGGCTATTCTCTTTGCCCCAACAGTTTTTCAAACTTTCATCAACAGAGATCTGAACCGGGTTCTATTTCTTCTTCTCATATCTGGAAGTCAAGACCTATCATGGCAGTTCTACACCTTTGAGTTAGAAAAATCCTTGTCTCATGCCAACATCAAAATGGGTATTTCAAAAAAATCTTTTTATTTGTTTTCGCATTTTGAAAACTTCTGAACAAAAAATATTAACCCCACAATGTGTGATGTACAAATCTTTTGAAGACTGATGATCATTGTTAGAAATTTCTCTAAGTATCAATCTGGGTTTTTTCAACTGGATTGGCAAGGCTTGGTATAACAAGATTCTGGCTTTTCCAGGAAAACTTCATGACAAAAATGTATATCCCTTCTAGGCTCACAAATGGAACATGTTTTATAAATCATGAATTCATTGAGAACCAAACAAATTCAACATTCTTTTAGTTTCCATATCAAGGCATTTTGTCAAGCATCAAGATTGGCTGGGATGTTTAAACCGGAAAGTTTAATCTTAGGAACAAAGTTTCAGTTTTTGAAGACAATCCTCCGAATGAGAGCTGACAATTTGGGGGGTTCAGGAATTCCTAGATGTTCCTCGATGACCACTCCTTTAATAAGATCTTTTCTTTTGGGGTATCGGCACTATCATCGATGGCATCGAAAATTCCCATTCTACTCTAGACCGCCCGTTTTTTTGGGTTTTCGCCCTAGAGTCCCATTCTTTTCAATTTTTCTCTTTTTTTTTTTACCATGCACTTGAGAATTCTAAATTCTTCCTTAGTGAAATGAGAATTTGATAAGATGGGATAAAATCTGAGGAAAACCCTTCAAATTAAACATTCATGCTTGATCAAAATGGACTTTTAAAGCACGTAATGTAGGCCATGGCTCAGGATTCAGAAAGAAAGGATAAATAGGCCCAAAATATGTGTTTGAGGGTAATCAGATCAAGGATCCTTTCTTGAAGAGGATTTTCTTTGAAGCATGTGTCTCTTCTTGGACATTTCTTTCTTTTTGATTTTGCTCTTTTTCTTCCTTGCTTTTGGCTTTCAATTTGCCATGTCTTTCACACACATTTTTTTATTGTGTTTTTTGTTTGTTTTTCTTGGCTTTCATTTCGTCATCTTTTCCTCTTCTTTTTTTCTTTGACAGAGTGCGCCCGTATTTATTCGGGGCTCCATTTGCTTTGTGTCTGTCCCTGAGCTGTCACTCATTTCTCAATGATCTTTGAAAAGATCTTTCCTCGCATTTGCCCCCCAGTGTAGAGGGTAATCCTTGATCAGGGTTCAAAGAATTAAGAATTCTTTTGGCTCAAAAGGGGTGACTATGGATAATAATTTTTTTCTTGTGAAATGGATATGAAAGATGGCCATTCATCATATCAAGCCCAAATATTCTCATTGAAAAGCAATCCTCAGGGGAAATAGATATTCAGAATTTCATTTTGCACTTTGGAATCATCCGAATTCTCATATGCATGATATCATGATTTTTCTTTTTCTTTTTTTTTTCTTTTTTTTTTTGTTTTTTTCGTCGCATGCCCCCAATGATTCATGCATTAGCCCATCCTTCTTCACTATGTATCCATCATTTCCACATATGATGCCCCAATTTGATTATCCATGCGAATTTGTATCAACGAGGAACATGGCAAGTCTAGGTCTGTTTTGAAAAGGCTGAGTTTCCAATCTGAGTTCTTTGAAGAGACAAGGAAAACATGACCCAAAAGCAGGTTTTCTCTGGGACAAGGGATAATCTAGTTTAATCATTGTGCCCCAAGGTGTCAATCATGAAGTGATGTCTGGGCAATTAGTGTTTTGTGGTCATTGGGAAAGGTCATGAATGGTTTTAGCACAATCCTGACACACACCAAATTATCAAAATCTGGATTCTTGAAAGAATGTCTCATTTGTTTGATTTTCAAGGAATTCAAAAAATTTCAAAAAGTTTGTTCCTTTGTTCATAGCCTAGACTAGGATTTACATCCTTGCTTATTTTGCAATGACAATGCTTCTCTTTTTTCATTCATTTTTCCTTGAAGCATTAGGTCTTTCAAGTGTTATTGATTCAAGGTTTAGGTATAGAGAAGCCCAAAAAAGAGGGGGATGGTGTTGGGTCATTTCTAACACTGATCATCAATCTTCTTGAGACTATCCATTATTAAAACTTCCTTAATGCTTGTTTTTGTAAATTCACGTTTATTTAAAACACAACAAACACAAAGCATTTAAAATTCATTTAATTCATGTAGATGTTAACATGAGACAAGTGCTTTCATCATCACAGTGTATAAAACTACATGTGTCAAAAATGCTCCTATTGACATCCTTCAAAGGTAGTAATTCTCCCCCTAAAACCCTGAAAGAAATTGATTTAGGGCTAAGTGGCCTTCCATTGATCGATAAGCTCCGGTGTCAAAATACCATCACGGATAAAACTTTCAATCATTTCCTTCAGTTGTCTGCATTTTTCAGTTGAATGGCCAACTACCCCTAGGTGATAATCACACTTGCTGTCAGGGTCATAACTCCTTGCTGATGGATTCGGAGCTATTTTCAAAGGTACCGGGGTAAGGTACTGATTCTTTATTAGTAATGGCAGTAAGTCAGGGATGGGGATTGGAATTCTTTCTTGATTTTCTCGCGGTCGTTTTCTAGAAGTAGGCCTTGTTGCAAGGGCTGGTATAGGATTAGGTGTTTGGGTAGGTAGGTAAGGATAAAGGCTTGGAGATACCTCAGTAGGGTAACATGATTGGTATGAGGGAAATTGGGAATATGGGATGAAATCTTCCATAGTTTGGACATCTTCCTCTTTCTTTCTTGGTGCCTTATTTCTCTCGGTATTGGATGTTCCTTCTCTTTCAAGTTTCCCATTCTTGATAGCATTCTCAATCATCTCCCCTGAAATTACCATGTCCGCAAAATTCTTCGAAGCATTGCCGACAAGTCTGTCATAGTACGGGGCGTGCAGTGTATTCACAAAAAGGATAGTGATTTCTTTTTGTGTCAAGGGCGGTTGTATTTGGGCAGCCAGGCTCATCCACCGTTGTGCATATTCTTTGAAGCTCTCAGTAGCTTTTTTCTCCATATTTTGCAAAGTGAGACGATCAAGTGTCTTGTCGGTCATATGCTTGTACTGGTTTAGAAAAGCCCCAGCCAAATCATTCCAAGAGCGAATCTGATCCTTGCTCAACTGACTATACCACCTAATTGCGGATCCGCTGAGGCTATCCTGAAAGCAGTGAATCAAAAGCTTATCATTATCTATCTGACTTGTCATCTTTCGGCAGAACATAGTGATGTGGGCTGATGGATCGGTCGTCCCGTCATATTTCACAAAGTCAGGGATCTTGAACTTAGGAGGAATGACTAAATCGAGGACCAAGCATCGTTCTTTCGCCTCCACACTCCCGAATACATCTTTTCTTTCTATTGCCCGGAGCCTTTCATCTAACAACTGATATTTCCCTTGGGAATCTGCCAACTCAACCTCATTTACTGCAACCCTTTTCAACTTTGCCTGTTCAGCCGGATCATCTGATTTTAGGACATTGACGGGGTTAACAGTGTTCTGGGCATCACTTATTGCTACCTCATCTTGGCCCTTTTGTACCTCTAACCCTTCTCCAGCGACAAAGTTTTCGGTGTATCCTTTTCCCTTCATTACAGCAGACATTAGCTCCATCAGTTTAGTGATCTGATCCTTAGATTCTGCTTGAGATTTTGCTAGCTGTTCTCGCAATTCTCTCTGTTCCCTTTCCATTTTTTCCATTCGGGCAACTTGTTCATCCTCCATAGCACCGGCCTGTATTAAAAGTGTACTCAGTACTTCTTCTGATTTGAAATGGAAATTCTTTCAAAGACTCCTAAAGCCAAGCCAACTTCTATTTTATTTCCCCCAAATGTATGTCATGATGAATGAGCCATGAATGCAATTTCATGCATGTGAAGCCTAAACAATATGATGTATGGATATGTACAATGGAAACATGCTGACCATATATGTGATAAATGCAATCACAATGCCAACATGTTGCAAACAAAGAATAAACAAATCAACACATGGATATATGCAATGACTGATCATGTGCATTTTAGCATGTTTCCCAATGAATGATCATATATCCTATGAATGCAACACGGTGTCAATTATGATACATGCAAACAATGAATGATTGATATAGAGTATATACAAAGAAAATCATGCTAACCATGTGTGTCATGAATGCGACCTAATGCTAACATGATGTATGTAATAAGCAAATTAATGCATGAACATATACAAAGAAATTATGCTGACTATGTTTGTTATAAATGCAACCTGACAAATAATTGATGGGATGCAAAATGCAAAGGGGAAGATATCACGGAGGAAATAAGAATCGGAGGAACTTAATCATCAACATCTTATAAATTTGAAGCATACTCAATTCATTCCCATATCAATGTTCACAATGGTATAAACCATGTTTTACAAAATTTGAGCAGTAGTTAAAACTGTCTTTACAAGCACTTTATTCTTCCTAGCATCCTAAGGCTATAAGAGCCGGCTACTGAAAAAGTGAAATCCTATTACATCATATAAGACCGAAGTCTTTCCACTTCAATGCTGTAAATCTCCCAATCCTAATGGCGTTTTCCCAGTCCTTTATCAATCAGTGTCGTTGGATCCAACCACTTGGCATCTATGAGAGCTTGCACTTTCCTTTTGACTGCTATACAATCTTCGATGCTATGGCCAACAATTCCACAGTGATAATCACATCTTTCATTTGGATTATACCACATTGGATATGGTGGTAACAGGGGTTTCAATGGGACACAGGCAACCATGTGATTTTGGATCAGTATAGGGAGGAGCTCTTGGTAGCTGATTGGAATGGGATCAAAATGCATTTGGGTCTTATTCTGGGATCGTTTCTTAGTCACACATGGCCTAGGAGTTGGGGCACTTGGTGGTAGCACTAAGGTTCGAACCGGAGTGTTTACATGGGGATGTGGCGGAACAGCATGGTAAGGGTATGGATTTGGACACGGGGCCTTTGGAGGTTGTACATAGCTCGAGGTTCCTATCTCAGGTACTGGATAAGGTGATTGATGAGGGAAATAGTATGAACTGGTAGTTGGTAACGATGGAGTCGGATTCAGGAATCCCGTAGTGGTCGTCCCAATGGACGATTGGACCATAGTAGGGTGGGGATACTGGTTTGGACCTAGAACAGTTTGCAGGTATGGTACTGGATTCGAGGTTTCTGTCTTTGGTATCAGGCTTTCAGGTTTAATTATTTTCATGATTTTGTCCACAATTTCATCAGGATTGCAACCTTTGTGGCATTGACAAGTGCAGGATCCAGCAAGGATTGTATGTTCTGGACCTAATGGTTTTGGTTGATCCGAAGATGATGCGAAGCCCTGAGAAAGTTCACCTTTACTGTTACCCATATCCTCAACCATTTTCAGCAATTTGGCAAGTTGTTCCTTCACCTCTCGGATTTCATGTCCATATTCATCTTGATTGCGTTCCAAAGCACCCAATCGTTCCTCCGATTCATTCCTCATATCTCGAACCCCTTTCATGCAAATGAAAATGTCATGAGATTAAGATTATGAATGTACACGCTCTATTCCTATGTGCATGAATAAATTGATGATTAATGCATGAACATATACAGAGAAATTATGATGACTATGTATGCTATGGATGCAATTTAATGCCAGGTATATACAGATAATGACTATGCATGTCATAAACGTGTCCTACAATGAATGACCATGCATGCTATGATGTCAAAATGATACATGCTAAGAATAAATGAATTAATACAAAGGTAGGTACAAAGAATGACCATGTATATCACAAATGTATTCTACAATGAATAATCATGCATGTTATGACTGTAACACGATGTCAAAATGACACAAATAAATTAACCAATGATTACACGAAATTGGTGGGACCTAAATCTTGATTATTCAAAAATCTCATTATGCAAGATTTGCCTCCTAATTTATGATTTTTTTTTAACATGCTTTTTTTTTGTGTTTTTTTATTTATTTATGAAAAACCAATCACATTATTTTCAAAAGAATTTCAGGGTGGATCCCACTATGGTACCATATGCAAATGTTCATGTGACACTACCGGTTTTATGAAATCATCAAATGAAATTACCAACTGTTTATTGCAAAGAATGAGATCAATAACACAACCAAAAATGTACATGCTCTATTCACACATGTATGAAATGTGCAACATGCAAAATGCTTGAAAAAAGTTTTTTTTTTTTTTAAAAAAAAAAAAAAAAATAGCTAATGAACATCTGCCCCAGCAATATCTGCTTATTTAGGCATCACGATGTCTTCGAGGCGGAGTATCACATTTATTACGGGCGATGTACGTACATCGTTGCCCGATCTACCACACTTATTCGGAGTGTAAAATAGGTAACAAAAGGTTTAGAACTGTCCCTCTATGTGTTCCTATTTTCGGTATATCTAACGGAAATCCGGCATGGCTTCGCCTAGGTTCACTATATGAGGGTGAATCGGTTCTAAGGCTCCGAATTGTTCCTCACTGTCGCCGGTGAAGGCTAGTAAGGCACCCCGATAAAAGCGGGTTCAATTCGTTAGAGTATATTTTCCTATGCCCATGCGGAGGATCATCACGAAGGCATTAGGTACTTTATACTCCGAAAGTGTTTCACTAGCCCATACGGAGGATCAATCACGAAGGCGTAGTTACTTTACTCCCACTTAAAAGGACGGAACCCGGGTATAGGATTCATGTTATGCAAATGCACGTGTAGTGTGTGTGGAGGAATAATAAACCTTTCACCACCTATTCTACAAACCTTATTCTAAATGCCCCAGCAATTAAAACATTCAAGAATAGTGTAACGCATTAACCAACAAGCAATTATAATATACAACCTTAAATAACTAGCGAACAAAAATAAAATGCATGCACATGAGTATGAACATATTTAAAAACAATTTATTATTTTCAAAATTCTCCTTATTAAAAAAATGTGGGAATTAAAATCAAATACCAATTAAACCAACAAAACCGAGACTTTGATAACACACGACTAATTCTAGGCCTGACTCTCTAATATGTCCCCAGTGGAGTCGCCAAGCTGTCGCAACCTAAAAAAAAAATAACGACGAGTCTCATCGCAAGACTTTATTATTCGTTAGGCGTGACATTAAAAAAAATCGAGGAAAAGTCGACTTAATTCCTCTAGAAAAATGAAGGTTTTGAAAATGACCTTAAAAAAGACATGGAGTCGCCACCAATCTTTTTTAGCTAGGTGTGATCGGCCACCTATTAAAACCGGTTTTATAAAATATTTTAAAAATTAATTAAAACATTTTAAAAACCAATTTCAAGTCTGCGTTTTAAACCAGAGAAATCAAAGAAGCGGGTTCGGGAGTCTGTTACGTGTGGGGAAGGATTAGCACCCCCACAATGCCCGTATAAATCGGTACCTTATTAATCGTGTGTTATCTCAAGTCTCGGTAAAAAGTTGGTTTTAAATTTAGTATTTCAAGTTAATTCCCAATTTAAAGAAAAATAATTTCATTTTTTTTATTGAAAATGATCCAGAATTTATAAATTCAAAATTTTCCTATATTCCCCAACAAACGTGGCAAAATATAGAAATTTTTATTAGTTTTGGAAAACTTTCCGAATCATTCTCTTTTTTGAAAGAAAGATATTCCTTTATTAATGATAATTGATGATATTCCCTCCAGCAAACCCGGTAGAGAACTCATGAATTATTTTAACTCGGGAATATCTTTATTTTTATTGAAAACCATTATCTTTTGAAAACATTTAAAATAAATGAATACGTATATGCTAAATAAAGATAACTAAATAAAAGCATAGGATATCATGAAATATTCGAAACCATATAATAAACCATGTAACATCAAAAAATATAAATCAAAATAACAACAATATCATAGAAATTATTATAGCAAGAATCACATATTATATAAAATGCATGAATATAAAAAT
This sequence comes from Fremontodendron californicum, assembly GCA_030761205.1. Lineage (NCBI taxonomy): Eukaryota > Viridiplantae > Streptophyta > Magnoliopsida > Malvales > Malvaceae > Fremontodendron > Fremontodendron californicum. The sequence goes on along the minus strand of JAULJL010000030.1, from coordinate 2,098,999 downwards.
GCAATGCATGAAATGTATTTTTTTCCTTTAATTAAGGAAATCCGTATATCTAAAAAGATATCCGGCTACCTTAGGAAAATATGTCAAATTAAATATTCTAAAACCAAAATACTTTGTGATTGTTTGAAAACAATTTTGAAAAGCTTGAATTAAAAATAAAAACTGGGCTAATTTCTTTAAAATGGCTCTAATTTCCTAAGTTTAAAAAATCCGAACTTGACTACCCTTAACCCGGGACTTGAAAAACCATTTTTAGAGTTTGAAAAGGCTTAGAAATTACCCTAAGTCAGTAGCTAACCCTTCTAATCAGCCCACTCTAAGTAAATTAACCAAAACAGAAAATTGTTTTTTTTTTTTTTAAATTCAATTCTGACTCCACTGTCCAGTTTTAATCCACGAATTTTTATCCTATTTTTAAAAATTCCAAAAATTCTAAAAAAAATACTGAAAACTCAGAACATGTAAAACTACACGAAAAAAAATTGGCTTAATTTTCGAATCAAAGATGAATTCCCAGAAAAATCAGAGATGTACGAGTTTTTGGAGGAGAAAAAACTGCTTTGTTTTTCTTTAAATTCAATTCTGACTCCACTGTCCAGTTTTAATCCACGATTTTTTACCCTATTTTAAAAAATTCCAAAAATTCTGAAAAAAATACTGGAGACTCACGACATTTAAAACTACACGAGAAAAAATCGGCTTAATTTTTTGATCAAAGATGAATTCCCAGAAAAATCAGAGATATACGAGTTTTTGGAGGAGAAAAAACTGCTTTGTTTTTCTTTAAATTCAATCCTGACTCCACTGTCCAGTTTTAATCCACGATTTTTTACCCTATTTTAAAAAATTCCAAAAATTCTAAAAAAAATACTGGAGACTCAGGACATATAAAACTACATGAGAAAAAATTGGCTTAATTTTCTGATCAAAGATGAATTCCCAGAAAAATCGGAGATGTACGAGTTTTGGGTGGAAAAAAAACTGCTTTGCCAACACATTTTTTTTGTCTTTGATAAAATCATTTAAAAATAAAAATAAAAATATTTGAAACTCATAAAATGACTTGAAAGCAGTAGCTAGGACTTTTTGAAAGTTAGATAAAAATTGGCTAAGTAAAAAAAAATCACAAAGGTAGAATAATCAATTTGACAAACTTAATTTTCCACAAGAGAGCATGACTTTGAACCATTAATTGGCTCAAGTCATTATTCAAGTGGCATGAACATGAAATGCATGAAACAATGCAGCAAACATAATGCATGAAATGCATGGATCTAAACCTAAATGTAAGGAAAATGCATGACATAAATAATATGGCCTAGACCTAACATGAACTTGCATGGCATTTAATGTAACCTAGACCTAAGACATGCATGGCATTTTCACAAACACAAGGCATGCTTAATTCAAAAATCCAACCAAATATCATGCAAATGCAAAAACCTAACAACTAGCATGGCAAAAAATACAACACACAATGCAAAACACATGGAGTAGCCAAATGGCCCCAAGCTCCAACAAGCATGGCATTTTCACAAACACTTGGTATGCTAGCATGAAAAACTAAGTCATAACACAAAAATCACACAAGCATTTTCACAAACACCTAATATACCAAATCTAAAACATGCTCACTAAGATATAAAACAAGAATCATGCAAAGAATCACACAAGCATTTTCACAAACACTTAATATGCTAACTCTAAAACATGCTCAAATTTAAACAACATGAAAACAGAAAATTAAAAATGCAAAAAACATGATATCTAAGACATAAATGGCAACAAACAAAGCAACCAAATTAAATATAACTTAAGAACATGAAATAACATAACACTTAAAACATCAAAAACAAAGAAAATAGCATAAACAATATGGTAAAATGAATTGAAACAACAACTTAAAATAAATAATGTAGGCCATTTGGCCATGGTGAGTTTATTGTAAAAACAAAATGTAAAAAAAATATACTTAAGAAAGGAAATGAAGGAAGAACAAGAAACATTATTTTAAAATGAAAACTCACCAAGTAGAGATTAAAATAGCAAAAAACAAGAATAGAAAATGAAAGTGCAAGAGTTGGTGCTCAAGAGCAACCTCAAGAAGCTAATATTTCAAGCTTTTCTCTTCAAACTTTCCTTTATTTCTAAACTTTTCTTTTTTTGCTCTCAACCAAGAAGATAAAAACTAAGAAAAACTAAGAGAAATCAGCCAAAATGGAAAAGAAGAAACCAAAATCTGCCTCCCTTCCCTTAGGGCTAGCCTTAATGCATGGTTATATAGCCTCCAAGATGTTGTCATTTTTGTGTAACCTAATTTCCATCAAATGGCCAATAATTCAAGATGAAAAGTCATGAAATTACCACCTTTAGATTAGCATCTCAGCCCTCTCAAATTACAGCTATGCAAAAATAATGTTGACATCTTTCTTAACCTATGTGGTTTAATCACCATGGCTTGATCAAAGAGAATGGTTAACTAACTCTTGATTTTTAACCACTTGATTAAAAAAAAAATTAGAAGCTTCCTCCTTTCTTTGGGCTTGGGCATGCCAGCACTTCTCTTTTCCAGCCCAACTCTGATTTTTTTGAAGGGCCAAAAAAGCCCTTTTCGGTTGCTTGGGTGAAATGACCATTTTGCCCCCCGGATGCAAATAAATATCAAACGGACTCCAAATTCAATTTTTCTTTTTTTAATACTTCCAAAATAATAAAATATTGAGTTCTGGAAGTTTTCAAAATTATCCGAGTCCGTTTGCTATTTATTTGGATTTTTTCTTCCCAAAAATGCCCTTTTATGCCCCTACATTTTACCATTTTTTAAACGAGCTCCAAATCAAGATTTTTCTTCACCAATCTCTTCAAAATAATTAAAAAGTGTGATCTGGAAGTTTTCATAATTTTTGGAGCTCATTTGGTATTTTTTTGGGATTTATCGGCTTGAATTACTGCATAGGAGGCCCGGGATTTGGCCATTTTGCAAACGAACTCGGAATCAAGATTTTCTTTCGCCAATCTCTTCCAAATAATTTAAAAATGAGATTTGCCAAATTTCAGAATTTTTGGAGTCCATTTGCTATTTTTCCGGGATTTATCTTTTTGAATTACTACATAAGAAGCCCGGGATTTGGCCACTTTGCAAACGAACTCGGAATCAAGATTTTCTTTCTCCAATCTCTTTCAAATGATTTAAGAATGAGATTGACAAATTTTCCATAATTTTCGGAGTCCATTTGCTATTTTTCCCAAATTTTTCCAATTTTACCCTTTAACCTCCGAAACCCGGTTTTGCTCAAAACAAGTCCGATTTTCAGATTTTCTTCAATCTGAGCCTTGGGCCATCCTTTTTAATCATTCCTCATCCATTGGGGGCTTTGGTCTTACCAAGTCGGGCCATTTCTGTGATTTTTCCCGATTTCACCGAAATCCACTAAAAACCCTAATTCTCGGTTTTCTCCCGGATTGACTTTTTTTTCGGTTTTTCTTGCAAGTGACTTCTCCATTGCCCGTAGTCAGTGCTTATCTTTCATTTGGAACCTTCAATTTCGACCAGTTTGATCGTTTAAGCACTTTTCCCCAAATTTCTCGGATTAGGGTTTCCTTTCTACTGAATCTCCAAATCCCAACTTCCGAACTCCATATCTTTCAATGTAGACCTCGGATTATCAAAATTCTTTCGCCATTTTTCAATTGAACTTAAAATCTTGATTTTGAAAGTGGGTTGACTTTTTCAGTAGTTGACTTTCTAGGGTTGACTTTTTCGGGGTTGACTTTTTTCGGGGTTGACTTTTTTTCAAGTTTGACTTTTTGTGCTCGCCCTCTTAAACTAAGTCTCGGAGTACCACCTGCAGGATGAAAACAGTCTTTTTACACTTGGGAACATCAATATGGGAAGAAAACATACCTGTTTAGTGGTCCGGACAAAATTAGGTGTCTACACTCATCTTTGTTGAATTTTCCTTAGTCTTTATTCTTTTGTCTCTAGAATAGTCTAGCTTTCACAAGAATGCTGTAGGCTTGGTTTAGAAACCGACTTACACAAATATAAATAGAGGTTGTGGGTGTTATGTGTTGTGTAGATGAGAAAGAAAAGGAAGAGTGGTGAGTAGAGAGAAAAAAAAAGAAAAAGAGTGAAGTTGTGAATGCATATTAAAAGAGTGTGTCTAGTATATATTTGGTCTTTTCTCATATTAATAAAAGAGTTGTTTTTCGAAAGTTACTGTAGCGTCCCGAGATAAAGTCACTGTAGCATCCTGAGATAAAGTTACTGTAGCAAATCGGTACTGTAGCACAAAACTACAATTGGTACCGAGAGTTAAAAATCAACAAATTGGTATCAGAGCTAGACGGTCAGGGACCGGAGTACGCATATCGGAGAAAGACAGTCTGGGACTGTGAAGATTATTGGTCTGGGACCAAGACGATCGAGGATCGTAGTTCGTGGAGACGTGGAAATTCTGCCGGTACACGGTCAAGGACTGTGAAATTAAGTGAACGAGAATCAAATTTGAGGTAAGTGCAGGGCACTCTCAAGACACTATGGCAGATATTTCTAATTCCGCTAGCAACATTGAGAAGCTCAATGAAAACAATTACAATACGTGGAGCATCCGGATGCAATATTACATGCTCGGGCAAGATTTATGGGATATTGTTAACGGTGAAGCTTCAACACCACCAACTGATGCCGGAGAACTAAGAAAATGGAAGATCAAAGCCGGTAAGGCCATGTACGTGTTATCAGTCACCATTGAGGATGGTTTATTACAACGCGTCAAGGATGCAAAGACACCGAAGGAAGCTTGGAACACACTCACAATGTTGTTCGCGAGGAAAAATGATGCTAGGCTCCAACAATTAGAGAATGAACTCCTGTCAATCTCGCAGCAAAATATGCCGGTAAGCGAATATTTCTCTAAAGTTAAAACTATTTGTGATGAAATTTCAAAATTAGATCCAGAAAATGCCATTACCGAAACGAGGATGAGAAGAATTATCATCCATGGCTTGCGATCTGAATACAACGGGATTGTTACTGCAACTCGTGGATGGAGCAAAGAACCAACTTTAAGTGAGTTGGAAAATATCCTAGCCAATCAAGAGACTTTAGATAAACAAATGTCTAAAGTCTCGATAAAAGATGACGAGAAAGCACTCTTTAGTAATAAAAGAGGCTTTAATAAAAGAAGCAAAGTTGTTACAAAGCCAGGCGTGGAAGAAAATAAATTTCGAAGGCAAGAAACATGGCCAAAGCAAGGGGGAAGGAGCTTTCGGCAAGAGGGAGCCCAGCATGTTCGAGAAAGAGACAAAAATGAAAATAGGTATCATCGTCAAAACAATCAGTGTTACAACTGTGGAAAATCTGGTCACTTTGCTCGAGACTGTCGGTTTAAGCAAGTCCAAGGCAACGCGGCAACCTCGTCACGAGAAGAGAATAATAGCGAAGAAGAGTGGGATTTTCAAGCATCAATTGCTATTGAAGAATGCGAAGAACTTGCAGCTGCTTGCATCATCGAGTCAGAAGAAGAGTGTTCACTCGCATCAGTGAGTAAATTAATCGACTATAATAATGATTGGATAGTTGATTCTGGATGCTCAAATCACATGACTGGAGATAAGGAGAAGTTGACTAATACCTCAACATACAAAGGAGAACGAGTTGTGGTAACTGCAAATAATTCAAGGTTACCTATTACTCGCATCGGCCAAACAACTATTGTGCCACGATTTAGTCCACACCAAATCGAGCTGCAAAACGTATTCCATGTGCCAGGTATGAAGAAAAATCTGCTATCGGTTTCACAACTCATTGCCTCAGGAAATTATGTCGTGTTTGGTCCAAATGATGTGAAAGTATATCCAAACTTAAAGCCAACAAGTACACCAATAATGGAAGGGAAGCGTCTGGAGTCAGTCTACGTTATGTCCGCTCAGACTGCATATGTGGACAAGACAAGAAAGAATGAAACGGCTGACTTGTGGCATGCAAGGCTTGGGCACGTGAGTTATCTCAAGTTAAAGGTAATGATGAAAAAGTCTATGCTCAAAGGTCTTCCTCAATTAGACATTCAAGAGGACACAGTATGTGCCGGGTGCCAATATGGGAAAGCTCACCAGCTGCCATACAAGGAGTCAAAGTTTAGAGCTAAGGAGCCTCTTCAGCTAATTCACTCAGACGTGTTCGGGAAGATAAAACAACCTTCTGTCAGTGGCTGCCAATACATGATAACTTTCATTGATGATTTTTCAAGGTACGTCTGGATTGATTTTATGAAAGAAAAATCAGAGGCACTTACTAAATTTATAGAGTTCAAAGAAAATATGGAAAAAGAAGTAGGCCGAAAGATACAATGCCTACGCACAGATAACGGGGGAGAATACACATCCAAGGAGTTTTCAGAATTCTTACAGGAATACAAGATACGCCGACAATTGACATGTCCGAACACTCCACAACAAAATGGAGTTGCCGAGAGAAAGAATCGACATTTGGCTGAGATATGTCGAAGCATGTTACATGCGAAGAATGTGCCACCTCGTTACTGTAGCATCCCGAGATAAAGTTACTGTAGCAAATCGGTACTGTAGCACAAAACTACAATTGGTACCGATAGTTAAAAATCAACAGTTTTATGATAGGACTTTTTAGTAGTATGATAATATCTAAATTGATTTTATTTAATTTATGAAAAATATATATTTCAGATGTTTTGTATAAATACAAGTTTGCTATGGTAAATTTTGAATTCATTCTTTAAGCTCATATCAAGATGCATAATAAGAAAAAAAATCTTATACCATTTAAAGTAAATGAAAAAGTAAAAAGAAGTAAAGAATTTGATGCAATTTGTTGATTTTTTTTAGTTCAAATAACATGTATATAAAAGCCTATCAAATCTGGCCCCAATCTTTTTCAATTTTCCAACTTCCACATGACAAACAAACCAATTTCTATGGAGCAAAACACTCAACAATTATGCACATAAAAACAAGATAAGTAATGCAAATAATTTAAGACTACATCATACTCAATGGACCGCCATGTTTTAAAGCTTACCACATATAGTTAATGAGGTTTTGGCTTAATTGTAACAAGAAGTCTTGAAATTTTTAGATCTCAAGTTCAAGTCTTACTGTGTGTTAGTTTGGTTCAATTTTATGTTAGATTTGTCCAATTATGCACTGAATTATTGATTGAGTTGTTTGTTTGTTTAATTTAATTTAATAATTTCTTATATGATGTAATGTTTAATTTTAATTATAATTTCTCCTGCTTGCAACTTCATTAAAAAAGCTTACCACATATTTATTAACACAATAAGAAACAAACCAACAAATTAAAAAAAAATTCACAAAAGAAAAAATATATATATTAATCAAAACTAAGAATATTCAATTAATGTTCATTAGGTGATAGATTACAAGAAAATTAATTAAACCCTAATTAAACCACCCCCTCCTTTATAAATTGGTCCCATTCACCAAACAAGGACAAAAGAGTCATTTCCCATTTTCCAACCTTTTTTTAAACAGTCTTTTCCACTTATTTTTTCTTCCATCTTCCCCACCCATTTCCTCATAAACCTTTCCCTTTTTATTTCTTTTTCTCTCCTTTCTCTTTTTCATCTTTCTATGCATTTGAAAACATCATTCATGGCATTTTTCAGCAGCAACAAAGCCAGAGTCTGTTTAACAAGATTGCTTTGTTTTTTCATATTTTCTTGCTTTTTTTTACCCTTTTCTTTTTCATCTTCTTCTACTTATTCATCAATCCATGATCTTCTTGTTTCAAGAGGTTTACCAGCAGGGCTACTTCCAAAAGAAGTGAAATCCTATACACTTTCAGAGAATGGAACCTTGGAAGTCTTCTTAGATGGACCATGCTTGACCAAGTATGAAAATAGGGTGTTTTTTGACAGTGTTGTAAGGGCTAATCTTAGCTATGGCAGCCTCATTGGAGTTGTTGGGTTAACCCAAGAAGAACTCTTCCTTTGGTTACCTGTTAAAGATATCATTGTTGATGACCCTAAATCTGGTCTTATTTTGTTTGACATTGGTGTTGCTTACAAGCAACTTTCTTTATCTCTTTTTGAAGAACCTCCTGACTGTAAACCTCAAGGTAAATCAATGTCTTCTTACCTTTTCTTTTTTTTTTTTTTTTTTCATTTATCCATCATATTTTTCAAAGAAAGTAGGGTCATAGTCTCATAAATCAGATTAGTTATAATTTGTTTTTTGACAAAAAAAAAATATGTAACATTTGATTAGTTTTTTAATTGAAAGATTTTTTTGGGTGTTTGATGTTTAATGTTCATGTACATTTTGATTTTTGAGGTTAGTGACTAGTGAGGTAGGGTTTCTGTTATTATTTTGAGAATAAAATATCTTAATTGCCTGACATAGTCAGTTTCCTTTTTCTCTTTTCCTTTGTTGTTTGTATTATAACCTTTTTCTTTTGTCTAATACTCTAATTCCTTCCACCAATTACAAAGAAAAAAATTTATTTTTTAAATTAAAAAAAAAACATATAAAAAGAATTACATTTCAATAGTACAAGGTACAAGTATGAATATCACAGAGGCCAATTGCACCTTATCAGGTCTGGTGACAGAAAAAATATCCTAATTTTATTAATTAATTCATATTTTTTTCAAAAAAATAAATGTGATTTTTTTTCTTTCTTTTATTTGCTTTTAGTTTGAGTAAATATTGGAATGGTTTTTTGCAGGAATGTTGAAGAATCAGGTGAGGAAGCAGAAAGGGTTTGAGACTGTGTGAGATAGAAAAATATTCTAAGCTGTTTGAACTTTGTTTTTTTTAATATGTAATAATTAATTAGTTTTTTTCTTCTTCTAATTATAGTTAAATATAAGTAACTTTAGGTCATGTTTAGGAGTTGTAAATAAGTGGATTTCTTGTTATCTAATCTCCTAATCAAATCAGAAGATCTAATCTTTTTTTTAATCCCTTTATTTCCTTTTGTTTTAGAGAAATTATTTATTCACCGTCAATGAATTTTTAAACTTCAGATTAACAAGATAATACATAAGATAAATTTTTAAAAAACTAATTAAAAAAAATGAGACATATAATAAATTTTTAACAATCATTTATGGAATTAAAATTTGTTATCGTGAATGTATCAAAAACAATTTTTTTTTAATTCATTTAAAAATAAAAAGATATGATTAGCACCAAAGCAGTGCATAAATTTTTTTTTATCTCTCCACAACAATTTTTTATTCTACTTCAGATTTTTCTTTAACTTTTTTTTAATGACTTATTTATTCTTTTTTTTTTTTGTCATTCTTTTTGTTTTATTTTTAAACATTATCTTCTAAATCTTTCCAGAATCAAATTAATCGAAATATTTTAATTTTATGATAAATTAATTTGGTAAGAAAAGTTAAATAAAAATATAATGTTTAGCATTTATTTTTAACTAGTGATTTTAAAAAAATTCTTAATCTTCTCAAAATTTAACCGAAAGCTACATATTTATTTAGATATCAGTTACTTAACCATTACAATTACAAACTTTTCATCTACTAAAAGTATCAATATTTTTATTTATGAAAATTGCTTTGAGCAATAAATTTTTTTTATTACACAAAAAGGAGAAAAAACTCAACAAAGCCAATTTTCATGGCCAAATTTGTGTTGGTTCATATACCTACAAAACACTTTTCTTTCATTGATTGATTTTACTATAAAGTTTCTTTAAATTATTAATTAAAACTTTATTTTAATCTGAACCCAAGAATTAATCCAATAAATATATATATAATATAACAGGGTATATGTTGATTGGGTAAGCAATGCAGTCTGCGTGGATAGCTTATATTTTTACACGTAGAAAATATATAAAACAATGCAAATTAAAAGAAAATATCAATTTGAAAGTTAAAATTTAAAGAATTACAATCTAAATCAATAGAGTTTTTTTTTTTTTTTTAAATTAAAAATTTTCAAATATAAGTTTTATCTTTACAAATTAATTTACTTCTAAAATCTTACAGTATTTTATGTTTTTTAAATAAAATATATATTATCTATTATATCTTTTTATTTAAATTCAAAACATCTTACAAGATAAGCTATATCTTAAACATTATTTCAGCATTCATATAACCTATAAATAATCATAGATGATATCATCTCAATATTTCAAAACTTTTATTTTATCCCTTCCTTCATATCTATTATTAATCTTTTGATGTTTTTTACCCATTTAATACCAAGATTAAGTTGTAATAGATAAAATTTTGCATCTAAAATCAAGATTAAGTTGTAAAAAATTTAAAATTTAAAAAATTCATTTTATTTGTCAAAATTATATATCTCTTTTTTGAAATTAAAAATCTCAATCTTTACTTTCATAAATTTTCTTATAATCTTTTCTTATTTGATTTTTTAAATTAAAAAACACACATATCACTTATTATATTATTTTTAAATTCAAAAGAAAACTAATTTAATTTTCTTATTACATTTTATATTGAATATATCTTTTTATATATTATAAATTTAAAAATTTTAAATATAATTATGAGGAAAATATTAATTTATTCATAAACGCATAAATAAATAAAACTAATCTATGCATCGCATGATTCACAAACTAGTTAATTTATATAGTATAATATATAATAATCTCTTTTCTTATTTTCAAATTATATTTTTTTTTTATAAAAAAAACATAGTTTTAATCTCTCCTTAATACTATAGTATATAACAATAACAATAATAATAATAATATAGGCTTTTTAAAAAATTCATGAATTATTCCATTTTTTAAAATAAATTCTTATATTTTTATTGTATCCAAATAAATCTTTATCCTTTAATTTGTATTCAAATAAATCTTTATTTCATACAAAAAAAAGATTAATGTTAAAAATTTATTTGGGTACAAATTTAAAATTTTATTTGGTATAAATTAAAGGTTAATAGTTTATTCGAGTTTAAATTAAAGATTAAAAATTTATTTGAATATAATAAAATTTAAAAAATTTATTTAAATAAATAATAAAACTTAAGAATTTTATTATTAGTTTAATTAATTATATATGATCACGAAGATTTTTCCCTTTTTATTTTCCATCATAATCTTTAACTTTAATTTAAGCGGGGACAGTGGGGGACAATGTGTTAATATTTTTGTATTATTAAATGGACCCACAAGCACCTAAAGGTAGGGTACATGAAGCATTTTTGCATTTTATATTTTCATTGTTTTTGGCTTTTATATTGGCTTTGCTCTCCAATTGTGATCCTTTTATCCTTTTCTTGGGATTTGATACATTTTATTTTATTCCATTGCCCTACTACTTTAATTCCATATTGAACTATCCAATGGAAAAATAATTGCTTAAAATTTATAATGCAATGGATCTTTTTGTATGATTTTTGAGAATTGTTTGATGTTCATGATATTTATGACCCTTTGAGGTGTTGAATTTGACACGCATTTGAAAGTTAGACCCAATTTGCAAAGATAGAAAAAATTTGGGAACTATTTAATGGATATTTTAGTCCAAATAAAGAGTCTGATTGACAATAGAATTATAACGCACATGAAAATTAATTGAAGAGATAATGTGGAAATTAGATAATAGGTTCTTTGTATATTATGAATTTGGTAATTAGTTGGTTAAAATATTTTAAAAAATCATTGAATTGTTCAGGTTTTTAAAATAATCTCTTATACTTTTACCGTATTCAAATAAACACTTATTTTTTTGATTTATATCCAAATAAACTCTTATTTCAAATTAAAATATTTTTTGATTGATATCCAAATAAACTCTTATTTCAAATGAAAAATTGATTTATATCAATAATTTATTTAAGTACAAATTAAAAGTTAATGATTTATTTGGATACAAATTAAAGGTCAATGGTTTATTTGGGTGCAAATTCGGTCAATGACTTATTTTGGTGCAAATTAAAAATTAAAAAACTTATTTGAATGCAATAAAAATATAAATCTTTACTTAAATAAAGTGGTAAAATTTAGGAATTTTTTGTTATTTTAACCATTAATTCATTGATATGCTTTTTTTTTCCCTTCTTTTTAATTGGTATGATGACTAATAAAATCTTCAACTATCAAATTTAAGTATTGCCATATAATCTTTTTTGTTTAATTTGTTTAGCAAAGTTTTGAGATAGAGAATATGCTTCAATCCCAATTGACAAAATTAGCTGCATATATTGTTTGTGGCATAACATTTTAGTTTTTTTTTTTTTTTAATAAATCTAGTTAGTAACAATCTTTTTTGTCCCAAGGATTAATATTGCATCTCAATCTATTTATTTTAACTTTGTGAGATTTCAGGATTCAAATCATGTTATATATATATATATATATATATATATATATATAACTCGAACATTAAAGATTAATTCTTAAGAAACAATGCAAAATTAAGATTATGCATACCTTGAGAATTACCTAGATGCTCAAAAAGTCTTAGTTATAGAGTTACTTCGATAACTCTATAATTCAACTTTATTTCGTAAGAATTATCATGAAATTTTCTGTTTATTGTTAAGTTACGTCAACATTTTACAATAACTTCCACGAAACTGAATACGTGAAATCAAAACTCCCTTCTATTAAAAAGTATGCACCCAATCAAAAAATAAAAATAAAAATTTATGGAATAACCTATTAAAGCACAACTAAATCCACATCAACTAAGCTTAGAGTATGAGTACTCACTAAAGACCTTTGTATAAATCCACTTAATTAACTCATTTCCCCAACTAACCAGCTACTAACGTTAGGAACAATTAATTATTATATGGCCTTCCCATTTGAAATTTCCACATATATATATACATATAAAGGAGAGATCTACTTATAATAGTGTACAATTAAATTAATTTTACACACTTTTATAATTTTTTATATGATTTATATTTTAACAAACCGATCGTTAGATTTAACAATCTAATTGTACTCGTCGTGCATGTAAAGCTTCGAATCGATCCGATATTTTTTATCATATCGATTGAGAATAATGTCTTTTTCAATATATATTTAACGGTTGAAAGTTTTTTACATCGAATAAATAGTTAGACATTTTTAATTTACTCGAAACTCAACGTGCATGATTTACGTGAATAGAACATGAAATACAATGGCCAGATTAAACAAATATAAATCCTATAAAAAATTATGAAAGCATGTACAATTAATTAAGTTTTATCTTAATGTAAACGGATTATATATATATATATATATATATATATATATATATATATATATGAATCTGCCTTTGGCCCCTCCATTCGGTGAGTTGCTTGTCCTTTCATATGCATCAGGTTGTGAGAGGTCCAGGTTTCTAATTGTTTATTATAATAAAGAAGGTCAATCTTAAGGGTTAGCTAGTTATATTAAAGAGAGGAGAAGATCAAATGAGATCAAAGGGGAAAAAGAAAGGGGGTCATTGTCTTTGGGGGAATCTGGTATTTAATGAGACTGTAGTTGAACCATCCAAGATTTTTAACTTTTCTTTTTGTTGTGGATTAATTTTGATACTGAAAATGGCTTGATAAATTTTAATATTGGAAAATGTTCATTTTTGACCCCCCATGCGATAGTTTCTTAGTACATTGGATGCTGATAACTAACCTAATAAAGATCCTTTCTCATATATATATATATATATATATATATATATATATCCCTTATTAATGTGAACATTAAAGTTGGAAAAAAAAAAAAAGCAAGAAAAGAAATCAACAAGGAAGGTTAACAATTTTAGGACTAAACTAAAATTAGGCCTTTTTTAATTATTTAGGTTATGTTTGGATGAACAATATGATGCAATGAAGGGTTACGCCATACATTTTGTTTAAGTTATTGATACAAGTTTAAGTAGAGATCTTAAATTTGAATTGTATCATCTTTGTTATTTACTAAAATGAATTTATAATGATCGATGGTTTCTTTTATTTTATTAAAAGAAATTGTTTCATTCATTATCAGTAGAGTTTTTAGATTCCATAAACGAAGTTAATTAAATGATATATATTTCTTAAGATATATTAAAAAAACTACTTTAAGAAAGAAATGAGACATGCGATGATTTTTTAATCTTGTTTATGGAGTTGTTAATGAATAAAAAAACAAACCCATTATTAAAATGCTAAAAGAATATGAAACTATGAAATTGAATTAATGGTTTTAAATTGGTGAAAGAAAAGGTAAAAACTAGTCTAAAACATTCAAAATATGGTTTACTTATAGTGAGGCAGAAAATTTGGACTGATCTGAATTTTATCGGGTAATGTATCATTGGGTTATTTCCTTAAAGCCCAAAATTTCATTGTGGGTTGGGTTTTAGCTAGCCTGCAGGCATAATCAGAAAAGGAAAGAGGAAAAGGCTAATTTAGGACCGTTTGATTTAGATACTTTGGGACCTTCCTAAAATAAAATTTTGACTAAGAAGAATAATATCTAAAAAGATTTTGTAAAAATTAAACAATAATAATCCTCTAATTTTCTTTTTAGGACCTTTCTTGGTTCATACTATATGATGGTATTTATTCTTTGAATTTGTTTTTAGGGCTTAACAAATACAAAAACTTCGGGAAGCCTTTTTTCAGTTTGGACGAGTAGTTAATGTTTTGTCTTCCTTATCTAAAAGATTGTGGGCTTTTTGTCTTTATCAGGAATTTAAATTGTAGTTAGCATCAAGTTAATCGTTATTATGGACATAACGGATACTATCACGATTATTGAAGTATTTTATTATAAAATATAGTAATTATAATTATATATAATCATAAAAATTCATTATAAATGATTTCTAATATAGTTTATAACACAATGATCTTTTATTTATATATATATATATATAAAAAATTCTTCATTAGTTGTAAATTGAATCTATATGCATTTATTTCACGGTCACGAGTTTAACCGTTTTTGACCGCTAACCATTTATACCTCAACTACGATGAATATCAATAACGAAAAAAATCAAAACTGTTAAATAACAATCGTAATATTATGTTGTGATTGCTATTTAAATTTATGATCTTTACAGCCAGAGTGATGGTCGATCGAGTATAAAGATATTCTAAAGAATTTCGTTTAGGAAATTTTATGTGTTCATTCATCCATTTCAAGTGCTCTTTGTTTTGGTTTGAAGTGTTAAGACTATAATTTAAGATTGAAAGAGCAAGACCTCGGCCAGAACGCACTCCACCACATAACAACATGATTAATTCAAATGTCCATGAAACGAGTCAAATAGTTTCGCAATAAATTTATTCATGAATCGAGCTTGAACAAAGATTTTGTAATTCGGATTGGTTCGAACCCAAATTATTATTTATTTAATAATTTATTTAATTAAATTAATTATTAAAATATATAAATATTAATATAAAAATAATATTTTAATATTTTTTAAATAATAAAACGAGTTTTCAGACTCATCCAAACTTAAACAAACAAAAATAATATGTTTCGGGCTTGGGCCCGGCTCATGGACATTGGACACCTCTCTACAACATATTATATCATTTAAATATAGACCTTTGGGATAACATACAACACAACATAAATCCTAGCTATATTTGTCTTTAAAACTTGATAATAACACTACAACTAATAGTATTTGCTACCATCAAACTCATATAATAATGTGAATGTGAACTAGTCTTAACATTCAACTGTATACGCAATCAAAATCTTGATAAATAATCAGATTTTTCAAAATGTTGATATCGTATATACATGCACGTATATTATCTCTCATATCATATCGTAGTTGTTCATACATAAACGAACGATAAACGATAATGAATGATTGTGACCTAGGAAGGGTTCTCATCAAAATTCATTACATTTTATCTAGAGAACATTAGGAGGGTTTCACTTGGTGAAATGAAACATTAATGGATAATTGGGAATCTTGGTTCCATCTAGACAGTAACCATATATATATATATATATATATATATAGGGAAGGATTTACTTATATTATTGTAAAATTAATTAGTTTTATATGTTTTTATAATTTCATATAAGATTGAATAAATTGACCGTTAGATTTTACAATATAATCGTATTCGTCGTGCACGTAAAGTTTCGAATCGATCTGATATCTCTATCATATCGATCGAGAATATTATCTTTTTTAATATATATTTAACAGTTGAATTTTTTTTTTACATCGAACAATTAGTTAGACATTTTTAATTTACTTGAAACTTTACGTGCTTGATCTACGTGAATAGAGCATGAAATACGAAAGTTGGATTAAACAAATATAAATCGTTATAATAAAAATATAAAAAAATGTAAAACTAATTTAATTTTACACTAATATAAATAAATTTCTTATTCATATATATATATATATATATATATCTTTTCCAATAGCAAGGAAAAGTAAGAACAAGAATCTTTATCCAAACATATATAAAAAACGATCCTAAAATTGTTGAAATCTGCTGTAAATCACAGTCATCAACATTTCATACCCTATCTGCAAATTCCTTAAGGGTCTTTTTCTGCTTTCAAACACACCACCCTGACTTGAAAATTTCACTCTTCGTATTGTTGAAGACGACATTAATTGTCTAGATGAAGCTGAATACAGCAACCGCATACTGATTTCTATATATATATCTTATCTGCAACATTAATTGCAGAGCAAAAAAACTGTGTGGCCTTATTTTACTCGAATTTAATGAGTGTCGGATCTAAATATGTGTTTGACACAAATACCTTCAATCTTTTTTAAAAGTTTTTTCATATATATTTGGATAATTGAATTTTCATATATTCACGTGTGTCAATATGTGTCGAACACGAATATTTAAAAAAAAAATTGGTTATATGCCACTTGCCTTGTTCTGCAAGCAAATGAACAGAAGAATTTAATAACCTTGAAGATGACTTAACACTTCGATATTTATTTTAAAACCTTGCATCTCTGCATCAGACAAATATATGGCTATGGAATTTTATTGAAATTTTTTGGTTATTGTGGAGGATATTGCATGGTGACAAAATTTAACTCCACTAGTCCACTTCGTTTCTCAACAGCTTTATTGTTTAGTAATTTTCACTGCATCAAATACTCTTTAGTGTTGTCAAATTCAAAGGGTTAATTGTGGTTCTTGATCAATTGTTTTCTTTTGGGTGTTGAATCAGCAAAATAAAGAATTCTCCAGAGAAATTAATAAAAAAATAGATGTCAAGAATTTAATTCGGTTATAGAAATGTGGGAACATATAAACATAAATTAATTACACAAAAAAAGAAAAAAAAATTGTGGAGGAGATGAATTTGTTCTACATTAATTAATTCCATGAAAGGAATAAAACAGAAAATCATAAATCTTGTTACCAATAAAATATAGAACATATTACTTAATACATTTCTATGTGATAAATATTCTGTTAAACTGTCCAATACCAGCCCAAGGAAAAATAAAAGACTAACAATGTGTGGTTGTAATTGTGTGGTTTAATGTGTGGTTGTAGTTGTGTGATTTAAATGTGTGGTTGTTATTAAACAACAATGGGTGGTTGTAATTTATTTAGATTTTGTGTGGTAGTAATTGTGTGGTTTAATGTGTGGTTGTAGTTGTGTGATTTAAATGTGTGGTTGTTATTAAACAACAATGGGTGGTTGTAATTTATTTAGATTTTATATTTGTGTGGCTTGTGTTTGTCTTGGTATTGTATAAATACCCCCCTCCCTTGCATTTGTATATCATCAAGTAGTAAGCTTCAATAAGCAATAAAAGTTCTAAGTTTTTCTAAGGAGTTCTTCTCTAAAGAGTGTAGTCTAGAGTGAAGTGTGAGCATTTGTGAGTTTTCCTAAAATCTAAACTTTCTTCTTTGAGTGGTAAAATTAGAGTTATCTACTCTAAGTTTTTCTCAACAATTGGTATCAGAGCTAGGTTGTGAGTTACTACCATAGTTACTATTCACACATGTCACTATATACTTTTATAGTAATTGTTAACATATACGAGATTTATTCAAGTATATGGTATACGATACTATTCACGTATACGGTACTGTTCACGATGAAATAGTTATTCAGGTACTATTTTCGGTTTGAGCGTTCTTGAGTCGTGAGGAGTTTGTACTCTACAAGTTTGTGTCTCAAAATCAAGCTTGTTCGGTATTGTTAGAGTCTTGCCGACACGATGGGTGATCTTCAAGTAGTTGGAGGAATCAAGAAGCTCAATCACAAAAATTACAACACGTGGAAGACGTGTATGATGTCTTACCTACAAGGTCAAGACCTTTGGGAAGTCGTTGGTGGTAGTGAAGTTACGAAGCCCGAGCAAGAAGATGCTCAAGGAACCTTGCGCAAATGGAAGATTAAAGTGGGTAAAGCCATGTTTGCCCTTAAGACCACAGTTGAAGAAGAAATGTTGGAACACATACAAAAGCTAGAAACGCCAAAAGAAGCGTGGGATACTTTAGATGTACTCTTTTCGAGAAAGAATGACACAAGACTTCAACTTCTTGAGAATGAATTGTTATCAGTTGCACAACGAGATATACCGATTGCTCAATACTTTCACAAGGTAAAAACGTTATGCCGTGAAATTTCTGATTTAGATCCTACAGTTGCTATTGGAGATACCAGGGTAAAAAGAATAATTATCCATGGTTTGAGGCCCGAATATCGCAGCTTCGTTGCCGCTATACAAGGATGGCCAACTCAACCATCACTTGTAGAGTTTGAAAATTTGCTTGTTGGTCAAGAATCTATGGCCAAGCAAATGGGAGGGGTCTCGTTGAAAAGTTAAGAGGAAGCACTCTACACCAACAAAAGCAAAGGCAAATTCAAACAGCACGTTGGTGGTGGATCTAAAAAGTATGGTGACAAGACAAAAAGTCATCAAGGAGAAGGGAGCTCTCGTCCAGGGGGAGCTTCAAAGAATCGTAGCAACAATAAAAGATTTGAAGGTAACTGTTACAACTGTGACAAGAAAGGTCACATGGCAAAAGATTGTTGGTTTAACAAAAGGCCCGCTGAGAGCAATGCTGCTACTTCTAGTACAAAGGAGAAAAGCGAAGATGATTGGGACGCTGAAGCATTTTTTGCTATGGAAGAGGAGTTAGCTCTCACAGTAACAACGGCTGACCGAATTGACTATGAGAATGACTGGATTGTCGATTCAGGTTGCTCAAATCACATGACATGCGATAAACAGAAGTTGCAGAACCTGTCAGAATACAAGGGAAATCGCATTGTTGTGACAGCTGATAATTCAAGATTACCGATTACTCACATCGGTAAGACGGTAGTAGCACCTCGATATAGTCATAATCAGGTACCACTACAAGATGTTTACCATGTCCAAGGCATGAAGAAAAATTTGCTTTCAGTGGCACAATTAACATCGTCAGGTCACCATATTCTGTTTGGTCCAAGAGATGTGAAGGTATATCGTGATCTCAAAATCTCAGGACAGCCGATGATGGAAGGACGACGTCTGGAGTCAGTCTACGTGATGTCAGCAGAGTCAGCATATGTAGACAAGACAAGAAGGAGCGATACAGCAGATTTATGGCACATGCGGTTAGGTCATGTTAGTTATTCCAAGCTAAATATGATGATGAAGAAGTCGATGCTTAAGGGACTTCCTCAGCTTGACATAAGAACAGACACAGTTTGTGCAGGATGCCAATATGGTAAAGCACACCAATTGCCATACGAGGAGTCAAAGTTTAAAGCAAAAGAACCATTAGAGTTAGTTCACTCTGATGTATTTGGGCCCGTTAAGCAACCATCAATTAGTGGAATGCGGTACATGGTGACGTTTATTGATAATTTCTCCAGGTATGTGTGGGTTTTCTTTATGAAAGAAAAGTCTGACACTTTCTCAAAGTTTAAAGAGTTCAAAGAGATAGTTGAAGGAGAAGTGGGAAAGAAGATATGTTGCTTGCGCACAGACAATGGAGGAGAATATAGCTCAGGCGAATTCTCTCAATACCTACGAGAATGCAACATACGTCATCAGTATACTTGTGTCAATACACCACAATAGAATGGTGTAGCAGAGAGAAAGAATCGGCATCTTGCAGAAATTTGTCGGAGTATGCTGCATGCAAAGAATGTACCCGGAAGATTTTGGGCCGAAGCTATGAGAACCGCAGCCCATGTGATCAACAAACTTCCTCAACCAAGGTTAGAGTTTGTTTCACCCTTTGAGAAATTGTGGAAAATGAAACCTTTAGTCAGCTACTTTCGAGTATTTTGTTGTGTATGTTATGTATTTGTTCCTGATCATTTACGTAGCAAGTTTGATAAGAAAGCAACTAGGTGTATCTTTGTGGGATACGACAACCAAAGGAAAGGGTGGAAATGTTGTGATCCTACGAGTGGAAGATGTTACACTTCACGCAATGTGGTATTCGATGAAGCATCTTCTTGGTGGTCCTCAGAAAAGGAGGTGTTGTCAGATTCAAAAGAATTTGAAGACATGCTACAACAGAAAATGGGAGAGTATATTGTCCAACTTCAATCAACTTCAGATGAAGTAGAAGACCTATGTGATGATGACGATGACGAGCAAGTGTTAGTCCAGAGTCCTTGGCAAACTGGTGTGTATCAACCAGATGTTAGATCGAGTGAAGTGGAAGAACCATCTCCACAATCACAAATCCGAAGGACAACAAGAGCACGGAAGCCAAATCCCAAATATGCTAATGCAGCCATAGTGGAAGAACCAATTGCAACAGAACCTGAGACGTTTGAAGAAGCATCACAGAGTTTTGAGTGGATTATGGCTATGAAAGAAGAGATCACTGCGCTTGAGCAGAATCAGACTTGGGATCTAGTGCCAAAACCAAGAGATGTGAAACCCATATCCTGCAAGTGGGTTTACAAGATAAAACATCGTCCAGATGGGTCGATTGAAAGGTACAAGGCACGGTTGGTGGCTCGTGGTTTCTCTCAGAAGTATGAGCTAGACTATGATGAAACGTTTAGTCCGGTGGCAAGACTTATAACCGTACGAGTCCTACTTGCCCTTGCAGCCAACAAAGACTGGAACTTGTGGCAGATGGATGTGAAGAATGCATTCCTTCATGGAGAGCTAGATCGGGAAATCTACATGATTCAACCATTGGGATTTCAAAACCAAAATCATCCTGAGCATGTGTGTAAGCTGCGAAAGGCACTTTACGGATTGAAACAAGCACCTAGAGCATGGTATGGTAAGATTGCTGAATTTTTAACTCATAGTGGTTATTAAGTGACACCTGCAGATTCCAGCTTGTTTGTCAAAGCTAATGGAGGAAAGCTAGCTATCGTATTGATATATGTGGATGATTTAATCATAACTGGTGATTATGAGGCAGAAATTCTTCAAACCAAGGAGAATTTATCAGTTCGTTTCCAAATGAAAGAACTTGGACAACTCAAGCACTTTCTTGGTCTAGAGGTTGATCACATACAAGAAGGAATATTTCTCTGTCAACAAAAATATTCTAAAGATTTGCTAAAAAGGTTTGGAATGCTCGAGAGCAAGCCAATTTCAACACCGATTGAACCAAATGGCAAGATGTGTGCACTTGAAGGCAAAGACTTGGAAGATGCAACTATGTATCGACAATTGGTAGGCAGCCTGATCTACTTAACCTTGACTGGACCTGACATTTCTTATACAGTTGGTGTGATGAGTCGGTATATGCAAAATCCGAAGAAGCCTCATTTAGAAGCAGTTCGACGAATACTGAGATATGTGAAAAGTACAATAGATTATGGTCTTTTGTACAAGAAAGGTGAAGACTGTAAGTTAGTTGGTTACTGTGATGCTGACTATGCAGGAGATCATGACACCAGGAGATCAACAACTGGGTACATGTTTAAACTTGGTTCTGGAACAATCTCTTGGTGCAGTAAGAGAAAACCAACGGTATCATTGTCAACTACCGAAGCTGAGTATCGAGCAGCAGCAATGGCAGCTCAAGAGTGTACGTGGCTGATACAACTAATGAGTGATCTACATCAACCAGTAGATTATGCAGTTCCGTTGTATTGCGACAACCAGTCAGCAATTCGTTTGGCAGAAAATCCAGTCTTTCACGCAAGAACCAAACATATAGAAGTGCATTATCACTTTATCAGAGAAAAGGTTCTACAAGAAGAGATTGAGATGAAGCAGATCAAGACAGATGATCAAATGACAGATTTATTCACAAAAGGTTTGAGTATCAACAAATTTGAAATGTTTCGTCGTCAACTCAACATGGTGCAAAGAGGAAGAGCTGGTATTGAGGGGGAGTGTTAAACTGTCCAATACCAGCCCAAGGAAAAATAAAAGCCTAACAATGTGTGGTTGTAATTGTGTGGTTTAATGTGTGGTTGTAGTTGTGTTATTTAAATGTGTGGTTGTTATTAAACAACAATGGGTGGTTGTAATTTATTTAGATTTTGTGTGGTTGTAATTGTGTGGTTTAATGTGTGGTTGTAGTTGTGTGATTTAAATGTGTGGTTGTTATTAAACAACATTGGGTGGTTGTAATTTATTTAGATTTTATATTTGTGTGGCTTGTGTTTGTCTTGGTATTGTATAAATACCCCCCTCCCTTGCATTTGTATATCATCAAGTAGTAAGCTTCAATAAGCAATAAAAGTTCTAAGTTTTTCTAAGGAGTTCTTCTCTAAAGAGTGTAGTCTAGAGTGAAGTGTGAGCATTTGTGAGTTTTCCTAAAATCTAAACTTTCTTCTTTGAGTGGTAAAATTAGAGTTATCTACGCTAAGTTTTTCTCAACATATTCGAAGTTATTTCAATCCCACCTTATTTAAGACAGTTAGACATAATTTTCAATTAATGGGATTCGGTTTAATTATTTATTTATTTCAAAAAGTATTCGAATACGAAGCAAAATGAGATATAAATAAATTGGCTAAAATAATAATTTTTATTTTTACCATTTTAATTAAGTAAGTCCCTATATTTTTAATGCATCAAAATAAATTCTTAATCTTTAATTTTCATCTAAATAAAGCTCTATATATTAAAAAAAAAGTATCATTTACATAAACAAAATATTTCATAAAATACTCCAATTTTTATTAAAAAAACATCAACAAAATTAAAAGTATAAAAACAAAATTCAATAAAATGAAGTACGGTAAATATTAAGTTATTAATATAGTGATAAATTTTATCTTAATCTAAAAATTAATGAATTAAATAATAATTTTCTTTATCTTCACTAATATTTTGACTAGTGCTTTAACAAAAATCAAATTGATTAAATTTTATATTTTATCCATTAATGTTCAGCTTATGTATATCTTATGTAAATTTAAAGCAATGTTAAAAAAATCGAATTGGATCGGTCTGTCGGATCGAGAATTAGTGCCCTATTCGGTCTGGTACATATCATAAAAACAGGGATTTTTCAATCCGGTAAAAAATAGGAAAAACCAATTTTAAACATATTTTTTAAAATTTTTTATATATAAAAAAATTATAATATGTAATGAGATTTGAACCTTTAACTTCTTAAATTTATATTAAAGACCATACAATTTAGCCAATTACATTTTATTAAATATTTATTATATTTAATACTTATTTAATATTTAAATTATTTCTAATGCAACTGACCGGTCAGACCGATTGAATCGGTGATCGAAAGTCTTATCAATTTGACCTCTGATCCGATTTTTTAAACATTGATTTAAAGGAAGCATACGATCATGGGCTAATTACAAAGATTTAAAATAAATCATATATTAATAATAAAAATTTGTTAGAACTGAATGTCTGAATTTTAAGGTGAAGATCCTTTCCTTTAATTTAAGAAGTAGTGAAGATTGATTTCTACTACTTAATCTTAAAGGTTTAGAATGTACATGGAGTCAATTTGTGATTGAAATTAATAGTAATAAATTGAGTAAGAAGATAGAATTCAGGCTTAGTCTTTCATGCACTTACTTTTAAAAAACTAGCTATATTTATATTCAATAAATTTAATATTCAAAATTTAGTATCTACAATATTTTTTTCTTAAGTCAGATTTCGATTTTTTATTTTTTTTTATAAAAAAAAATATTAAAAGAAAACAGTTGATGGCCATCAACCAAGGCAGCCCCACGTCTTGGCATTTCCCACAGTAAACTCTCAAAACCATTGGCAATATTCTACTATACTTTTTCATATAAATCCAAATCCATCCATTTTTCAATCCACGAACACTATAAAAGTAGAACCAGAGACTTAGAAACTTTGAGAAGAAACTAAAAAAAAAAACAATGAAATACCAATGGCTTCTACTCTAAATCTTCTCCACCCTAATCTTTCTTCGTTTACTTCTCTCTTTTTCTTTTCTGTTGCGTATAATTGTTACGGGCAGAATTATAAATATAGATATAGTTATAGTTATATATAATTAAAAATTTCATTCGTTAATTTATAAAAAATATAGCTAGCCATGAGATCTTTTTTGGAGTTTGTGTCATGTTGCGTTACGACCCCTAAAGTGTCTACGAACGAGGAGGTGGTGACGGCGGCGACAGCTGCAAGGAGGGAGGAGACGAGGTCTTTGATGCCTCTAAAAATGGCAGCATTAAGGAAGAAGAAGAGGGTAAGGGTAGGGAAACCAGGGTCTATGACTCCAGAGTGGAAGCCCTCGTTGTATGTGATCTCGGAGGATAATGTTATGGCGGAGAAGAGAGAGAAAACACCGCCCGAACCGAAAACAACGGCGGTGGATAGGGTGGTGAAGAGGAAGAGCGCGGCAGGGTCACGCTCCAAAGTTCATGTTCGAAGCTATAGCGACGACATAGGGTAATTGGATTTTCTTTTGCTCTTTATTATTTATTTTTTTTGGGTTTAATAATTTTCTCAAACATTATCTTTTTTTTTTCTTTATTATTTTTGTGGTAAAGAATAATAATAGCTTATAAAATTTACTCAGTTTAATAATTTTTCTGATTTGAAGAAATAGTGTAGAAGGAAACTCGTTTTGGTGTGGTTATTTTTAGTTGCTATGTCAACGTCGGGGAGATAATTGTGGACGAGAAATTGATTTTTTATTAAATGTGTCATGTCATGTTTATTATATTATTTTCGTATTAAATGTATCGTGTTCATCTCGTATTTTTATATTGTGTCTAAAATGATTAGATTTAATAATATATCATGTATTGCTTTGAGTACTATAAAACTTAAAACTTAAAACTTTAAACTAATGTTTTCTTTGGTGAAATTTGCAGGCAAAATCCGGTGCCGATGGTCATTCCAACGTTTTCCCCTACTCCTTTCATGTTTTGATAATCTTTTATTTCATGGATCAAATTTGTGTTTAATTAGCAATTTATACATAGTGTACGTATTATTTGTAGGAATAAATAATTCTTGTAAAACTAGCAAGAATTGCAATCAAAATAGAGCAATTGTCTTAGTGGGAAAAAATGAATCCATATCCAAAACACCTTATCCTTCCTAATTAACATGAACAACATGGATATTACTAAGGGAAAATGTCACTAGAATACGGAAGAAATCAGGTTTGTATTTGATTTTGGCAAAGGATTAAGGGAAATTGGCAATGACTTTATTGAACTTGACTCAAATTTTTTTTTGTGGATAATTGAGTTTGCCGAAGATTAAATCTCGACCACTGAAATAAAAGTTTAGTATTCTATGAATAGATAGTTTATGACAAATTCTGCGATAGGAGAAAATCAATATTCAATATTTTTCATCAAAGCTTTTTCATCTGGGTCTTTAATTTCTCAATCTTCCCCAGATTCAAAGAACAATTGAATATTTGATTATCCAAGTTAACAAGTCTTGTCATAAAAAGGCATCGGTGAGGGTGTCTCCTGATTAGGATCCAAAAGGACCCTGATCCAAAAGTTTTGATGGGTTTTAAGTGGTAATTGGCAGTCTAGTGGGTTTCATCTTTGTAGTTTATTAGCTCTTGTCTTCATCTAATTTGTAATTTTAGGTGAGTTTTTTTTTTTATTTTATTTTGATCTTAATTAATTATAAAATTAAACAAGTAAAATAGAAAAGACCAGAACTTGCACAATAAAAAAAGGTAGCAAAGAATTTTATTGGATTAAAAAAAGGGAGTACAAAGACAGTCGATTTAGACTTTCTTTTTCATAAAAGAAACGATTACTTTAAAACTTTATTAACTTTACTTATTCAGCTTCAAGAGGGTAATTTCAAAGTGGGATTGGATCAATAAGCAATGAAGTGATCCCACTCTTGGCAGCTTTCCCGACATGTGTATAGCCATCTCCTTCTCTGTAAAGCACATCCATCACCCTTGCAAGGTTTAGACTACGATTCAGAACGGGTGCTGGCATTTCTGTTGGTTTCAAGAACTCTTCGTTTACATCCTTCCAGGAACTCTCGATATGCTTGTTAAATTCATCGTATGCCTCTTGTGCTGTTACACCGTATTGTTCCATATAACACTCGATGGCCGAGCAATCGTCTTCTCTCCTATGCTTAAACTGCAGCCATACAAAAAAAAAAATTTAGAAAATTTCCATTTACCGACAGCATATAATCCGTCGGTACAGATCCAAAATACCTATACTGACAGAAACTATGAATATTCCGACAAAATAAATACCATCACTATAGACCTTGTTAATATAGGCCTTTAATGGTAGTCATATGTTCGTCAGTAATACATGATTGACCTATACTGACAATTGTTCCGTCGCTAAATAATCCTAAAGTGAAAATAGTTTTTTTTTTTTTTAATATAATTCTTCAATTTAAGACTAAACTTTTGACATATAAGATCAAACATTTTATTTGTTTCATATCAGGATAAAACTATTGTTTGATTTCGTTATTAGAGATTGTATGAAGACATTTAATTAGCGAATTGGAGTTCAATTTCTTTTGATTATATAGTATATTATACCTTGTGTTCAGCAATGTCATCCATGAACCTGCAAATTATTGTGGAAGCTTTGATGATCTTAGGGTCATTGATTGCCCATTTAAAGGTCTCTGGGGTTACAACATCTCCCA
This sequence comes from Fremontodendron californicum, assembly GCA_030761205.1. Classification (NCBI taxonomy): domain Eukaryota; kingdom Viridiplantae; phylum Streptophyta; class Magnoliopsida; order Malvales; family Malvaceae; genus Fremontodendron; species Fremontodendron californicum. The sequence goes on along the minus strand of JAULJL010000030.1, from coordinate 2,071,982 downwards.
TACCGACGAAAGCTGTAATAGCAAGCATGGCATACCCAGAGGTTGGCAATGCATTAGCCCTAAACTCCTCGAATGTTGGTTTGTAGTTTTGATGGGTCCATTTGGCCTCGAGAAGGTAAGCTTGAGCAAGTCGTATCATCTGGGGGAATCAAAATCCAACAATTATTACTAATATTTCACTTGTATATATATTTATCAAAACAAATTGGGTATTAATTTTTTGATGATTATTCAAGTTAACTATCAATCTACGTACCGCCTTTTTCGCATATTCGACACGGTATTGTCTCCCTTGCCCTGCCATCAGTTGTTCCATTTCTTCATAAACATCTAACAGTGCCTTGTAGCTTATTTGCATGTATTCTGGGAGTTCATCCATGCATTTAATATCCCACCTGAAACCCAATTTCAAGGTTTTACGTTCAATATTCGATCATTGATCATATATATATTTCAAAATTGAAAGTTCAAAATGAATGTTAATTTACAATTCAACAAATCTAACCTCTTAATTGCATTTGTATAGGGAATGAGCTCATCATATGTTGCATATGAATCATATGTATCATCTACAATAGATGCCATGGCTATTACTTTTGTCAACATCTTTCTACCAAGAGAGTATTGAGGCTCAAAGTACACTCCCATTATCCAAAAATAACCTTCAACCACTCTATCTCTTGCAAATGGTAGCTTTCTTGTAAAGTCTAAATCCTTCCACCACCTAAAAAAACATCATACCCCCATTAGCACAATCTAATCTTCAAGATTTAATTTGTCCAACAATCATGTAATCTGTTAGTAGAATATTGAATTTTTAATTTCAACGGTTAAGGTTAATCTTTGACATCTCAAATATTTTAAAAAAACGATTGTAAGATTCAAACACTTACCTACAGATCTCACTTAGCTCTTTCCTGTGCAAAAGTTGTAACAAGTTGAAATCTATCTTTGCAAACTCCAACAATGCCTTATTATGGGATTCAATATCTTGGTATATGGAAATGAATCGCCTAGCCTCGACCCTCGGCAAGCCTCTTCGGATTGACTGCTTTAAGGCATGAGCAACCTGTTCTGACAAGGGATAGTCTAAAGTTGCTGCTGCAAGAGTTAGTTGGTTGGTGGCGAAAGAAATTGCTTCATCTAGTATATCTTCTCCATGCACCCTCATGTAGGAAGCTTCGTAAAGTTCCAACAATCCTCGCACATCAGTCGTCAAGGATGACTTGAAATTTCCTTCCTCATCTTTGAATTTGTTGAATGCCTCTGCTCAATCATCCAAAGTCATTATCAAACATTAATCCATGGTATATAATATATATATATATATATATATATATATATGGATTATTTTTCTATAAACAACGGTGAAATTTTTTAAGTATTCCACACAGACGATTTACGCGATTGCTATGCGTCAATCTTGTAAACCCTCTCGTGAAATTTAAAAACACTATGTTGATCTAATAATCTTATATAGTTAAATGTATTAAAAGTTAATAAATTTTAAGACTTAATTACCACAGGAAATATCAAAGCCATGCTCTCTAAGTAATCGAAATCGAAGAGCTGTAGTGTAGAGATCATTCTCAACATCATTGCTGTCATGGTATATATTCTCTAATTCATCTTCAATCTCTTTCTCAAAATGGTAACTCACACCCAACCTTTGGACTGCATCAATAAGGGGTAACTTTTGGTTTGAATTAGCCACAGGTGCCACAAGCATCTTCCTCACTTCTTCTTTCAATTCTTCATATCGTAGTTCAGTTGTAGCATCAATATCCTGCACAAGGATGAAAATTTCTTCTTATTAAATGACTAAATAATTAAACAAATAATATGTTAACATTATATCAATATGTTCATGTAGGATTTTATTTTGTTTTTTAAAGTATTGTTATACTATAAAAAGTTTCAGCCATAAGTAATAATAATCCATGCAAAATGGGACTTACATCTCAAAATTCTTCTTTTCTTTTTTGTTTTCGAAAAAAATAAATTGGGTTGTAAAAACAATAACTAAGAAAGCAAACGTTGGTTATATATAGGTCTCTCATTTGATCTTAAATTCCTCCACAGCACATAAAATAACAAACAAGAGATGCAAACACAGCCAAAATAACTATTTAAAGAAAATAAACACTGAGGAAATAAAAATAAAACTTAAATGTAACGAAAAAAATAAGTTTCATTGCCATATTAAACCTCAAAATTTTCACAATTGATTAAAAATAAAGTTTTATATAATATATATATATACCTTATCAGGACAATTGAGGAACACATCTCCCCAAATGCCAGGATGAAAATCGGCCTTGGGACGATTTTCTTCCAAATTGGAGGAAATGGCATTAAGGGGTGAAGCAGGAATTTGAGAAACTTGGGAAGCCATTTTCTCTTCGATGGGAATGGTAGGGTTGGAAGCAAATATTCAAAGGTTAATTTGCTGCCTTTTGCTACTCTTAGATTAGCACAGATTTTCTGTGAGGCTAAGAGTGAAATTGCTGCATGTATTTATAGATATAAGAATGCTCATTTTAAGTCAAAAAAGACAACTTAAAATTAAAGAAATTCTAACAATAAAGCATGTGATCATGTAGGGTCCATAGAAGGAGGGTTGGATTGCAAACAAAGAGAAAAGTCCTCTTGATTCTATTTTTGTTTGTTACTATTCTTCAAAGTTGATGGCTGCAAAATCTTACTAAATAATATTTATAAATGTGGTAGAAAAATATCAATTTTTAGAGTAAATATCATCCATGATCCTCAAATTTTGAGCATATATAATTTTGGTCCTCCCTTAGTCGGTTGGCCTCTGATCGACTGAATGGAGGTGGCGGGAGAAGAAAAAAAAATTATAAATTTAATGTAAAAAATATCATCCAAAAGAAGTATGAAATGCTCAAAATATCCCTAAAATCGACTTACAAAATTTAAATTATCTAGAACAATTCAAAAATATCCTCCATGTTTTAAATAAAATTAGGGATTTCTTCAATTAAGCCTTTTTAGTACACATCACACTTAAAAGTGAAATTCACAGAAAAACTAATGGAATAATCAATTTGTTATGATACTTACAATCAGGATTAACAAGTTACATTTTAAAATTTAAGGACCAAAATGCCATATGCTTCAAAATTTGAGACCTTGGGTGATATTTACTATTTTCCTTACTTTTGACAGAATTTAAGTATTCAATCCTCCAGCAGTCTTTGTGGCCAATCTTGCTGATGTAGATATTGATGAATTTCTTACGAAACAACAGTGGAAAGTTTTGGAGGCTTTATATGTTAAGAATCCATGCAGAAGATAACAAAAAAATGTAATACGACTCTATAGTATTAAAATACTAACATATATTGATATAAATATTAAAATTTTTGAATATATTTACTCAATAATAAGTGCATATATATATTTTGAATAAATTATACTATACATCGACAACTAGACATGTTCATGGGCAGAGTAACCCGTCAGGCCCGGCCCGTATTAGGTCGGGTTTGGGTAAATATTTTTGTAATTTGGGTCGGCTCGACCTAGGTCACTGTTCACATAATAAAAAATTTTATTTAAATTTAATTAAAAAAATTAATATTATTTTTTTTATTTTTTTATTTATTAATGAATAGTACATTCGAGCCAGCTCAAGGTCGGGCTTGGACAAGAAAGTTGGGCTGCGGCCCGACCCATGAGTAGATCTTTCGATTACTTTTATGTAATATTTCATTTCCATCCATAATTTATAAAACTTTGATTGTGTGGTATGATTTGAATGAAAAAAATATATGCTGACGTAGAGTAACCGTTTTATATAATACTTTTTCCATTTTTAGTATAAAATATATATTTTTTGGACGAAAGGAGTATATATATAATAGTAGCTGATTTAACTTTGGGGTCCGATTTTAGATCTTGGCTTTGCCATAATTAATCACCTCCATTAATTGTTATTTTTTCTCTATATTAATTTAAAATTATTATTTTAAATTTTAAAATTAAATCTGATAATTTTGGACGTAATATAATTACGTTGTACGAACATGATATGAGAAAAATAATTAAAACAATACAAAATATAATATGAAAAAAATATGAATACGACACGAATACATGAATGTGATAAAATCTATATAACACAAATTTAAACACGATTTTAATATAAAAAATAACACAAACAAATTACCGATTCTAGTCAAAACCACTATAAAATTTTGAAAATTTTAGGCACAAGACAAGTCTTTCTCTCATGTAACTTTTTCCAACATTGCTTAATTTCCAAGTTCAAAGGCAAACCAACCAAGAATTTTCCAAGGATTTCGTGTCAGATATTGTTAAGATGCATCACACTCATGTCTTCATGCTTAAGAATTTATATATTTATTCATTTCAATAAAAAGAATTTATATCATTTATATTTATTACTAATTAAGTATAAATATCTAGAAGAGACATGCGAAAACCAAAGTTTCGATAGTAAATATATAGCAAAGATTTTACTAAATTTCATCTTTGATTGGTCAAAAAATATATATAATATTCATCTTTGATTCAATTTCAATGCACGTTTATATAATAATAGCAGCTTAAGAAGTCTTCTAAGGGTATTTATTAACAAAATTCATGCATACTTTCTTAATATGAAATTGTTGTATGAAGTTGATTTTATTTTTTGTTATAAGAGAAAATACATTTATTATGAATGAAATTTTTTAATGATTAAATTTAATTGAAAATGACGTTTGCATGTTGAATCTTTATCTTTAAAAGCACATTTGACTATATTCAATGAATAGTGTAAAATAGAGTAGGTAAACTAGTAAATATATATTTTTATTCAAAAAAGTTAAATTTGGATTCTCCTCCTATGCCAACAATTACTAACGTAAATTTTTATTTTTAATTTATCAAAATTTTATTTTTGTAACCTCAAATACCAAAAAGATAATTTCTCCTTCTCTCATTAAAAAAATAAATAGAATATAAGAACTGTTAATTGGTGTCACACTTGTTAAAGTAATTTTTTTTAAGTGTAATTAATGCAGTTTTTTCTCTTAAATTTAGTAAAAATAATGTATTAATTGCAAAAGTCTTTTCTTAAATGATAATTTAATTATCCTTAAACAGCTTTTATAAGCACAAATTAATTGAATCTATAGAATTAAAACAAAAATTTTGATAACAAGTGTCCTAAGAATACTTTTTAAAATTTCTATATATAATTTTTATCCAATACATTAAAAATTATTATAAAAAAAGCATTTAATTATTTCATCTAATATAATATTATTACTATAAATTATATATTAACTAATCATAAAAAATACCATAAAAATACTTGTTAGCAAAACCCTTAAAATAATAAAATAAAAACATTTATGACAGCAACATACAAACTAACCGCTTATCCAAAAAAAAAAAAAACATACAAACTAACCTGAAACCAAAACTATATCTCATAGATCACCTACACTAAAAAAAAAGCATATATGCATGGAATCATGGAACCATCATTTTCATTTATGAAGCATGCAAAAGAAATACAAACTTACAACCAATTACAATTGAAAATAGAAATGAATCCTAAAAGGAGAGTAGGAATTTTGTTTGATTAAGACAGTAAAATACAAATCAAAATCTCAATTTGGTCATTTTTTTTTAAAAATCAATTTTCCCATCCAACAACAATTACATGCATATATGAAACCGTTAAAACTGTGGATATATAATTGTGGTATCAAATTCACTAAATTTGTTGGTGTCTAAATTTTGGGCTCAATAATTAGAGTTTAGACTTTAGAGGTATATATTCAAGTTCGGTTAATAAATATCTATAAATATTGATTAAAAACTAAAAATTATTATTTTAAAAATAAAAATAATATATTAAATATATATTTTTTAAATATTATCTTAATAATAACACGTTAAAATGATTTTATTTTTTATATTCAATTATGGTTTAAAGTCAAAAGAATACAACCTTAAACTAAGAATATAAATGGAGAAAACCTCACCCCTTTAAGAAGGAATGTCTTTTTGTGATTTTTTTTCCTCTTTGGTACGTCATTTAAAGTCCTGAACAGTCCATTTAGTGGCCAAATGCTGATGTGACTTTTTGATAGTATATATATATATATATTTTGAAAATTGGGACACCAATACCAAACTTTTAGCTGAAGCTTCAATTAATTAAGTCCATAAGATAAACAAGTTATTATTTTATATATTAATTGGGAAAATTTTTAATTTCACAAATAAATTTATATAACCATCAACTGTTTATTTAATTATTAAATAAATATTTTAAAAAATATACTTTTTATATTTAAAATTATCAAAATTTGAATCTTAATTACTAAAGTTTTCAACAAATCACATGACTATTAGTTATTTTAGATTGATATGTGTCTATCATTAAAACTTGCTTTTATAATTTTTAAATTAATATATGTGTTATCTATTTTATGCATACATGGAGGTATATATATTCCTACAAAAATAAGATTTATAAATATATACTAGTAAAAAATTACAAGTTTGGCTAATAAAATATCATAAATTCAGTAATGATCCGATACTTAAGAACATATAAAGATAATTGAGAGAAATAAATATATGAGTATCTGTGTTTAACTAATTACTTTTAAATTTTAATGATAATCACATGTGTCATGTGTTGATGTGCTTTGAGGTTAGACTGGAAGAAAGTAGGAAGATGTTATAAGTAAAATCTGTTAAGGAGGAATAAATTAGTTAAAGGAACGTCAGAGTTTGAACTCTGGGACATGCTTCGACATCTAAATCAGCAAATATTTAAGGACGAATAGGGAAATAAAGAGAGAAATGCATAAAATATGATGGTACTAGGGTTTTGAGATTTATCTCATACCTTTTATATCTTAGAGCGTGGGGTGTATAACGGAAGCGGTTGTACCTACCAGTTATAATAACCGTCTATTATTGACTAGCTTATGGGTCCAGCATAGTTCGAAAAGGTGTTGGTTCCTCCTTAGAACCATCTGGTGACGGGTGTTATAAACCTAATTCTATATTGGGCCTTTAGTCTTGAATGATATTGGATATAACAAGTGTTCCCCAGGCCTAAGGGCAAGCAGATGAATTCTTCATAGGACTCCAAAAAGAAATCAACACTTGTCCAAGCCAAGCAGGACCCAAGGCCAGTCAAAGATTGACAATTACCATAGCTGGCAAATACAGTCATTGTCCTTATGCACCTTACTCTTAAAGGGGTAAAAGTTATGAGATAAGGTGTTAAATTGTCCAATACCAGCCCAAGGAAAAATAAAAGCCTAACAATGTGTGGTTGCAATTGTGTGGTTTAATGTGTGGTTGTAGTTGTGTAATTTAAATGCGTGGTTGCAATTGTGTGATTTAAATGTGTGGTTGCAATTGTGTGGTTTAATGTGTGGTTGTAGTTGTGTGATTTAAATGTGTGGTTGTTATTAAACAACAATGTGTGGTTGTAGTTGTGTGATTTAAATGTGTGGTTGTTATTAAACAACAATGGGTGGTTGTAATTTATTTAGATTTTATATTTGTGTGGCTTGTGTTTGTCTTGGTATGGTATAAATACCCCCCTCCCTTGCATTTGTAAATCATCAAGTAGTAAGCTTCAATAAGCAATAAAAGTTCTAAGTTTTCCTAACGAGTTCTTCTCTAAAGAGTGTAGTCTAGAGTGAAGTGTGAGCATTTGTGAGTTTTCCTAAAATCTAAACTTTCTTCTTTGAGTGGTAAAATTAGAGTTATCTACTCTAAGTTTTTCTCAACAATTGGTATCAGAGCTAGGTTGTGAGTTACTACCATAGTTACTATTCACACGTGTCACTATATACTTTTAAAGTAATTGTTAACATATACGAGATTTATTCAAGTATATGGTATACGATACTATTCACGTATACGGTACTATTCACAGTGAAATAGTTATTCAGGTACTATTTTTGGTTTGAGCGTTCTTGAGTCGTGAGGAGTTTGTACTCTACAAGTTTGTGTCTCAAAATCAAGCTTGTTCGGTATTGTTAGAGTCTTGCCGACACGATGGGTGATCTTCAAGTAGTTGGAGGAATCAAGAAGCTCAATCACAAAAATTACAACACGTGGAAGACGTGTATGATGTCTTACCTACAAGGTCAAGACCTTTGGGAAGTCGTTGGTGGTAGTGAAGTTACGAAGCCCGAGCAAGAAGATGCTCTAGGAACCTTGCGCAAATGGAAGATTAAAGTGGGTAAAGCCATGTTTGCCCTTAAGACCACAGTTGAAGAAGAAATGTTGGAACACATACAAAAGCTAGAAAACGCCAAAAGAAGCGTGGGATACTTTAGATGCACTATTTTCGAGAAAGAATGACACAAGACTTCAACTTCTTGAGAATGAATTGTTATCAGTTGCACAACGAGATATACCGATTGCTCAATACTTTCACAAGGTAAAAACGTTATGCCGTGAAATTTCTGATTTAGATCCTACAGCTGCTATTGGAGATACCAGGGTAAAAAGAATAATTATCCATGGTTTGAGGCCTGAATATCGCAGCTTCGTTGCCGCTATACAAGGATGGCCAACTCAACCATCACTTGTAGAGTTTGAAAATTTGCTTGTTGGTCAAGAATCTATGGCCAAGCAAATGGGAGGGGTCTCGTTGAAAAGTGAAGAGGAAGCACTCTACACCAACAAAAGCAAAGGCAAATTCAAACAGCACGTCGGTGGTGGATCTAAAAAGTATGATGACAAGACAAAAAGTCATCAAGGAGAAGGGAGCTCTCGTTCAGGGGGAGCTTCAAAGAATCGTAGCAACAATAAAAGATTTGAAGGTAACTGTTACAACTGTGACAAGAAAGGTCACATGGCAAAAGATTGTTGGTTTAACAAAAGGCCCGCTGAGAGCAATGCTGCTACTTCTAGTACAAAGGAGAAAAGCGAAGATGATTGGGACGCTGAAGCATTTTTTGCTATGGAAGAGGAAGAGTTAGCTCTCACAGTAACAACGGCTGACCGAATTGACTATGAGAATGACTGGATTGTCGATTCAGGTTGCTCAAATCACATGACAGGCGATAAACAGAAGTTGCAGAACCTGTCAGAATACAAGGGAAATCGCATTGTTGTGACAGCTGATAATTCAAGATTACCGATTACTCACATCGGTAAGACGGTAGTAGCACCTCGATATAGTCATAATCAGGTACCACTACAAGATGTTTACCATGTCCAAGGCATGAAGAAAAATTTGCTTTCAGTGGCATAATTAACATCGTCAGGTCACCATATTCTGTTTGGTCCAAGGGATGTGAAGGTATATCGTGATCTCAAAATCTCAGGACAGCCGATGATGGAAGGACGACGTCTGGAGTCAGTCTACGTGATGTCAGCAGAGTCAGCATATGTAGACAAGACAAGAAGGAGCGATACAACAGATTTATGGCACATGCGGTTAGGTCATGTTAGTTATTCCAAGCTAAGTATGATGATGAAGAAGTCGATGCTTAAGGGACTTCCTCAGCTTGACATAAGAACAGACACAGTTTGTGCAGGATGCCAATATGGTAAAGCACACCAATTGCCATACGAGGAGTCAAAGTTTAAAGCAAAAGAACCATTAGAGTTAGTTCAATCTGATGTATTTGGGCCCGTTAAGCAACCATCAATTAGTGGAATGCGGTACATGGTGACGTTTATTGATGATTTCTCCAGGTATGTGTGGGTTTTCTTTATGAAAGAAAAGTCTGACACTTTCTCAAAGTTTAAAGAGTTCAAAGAGATAGTTGAAGGAGAAGTGGGAAAGAAGATATGTTGCTTGCGCACAGACAATGTAGGAGAATATAGCTCAGGCGAATTCTCTCAATACCTACGAGAATGCAACATACGTCATCAGTATACTTGTGTCAATACACCACAACAGAATGGTGTAGCAGAGAGAAAGAATCGGCATCTTGCAGAAATTTGTCGGAGTATGCTGCATGCAAAGAATGTACCCGGAAGATTTTGGGCCGAAGCTATGAGAACCGCAGCCCATGTGATCAACAAACTTCCTCAACCAAGGTTAGAGTTTGTTTCACCCTTTGAGAAATTGTGGAAAATGAAACCTTCAGTCAGCTACTTTCGAGTATTTGGTTGTGTATGTTATGTATTTGTTCCTGATCATTTACGTAGCAAGTTTGATAAGAAAGCAACTAGGTGTATCTTTGTGGGATACGACAACCAAAGGAAAGGGTGGAAATGTTGTGATCCTACGAGTGGAAGATGTTACACTTCACGCAATGTGGTATTCGATGAAGCATCTTCTTGGTGGTCCTCAGAAAAGGAGGTGTTGTCAGATTCAAAAGAATTTGAAGACATGCTACAACAGAAAATGGGAGAGTATATTGTCCAACTTCAATCAACTTCAGATGAAGTAGAAGACCTATGTGATGATGACGATGACGAGCAAGTGTTAGTCCAGAGTCCTTGGCAAACTGGTGTGTATCAACCAGATGTTAGATCGAGTGAAGTGGAAGAACCATCTCCACAATCACAAATCCGAAGGACAACAAGAGCACGGAAGCCAAATCCCAAATATGCTAATGCAGCCATAGTGGAAGAACCAATTGCAACAGAATCTGAGACGTTTGAAGAAGCATCACAGAGTTCTGAGTGGATTATGGATATGAAAGAAGAGATCACTGCGCTTGAGCAAAATCAGACTTGGGATCTAGTGCCAAAACCAAGAGATGTGAAACCCATATCCTGCAAGTGGGTTTACAAGATAAAACATCGTCCAGATGGGTCGATTGAAAGGTACAAGGCACGGTTGGTGGCTCGTGGTTTCTCTCAGAAGTATGAGCTAGACTATGATGAAACGTTTAGTCCGGTGGCAAGACTTACAACCGTACGAGTCCTACTTGCCCTTGCAGCCAACAAAGACTGGAACTTGTGGCAGATGGATGTGAAGAATGCATTCCTTCATGGAGAGCTAGATCGGGAAATCTACATGATTCAACCATTGGGATTTCAAAACCAAAATCATCATGAGCATGTGTGTAAGCTACGAAAGGCACTTTATGGATTGAAACAAGCACTTAGAGCATGGTATGGTAAGATTGCTGAATTTTTAACTCATAGTGGTTATTCAGTGACACCTGCAGATTCCAGCTTGTTTGTCAAAGCTAATGGAGGAAAGCTAGCTATCGTATTGATATATGTGGATGATTTAATCATAACTGGTGATTATGAGGCAGAAATTCTTCAAACCAAGGAGAATTTATCAGTTCGTTTCCAAATGAAAGAACTTGGACAACTCAAGCACTTTCTTGGTCTAGAGGTTGATCACATACAAGAAGGAATATTTCTCTGTCAACAAAAATATTCTAAAGATTTGCTAAAAAGGTTTGGAATGCTCGAGAGCAAGCCAATTTCAACACCGATGGAACCAAATGGCAAGATGTGTGCACTTGAAGGCAAAGACTTGGAAGATGCAACTATGTATCGACAATTGGTAGGTAGCCTGATCTACTTAACCTTGACTCGACCTGACATTTCTTATACAGTTGGTGTGATGAGTCAGTATATGCAAAATCCGAAGAAGCCTCATTTAGAAGCAGTTTGACGAATACTGAGATATGTGAAAAGTACAATAGATTATGGTCTTTTGTACAAGAAAGGTGAAGACTGTAAGTTAGTTGGTTATTGTGATGCTGACTATGCAGGAGATCATGACACCAGGAGATCAACAACTGGATACATGTTTAAACTTGGTTCTGGAACAATTTCTTGGTGCAGTAAGAGACAACCAACGGTATCATTGTCAACTACCGAAGCTGAGTATCGAGCAGCAGCAATGGCAGCTCAAGAGTGTACGTGGCTGATACAACTAATGAGTGATCTACATCAACCAGTAGATTATGCAGTTCCGTTGTATTGCGACAACCAGTCAGCAATTCGTTTGGCAGAAAATCCAGTCTTTCACGCAAGAACCAAACATATAGAAGTGCATTATCACTTTATCAGAGAAAAGGTTCTACAAGAAGAGATTGAGATGAAGCAGATCAAGACAGATGATCGAATTGCAGATTTATTCACAAAAGGTTTGAGTATCAACAAATTTGAAATGTTTCGTCGTCAACTCAACATGGTGCAAAGAGGAAGAGCTGGTATTGAGGGGGAGTGTTAAATTGTCCAATACCAGCCCAAGGAAAAATAAAAGCCTAACAATGTGTGGTTGCAATTGTGTGGTTTAATGTGTGGTTGTAGTTGTGTAATTTAAATGTGTGGTTGCAATTGTGTGATTTAAATGTGTGGTTGCAATTGTGTGGTTTAATGTGTGGTTGTAGTTGTGTGATTTAAATGTGTGGTTGTTATTAAACAACAATGTGTGGTTGTAGTTGTGTGATTTAAATGTGTGGTTGTTATTAAACAACAATGGGTGGTTGTAATTTATTTAGATTTTATATTTGTGTGGCTTGTGTTTGTCTTGGTATTGTATAAATACCCCCTCCCTTGCATTTGTAAATCATCAAGTAGTAAGCTTCAATAAGCAATAAAAGTTCTAAGTTTTCCTAAGGAGTTCTTCTCTAAAGAGTGTAGTCTAGAGTGAAGTGTGAGCATTTGTGAGTTTTCCTAAAATCTAAACTTTCTTCTTTGAGTGGTAAAATTAGAGTTATCTACTCTAAGTTTTTCTCAACATAAGGTTCAAAATTTTATGACCATCATATTCTATGCATTTCTCTCTTTGTTTACTCCTATTCCTCCTTGAACATTAAGTGCATCCCAGAATCCAAATTTCGTCACCCTTTTGATTGTTTTTACTTCAGAGGTTTTACCTACAATATCCTCCTACTTTCTTCCAGTCTGACTCTCTTTACCTCAATCGTCTATGAAATCTGCATTGTCCCTAAACGAACACACATTCCGCATCTTTAACTAGAGGCTAATGTTGAAGCGAAACAATCTCATATTTAATAATCAATTTGGTATGTAGCTTTATAAATAAAGGCCAACCTTCTTCTATCGAAATGTTTTTTTTAATAATCTCGGACCCCAATGAAACAACACCTCATATTAAACACAACCACAACAATTCTTGTATCATCGGTATTAATTATTTTCAACATGATTTGGCATATTAAGACATTTAACATGTTTACAATACATGTAACAGTAATACTTTTAAAGAGTATAATTAATAACAATATCTTGGAAGTTGGAAGTGTAACTTTACCGGATATGATAGAAGAAATTTCCAAGATCATCTTTTTCTAGGCTTTGATGAGTTAATTAATTAGTTCAACATGTTTATTTTTAAACAAATAAAAAATTGGCCAACAGAGAAAATTGCATAATTCTATTTTTTTTTTCTTCATATACATAATTCTATTTCAAATCATAGTCATTATTTTGTTCAAACGTATTGGGCTGGATGTCGAAGCTTATCTGCAATCTTTATTTATTTATTTAATTTTTTTTTTTTTTTTGTAGTTTTTAAATTTTCTTATGGCTTTCATCATGCGATCGATTTGAACGATGCTTTCATTTTCTTATACATACAGTGTTGGATTATGTAATAAAAAAAGAAAATGTTAATTAATATTTAATAGTATTGATTAAGACTATGTTTAAAAAAATATGTACAATTAATGAATTATTTTTTTAATTTAATAAAAATAATGTATTAAATGTAAAACAATTTTTTAAATAATAATTAAATAATCTTCAGTTAATACCTATAGTCGAAAATATTGAAAAAAAATCAGTTATTCAAAATTTAAATATGAGATTTACGAATTGGGATCTCAAATTTGATTAAGCGTATAGATACATATAGACTACTCTAAGATGGCAGAGTCGAGTTGATCTTTCTTTTCTGGGTGAATAAAATTTTTCTTGACTACTACTAAGAACTGAGAAGAGTAAAAAAGAAAAGAGTCAATTTTTTTTTAATATATTGAGAATTTTTTAATTTTATAAGTGAAATTAAAAAATTGATACATATTTTATTTTTAAATTATTTTTTTATCTTTTAAAAATTTATATCTTAAGAGATATATCTTATTGGTGTTAACTCGCTTATAAATTTTTAAATTTTCACTATAATAATGACAATTTTTTTTTTTAAAAAAAAGGCACATTGATCATATTTCAACCACCTAAAAGTAGATTTGGTAATTCATGTATCTATATTGTGTTTTTGTATTTTTTTTCATATCATAATCGTGTTTAAGGTGTTTTACATTTATATAAATTTTAATGTGTTAATAATTTGTGTTATATAAATACTGACACATTCATGTGTTCATGTAGTATTCGTATTTTTTTCTTATCGTAATTTAATTATTTCTTTTGTGTTGTATAATCGCCCTCGTGCAGTGAAATTCTTGATAAGTTCTGAAAATAACAGATAAGTTTTAATGTGTTAATAATTTGTGTTATATAAATACTGACACATTCATGTGTTCATGTAGTATTCGTATGTTTTTCTTATCGTAATTTAATTATTTCTTTTGTGTTGTATAATCGCCCTCGTGCAGTGAAATTCTTGATAAGTTCTGAAAATAACAGATAAGAATTATGATTGACATCTAAAAATCTGGAGAAACTCCCCTAGACTACTGACCATTTAAGTGTAGAAAAGTTATTTCAATCGTCAACAGGACAAATTAGTCAGATATAGTGATGAACAATTCTCTGGATATAGCTATGAATTTCCACCCAAATTTGTTGAAAAAGAAAAAAAAAAAAAAGGCAAACACATGCAATCCTACCCTTTGAGTCTTAACACAAATTTAATTAACCATTCAAACAATACCGCTGGTGACTCATAATCATTATTTTGTTCAAATGTCGGCCTTCCAGTCAAAGAAGAAGATGAAAATTGGTAAATTTAATAATATTGAACACAATACAATTATTGAAAGAAAAAAAATACTAATATCAAATATTTTATTTAACCATTCAAACAAGACCGCTAGTGAGTACTCTTGAATGATGCATGCAGATTAATTTAACTCATTCAATTTGAATTGTAAACTCCAGCACTCTATCTCTATTTGTATTTGGTCAATGCTAGATATTGATATTTCAAACCCCAAATTATTTTCTTTAACCCATCATTAGTGCTTGTACATTGGAGGTAGACAAAATCAGAGGAAAAGCAAAATTCACCAAAGGTTTCTATTTTTAATTGAAGTCATCAATAAAATTAATATCTTTTTCTAAATCTTTTATTGTGCATAGTAATAACGGCATTGATACTAAAGAATTAATTATTAAATTTTAAGAGAAATTATCTTATTGATGGTTAATGAAGTTTTTAGATTTTACAAATGGGTTAATGAGATATGTGACAATCTTAAAAACCCGATTGTAAAATTAAAAAATTTCACCACCAATTTATCATAAATGAATTTTTTAATTAATTGATACTGAATAATTAATTAATATCAAATAATTAAGTATTGAATTTTAATTAATATCGAATGAACTAATTTGGTACATTATATAAAATTAAATATTGAAATTCTTTTTAACTTGAAATGTTAAAGAGAAAATGACTGACCATAAAAAAACTTTTCTAAAATCTCAAGAATCAAGTAAAATAAAAAGGCAAATTTGATGGCCAATTCACTTTGTCAAATATGGTGTGAGGATATAAATTCTACTGATATTTTTTGCTTTGATTTTAAGTCAGCTTTTCTTCCCTTTTTTTGTTTTTCATTTTCTTCACATTCCCTCTTTTTCTTTCACTCCTATTTTATCCTTTTCATAGCCGCTAGTGTTTCAAAACTTGACTCGACTAATCAACCCAGGAAAAAAGAAAAGAAAAGTTTGACTCATAGAAAGAGAAAAATAAAATAAAATTAGAGATCTAACATTTACGCTATTCAATTTTAATAATATTTTTGGTTGGTGAGAATAATTATCCACGTGCAAAGCTCAATTTTGGCTGCAATAGGGTAACCAACATGGATTATTATCCAATTAAATTAATAACATCATGGATAGAGTTTTTTAATTCTAAAAATTAATTAGTTTAAAAGGTTGGTTTTTAGAAAAAATTAAAATTACGAATAATTAAATTTTGACCATTAAAATTAAAAATTTAACACGTTATCAATAAAATACATGATTATTGATGTTTAAAAAGTTTATCGAGATTCATTATAGGGCATTTTTTAAATACCATCCACCAAGTAAGCCAATTTTTGATCCCTAGCAGTACCAAAATAAGTGCGTCAGCTATCACTCCAAAGACTAAAGCAAAATAGGTGCATGGTGGTGAGTCATGACTTAGATTTTTTTTTTTTAATTGACTGAAAAAAAATGTGTTGGAAATTGATCATGGAAACTGTAAAGCAACGAAAATTTAATTTTTTTTTTATTTTTTATCTTCAATATCATAAATTACGTTGATGAAAAGTTACACAATAAACAAAGACTAAGGATATAAGAGCAGAATTTGTTTTTAGTTTGCTTTAAGGATGGCGGCAAGGTTAATCCTACCTACCACTTCAAGCTTGAGTGTAATAAATTAACAGTCGTTAAAGTGTTTAGTCTCTAACAGTAATTCAGTAATTCATACGAACAAGGAAAAAAAAATCATCACAAGATTGAGTAGTGCTTAGCCGAAGTCTTATGCCAGTAAGATCTTCGATTGCTCTTTCTATTTTTCTTTTCTCTTACGAATTAATAACACATAAGATGATTAATAACATAGTTACAATAAATAATATATTAATTAACATTAAGAAATATCCGTAGCAAAATCATATATATATATAACCTATAAAAAAAATTGATCTGATTATTCTATACTACCTTTTGTATGAATCTAAACTGTCACAGCGCCAAGCAGAAGCCGGTGTAAGGTTCCTATCCTGTACTTAGCTAGAATAAAGATGATTATTTTATATATAAGCCTAAAATAAAGATGATTAAAAACACAATTACTATAAATAATATATTAACTAACATTAAAAAATATCTTTAAGCTACTATTAGCAAAATCATATATATATATATATATTATATGTAACCTATAAAAAAAACTGATTATTCTATACTACCTTTTGTATGAATCTAAGCTGTCACAGCGCCGAGCGGAAGCCGATGTAAGGTTTCTATCATGTATTTTAGAGGCCTTGTTTAGTATTGTTTTTGAAATAATTTTTGAGATCAAAAGTTATTTTTCATCGTAAAAATAATGCTAAACGGGTAAAAAAAAAATTAACTTTTGCTGTTAAAATCATGATTTGAAAAATCAATCCAAAAAACTAAAAAATCAAAAAATATAGCTTTGAGGCTTTAAAAGTTAGCTTTTGATTAAAATAATTTTATTATCCTCACATCTCTACACTTTTATTATTTTAAACATATCTTTTTTTGACATTTCAATTTCTTATAATATTTTTTCACAGTAATGCCAAACACTTAAAAAATTTTAAATCACACATTTTTACTATATTTTTTAAAAATATTTTTTTTAATCTAATATTTTTTTTAATTCAAATTTTTTTGAATAGCAATGCTAAACTTTAGGCTTAGCTAATTATCTTAAGCCAACTTCTCTGGGGTTGGGGGGGCCTTTAAACCCAATTTGGGCCATTTTACTTTATTTTGACTTCAATATCTTGTACTTATAGCTACTTATCCTAAGCTTTTTGTAGTTTTATGGTAAGTGGTAATTTATGGGTGTAATTGAAACCAACATATAGTAGAAAAAGATGTGCAAAATTATTCTTCAATGCTTTTGTGGATATGAATACTAATAATTAATGAATTAATTCCATATTTTAAACACTATAAACATAATTAAAAGTTCATCTATATATTGAATAATGACAGTACACACTTGTTTTACGGGATATGAATATTGAACATTAACCAAAAAGCTTGGAAATTTTATTTTTGAAGAGATTTATTTAACAGCACTTTAACACTTGGTCTATAAGTGTGATTGAAGTACTAGATAGTCTATATATCATAGTTCTAAAATGCGGTCGTTACGTTGCGTAACAGTCGCGACGTAACGAAAATAGAAAATTTCGTATCGCATTTTATTTATTACGTAACATCCGCGACACTATCAAATTCACATCTGCGACAATCACGACGCTTTACGTATTGTCCGCGACACCTACAATTGTGATACCACAACCGTGTTCGCGATGAAATCTACGATCGCGATTTAGAACTATGATATATACCAATGAGAAAATGCTCACAAAGGAACAGGATCAACGAGCAGAGAAGCTACAAAGTCTTTAAGCATCACTTGTGCATGAGTATAACCATCTTCAGTCTTGTACACAACATCGATTACACGAGCTAGATTGAGAATTCGAGAAAGGAGTGACATGGGGACTGCGGTTGGATAGAGACATTCTTCATTTATATCTTTCCAAGCATTAGTAATTTGTTGGTGAAATTCCTTGACAGCTTCCTCTTCTGTTGCACCACCATGCTGTTTCATGTAGCATTCAATGGCTGAAGCTACATGTCCTCTCTTTTGCTCAAACTGCTTCAGGAAAATTAAATCATCAAGATCTCAAATGCAAATTTAAGTATAGACCGTGTCCAAAGTTTGCTTCATACTAAATTTATGTTGCTCGGACTCGGGGTAAGTGTTGGATACGGGTATATGTCTGACACAAGTATGCTCAATTTTTTTAAAAAGTTTTTTCATCTATTTGAAGGATCATACTCTCATACCCGTGTCCGAATATGTGGCGGACATAGGTGTCGGACACATGGGTACTTTAAAAAAAAATGAAGTATAGACCGTGCCCAAAGTTTGGTTCATACGAAATTTATGTTGCCCGGACTCGTGGTGAGTGCATGTCGGATACGACTATGTATCCGACATGGGTATGCTCACTTTTCGTTTAAGTTTTTTTCATATATTTGGAGGATCATACTCCCATACTCATGTCCGAATATGTGTCGAACACAGATGTCGGATACGGGTACTTTAGGAAAAACGAAGAGTCCGGATAGCATAGATTATTATATAAAAATGGAAAGGGTTATTTGATTTGAGATTAATGAAGGTTTTGTACCTTGTGGGACACAATGTCATCCATAAGTCTACAGACAATAGCAGAGGCAGTAACCATCTTGGGGTAACTAAACAACCATGCGAAAGCTTCTTCGGTTGCAACATCTCCCATTCCAACAAAAGATGTGGTTGCAAGCATTGAATAGGCAGAGGTAACTAATGCAACTGCCATGTACTCCTCCATTGTCGGTACATGCTGATTATGGAACCATTCAGCTTCAAGAAAGTATGCTCTAACTTGATTTTTCATCTGAACCATATATAATTGAATCAGCAGGAATATATAGTTATAATCTAAATTGCAAACATGTGGCACAAAATTCAGTAGATCATAAGCTTACAGCTTCCTTCGCATAGTCAAGGCGGTATAATTTTCCTTCTTCTCTCATTTTTTCTTCAATTTCTTGGTAAACATCTAGTAATGCCTGATAACAGATTTGCATGTACTCTGGCAAGTGATCTTTTTCAGAGATATCCCACCTAAAAGTTATTGTTGGCCAAAACTTAATTTAATCCATCGCATTGAAAAGAATCAATTAACTAATATCTACGTTACTCGGATTCGGGTGTGAGTGTCAGACACGGATATGTTCAATTTTTTTCAAGATTTTTATGTATTTTTAGGGTCCTTGGAAAATCATATCCCCATACCCATGTCCGGATATGCATCGGATATGGGTACTATAAAAAAAATGAAGAGTCGGAACAATATACACTAATATATGTATAGTACTGTAGACATGAGTCATGAGGAATTGCAACCAAAAAATAATAATAATAATCAAACCTCTCAACTGTTGTACGGAAGCGAATTGATATTACTAAAACCGATTTAAACACACTGAAAAAACACCGATATTTTACGTGGTTCGGCAACTGTGCCTACGTCCACGGGAGGAGGAGCTTGAAGCTTTGTATTAATGGAGTTTAGAGTACAAACATATACCGAATTCAAGGTGCTACACAAGCACTGAACTCACAACTCAACACAATACCGAATTACTCTATAAACACAGAGTATTTGCTTCAACAATTTAGCTCTAACACATACTCAACTCTACTCTACTCTTTCATCTCTACATGGCTATTTATAGCCAAAATATCAAGGTGTGAACATGCATCAAGTGGCAGCCACCATAGCCACCATAGCCACCATCCACCACCTATCTTGGTGTGAACACATTGCAAGTGGTAGCTTCCATTATTGGTGGTGCAAGTGGTGCAAGTGGTAGCTCCATTAATGGTGCTAAGCCACCTATGTGACTTTGAGCCATATTTTGAGCCATATTCCAAGCCATATTCCAACAATCTCCACCTTGGCGAGAATCCACAGAGAGAATTCACAGATCAGAGCTTCCTCCTTTCTCTTTCAAATGTACACACCATTACTCACATATCATGGCACCTACTGCATTGGCATGATTCATCAATGCACTGAGCCTGAGTCAATTTTTCTGTCTACTTTCCAGGAATTTTCTTAGCTTCTCCAAGATCATCTCGAACTCTGAGCTCAGTTGAGCCTTCAGCCTGTCGATCTCCACCTTGCCTTTTTCAGCAGATAGACAAATGATCCATCTTGAATTTTCCGGAAATAAACACAGTGATCAAATTGACTGTGTGTGTACTTTTCATCCTGTCATGAAACAGTCCAACCGTTTGTACAGCTGTCACGGGATTGTTTCAGATCATACAGTGATCGGTTCAACTTGCTTTTGTAATCTCTGCGACCGGGGACTCCAGAACCATCTGGTTGAGTCATACAAATTTCCTCCTCTACGGAACCATGGAGGAATGCAGTTTTTACATCAAGTTGAACTATCTCTAGGTTATACTGTGCTACTAAAGCCAATAAGATCTGAATAGATGCATGCTTAACAACAGGTGAAAATACCTCATTGTAGTCTATTCCTTCTTTTTGAGCCTAACCTTTGGCTACCAATCTGGCTTTGTATCTGATACTGTCTTTGCCGGTAGCACCCTCATTTTTGGCAAAGACCCATTTGCACTCAATTGATCTTTTGAGTGTTGGAAGTGGAACCAACTTCCAAGTCTGATCGCCTCCTTCCACTGGGCATGCTCAGGGCTGTTTACAGCTTCTTTGTAATTGATCAGAACATCATCATCAATTACTGGAAGGGCGTATGTCACCACGTCTGTGTATCGAGCAGGTTTCCGAATATGTCTATTCGGTCTACTGGTGACAACTGATTCAAGTTGCTGAAAGATTTCCGGTGATGACTCATCTACTTCAATTAAGGTGTCATCAGATTCTGATTCAAACTCCACCTGCTTTAGAGAATCTTGGTTCACATTCTCTGGAGTTGACAGTTTCAGCATTACAAATTCGTCAAAGGCAACATCTCGGCTTACGATGACTCTCTTTGACTCAGGGTTCCACAATCGGACTGCTTTTACTCCTTCACTAAAGCCCAAAGAAGACAGCTTTCTTGGCTCTAGGATCCAGTTTTGCATCCGTTACTACGAAGCCGATCATATTCAATGGCAGAATATCCGGACTACACCTCTATGGGAGTCTTCCCATCAGTGGAGGTTAGTCTGTTGATAATGTGGGAGGCGAGCAATAAAGCCTCCACCCAAAATGCTTTGCTCAAGCTCGACTGGGATAACATGCAGCGAACTTTATCAACCAAAGTTCGGTTCATCCTTTCTGCAACTCCATTCTGCTGGGGAGTGCTAGGAACAGTGAAGTGTTGGATTATCCCATCATTCTGTGAGAGGCTGCTGTTCTGCCTGTCACGGTTTCTCTGTCAAGGAGATACAGATTTCCCTTCATATAACCCTTCATTGCTAAGAATGCTCCACGTACAACTCTCAGGACTCCATTCTGAATGGTCACCTTGTAACCATTTGAGTCTAAGACCCCCAGTGATATGAGGTTCTTCTTGAGATCAGGGACATACCTTACGTCTGTAAGTTGTCTGATTGTACCGTCATGCATTTTCAGTCGGATCGTTCCGATGCCTCTAGTGTGACAAGTATTGTCATTGCCCATATGGACAATCCCTCCATCAAACTCCTTGAAGTTTGAGAACCACTCCCGGTTCGGACACATGTGGTAGGAACATCCGGAATCCAGAATCCATTGATCTGAAGAGTGTGTTGTTGTGGAAATCGTAAATGCAGAGTCTTCCTCTCCCTCAGATTCTTGAGCTACACTCACAATCGACCTCTCCATGTTGGGACAGTTATTCCTCCAATGCCCTTTCTCATGGCAAAAGGCACACTCGTCCCTCGAGAGTCGTGTTCTCGATGATCCCCTCCTTGAGCGGGATTTACCTCGCTTGTTTTCTCCGGCTCCTCGGTTGTCCGTCCTGCCTCTGTACACAGTTAAAGCTTCTGGTGTAGTATTCTGGTGATCATGCTGATCCTTTTTCCGATACTCATTATTCACCAGAGCATTACAAACATTAACATATTCTATATCATTTTTACCATACAACAGTGTAGTGGTTAAATGATCATAGCTATCAGGCAAGGAATTTAACAGAGTAAGAGCCTTATCTTCATCAGAGATATTTGCATCTAGATTTTCAAGATCAGCGAGGATTTTGTTAAAACTTACTAGATGCTCCTGCATGGTGATACCTTGCATATACTGGAAGCGGAACAGCTTCTTCTTCAGATAGAGTCTGTTCTCCATGCTTTTTGTTATGTACTTGTCCTCAAGTTGTTTCCAGAGAGTTTTTGCATTATTCTCTCTCATGACAAAGTACTTCTGGTCCTTGGCTAGGCATAACCGGATTGTGCCACAAGCCTGACGGTTGACAAACTTCCAGTCATCTTCAGAAATATCTCTGGGCCTGTCTTCCAGAGCGATATATGAACCCTCTCGGAATAACAGATCCTGAACTTCGCACTGCCACATGCCAAAGTTGGTGGTGCCATCAAATTTCTCCACCTCGAACTTTGCAGTGGTCATCGAGTTCTTTCTGATATAAGAACTTGATCGTGCGCTGCTGGTTGTTTCATGTGTCTCTAATGATTCTGCCATGGTAATAAAACAAAATTACCAACAAAGTGTTTTTCCGGTACCTGTATGGAAAAACGGATGCCGCGGTTGAGTCCGGAATAGTCGAAATAGCCAGGAACGGGTCCAACTGTGTAAATTTTGGACACACGGTGAATATTCTGCGAATATTCTGCTACAAGTGGCTCGAAATGGACTCGGTTCAGCTCAACCGGCTCGGAAAAGTCTCGGAATAGTGTTCTGAAACGGCTCAAAAAATAGCCCGAAAAAGTTGGTCGGACCTGCGGCGGCGCGTGGGCGGCGTACGGCGGCGCGTGCGGCGGCGCGTGGAGCGCGTGGAGCTGTTTGGGTGGCCGGCGCGTGTGGCGCGTGGAGCGCGTGGGCTTCACGCGTCTTCAACCTCTGGAGGCGCGTGTGGCGCGTGCTGCGCGTGGGTGTCACGCGTCTGCAACCTCTGGTGGCGCGTGCGGCGCGTGGGCGCGTGGGGCGCGTGGGCGCTTCTTCTGGTGGCGCGTGTGGGCGCGTGCGGCCTCCTCTGGTGCTCCGGTTGATTCTGCTGCACTCCTCTCAACGACCTCTTCAACCTGGTATTTTCAAAACACAAATTGGAGCACTTTTGTAAAACGGACAGAATCGAACAAACTCGGTTTTACGTAAAAATTGGCTCTGATACCAATTTGTTGTGCGGAAGCGAATTGATATTACTAAAACCGATTTAAACACACTGAAAAAACACCGATATTTTACGTGGTTCGGCAACTGTGCCTACGTCCACGGGAGGAGGAGCTTGAAGCTTTGTATTAATGGAGTTTAGAGTACAAACATATACCGAATTCAAGGTGCTACACAAGCACTTAACTCACAACTCAACACAATACCGAATTACTCTATAAACACAGAGTATTTGCTTCAACAATTTAGCTCTAACACATACTCAACTCTACTCTACTCTCTCATCTCTACATGGCTATTTATAGCCAAAATATCAAGGTGTGAACATGCATCAAGTGGCAGCCACCATAGCCACCATAGCCACCATCCACCACCTATCTTGGTGTGAACACATTGCAAGTGGTAGCTTCCATTATTGGTGGTGCAAGTGGTAGCTCCATTAATGGTGCTAAGCCACCTATGTGACTTTGAGCCATATTTTGAGCCATATTCCAAGCCATATTCCAACATCAACTGCTTTAGTAAAGAGAGCTAGTTCTTCAAGTGTGCCATACACATCATAGATGTCATCAATAACAGAAGTCATGGCAATGACTTTGGTTAATATCCTTCGAGCCAATCGATATTCGGACTCAAAGTACACGCCTAATGCCCAAAAGTAGCCCTCTACCACTCGGTCTCTGGTAAAAGGTAGCTTCCTTGAAAAATCCAAGTCTTTCCACCACCTGAATACCATAATTGAAGAGCACTTAGTTAGATAAATGAAATCTATCTAATATGGAGGAAAATCCCAATAGTCTTAACTATCAATAACTAGACATAAAGTAAAGAGGGACTTGAAAATTGAAATTACTTTGAGATTTCGCTAAGTTCTTCCTGATGCAGCCTTTGCAACATATTGAAATCTAACTTTGCAAAGGTTAATACAGCTTCATTATGACAAGGGTCTTCTTGGTAGATAGGCATATACTTCCTGGCCTCAAGCCTTGGCAAGCCTTTGCGGATCGTTTGCTTTAAAGCTTGACTTATTTGTGCTGCAAGAGAAGAGTTCAAGCAGCAGCTGGTAGTAGCCATGGCGGCCTCATCAAGGTGAGTAGTAGTGAAAGCAAGTGCTTCATCCAAAATATCTTCCCCATGCACCCTTAAATGTGTGGCCTCGTACAAGCTTAACATTCCTTCAACATCATCGATAAGGGATTCCTTCAACTTTCCTTCACTATCCTTGAATTTGTTAAAGGCATCTGCTTTCACCATACATAAACATTACATGGTTTTAGAGGCAGTAAGTGTTAAATAAACTCAAAATTCTAGCCACATGCAAATTATTACATGAATCAAGTCATTTTCAGTATATAAAGTTTTCGAAACTCTTGATTATTTTTATAATTAACCACGTGAAAGTCGAACTAAAGCGAATTCAGAGTTTAGCTCAGTTGGTTCATAGAGTCACCGTTAAGAGGTGACATCCAGCAAGTTTGGGGTTCGAATTCTAACATTTGCAATCTCTTCCCTATCCCTAAGCTGCGGCCTCTTTTGTAAAAAAAAAAAAAAAATCGAACTAAAGCCTCAATTCATAGAGTCAAGCTTTGTCCATTATTAATATAGAAAAGCAAGTACTAAAAATTAAGAGTCGCATACCACATGACATTTTATAGCCATTTTGCCGAAGCAGACGAAATTTGAGAGAAATGATATAAAGTTCCTCATCATTGACACAATCATTCTGGGCCAAATGCTGTAGTACTTGGTCAATCTCTTTCTCAAAATGATAAGAAACTCCTAGGCGTTGGATTGCATCAATCAGCTTAAGTTTTTCATCAGGTACTTTATCATCAACCTGATCAGCCATTAGCATGTTCTTCAATTCATTCTTCAGCTTCTGATGCTCTTCCTTGTTATCATCATGACCATCCTCCTAGATAAGAAAATAATGAACATGAAGTTTTTTTTTTCGTTTTTTTTTTTGCATGTAATTAAGCTGCATATCCAAAGATTAATCAATCATTGCAATTACCATAATGTTTGAGGCATATGACAGAAAATGGTCACCCCAGATGCTAGGATGAAAACCTGCCGAACGACGATTGATTTCAGGAAGTTCAGAAGCATCATTTTGGATTGGAAAAGAAAGATTTGCTGCTGAAACTCCATGAACAGACATTTTAAAGAACTGTTTTAAAGTATAAACTGAAATAAATAAATTTTGAGTACAATATAGAGACGAAGGGAAGCTGGTTTAGTGCACTGCTTCAAGACGATTTCTTGCATTGGTATTTATAGAGAACTAAAGGTGACATGGGAGGCCTATAAACATGTGATTTGGAAGCATATTTTTTTTTCTTGGTAAATTTTGGTACGATTGTGGACGAAGTTCAATGAACTGGTCCTTATCAATGAATTCATATATGTATATACATGATATAACAAAATTCAATGAATTCATTGCCTATCTTTCTTATCAAGAACAGTTATTAACATGATATATCATATATGTATATACGTAAGAGGTTTGGCTTTTAAATTTTAGGAACAACACAAAATTTTCCTTGAAAACATTTCCAATCTATTAAGAGAAATTGATTGGAGAGTTCAAAAACCTCCATTTCATACTACGTACTAATAATTGAAAATTGCTGATGTAATTATTAAAGTTGAGTTTTCTGTCAATCATAAAGATCAAAGGATGAATTTGAGATTTAATACATTTAATTTATGTAAATATTTTTAAAAAATAATATTCAATAAATTTTGTGTTCGAATTAGATCTGCTCACAGGTCGGACAGGTCCGACCGGGTCTGGGTGAGCATTTTCATAATAAAAAATATTATCTTTTAAAAATTTTAATTATAAAAATAAAATAAAAATTTAAAAAAATTTAAGTATAATACTTTTTCTTCGTCAAACCACCTGATGTGGAAATCATTTTTCCATTTTTCTAAGTAAAAAAAAAAATATTAAAACAGTTAAAAATTGCTAGTAATAGAAACAGTTGTACTCAAATTAGATCTGACAATTTTATATACAACATAATTACAGGATACGAATACAACATAAAAAAAATAATTAAAGTACGATAAAAAAAAATATAAATACGAACACGAAACAATACACGAACGTATCAGAATTTATAAAAATATATAATATTTTAAACACAATAATAATACGCAAAATACATTAATTACCAAATCTAACTCAAATTAACCCCAATTTTTTTCCCATAACCAAGAAAAATTAACAAAACCCCAAAAAAAAAGGAATAAAATGGATGTATATATAAAAATAAATAAATAAACAAAACAGTCATAAAAAAAATTAGCATGATTACCACATGCTTCTTTTCGATTTTGGCTTCATATAACTTTTGTATTGTCACATTCTTGGTCTCCACTTTACACTTTATGCATGATGATTCATGAATCTTCTTTACTGCAGTCAGTTTGATATGAGTGGAATGGTTTGGTTGAACGACTACTTCAGAGGTGGGGCAGAGTGTAGTTTCTTTAAGTGGCTTTGTACATTTGCTGGATATACAATTGCTTGCTGGTTTACGGTTTTTAAGCTTTTTAGCAAGAGTTTATTGGAGTTCTTTCTTTTTGTTAATTATGATATTAAGGTATTTAGGTGTATGGTGTTGTATTTATATGTTTTAGGGTGTTTTTGTTAGTTATTTGGTGTTTTGATGTGATTTGTTTCTTTAAGAGGTATTTTGTTAGGGTGTTTGATCTTGCATAGAATTATGTCTTTGCTTAACTAGCTCTTTGTTAGTCTTGTAATCCTTTTGATTACTTAATAAGTTCCATTGGCTTAGAAAAAAAAATAACTTTTGTATTGTCAACTCAACAACAGCATAGTTGGAAATAATGTCTACATATGCATTACCCATTTTTTCATGTGCTGTGCATAATTTTTTTTTATTATAATAAATGTTAAAAAAAATTTAAAAAATCGAATTAACTCTAATATCTGTATTTTTAAAGAGATGTATCCTTTTTTTAAAAAAATTTGGCTAGAATTTGAAATTCCATAAAGAGAAGGAAAAAAAAAAGGTGACTTAGAAAAAAATCATATAAAAAATAGTATTATCAAGTTAAATTTTAGAATACCTATAGCTCATGTTCCAAACACGAGATGTTTTCATGTCTTCCTGGAAACGGAGATCCCATCTCTTGATTCTAGTTCTAGGAAATAGGGTTTCTGCTTTGCATTCCGAAAAATTAAAAAAACAAATGTAATCAAAATTCAAATACACTAAAATTACTCAATAGAAAAAAATTTCAAAATTATATAATAATGAGATTATTCTCTAAAATTTATAAGAGAAAGAGGGAGTATAGCTTTGAAAATAGGATTAGGCTGTTTAAACATTAAAAAAATAATGGGCTTGTAACTGTATCTTTATCTCTTTTTTAAATTTGGGTGAAATATGGACAACTTTGTTTTTCTCACTTACGATAATTCTTGGATAAGCATGATTTTTTTTAATTTAATTTTAATTTTAAATGAATAATTTTATCTATTTAATTGTTTAAATCTAAATTAATTGAAATAAATGTTGATTTATTAGAAGCATTACTAATTGAATTGAAAAATAAAAAGGATTGAAATTCTTGTTAATCTATATAAAAAAAATTAAAGGAAAAAAAATCAGTTTTTAAGAAGGTTGTATTTTTTAATATATAATATTACTTATAGTTACAATTGATTAATTAATTAATTTAAAAAGCATCTTATGTAAATAAGTTTTATTGAATTCAAAACTTTTTGATTTTATTGTTGAGACAAGGAAATAATATCAATATTATTTTTAAATAACATATATAGTAACTGATAGGAGTGTTTTTGAATTTTAAAAAAAAAAAAATGCTAAAGGATTAAAAGGAATTTAATTTGAAGAGATAAAAATTATATTTAAAATTTTTGAAGTAAAAAAAAATATCTCTATTAATTTGGTTTGAATTCTTAAGTTTCAAATTTTAAATTGATATTTTCTTTGAATTTTTAAATTATATAATTTTATTTATTATCTTACGTGTAAACAAATATAAGGTATCCACATAAGCGTCCATATCAGCAGACCTTGCCACATAAGCATGTACCTTATAATATATATATATATATATATATATATATATATATATATATATGTGTGTGCACGCGTGTGCGTGTGCATTCAGTGGCTGCCGCCATGTATATTAAGGCTGTATATGGATGTAGTCGGGGCAACTATTCGATCCGATTGGAAATTTTTTTAGATCCAATCGACCTGAACACCTGTTCGGAAAATAAGTGTGTAGCACGATAGAATCTTTTCCATCGTGTCACACTTTCAATGAGCAATTGAAACTTTTTTGTTACTCTTTTTATTTTTTATTTTTGTTTAAGATTTTTTATTTAAAATGATAAATAAGTACATAACAAAAATCTATAATTAAATATATGATGAGTTTTAATATAAAATAACATATGTTAATATTTTTGAGTGAATAAAAAGTTAAAATATTAAATAAAATTAAATTATTATAAAATTTTAAAATTAAATGAAATAAAATTAATTTAATATCCTTAATTGTCATTATTTTCATTATACTTTATTTCACCGTTACCGCTGCTTTTGTATCCAAATAAATATCTAACCATTGATTTTAATCTCACCGCTATCACATTTAATCTCAACGCTGCAGTTATTAATTGCATTACCACTGTTGTTTTCAATCTCATCGCTCATTTAAATAGACCCTAAATGCGCCAATTTTTGTTTGATTTGTTAAGGAAATTAACAAGCACTAATTAAAGATAATTAAAACATTATTTCAAAAAAAATTATATTTAATATATTTTTTATCAAATTTAAAAAAAAATACATTAAATACAATTTATTTTTTTTAATTTCACCTTCGTCAATATCACTAAATACAGATTAATATTTCTCAAGAGAGTGGGGTAAAGGCTTCTCTCTTTTATTCGACTTGTCGACTAAAGATTGGAGTGTAAAATAAAGGTAAAAACTTTAAAAAAAGATTCCGAAGCATTTCACATAATTTTCAGTAGAAAGATATGCTAAAAGAAGAATTATAACAAAAGGATAATTTTTGTGTCTGTATTTGTATTTTATTTTTTGTTATTTGTCTCTTATTTTTATTTTTATTTTATATTTTTGTTCACTTTTTTATTACAAAAAATAAAAGTATCCTTACCTCGATTTCCAATTAAGTTGATTGATAAGGAAGAATGTAATTTTTGTATTTAAGTTTAATTTGGATATACAATGAAAAAATATATATATATATATATATGAAAAAAATAAAATCCATTTTATATATCTTTCACACAAAGGAGATCACCAAATTTTCATAAACACAATGATGAAGATTGTCCTTTCCCATTTTTGTAAACCAAATTTCTTACACCACACTTCTATGTATTTTGTTATATTTCGTTATATATTTTGTTAGCTCCTTAATTACATTGAAAAGAAAGCATGTCCATGAAATTACTACAATTTACTAAGATATATAGGATAGAGGAGTCTAGATCTGCTCAATGATCAGGTAGGCCATCCAATCGACTCGTATTTAGTCGAGTTTGAACAATGATTTTTTTGATTCGGGCCGGCCCAGCTTGAATCACTGTTTAACCAATTAAAAAAAATTATTTAAATTTAATTATAAAATATATTAATATTAATATAAAAATAATTCTTTTAATTTTTATTATTTTTAAACAATAAAATGAGTCGACCAGACCGAGCCTGTGTAAAAAAATCTGAAAAGTTTTGAATATAGAGGACTTAACAAAAAAATATCATGCTTTTGTTTTTTGTTTTTTGCTTTTTATTATTTTTTTTAGTTTTTATTAAAAATATTAAAAAAAAAATCAAGTAAAAACGTTTATCAAGATGAGCATAATTTAAAAATAAATAAATAAATTCACTGCTATGATGAGCCATGACATTAATTCATGTTTAGGCATTTCAAGAATGTTTTTGTTAATGAAACCTTTATATTTTGTTAAATTCACTTAGAATTTCAATACTGCATATCTAATATATAAATTTTAGATTTTTTGAAGCAAAGAGAGGGTGGCCACGTCGCCCCCTCCAAATTTTTTTTTTGGCCTCACTTTGTTGTGGACCCCACTTTATTTTAGTGTGTAGAAAGTGGATCTTACTTTGTTGTGGACTCCACTTTATAAAAAAATGGTAGGAAAAAAAACGAAAAAAATTTGTGTATTCGTGTTATTTTTTGTGTTTAAAGTATTATATATTTATATAAATTTTTACACGTTGATAATTCGTGTTTCCATTCATTTAATATTTTACATAGTTTTTCATTGTGATTCAATTTAGAGAAAAAATTGTGTGTTCGTGTCGTATCTCAATTCATGACATATTTTGTATGATTTGTCATAGTGATTCGATTTAGAGAAAAATTTGTGTGTTTTTGACGTGTTGGTGTTTTTTCCCCTTCAAAGTATTATAAGATTTTACACGTTAATAATATATATAAAGTACTATAAATTTTTACACATTAATAATTCATTTTATGTATATTTTTACATGTTCGTGTATTCTTATTGAATTTTTCGTGTTGTGTTTTAATTATTTTTTCTATATTGTGTTCGTGTCGTGTCTCAATTCATTTTATATTTTACATAGTTTGTCATTGTGATTCAATTTAAGATAAAATTTGTTTCACTTAGATTTATCTTTTAAACTGACTTTATAAAATCTTTATAACTTTAAATTGTTATGACAGTTCTCTTTTGCTATTTTAAAAAATATTAATTTTTTTTTGTTTAATTGTTAATTTTTGTTTTTAGAAATGTTGTCATCGTATATTTAACATTTGATTTCCGCGGCATCGCGCGGGGGTTTAATCTAGTATGTATATAAACATTAATATATATAACAACAGATATCAAATCTGAAGGTACTAGAACATTATATATATATATATATATATATATATATATATATATATATATATATAAACATGAACATGAACATTACATCAAATGGACATATATTCACTGTTTTGATTGAACCCAGGAAAAGAAGATTGAGTCAAGGTAGAACATCTGATTTTTAATTGAAGTAAATTTCAATAACCAATTTTTTAAATAACCAATTTTTTAACTATTTAAATAACCAATTTTTTTAACTATTTAAATAACCAATTTTTTAATATATTCAGCTGCTTGAAAAAATATTCATTATTAAAATTTTGAGTGATACCTTCTTTTAAAATATTTAAAAAGTCTGTTTGATAAGTTTTTCTAACAAAAATCTGGATGAAACTTGAACTAATGTAAAATTTATTAATAAAAATATAAAATATTAATTTCATTTATTACTCAATATATACATAAAACAATTTTTATTAAGTAATACATAAATTATATTCAATTTTATCAAATTCTAAGATTAATTGTTTTTTATAAATTCATAAATTTATTTTTTTAATTTATGTAAATATTTGTATGAAAAAATAATAAAGTATAAAAATAAAATTATCATCCGTGCATTGCACGGGATTAAAACTAATAGTAATTAATGGATGAAGAAAAAGATGTGCAAAATTATTCTTCAATGCTTTTGTGAATGTGAATACTAATAATTAATGGATTAATTCCACATTTTAAACACTACAAATATATTGAAAAATGAATATTGACAGTACACACTTGTTTTATGGGATGAACATATATATCTTATTGAACATTAGCCAAAAATCTTGGAAATTTTATTTTTGAAGAGATTTATTTAACAGCACTTCTGCACTTGGTCTATAAGTGTGATTGAAGTACTAGATGGTCTATATATCATAGTTCTAAAATGCGGTCGTTACGTTGCGTAACAGTCGCGACGTAACGAAAATAGAAAATTTCGTATCGCATTTTATTTATTACGTAACGTTCGCGACACTATCAAATTCACATCCGCGACAACCACGACGCTTTACGTATTGTCCGCGACACCTACAATTGTGATACCACAACCATGTTCGCGATGAAATCTACGATCGCGATTTAGAACTATGATATATACGAATGAGAAAATGCTCACAAAGGAACAGGATCAACGAGCAGAGAAGCTACAAAGTCTTTAAGCATCACTTGTGCATGAGTATAACCATCTTCAGTCTTGTACACAACATCGATTACACGAGCTAGATTGAGAATTCGAGAAAGGAGTGACATGGGGACTGCGGTTGGATAGAGACATTCTTCATTTATATCTTTCCAAGCATTAGTAATTTGTTGGTGAAATTCCTTGACAGCTTCCTCTTCTGTTGCACCACCATGCTGTTTCATGTAGCATTCAATGGCTGAAGCTACATGTCCTCTCTTTTGCTCAAACTGCTTCAGGAAAATTAAATCATCAAGATCTCAAATGCAAATTTAAGTATAGACCGTGTCCAAAGTTTGCTTCATACGAAATTTATGTTGCCCGGACTCGGGGTGAGTGTTGGATACGGGTATATGTCTGACACAAGTATGCTCAATTTTATTTTTAAAGTTTTTCCATCTATTTGAAGGATCATACTCTCATACCCATGTCCGAATATGTGGCGGACATAGGTGTCGGACACACGGGTACTTTAAAAAGAAAATGAAGTATAGACCGTGCCCAAAGTTTGGTTCATACGAAATTTATGTTGTCCGGACTCGTGGTGAGTGCATGTCGGATACAGACTATGTATCCGACATGGGTATGCTCACTTTTCTTTTAAGTTTTTTTCATATATTTGGAGGATCATACTCTCATACTCATGTCCGAATATGTGTCGAACACAGGTGTCGGATACGGGTACTTTAGGAAAAATGAAGAGTTCGGATAGCATAGATTATCATATAAAAATGGAAAGGGTTATTTGATTTGAGATTAGTGAAGGTTTTGTACCTTGTGGGACACAATGTCATCCATAAGTCTACAGACAATAGCAGAGGCAGTAACCATCTTGGGGTAACTAAACAACCATGCGAAAGCTTCTTCGGTTGCAACATCTCCCATTCCAACAAAAGATGTGGTTGCAAGCATTGAATAGGCAGAGGTAACTAATGCAACTGCCATGTACTCCTCCATTGTCGGTACATGCTGATTATGGAACCATTCAGCTTCAAGAAAGTATGCTCTAACTTGATTTTTCATCTGAACCATATATAATTGAATCAGCAGGAATATATAGTTATAATCTAAATTGCAAACATGTGGCACAAAATTCAGTAGATCATAAGCTTACAGCTTCCTTCGCATAGTCAAGGCGGTATAATTTTCCTTCTTCTCTCATTTTTTCTTCAATTTCTTGGTAAACATCTAGTAATGCCTGATAACAGATTTGCATGTACTCTGGCAAGTGATCTTTTTCAGAGATATCCCACCTAAAAATTATTGTTGGCCAAAACTTAATTTAATCCATCGCATTGAAAAGAATCAATTAACTAATATCTACGTTACTCGGATTCGGGTGTGAGTGTCAGACACGGATATGTTCAATTTTTTTCAAGATTTTTATGTATTTTTAGGGTCCTTGGAAAATCATATCCCCATACCCATGTCCGGATATGCATCGGATATGGGTACTATAAAAAAAAATGAAGAGTCGGAACAATATACACTAATATATGTATAGTACTGTAGACATGAGTCATGAGGAATTGCAACCAAAAAATAATAATAATAATCAAACCTCTCAACTGCTTTAGTAAAGAGAGCTAGTTCTTCAAGTGTGCCATACACATCATAGATGTCATCAATAACAGAAGTCATGGCAATGACTTTGGTTAATATCCTTCGAGCCAATCGATATTCGGACTCAAAGTACACGCCTAATGCCCAAAAGTAGCCCTCTACCACTCGGTCTCTGGTAAAAGGTAGCTTCCTTGAAAAATCCAAGTCTTTCCACCACCTGAATACCATAATTGAAGAGCACTTAGTTAGATAAATGAAATCTATCTAATATGGAGGAAAATCCCAATAGTCTTAACTATCAATAACTAGACATAAAGTAAAGAGGGACTTGAAAATTGAAATTACTTTGAGATTTCGCTAAGTTCTTCCTGATGCAGCCTTTGCAACATATTGAAATCTAACTTTGCAAAGGTTAATACAGCTTCATTATGACAAGGGTCTTCTTGGTAGATAGGCATATACTTCCTGGCCTCAAGCCTTGGCAAGCCTTTGCGGATCGTTTGCTTTAAAGCTTGACTTATTTGTGCTGCAAGAGAAGAGTTCAAGCAGCAGCTGGTAGTAGCCATGGCGGCCTCATCAAGGTGAGTAGTAGTGAAAGCAAGTGCTTCATCCAAAATATCTTCCCCATGCACCCTTAAATGTGTGGCCTCGTACAAGCTTAACATTCCTTCAACATCATCGATAAGGGATTCCTTCAACTTTCCTTCACTATCCTTGAATTTGTTAAAGGCATCTGCTTTCACCATACATAAACATTACATGGTTTTAGAGGCAGTAAGTGTTAAATAAACTCAAAATTCTAGCCACATGCAAATTATTACATGAATCAAGTCATTTTCAGTATATAAAGTTTTCGAAACTCTTGATTATTTTTATAATTAACCACGTGAAAGTCGAACTAAAGCGAATTCAGAGTTTAGCTCAGTTGGTTCATAGAGTCACCGTTAAGAGGTGACATCCAGCAAGTTTGGGGTTCGAATTCTAACATTTGCAATCTCTTCCCTATCCCTAAGCTGCGGCCTCTTTTGTAAAAAAAAAAAAAAAATCGAACTAAAGCCTCAATTCATAGAGTCAAGCTTTGTCCATTATTAATATAGAAAAGCAAGTACTAAAAATTAAGAGTCGCATACCACATGACATTTTATAGCCATTTTGCCGAAGCAGACGAAATTTGAGAGAAATGATATAAAGTTCCTCATCATTGACACAATCATTCTGGGCCAAATGCTGTAGTACTTGGTCAATCTCTTTCTCAAAATGATAAGAAACTCCTAGGCGTTGGATTGCATCAATCAGCTTAAGTTTTTCATCAGGTACTTTATCATCAACCTGATCAGCCATTAGCATGTTCTTCAATTCATTCTTCAGCTTCTGATGCTCTTCCTTGTTATCATCATGACCATCCTCCTAGATAAGAAAATAATGAACATGAAGTTTTTTTTTTCGTTTTTTTTTTTTGCATGTAATTAAGCTGCATATCCAAAGATTAATCAATCATTGCAATTACCATAATGTTTGAGGCATATGACAGAAAATGGTCACCCCAGATGCTAGGATGAAAACCTGCCGAACGACGATTGATTTCAGGAAGTTCAGAAGCATCATTTTGGATTGGAAAAGAAAGATTTGCTGCTGAAACTCCATGAACAGACATTTTAAAGAACTGTTTTAAAGTATAAACTGAAATAAATAAATTTTGAGTACAATATAGAGACGAAGGGAAGCTGGTTTAGTGCACTGCTTCAAGACGATTTCTTGCATTGGTATTTATAGAGAACTAAAGGTGACATGGGAGGCCTATAAACATGTGATTTGGAAGCATATTTTTTTTTCTTGGTAAATTTTGGTACGATTGTGGACGAAGTTCAATGAACTGGTCCTTATCAATGAATTCATATATGTATATACATGATATAACAAAATTCAATGAATTCATTGCCTATCTTTCTTATCAAGAACAGTTATTAACATGATATATCATATATGTATATACGTAAGAGGTTTGGCTTTTAAATTTTAGGAACAACACAAAATTTTCCTTGAAAACATTTCCAATCTATTAAGAGAAATTGATTGGAGAGTTCAAAAACCTCCATTTCATACTACGTACTAATAATTGAAAATTGCTGATGTAAATATTAAAGTTGAGTTTTCTGTCAATCATAAAGATCACAGGATGAATTTGAGATTTAATACATTTAATTTATGTAAATATTTTTAAAAAATAATATTCAATAAATTTTGTGTTCGAATTAGATCTGCTCACGGGTCGGACAGCCCGTCCGACCGGGTCTAGGTGAGCATTTTCATGATCCGGGTCGGTCCGATCAAGATCACTGTTCACATAATAAAAAATATTATTTTTTATAAATTTTAATTATAAAAAAAATTTTAAAAAAATTTAAGTATAATACTTTTTCTTCATCAAACCACCTGATGTGGAAATCATTTTTCCATTTTTCTATGTAAAAAAAAAAATATTAAAACAGTCAAAAATTGCTAGTAATAGAAACCGTTGTACTCAAATTAGATCTGACAATTTTAGATACAACATGATTACAGGATACGAATACAACATAAAAAAATAATTAAAGTACGATAAAAAAAATATAAATACGAACACGAAACAATACACGAACGTATCAGAATTTATAAAAATATATAATATTTTAAACACAATTATAATACGCAAAATACATTAATTACCAAATCTAACTCAAATTAACCCCATTTTTTTTTCCTCATAACCAAAAAAAATTAACAAAACCCCAAAAAAAGGAATAAAATGGATGTATATATAAAAATAAATAAATAAACAAAACAGTCATAAAAAAAATTAGCATGATTACCACATGCTTCTTTTCGATTTTGGCTTCATATAACTTTTGTATTGTCACATTCTTGGTCTCCACTTTATGCATGATGATTCATGAATCTTCTTTACTGCAGTCAGTTTGATATGAGTGGAATGGTTTGGTTGGACCACTACTTCAGAGGTGGGGAAGAGTATAGTTTCTTTAAGTGGCTTTGTACATTTGCTGGATATATAATTGCTTGCTGGTTTACGGTTTTTAAGCTTTTTAGCAAGAGTTTATTGGAGTTCTTTCTTTTTGTTAATTATGATATTAAGGTATTTAGGTGTATGGTGTTGTATTTATATGTTTTAGAGTGTTTTTGTTAGTTATTTGGTGTTTTGATGTGATTTGTTTCTTTAAGAGGTATTTTGTTAGGGTGTTTGATCTTGCATAGAATTATGTCTTTGCTTAACTAGCTCTTTGTTAGTCTTGTAATCCTTTTGATTACTTAATAAGTTCCATTGGCTTAGAAAAAAAAAAATAACTTTTGTATTGTCAACTCAACAACAGCATAGTTGGAAATAATGTCTACATATGCATTACCCATTTTTTCATGTGCTGTGCATAATTTTTTTTTTTTATTATAATAAATGTTAAAAAAAATTTTAAAATATCGAATTAACTCTAATATCTGTATTTTTAAAGGGATGTATCCTTTTTTTTAAAAAATTTGGCTAGAATTTGAAATTCCATAAAGAGAAGGAAAAAAAAAAAGGTGACTTAGAAAAAAATCATATAAAAAATAGCATTATCAAGTTAAATTTTAGAATACCTATAGCTCATGTTCCAAACACGAGATGTTTTCATGTCTTCCTGGAAACGGAGATCCCATCTCTTGATTCTAGTTCTAGGAAATAGGGTTTCTGCTTTGCATTCCGAAAAATGAAAAAAAAAATGTAATCAAAATTCAAATACACTAAAATTACTCAATAGAAAAAAAATTTCAAAATTATATAATAATGAGATTTTTCTCTAAAATTTATAAGAGAAAGAGGAGTATAGCTTTGAAAATAGGATTAGGCTGTTTAAACATTAAAAAAATAATGGGCTTGTAACTGTATCTTTATCTCTTTTTTAAATTTGGGTGAAATATGGACAACTTTGTTTGTTATTCTCACTTACGATAATTCTTGGATAAGCATGATTTTTTTTTAATTTAATTTTAATTTTAATTTTAAATGAATAATTTTATCTATTTAATTGTTTAAATCTAAATTAATTGAAATAAATGTTGATTTATTAGAAGCATTACTAATTGAATTGAAAAATAAAAAGGATTGAAATTCTTGTTAATCTATATAAAAAAAATTAAAGGAAAAAAAATCAGTTTTTAAGAAGGTTGTATTTTTTAATATATAATATTACTTATAGTTACAATTGATTAATTAATTAATTTAAAAAGCATCTTATGTAAATAAGTTTTATTGAATTCAAAACTTTTTGATTTTATTGTTGAGACAAGGAAATAATATCAATATTATTTTTAAATAACATATATAGTAACTGATAGGAGTGTTTTTGAATTTAAAAAAATAAATAAATGCTAAAGGATTAAAAGGAATTTAATTTGAAGAGATAAAAATTATATTTAAAATTTTTGAAGTAAAAAAAAATATCTCTATTAATTTGGTTTGAATTCTTAAGTTTCAAATTTTAAATTGATATTTTCTTTAAATTTTTAAATTATATAATTTTATTTATTATCCTACGTGTAAACAAATATAAGGTATCCACATAAGCGTCCATATCAGCAGACCTTGCCACATAAGCATGTACCTTATAATATATATATATATATATATATGTGTGTGTGTGTGTGTGCACGCGTGTGCGTGTGCATTCAGTGGTTGCCGCCATGTATATTAAGGCTGTATATGGATGTAGTCGGGGCAACTATTCGATCCGATTAGAAATTTTTTTTAGATCCAATCGACCTGAACACCTGTTCGGAAAATAAGTGTGTAGCACGATAGAATCTTTTCCATCGTGTCACACCTTCAATGAGCAATTGAAACTTTTTTGTTACTCTTTTTATTTTTTATTTTTGTTTAAGATTTTTTATTTAAAATGATAAATAAGTACATAACAAAAATCTATAATTAAATATATGATGAGTTTTAATATAAAATAACATATGTTAATATTTTTGAGTGAATAAAAAGTTAAAATATTAAATAAAATTAAATTATTATAAAATTTTAAAATTAAATGAAATAAAATTAATTTAATATCCTTAATTGTCATTATTTTCATTATACTTTATTTCACCGTTACCGCTGCTTTTGTATCCAAATAAATATCTAACCATTGATTTTAATCTCACCGCTATCACATTTAATCTCAACGCTGCAGTTATTAATTGCATTACCACTGTTGTTTTCAATCTCATCGCTCATTTAAATAGACCCTAAATGCGCCAATTTTTGTTTGATTTGTTAAGGAAATTAACAAGCACTAATTAAAGATAATTAAAACATTATTTCAAAAAAAAATTATATTTAATATATTTTTTATCAAATTTAAAAAAAAATACATTAAATACAATTTATTTTTTTTAATTTCACCTTCGTCAATATCACTAAATACAGATTAATATTTCTCAAGAGAGTGGGGTAAAGGCTTCTCTCTTTTATTCGACTTGTCGACTAAAGATTGGAGTGTAAAATAAAGGTAAAAACTTTAAAAAAAGATTCCGAAGCATTTCACATAATTTTCAGTAGAAAGATATGCTAAAAGAAGAATTATAACAAAAGGATAATTTTTGTTTCTGTATTTGTATTTTATTTTTTGTTATTTGTCTCTTATTTTTATTTTTATTTTATATTTTTGTTCACTTTTTTATTACAAAAAATAAAATTATCCTTACCTCGATTTCCAATTAAGTTGATTGATAAGGAAGAATGTAATTTTTGTATTTAAGTTTAATTTGGATATATAATGAAAATATATATATATGAAAAAAATAAAATCCATTTTATATATCTTTCACACAAAGGAGATCACCAAATTTTCATAAACACAATGATGAAGATTGTCCTTTCCCATTTTTGTAAACCAAATTTCATACACCACACTTCTATGTATTTTGTTATATTTCGTTATATATTTTGTTAGCTCCTTAATTACATTGAAAAGAAAGCATGTCCATGAAATTACTACAATTTACTAAGATATATAGGATAGAGGAGTCTAGATCTGCTCAATGATCGGGTAGGCCATCCGATCGACTCGTATTTAGTCGAGTTTGGACAATGATTTTTTTGATTCGGGCCGGCCCAGCTTGAATCACTGTTTAACTAATAAAAAAATTTTTATTTAAATTTAATTATAAAATATATTAATATTAATATAAAAATAAAAATAATTCTTTTAATTTTTATTATTTTTAAACAATAAAATGAGTCGACCAGACCGAGCCTGTGTAAAAAAATCTGAAAAGTTTTGAATATAGAGGACTTAACAAAAAAATATCATGCTTTTGTTTTTTGTTTTTTGCTTTTTATTATTTTTTTTAGTTTTTATTAAAAATATTTAAAAAAAAATCAAGTAAAAACGTTTATCAAGATGAGCATAATTTAAAAATAAATAAATAAATTCACTGCTATGATGAGCCATGACATTAATTCATGTTTAGGCATTTCAAGAATGTTTTTGTTAATGAAACCTTTATATTTTGTTAAATTCACTTAGAATTTCAATACTGCATATCCAATATATAAATTTTAGATTTTTTGAAGCAAAGAGAGAGTGGCCACGTCGCCCCCTCCAAAATTTTTTTTTTGGGCCTCATTTTGTTGTCGACCCCACTTTATTTTAGTGTATAGAAAGTGGACCTTACTTTGTTGTGGACCCCACTTTATTTTAATGTATAAAAAAAATGATAGGAAAAAAAACGAAAAAATTTGTGTATTCGTGTTATTTTTTGTGTTTAAAGTATTATATATTTATATAAATTTTTACACGTTGATAATTCGTGTTTCAATTCATTTAATATTTTACATAGTTTTTCATTGTGATTCAATTTAGAGAAAAAATTGTGTGTTCGTGTCGTATCTCAATTCATGACATATTTTGTATGATTTGTCATAGTGATTCGATTTAGAGAAAAATTTGTGTGTTCTTAACGTGTTCGTGTTTTTTTCCCCTTCAAAGTATTATAAGATTTTACACGTTAATAATATATATAAAGTACTATAAATTTTTACACATTAATAATTCATTTTATGTATATTTTTACATGTTCGTGTATTCTTATTGAATTTTTCGTGTTGTGTTTTAATTATTTTTTCTATATTGTGTTCGTGTCGTGTCTCAATTCATTTTATATTTTACATAGTTTGTCATTGTGATTCAATTTAAGATAAAATTTGTTTCACTTAGATTTATCTTTTAAGCTGACTTTATAAAATCTTTGTAACTTTAAATTGTTATGACAGTTCTCTTTTGCTATTTTAAAAAATATTAATTTTTTTTTTGTTTAATTGTTAATTTTTGTTTTTAGAAATGTTGTCATCGTATATTTAACATTTGATTTCCGCGGCATCGCGCGGGGGTTTAATCTAGTATGTATATAAACATTAATGCATATAACAACAGATATCAAATCTGAAGGTACTAGAACATTATATATATATATATATATATATATATATATATATATATATAAACATGAACATGAACATTACATCAAATGGACATATATTCACTGTTTTGATTGAACCCAGGAAAAGAAGATTGAGTCAAGGTAGAACATCTGATCTTAACACGAATTTTGCCTGTCTTTTAGGTGCTTACAAATTGAGCAAATCGTCTCTCATGTCTCCTCAATCATGTTGCAATTGAGAGCATACTCAATGCAACACAGCGAACCAGAAATTTACAAATCTGCTTCTCTCTCACAGAATACCAGAAAAATTCGAGAGCAAAGAAAGGAGAAATTTTTAAGTATGTAAAACAAACATACATCTCGGATATATATAGGAATTCTTATGATTGTTCGGACATGAATTCAATAGACATAACAATTGAAAGGAAACGTTCGGACAGACAATAAAATAAGAACCATTCGGACAATAGAGAAAAAACGATTCAGTTTGGTCCGAACAGGTATGTCTTAATCAGACAAATTTAATTGGTTGGTCGGGTTGGGCTGTAAAAATTTAATTAATTTTCCCAAGCCCAAGCTTTGTGCGTGTAATTTAACCCAAGTTTGTATAGATCCTCACCCTCCACAAAAATTTAAGTGCCCCTTGAGGCCTAACCTTACATTGAACCTTAGCCTATATAAATGCAATGAATAAGCTTTTGTGTTTTCAATGTGGGATTCCACACCAAGCTAAACATCAATCAACTTCTTCCTCTTCAAGTGGATACCTTTGAGATCAATTTCTCATTCAATATTGATATCAATTGTGTACATTAATAATATACCGTGTATCTACTTACGACAACCTACATATTCATATACATATTTCGTATTTATACACATAAATAAATCAATTAATATCTAACATATTTTTCTGGCTTAAGTTCGAATTTTTGTTTGGTTCTTAGAAAAGAGAGTGGGGTAAGGGCTTCTCTTTTCTCTTATCCGAATTAAACCCACGCACGTTTGTCATGCATGACTTGTTTAAATTGGTAGGGAAGAGTCAAATTTTAGATTTACCCTAACTTAACCTTTCTATTTTCTTATATACCATTAGATCTGTTCATAATTAGGATCAATCAGATTCACATAAAAAAGAATTTGTTTGTCCAGGTTGGACCGGACTCGAAAACTTATTTTATTATTTAAAAGATATTAAAATATTAAAAATATATATTTTTATATTAAATTTAAATAAAAATTATTTTTTATTATGTAAACAGTAATTTTAGATTGATCTGGATTATTAAAGAAATTTATTTCAAATCTAACTCATTTCAGACCGGAAGATAGTCCGACCCATAAACAAATCGATATGCAACTTAAAATGAACATTAAAACGTAAAAATAACGACACTCAAGCATTTGGCTCAATTATAAATT
Organism: Fremontodendron californicum; assembly: GCA_030761205.1. NCBI lineage: Eukaryota > Viridiplantae > Streptophyta > Magnoliopsida > Malvales > Malvaceae > Fremontodendron > Fremontodendron californicum. The sequence continues at coordinate 2,028,694 of JAULJL010000030.1, read as the reverse complement.
CATGTATTCCTCACTCAAAGACTAAGGTCGAAATCTTATTTTCTTAAATAAAAAATAAAAAGTGTAATATAATGGATATGTATCAACTTTAAAAAAAATTATATTCAAAAGTGTTCTCCATAGAGAAATTCGTACATACTAAGTGAACAATTATAAGAGATAAAGGTTTTGCAAATTCAGAGTATATATGAAACCAATACCTTGATATCAAATTAATTAAGTTGATAATTAAGAAAAGAGTTCAAATTTATGACATTTACCTTGTATTTCTTCCTTAAAAATAAAATTGCTCTTGAATTTGGAAAGACAATGACAAATGATTGCTTGCATTTTCCCAAAGTTGATAGAATATTAGTCCAATATCTTGGACTGGAATTAATCATCCCCAATATGTAAAAATTATTGCAAAAACATTGAGCTCTTTTTATCAAAGAAAAGGGTACCATACTAAAGCATAGACCTGTAAAATAATGAGGTTTTTCAATATTAGAATTGGTGATTTTGAACGCAATATGAAAACATGATAATTTAATAAATAAAAAAATAATATAATAAACACAACACGATATATTTAATACATGTATCGTATTTGTGTTTAGAATTTTGATACATTTAATAATTTATGCTGTGTTTAAATTTATACTTCTAACACGAAAAAAACATGAAACACAATATGCATACACAAATTATCAAGTCTACCCAATATTTTAAAAATCTAAGAGGATCCCACTCTAAAAGTATGATTGAGGTTGAATAATAATTGTCAAAACTTTAGTAAAAATAATTGTACGTTAGTATAGACCATATATAACCATTTTCAAAACGTTTTCCTTTTTTTTTTTTAATTCACGATCAATTATAAATATAACCAGTACTTGAGGTATCAAGTCAATTAGATTTTTTCTATTTAAATTCACAATCAACCATCAAACTCGAACATCATGTGATATGCCAATTAAATTTCGATCGGTATATTCAACTACCCTTTAGCATTGGAGAACATAAGTTTAATTTTTCTTTCATGAGATTACGTATACATGTAGAAATTACAGTCTAATGAAGCATTACTTAATATATACGACATTGCTATTACATTCAAAAAGAAATCTATAAACAAATTAAATAAATCAACATAAAATTAAACGAAACCCACACATAGAAATTTGAACTTAAAATTTAAAGATTCTAATTTTTTTTTTTTAATACTCGAAATTATTGTTGTTTAAGGTTGAAATTTCAATACTGCAAACAGATTGTGATATATATATATATATATATATATATATAAGAAGAATTTAAAATTATGAACAGATAACTAATCTGAATTGGTTGAACAAAATATATTAATGGGCATATATTAACATTACAACCAATAACTTACTTGATTCTTAAAACACAGAAAAATCAAGATTAAGTCAAGGTAGAACCTTTGACCTTAAGACGAATATTGTCAGTCTATTATGTGCTTACAGAATGATGCAACTTATCTCCCAGGTCTTCTCAATCACGTTGCTGTTGAGAGCACACTCAAAGGCAACACAGCGAACCAAGAAAATGAAGTCGTTCTCTCTCGTACAAGACGCCAAAAAGCCGAGAGCAAGGAGAAAAATAAAATGAATTAAATAGACACTACTCTCGGATATATATAGTAAACCAAAAGACTTTTCGGACAAGACACAACAGTTGAAAAGAACCGTTCGGACAGAAAAACAGTTTGGTTTGGTCCGAACAGACATGTCTTAATCAGACAAGTTACTTGGTCGGTTGGCTGTACCGGTTCGGTTTGGACCAAACAAACATGTCTTAAACATATAGGTTTAATTGGTTGGCTGAGCAGTAAAAAATTAATTATTGACCCAAGCCCGGCCCGGCGGGCACGTGTGTGGTCCAGCCCAAGTTTGTGTAGGTTTTCTCCCTTCACAAAAACTTGGGTGCCCCTTAGAGCCCAACCTCACATTGAACCTAAGCCTATATAAACACAAGCATAAACTTTTGTGTTTTCAATGTGGGATTCCACACCAAGCTAAACATCAACTAACTTCTTCCTCTTCAAGTGGGTACCTTTGAGATCAATTTCTCATTTAATATTGATATCAATTGTGTACATTAATAATAAACCGTGTATCTACTTATGAACCTGCGTATACATATACGTATTTCATATTTATACACACAAGTAAATCAATTGATATCCAACAATCCTCACATTAATGGAAATTATATGATTAAAACGATGAATTGACTCGGAATATGAGAGAGAATAACTTTGAAGTGTAATTGATTCAAGATAGGTAGCTTTTAGCTTTGAACCTTCCATAGTGACAAATATCAGATTTACTCAAGTGAACATGATGTCTTGAACTATTCAGCCGTTCTTGTAAACTCAGACAATAGGTATCACAAAATTCCTCTTCGAACATTTTTTGTTCTCACGGATGTGTTCATTTTGGCCCCGAACACGTCTTGGTTTCTATGAGTACTCTAGAGAATTTAGCCTTATGAATTCTCATAGAAATGGCCACATTTCATACTCATATAGGTGATTTCTTATCTAAAGTATCTTACAATATCCCACTTGATTTTATCTAGTTTATAAGCATTATTAAAAGCATGTTTATCCTAACTCCTTTGCAGGCAGCACTAATTCATCATAGGAATGGATAAGAGTGTTTAACTCTTTTAGTGCTCACACTAAATTAACATAATTCGGTTGTCCCTTTGAACCTAGATCTTGGGATCTCCAGTCAACTAGATTGGGTTTCCATTATGTAACTTTTCTTAATTTATAGGCATAAGACCCCTTCCCCTCGATGATTTATGTACTTGCTCTCTTTTTAAACCTTTTGTAAGCAGATTATCCTTTGATTTTACATAATCAATAGATATAATCCCAGTTGAGAGCAACTGTCTTACGGTATTGTGTCTTCGACGAATGTGTCGAGATTTACTGTTATACAAACTACTCTGTGCCTTACCAATTGCAGATTGGCTATCGCAATGTATACAAATTGCATGCATGGGTTTCGGCCAACATGGAATATCTTCTAAAATTTTTTTAAGCCATTCTGCTTCTTCTCCAGCTTTATCTAAAGCTATAAATTCAGATTCCATAGTGGATCTGGCTATACATGTTTGTTTAGAAGATTTTCAAGATACTGCAGCTCCTCCAATAGTAAAAATAAATTCGCTAGTGGATTTTGAATCTTTAGTATCGAATATCCAATTTGCATCACTGTACCCTTCAAGCACAGTTGGATATCTTGTATAGTGCAGTCTATAACTTGAGGTGTATCTCAAATATCTGAGTACCCTTACTATGGCCTTCCAGTGATCCTTTCCAAGATTATTTGTAAATCTACTCAGTTTGCTAACTGAGTATGCTATGTCTGGTCTTGTGCAGTTCATGAGATACATGAGAATTCCAATTATCCATGAATATTCTATTTGAGATATCATTTCACCAGTATTTTTCCTTATATGTAAATTAATATCTATGGGTGTTTTGGCTATATTGGTATCATTCTTATTAAAATTCTCAAGAATCTTATTCACATAATGATCTTGAGTTACTACCATGTCATCTTGTGTTTTAGAAATTTTAATTCCTAAAATCACATCTACTACACCAATATCTTTCATATCAAATTTACTAGTCAACCAAGGTTTGGTAGTTTTAATGATCTCATCATTACTGCTTAAGATCAACATATCGTCTACGTATAGACAAATAATGACATATCCCTTATTCGTATTTTTTATGTATACACATTTATCGTATTCATTAATACAAAAACCATTTGACAATATTGTATTGTCAAATTTTTGATGCCATTGTTTAGGTGCTTGTTTTAAACCATATAATGATTTAACTAGCTTACACACCTTCTTTCCTGTCCTGGAACTTTAAACCCTTCGGGTTTTTCCATACAAATTTCTTCGTCTAAATCTCCATCAGGAAAGCTGTCTTAACATTCATTTGGTGTAATTCGAGATTGTTAAGTGTTGTTATAGCTATTAATATTCGAATGGATGTTATTCTCGTAACTGGTGAGTATGTATCAAAATAATCGAGCCTTTCCTTTTGCTTGTATCCTTTTATTACAAGCGGGGCTTTATAATTATCAATCGATCCATCTGCCTTAATCTTCCTCTTAAATATTCATTTGGATCCTAAAAGCTTATACTCGTGAGAAAGATTCACCAGTTCCCATGTATGATTTTGCATGATGGATTCTATTTCATTGCCTCTTTCCAAAATGGTGCTTTTAGAGATGACATAGCCTCATTAAAAGTTTAAGGTTCATTTTCTAATAAATAGGTTAGAAAATTTGGACCATAATTAGTTGGTACTTTAGCCCGTTTGCTTCTTCTGGATTCCTCTTGTTCCTCTTCATTTGTATGTGGATCACTACTCGATGACTCACAAGTTCTCTTAGTAGTCTTATTTTCTTGTGTTTCCTTGTATGGAAATACATTTTCAAAGAACAAAGCATTCCTTGATTCAACTATGGTATTGGTATGAATATCAGGAATGTCCAACTTGTACACAAGAAAACGATAAGTTGCACTATTGCTTGCATATCCAATGAATACACAATCAACAGTTTTAGGTCTTATTTTGACCTTTTTAGGCGGAGGAACCGCAACCTTAGCAAGACACCCCTACACTTTCATGTACTTGTAGAATGGTTTTCGACCCTTCCATAATTCATACGTGTCTTGTCTGATTTCTTGTGGGGTATTTTATTTAAAATATAATTAGCTATTAAAATAGCCTCTCCCACAAGTTCTGAGGTAACCCTGAACTTATCAACAAAGCATTCATCATTTCTTTCAACGTTCGGTTCTTGCGTTCCACAATACCATTTTGTTGAGGTGAATAAGGAGCAGTAGTTTCATGGATGATACCATATTCTGAACAGACTTCATTAAACAATGAATCATATTCACCACCCCTATCACTCCTTATTATCTTAATTTTCATGCTTAATTTATTTTCGACCTCATTTTTAAAGAGCCATTACATTGAGCTTAAAAAACCCATCACATAAATATCCTGTTAGTATATGCCCTAGAGCCAATCAGATTGGACAAGGGATATATAGTTAATAATGCAAACCCATCACTATACATTAGTGATACAAGGTTTTCCTTCATGTTAGTACGATGATAAGGAGTTATTAAGTAATAATCGGATGAAGCCCATAGAACATAACGGCCTTGCAAAGTAATTATAAAGAGTTATAATTGTGAGATCCTTATGCATCAAAGCCTTATTCCTCAAATTGTTCCTGGTCATCATATTGCCAAGACGGGGCATTGGCAATACTCAAACACTAGTACATGTTAAGCCTTCTTGCTTGTGAAGTAAGCAACTGATCTCATAGGTTGAAGTATGAGGGATACTTGAGATAACATGTAGGTGCTTGTTTGTTGAACAAGTTCACTAAACATGGCCTGCTGTGAGAACTCCATTTGTTAGTGTCACTCAAGTGTCTACGAAAATGTTCTCATGTGCCAGTCGTGTAAATTAGTCCTCGGACTTGTGATACCAGGTCCTCTTGTATGGAGAGTGTCATACATTGATTCCATCTGACGGGTCCCAAATGAAGGGATGCTTATAGTAAGGTGGTTTTAGGTATGACATGAACCATACGAAGATGGATAAGTGATCTAGAGAGGATTCACCACTCCAAGTGACATCAAAGACATATCTCATATGTTCTTGGCTTCGGTTAACTTGATAAAGTCTTTGGCCAAAGCATAATGGATTTAGGAGAAATCTTTTCTCTAGATTCATAAGGTTAACCATAAGCTGCAGGAACTAATATGGATTGAACATGAGTAGACACTGCACCATGCTCATGGGCTTTTTGGGATATTTGGTGAAAGGACCGTATTACACTGATAGGCTGGTTACTGAAAGGTTTCAATGAGGTCAGGTTGACTTCTCAATATTTTGGTGGTCATGATGGGTTGCTAGATCCCGCTCTTGATCTATGTGTATAAATTAATTAGATTAATTTATATGCATTGTCAACATGTTGGGAACTTAATGGGTCACACACAAAGACGGAATTGTTGGCTTAATCCTGGGATTTAATTAAGTAATGACTTAATTGAATAAAAGAATAATTTGGAGGACCTAATTGAATAAGCTACAAATTAGGAAAGTTAAGACATAATTTGGATTTGAGACATCCAGATAAAGTTGTCTTAACAAGACTATGTATAAGGTTGTCTTAACAAGACAATATGGATAAGCTTGTCTTAACCAGACCATGTCTTAAGATAAGTTTGTCTTAACAAGACAATATGGATAAGCTTGTCTTAAGCAGACAATGTCTTAATTTAGACATGTCTTAAAATAAAGTTGTCTTGATAAGACAATATGGATAAGCTTGTCTTAAGAAGACCATATCTTAATTTAGACATGTCTTAAGATAAGTTGTCCTAGCCGAAAATAAGTTGTTGTTCGAAATGAGAAAAAGTTTCTCGTTTTGGAGGAGTTTGATTAGGAGTCAAACTTTGACTTCTAGTATTTCACTAAACCGAACATTGCTTCGATTATGTCAAGTCCGAGTCTGACACTAAGAGTTAGTGTTTGACTAGGACTCTAACACTTGTTAAGTGAAAGAGTTTCACTTGAACAAGAACTCTGTTAATTCAAGCCAGTTGAGTTCAATTAGAACTCTAAGAGTTTTGTCATAACGGTTTTTCCGACCGCTACGACGAATTTGATGAAAACACAAAATAATGGAGTCGCCACCAATCTTTTTTGCTAGGTGTGATTGGCCACCTATTAAAACCGGTTTTTAGAAAAGTATTTTAAAATTAATTAAAATATTTTGTAAAACCAATTTCGAAGTCCGCGCTTTGAACCAGAGAGAAAACAAAATCGGGTTCGGGAGTCGGTTACGTGCGGGGAAGGATTAGCACCCCCGCAACGCCCGTTTAGAAAACGATACCATTTAATCATGTGTTATCTTAAATTTCGGTTTAATGGATTTAGCATCGGTATTTAAAAAACTAATTCTCTTTTATTTTTTTTTTGTTTTATTTCAAGAAAACATGTTTATTATTTTTGAATTATTATTATTTTTTTGAAGACGAAAGTGGACAAATTTATTATCGAAAATACTCATTAAATATTCCCGATACTCTCGGTGGTATTTAACGAGATCTTCTCACCTCAAGACATCTTAGGGATCACAACCGTGATATCCTTCGAATTCCGTCGTCGGCAATTTACATCCATTTTTATTTAAATGCGTATGATGCGAATATTTAAATATCGGATGCATACGGCTTAGCATATAGGACATGTGATTAAGCACAGAATTATAAGATTAAACATGCAAATAAAAACACGAGTACAACAAGATATCAAACGCGTAAATATTTATTCTTTATTCATTCTTTTTTTTATTTGATGATTTTCATAGATGAAAACGAATTTTTGTATTGAGCATATCGTTAAATACTCCCACTACTCGTGGTGATATTTAGCGAAATTCTCTCACCTCGGGATATCTTAGGAATCACAACCGTGACGACCCTCGATTTCCGTCGTCGGCTAATCCGTATTCCTCGGTTTTATTTAAATTGAATGAGGCGAATAAAATATTGAATGTACATGATTTAGCATACAACATGTACGAATAAAAGTTTAATTATACGATCAAACGTACGACATAATATTCAAATACACGAGCATGGCAAGGTATCGAATCACATAAACATTCGCTTTCTTTATTAAATTTTTTTATTTTGATTATTTCCCTTTTTTTATTTCATTTTTTTGAAAACGAATTTTAGTATCGAGCATATAGCTAAATACTCCAACCACTTGTGGTGATATTTGGCGAAATTCTCTCAACTCAAGATATCTTAGGAATCACTACCGTGACGTCCTTCGAATTCCATCATCGGTAATTAGCACTTATTAAAATCTTTTTTTTTTTTTTTTGAAAGGTAAGTTAAAATGCTTAATAATTATTTCCGAAATAAAAAAAAAAATTATCTATATAAGAATAATTTCCGAATCACTCCGATACTTTCGATAGTATTTCGATTATTATTCTTACTCGGACCATTTCGAAGAACGATCGATACTCTGACCATCCGAGAGAGAGATCCGTTTTTAGAGAATTTTATTTACCAAAAATAATTTTAAAAGACATGTATTAATTAGAAAAATTATCTTTATAACTTTAAAACCGAAACTGAATAACAAAAGTATATCAAATGCCGGGCAAAATAAATAAATACAAATAGTAATGAAAATAAATAAGAAAATCATACCTGACGAATGTCGAGAATCCGAGAAATCAAAGTGTCGGACTTGATCTTCGTAAAATCACCTGAAAATGTCAAAAATCAAAACTTCAAAATAGATAATCGTAAAAATTTTAATTAATTTTTCCCTCTTTTTTAATTTTTAATTTTTTTAGAATTTTCTTTTTTTATTAATTTTTTTATTTTTTTTTATATTTTTATTATTATTATTTCTTTTATATTTTTATATTTATTTTAAAATTTTTTATATTTATTTTAAAATTATTTATTATTTTTTTTTCTTTTCTTCTTTCTTTTTTTTTTCTTTGGCCCAAAACCAGGCCTGTTAGGCCAGGCCTGGTTCTGGCCTGCTGGGCCAGGCCTGGTTCTGGCCTGCCGGGCCAGGCCTGGCCCAGTTTATATATATATTTTTTTTTTTGGGGCGAGGATGGAACCCGCGCGGACCCCGGGTCGGATCCGGGTCCGCGCGCGGACCCCCTTTGCCTAAAACGGCGCCGTTTCGGCGCCACAAAAACGGCGTCGTCTCGGCGCCTTTCTCTTTTTATTTTTACGGACCGGGTCGGGCGCGCGGACCCCGGGTCGACTAGCGGGTCCACGCGCGGACCCTGGGTCCAAAACAGTGCCGTTTTGGCGCCGTTTTATTTTTTTTTTAAAAAAAAGGAAAAACGGGCGACCCGCGCGGACCCCGGGTCGACCCGCGGGTCGACGCGCGGGTCGTTTGACCCGCTTTCCTGGGGGCTATAAATAGCCCCCACCCTTTTCATTTTTCATTTTTTTTTTTTGCCTCTTCTCTTTCCTCGTTTTCTCCCCTTCTTCAACCAGCAAACCCCTCTCAGCCCAGAAATCGGCGGCCGGAGCACCGTGCCGGCCGCCGTCGGCCGTTGCCGGCCGCCGCTCGCCGGTGATCGTTTTTCCCCAAAACCTCACACCCGGGGGTTTTCGACCCTCTCTCTCCGATTTTGGGCTCCGTTTTGCCCGAATCGGAGTCAAACGCCCTAGATCTAGGGTAAACTTTTCGGCTACTTTTTTGTTTTTTTTTTTTTTGGCTGTGGTGTTTTTGTTTGTTTTGCAGGGATCGATTCAAGAAGGTTTTTTTTTTTTGGTAGAGGGGAAAAGAAGAAAGAAAAACCTTTTTTTTTCTTTGTTTTCGAAAAAGGGGGGGTCCGATCTCTGGGTTTCGGATCTGGGGTTTTTGGTTGTATTTTTGTGTGTGTTTTTTTTTGTTCTTGCAGGGTTTTTTTTTTCGAATCTTTGGATCAGTGGCTAAGGGGGGTTTTTATAGGGGTTGAGTGTTTTAGTTTGTGTGTGGGTTTGGGTTTGGGTGGTTGGTGGTGGCAGGGGAGGGTTGCTGGCAGCGTGTGGGGCTGTCAGGGGTTGGTGGTGGCGTGTGGAGGAGGGTTTGGTGGTGGTGGCAGAGGGGTGGTTGCCTGGGGAAGGGTGGCTGTCAGGGCTAGGGTTTCCTAGGGTTTGGGGGGCGGCTAGGGTTTCAGCTGGGAGGGGTAGGGTTTTGGGCCTGCTGGGTAGCAGGCCGGATTTGGCCTGTTGGGCCTGCTGGTTAGCAGGCCCGATTTGGCCTGTTGGGCCTGCTGGTTAGCAGGCCCAAACGGGCCTTGGGCTTTGTAGCAGGCCCGGGTCGGGTTCGGATCTGACCCGGGCCAAAAACGGTTGCAACAGCTGCCCCTCTTTGCACATTGCTGAGAATCAGGAATAGGGCAAAGACATGAGCAACGCTTTTGTCTTGAATTGTGCATGCGTTTGTTCTAGGAGGGACCTCTCCATCGGAGGCTCTTATTAATCGAAAAATAAATCGCTCCTCTCATCAGAGGCTCCATCACTTTAAAAATAAATTGCTCCTCTAATCAGAGGCTCTGTCACTTGAAAAATAAATTGCTCCTCTAATCAGAGGCTCTATCACTTTAAACAAAATAAATTGCTCCTCTTATCAGAGGCTCCATCACTTGAAAAATGAATTGCTCCTCTAATCAGAGGCTCTATCACTTGAAAAATAAATTGCTCCTCTAATCAGAGGCTCCATCACTTTTAAAAATAAATTGCTCCTCTAATCAGAGGCTCTATCACTTGAAAAATAAATTGCTCCTCTAATCAGAGGCTCTATCACTTTAAACAAAATAAATTGCTCCTCTAATCAGAGGCTCTATCACTTGAAAAATAAATTGCTCCTCTCATCAGAGGCTCCATCACTTGAAAAATGAATTGCTCCTCTAATCAGAGGCTCTATCACTTGAAAAATAAATTGCTCCTCTAATCAGAGGCTCCATCACTTTTAAAAATAAATTGCTCCTCTAATCAGAGGCTCTGTCACTTGAAAAATAAATTGCTCCTCTAATTAGAGGCTCTATCACTTTAAACAAAATAAATTGCTCCTCTTATCAGAGGCTCCATCACTTGAAAAATGAATTGCTCCTCTAATCAGAGGCTCTATCACTTGAAAAATAAATTGCTCCTTCTTCCTGATTATGATGATTTTAAATTCTCTGTTGTAGTTGGTTTCCATTTTTCTTGCCTGCCTGTCATTCACACCCCCTTTTGTACAATGTTAATTCCTGATTGTTAACAATGTCATGACGATGCAATGCATGCTTATGATAATGAAATGTATGACTTAAGGCTCGAATCAATGATTCGATGCCCCTGTGTGTATCTTAACTTGACTAAACTTCTCATGCTATTTTTCTGTATGTTTTTTTTTTCCAGTTTTCTTTCTTTTCCTTCTTCGACTTGACTAACTGTCCACAACCTACTTCTTCACGATCTTTTCTTAGCCGGAGTCAGAGCTTTATATACTTCCCTCAAAATCATTTCATATGTCAAACATTACTTTCTTTACATCCAAAGAGCATAAGTAAATCGATGTCTCATACCGCCCCGTCATCTTCTTGTCATCATTTTTTTCTTTCTGATTTTCCAATTCTCAAAATTTCCTAGAGTAATCGTGAAAGCTCCATTTATGCCGTGTTCATTTATTTATCATCATTCATATTTCATGTCAACATAATGCATTATTTTAAGAAAATTTCAAAGAAATGAAGATAACTTAAAGACAAAACTTCAGGAATTGGGGTCAATATTTCCATTTTAGAGAGAAAAGAACATATTGGCATAAATCGAAAGGGAAATAAAGACAAAAGGGGACATATCCCTTCATAATGAATACTCAAACGAAATCAATCGGTCTAATCCAGATTTCTCTTTTGAGAGGGAAATATCCATTGATGTCATTGACTCTTTTGAGAGCGTCCAACCACAAATTACCCTTTCTGTCTTGCACAATTCAACCACGTTGCACTTCGCCATTTGCTCAAAGTTTCCATTCTGCCTTGATCTTTTGCCCCACATAATTGCTTCAGATGGGTTATTTCCGGTTGCCCCAACTTGTTTATCTTTTATCTAGGCCGCCCTTTAGGGTTTTCGACCTAGATCCTTCCTTTGATTCGAACTGCCATTTCAGGTTTTCAATCCGAACCTCTCCTTTTTTTTCTTTTTTCTTTTTAATCTCTTTTTTTTTTTTTACGCATAATATTTCTTTACTGCATCAGCGTTGATCGGGCTCGAAAAATCTGCGCCGTCCATTTCGGCTAAAATCATTGCCCCTCCTGAAAATACTCTTTTCACCACGTACGGACCTTCCCAATTTGGTGCCCATTTTCCTCTTGGATCTTGCTGATTAGGAAGGATCTTTTTCAAAACCAAATCACCTTCTCGAAACTCCCTTGGGCGAACCTTTTTATTGTGTGCTCTCATCATCTGTCTTTGGTATAACTGGCCATGAAACAGTGCCGTCATCCTTTTTTCCTCAATCAAATTAAGCTGCTCATAGCGGGCTCGAACCCATTCTGCTTCTTCCAACTCAACTTCCATCAAAATTCTCAAAGAGGGGATTTCAACCTCAATTGGCAAAACTGCTTCCATCCCATACACCAAGGAATAGGGAGTAGCCCCCGTAGAAGTACGCACCGATGTTCTATAAGCGTGCAGAGCGAACGGGAGTTTCTCGTGCCAATCTTTGTACTTATCAGTCATTTTAGCCACGATTTTCTTTATATTCTTGTTAGCAGCCTCCACTGCCCCGTTCATCTTGGGACGGTAAGGTGCTGAGTTGTGATGTCTGACTTTGAACTGAGTACAAATCTCTTTCATCATGGCGTTGTTTAGATTGAGAGCATTATCTGTAATGATTTTCTCTGGGAGACCGTATCGACAGATTACTTCCTTCTTCAAGAATCTACACACCACTGACTTGGTCACGCTAGCATAAGAAGCAGCTTCAACCCACTTTGTGAAATAATCGATCACCACCAAGATGAAGCGATGTCCGTTCGAGGCCTTAGGGGTAATCGGGCCAATTACATCCATTCCCCACATAGAAAAAGGCCATGGCGTTGTCATAACGTGCAGAGCCGTCGGAGGAGCATGTACCTTATCCGCATATATTTGACACTTATGGCATTTTCGGACATACCTGATGCAATCCCTCTCCACTGTCATCCAATAATAACCTGATCTCATAATCTGCTTAGCCATCATGTGGCCGTTGGCATGCGTTCCACAAACTCCTTCATGAACCTCCTCGAGTATTCTCCTAGCCTCATTTGCTTCCATGCACCTTAGCAATGTATGATCTCTACTCCTTTTGTACAATACTTCTTTATCTAGAAAGAATCCCATCGCCAATCTTCTCAAAGTTCTTTTGTCATTTTCTGTGGCATGTTCCGGGTATTGCTGATGTTTTACGTATTGCAGGATGTCATGGTACCATGGCCTCCCGTCCGGCTCTTCTTCAACATGCATACAGTGTGCAAGCACCTCTCGTATGCTCATCTTAATGGGCTGGACGTCAGCGCTTGTATTTATTTTGAACATTGAGGCTAACGTAGCAAGAGCGTCGGCCATTTGATTCTCCTCTCGGGGTAGATAGTTGAATTCGATCTTTTCGAACTGCTGAACCAAATCAACTATGAACTTGTGGTATAGAACCAACTTCGAGTCCCTTGTCTCCCATTCCCCTTTTAACTGGCAAATGACTAGAGCCGAGTCTCCATACACCTCTAACTCGCTTATCTTCTTTGCAATAGCCGCTTGAAGTCCCATGACACAGGCCTCATACTCCGCCACATTATTGGTGCATTTGAAAGTCAATCTTGCAGTGATTGGGCAGTAGGTCCCTTCTGGCGATATCAAAACTGCTCCGACACCGTGCCCCAGAGCATTCGATGCGCCGTCGAAATACATTTTCCACACATCTTTCTTTGATTCCTCATCTTCATCTTCTTCGGAAATGGCCATTAAGTCTTCATCAGGGAAATCAAATTTCACTGGCTCATAATCTTCGGTGGCTTTATCCGCTAGGAATTCAGCTACTGCACTTCCTTTTATGGCCTTCTGCGAGACATAAGTGATGTCATATTCAGACAGCAGAACTTGCCATCTTGCCAGTCTTCCTGATAACGAGGGTTTCTCAAAGATGTATTTAATGGGGTCCAATTTAGCAACAAGCAACGTGGTATGGTATAACATATATTGTCGGAGCCTATGAGCAGCCCAAGCCAGCGCGCAACATATCTTTTCTACTGCCGAGTATTTGGCTTCGTAATCTGTAAACTTTTTGCTCAGGTAGTAGATGGCATGTTCTTTTTTGCTTGTCTCATCTTGCTGCCCCAAAACACAACCCATGGATTTCTCATGTACTACCAAATACAAAATGAGCGGTCTTCCTGGTGTTGGTGGTACCAATACCGGTGGATTGGTAAGATATTCTTTCACTTTGTCAAATGCTTCCTGGCACTCCTCATCCCATTCACCTGGATCACGTTTTCTGAGGAGTCTGAAAATTGGATCACACTTAGTGGTGAGCTGAGAGATGAAACGGGCAATGTAATTTAATCTTCCCAGAAATCCTCGCACTTCCTTCTGTGTCCGAGGCGGAGATAAATTCTGGATAGCGCGTATCTTGTCGGGATCTACTTCAATTCCTTTCTCATTAACAATGAAACCCAGAAGTTTGCCGGATGTCACACCAAAAGTGCACTTGGCCGGGTTGAGCTTAAGTTGGAATTTCCTTAATCGCCCGAATAATTTTCTCAGATTAATCACATGATCTTCATCTTGTCGTGACTTTGCAATCATGTCATCGACATAAACTTCTACTTCTTTGTGCATTATGTCGTGAAAGAGGGTCACCATTGCTCTTTGATAAGTTGCACCGGCGTTCTTTAACCCAAACGGCATAACCTTGTAGCAAAACGTTCCCCACATTGTCACGAAAGTGGTCCTCTCCATATCCTCTGAGGCCATCTTGATTTGGTTGTAGCCCGAAAAACCGTCCATAAATGAGAATAGTGAGTGTTTGGCAGTATTATCGACTAAGGTATCGATATGGGGTAGCGGGAAGCTATCTTTTGGACTAGCTCTGTTTAGGTCCCGATAATCAACGCACATTCGTACTTTCCCATCTTTCTTCGGGACTGGGACCACATTTGCTACCCATTCGGGATACTTGGCGACTTCCAAAAATCCGGCATCGAACTGCCTTCTTACTTCTTCCTTGACTTTTAGCAACATTTCAGGCTTCATTCGTCTCAACTTCTGTTTCACAGGTTTGCATTCTGGTTTTAAAGGCAAACGATGCACCACAATATCTGTATCGAGTCCCGGCATGTCTTGATAGGACCATGCGAACACATCCGCATACTCGTGGAGTAATTCCACCAACTCTCGCTTCTTTGTCACTGGTAGCGAGGCGCCGATTTTTACCTCTTTCTTATTATCCTCATCTCCTAGATTAACAACTTCTGTTGTCTCCTGGTGAGGCATAATTTGTTTTTCTTCTGATTCTATTAATCTCAATAGATCGAGTGGTAAGTCGTAGTTCTCTGCAGTCTCTTCATCGTCAACTTCATCAATATCAATACACTTTTCAAAATTGATTTCCGGATTACTGATGAGATTGTTTTCGCATTCATTATTAGGAGACCTGGAAATGTGTAAGCAAAATAATATAGATAATTGTATAGGAAGGCGAAATAGAAGGATGGACTATAAGAGTAATGGCAAATGAATGGAGACATAATGCATCATAATTGTCATTTATTTGAATGATAAGTTCATAAAAGGAGCCCGTGCACAAAAGGAAATCTCATAACACTCTTGGGCAGAAGTGTTCGAGAACTTAATTTGTTAATCAGAAAGAGACCTAAATACAGCAGGTAAATCTACAGCACGCCAATTCTTCAATTCAAAACCCGAAGGACACGGGTAGATGGTGATTTCTTCAGCCTTATTTCCCTTTTCCTCCTCTTGTTCCATCATTTGGATGCAGAAACCCGCAAACATTCCCTCCAGCCTCACGGCGGGTTTGGTCCCAACTAGTGGATCAGAAAAAATAAAACCAGCCGACCGAAATATCTCGTAGAGATGGGGAATGTACATCCTCGGGGTCTCTGTCTCGTATCCCCTGAACCTTGCGAGCCTTTGCTCTCTCTTTTCTCTTATCGTTCTTTCCCTGTCTTCCCTGGTCGGCTTGTATCCCAACCCGAACCTGTCTTCTTTTCCGATCGCATTTATGCTTTTCCGAATTCCTTGTAGGTTCCTCCCTAAACCCGTCCCAGCTCGACAACCCTTTCCTATGACCTGAACAAGACCGCTTTGGGTGGCAGAGGACAGCTGAGGTACAGGCATCTTAGAACCTTCGCTTACAAATGCAGCGTTCACGAATTCAAAGGTTCGAAAAGAGCACTCTCCTGCTTCTTCAGTAGCTTCTATGTAGGGAACATTCGAGGGCTTGGATATAAGGAGATCTTCTTCTCCGTCGACGATTATCAGCTGATCTTCGACTCTGAACTTTACCTTCTGATGCAAAGTGGATGGGATAGCACCAGCCATATGGATCCAAGGTCTTCCCAACAAGACATTGTACGAGGGAACGATATCCATGACCTGGAAGACAATGTCGAAGGTGCAAGGACCAATTTGTATTGGCAACTCAATTTGCCCCGCAACTTGTCTGCGGGTCCCATCAAATGCTCGCACTACCATATGACTGTTCCTCATGTGGGATCCATCGACAGGCAGTTTGGCCAAAGTAATCATTGGCATGACATTTAACGCAGAGCCGTTATCAATGAGGATCTTTGCAATGATATGGCCCTTGCAGCGTGCAGTGATGTGAAGGGCTTTGGTGCTACCCGTCCCCTCAGGCATAATCTCATCGTCACTGAAGGCTATGAAGTTGTTAATGGCCACATTCCCCACTACCTGGTCAAACTTCTCTACAGACACATCGTGAGGTACATATGCCTCGTTCAGTACTCTCAAGAGCGCCTTCCGATGGGTCTCCGAGTTCATCAGTAATTCCAAGATGGATATGCGAGCCGGTGAGCGTTTTAACTGTTCAACAATGCTGTACTCGCTGTGCTTGATAAATTTGAGGAATTCACAAGCTTCTTCCTCTGTCACAGGCCTGTTCGTTTTTCGCTCAACAGCTTTTTCCGAGACGGTTTCCTCCTCCTCAGCCTTAGCCTTCCCTTTTCTTACATTTTTCGATGCTTCCGGTGTATAGCATCTCCCGCTCCTTGTGAAACCCCCAACACCAGTTATGTCCACGGCAGCCGCAGAGGCGTTGGAAATTGGTGTGACATCAACCGGCTCCGACAACGCAAATTTGCATTCATACCTCCAAGGTACAGCCTTATCGTTCTTGTAGGGGAACGGGTTCGGTACTTCGATAGTCACCATCGGCCTGATCACCCTTGGTGTTTCTTTTACCGGTGAGCTCTGGTTTTCCCCACAGTAGATAACCAATGGCTTCGGCTTAATCCATCTTTCGGGGGCCTTTTAGGTTTCTTCGATTACCACATCCACGAATTCTTCTCCCCATTCAGTGGAGAATTCTGCTACGCCAATATCCATGAGTTCTTGAATTTTGGTTCGGAAGTCGGAGCATTGGTTAACAGTGTGTCCCACCAAACCTCCGTGATATCTGCAGAAGCGTTCAGAACTTGGTTCTAAACCCGAGGATTTCCGCCCCACGTTGACTGGTTTAAACAGTCCAGCCTCAATCATGGCATCCAGCACTTTTCCCATGTTAGTCTGGACATCCTCAATCCCGGATATTACCCGACAACCTTTTTCCTCCGTTATCGCGTTTACTCCTGTTTTCCCATGGTCGGGTAATGGATTTGCAGTAACGTTAGGCTCCCCCTTGGTTGTGAAATTCAGGACGCCTGCCCTGATTAGGTGTTGCACTCTGTGTTTAAGAGCAGTGCAATTCTCCGTAGAGTGACCCGGGTTGCCTCCATGGTAATAGCAGTTCACGTCCGGGTTGTACCATCTCGGGTATGGGGGTTTCATGGGTTCGAGGAACATGGGCGCCAACAGATGGTTTTGAACTAGCTTGGGAAATAGATGGGCATATGTCATGGGAATCGGGTCAAACTGAGGCCTTTGTTGGATTGGCTGCGGCGCTCTCTGGTTAGTGTTCACGTTGTTTACTGGGCTGGTCGAGTTGGGAGCAGGTACAGATGCTGTGTACACAGGTGATGGCATGGGTGATGGCGTGTACACCGGTGCGGGCGATCGATAGCTCATCGAATATTGAGGTTGTGTATGAGGGTAGGAGTACGGGTTAGGGGGGTAACTGTAGGGTCGGTGTGTCGGGTAATGGGAATAGCTTTGTGGTGGTCGATTTTCATATGAAGCTGCTTGCACTTCTCCTTCTTTCTTCTTTGTTGCCCCCACCTTCTTACTGTAGGCTGTTTCATTTCCCTCAATCTTGCCACTTTTTATGGCGCTTTCTATCATTTCACCTGAAATGACCATATCGGCAAAGTTTTTGGTAGCACTGCCGACCAACCTGTCGTAATACGGTCCTCGCAGCGTATTGATAAACAACACGGTGGTCTCTCTTTCTGTCAGAGGTGGTTGTACTTGAGCAGCCAGGTCCCTCCATTTTTGGGCATATTCCTTAAATCCTTCTCCGGCTTTTTTCTCCATGTTTTGGAGGGATAGTCTATCCGGCGCCATGTCAGCCATGTGCTTGTACTGGGCCAAAAAGGCTCTCGCCAAATCTGTCCAAGTATGGATGCGACTGCGATCTAGTTGGTTATACCATCTTGCGGCTGATCCTTGCAGGCTGTCTTGGAAACAGTGAATTAATAGCTTGTCATTATGAGTGTGTCCGGCCATTTTGCGACAGAACATGGTGATGTGAAATGAAGGGCACTTGGTCCCATCATACTTTTCAAATTCCGGGACTTTAAATTTTGGTGGTATTACCAAATCTGGAACTAAACTCAGTTCACTGGCATCGACTTTTCCGAAGGCATCCATTCCTTCTATTGCTTTGAGTCTCTCTTCTAACATGTCATACTTATGCTTTGTCCCGGCGTCCTCTACTTGTTCCGTCGCGTTCCTTCTCAACCTTTCTTGCTCTAAGGGGTCATCCAAGTTTGGGACGTGGACCGGGTTTGAAGGATGGGTCCCCGGGTTAGGCGCGAACTGTCCTTGGGCTTGTTGGCCTGTGGGACTTGGCGTGCTAATGTACACGTAAGGCTGTTCTCCCACTGGAGGTTCTCCTTGTGGATGCCCATCTTGTGTCACTTGGGCGTGAGTCGGGGTGAAACCCGGTGGGTATAGAGGATCCTCGTTATTACTTTCCCGGGGTCGGGGTTCTCCCCTCATTATTGAGCTTTCAGCTGGGCCCTTTCCTCTCGTCATACTCATCATCATTTCCATTATCTTGGCCATTTGTTCTCGTGACTCTTCCTGGGACCTTGCTATCTGTTCCCGTAGTTCTTGTTGAGATCTGCCCAGCTGTTCTTGCAATTCCTTCTGCGTTCTTTCCATTCTCTCCATTCTTGTTGCCTGTTCGTTATCCATGGTCTTTGCGTGTGCTCTCGTATTATACGAGTGTGGAGCACTCTTGTCCGGATACTTTAGTCGGCGCTCAATTTTTATACCTTTGTTCAAATATCCTGGATTAGAACCTTATGATATATTATTCTTTATTCTTTATTAAGTGTATGAATGAATGGATGGATGAATGTATGATCGAGCAAATAAAAAAATAAAAAAAATGCATACGAGGTATATATACTCAAAAATAAATTTCAAGAAGTTGATTTTTCATTGATCCCACATAGTGTTTTCATTACATCAACATAACTTCGTAGAGTCGTATCCATAAAAATAGCTAATTTGCTTATACTGATTTCTGGCTTCGCTTAAAAAATTAAGCAATTGCTGTCCGTATTCTCCAGTTGGCGGGATCCTCTGCCTTAGGACTTCCACTTTCTCGATCATCTTGCTGGCTTTTCTCATGACCTTGCCGATTTCTGCACCCAAGTGTTCTATGTACTGCTGCCTTCCCATACTTTCGGCTTCCCACCTTTTGCTAGCATCCGTAGCCAAATCATATGCATAAATCCAATCACTTTCTCTATCCCTCCATTCCTTCACGATCTCGTCGATGTGATTTTTCTGGCTATATAATTGTCGTTCCAGGTCTTGGATTACCTGGTGTAGGAAACTTCTCTCTTCTTGCATCTGAGAGCAGCTCTCCCTTTTGCTTTCGAGCTCGGCTCTTAGTTTCTCATTTGTATGCATTGACTTAGCCAAACTCACGGAAGCCTCGGAGTGCATGTCCTTATATTTCTGCTTATCACGAGACAGTCGAGCAGCTCTTGCCTCATTTTCTTGTGCTTTTCCCTTCCACTGCTTTGCTTCTTCCCGAAGTCGACCGAGTTCTTTTTCCTGTCTATAAGCTGGTCCGAGTATACTTCCGACCTTCAGTTGTGTCCTTAGTTTCTTGTTTTCCAAGTGCAGGTCTTTCACATCGGCATAGGCAGTGTCACGTTCCTTTATTACTTTCTTGATTTTGACCCCTTGTGTTTCAGTCTCGTTCTTCCAGTTTTCGGCCTCCTCTTGGAACTTATGACTTTCCTGTTTCATCCTCTTTCTTTCAATGCTGAAACTTTGCTCGGCGATTTCAAGTTCTGATATTCTCTTTGATGGAGCGGGACTCGGCTGATATATGACATTTTCCTCGGGAAGCACCATATTGTTGACTCGATTTGCTCTCCACACTCGGTATCTTGGGGTGACGCTCTCACTGAGGGATCCTAACCTCGTTCTGTGGCTTTCTTTCCAAGTTCGGACTATCGGCTCCACTCTTTTTGACATATTCGGATCTCCATAAGAAAATTCCACTTGGTCAAGTCTGTGCGTAGCCGGGACGAATTGCTTTACCCCATAATGCCTTAGTACCATCAGCGGAGCATAACTTGTTACTCCCCACGGTCCTAAAAGCTGTACCCACGGTTCTCCACACCGGTATAACATTGGCCCATGAGGCATCCATGGCGCCATCCATCTTATTTGCTTACTAGTCAGCGACCGTAGGAAGGCTAACCATTCTTTCTTGGATTTGGGTTCCGGCCATTTGCTTTCACAGAATTCTTTAATAGGGGCACAATTCTTTAGGTAAGGTTTGGAGAAAGCACTATTTTCACACATGAAGTGGCTCTTGAGCCATATATGCAGTAATGGCGCACATCCCTCAAAACGACCCTCCCCTCTCTTGCGACAAAAGTTCAATGATCTTATGGTTTCAGCCAGGATTGCCGGTGAGGGATTGGCATGGTTCTCAACTTGCTCGAAGAAATCTATCACCGCTACTCCAATATGCCCCAAAACCTTAGGAAAAAATTACCAACCCGTAAATAGCCAAAGCAAAAGCGGTGACTCCTTGCTCGTCATCGAGGTGCCCCTCAATGAATTTTCGAAAGAAATCCCAAGGAATGCAGACATGTTCCCCTTTTTGTTTCAAATCCGGGTATCCTACCTCTACCCCGATGAGCTTTTTCAACTTTTTACGGAAACCCAACTTTGGCTTTCTGACGTATACCTTATCCGGGAAACGAAGCTCTAACCCGACGAGAATTGAGTACTCCTCTATAGTCGGTGTCAAATCCTCTCCGTTAAAAGCAAAGCACCTATAAGAAGGGTCCCAAAACTGGATGGCTGCCCTGATCATGGACTCTTCAATTACTACTGGGACGAGCGAAGCAATCTGGCCATATTTTTCAGAAAATTTTTTCTTCCTTTCCCACGTCATTCGTTCCCAAATATCGGCCAACTCAGTTAAGTTATTCTGTGTGAGTTCCAAATCTATTCTTTCGGGTAGACTCGGGATATAACCTTCAATCAAACAGTCCCCCTCTTTTTGTTGCACGTTTCTTGCCCATTCTTGCACATCTATCGGCGATTCACACATGACGCTTACGGATGACGAGATAATCTGACGCTCGGTGGGCTCCATGAGAAATTAACTTGCTGAAAGATACTTTTGAGAATAATACCTCGTCGTGGAATGCTAATGTGATGCCAATGTAAGTTATGCAAAGCAACAAAAAAAAACTTGTCAGTATATCCACATGAAAGAATTCAAAGGACAAATGAATAAATGAATAAAGAGGCCCGACCTTATTTATTTACATAAAATAACAAATATTTTGAGAAAAGTTTTGGAAAAACTTCGTTCCTTGCCTACGAAGGGCTTAATTAGGGTGTTCGTTCACCCTAAAAATCGCGAAGTGAACCAATGCGGGTATTTGGGCCGTTTCGGTCACTTCCCACTTCGTGGTTCGAAAGTAAACAAGAGTAGTGAAAGATAAGAAGCGTTCCTTCATGTGTCCTAATTTCGGGTGAACTTACAGACATCGGATAAGGCAGGCTCTACCTAGGGAGAGTTTCTCACGGCATTCTAATATGAGGTTCGGATTTGCAATCTAAAAGTCTTCAAATTGGTCCTCGCTGTCGCCTACGAAGGCTAGCAAGGCACCCCAATCCTTACCCATTATAGGCTTCCAAAAGAAAGGGTTCAATTCGAGTGAGAGATTTTTCGCTAGCCCATGCGGAGGTTATGGCCTCACGAGAGCGTAGGTACTTTTTCTCTCTAAAAGCGTTTCGCTAGCCCATGCGGAGGTTATAGCCTCACGAGAGCGTAGGTACTTTACTTTTTCCTAAAGGGATGTAGCTCGGGTATAGAGCTTATGTATGAAATGCATGTGTCCGTGTGTGAGAAGGAACAAACAAACCTTCGACTACTTATTTACGACTCTTTATTCTAATCATCCCATAATTAGTAGAATTAAGAGTATCTAAAAAATGAATAAAAATATAATAAAAAACGAGAATAAATAATCAACAAATATCAAAGCATAAATGTAAGCAAAATAATGATAACGAGAATGATGACAAAAATAAACAGCCGATTTAATAAATAAAGAGAAATAAGAACAAGAGAATTAAAATTAAAGACCGATTAAATCCGTTAAATCAAAATTTTAAGATAACCCATGACTAATTTATGGCTCGACTCTCGAAGTTCCCCAGTGGAGTCGCCAAGCTGTCATAACGGTTTTTCCGACCGCTACGACGAATTTGATGAAAACACAAAATAATGGAGTCGCCACCAATCTTTTTTGCTAGGTGTGATTGGCCACCTATTAAAACCGGTTTTTAGAAAAGTATTTTAAAATTAATTAAAATATTTTGTAAAACCAATTTCGAAGTCCGCGCTTTGAACCAGAGAGAAAACAAAATCGGGTTCGGGAGTCGGTTACGTGCGGGGAAGGATTAGCACCCCCGCAACGCCCGTTTAGAAAACGATACCATTTAATCATGTGTTATCTTAAATTTCGGTTTAATGGATTTAGCATCGGTATTTAAAAAACTAATTCTCTTTTATTTTTATTTTGTTTTATTTCAAGAAAACATGTTTATTATTTTTGAATTATTATTATTTTTTTGAAGACGAAAGTGGACAAATTTATTATCGAAAATACTCATTAAATATTCCCGATACTCTCGGTGGTATTTAACGAGATCTTCTCACCTCAAGACATCTTAGGGATCACAACCGTGATATCCTTCGAATTCCGTCGTCGGCAATTTACATCCATTTTTATTTAAATGCGTATGATGCGAATATTTAAATATCGGATGCATACGGCTTAGCATATAGGACATGTGATTAAGCACAGAATTATAAGATTAAACATGCAAATAAAAACACGAGTACAACAAGATATCAAACGCGTAAATATTTATTCTTTATTCATTCTTTTTTTTATTTGATGATTTTCATAGATGAAAACGAATTTTTGTATTGAGCATATCGTTAAATACTCCCACTACTCGTGGTGATATTTAGCGAAATTCTCTCACCTCGGGATATCTTAGGAATCACAACCGTGACGACCCTCGATTTCCGTCGTCGGCTAATCCGTATTCCTCGGTTTTATTTAAATTGAATGAGGCGAATAAAATATTGAATGTACATGATTTAGCATACAACATGTACGAATAAAAGTTTAATTATACGATCAAACGTACGACATAATATTCAAATACACGAGCATGGCAAGGTATCGAATCACATAAACATTCGCTTTCTTTATTAAATTTTTTTATTTTGATTATTTCCCTTTTTTTTATTTCATTTTTTTGAAAACGAATTTTAGTATCGAGCATATAGCTAAATACTCCAACCACTTGTGGTGATATTTGGCGAAATTCTCTCAACTCAAGATATCTTAGGAATCACTACCGTGACGTCCTTCGAATTCCATCATCGGTAATTAGCACTTATTAAAATCTTTTTTTTTTTTTTTTGAAAGGTAAGTTAAAATGCTTTTAATAATTATTTCCGAAATAAAAAAAAATTATCTATATAAGAATAATTTCCGAATCACTCCGATACTTTCGATAGTGTTTCGATTATTATTCTTACTCGGACCATTTCGAAGAACGATCGATACTCTGACCATCCGAGAGAGAGATCCGTTTTTAGAGAATTTTATTTACCAAAAATAATTTTAAAAGACATGTATTAATTAGAAAAATTATCTTTATAACTTTAAAACCGAAACTGAATAACAAAAGTATATCAAATGCCGGGCAAAATAAATAAATACAAATAGTAATGAAAATAAATAAGAAAATCATACCTGACGAATGTCGAGAATCCGAGAAATCAAAGTGTCGGACTTGATCTTCGTAAAATCACCTGAAAATGTCAAAAATCAAAACTTCAAAATAGATAATCGTAAAAATTTTAATTAATTTTTCCCTCTTTTTTAATTTTTAATTTTTTTAGAATTTTCTTTTTTTATTAATTTTTTTATTTTTTTTTATATTTTTATTATTATTATTTCTTTTATATTTTTATATTTATTTTAAAATTTTTTATATTTATTTTAAAATTATTTATTATTATTTTTTTTCTTTTGTTCTTTCTTTTTTTTTTCTTTGGCCCAAAACCAGGCCTGTTAGGCCAGGCCTGGTTCTGGCCTGCTGGGCCAGGCCTGGTTCTGGCCTGCCGGGCCAGGCCTGGCCCAGTTTATATATATATTTTTTTTTTGGGGCGAGGGTGGAACCCGCGCGGACCTCGGGTCGGATCCGGGTCCGCGCGCGGACCCCCTTTGCCTAAAACGGCGCCGTTTCGGCGCCACAAAAACGGCGTCGTCTCGGCGCCTTTCTCTTTTTATTTTTACGGACCGGGTCGGGCGCACGGACCCCGGGTCGACCAGCGGGTCCACGCGCGGACCCTGGGTCCAAAACGGCGCCGTTTTGGCGCCGTTTTATTTTTTTAAAAAAAAAGGAAAAGTGGGCGACCCGCGCGGACCCCGGGTCGACCCGCGGGTCGACGCGCGGGTCGTTTGACCCGCTTTCCTGGGGGGCTATAAATAGCCCCCACCCTTTTCATTTTTCATTTTATTTTTTTTTTTTGCCTCTTCTCTTTCCTCCTTTTCTCCCCTTCTTCAACCAGCAAACCCCTCTCAGCCCAGAAATCGGCGGCCGGAGCACCGTGCCGGCCGCCGTCGGCCGTTGCCGGCCGCCGCTCGCCGGCGATCGTTTTTCCCCAAAACCTCACACCCGGGGGTTTTCGACCCTCTCTCTCCGATTCTGGGCTCCGTTTTGCCCGAATCGGAGTCAAACGCCCTAGATCTAGGGTAAACTTTTCGGCTACTTTTTTTGTTTTTTTTTTTTGGCTGTGGTGTTTTTGTTTGTTTTGCAGGGATCGATTCAAGAAGGTTTTTTTTTTTGGTAGAGGGGAAAAGAAGAAAGAAAAACCTTTTTTTTTTCTTTGTTTTCGAAAAAGGGGGGGTCCGATCTCTGGGTTTCGGATCTGGGGTTTTTGGTTGTGTTTTTGTGTGTGTTTTTTTTTTGTTCTTGCAGGGTTTTTTTTTCGAATCTTTGGATCAGTGGCTAAGGGGGGTTTTTATAGGGGTTGAGTGTTTTAGTTTGTGTGTGGGTTTGGGTTTGGGTGGTTGGTGGTGGCAGGGGAGGGTTGCTGGCAGCGTGTGGGGCTGTCAGGGGTTGGTGGTGGCGTGTGGAGGAGGGTTTGGTGGTGGTGGCAGAGGGGTGGTTGCCTGGGGAAGGGTGGCTGTCAGGGCTAGGGTTTCCTAGGGTTTGGGGGGGGCGGTTAGGGTTTCAGCTGGGAGGGGTAGGGTTTTGGGCCTGCTGGGTAGCAGGCCGGATTTGGCCTGTTGGGCCTGCTGGTTAGCAGGCCCGATTTGGCCTGTTGGGCCTGCTGGTTAGCAGGCCCAAACGGGCCTTGGGCTTTGTAGCAGGCCCGGGTCGGGTTCGGATCTGACCCGGGCCAAAAACGGTTGCAACAAGTTTGATTTGGAATTGAACTCTTATCCCTATGAAATAGAGCTATTAAAATTGACATAATCTAGGATAGGTTAGACCTCGGCTTTAAGAGTTAGAGTTTTAGTAGAATTGGGATACCTGAGGTGAAAGAGTTTCACCTCAACTAGGGTGTTGTGATTTAAATCAAACACTTATCCCTTCCCTATCCCATGTTGGTCGAGCATGGACTTAATATAGGCTAGGTCGATCCAAGCTTATGAGATAATTGTTTGGATGAAACTTGGTAACTTTGAAAGATAAGAGTTTTCTTCAAAGTGGGAGTTTCATTTGAAAGAAAACTCTATCCTATTGACTAAGGGAGTGGCTGGCCAAGGTAGCAAAATCTAACTAAAATTCTTCTTATCTTTTTTACGCTAACGCAATGTTTGGATACACAATAGTAAAAAAAAGGAAAAGAAAAAAAAAAGTAAAAGAGAGGAAAGTTAAGGAAAGAAAAGAAAAGGATACATGTACCTCTTGTTTGGATAGTTAAAATTAATAAAGGAAAGGAAATGAAATGAAATATAATAATCATTGTTTGGATAAAGAGGGGAAAAAAAAGGAAATTATTTATTATAGTAATTTTTTCAATTATAATCTTTTTTATAAAATAACTTATAATATCAAAATTATTTATAAAATAAATATATATATATCAAATAAAAATATATATATATATATCAAATACTAAAATTATTCATAAAAACCATAATAAGCCATTAATAATAATTCATAAATAGAGAGTATACAAAGAAAATAAGAAAGAAAGAATCCTAATTTATATAAAACATAAAGAGGGTAAAAAAGATATTTTACACATTAAAATATATTTTACCTTTCTTTTTCTCTCTATTTCCCCCAAATTGGGGTATACAAAAAATGAACATTTGAAGGAAAAGTGAAGGGTGCTCAACTCCTCTTACTTTCCCTAACTCAAAATTTTTTTTATCCAAACAA
This sequence comes from Fremontodendron californicum, assembly GCA_030761205.1. Lineage (NCBI taxonomy): Eukaryota > Viridiplantae > Streptophyta > Magnoliopsida > Malvales > Malvaceae > Fremontodendron > Fremontodendron californicum. The sequence goes on along the minus strand of JAULJL010000030.1, from coordinate 2,001,724 downwards.
GAGAAAACAAGGAAAGGTTTCTCATTCTCCCTTTCTTTACTTTTCTTTCCCTCTCCCTACCTCAATCCAAATAGAGGCTAAGTGAAAGAATTCTAGGAGAGTACTTACAGTTTTGTGTGAGGTTTTTCCTAAGTGAAAAATCTGATTTTTCAAAAAGAAAAACACTACATTCGGCCAAGAGAGAATAGCCATATCCGAACCTCAATCTCCTTTTCTAATTGTTTTCTTGATTGCCGAATCTCCCTATTCTCTTGGTAGGTTTCGGCCATTGAAGGAAAAGAAAAGAAACCTTTTGATTAATGATCATTTGATCAACCTGCAAGCACAGAGGAATCCCCAAGGCCTTACGAAGGTGCCAACATCCGTTCGTGTGGATTACTGTTGGGGGCAAGACACCTGTATTGCTCGTGGCCTCGGAGGAGCCGTTCGATGACTATCCAGTTGCTGCCTTGTTGCAGGGATTGGCACACTCGGGATTACTAGTTCTTGAGTAGGTATGATTCTGATCATATTGGTGATTTTATGTTTTAAATGCCTTGAAACCCATATAAGTCACGATCCGAGATCCTGAGATAATTTCAAGCATTATCTTGTTTACTTTCACTGCTTTACTTTGCTTATTTATGTATATGCATGAGCCCAAAATTTCCAACAATGGTATCAGAGCCAAGGATCCGCTGATTACATGTGGTTATTGCATGTCAATTATCGATGATAAACATATTGTATGCTTTGTGTGTTGATTTTTGGTGTTTCGGTTCAATTGATTTCTTGAAAAACTATTTTTTCTTCAAATCTGTACATTCTGGTCAGCGGCTGTAATGTGGCTTAAATCGAGTTTAAAAATGTTTAAATGTTGTATTAAATTGTTTTAAGCAATCCAGATTAAAGACATTACATGCCTAAGTAAAATCGAGTTGTTTTAAGGCTTAAAAACGTTGTTGTGAGTTCGATTTTGAGGCTGTTAAAAACTGATTTTTTGGATATTTCAAATCTGGAAATTTTATCTTTAATGATGCCATTGAAGTTTCAAAATTGATTTGGGATTAAAAAGTTTAAACAAAATCATTTACGGGCCTAAAACGATGTTAATGCAATGTTGAAATTTTTTGGGTTGTTTTGTAGGTGTTCGCGTGCCTTGAAAGTTCGAGCATGAGTGTGGAAATATTTCACATGCTTGTCGAAATTTTTGGACAGCATCTAAGGTGAATACAATTCATTTTTTATGGCTGGTTCGAGCATGGAACATTGCTGGAATGGCAACAAACGTTGCTGCACTCGGTGCACCTAAACAGCGGCAATGCATTAGGCAATTATTGCCGATTTGCTTGCTGCCTTGTGAGGTGGACAGCAGCCCATTTTTAGGGCATCCAGTAGCCACCAAATGTGGCATACAACGGCCTAAACACGGGAGGCTAGCAGCCATCCGATGGCCAAAGACGTTGCCTACGCCTAGGACACTAAGTGTTAGAGTCCTACTCCGAGATGGAACTAGTTTCCTAGTGGGAGTGTGATTCCTAAAATTCAGGAAAAATTTCAATATGATTAGTTAATTGTTACCTTATATGTTTAAAGTTCCTAAGTGTTAGGATAGGCTTCAAACTCAATAAGTTAGGAATTTAATTAAAAGTGTTTTAATTAAGGATCCGAGAATACTAAAATAATTTGATAAATTGTCTCAAATGAGTTGGTAACATTTATGCAAATGATACACAAGATCACCAAGTGATATTGATTATGCATTTATGATTCATGCTTATAATATGATTATGTATGCATGAGAATGATTATGGACTAGACCTTAGTATGACTAGGGAATGTATGGTTAAATTTTTCGGATTGGTATTTTTTATAAATAGGATCTGCAAACCTTGCCTTCTCATTACATTCTGGGTTGTAGATTCTCTTCTCTCCTAACTCCCCTCGAATGTAACTCGAGGTTTCTATCAAAAGTGTAAATGTTATATTTTTATAGATTTAGATTTAGACTTAGATTAGAATTTGAATTTATGTAATTTCAAGATTGTAAAGAGACATGACGCCAAGAAGAAATGACCAAGGAGATCACCATCAAGGCTTGAGAAAACTATGTATGGTATCCCTTAGGAATTTGACCAACTAGTTTCCTAATGGCTCAAGGAAACTAGATTAGATTAAAGTCCTTAATCATCCTAGGAAAGCATGTAATAGATTTATTTTTTGAATTTATATATATATATGTGATATATACAATTGAAATAAATTAAATGAAACAAAGAAAGTAATGAGACCTAATTAATTAAATGAAATCCCTCATTAAATTATAATGAGTCCATGTTACACATAATTAGTTGCCTTCCACCATCTTAACAAGATAACCTGAGTTCTTCCAGTAAGAGGCTTGTTGAGTCACTCAAGGTCAAACTACTGTACGAACATGTTTGAGTTATAGAATGTGGGTCTTACTCAACTAAGTGTTATGTTATCCGAATGCATCAAACTCGATCGCATGACATTTAAAGGCAATGATTAGGCGAAATGCATATGATGCATTTAGGCAAAGAGTTGTCCCCTAACTGATCTAGGAGTTGCATAGAGATGCAATTGGTAAGGTAAGTTACCTACCCAATTAGTTTCATCATGGTTTGTTGAGTCACTCAAGGTCAGAATGAGATGAAAGGGGTTCTAGCTCATTAAGAAGTTTAATTGTTAAATTTCTTGAAATAGTAGTTGAGGGCCATTATTTTGACGAATAATCATTAGATTATTAAAACCTAACATTAATGATTACTACTTGCAAATTATTAATATTAAAATGTATTGGTTCATATAGGATATAAACCATGGCTGGCAATCTATCGCTAAGAAGCATACTTGATGCTAACAAATTAACCGGGCTAAACTTCATAGACTGGTTCCGCAATGTCAAGATCATCTTGACACAAGAAAAGAAGGCTTATGTTCTTGATGAGCCCATTCCAGTTGAGCCCACTGCTGATGTAACTAAGGAAGAACGAGCCGCCTATCGAGTTCATAAAGATATTCTCGTTCAAGCCACATGTGTGATGTTGGCTAGCATGGCACCATCTCCAAAAAAAGCACGAAGCCATGAATGCTCAGGATATCGTCTTTAACCTTAGAGAATTGTTCGCTAAGGAAAACCACACTAAGAGGTCTGACATTTCGAAGGAACTATTCCAAGCGAAAATGTTAGAAGGTAACCCAGTGAGGCCTCATGTGCTAAAGATGATAGGGTTTATAACCCGCTTGGAGCAACTTGGATGGGTCATGGATCATGATCTGAGCATTGAAATAATACTATCTTCACTACCTGAGAGTTTCTCGCAGTTCGTGTTGAACTTCAACTTGAACCATATTGAGACCACTCTTTCAGGGTTGTTGAATTTGCTCACACAGGATGAGCAAACCATCGTTAAGGACAGGTCATTTGTCCATTTAGTTAACTCTTCTAAACCTAGGGTAAGAAGAAGAGAAAGACTAGATGGGATGTACCTCCTTCTGCTTCAAATAGTTTGAAGCCTGACGTTGGTGTGAAGATAGGAAAGGTCGATGACAAAAGAACATGCCATCACTGCGGTAAACCAGGTCATTGGAGGCACAGCTGCAAGGAGTACCTTGAATCTGTCAAGGGAAAGAACCTAAAAGGTGTTTCAACTTCAGGTATAATTTATGATTAATTCACTTCTCTTGGCATATGATACCTTATATTTGGTATTAAATATGTATAACATATTGTAGAGACCAAAGGAAAAGAGCAGTGAAAATAGACCGTGACGGTGGCAACCTTGTTTGATGCTGGATCAAAGCTTGCCTTCTATTTGATGTTTATTGAAACATTTTTTATGATTTATTTCTAAACATTTGATGTTTACGTTTTGGCAATTGTAGCCCAATTGTGAGGATGTTTAAATTATGTTATTGAACATATTATTTTACTAGCATATGGATGCCATGCTTATTTAAATTCCTCTTTTAAATAAATCAATTATAGAATTGTTCTATATCATGGTCTTTTATTCGTTTTAGACAACTTGCATAGTATTAAGAATACTAATCGGCTTAGTAATTTGGAATTCAAAAATAGTTTTGAATTTAATTTCTCTTAACTTCTATATCATGGTCTTTTATTCGTTTTATTCGTTTTGTGTTAGGTTTTTTCTAAGTGAAAAATCTGATTTTTCAAAAAGAAAAACACTACATTCGGCCAAGAGAGAATAGCCATAGCCGAACCTTCATCTTCTTTTCTTATTGTTTTCTTGATTGTCGAATCTCCCTATTCTCTTGGTGGGTTTCGGCCATTGAAGGAAAAGAAAGGGAACCTTTTGATTATTGATCATCCGATCAACCTGCTAGCACAAAGGAATCCCCAAGGCCTTACGAAGGTTCCAACAACCGTCCGTGTGGATTACTATTGAAGGCAAGATACTTGTGTTGCTCGTGGCCTCGGAGGAGTCATTTGGTGACTATCCAGTTACTGCCTTGTTACAGGGATCAGCACACTCGGGATTACCAATTCTTGAGTAGCTATGATTCTGATCATCTTGATGATTTTATGTTTTAAATGCCTTGAAACCCATCTAAGTCACGATCCAAGATCCTAAGGTAATTCCGAGCATTTTCTTATTTACTTATGCTGCTTTACTTTGTATATTTATGTATATGCATGAGCCCGGACTTTCCCAACATATCCTCTACCCACAAACATGCCACTTTTGGTGAGTACTAATTTATCTAACTCAAATACCAACCTAAAATCATTCTTGCTCAACAGAGAGCCGGAAACCAAATTCTTGCGAATTTCAAGAGCATAAACCACATTGTTCAAAGTTAGTTCATTCCCGGAGGTCATCTTGAGCACCACCTTCCCATGGCCTCGTACTTTGCAGACTGAAGAGTTCCCCATAAATAATTGCTCATCATCAGCAGCTTCTTTTTTATACTCGGTGAAACTCTTCTTAACAGAACAAACATGAGAAGTGGCACTCGTATCAACCCACCAAGTTTTAGGGTTTTCCACAATGTTCACTTGTGACACTACAGCAGCGAGCTCAATCTCATTAGCATCAACTAAGTTGACTTGAGCTTTCTTCTTCTTGTTCTGACGGCAGTCCTTTACTTGATGTCCGGGCTTGTTGCACACAGAACAAGTTCCCGTGAACTTTTTGAAATTCGTTCCCTTATTACCTTGGGAAGAACTAGAACCAACTTGTTTCCTCTTGTTGGTCTTGTGCGAATGTTCCACAACATTTGCCTTGGCTTCCATAGTATGAACTTTAGCCCTCTTTTCTAAACCACAGTTATCCTCCTCGATTCTTAACCGAATAATCAAGTCCTCTAAGGTCATCTCCTTTCTCTTGTGCTTTAGATAGTTCTTGAAATCCTTCCACGAAGGTGGCAATTTCTCTATCAAAGCTGTCACCTCAAATGACTCACTAAGAATCATACCTTCGTCAGTTATTTCATGGAAGATCAACTGATACTCTTGGACTTGACTAATCAAAGTTTTTGAGTCCACCATTTTGAATGCCAGAAACCTGCCAACCACAAATTTCTTCGTGTCGACATCTTCGGTTCTATACTTTCTTTCTAAGAACTCCCACGACTCTCTCGCTATTTGGATAGGGTTATACACGTTGTATAACGTGTTGTCTAATCCGTTGAGGATATAATTCTAGCATAGGAAATTAGAATGCTTCCATGCTTCCATCGAGGCTACAGTCGTAGTATCAGTCTCTCCTTCATTGAGAATCGAAGCCTTCTCTCGTGAGAATTGGAGCCTTCTCTCGTAAGAACCGGGCTAGGTTGAGAGTGGTAAAATAAAACATCTTTTGCTGCCAACGTTTGAAGTCCAGACCATTGAACTTCTCGGGCCTCTCACCATGTGTAACATGTGGTGGCAATGGCGCTACAGGCACACTAGCAATATCGGTAGATCATTCTGCCATCTGTTATCCAAAAATAACAGGATCAACTTTAGTGCAATTTTTATAAAAGAATTACACTACTAATACAAAATAGTGTATCTATAAAAACGTTCACAAAAATATATATTACAAAACAGCAAGAATATATATATATATATAACAGTCTAAGAATATATATATATATATATATCTAAAAAACAATAATTAAACACAGTATAGATATATTATAAATGCAATTACAAATATAAGTATATATATGCAGTAATTAAATGTAAGTAGTAGCAGTCTAATCAATAACAGTAATGAAAAAACAACTAAATTTTCGTCTTAAGATTGTTGTTTAAAATTGAAATTTCAATTATGCTAATAGATTGTGATATATATATATATGTAAGAAGAATTAAAAATTAAGAACAGATAACTAATCTAAATTGATAGAACATAATATATTAATGTGCATATACGAACATTACAAACAAGAACTTACTTGATTCTTAAAACACAGAAAAACCAAGATTGAGTCAAGGTAGAACCTTTGATCTTAAGACGAATATTTCCTGTCTCTTATGTGCTTACAGAATGATGTAACTCATCTCCTAGGTCTCCTCAATCACATTGTTGTTGAGAGCACACTCAAAGGCAACACAGGGAACCAAGAAAATAAAGTCGTTCTCTCTCGTACAAGACGCCAAAAAGCCGAGAGCAAGGAGAAAAATAAAGTGAATTAAATAGACACTACTCTCGGATATATATAGTAAACCAAAAGATTGTTCGGATAAAACACAACAGTTGGAAAGAACCGTTTGGATAGAAAAATGGTTCGGTTTGGTCCGAACAAACATGTCTTAATCAGACAAGTTACTTGGTCGATTGGCTGTACCGGTTCGGTTTGGACCGAACAAACATGTCTTAAATAGATAGGTTTAATTGGTTGGCTGGGCAGTTAAAAATTAATTACTGACCAAGCCCAAACCCAAGCTTGCCCGACCCGGCCTGGCCCAAGCCCATGTTTCTGTAGGTCTTCTCCCTTCACAAAAACTTGAGTGCCCCTTGGGGCTCAACCCCACATTGAACCTAAGCCTATATAAACACAAGCATAAGCTTTTGTGTTTTCAATGTGGGATTCCACACCAAGCTAAGCATCAACCAACTTCTTCTTCTTCAACTGAGAACCTTTGAGATCAATTTCTCATTTGATATTGATATCAATTGTGTACGTTAATAATATATCGTGTATCTACTTATGACAACCTACGTATACATATACGTATTTCATATTTATACACAAATAAATCAATTGATATCCAACAATTATCACAGATTGAATCTTGATTACTAAAAAAAAAAAAAAAAAAAGTCCAACACTACCACATGACTGTTGACTCTCTCTAAGGGTGTGCTTGGTAGAGTGAAAAAATGGAATGATGGATAAAGGATGGTGGAAAAGTGAAAAGAAAATGAATTTTAAGTATGCTTGGTTGAAAAGAAAAGTGAGATGAAAGAAAAATAGGAAAAAATATCATTTTTTACACCTATTAACAAAAACAAATCACTCCAAATTAAAAAGAAAATGTGAAAGAAAATGAGAGTGGTGTTGTCAAATGTGTATATTTATAAGATTACCCATTATTTTTTAATTTTTTTTTTATCTTAACTTTATAAGGTTATAATGGTAAAAAAATTTATTTTTTATTTTTTTCCTCTCATTTTTCAATCATACCAAACAATGGATTATAGAAAATTATTTTTTCTTTTCACTTTTCCATCTTTCCTACCAAACATATTATGGAAAGAGAAAAAGATATTTTCTATCTTTTTATTTTTTCCTCCTCTAATTTTCTTTCCACCTTACTAAGCAAAGCCTAAAGCTCTCGACTGTTGGCTCTAAAGCCTCTTCTTTGTTATTGAGAAAAGGCTTCATTGGCACATAATTTGCTTAATGTTTGAAAGAATTAATGTGTGACGAGAAAAAGAAAAGAAAGAATTGATAGTTTAGGGCAAAGGACATGTTCTGTTGCAAAATAGGTCGGGCCAGTAAAAGACATAGCCTTGGGTGTATTGTCAGCCCAGTCGTGCTTGCAAGATTGGCTATGAATATGGTTGAAAAACTTAATAAAATTCCAATGGTGAGTATACTCTTTCGAGCTGAAAAATACTGTCAGGTTTTTCAATGTTTACATGCAAACACAAACAGATGAGAAGCAATTGCAAGAAGAAAAAAAAAATATGAATAAGAAGCTAATTTGTAATCTCTTTCTCTATCCTATATTATATCGCGGATACATGTCCGCGATGCTACATACATTGAATCATAAAACAGAATAGAATGCATTCCTCAATATTCTTATACATCCTGCATCAAATCCTATAAAAGGAAGAAAAAAAATGAACAAAAGGAATGAGATATCTATGAAACAAACAGTGGTGATTGCCTGATGGTATGGGAAATTATCAGAAAAATGTCACCCTTTTGCATTATATGGATGTTATGCAACATCATTCAACATATCCAACAGCTGATACTACAGTGTCATAATCCATCAGTACCATAGGACAAAAGCTATCTATCTGTAACCTATAAAAAAATGAACTGATTATTTCTATACTACCTTTGTATGAATCTCAACTGCTATGTTGCTCCGACTCTTCATTTTTCTTGAAGTACCCGTGTCCGACGCATATTCGGACATGGGTATGCGGATATGATCCCCCAAGAACCCTCCAAATATATGGAAAAAACTTAGAATAAATCAAACATACCCGTGTCGGATACATATCATAGCTCAGCTGTCACAGCACCAAGCAGAAGCCGATACAAGGTTCCGATCCTTCCATCCCAACAACATAGCACCATCTTTCTCCACCAGTGTGTAATGTTTAGAGTAACACCTTAGCAGGCTTCTTATCACAGAATTGACATAAGAGCTTAAAGGGTATGGTTGGAATCCTGCCATTGTTAGCCTAGACTTCCACTTACCAAAGAGCTCATGGCGCTCCACCCTCTCTTTTCCCTCACAAGCAATGACATTCACAATATCCCTGGCCAAGCAGTGCTGCTCCACATTAATTCGCTCCTTTCTGTCCCTTGGCAGTGTCTCGTCTATGGACTCGAACATTGCCAAGTAGTACTCCAGAGTCTCTATGAACCTGGGGAGGAAAGGGGCTGTGTTTGTGTTTGATTCTTGCTCAACAATTGTGGTAACCTTGGGAGAAAGTGACTTTACCATTCGCAGAAGCCCATCCCTAGGATTGTTCACATCAACGCTCTCGTCAGGGGTGTGATGGAGCTCCAGCGGGAAGTTGACAGCCAGAGCCTCCCCAGGCCTGACATCAAGCATGTCCCTTGTGATGTCTGGTGCAAAAACTGGCATTCCATGAAACTCAACTGGAATATTGAACTTCGCAGATAGTGCTGCCAGACGTCTTTCAACAGCTTCCAATCCACCACCACGAGCATATTTAGAAACGGGATCGTCAATTCCTGTAATCCGGACATTAGGAGCTCCACCCGGTCTGGCTGCAAGAGCTTGCAAGAGGGTCACCCATTGTGTTCCCTGAGCAATCTGGAAATCAATAATGTGGATGCGATCTTCAGTTCTGCAAGCTTCAGCAATGGCCCCATTGGCTGCCATGTAGCCAAACTTCAAGTACGGGCAGATTTCATACAGGATATGCATGTAGGAAAGCAAGTCCTTGCCTTCAGGCTCCCTGCAACGAAGGGCACGATATATGTTAGACCCTGATGCCTCCTTCCTTGCTACCAACCCTTCCACCATGTAAGCACCAAGACGCTGGATTGGTTCTCCACAGATAGACACAGCACCCCTGGCCATCGCAATCAACTTATCAAATTCATCCATATTGTTTTCAGTGAGAGCTTTAGCACATGCAATCAACAACTGCTTCAGATTGCCTGGAGGAATACCCTGAAAAGACAAATCCTCTATTGCTTTCTGACGTTTCTCGAAATGAGCAACTTCAGTTGACTGCCTATGCCTAGAGACAAAGGATGTCTGAGGCTGAAGCGCCAAAGATCCTTGGCGCTCCTGACTCCATGACCTAGATCGCTGGCCTGTTGCCTGTGGTCTAGTACTTTCTCCACAGGAAACATTTGGGGTGGTGACTTCTTCAGCCTCATCAGGTGCCATGAGTGCAGTCTCTAATTCCTGCAAAGTGTATATTACTTTGTGGCTAGAATTTGCATCTTGTATATAAGAAGTTCCACCAGAACAGAGTGGTAAGCTTTCGCGCCTGCAGTCCGAAGAGGGACTCAGTCGATGGAAATAAGTGTTAGATTCAAGTGAAGAGTTGCAAGAAGGGCTTCCTGAGAGATTCTCTGTGGAGCTATGCTGCTCCTGGCTGTCACTCAATGTGGTGTTGGTATCACAATCAAATTGAGTCGAAAAGGGCGAGTTGAGTGAGTTTCCTATGTCAGATTTCAAAGAACTAAACAGCCCATTAGGTATTGAAGGAACAGTTGAATAAGAGGTCGAGTAGGATAGGCCGGCACCAACCACACTGTATCTGAAAAGGTGCGAGTCCATGCTATGAGTTTGCATCAGCTTTGCAATGTGATGAAGAGATCTCAGAAAATTTATCAGCAGTTAAGGATGGGAATATTGTTAACCCCTTTGTCACAATGACACAAGAAACTTCAACACTATAATAGAAGTTATACCTTGAGGAAAACAAAATTGACCTGCAAAAACAATGCAAAGAACACTTAAGTTTTACGTGTTCAGATTTTGTAGTTGACAAACAAAACTGAAAAAGAGAGAGAAAGAGAGAAATCCAAATCGAAGATCTAAAGCCATGTCCATAGTCTAGCTTCAATAAACAGTAAGTATATTCTATCTCATAGCAAGAACCTAGCCGTTAAGAATAAATCTATAATTTCTTGGCAGACAATCTACTGCAAATAGTAATCTAGTAGGTTGATAGCTATATGCATATTCTAAATAGTTTCATTATTAACTAGTTAAAACATCCCTCAGAAGTCCTACTATTGACTTAATTTATGACTTCTTGGTCAGCAATCCAAAACACAATAAAAAACTAGCTTGTTAAACAATGATGAAACTTTTTCCAGTTATATAAAAATGCATAACAAAGTCATAGTAATTGCATAATTCCCATATTTTGCACCACACAAACAATTTGTGATTTCAGAAAAACAGAAACAACTAAAACAATCATTAGTTAACACACCCAAGGGAAAAAAATGATGCTAAGGCAAAACCAAATCCTTGAAGCATAAATCTATAGCATTTTTGCAAGAGCTGCAGACATAAGTTTCCTAAACAACAACAACCTAAATCTACCTTGAAAGCTATAAGTATAACCGAAGAATTTGTTGCAAAGTATTTTGAGTTGATACTCATAACAATTTTTTTCTCTTTTTTTTTATAACTAAATTAGATTTTCACTCCTAAAATCCTAAGCTTCCATGAGTAAATCAACATCTTCCATATACTTGAGAATATTCTGAAATATTTAACAATTACAACAAATACAAGGCTCAATAAATTTAACTCTTGGTTCAACAATACCAGTCAATCTTCATAATCAAAGAAAAATTCCAGAATCAAAGAAAACAGTTTTGCTTATCATGATTTCCTATGAAAAGAAAAATACACAAACAGTTGGCAAACCAGAACAAACCTCAATCTGAAACAGCCTAAATTGTAATGATAAAAAAAAGTCGAAGCTTAAAACAATTCCTTTCCCTCCAAATTCAATCCTTCCAAATGTGGGAGGAAAACATACCAAACACAATGAAGAAAAAATAACTTTCTTTATTCTCGATTTTTTCTTTCCTCACCATTTTCCCTTCCCTCTATTTTCCTTCCTTCCTACCAAACATAGTTTTAAGAACCCAGAAACAGAAAATCTTTCATACTCTTTTCAAGTGAAAACTTACCAAGTTTCCCAAAATATAAACACCTAATTAAAAACAAAAATCCAAAAACTTTTGCTTACTAAGTATTAATGGAAATAAAATCTAATCACCCAAAGTACCAAACTTTCTTCAATTCATATATAAAGCACTAAAAACTCAGCTACTTTTTTCATTTCCCAGAAAACTAATACAACCAAAATGAAAACCCAGAAACAAAGCTAAGAATAAAATTGAAATAAAAGCCAATTAATCAGCAAAGAACTCAAATGAAACACCACAAAAAAAAAAAAGTCAATTTAACAGTAAATTGAAAGTTTACCTGGAATTTCTTGTTTCTCAGGAATCCAATATCAAAACCAAAAGCTCCAAATCAAGAAAAAAAAATTCTTATTCTTCCACTTAAAGACTTGCTTTTTTTTACAACGTTTGAAATCGAAAAACAAAGCAGGCAAGAAAGTCTTATATTTATAGGGTGGGAAAGGAGGAGGATGTAACGAAATTTTTTTAGACGGAAAATGCTAACCGTAACTGTTTTTTAAAATGCTGGAAAGTCGTTTTTTTACTGCTAGAGTTAACGACGTTAGAAGAAAACTAACGGCCGCCGACCATGCGCACACGTTCGACAACATTCTTCGATATTTCCTTTTTTTTTTTTTTTTAGTTTTTCTTATAATGCGTGGCAAAGGACAAAAGCTGTCCCACGCGCCTCTCTAGACTGTGTGAAATAAACTCCGTCATCCATTGCGTACTCATAGGCTCATAGCCTCATTGAGTAATTGGCAATTCATTTTTTTCTTTTATTTTCTTTGTTGTTTTAAAAATTACCCGTTTTAAATGAGTTCGTCAAAAAAAAGAAATTAAATCTAGGATATTTTTAAACATGTTTATAGATCAAATCAAGTTAAGTCCTTATGATCTTTTAAATTATTTATCCAAGGTTTAACCCAATTCATCAATCTTCAAAAGCTCAAAATTTTTAAAATATATTAAAATATTAGTAATATTTTTAAATTATAATTAAATAAATTATTTTTATATTAAATAATATCTCAAGTCGTGAATCGAGCTTGAAAAACCTTATTTAAAGCTCAATCGAGTCTCTTGAATAGGTCTAGATATCCCTAATTACATTATCAACATTTTTACACCGTTCATAAAAATTTTAAACTCTACACACAGTTATATTTTTTTTAATATACGTCATTGGTATATTGCATTTCTCTAATTTTACTAGTGAAATTTTTTAAATCAACTTGATTAATGAGATAATTTTCTTTTTAATTTATCTACTTAAATTTTATTAATTTAGATTGTACTTATTGAAGAAATATAAATTTGCCTAGAAATTATTCATATACTAATTATGGAATTGATCATGAGTTTATAATATTGATGGATAACAAAAGGATGGTCATTGCCATTGAGAAACGATATAGTCAATGGTAAAAAAATGAAACAATTGACTTTAAATAAAACAAATTTTAAAAAATAATTTATTTATTTTAATATAAAATTAATTTCGTTAATCATTGTTGTATTTATTTTTAAAATTTTTTAATAAGATGACATAATTTAATTCATTAACCGTTTATAAATTTATATATTATTCATACATCAAATATAAATTCAAAAAAAAAAACAATTTTAATTTTATAAAAAAAAAAAAAAAAAAAGTGAGTCAACTTTCACGGGACAGAAGGAAAGGAGCGTGGAAGTTGACAAAAGTGAAGAGTCAAGGAGCGAGCGTGTTTGACAGGAGACGAGCGCGTGACATACACGTGACGTTTGAGGGAGTCAGTTTGATTCGGAGCCAGCCGTGTAAAACTGAAACCAGCAGCAGCGAAACTACGATTACTCGACGGACGAAAACTGGCAGTACCTCAGCGAAGGATTAGACACGTGGCTAAAAGCTGCATGTTCTCTTTGACTCCTTTGACCTGACGTGGCAATCTTAGATTTTATCAAAAAAATGGGACCCAAAAATTTTAGACTTTGTTCTTAATACTGGTTACTAATTAATTATCATAAGTATAATAAATAATTTTGGACGAAATCACATGTTTAAACATTATGATTAACATAATATTTTAATATATTTATTGTATTGATATTTAAAATTTTAACATATTTAATAATTGAATTCATTTTTGATAGTAGAATTTTTTAATTCCTCCAATCAGGTAAAAAACTACCACATATATCTTTTATTTTTTAAATTATTTTTCTATTTCTTAAATATATATTATGAGATATGTGTCAACATGCTAACCCGCTTATAGAGTCTAAAATTTTCATTGTGGTGGATGAAATAATTTATATTATATTTATATTTACACGATTAATATAAAAAAAATGAGACAAAACGTGGATACAAATATTATCAAATTTAATGATTAGTGAGATGAAAATTGGGAGATTAATTGCGTAGAGTTTAGGGAAAAAAATTTGTTGATCGGAGGATTGCTTTTTTAATATTAATGATTAATTAATTGATTATACTAACTATCTAATTATTAGTTATTATATGATTCAATTTCGATATCCCACTTTAGGAAAAAAATTGAAATTGATCTATGATTTTAAATAAAGATTCAAGTTAATTATTCTTATTAATTAAAGTTTAAGATTTTTAGATTTTGTCTACTTTTTTTATTTGGTATTAAAAGTTTAGGAGAGGAAAAACTATCTTACTCTAAGATCAAAACATTTCGAATCAATAAATATTTACATTGAAATTACAAATCACTTATAAAAAATAAAAATTTATTGGTAACGAGAATCGAACCTAAGCCTAATCAAACCTTACCAATTCAACCAACTTTGTTAACATAGAATTTGTATAATAATATTTTAATTTGTTGACATAGTCAGTTTGATCATCCTTAATTTATTTATTCTCGTATGATCGTTAACTCAATTGAGTTGTTAATAATTTAATTTATAATCTTAAATCACATGATTTACATGTGTGACTAAAATAAAATATTGGTTATGAAAATTTCTAAAATAATATACATGATTAGGGAGATTAGCATTTCATCTTTCATTGAATGAGTATATTGAGAAAATAATATTTTCATGCATTTAGTACATATAAGATGATTTATAAGATATTATCCAAATAAAATAAGAATTTGAACAAAGTTATAAGATTTTATCTTATCCTATATTCAATGTCTTCTGTCTTATTCCAAAAAAAATTATTCGAGATTATTTTTTTTCTTTATAAAGGGAATATTAAATTTTGAATTTAAAATCTCTTCTTGAATCTCATTTATAGTATTTGACTTATTTATTAGAAAACTATCTAATATATTGTCAAAGGAGTTTAAAAACTTCACCAACAGATTTAATAAGGTGACGTATATTTTTAAAAGATATAATAAAAATCATTAAAAAATTAGTATAACAAAAAATATTTATTAATCTCAAATTCAATTTAAAAAAATTAAAAAACTCCATTAACAAAATATAAAAAAAAAAATTCTATGAAAATGGTATAAAAATATGAAAAAAAGCATGTAATCAGTTATAAATAATCACTCATTCACTAAAGTTGATTCCTTCCAATAAAATCATCACCAATTTTGTAAAAGCAATTCCTTCCACACAAAAAAAAATAATAAGATCTTGATATCAATGCTTCTGCCATACTCCTATCAAATCAAAATATATATATATATATATATATATATATATATATATTGAATAAGCTCCCCCATGCTTAATAGACCATTTCCTTACTAGCTAGAAAAAAAGACAATAAAATTTTCTCCAAATGAAAATGAAAATCTCATCATCACTGTGTTTATTTTTATTTAATCTAATCATTAATTACAAGACTAAAAAAAGCAAAATATTGGTGGGTTTCTCGGTTTAAGAACATGCATCTAGAAGGTTTAATGGAATTACTCCATTAATATTCTCTTTTATATGTAGGAATGTTTCATTCATATATGAAAAAAATGATAATCTTTAAAAAGGGATATGTCTAAATCACTCTCTCTTTTTTATTTTTTATAGTGTTTCAAGTACAAAGGGTTAGCTCTTGCCACTTAAATTACAAGTTGTTCTTTTAATCATCAACATTCCATGTTCATGGAACTTTCCTAATTCACATTGAAGCATCTTTCTTCAACATACATGCTCCTTGGGATGTCAAAACTCAATTCATCCAACGGATTTTACATCGATCTGTTTTAAATAATGAGTTTTTTTTTTTTTTTGAGAACGAGATGAAGCAGGGTGATTTTAATAAATGTTTACTCCGTTCCGTTTCGTCTTAATTTTTAAAATAATAATTTTATCTCTTAAAATATTTTATATATCCCTTTTATATTTTTAATATATATGATATATATACTAATATCTTGTATATATACTTTTAATATATATTTTATATACTAAAGAATTATATGTAATAAAATTATATTTATGAATAAATTATAATTTTTTTATAATATTAAATTTAAAAATTGTTAGTAAAAAGGCAAAATGAAACTACGATGTGGAGCGATTATGAAGATATGGGTTTTCAATATTTATGCAAAAGTAAAACGAAAATGGATAAGGCAATACTCACCCCCGTCTCATTCCATTATCATCCCTAGGTCTCATTTTAAGCTCAAGCCCATACATTTATTTTTCTTGGCATCTTTTATAATACATTTTTTTGATAATACTATCAAATGCATTTTTAAATTGAATTTTGTTAACGAGTGCTCTAAGGACACTATTTAAAGTTATTAAATATAGTAATATATTCAATCAATACATTAAAAATGATGAATAAAATTATCATTTTTTGCATTTAACATAATATTATTACTATAAATAATATATTAACTAATCTTAAAAAATATCTTAAAAACACTCATTTGCAAAACCCTTTTAAATTTTGTCTAAATTTAATTATCTTCTCGAATGATATTAAGGACAGTCTCTCTCAAGTTATATTAATCATGCTTTTGAAATCCTTGATAATAATGATGTTCACTTTTTCTTACCTATGAAATTCAATTACCAATAAAAAGAAATCTTCTAATATATATTGAGAGTGTTTTTAATTTTGAGATCATTTATTTAAATAATCAAAACAAAACAATGGATATTCAAACATTTTATTTTTTCTCATTATCCAATATAATATAATATTTTTTGAATGAAATAAATCTTGTTTGTATATCAATAGAAATTACATATATTAATATAAATTGTAATTAGAATCAAATAACTTTTAATATACACTAAGAAAAACAAATCACTGAACAAGATTAACATGAAAAAACTCACACCTGATAAGATTTAATTCAGAATTCTTTAGATTTCAAAGCTTTTTTTTTTTTTTTGCCATTAAAACAAGACCTCTTTGAAAGTATTAAAAAAAATTAAATTAAAATATTATCGATAATAATAATGTGAACAAGGAAATGAAAAATTATAATAGTACTAAAATAACTATTATAAACCTTTATGAGTGGAAGAGAATCTTAATAACACGCTTTTAAGTGGACTAGTTGCTGTTTAAACTTTAAAGTACAAATTAAATGGATAATTATGGAGAAACATGCTTTAAAAATTTAAGAAAAGAAAACCCAAAATCTATAGCACTATTAAAACAAAGATAATAAATCTTTATTTTTATTATTACCCAATAAAGTACAAGGATAGAAGGAAAGATATATATAACGATAAAAAAAAAAAAAACATTAAGATATAAGTTATTTTTAAAAACTAAATATTACACTTAATTATAACAATTCATTACGCCAAAATTAGTCTTAAACAGTATTTTTGTTATAGCATTTTTTAAATGTTGTTAAAAATAGTAAAAGCAATATTTTGACAGCATTTTTGTATTGCTGTTATATATTATAATGGCCAATAATTACAATATTTTTAAAACTTTTAGAAGCATTTGACATGTGCTGTTATATATGTTATCATATAAAAATATTTTTGGTAGCACTTATAATCACTATCATTGTTGCAGCAATTGAAAAATGAATGCAAAAGGTCTTGAAAAGCTGTTATAAAGTAAAAATAGCAGCATTTTGATAAGTGTTATTATACATATGTAAAAAAGCTACTAAAGACATAAGTTTGCGGCCACATATACAGCACATGAATAAATGCTTTCTTATCTTATAGCAGCAATATTTTAAATTTTTATAGCACTTCAAAATGTTGTTATATGTCAAATTTGGCGTAGAAATTTGAAAAACATACTAGATTTGTCCAATGACCGAATTACTTATTTAGTTTGGTAGATTCAATTTGATTGGATCAGGCCTTGAAATTTTTTTAAGCTCGGGCTCGACCCAAATTTATTTTTTAATTAAAATATTAAATATATAATTAATTTTTGATATTAATAAATGAGTTTTAAAAACCCGTTTAATCGGATCAGGTATTGGACAAACAATTTTTTTTGTTGTTCAGGCATGGTCCGGTTCGATTTAATCATGGACAGCTCTAAAGAACAATCAATGAGACTATGATTTAATGGCAAGGATGAGGTTCTCGAACCTTAATATCTCATGTTCAAGTCTCACTGATATATATATATATATATATATATATATATATATATATGTGAAGTAATTCAATTTTATGTTGAATTTTTCCAATTAAATGTTAATTGATCTAATTATTGCATCTTGATTTATATGAGTCTGAATGATTAACGTGTTTAGCCATTCCCAAAAGTCATGAGTGTAATTATTAATGATCAAATCCAACATTTCCATAATTTTTTTTCTTATATATATATATATATATTTAATCTTAATCGTTAATACTCGTAATTGAGATCACTGTAATTAGGTATTGTTTTTATCAAATGAATTTCATGCCACTTTTGTTTTTGTTACTGTTGAGTCGATCGGCATCCATAGGAATTTAATTTCTCAAGACTTGGTCATAAAAATGAGAAACATGCTTTAAATTAAGAAAAGAAAACCCAAAATCTATAGCACTATTAAAACAAAGATAATAAATCTTTATTTTTATTATTGCCCAATAAAGTGCAAGGATAGAATTCTATTTAAGGAAAATGACATTTCTCAACTGTCACATGGGAAATGCAAAGCCGGAATAGGGAAAAGACAAAAGGAAATTGTGTTCTCATTTCTCACCTATATATTAAAACTAGTGTACCCAAAAAAAAAAAAATTAATTAAAAAATCCCACACGTGACCAAAAAGGAAGCATCTTTTTTATGCCATGTCATCAAGTTCTGGGGCCCAAAAGTGGGTGACATGGATGGCTGTGATTGGTTGGAAAAAAATATAGTGGGTCCCTTGTAATCCCTTATCAACCAACCAAATTCTTGCAAAGTCAAACATGGGGCTTGCTTTGGACAAATAATAATATATCCATTTCTTTGACCATGCAATTGGTAGTAGTTGAAGTCGATGTTGTTTGACCATGTTTTCTAAGGAATTCAACCAAATTTGACATGAAGATTTGCAAGTTTATTCTCTTGTCTTTTGGGCTTAGAAAATTAGATAAGAATTTGCAATAGACTAACGAAATTTTCCAATCCAAGAATAAGATCATGACAATCTTTATTGCAAACTTGCCCTATATTAATTCTTATGCCAAACTTAGGTTAATTTATTGTCAAAATGACAGTTAATTGAGATGCTAAGAGGATCAAATGTAGACTGATGAAGGCTAAGCAGTTTAAAACACTACTTCCTGGCTTGGGAACTTGAGACTTCGGCCAAAAACCTGATAAATTTGATCCGTATTGGGTCGGGCTTGAACATAAATTTTTTTAATTCAGGTCGGCTCAACTCGGCTCGAATTACTGTTTATTAATAAAAAAATATTTTAATTATAAAAATATTAATATAAAATTAATTTTTTAAATAAAAAAAGAATTTTCGAACTAGCCTGGGCCTAACTTGTGTAAGTGATCTAAAAAAAATTGAACCGCAGTTTGGTTCGTAAACACCTTTAGTGCCAACTACAATGTAATAGTAAGAACTATTAGTTTGGAAATTGTAGCAGAATAATGTACATAATCAGAAACTTTAATGCAAAAGCTACTTCTTCTGCTAACTCAATAAACTTTTTCCTTTATGGTCCAGATTGGCTACATAGATTTTTCTATCCCATTTTGCTTTTATTTGAGACCATTTTCAGTCATACTTAGATCTGCTCATGGGTCGGACAGTCCGTTCAATCTGTCCGACCCGATCCGTATTGGGTCAGATCTGGGTAGAATATTTTTAATTCGGACCGACCCGACCCGGCCTGAAACAATGTTTTTTAATTAAAATAATATTATTTTACTTAATTTTAATTATAAAATATATTTAAAAAATTAATTAATTTTTTAATTTTTTAATTTTGTGAACAATAAATTTGGGCCTGTCGGATCCGCCCAACCCAACCCAAAGCCGAATCTGAGTAAAAATTATGAAAAAAATCGGGCCGTGACCCGACCCGACCATGAGCAGGTCTAGTCATACTCTAGCCCACTTCAATTGTCTCACCAATCCGATTTTGGATGACATAAGTATCCAACATGATATTATCAAATAAGAATATAAGATGGTCAGAAGGTAAAGTCTAAAATTATGCATTATAAAAAATATAGTGATAAATTCAAATATCGAAAAATATATATATAAAACAATAAAAATTTAAAGATATAAAAATAATAAAATTATATCATCTTCAAAAAAATGTGATTGAATTGTAAAAACCTCAAAATTCTGACTTCTTAATTTAGATTTTTAAATATAATTTTAACAACAAAAATTAATTTTTTAACTTCAAAAACCGTATTAATAACAATGCTAAATGTAAACTAAATCAGTTGGAGATTGAGATTCATTCCAAATGGACTAAATAAATATCTTCATTTGTGTTCATCTGCTTCCAAACTACCCCAATTCAATATTTGAGACTAAAATTGAATTCCATTCAATTTCTAGAATTTATGTTTCTCAGACAAATATAATAAGTGTTAACATACATTTATGAGATGCATCTGCCAGAGAACTATTAAAAGCTAAGGAAATGACATAATCAAAATCCATACTCAGTTAAAGCTGTAAAGATCTTTCTAAACTGACCAATAAAATTTACTAGTTTCAAATTCATTATATGAAATAGTTACTCCACGTTAGCATATATCATTTTTATTTAAATTATATTACGTAATCAGTTTTAAAAAAAAAAGTTAATTATTTATTACACATTATATATAATATAATTAAATAATAAATATTTATTTCAGCAATTCATTAATGATTTTTATAATAAATAATTGATTTTTAAAAAAAAAATTAATTACGTAATATAATTTAAATAAAAAAAATATATAATGACATGAAATAACTGTTTTATATAATCCTTTATCGAAAGGAAGAAGGGAACCTGACCTTATCTTTATTGTTAGTTACTCCATATTCACCAAGATGGTGCTTTTGCTGCAGAGTAAAAGCAAACCTGACAATTTATAACTTTTAACACAGCATTTACACCAGAAATTTAAACAAGGATGACCATAGATAGGACAAAATTTATTAGATCTAGTAATTTATTATAATACATGTATTAAACGTTGTGTTGGTCATATTTAAACATATTATATCATATTTATTATATTATTTTTATATTTATTAAATATATTGTATTTATTTCATATTTTATCGTGTTCAAAATTATCGAATTTATAACAAAACATATGATAATCCTTCTTGGTTTTGTCATGTTTGTGTGGACTAAACATTGTTTGAAACCCAGCCCAAGGAAAAATAAAAGCCTAACAATGTGTGGTTGCAATTGTGTGGTTTAATATGTGGTTGTAGTTGTGTGGTTTAATGTGTGGTTGTAATTGTGTGGTTTAATGTGTGGTTGTAGTTGTGTGATTTAAATGTGTGGTTGTTATTAAACAACAATGGGTGGTTGTAATTTATTTAGATTTTATATTTGTGTGGCTTGTGTTTGTCTTGGTATTGTATAAATACCCCCCTCCCTTGCATTTGTAAATCATCAAGTAGTAAGCTTCAATAAGCAATAAAAGTTCTAAGTTTTCCTAAAGAGTTCTTCTCTAAAGAGTGTAGTCTAGAGTGAAGTGTGAGCATTTGTGAGTTTTCCTAAAATCTAAACTTTCTTCTTTGAGTGGTAAAATTAGAGTTATCTACTCTAAGCTTTTCTCAACAATTGGTATCAGAGCCATTGGTTCGTGGTCCTTATTCCGCTGCAGTGAAAGTGTTGGTTCTTAGTATGCTCTGTGGTTGCAGTATTGTCTGATCTTCCACATCAGAAAAGAATTATTCTTGTTGCTGGAAATAAAGTGTGGTAGTGTGAAAGTGTCTAGGGAAGTTCTGGCTAGGAAAGACTTGGTATTTAAGTGTGTCTATCAGTGACCCACCTCTCTTTCCTGGGAACCTACCTGGTGCACTATTCACGGGCTACGGTCACTGTTCCAGTATACGGTCACTATTCACAGATACGGTTACTATTCATACGTGTGGTTGTATACTTTTGCAGTAATTGTTAACGTATACTGGATTTGTTCTAGTGTACGACATACGTACAATACTGTTCACGTATACGGTACTATTCACGGTGAAATAGTTATTCAGGTACTATTTTTGGTTTGAGCGTTCTTGAGTTGTGAGGAGTTTGTACTCTACAAGTTTGTGTCTCAAAATCAAGCTTGTTCGGTATTGTTAGTCTTGCCGACACGATGGGTGATCTTCAAGTAGTTGGAGGAATCAAGAAGCTCAATCACAAAAATTACAACACGTGGAAGACGTGTATGATGTCTTACCTACAAGGTCAAGACCTTTGGGAAGTCGTTGGTGGTAGTGAAGTTACGAAGCCCGAGCAAGAAGATGCTCAAGGAACCTTGCGCAAATGGAAGATTAAAGTGGGTAAAGCCATGTTTGCCCTTAAGACCACAGTTGAAGAAGAAATGTTGGAACACATACAAAAGCTAGAAACGCCAAAAGAAGCGTGGGATACTTTAGATGCACTCTTTTCGAGAAAGAATGACACAAGACTTCAACTTCTTGAGAATGAATTGTTATCAGTTGCACAACGAGATATACCGATTGCTCAATACTTTCACAAGGTAAAAACGTTATGCCGTGAAATTTCTGATTTAGATCCTACAGCCGCTATTGGAGATACCAGGGTAAAAAGAATAATTATCCATGGTTTGAGGCCCGAATATCGCAGCTTCGTTGCCGCTATACAAGGATGGCCAACTCAACCATCACTTGTAGAGTTTGAAAATTTGCTTGTTGGTCAAGAATCTATGGCCAAGCAAATGGGAGGGGTCTCGTTGAAAAGTGAAGAGGAAGCACTCTACACCAACAAAAGCAAAGGCAAATTCAAACAGCACGTCGGTGGTGGATCTAAAAAGTATGGTGACAAGACAAAAAGTCATCAAGGAGAAGGGAGCTCTCGTCTAGGGGGAGCTTCAAAGAATCGTAGCAACAATAAAAGATTTGAAGGTAACTGTTACAACTGTGACAAGAAAGGTCACATGGCAAAAGATTGTTGGTTTAACAAAAGGCCCGCTGAGAGCAATGCTGCTACTTCTAGTACAAAGGAGAAAAGCGAAGATGATTGGGACGCTGAAGCATTTTTTGCTATGGAAGAGGAAGAGTTAGCTCTCACAGTAACAACGGCTGACCGAATTGACTATGAGAATGATTGGATTGTCGATTCAGGTTGCTCAAATCACATGACAGGCGATAAACAGAAGTTGCAGAACCTGTCAGAATACAAGGGAAATCGCATTGTTGTGACAGCTGATAATTCAAGATTACCGATTACTCACATCGGTAAGACGGTAGTAGCACCTCGATATAGTCATAATCAGGTACCACTACAAGATGTTTACCATGTCCAAGGCATGAAGAAAAATTTGCTTTCAGTGGCACAATTAACATCGTCAGGTCACCATATTCTGTTTGGTCCAAGGGATGTGAAGGTATATCGTGATCTCAAAATCTCAGGACAGCCGATGATGGAAGGACGACGTCTGGAGTCAGTCTACGTGATGTCAGCAGAGTCAGCATATGTAGACAAGACAAGAAGGAGCGATACAGCAGATTTATGGCACATGCGGTTAGGTCATGTTAGTTATTCCAAGCTAAATATGATGATGAAGAAGTCGATGCTTAAGGGACTTCCTCAGCTTGACATAAGAACAGACACAGTTTGTGCAGGATGCCAATATGGTAAAGCACACCAATTGCCATACGAAGAGTCAAAGTTTAAAGCAAAAGAACCATTAGAGTTAGTTCACTCTGATGTATTTGGGCCCGTTAAGCAACCATCAATTAGTGGAATGCGGTACATGGTGACGTTTATTGATGATTTCTCCAGGTATGTGTGGGTTTTCTTTATGAAAGAAAAGTCTGACACTTTCTCAAAGTTTAAAGAGTTCAAAGAGATAGTTGAAGGAGAAGTGGAAAAGAAGATATGTTGCTTGCGCACAGACAATGGAGGAGAATATAGCTCAGGCGAATTCTCTCAATACCTACGAGAATGCAACATACGTCATCAGTATACTTGTGTCAATACACCACAACAGAATGGTGTAGCAGAGAGAAAGAATCGGCATCTTGCAGAAATTTGTCGGAGTATGCTGCATGCAAAGAATGTACCCGGAAGATTTTGGGCCGAAGCTATGAGAACCGCAGCCCATGTGATCAACAAACTTCCTCAACCAAGGTTAGAGTTTGTTTCCCCCTTTGAGAAATTGTGGAAAATGAAACCTTCAGTCAGCTACTTTCGAGTATTTGGTTGTGTATGTTATGTATTTGTTCCTGATCATTTACGTAGCAAGTTTGATAAGAAAGCAACTAGGTGTATCTTTGTGGGATACGACAACCAAAGGAAAGGATGGAAATGTTGTGATCCTACGAGTGGAAGATGTTACACTTCACGCAATGTGGTATTCGATGAAGCATCTTCTTGGTGGTCCTCGGAAAAGGAGGTGTTGTCAGATTCAAAAGAATTTGAAGACATGTTACAACAGAAAATGGGAGAGTATATTGTCCAACTTCAATCAACTTCAGATGAAGTAGAAGACCTATGTGATGATAACGATGACGAGCAAGTGTTAGTCCAGAGTCCTTGGCAAACTGGTGTGTATCAACCAGATGTTAGATCGAGTGAAGTGGAAGAACCATCTCCACAATCACAAATCCGAAGGACAACAAGAGCACGGAAGCCAAATCCCAAATATGCTAATGCAGCCATAGTGGAAGAACCAATTGCAACAGAACCTGAGACGTTTGAAGAAGCATCACAGAGTTCTGAGTGGATTATGGCTATGAAAGAAGAGATCACTGCGCTTGAGCAGAATCAGACTTGGGATCTAGTGCCAAAACCAAGAGATGTGAAACCCATATCCTGCAAGTGGGTTTACAAGATAAAACATCGTCCAGATGGGTCGATTGAAAGGTACAAGGCACGGTTGGTGGCTCGTGGTTTCTCTCAGAAGTATGAGCTAGACTATGATGAAACGTTTAGTCCGGTGGCAAGACTTACAACCGTACGAGTCCTACTTGCCCTTGCAGCCAACAAAGACTGGAACTTGTGGCAGATGGATGTGAAGAATGCATTCCTTCATGGAGAGCTAGATCGGGAAATCTACATGATTCAACCATTGGGATTTCAAAACCAAAATCATCCTGAGCATGTGTGTAAGCTGCGAAAGGCACTTTACGGATTGAAACAAGCACCTAGAGCATGGTATGGTAAGATTGCTGAATTTTTAACTCATAGTGGTTATTCAGTGACACCTGCAGATTCCAGCTTGTTTGTCAAAGCTAATGGAGGAAAGCTAGCTATCGTATTGATATATGTGGATGATTTAATCATAACTGGTGATTATGAGGCAGAAATTCTTCAAACCAAGGAGAATTTATCAGTTCGTTTCCAAATGAAAGAACTTGGACAACTCAAGCACTTTCTTGGTCTAGAGGTTGATCACAGACAAGAAGGAATATTTCTCTGTCAACAAAAATATTCTAAAGATTTGCTAAAAAGGTTTGGAATGCTCGAGAGCAAGCCAATTTCAACACCGATGGAACCAAATGGCAAGATGTGTGCACTTGAAGGCAAAGACTTGGAAGATGCAACTATGTATCGACAATTGGTAGGTAGCCTGATCTACTTAACCTTGACTCGACCTGACATTTCTTATACAGTTGGTGTGATGAGTCGGTATATGCAAAATCCGAAGAAGCCTCATTTAGAAGCAGTTCGACGGATACTGAGATATGTGAAAAGTACAATAGATTATGGTCTTTTGTACAAGAAAGGTGAAGACTGTAAGTTAGTTGGTTATTGTGATGCTGACTATGCAGGAGATCATGACACCAGGAGATCAACAACTGGGTACATGTTTAAACTTGGTTCTGGAACAATTTCTTGGTGCAGTAAGAGACAACCAACGGTATCATTGTCAACTACCGAAGCTGAGTATCGAGCAGCAGCAATGGCAGCTCAAGAGTGTACGTGGCTGATACAACTAATGAGTGATCTACATCAACCAGTAGATTATGCAGTTCCGTTGTATTGCGACAACCAGTCAGCAATTCGTTTGGCAGAAAATCCAGTCTTTCACGCAAGAACCAAACATATAGAAGTGCATTATCACTTTATCAGAGAAAAGGTTCTACAAGAAGAAATTGAGATGAAGCAAATCAAGACAGATGATCAAATGGCAGACTTATTCACAAAAGGTTTGAGTATCAACAAATTTGAAATGTTTCGTCGTCAACTCAACATGGTGCAAAGAGGAAGAGCTGGTATTGAGGGGGAGTGTTAAATTATCCAATACCAGCCCAAGGAAAAATAAAAGCCTAACAATGTGTGGTTGCAATTGTGTGGTTTAATATGTGGTTGTAGTTGTGTGGTTTAATGTGTGGTTGTAATTGTGTGGTTTAATGTGTGGTTGTAGTTGTGTGATTTAAATGTGTGGTTGTTATTAAACAACAATGGGTGGTTGTAATTTATTTAGATTTTATATTTGTGTGGCTTGTGTTTGTCTTGGTATTGTATAAATACCCCCCTCCCTTGCATTTGTAAATCATCAAGTAGTAAGCTTCAATAAGCAATAAAAGTTCTAAGTTTTCCTAAAGAGTTCTTCTCTAAAGAGTGTAGTCTAGAGTGAAGTGTGAGCATTTGTGAGTTTTCCTAAAATCTAAACTTTCTTCTTTGAGTGGTAAAATTAGAGTTATCTACTCTAAGCTTTTCTCAACAAACATATGATAATCCTTCTTGGTTTTGTCATGTTTGTGTGGACTAAACATTGTTTGAAACCTTACCCTCCAACCAGGACCACATGGCATTGCATACTTGATATAGCTAGTGGACATTAACATTCATTATTTCATTTGTTTTTGTAAGAGTGCCATACTAGAAACCCACAAACATGCTTAGAAGAGTCCCATGTTCTTAAATTACTAATTTCCAAGTTAATTGGAATCTGAACATGCATGGTTAATGTAATTAATAAACTTGTCTATCTTAAATTTTCTTCAGTGGGTTATGAAATATTCGAAATAAATGTTAGATACGGGTATCTGTCAGATACATATATGTTCAATTTTTTTAAAGTTTTTTTTTTTTTTTATATTTGGAATATCATACAACGATACCCATATCTAAATATATATCAGATACAATTATTTTAAAAAAAATGAAAAGTCGAAATAACATAAGTGAAATGAAATCAATAAGACTTGAGAATTGGGTTTGTTCTCTTCAAACTTTCACATGTGCATTAACACTTAATACCACCATTTGCAACTCTAAGCCCTATTAAATATGTTACCAATCATGCAACTGAGTTTGAATGCTTAGTCAATGTTCAAACGTAGTTTGTCTGATCTGATCTGATCTATAGTTCAATAAAATGATTATCTACTTTAGTTTCTTAATCCCAAAACTAATCCAAAAGACTTCTAGTTGAAGACATTTTTTTTTTCATTTGTCCTTATTGTGCCATGAATTTATGAGATATTAATGCACAACATTAGCCATGAAAATAATTGTTGCCAAATATTTTCCTATATTTGGATCCCCCTTCTTCAAAGATAAAAATCCCATTGAAAAAAGAATTTTATCCATCTTCAAATCCTGAATTTGTCTCTATATATGTGCATAACTTGATCATCTTATCCAAAAGGTATTTGCATATATTTGAGAAAGCTGCAATGAAAGCTTGGAATATGCAATCATAGTTTTTTTAGAACATAAAAAATTCAGATTCAAGATTAATTAACATCGCAATCTAGTCGGTCTTACTTTATCCTCTTCAAGCAATTGCAGAATTTCTTCGAACGGTACTTCCAAAACATGAGAATCCAGTAAGAAATTTTGAGCCGAGTTAGCTAAATAATCCGCACATTTCCAGAAACTTTTCATCTACAATACACAATTTTTAAACAGGGAAGAAGCAATAGAATTGCATGAAAATTTCAAAAGTGAGATGAACAAACCAGAAAAGAAGCTTGAAATTAGAAGAACGAGAATTCTTTCAACATAACTTCACAAATGAACAACTTCTAAGTAAAGAACTTTCAAAAAAAAAATTTCCTCAAGGTTTGCAGATTACAACAAAACAAGGAAGGAGAGCTCTAGGATTAAGCAGGTAAAGCTCCTCAATGTTTGAATATAAACCAACTTTCCCAGCCAATGAATCGAACCCAGTTTGGCCTGCCATTTCTTGTATATTCTCCAAAGGTCTATGAACTCTCCCAGCTATAACTCTGCAAACTATCAAAGCTTTCCTTATAAATGGATTATCATCATCTTCTTCAAGAATTTGAATAGATTCAAAAGCTCTTCCACTTGTGGAAGTTGTAAAAACACCAATTCCTTCCTTGAGATGTTTCTTTGCAGAGAATCCATGTCTGATAATCCGACAAACACAACATTTTTCAGATGTACAAAGACTTGAGGAACCATTTAGACCAAGAGAACATGTCACAGTTATGCCATAAAACCTTAATAGCTCATTTCCATCAGCAATGCATCGAGGATGTTTCTTGGGAAGTTTGCTTGCTTTAATCTTTACCATTTCTCTATATTCTTCGAATCGAGCAAGAGTTTTTTGCATATTGTGAACTTTCAAAACTCTTTCGATTCGGCCAAATTGGTTCTCAGATTTTAACCAACTTGTTCTGCATATGATTTCAACAATCTTTCTAGATGAGTCACCTTCCACAAGTTCAGTAACTGCCAAAGAAGGAGAATATGTTTAGTTGCTGATAAGGAAAGCTGCTTAAAAAAATTTACAGGAAATGAAAACTACTTAACTATGAAAATCAATTTCAAAACAATGCCCCACAGTGAATCAGCTTGAATTATTTGGTTGAAGAAAGTAAGGCATTATCCAGTCAAACTACTAACAAAAAAATTTATATCTGGGAGTGGTAGCGGATGTGTTTTCGATCGCGGTTGTAGACGTAATAATAGCTATCACGGTTATAATTGTGGTGAATATCATCGACGGAAATAACTGAAACCGTAAAACAACCGTTATTGAAATCTCTGATCTGGGTTTGTCTTCACTTAAACTTGGATCTTGTAACCAAAATATATGCAGAAAACTAAGTTGGACAATTTCCTCTTCTCTGGTTCCTTTTTATTTCTCTTTTTTTTTTTTTCTTTCTAATTTGGGTAAGTCTATAAACATTTCTAAAAATTCTGAAAGAAGGATTGGAGGGAATCAAGAATCTTGTCCAAATTGATAGAAAAAAGAACTAAAAAACTTAGTTCAGCTTCTATAAAATAAAGGGGTATCTAATCCATGAAAAAGATTTACTGCTATATCAGGGAAATCAGTTACCTTACTGGTAAAAGTGAACCTGGATGTTCATTGGTAAAAAGGTAATCTTGGGATGTTCATTTTGTAAAGGCAAAAACACTAATCTTGGGATGTTTGATACTAAGAAGATAAGAAAACAATGGAGGAAATGCAAAGTCAAAAGTTTCAAATAAAGAAACTCAAGAGAAAAAAAAAACCATGGAATCAAATTTTTATCAAAGAACTTACCTGCATGCTTAGATAAATGGTGTGTTTCAGCAGCTTCCCATTTGTTAAATTGCTCTCCGCATTTGTGGCAAGTCACTGTAGAACATCCATTAGAGTCTGTCTCAAGAGAAACTCTATTGCAGCTTGAATGAACATTTCCACCACCAAATCCAGAATTACTTTCCCTTTCTGATACAAGAAAATGTGATTTTCTTGTAGTAGTAGTAGTTGAAGAATTCCTTGAAGAATGATTAAAATAATGAGGCCCTGGTGTTCCAGGCCTTAACGTACCAACAAAAGCTGAGCCACCACCACTACCACCACCACCACCACCACCACCATTGGTTCCATTATTACCACCACCATTACTGACACCATCTTGGAACCCTCCTAAACCAGTGATTTTCAGCTCACACCTTGAGTTACTAAGAATAACTTCATGGGTTATTGGGTTAAGAAACTCACTACTCCCAATGGATCTTGGACTGCAACTTGGAGGCTTATTCTCTAAATGTCTCTTGCTTCCATGAATGACATCCTTGAGATTTGCTATTGACCTTGAACAACCTGACCTGCCTGCTTTCCTAGTCAATATTGTACTCAAATTTTGCTTCCTGGTTTTTGGGTCATGAACATCTGCTGGCTCTGATCTACATTGTAAAGATCTTTTCAAAGAAAACCAAACTGTTGGCATATTTTCTTCTCTAATTTCTTCTTCAACTCCCCAAAAAAAAAAGATTCAAACTTTTTCTTCACCACTACAATAACCCTTTTGCCATGAAAACCTTTGCTTTCTAGTTTTGGATTTAACTCCCTTTGCCAGCAATTTTCTTTCCATTTTTGGAACCAAATAAATGGAACAGCTAAAACATGTCTTGTACAAGAAACAACATCAAAAAGAATTGAATGCAATGCAACACCCAGATTTAAAGAAATTAAAAAAAAAAAAAAAATCAATCTAGTATTTCATGTACCATGCTGTTGTATGCTAGTTCATACATGAGAGCTCAGACATCATCTCATGAAAACATGTTTTTCAGCTTCTTTTTTTTTTCTGGTGAAATGGTTGTCCATATGTAAGAAGAGAAAGAAGGACAAAATGAGCACTAGGCCAAAAAACAATTTAATTTAATCCCATAATAAAAGAAAAAAATGAAAATACATTAATAGAAAGAAAAAAAAAAATAGATATACAACTACAAGAATAGAAATTGATAAAGACATGAAGATTCTTTGGCTATTGATAACATTACAAGAAACCCATGTTCCATGGTGATAAACTATGACAGTTACTGAGGGAGGAATGCTTTGAAAATAAAATAAATGAATAAAAATAGATAGAAATATATATATATATATATATATATTGTGGAATGCTTTGAAAATAAAATAAATGAATAAAAATAGATAGAAATATATATATATATATATATATATATATATATTGTCTTGTAATGGTGAAATTTCTAAGTCATATATATTGAAATGGAAAAATTAAAGAAATTAAGAAGTTGTTTTCCTATTTGGTGCAAATAAACATGCATACGTTGAATTAAAACTAAGGTTGTTAGGAAATTATTTTCAATCAAAGAATTCTAACTTTTATTATTACAACTTAAATTCTCAACAACAACAACAACAAAAAAGTTACAAATTACACTTTGACCATATAAATAACATGTTAAGTTTAGTTTTTTTTACAATATATAATTAATATCTTAATTCAAAAATAAAAAGTCAAAATAGAAGGAAAATTTTATAATTACAAGATGTGCAATAAATAAATGTAAGCATAAAAACTCGGAGCTTATTCCAGTTGATTTATATAACCACTCTTAAGAGATGACATCTAACGGATTTAAAATTCGAATCTCAACATTTACAATTATTTTTTTATTTTGTACTATTATCTTTCTTGCACTAAAAAAAAAAAAAAGTAAGTAGAATTGATTTCACCTTTTTTATGGAAGTACTACTAGGGTCTTTATTAGGTGAAGTATCTCTAAATTCCACATCAAAATGCTACAAAGTCCTATTTTACCAAACAATGAAAGGTAGTTGATTCGGACCTTTTGGATTTATACTTCAATTTTAATAGCTCTTGGGGATGTAAAAGATATTTGATGTTTGGGACTAAAGTCAAATTTAGAATTGTATTATGGATCAATATTAAATTTTATCTATATTTTACCTTTTTTTTATAAAAAAATTATTACATTTTTAATTTTGATATTTTTTTCAAGATATTTTGTTAATGCAAATGACGAATTTTATCAATGTACTTTTAATTTCGTTAATTATGGATAAAAAAAGAATGAATTTGAAATATTTGTACGGATTTTTAAAATGTAAATGAAAATTTTTCATCAATTTTGTTATTTTATGATAAAAATAACAAAATTGAAAAATACAGTGACAAAATTTAACAAAATTGAAGTACAATAATAAAATTGAATATTAACTCATATTATATGTAGTGACAAATTTAATCTTAATCTTGTTTATATGATAGAAATTTTAACACCTGTTATGTTTTTTTTCTAATTTAATTCTTTGGACATATAATTTAGGGTACTACGACATATTTAAACCTACCTTTAATTCAACATTTTACAACAAGCAAAATAGAAAAGTAACCTTTTGTTTATGCATCTTAGGCCTTATTTGCTATTGTTAACGTGGCACAATGCAATGGAACCATTTAATTCTCCGGAAAAAATCAATTTAAATTAGAAATGAAAATGGATAGTACAAATTCGGATAATTGTAATTATCCGATTTATTTTTTGCGGATTTGGATATTGTGGCATTTAGATAAAATGCGAATTCAGAAATTATAATTACAATTCATAGCGGATTCAGAGCGGATGCAGATATGAAACTTCGGATATCCATTATCCGAATCCGCATTACTTATGCGGATAACAGATTCGGATATCTGAATTCGTTATCCAAATCCACTTACTTTTGCAGATTCAGATTCGAATATTCGAATTCATTATCCGTTTATTTATATTTATATTTAAATTTAAATTTAAAATTAATTTTTTTTTTTTTTACTTATTGAATTGGATATTTAGCGATTCGAATATCTAGCGGATAATGTTATTTAATTCAGATTCGGATTCAGATAGTAATATTTGAATTTAATGCAGATAATAAACGGATTCGAATTTTAAAATAATTTTGCTGATTCAGATTCGAATATTACAAATATATATATATCTAATCCACTGTCATTCTTAATTTTAATCCTCTAATTATTTTTGCTAAAACAACATATTTTTCCGAGGAACTAATAAATACTTCCGCTAGGAAAAATATTGTGATAAAAAAACGTTCATTTTTTCACGCTCTTAATTACTATGGTCAAGCGACCTACCGCACTTACGGAACCGGCCAATTTGAAATTTTCAAAGGTTCCCAAGTCACCGGCCCCTCATTCAATTGCAAGAGGATTTGAATTCTACTATACATCTCGTGAGTAATTTGAAAACAATATTTATAATTTTTGAAATATCAAAATCCGAATCTAACTAATTTATATGATATATGAATTCATCTATATATTATTCGTATATTATTCGAATATTATTATTTGAATTAAATATTGTCGGATATCTTGTTAAATATCTGAATTTTTGGTAATAAGAATTTACATACCAAAGTTTGAATCTTTACGTAAATATAAATTTTTTTATATTTTACAAATATATAAACGGATATTGGATTTGAATATATCCGATAATATTCGTATAAATAAAATAGATTCGGATAATGGATTCAAATATTTAAAAATTTCTATACGAATTTGTCACGGATAATAAATCTAATATCTCAAAATGAAAATTATCAGAATTCAAAATATCCAAATCTGCAAAAATCATATCATGTAGTATTGGATTTTTTAAATTTGGTAATTCATGTATTCGTGTCGTGTTTGTGCTATTTTCTGTATGAGTATGGTGAATGTAAATGTATTAATTTTAAACTCAAATCTTAGTTCAGTTGATTCATATAATCATTTTTAATAGGTGACATATTGTAGATTTGGATTCAAATTTCTAACATCTAAAATATTTTTCTCTATTTTAAAGCTACGATCTCTTTTATAGAAAAAAATATTAATTTTTTATTAAATTATTTGTTTAATTCTCCAACCAATTTTATTTTTATAAGAAGATAAATAATGACGAAACTTGAAAGATTTCATTAAAAAAAAAAGTAAAAAAAAAAAGGTTTATCAGTTAAAGCAAATGATTTTTTTTTTTGCTTTGTCACTAGACTTAGTAATCTTGAACACAATATGATTATACGATACTAGCACGATATGAGAAAAAATTAAAACACGACACAAAACACGACACAGAACACACAAAAAAGAACACGATACGAATATACGAATGTTTCAAAATCTATATAATACGAATATAAATATAATTACCTTAAACACAAACGATTATAACATTAAAAAATAAATAAATACAATTCAAATACACGAATTATGAAGTTAACTTGTCACTTTGCTGTTGTAGAGTAAAGAAGCGAAATTCATATTTTATATAAGAAAAACCCATTAATTATTGCCTATTTTTATGAAGTTTCATAATCCGAGACAACTGTGGGAATATAAAAGCCATGGAAATGGCCTGGTGTTGAATGGGAAATCAGATAGTCAAGGTGTCGGTATGGGTTTATGAACCCATTTAATGCTAGCACATGGCACTATGAGGGTTCGATTTTGCCCTACCAAATTGCATTTATTTTTAAAAATAATAATTTATTTTTAAAAGAAAAGCATTGACTAATTAAAATTTTCAAATTTAAATTTAGAATTAGAAGTATTATCAAGTCAAAACTCGATCTAATTTGAGTTTGATTTTTGAAGAGTGATTTTAAACTTGATTTCTGGACTTGAATATGGATCACTTGATATATAGACAATAATTTATCCAAACTTTTAGTATTGATATTAAAATATTTAGCTCAATAATTTATACAAATTCTCAACTCAAAAAATATGATTAAAATCTTCATTCTCAAATAAAAATATATAGAATATTGAATTCGAAAATGATCAATTTGTTGGGTATATTGAGTTTAAGTATCACATTAAGTAATTTGATTAAATTAAGGGAAGTGTTAGGTCAAATTAAATTCGATTAACCTTTTAAAAATTTTATCCAAGACTCAATCTATCAAGTATAAAAAGTGTCAATTTTTTTAAAAAATATATTAGAATATTGAATATTATTAAAATATTAATATTTTTAAATATATTTAAAAATTAATTAATTTTCATTAATTAAATAATATTTCAGATCCGAACATAAATTTTTTCTTTTGTTCAAACTCGATCCTTCTTGTTTTATCTCTTTTGGTATTAATGCCAAACTCTCATTAATTTACTGAAACATGAATTCTGATGGGACTTTCCATCAGCAAAGAATGAGAAAGTTTCCCTTTTATTTACAAAAAAAATATAAAATTTGAGAAAGTTAATGGATGGAAATTAGAAGTTGTAGGTGTCATGGGCTGAGACTCACTCGTTTAGCAACTCTGGGTTCAGATCTGGGCTCGGGCCGTGAACCCATCTGGTCTTTGGACTTGGAGAGGACTAACCTAAATTCATGATTGGTTCGAGCCTGTTTGAATTCAGATTCAGACCATATTACACTTAATTTAGGCCCATTCAAAACTCATGATCTAATATTTTATATATGAAAAATTATTTTATCTGTAAAATTTTTAAATTTCATAAATAAAATTATACATACTTTAAGATATAGTTTTAAAAAAATTAATTTTTACAAATGAAATATATGATAATTTTGTTTGATTTGCTTATATAATTAAAAAACTTTACTGTGACTCATATATATTTAATATTAAGTATATATATTTAAAGAACTCATAAAATTCCAAATCCTAAAAAAAAAACCTGAATTTCCCTCCTTCAAATTTAACTAACCAAAATCCGGAAATGAAAAAAGCCGAAGCTTTGTTCGGTTCAAATCTAACCGTTCATTTCATCAGCATCCAACGGTTCTCCTTCTCGATCCGCGTCCTCTCTTCCTATTGGCTAATTCCTTTATGCTCTACACTATATATACCCAAAACAATCGGCTATTCTTTCACTTATTTCTCTTTCTCCATCCCTCGCACCTCCACGCCCTAATTTTTGTAGTTTTCGTTTTTTCGTTGCGGTTCTAAAATGGCGGGTCGGGGCAAAACTCTCGGATCCGGAGCGTCGAAGAAGTCGACATCGAGGAGTAGCAAAGCTGGGCTTCAGTTTCCGGTGGGTCGTATCGCTCGTTTCCTTAAGGCTGGGAAATATGCTGAACGAGTTGGAGCTGGAGCTCCGGTTTACCTCGCCGCCGTTCTTGAATATCTTGCCGCTGAGGTACGATAACTTACTTTTGTAATTTCTATTTAGTTTGTTTTAAATTCATTGAGACTGTCGGTAAATTTTGTTAATGAAAGTGTTTATTTGGTTTGTAACCTAATCTAGGGTTTCGAATCTTTTTTCCCCCTTTAATTTTGAGAAATTTTGTTTTTTCGATTTCAATTTTTATATCACGAGAAACTTTCAGCAATTTTCTTTTGAAATTTTGGGAATTTTAAAGTTTATGTAATTTAAGTTTCTTTTTAAAAAAAAAAAAAAAAAAATTCTGGATCTGTGTTCTAAATTAGTGTTTTTAATTCTATCTGCATGAAATTTGGGTTTTCATTTTCGGATCCGTGTTTTATTTTTGTAAATTTTAGCATCTTTCCATTTTCTTAGGTCTGGAAAATTAGGGTTTATTTTTCCCCAAAAAAAGTTTTGCTACCATTTTTTCAAAGTTCAAATTTTCGAAATTTCGATATCTTAATCTCTAAAAATAGAAAGAAAAAAAAATTAGGGTTTATATGTATCTAAATTAAATTTTTATTGAATATTCGTGTTGTGTGTGTATATATATATGGTAATCTTACTGAAAATTGTATATTTATTTCAGGTTCTTGAACTTGCCGGAAATGCAGCCAGAGACAACAAGAAAACCCGAATTGTCCCACGTCACATCCAGCTTGCCGTAAGGAACGATGAAGAGCTTAGCAAGCTACTGGGAGATGTGACAATTGCCAACGGCGGGGTGATGCCCAACATCCACAACCTCCTCCTCCCCAAGAAAACTGGAGCCGCCTCGAAGGCGTCTGGAGGTGATGATGATTAAAGATTAGATCAGTTTAGATTCTGAAAGCAGGAGAGAAACCCTTCCCCTTTTTCTCTGTGTTGATTTGATTCTGAGATTGAATCGTCTCGGATATTAGCTTTGATTGTTGTTTCATTAGGGTTTTTTTGTTGTTTGAGTTTAGGGTTTGAAGAACAAGTCTTTAGTGTCTTTTTTTTGTGGAATTGTTGTCTGTTTGACAGTGTTTAGTTAGTAGGTAGTTTTAGGGTTTTTAGTTTAATGTGAATATAATCAATCATCAATCATTATCTTCTACTTGCTTAATAGAAGAGTTGTGACCCATTTTTTTTTGTCCTTTCTTGTTCATTAATGACATGAATGCAATCTTTCAATTTCAATGTGTTTTTTTTTTCTTTTCTTTTCTTGATGATCGGTTATGTTGTTTGTTTTGATTAATGTTTGCAGATAGGGTATAATTGAGTCGAGTTGAATTCAAGTTGTAAGAAGTTTGAATTCGATTTGAAATTTGTGGTTCGAAGCTCGGTTTAGATTTGATCGAGTTTTATTTTTAAAATTTGAGCTCAATTTAAGATAAAAATTGAACTGTTCGAGCTTGATTTTTATGCTCGACTTCAAAGTCGACTATTTGTGTTTGAGTTCAAGTTTGAATTGAGATTTTTTAATACTAATTAAAAAATATATATTAAAAATAAAAAATTTAATTAGGTTTGTGAGTTACTCAAGTCAAGTATTAAGATATTTGAATTCGGCTTATTCGAGCTTTTTGAGCTTGACTTTATAATGATTGAATCGAATTTAAGTTTTTTTTAGTTCAACTTAGTAATTTGCGAATACATATATTTCGTTTACACCTTGCTTTAACTGTAGTTTGTTGTGGGATATTATGAAGAAGGGTAAAGCCTTTGTATGCATTTTGTTAGGTTAGGTGCTCCAATAAAGTTGGGGAACCTAACGAATCTTGTGTAATAATTGGCATGATTTGGAATTATAGTTTGTCAACTGTATTAGCCAAGTGGTAGTTTTCAGTTTTTTTTTTTTTTTGACCCTTAAATTAAAACAGACGTGGAATCTTATGTCCTGTATGTTAGTACTTTCATACTTTATAGTATATATGGTAATGTTGGATGTTATAGGGACTTTTTTATGTTTAATAAATGTGACATGATATATTTAATATACGATTATATTTGTGTTTAAGATTAACATGATATGTTTATGATAAAACTTGAATGAATAATTGAATCAAGAGGTGTAATTTTTCAATTGCCCAATAATTGTACAATAGCATCAGCTTCCCAATCGATGCTTTGAGCATGAGCTGT
The DNA here is from genome assembly GCA_030761205.1 of Fremontodendron californicum. Classification (NCBI taxonomy): domain Eukaryota; kingdom Viridiplantae; phylum Streptophyta; class Magnoliopsida; order Malvales; family Malvaceae; genus Fremontodendron; species Fremontodendron californicum. Next base: position 1,963,355 of record JAULJL010000030.1, on the reverse strand, counting down.
AATTTTTCTCTCTGTCATTGTAAGTGTGGTGATAATATTGGACACGATATGAATACGACAAAAAAAAAAGTAAAACACGATAAGATACGAAAAAAAAAATGGATATGATTGTTGAATATGTTAAAATCTATATAACACAAATTATTAACACGTCAAAATTTATATAAATATACAACATCTTAAACACGATTATGACACGAAAAAATACACGAACATGACACAGATACATGAATTGCCAGATCTATGTGGTGGGAGTAGCTTCGTATTGTAGAAATTCGGATTGTTTTGTGTAAAAAAAAAATATATTGAATTGTTTTGAGCATAAATCATTTTAAGTTTGGTCCGTTTGAGTTATTTTGAATTAGAATTATTTTAATTTGTATAATTTCGAATCCAAGTTAAATTTTATGAATTATTCAAATTTAGCGAGATGGAAGGGCTTTTTATTTAATTTGAATTTGTGTCAACTTTTGTCAGCCCTAATTGCTCATTAATTATGTCAAAATGACACCTTAATTATGATTAATTAATTATATTTAATGATATTATTGGTGTTCTTTTTTTAGATTAATTAATTTATAGATAAATATATTTTTTTGTAATATTACATTGTCCTTTTTGGAGAAAAAAATATTAACAACATGGATTCTAGAACTATATCAAAAGGGAAAAACTATAAGGTTCTTTCTTTCCTTAACTATGTATAATTAAAAGCAAAAATATAGTAATGGAATCTTCTTTTGGGCGGCTAGACATTTATTTCCTAATTGGTTTCTAATACTATATGATTATAATAATAGATTAATTTATTCTTTCAATTTCAATTCCCAAACTCTTGCTAATACTAAATGACAACAAAGTTTGCCCCTTGGATTTTGAAAGTGAAAGAAAGGCACCCCATTTGAAATTTATATATAAATGTTGTCCCCAATGTGTCCAAAAATAGTAAAAGAAATACTTAATGAAAAAGAAACAAAGAAATGAAAAAAATGATAATTTAATAGTCAAACATGTAGCTTTCAAATTATTAGATCCAACATCCTTGCATTTGTCTTATGAAGTTGCTAAAGAAATGAGGTCAATACTTAACTTGGACATTTTTTTTAATGAAACATTGAAAACATGACTTTTTTTTTTTATAGAAATTAGGAAAAGAGAACCCCTCAATCCTTTTAAACAATTAAAGAAAAATGCTAAATTTGATAAAATTTAAAATGATTAGTTTATTGTAGACTCGATAATTCGTGTATGCATGTCATGTCTCATATATTTTTTTTCATGTCAGCTATGTAAATATACATATAATAAAAATCATTAAATTTAATAAAATTCTAAACACAAATACGATATATGTATTAAACATGTTAGTAATATTTATTATACTATTTTCGTATTTATTAAACGTATCATGTCTATGTCGTATTTTTATATTTTATAAAAAACTACCAGATTAAAATTAGGATATAACAATATTTAAACTTTTGTTATCACAACTACCAATTTTTTTTGAAATGTTGGTTTTGTACCTTTAGGAAATTGTAATCCTTTTCATGGAAAAAGGATTTTAAGAATTTCTTCATGAGAGTATATATTTTGAAGGCTTTTGAATATTTTGACAATTTGGGAAAATTGATGGATTTGGTTCAATTTTTCTCCTCTCGTATCATAATTAGATAAAGAATTAAGTTGTGATTAATATATATATATATATATATATATATATATAAGATAGTAAAGGGAAAAATAGTAATAATAAAAAAATGTAATGGCCATTTCACTTACCTAAAGTGATAAAAAATAAATGTCTTTGTAATAAAAAAAAAATGACCATACACTTAGAATAATTTTTTTTAAAAAAAAATGTAGTATCATTTAAACAAATAAATAATTATATAGTTTTTATCAATAATCTATATTCTATATAAAAACGTAAAATTTTTTAATTGATTAAAATGAATATTTATATTCATTATATACCTTTATTTAATGATCCATTGAATTTTATGCACTTATATTTACAAAAAAAAAATCAAAATAAATAATAAAATGAGAATTTTTTTATTGAATAATCTAAGATATTTCATATTTGGTTAGAAGAACTACCTTATCTTTGTTTGTTTCAATTTTCAAAAAATAATATCCTTCGTTTCAAAACAAAAAGAATAACTAAACTTATCCATTCAAAACAACTAGTAATAATTATCATTAATTAATTATGAAAAGGTTTTTTCTCCAGGTATTATTAACATGCCATAACAGAACCTTAATTACTCCACTAATTATACCAAAATCCCCTTCAATAAACAGCTTTTTTTTAAGCAAAATTTCATTTCAAATCCCCAAAAAAAATATATTTTGGTAAGTTACAAAATCATCAAATTAACTATTAATTACTATATTTAATATAAAACTATTACTATAAATAATAATTCAACTAAACATTTGTTAGCAAAATACAATAAAAAAAATCAAAATCCCAAAAACAAGACCAAAAAAAAAAATTGGAAACATTCTATTTTGTCAGCTGAATGTAAGAACCCTTGTTCAAAAATAGCAAAAATTTTCCTTGTCAACTTTTTTTCATGCATTATAAGCTAATGTTTTTTTTTTTTCAATGAGTTGCCATTGATTGGATCTGGTCATAATAAAATGATCCATCTTTGTCCTTCTTATGTGTTCATATTTTAGGATCTTTCAATTACTAATACAAAAGGTTGGTAAAGTTAACAAGAAAAGATTTTGAAATTTATTGGTTTTTTTTTTGGCTTCCTTTTTAAGTTATATTCATCATATCCTTTCTGCCTTTTTGTTTCAAAATTTGATTTTGATCCCAATTTTTGGCTTTCCAAGGGAAGATAAAATCTGGGTTTTGTTTGGTTTTTTGAGTTCTGATTCCAAGTTTCAATCTATCATTAAGTTTCTGAGGAAAATCTGCTTATTTTCTAGCAGGTTTTAAGGGTTTCTTTTGAGGGAAAATGACTTGAGTTGGTGCCAAATTTTATAAGGTTTGAACTTTTGATGACAGAATTTGGTAGGGTTTTGGGTTGGGCTGTGTTGGTGTTGAGTGCTTTTGGTTATTGATGAAATGAAAAGGAATTCTTTTTGTGCTTGTGATAATGCTGATGATACAAGGAAAAATGGGTGTCATAAGAATTACCTGTTTGGTCTTTTTGGTAATTCTGCTTTGTGTATCATTGGCTGTCAGCTTAGATTACAGGGTGGTTGGAGAAGAAGCATTTCTTAACCAAATATTAGATCCAGCAACTGGGGAGATTGATGAGAATCTGGTAAAGGAGATTGCTTTACTTGTTTGCTCTTGACTTCAATTCATTTGCTTGTATAAACTCCTTTGTACAGAAACATTTTGCTTATGTGATTGGTTTTGTTTACTTTAATGTCCATTGACTGCAATTGATTTGCTTGAACAATATTGGTTATGGATTCAAAGCAATTATGATTTGTTTATTAGCAAATAGTTCATATCCACTGAAACCATACTTTAGCATTTTATTGTTGGGGTAGAAATGGTTGACAGCATGTTTAATGAAGCCTTGGGAATATGTTAAAATCATACTTTAGTGATCAACTCAAGCATTTTAACTTTGTAATAATTAATGATCTTTAATGATTACTTAGAGGTATTAAAGTAGTCTTAGTAATTTATAGTATTGTTTATCTATCAGGTATGTTTATAAGTTGGTTGGAAGTGGGAAAACAGAAAACCATCATTAGAGTTGGAAATATGTGGGAGTATTATGCACTAATGCATTGAAATATCTGCTGAAATTAGAGAGTTTTTGGCTATACCGGTAGCTTGCCCGTATGGATGGATAGTGCATACTAAACTTTTGAGAACCGGAAGAGGCATTAGGTGTTCGACTTTTTGGGTACATGTAGTATAAGCTGAAATTAAGGTGCACTCTGGCTTGTCTTGAAACATGTTGTTTCATAATGTTTTTAAAGCTTATTATACCATTTGCTGGTGACAGCGACATCGGATATTGACAACATAGATTAGCGAAAATGTACGTTAGGTAGTGACAATCATTATTCAAAAAGTTAAACGTTGCACCTGAGATTAACAATACCTACCTGGTAATTTTCATTGTCAATAGGAAGTAGGAACTAAGTCCTCTTGCCCTTTGCTACAACATTGTTTAAAATTATTAAATTGTTTACATGCAGGCTGAGTTGTTATGGATAAGTTGCAGACAAGATTTGAATGATTTAATGAAAGCTTTTGAAGATCCGAAGTTACACCTTCTGAAGGAAACGCCCCGTGCAACCAATGATATCAATACAAAAGGTCACTCATTAGCAAAGGAAAACATTCAGAAATTGATTAATGTTCTCCATCCCCAGTTAAAGCAAGCTCTTTCTGAATGCATAAGAAAGAATAATCTTATATTCCAAGTATCTGGAGAAGATAGTGGCAATAAGACTTGGTACACCAGATTTTTTGAGCCATTATTTCGCAGGCATGATGTTCCTAGAAAGATTTTAGCTACTCAGAGCATTGCAGTAGCCCCTGCCTTGAACTTAGGCCCATCCCCATCTCCATCTCCAGCCCCAGCCCCTTCTCCTGCTTCTGAATCTCCCGATTTTAGTCCAAGTCCATCGCAAAGTCCAGCATCTTCACCCTCTCCACTTCCTATACCTTCTCACCGATCTGCACCTCCAATAAATGATCCTCCGGACAATTCAAGTCCAGCCAACAGAGGTTCAGAAAACAAAGGGACTGATAACAGTATAACAATTATTGTCGCTTGTGTTGTGACTGCGGTAGTAACATCTGTTGTTGCAGCATTGGTCTTCTATTTATGCTGCGGTAGAGATTCTGGAGCTAAGCAAAATGATGAGAGGCCCATTATCGGTTTAAGCTTAAGTGAATTCTCTGGTGGTATATACTTTCCCACACACTCTTGTTGTCTAGAAGCTTTTGACAAATTTTTTATCAAAACCTTTCTTTTTTCCAGGTTCTTCTCATGCATATGCTTTTGGATCTAATAAAGAAGAGAAGCTTGGTCACCAATCATTTGGTAATGAATCAAGCCTACATAATAAGGCTTCAACTAATGGCAATGTTTACATTGATTCTAATGCTCTACAAATCTCCTTGGATGGAAAGTCATCATTCGGAGCTGTTGCTGGTGCCGCCAAAACCTCAGCTGAATCTTCTGATACATCAGGCAATACTCATTCGCTGCTTCCACTGCCTCCAGGAAGAGCAGATCCTCTCTCTCCTGAACCTCCTGCCCCAATTAGGGCCGGTCCTCCACCACCTCCTGCACCACCTCTCCCTATGAAACCTGCTTCTGCCAACGTACCCCGGCCTCCTGGACCTCCTCCACCACCTATACCTCCTGGTGCCAAACCTGGTCCTAGGCCACCTCCATCAATGCTCTTAGGTTCCAAGATGGCTCGACCACCAAGTGGACGACAACGAACACCAAATGCTATCTCTGGCGAGGGATCTGGCGCAATGGATGATGGCAACGCTCCTAAAGCCAAACTGAAGCCATTTTTCTGGGATAAAGTTGCAGCCAACCCTGATCATTCAATGGTCTGGAATCAGATTAAATCCGGATCATTCCAGTACGTAACAATTCTTTTCTTGTTTTTCCTTTTACTCTTGATGCTGACAGATCAGTATGGGATACTTGATACTACCTTTGCAGGTTCAATGAGGAGACGATAGAAAATCTGTTTGGGTATGCACCCATTGACAAGAACAGAAATGATAAAAAGATAGAGCCCTCTACACAGGATCATGTGCCTCAGTATATTCAACTCCTTGATCCCAAGAAAGCACAAAATTTAGCAATCCTTTTGCGGGCATTGAATGTGACGACAGAAGAAGTATGTGATGCACTTCTTGAAGGTGATTTCCTGCATCTTATTTATCCTTTCAAAGATGTGCTTCTGAGCAACATATGCGCAGGTTTCTGAATCAGTGCTCCAGACAGATGTTTGTCTAGCATACATGGTTTATGTTGCTCCAACTCTTCATTTTTCTTGAAGTACCCGTGTCCGATGCATATCCGGACATGGGTATGAGGATATGATCCTTCAAGGACCCTCCAAATACATGAAAATCTTGAAAAAATTTGAAAATACCCGTGTCCGACATTCACACCCGAGTCCGAGTAACATAGTACATGGCTATGATATTAATGGCAATGACTGAAGCATGATTAGCAATTAGGGTTACAAGCATTTTTACCAGTAATTATAATGTCCGTGCTTTCAACTACTGGTTGATAATTGTTCATAATTAAGCAAGAATTCAGTCAGGACATTTACTTATACCAGTTATTGATCCTTGAAAGTAGCACTACCATCCGGCGTCCATGGAATCTGAAAATTTTCTATATAATTTGCTACCTTTCCCTCTCAGCTGATTCCTTTTGGTTTTTCATACATTGTACCTCATATTGGAAAAGAATCCAATTACCATGTTTTATATATCTAGCATAACTAATATTATGCTAATGCCTGAAGATGTCAAACATGAACATTTAGTTGCAGCTAACCATATGTAATAGAATAGTCTGAACCCTGAAGGGTTTTTCTACCGCTCCTCTACTCGGTTTTGGGTCAAGGAGGAAAAAGGAGTTACATACTGACGAGCTTTTCTATGCTTGAAATTAACATATTTATTTGAGCATAACATAGGCTGGAATATTCCACTCAAACCTAATTAACCGCATTATTTGCTTATGCATCATAGTCAAACAGTCTTGAGGTTTAGAGGAAATAGACATAGGTTCATTCCAGTAAAATGGAAAATATTAAGATAACCTGGTTCCTAAAACTCATTTAAAACATGAGACTATTAACAGCCAAATAGCTACAATGGTTTCCCTTGAACCAAAAATACTTGTTTAGAAACCTGTAATTTAGCTCTCGGCTTCTGAAAAGGGTATTGCTGTTCTCTCTCATTCTTTGTCTATGTGCATGTGAATGTGCATGTTTCTTTTTTTTTTTTTTTTTTTTTTTTTTTTTTTTTTTGTGGAGGTGGGGAAGGGGGGGTTTGGGGTGTTTCCTTCTAGCTATTGTAAATATCAAGATGTGGGCAACTATGTTACTCCGACTCTTCATTTTCCTTGAAGTACCCGTGTTCGACACCCATGTTCGACACATATTTGGACAAGGGTATGGGGGTATGATCCTCCAAATATATGGAAAACTTAGAAAAAATTGAGCGTACCTGTGTCGGACACATACCGTATTCGACACTCACCCCCGAGTCCGAGTAACATAGGTGGGCAATGCACTGCAGGCCTTTCTCCAGAGGCCATGGATGCACCGTTGCCCTGAACTTATAATGATTTCTGGACTAATCTTTGTTTAATATACAGAAATCCAGTTTCTGATCTGAAAATATTTTCTCTTAAATATCTTGCAAGGGAACATTTCATAACTGAAAGAGCTTAAAGAAACTTTATTTTATGATCAAGCATGCTTTCAATAGGCTCTATGCTGTTACTCTCTCATTGAATTTCTGTAGTACTGTCTTTCTTTTTTTTGGTATAAAAAAAAGATAGTACTGCTGTGTTTGTTTTTCAATCATGATATTCTAACCTTTCTTTTGAAATCAGGAAATGAGCTCCCTGTTGAACTCCTTCAAACTTTATTGAAGATGGCACCAACAGCAGATGAAGAACTCAAACTTAGACTGTTCAGTGGTGAAATTTCTCAACTCGGTCCGGCTGAGCAATTCCTAAAAGTCTTGGTTGACATCCCTTTTGCTTTTAAACGAATGGAAGCACTGCTTTTTATGTGCTCTCTTCACGAGGAGGTTACCGTCACTAGAGAGTCCTTTGAAACATTAGAGGTGAGTCATTAGATTTAAATTGCATGACTTGCATGATCAATATTTTTGTCCAATAGTTAACAAAATGTAAATTTAAGGATGTGTATTTTCGTGGAAAAACACATACTCTTCTATGATGTTTTATTCAATCAAATTCAGTCTCTTTCCAATTTTGGCAGCTTGCTTGCAAGGAACTCAGAAGTAGCCGTCTATTCCTCAAGCTCTTAGAAGCTGTTCTTAAAACTGGAAATCGCATGAATGATGGGACATTCCATGGCGGTGCACAAGCTTTCAAACTTGACACGCTTTTGAAGTTATCAGATGTTAAAGGAGTAGATGGCAAGACCACATTATTGCACTTTGTTGTCCAAGAAATAATACGCACCGAAGGTTTGAGAGCTGCCCGTGTCGCAAGAGAAAGCAAAAGCTTTAACAGCGTAAAATCCGACGATCTTCTTGAGGATGTTTCCCCCGATAAGGAGGAGCACTACCGCAGCCTTGGTCTTCAGGTGGTTTCGCGTCTGAGTAGCGAACTTGAAAATGTCAAGAAAGCGGCAGCTCTTGATGCTGAAAACTTAACAGGAACTGTTGCCAAACTCGGCCATGAACTCCTAAAAGCGCGCGATTTCTCGAACTCGGAGATGAAAAATACAGAGGAAGAAAATGGTTTTCACGAAACATTAAAGAGTTTCGTGCAGAATGCCGAGGCTGATATCATGTCATTGCTCGAGGAAGAGAAGAGAATAACGGCTTTAGTGAAGAGCACCGGTAATTATTTCCATGGTAATGCACAAAAGGATGAGGGCGTACGCTTGTTTGTCATCATACGGGATTTTTTGATAATTTTGGATAAGGTGTGCAAAGAGGTTAGAGATGCACCAAGGAAGCCAGTAAAAGCACATGAAAAACAGGTGTCCAATGCATCATCTTCCTCCGAGTCTCGTGTCGAACCACCTTCACCCGATCCTCGTCAGAAGCTTTTTCCTGCAATTGCCGAGCGAAGGATGGAAGATTCTAGTTCTAGTTCAGATGACGATAATTAATAGTGTTATTTGAAGAAGGTATGCAATTCTTACCCTTGTCAAGCAAATCTTTTACCTTGCCACATTATATACTGAAATTTAATTTTGAAACCTATATTACTCTTACTCGGGTGTGAGTGTCGGACTCGGGTATGTGTCCGACAAAAAAATGTTTTATTTATTCTAAGTTTTTCCATGTATTTGGAGGGTTTTTAGGGGATCATATCCCCATACCCATATCGGATATGCATCAGACACTGAGTGTCGGATACGGGTACTTCAGCAACATAGACTGAAACATATATGTGCCGTAGGCTATGTTACTTGGACTCGGGTGTGAGTGTCGGACACGGGTATGTGTCCGACACAAGTATGTTCAATTTTTTTCCAAGATTTCCATTTATTTGGAGGGTCCTTGGAGGATCATATCCCCATACCCATGTCCAGATATGCGTCAGACACAGGTGTCGGATACGGGTACTTCAAGAAAAATAAAGAGTCGGAACAATATAGGCTGTAGGTTATGTTGCTTGTGAGATCTAAGTTCTGTTTTAATGTTACGTTTGGCAGTTGATCAAGATGGGAAGCCGCCAAAGCATCGTTGCTGCAATTGTTTCGATGAAAGGAATACATCTAAAGTACCAGCAGAAAGGGGATAAGCTAAATGGCATTAGCTCTTCAATGCTAGATTTTTATGGAGCTAACATTGCAAAGTGCAGTTGACCTTCCTTAGGTATTTGATTCATGGTTCTTATTGATTTCCCCTCATCTCTCCTACTTGTGCATTAATAGTTACATATAAAGATGCCTTCTTTGTCTTTTCTTTTTTAAACTTATAAGTCTTTGTTAATAAAGCCTCTGTTCATAATTTTGATTATTTGAAATAATATTTATCAGAGTAGTGTTGAAATTAGAAACTGCTTTACTGTCTATAAATTTTAGAGGGAAGAAATTTTGATATCTATGATTTACTGCTTTACTGCTTTGCTAAAACAGGATGTGAATTAGGCCTGAGCTCAGCATGCTAATTTTTAACCAATTGAATACATGATTTCCTTTATATTTACTGCATTTTTTTTTTTAAGGAAACATTATCATACAAAAAGCTAATTGAAACAAAAAAAAGAAAAATTGTAGTTCCAACTAGGTCATTGTCTCAAGTTCTTTGCCAGCCTTGTCTTGAAGTCCTGAAGTCAAATCTTTAAGACAAGGACTATCTTTGTCAACAGCCGTGCGATTTGTTGGTAGAATGTTGGACTGTTAATTTCAGGGACCGTAGTTGAATATCCGATAACCGTAAATATAAAAAATAAGAAGGATTTTTATCATAAATGGGTGAAAGAGAGAAATATCAAATAAGGGTAGGTACTAGGTAGTTAAAAGAATTGACTACGCGATAGAAACAACTAATATGAACTACTGGAATCAAGGACTTAAATTATGGTTGCAGACGCGTTTATTGCGGTTGCAGACGTAATGAATGTTATCGCGGTCAATTACGGTAAATATTGGTCGTGAATATCGACGATGGAGGAAGCCGAAACTGTAAAATAACAACAATAACATTACATTGCGACTGCTTCAGTCTGCAATCAAAGTTTCTTCATGTTCATGGTTCATTTTTAAGTCTATTATATGGTCAGTCCTTTAAGCTTTTAGCATAATTCCAGTACCAGAAAGTAGAAATGTCTGCAATAATAATAATAAAATTTCATGGTTCCATCGTAATTTCAGAAGAATTATGTGGATGCAATCATTTCTCAGTCTAACTTTTTTTTTTTGTTTCTTATAACAAGCTATATGAGACGTGAATACGTCTTAAATAATAATATCTATAGCAAACTAATTTTTTTTTTTGTCTTTTTTATTAAATTTGTTTATACAAAAAAAAAAAAATCCCTTTTCCTCCTAATACCTTGGAGCAATTTACTTTCACTTGATCAAAAATATTACTGATTTATACTAATAAAGAAAAATTATTACATGGATGAAAATATTTTCAAAGATAGAACCTAGAAAATTACAACCTAAAGGGCTCTCATTGATTGAATTTTCTATATTTTTGTATATAAGAAATGAGTCCAGTAGGTCCATTAAACTTTTGAAAAAAAATTGATACTTGGTAATCCATTATTAAGCTAGGGAATCTTACTATTCATGTATTAGTCTTTTAATGCTTTGGTTCAACTAGACTCCAATAAGCCTAATGATTAGGTTCAATAAGCCACAAATATTTTATTTTGGACAGTTAGAATCAATAATTAAAACTCCAATTGAAGGTTGAGTTGGCTAGGATTTCGATTATCGGTTAAATTTATAGATTCAATTATAAATAAGTATTAAATATAATAAATAATTAATAAAATATATCATTGATTTAATAGTATGATTTTTAATATAAAATTGTGAGGTTAAATCTCATAATTTGCAAAAACAAAAATTTGAATAAAAAAACATAAAATGGTTTTTTTATCAATTTAATTCGATTTTTACCAGTTCAATTGTTTTTTTTTTTATTTATCAATTTGTTAAAATCTCGACTTTTATTGAATAAATCTTTGATTTTCTATTGAATTGATCCGATCAAACGGTACGATTTTCTTTTCAATGCTAGTTAGAATTATGAGATTCATTTTTTATCAATATTTCTCTCTCCTTAAAGAGAGTGAAAAAAAATCTCCTTCTCTTCCTTTTAGTATATAACAAACAAAAAATTCTTTGTGGATATATTACATATATTTATTTATTTTTTAATTTGAAAAAATATAGTTGAATCGTATTTTTTATATAAAGAAATCAAGCATCAATTATTGAATTAAATGTTCGAATGTATATATTTACATTGTTAGGATGCATATATAACAAACTAAAAAATAACACATTTTATTATAAATTTCAATCATTAAATTCTTTTTTCTTTTGTTTTTCTCTTCTTTTTTTCTTACCAAACGAAAGATTAATGATGAGATTCAGCAATGAAGTTATTTTCAATGTACTGTTATCATACCTTGAAAACATTTTTTCATATTAATTTATTTTTTCTGCAGGCCTCCCATCTTAATTTAATCCAAAATTTGTAGTCTAAAAACTTGGATTAATCTGCCACTTAACAAAACTAATTAGATTAATCCATAGGCTCTAATCATCTGCCATGTGCTTAAAAGATGCATTCGAGACACATTGGCCAAATATAACATACAAGATTAAGATTTAATCTTGTGGATTAATGATGGTGACTCAATTAAGAGTTGTAAACCCAAGTGCAGGTTATGTTCAAGTAATAAATTCTCGGGTGTCCGAGGTCGAACCACAGGGAAGCGTATTAGTAAGTATAAGTTTATAAATATATAAGACAAAGAAAGTAAACAAGATATTAGGGAATCAACAACAAAACAAAATAAACAAGATATTAGAGAACAAAATAAATAAAATAACATAAAAGAAATTAAACAAAATACAAAAAACAATAAGAAAAGATGTTGAGGTTAGAGAATCCACTCTTGGTGTTATGCTAAGATTAATCTTGTTTTATTACACAATTGAAATCCACACATAAGGGAGGTTCCAATCGGAAGGTTTAGCAATTCAGTCCAAATTGTCCAACGTCCATAGCATATGATATTATGTTCATTTGGTGTCCTCAAAACTCATAAAAAAAGTCCAAGCATTCCTTATGCCAAGGTATATGTCTACAATAAATCAAGGTTATGAAACCAAGCATTTACTGTGCCATTTTCATTGTCAATAATGAATCAAGATCTCTACTTTGCAAGTATGATTTTAAACCAAAAGAAAATATTATCTATACTAGTGTTTATAAATGATGATTCATTTTAACTCATGTTTGAGAGACTAACCTTAGCATTTACCAAAAGCTTCACCTCATCACCTCAACAATATGATTAGCAACACATACTAGATATGAATAAAATGAAAAGAAATGTAAGAAGCATAAGTAAATAAAAAAAGAAAACTAGAGAAAGGAAAGAAGAAGAAAACTTAGAGAATTTTATTACAATGGCTAATATCCTACCAATGTATAATGTATCCTAATACTCATCCAAGGCCCTCTATTTATACACATTTTGGAGAGCTAAATGACAAGAGACAAGCTTTATAAATTTCAAAGGTAGGTATAATAGGTGGGTGCATTTTTCTAACAATTTTCGTCATGTTGTATGACAATTCTGATCAGCCAGCTTGATGGTCGATTTTGTCAATGTTGGAGGCTCGATCTGATCAAATGGTCTTCTAGAAAAATCTTCCCCTATCAGTTACTGATCCATAGCCGTTGAAATCAGATCATTTGCTCATGTGGATCGGAAGATATGGTCAAAATACCAAAACGGTGCAGAACAGATGTCATTGCACATCAGCCAACTTGATGGTTGATTTCGGTAGGGAAAACGACTCCGTTTCAAGAAGTGTAAAACATGAAAAAGATAGATATGCCTCTTAACTATGCACTGTAAAAATTTCAGCCTTATTGCTTCAGTGAAACTCCAAATATAGCGGATATGGCAAAAGGTGTCGGAACTGGAACTGAACTGGATTTGCCCTTAATTGTTGATTTAACCTAGTAATCTGAAATCACTCAAAGAAACTCGTGAAAAACACCAAATTACATAAAAATATAAAATATCATAAACACAATTAGACTAAGCAATAATAACTCGTATTTGACACAAAACAATAATAAAACATAACTAAGAACTATATAATTATACGAGTTATCACACCCCCACACTTAGATTGTTGCTAGTCCCTAGCAACGACTCAATAAAAATAAAATAAGAAAATCTAATCTAATCCATTTTCGTAGGAAATCACGGTGGCACTTAGCATGTGACACAAGCCTTTAAACCCCTAGGTGTCCCTAGTGGACGAGTTTAGTCTCGTGAGGGTTTGCTAGAACGATACCCACAAACATTGAAAAACTAAAATATAAGTAAACTACATACACTAAAAATATTTACTCCTAATCCTTTCAATATAAATTAGAGACAATCTTTGAACAAGTCTTATAAACTAATCAATAGCTCAAAGAATTTCACAAAAATTCATGCTTGAATGTAAATAAATAAGTTAAGCCAATATTAACATAACATATTTCAATCAAAATAGTGCATATTCAACTTAATCTCAACCTCTCACATGGGATACTCTCATGATTTTCACTCTTTAAAGTAGTGGTAAAGTGTTTACACTCAATCAATCTCATGAAAAAACTTCTACCATATGCTTGCTTGTCCACCTATTCTCCACTATTTAGATCATACAACTTCATAAATCAAGAGGTCTTTATTCAAGGTTGTAATGGGGCCAAAGGGTTATAATGTGGTTAAAGAACAAAAGGATAAAGATATCACAAAGGTTCCAAAGAGTTCATAGAGTTTAGAGACATAATAAGATCATACAAATAAATTTCTCAAAACTCTTTACAAGTACATAGTCACATAGGCTAAGTATTCATGTTGAGCCTTTGCTTCATTCTAACAAACTTTGTAACATCTTTTTCTTTACTTTAACTAGAAGTTCAAGAGAAGATTTTTTTTTTTTTTTTAATATGGGAATGTATTTGACAATGATCCCTTTCTTTTTCTCTTGACTTTTTCTTTTCTCTTATTCCCCCACACTTATCTTTTGTTTCTAACCCAAATTTTCAACTAAAAATATCCATTGTTTTTTTTTTTTAATATGTCTCAAAATATAAAAATCCATCTTTAGAACAAAGGTAAGGATATAAGTATATTTAGGCTAGGTGTAAGTTGTGGTTACCAATAAAACAGCATATTTAATGTAGGCTCAAATTGGTTCACTAGTGGGGATGTTCTCTTAGAACATTAATAAGGGATGGCTGTTTGGCTCTGGTTATAATCCTAATGCCTCTATCATATTCATGTTGTCACATGTATCAATATAGTATCAAACTGTTTAAAGCAAGTTCTAGAGAATCATGTAATCATAAGAGCACTCAAGAAAGAAATTAGATTGATTTGTATAATGCATCAATCATTATAGGCTCAAAAACTCACAAGGATGATTATACAAGTCAGATTAAGTCTGAACATGCTTCTTTCTCAATCAACATATCATATTAACATTGGCTCATAAAAAGGTTGACATCAAGCTCAATTCTCATGAAAATCTTCTCACTAATAACCAGTTTAGACCTATGCAATTCATATCTCATCATTGTATTAAAAAGGAACTAAAACACACTAAATAATAATAATAATAATAAAGACTCATAAAAGAAATAGTAGACAAAAATAAAAGAAATCCTAAATCATTCTCCCCACACTTAATTCTTACATTGTCCTCAATGTAAGTCTATTAACCCAAATGAAAGAATCATGTGTAAGAGAAAAGAACTAATAACATAAGAATAGGAATAACTAGACTCAAAACAAAACAAACTCATGCAACCTAAATAATCCTAAAATACTAAACAAAAATTAACAAGTAAACATAAAAAGATTAAAATCAAACTGACAAGGTATGTCTCAAGTCTCCCTTACTCAGACCTTGTTCAGAATGAATACTTCTAAATTGCTTAAAACACAGCAAACTTTTTTTTTTTTTGAAAGAAGAAATCAAACTGACAAGGTATGTCTCAAGTCTCCCTTACTCAGACCTTGTTCAGAATGAATACTTCTAAATTGCTTAAAACAAAACAAACTTTTTTTTTTTTTAAATGAGCGAAATATGTCCCTTACCCCCTACTAAAGGTAGAATTTTGGAGATATTACCTGCAGAGGTTGCTAACCACTTATTATAACTGAGACACAACAAACAAAATGTTAGATAATGTCACAAAGACAAAGTGCAATCCACTCCTTGCTCGTCCATATCTCTTTTTCTTTTTCCGAGCGTTTGCGAAACAACCGTAGCAGATAAATACTCATAAGCTTGGAGCTTTTTGAGTAAATCTTCAATGGTTGTAGCAGAAATTATGGTTCTCCTTGCCTCTGAAAACATGAATCCATTATCCACAGCATTATCTAAATATGAAAGCAAATTACTAAAATAACCATTAATATTAAGCAAACCAATGGGTTTCTTATTTGTGACCAAAGATGACCAAGAAGCCATGCAAGCTATTTCTTCCAATGTACCCAGACCTCCTGGTAAAGCAATGAATGCATCGGCAGAATGGTACATGATTGTTATCCGTTCAGGGATACTCCAGACTTGTATTTCCTTACCCACGGTAGGTCCACAAAAACCTGTGAATAGTTTTGGCACGATTCCTAGAACTGGACTTCCTCCGGCGTGTGCTGATGTAGCGACTGCTCCCATTAAACCCGTACTACCGCCTCCATAAATCAACTGGATCTTTTGTTGGGCAAGTATTACTCCAACTCTTATGGCTTCATCAACGAATATTTTATTTTTCCCTGTATAAGCACCTCCAAAGACACAAATTTTTTCAATGCGCTGGGACGAAGTACTTTCCATTTTTTTTCGAGTGCCTGAAAGAGAATGAGTACATGGTGTAATATATAGAGGACTGAGTAGTGAATCAGACAAGAGTAATAATGTCGCCGAAAGTGTATTTGACCTGTCAGAAGAAAATGTTAACCTAACAAAAGATTTTTGCGTGATTTCAGGAAGAAAATAAAAAAGAGAAGAAAAATCAACCGTAAAAGACCAATGCAAAAAAAAAAAAAAACGAGAATAATTACACAAATCTAACAACACGTAAATTAAACCGAAATAAAGTTATTGCAAATCAAACCAAAAGCTGAGAAGTCATTTATTGTAGTTGTGATTGTGGCTCACATCTTCCTCTGGTTTTACGTCCAGAAACGGCTTAAACGCCTTCTACGAGTCGAGGATATGCTTCCCATCCAGTTTTCTTACAAGCTGGCAAACAGGGTCTTTTAACATCAGATTCCCAAGATGTTGCCATTCCCTTTGGAATTGCGGCCATAAATCAAGAATTTCTCTTTGTACGTCTCCACTAGGATGCGTCTCAAGAGAAAGTTGGATATTACCCAAATTCTCCTTACTCAGTCCATCCTTAATGAATTCAATTTTATCATCTCGATTAGAGGACGGAATCCCAATAGAACGACATTTACCGTTACACATCCATCGTGCACATTTGTGGCAATTTGAACTCATGCGCTTTGCTTGTCGCTTCTTTGCAAAAGTGCTTCTACCTGTACCTGGTAAATGCAAAACAGGAAGATATTCATCTTCACGTACCTTGGCTTCAATTATCCAACGTATGTCTTCAGGAATCCCTTTGTGCATAAGCATTCTTAATCTTTCAAATCGAACTTGGTAAAGCTTCAGTAAAATATTTCGAGGAAAAGGAGGGAATCGTTTCTGCAATCTTTTGAGAATATCATCCATCCCAAAAAGGAATATTTTAGCTCGGATGGCAATGGTTTTAAATCCAGCTTGGGTGGTTCAATAGTTGATGGTACAGTGACATTTGTGAGTGATGGAAGTTCCTTAAACTTTTGTTTCCAACAATGCTTAACCTGAAAAGAATTTAACAAAGAATCAGTGTGTGAAATTTCTGAAGCATTATCAAACTCACATTCAATTAAATAAGCTTCTAAAGGATCATGGAATGTGGTAGTGGTGAGATGTTCATGAACAAGTTCTTCAATGAAATCCACTTCATGTACTTCTGAATCATCACCAGGTTGCTTGCAAGTGTTGAACACATTTAATTCTAAAGTCATATTTCCAAAAGAAATGTTCAACATACCATTCCTGCAATTTATCAGAGCATTAGAAGTTGCAAGAAATGGACGACCTAATATAACAGGAATTTGAACATTTGGATTTGAAACAGGATGTGTGTCCAAAACAATAAAATCAACAGGGAAGTAAAAATTATCAATTTGAACCAAAACATCTTCAACTATCCCTCGAGGAATTTTTACAGAACGATCAGCTAGTTGAAGTGTAACAGGTGTTTCCTTGAGTTCACCTAAACCTAACTGTTGATAAACAGAAAAAGGCAAAAGATTAACACTAGCACCAAGATCAAGCAATGCACGTTCTATTCTAGTGTTTCCAATGATGCATGAGATTGTTGGACATCCAGGATCTTTGAATTTTGGTGGAGTAAGGTGCTGAATGATTGAGCTCACACTTTCCGTCAGAAATGCTTTCTTTTGTACATTATGTTTCCTTTTAACTGTGCACATGTCCTTCAAAAATTTAGCATAAGATGGAACTTGTTTGATTGCATCCAATAAAGGAATGTTAATCTTAACTTGTTTGAAAAGTTCATAAATTTCTGCATTTTGATTCAAATTCTTTATTGTTTGCAACCTTTGAGGAAAAGGAGCAGGATGCATACCTTTTTCTTTGTCCAAATTTTCAAGAAGTTCAGACTTACCATCATCCTTACCAATACTTTTCGGAGGGGAAGGAGGATCTTGGTCTTTTGATGGAATCTTTTTGTCAATTGCCTTTCCACTTCGAAGAGTTGTGATAGAACTGGCATTTTCCTGTTGAGTTTCATTGGAGCAAGAAACAAGACATTGAGTAGAAGGGTTAGGCTGAGGTTGAGCAGGAAACTTACATTTTTCTTGAGTGCGTAATGAAGCTGTCAATGTGGACAAGGTGTTTTTGATCTCATTTATGTCCTGTGAAGTTTGGTTATTCACATTTGCTTGTGTTTGCATGAATGCTTGCAATGTCTCTTCCAAGGTTTGTACACGTGAAGGTTGATAGGAAAAAGTGTTGCCCGGCTTTTGAGATTGTGGTACCTGAACATGATTATTATTCCGCCAACTGAAGTTGGGATGACATCTCCATTCAGGGTTATACGTTTCAGAGTAAGGAGAAGGAAAAGGCTTTTTAAATGTGTTTATGGAATTTACTTGATCATGCAACGCTTCTTTAAGAATGGGAATGTTTGGACATTCAGAAGTGGGGTGTCCTATGATTTCACAAATTTCACAACTTTCTTCATTTTTAACCATTTTGACTTCTTTTACTTCTCTAAGTTCCATGGCTTCAATCTTTCTAGCCAAATTAGCTACTTTAGCTTTTATCTCATCTTCTTGATTAAAATGATATTTACCTCTGTTAGAAACAAGATTAGATCTATTGAAACTTTCAGAGGAATTATCTGTGTGCCAGGCTTGAGAGTTATCTGCCAAATGGTCTAGGTAGTCAAAGGCTTCTTCAGGTTCTTTTTCTAGAAACTCACCGTTACACATTGTTTCAACAAATTGTTTAGTTTCGGGAGTTAAACTTTCATAAAAGAAACTAATAAGACGCCATTTTTCAAAACCATGATGTGGACAAGAACTTAACAAATCTTTAAAACGCTCCCAGCACTGAAAAAATGCTTCATTTTGATTTTGATTGAAATTTTGAATCTGTCTTTTCAAAGCAGTAGTTTTATGTTCTGGGAAAAATTTCTTTAGAAACTCAGTTTGTAATTCTTGCCATGTGCCAATTGACCTTGGTTTTAAATTATGAAGCCAAATTTTTGCTTTATCTTTTAAAGAAAAAGGAAATAATTTTAGCTTGACAATTTCATTTGTACATTGTTGGTCATTAAAGGTGACACATACATCTTCGAAGTCTTTTAGAAACGAGTAAGCACTTTCCGATTCTAACCCATGGAAATTTGGAAGCAAAGCTATCATACCTGGTTTAAAACAAAAGTTGTTTGCATTGAGAGGAAAAATAAAACAAGAGGGTGATGAGCTTCGAGTTGGTTGCAAGTAGTCACACATGGTGCGTACTTGTCTGTTCTCATCTTCAGCATGAACACTTTCATTGTCAGCCATGTTAGGAGTTGTATTAGAAAGATTACCTGAAAAAGTTTCACAATAAAATCTAACTAAACGATGAGATCTAAAATCACGTCGCCAAACAAGCATAAAACAAAGTTAATATACAGATTAGGCGGTATAACCAGCCAATAAAAATAAAACAAAGTTAATATACAATATAAATATAAATATATAGAAAATTAGGCGGTATAACCAGCCAATAAAAATAAATATAGGCGGTATAACCAGCCAATAAAAATAAATATACTTATAAACTTATATACTTAGTATTGCCTCCCCGGCAACGGCGCCAAAAACTTGATGGTGACTCAATTAAGAGTTGTAAACCCAAGTGCAGGTTATGTTCAAGTAATAAATTCTCGGGTGTCCGAGGTCGAACCACAGGGAAGCGTATTAGTAAGTATAAGTTTATAAATATATAAGACAAAGAAAGTAAACAAGATATTAGGGAATCAACAACAAAACAAAATAAACAAGATATTAGAGAACAAAATAAATAAAATAACATAAAAGAAATTAAACAAAATACAAAAAACAATAAGAAAAGATGTTGAGGTTAGAGAATCCACTCTTGGTGTTATGCTAAGATTAATCTTGTTTTATTACACAATTGAAATCCACACATAAGGGAGGTTCCAATCGGAAGGTTTAGCAATTCAGTCCAAATTGTCCAACGTCCATAGCATATGATATTATGTTCATTTGGTGTCCTCAAAACTCATAAAAAGAGTCCAAGCATTCCTTATGCCAAGGTATATGTCTACAATAAATCAAGGTTATGAAACCAAGCATTTACTGTGCCATTTTCATTGTCAATAATGAATCAAGATCTCTACTTTGCAAGTATGATTTTAAACCAAAAGAAAATATTATCTATACTAGTGTTTATAAATGATGATTCATTTTAGCTCATGTTTGAGAGACTAACCTTAGCATTTACCAAAAGCTTCACCTCATCACCTCAACAATATGATTAGCAACACATACTAGATATGAATAAAATGAAAAGAAATGTAAGAAGCATAAGTAAATAAAAAAAGAAAACTAGAGAAAGAAAAGAAGAAGAAAACTTAGAGAATTTTATTACAATGGCTAATATCCTACCAATGTATAATGTATCCTAATACTCATCCAAGACCCTCTATTTATACACATTTTGGAGAGCTAAATGACAAGAGACAAGCTTTATAAATTTCAAAGGTAGGTATAATAGGTGGGTGCATTTTTCTAACAATTTTCGTCATGTTGTATGACAATTCTGATCAGCCAGCTTGATGGTCGATTTTGTCAATGTTGGAGGCTCGATCTGATCAAATGGTCTTCTAGAAAAATCTTCCCCTATCAGTTACTGATCCATAGCCGTTGAAATCAGATCATTTGCTCATGTGGATCGGAAGATATGGTCAAAATACCAAAACGGTGCAGAACAGATGTCATTGCACATCAGCCAACTTGATGGTTGATTTCGGTAGGGAAAACGACTCCGTTTCAAGAAGTGTAAAACATGAAAAAGATAGATATGCCTCTTAACTATGCACTGTAAAAATTTCAGCCTTATTGCTTCAGTGAAACTCCAGATATAGCGGATATGGCAAAAGGTGTCGGAACTGGAACTGAACTGGATTTGTCCTTAATTGTTGATTTAACCTAGTAATCTGAAATCACTCAAAGAAACTCGTGAAAAACACCAAATTACATAAAAATATAAAATATCATAAACACAATTAGACTAAGCAATAATAACTCGTATTTGACACAAAACAATAATAAAACATAACTAAGAACTATATAATTATACGAGTTATCAATTAACCGATAATGTGAAGCTAATAAAAACCCTAATTTTCAAAGGTTAAGATCTCGTTCATTATTTTTTTAATACATTCATTATTGTCAGTCATATGTGTAGAATTTATTTATTAATTGTAAAATTCATATTTATAAATGATGATTAAAGTCGTATTGAAAAATAATGGATTAAGAAGTAACCGAGAAACCGGACCCAACTTCAAGGCTTGACTGGGTTTATTTGACTGATTAATTAAGTAGTTAATTATTGATTATTGATTAAGCCAAAGTACTTAGTGAAACTTTATACTAACTGACAGTCTGACAAGAAGCATGAAAAGACAAACAAGAAATGCTTGTTATAATTCAGACCATGCAAACAGACAGACATAGATCTCATCAAAGGTTATTGTAATAAAGAATAAACTTTATAATTAAATTAAATTAAATTATTTTAGGATTTGCAATAAATAAAAATGGGTTTTATCTGGTGAAATTTAATTGGTGATCATCAACTTTCATATCCCAACTTTTTTTCTTTTATTTTCTCAGTGTTATAAACTATTTTTCAATGGTATAATTCTTCACACCTAACTGATCATGCATTTAATCAAGAATTGCATGAGAAAATACATTTTCCAAGCTTTCATCACTTTAAGTTAAAGCAGAAAATATTAGAGGACAATTTTTGCTTGGCAAAGAGGCAATTCCATTTGGTCAAATTCCACCTAGAATTAAGATATATCAACTTTGTTCACAAGCAAGGCTAGCTTTTTCGGACATCCGAGTTTTTAGCTCAATGATTGATGCATATTTTCATATTTAAAAAAATCGATTTTGAATTCTTCTATAAAAAAAAAAAAGGCTAGCTTTGTTGGTCGTTATTGAGTTCATACGCATTATCAATTTATTAATAACATGCTTCATGGTTCCATGTCCGAATTATATCAAGATTAGAGGTGTTCATGATCAGGTCGAGTCAAGTTGGGCCAAACTCTGGTTCGGGTTGGATTGAATCTGAAAACCCATTTATTATTTAAAAAATATTTTTATATTTTTATTATGTGAATAGTAAATCGGGTTGGATCGAGTCAGATTACTAAAAATATATTTTAGACTCGATTCAATTCAGATCGGACAGATAACTTGATGATCTGTGAACAGATCTAAGATCAATGAAATTTCGACGAATAAGAAATTTTGAAAATTTTGCAACGATTTATATATATATATATATATATATATATATATATATGAAAAGGGATCCACTTACACTAGTGTAAAACTAATTTATTTTTACACACTTTCATAATTTTTATATGATTTATGTTTGTTTAATCCGACCGTCGTATTTTATTTTCTATTCACGTAGATCATGCACGTCGAGTTTCAAGTAAATTAAAAATGTCTAACTATTTGTTCGACATAAAAAACTTTCAACCGTTAAATATATATTGAAAAAAACGGTATTCTCGATCAATATGATAGAGAAATTGGATCGATTCGAAACTTTATGTGCACGACGAGTATAATTATATTATTAAATCCAACGGTCGATTTGTTAAAATATAAATCGTATAAAAAATTATGGAAATTTGTAAAACTAATTCAATTTTACACTAATGTATGTGGATTCATCCTATATATATATATATATATATATATATATATATATATATATGACTCGTGAGGACGGTAAAGTAAGAAAAAATTAGATTCAAACCTTAGATCTCAATCAAAAACAGAGATGATAACCGTTAAAGTATCATTCTTCACAAAATAAATCTAAAAATGAACGATCGCTATCGATTTTTAATAACTTTATATAAAGATAAATAAATGATCATTAAAATAAAAACATGTAATCTTACGATGTACAATACATCTAATAGGCTAAATAACGAATTATTCATCAATGTTACACGCAATGTTCTTATAAAGATGATTACAGGTTACCAAAAAAAAGGCAAGCCATGAACATCAAACAAGTTTGCAAGAGAAAGATGCCTAGTCTTTTCTTCTTCTTCTTCTTCTTTTTTTTTTTTTTATTTTTTTATTTTCTTTAAGGCAAAAAGAAAATTCATCAGATTTTGGGATATATTTAAGCTGAAAAGTGACCAAATAGCACAAATCCATGAAAACAATCCTTTTCAATTGAAGGGATAAAAACATTGGGTAAAGAAGAAGCCTCTTAGGAAGAAGAAAAAAGGACCACAAGAATGAATCTGAGTACCAAAAACCAAAGGGATATGCCAACCAACTTTTTCCCATGTGTGATGGGAATTTTAATTTTTTTTTTTTTTTTTAATGTTTTCACCAAATGAAAGAGAGACTGATCCAAAGGTTTTTATACTATAATTAAAGTGAAAAAAAAATGAAATTATTGACACCCATTTGAAGCAAAGAGAGTAAAAATATTTATTTATTGGTGTTGGTGGGTTTTTTTTGGTGTAGGAGTTCTTGAGTTTAGAGGAATTTTTATAAAGGGATTGAGTTGGATTTGTGAACACAAAGAAGATTAGAGAGATATCGAAGTTTGAATTTCGAGATACGTTTTGTACTTAAATCAATGAACATTTTGAAGAGTAATCTGAGTAAATCGAGGAATAAATAGGATGAA
Organism: Fremontodendron californicum; assembly: GCA_030761205.1. NCBI lineage: Eukaryota > Viridiplantae > Streptophyta > Magnoliopsida > Malvales > Malvaceae > Fremontodendron > Fremontodendron californicum. The sequence continues at coordinate 1,939,328 of JAULJL010000030.1, read as the reverse complement.
TGTTTTTAAAGTCAGAATTAGTTGAATTGTGTAGGAGAAAAAGAAAGAGGACAATTTTTTTTTTTTTTTCGATTTTAATTTATTTATGGAATAATGTTTAAAAGATTAACATTATATATTTTTGGATTAAAGTTTTATGGATGATTCTTCATTGATATTAATTCTGTGAGCTTAATTAATATTAATTCTTCATAAATAACATTTTTTTTAATAATTTTATTATTATTTATATGCTGAAAGCAATTGATAAACAACTAGGTAAATGACCAAAGCTTAATGCAATTGCAAAGTAAGACCAAGGCCATGGGGAAAAAATTATAAATTTCCAAACTTCAAAGAAGTACTCTCTATTTTCAAAGACATATATACTTTAATTTTCCCCTTATTTTATATTATTAATATCTTTGACACTATCCAACCATTATTTTCTTATGTTATCATTAATTCAATCATCATCTTAATTATTTTTCTATTAATTAGTGTACTTCTTAAGAATAATTTGCTTTGTATACCTAATCATTATAGTATAAAAAACTAATATAGATTGGTATAATTTTATGTGGTTGTTTAAAGCTTAAAATTTAGGTTATCTTTTCCATAAAAAAAAAAAAAACTAGGTTATTTGGAATCCTACTTTTAGCTAGCAACAACAAACTTAAATATATATATATATATATATATTTTAACTCTAAATTCATTTATTTATAATATAAAATATATTAATAATTTTTTAAAAAAAAATTAAAATACAATTCAATATGAATACACAATATATTAAAATGTATATAATATTTTAAATACGATTATAATAAAAAAATAATATAAATACCATGAATTTTGAGATGTAAATCTATTTTACATAGGCAAGGGCAATCTTGTCATACCGAGCCACAAGAGATTCCTTCAAGCTTCAAACACCCTGCAAAATTCCGCCGGATCCCAACGGGAATAAAAGTCCAAAAAACAACTCCTATTTTATCATTTCATCAACAAAAAAAAAAGTCCAAAAACAAATTTTTACCAACAAAATTATAAACTTTCGTATTATTATTTGTTTTATTTACATTTTTGGGAGATTAAATTAAAGAATTTTTTATTGAATTTCATGAGTGTCCTTCGTTTGATCATCATCATCTTCCTGATAGTAAAAGCAACGGCTGTGATACACTATTGGTAGCTTTGAATGCAATTCATGGTCCCGCTTTGCTAGATCCCACAATTTACTATCTCCAACATCTCACAAGCTTCTCTTTCTCTCTCTTTTTCTTCTTCAAAAATGGGTTCAAAGAATCAGAACAAACCTCCACTTCAAAATAACACCACTCCCACAACTACCACCCCAAGCCCTTTAAAAGTGAGTTTCTTCTTTTTTTAATGTATTTGTCTATAGTGAAGTATTGAAGTTTTTTTTTTATTATTGTTATTATCTTTGGTAAAGATTCAATCTTCATGTTCTCGTTGTTAATGGGTATCTTTTGTTTTTCATTTTGGACTTAAAAATTGTATTAACCCAATTTTGGGCGGGGTTTAAGTTATTTTTTTCAAGTATTCGGTTATGGTGGAAGACTTTTTTTGCCTTTTTCTTGCTATAGATTCGATCTTCATGGTCTTCTTGTTAATGGGTATCTTTTGTTTTCATTTTGGGGTTTAATATTAATTTTTCTGGTTAAAATTTGTTTTTTCCTCCATTTGGTGGATAGGGATTGAAACTACATGGTCTTTTTGTTAGTAAGTACCTTTTGTTTGACATTTTGGTGTGCAGATTGGCTTTTTGTCCCAATTTTTAGGTTGAACTTTCAATTTTGTAACTCAATTAATTCCTGCTGTTTTTGAATATTTTCCTTTTCTAGATGTAATGTTTCATTCTGTATGCTATTTTTATTAATGGATAAATTTTGCTCTTTTTACTATTCTTTTGGGAGTGAAAAAAATGGAAGCTGAATCTTTTTTTTTTTACTTCCCATTTTTTGGGTGGAAATTTTTATTGGATTTGCAGAATAAATACCTTGCTGATGAAGTGAGTGGAGAAAAGGGACAAAGGCTTGGATTTGAAACAATGGTTGGCACTGCAAATAATGGTAGGCTCCGGCTAGCTTTTTCTCTTGTAAATGGCTCCCAAGATCTTGGCCCCAATAGCGCGCCAGCGAGTAATGCAGGTTCAGAATGTGGTGGCATTGAGTTCACTAGAGAGGATGTGGAGGCATTAGTGAGTGAGAAAATGAAATACAAGAACAAATTTAACTATAAGGTGAGTGTGTTTCTGTTGTATTTGTAGTGGTTTAGTTCGAATTAGTTTCGAGTTTTTTTGCTTGTTTTGGCTTTTCAGGAGAGATGTGAGAATATGATGGAGTATATAAAGAGGCTTAGGCTTTGCATTAAATGGTTCCAAGAACTTGAAGGAGAGTATGCATTTGAACAAGAGAAATTAAGGAGTGCTTTGGAATTGATTGAGAGGAGATGCTGTGAGATGGGTATGAATCTTTTATTTACTTTGTTTTATATGATTTATAATTGTATTGGTTAATTTTCATCTGATGTAAAATAATGTATTTTCTTGTAGAGATGGCTCTAAAAAACAAGGAGGAAGAACTGAATTTGATAATTTTGGAGCTCAGAAAAAGCTTGGCTTCCTTACAAGAAAAGCTTGCAAAAGAAGAATCAGAGAAGAAGGTAAGAAGGGCAATATCTTTTTTTTTTTACTGCAATATGTTTTACTCATAGACTTTTCATTGTTGTTTTTTGTGTTTGGAACGTGATTAGTTCTTTTGAATGTAACAATCAGGCTGCAGCGGATTCTCTTGCAAAAGAAAAAGAAGCTCGGATTAGTATTGAAAGGTCACAGGCTTCTCTTTCGGAAGAGCTTGATAAAGTTCAAGGCGAGCTTGATGGTGCCAATCAAAGGGTAAATATAATGAAAATTTGATCTTATCAAAGTCCTTTGCGCCTTGGTTTTTCCTGTTGATGTATTTACATTATAAGTTTACGTTCGTTAACTAATTCTAATGTGATTCTTGAACGCTGCAGATAGCATCAATTAATGATATGTACAAGCTACTACAAGAGTACAACTCAAGTTTACAATTATATAACAGTAAACTCCAGACAGATGTCGATGCAGCTCATGAAACCATTAAGCGCGGTGAGAAAGAGAGATCAACAATAGTGGAGAATCTTCACAACTTAAGGGGTCAACATAAATCATTGCAGGATCAACTCACTTCATCTGTAGTGCGTTTCGTGCTTGAGAAAGCCATCACTTGTTGCATATTTTTATCATTTGTAGTAATCTAGTCTTTAAATGGCACATTAAGCACGATGCTTGATTGTTAGTTGTTCGGAGTTTATCTATAGTAGGTTCTATGTTACTCGGACTCGGGTGTGAGTGTCGGACACGGGTATGTTCAATTTTTTCCAAGATTTCCATGTATTTGGAGGGTCCTTTGAGGATCATATCCCCATACTCATGTCCGGATATAAGTCGGACACGGGTACTTCAAGAAAAATGAAGAGTCGGAGCAACATAGAGTAGGTTTGCCCTAGTGAATTTTTTAGCCAACAACTTATCTACATTTTACTTTTATCAACTTAGCAGAAATAGGATATCATATCATAATTGAAAATTTTGTTTCAAGAAGAGGTTTGATTTCTTTAAAGTTCTAAGATGTTGCAAACTTATATTTGTTCTAAATTCAAAATTATTGGACATTCCCTTCTTTATTCTTAAAGAAGTTTTAAAAAATTGGGTTAGGCTTCCCAAGATGAGGCTATGAAGCAAAAAGATGCTTTGCTGAATGAAGTTGCATGTCTTAGAATGGAGCTACACCAGAGTAAATATGATCGCGACCAATATCAACAGCAAGTGCAAAGTCTAGCTGTTGAAGTATCTAAATACAAAGAGTTGGCAACCAATTCAAGTGAATTAGAGGTTAGTTTTTGCTTCTCATTTACTTTGCTTTCCCATTTATGCATGAATATATTCTGATATGCTACGTATCTTTTACAGGAGAAATGCTTGTCGCAAGGTAATCAGATACAAATTTTGCATGATCAACTAGCGGTTGCAGAGAGGAAATTACAGGTTATTTCATCTATTTTTTAAGAAAAACTATTTATATCATTATAATCAATTTAATTCCTGTTATAATCATGCTTCTTTCTCAATTTTAGATGTCTGATATGTCCGCATTCGAGACAAGATTTGAATTTGAAGGGCAAAAGAAACTCATAAATGAGTTACAGAATCGCTTAGAAGATGCAGAATCTAAGCTTATAGAAGGGGAGAAACTGCGTAAGAAGTTGCATAATACTATATTGGTAATGTTCTAAACTATATCTTAATGCTAACATTACCACAAATATGTTTTCCCAACAGAATTTTTTTTTTATTTTTTTTATTGTAGGAATTGAAGGGGAACATCCGTGTATTTTGTAGAGTGCGGCCTCAATTGGCTGATGATAGTTCAAGTAACCAGGGGAAGGTTTTCTCTTATCCCACATTAATGGAATATCTTGGACGCGGCATTGACATGACACAAAACGGTAGTCAACCAATATATTTAAATTATAAAAATCTATTATCTGCATGCTATATGATTTTATTACCTATGAAATATTATTTCCAAAGTTAAAAAGCTCATTTGATGTTTGTCTATTTATCAGGGCAGAAGCATTCTTTCACTTTTGATAAAGTATTTATGCCGGATGCATCACAAGAGGACGTTTTTGTTGAAATATCGCAACTTGTCCAAAGTGCTCTTGATGGTTATAAGGTTATATACTATGTTGCTCCGACTCTTTATTTTTCTTGAAGTACCCGTGTCTGACGCATATTCGGACATGGGTATAGGGATAGGACCTTCCAAGGATCCTCCAAATACATGGAAAAACTTAGAAAACCTGAACATACCCGTATCGGATACATACCATATCCGACACTCACACCCGAGTCCGAATAACATAGGTTATATATATATATTATTATTATTATGTGAATGTTGCAAGGATTTTCTTAGATACAATAATGCATAGTGCTTCATCATGCAACAGTTACATCTTTCTACAGGTTTGCATTTTTGCTTATGGGCAAACAGGCTCAGGTAAAACCTACACCATGATGGGCAAACCAGGACAGCCAGATGGGAAAGGATTAATACCGCGTTCATTAGAACAAATATTTCAAACTACGCAAGCTCTTCAATGTCAAGGCTGGAGATATGAAATGCAGGTATGCAAGTATTTCTTTTTCCTCCTTAGTTTACTTTCTATACTCATGATCTATTTATATCTTCTCTAGATAATTAGTAAACTTTTTCTTCAACAAATGTTCACAGGTCTCAATGTTAGAAATATACAATGAAACAATTCGTGATTTGTTATCAATCAACCGGGATGCATCACGAATCGAAAATGGTGTTGCTGGAAAGCAATATACAATTAAACATGATGCAAATGGAAACACACAAGTCTCGGATCTTACTATTGTGGATGTTCAAAGTAGTAAAGAGGTCTCATTTCTTTTAGATCGGGCTGCACATAGCCGGTAAACACTTTAGAGTATGCATTGGTATTGTCTGTATTCAAACTCAGTTCTGTTGAAAATTTCAGATGAGAAAATATTAGAATTCTTTCTAAGAGAAATAATCATGGACTGATGAAGTTTGTGTTTGTCTCATTCAGATCTGTGGGGAAAACTCAAATGAATGAACAATCATCAAGAAGTCATTTTGTTTTCACAATGCGAATAACTGGTGTTAATGAGGTATAAGTGCATTTTCTATGTTGCTCCGACTCTTCATTTTTCTTGAAGTACCCATGTCTGACACATATTCGGACATGGGTATGGAGATATGACCCTCCAAGGACCCTGCAAATACATGGAAACTTAGAAAAAATTGAACATACCCATGTCAAATACATACCCGTATCTGACACTCACACCCAAGTCCGAGTAACATAGGCATTTTCTGCTATCTGCGTAAATATAATGCTACTCCAGTCTCAATCTTTTCTTCCATGAGCTAATGCAATGTATTGTATATTTGACCATTTATCTGATGTCCACCAGAGCACTGAACAACAAGTACAAAGTGTCTTGAATCTAATTGATCTTGCTGGAAGTGAGCGTCTATCTAAAAGCGGCTCAACAGGGGACCGGTTAAAAGAGACTCAAGTATGTTAACTATACTTAGTACTTAATTTCGTTATATTTTGTTCCTTGTTTCTTGTTTTTGACTTTTTCTTTTATTCGATTTTATTCAGGCCATTAATAAAAGTCTATCGTCTTTAGCCGATGTTATATTTGCACTGGCAAAGAAGGAGGATCATGTACCATTTAGGAACTCAAAACTCACTTATCTTCTTCAGGTAAATCTATACACATGCAGTCTCAATTCTGAATATGATAAAACTTTTCCTTTTTTAAAATTAATGCATTGCTAGTAAAAGTTTTGCCTATGGAAAACATGGAATTCGTACGTCAGCTAATAATAAAACATAGTAAAGTAACTTTTCACTTAAATAAGATCTTCCTAGTCTTACTGCTGTGCAGCAGAATTCTTCATTTTTTAAAATTTTGCTATTTCTTGCTACCATTTATGTCAACAGTTAGTGCATTTTATATTTCACAGCCTTATTCCGATGTTAACTTGGATTGAAAGTTAGAGGAATATAACCTGTTAAAAGTAAAAGGCTGGAGGAGTTTCCTATTTTGTGCCTGTATTAAAGATTGTCACCCTTTGTTTTGAACTCTTATATGTTGGCTGTATCTATGTTACTCGGACTCGGGTGTGAGTCTCGGATATAGAAATGTGTCCGACACGGGTATGTTCAATTTTTTAAAGCTTTTCATGTCTTTGGAGGGTCATATCTCCATACCCATGTCCGGATATGCGTCGGACACGGGTACTTCAAGAAAAATGAGGAGTCTGAGCAACATAGGGCTGTATTATACCTTTTTCTTTTGGCAACAATTTGCAAGAAAGAAAAAGAAATATCCTTTACTTGGAAGTGTCATATATGTAGTTCTATCTGATTCTTGCCTACACAATATCTAATTTTCTTTTATCCCATGGTTAACCAGCCTTGTCTAGGTGGGGATTCAAAGACTCTGATGTTTGTAAACATCTCTCCCGAACCCTCTTCAGCGGGTGAATCCCTATGCTCGCTGCGTTTCGCAGCTAGGGTCAATGCTTGCGAGATAGGGACTCCGCGGCGACAACTCAACATTCGGACGTCAGATTCTCGCTTGAGCTATGGCTGATCTCTTGTAAGAAAACCCTTTTTTTTGGTTTCTTTCCCTTGTTTATTTATCTGTATCTATGTTACTAGTATTAGTAGATTGAGAAATGAGAGTGATTCTAACATAAGCGAGTTTTAATCTGTATAGTAGTCATTGCACTTGTATTTTAGTAAGCAATCCCTTCAGTTCTACATTTGTATTTACTTGTGCTGAGCTGATTTCTTCAACATTTCCATTTATGGAATTAATGCAATATTAAATCAAATTATTTATTGTTCTTTCTTTTATTATGTTTATGCTGAAATTGATTCCTACCTTCAAAATGAAATCAGACACCATATTAATCCTTTTTTTCCCTTTTCATATATGCTAATGTGCTAGACCTGTAATTGAGCCGAGCTCAGTTTAAGCAGTAAAAAGCTCGAGCTCGACTTGAAACTCGCAGCTCGAAATTCGGCTCGATTGAGTTTTATTTTTAAAGTTCGAACTCGATTCGAGATAAAAACCGAATTAATTGAGCTTGCTCGATTAGACTCGTTTACATGAGCTTTATTCTCATACTCGACTTCAAATCGATTATTTGTGCTCGAGTTCGAATTGAGATTTTTTTCAATACTAATTAAAAATAATAAAGCTCAATTAGGCTCGTGAGCTATTCGAGTAAGACATTAAGATACTCGAATTCGGCTCGTTCGATAACTCGAGCTTGGCTCGACAATGACCGAGCCGAATTCGAGTAACTTGTGAGAACATGTGCCTCATTTACATACCTAAATGTACCTAAGTACAAATGAGCTGCATCAATGCAAAGCATATAGATTTTACCAGTATTGAAAGAGCAAATGCTGCAGATTTAGGCCATTCGATCCATGACCTTTTGGAGAATAAGTTGTGTCCTTATAACATGATTCAATCTGGGGCAGGTTATTCGTCTTCGCAGCATCTTCAATCTGACAACAAAATGGAAAAATTTACAGTTCTTAGCAGCTGATTAAAGTCTCATTTCGCAAAGATTGAAACCGAAAACAAGTTTGATTCAAACAAGGAGATCAAAGTTTAGAGAAAATTAGGGATGAAGAAAATTGTAAATCTTGGGATCAAATCAAATGATTTTTGGGTTCAAGTTTTGAAGAAAATACCCATAATGTATAGACTAAAAACGAAGAAAATTAACGTAATTAAAATATTACCTCATGTTCCATAATTTATCATACTAATTTATTATTATTATTTAAATATATTGTGACACTTTCTAACTTCGTCAGCTCCCACTTAAACAACTTTAATAACAGTGTATGAAATAATTCATATATTGATTATTTATTAAAAAACCATTTTTCGTGGACAAAGCTCAAGAATTCAAACACTAATGGGCCTCCATTCAAACAAGAACGGGCTCAGAGGCCCATTAGATTTGCAACCTATAGTTAAATTGAGGTATTCAACACTAAAAGTGAAAAAAAAAATAAATGAATAAATAAATAAGTTAAATTTTAGTATATATATTTTTTATTTGAAAAAAAAATCGAAACTCGAAATTATTTTTTATCCAATAAAAAATATTATATACACATAAACGTACACATAACAGATTTTTTCTTGCATTAATTTTGTTAATCTAATAAAGAAACTCTCTTTTATTTTTCAAAAATAAAATAAAAAAACAGTTATATGTTTATATATTTAAATATATTTTTTAATATATATATATATATATATTTAACTTGTCTAAGTTGCCAAGTGAGCTTTTGAAGCCCACGAAGCCCAAAAAAGTTCCAAGTGAACAGGCCCACCACCTGCCACCAATCCCCCACGTTTTCCACACATTCCCCCCTTCTTCTTTTTTTTCCCGAGAAAATAGAAATAAGAAAGACCCATGACCCATCTGTTATTTTCTCTCTGCCCAAACAGAATCCCCCCTCCCCCTTTTGAAAGCCGGAAAATCAAACAAAACCCTTTAAACTTTCCGGCAAAATTCAAAGTCAGCGAAGAATGGTGTCCCCTGAAAACTCCAACTATTGGTCTCAGTTCGATTACGCAACCTTGATCGACGATATCCCTGTCCCCGACGCACCTTATTGCGGTTTTTCTTGGTCCACGCAGCCAATCAACGCCCCTTCTAATGTTTTCAGGTGTCCCCTCCAAAAAAATTCTCCTGTTTCTCTCTCTATTTTTCAAATTTTCAATTAGGGTTTTAAAAGATGTTTATTTGACTGATTGGCTTTGTTTCGAGATTATTTTAATCATCTGGGGGTGTTTAATTTTGTTTAATCTGATTAGCGTGTCTTGGAATTCGTCGTAAAATTTTGATTTTGCACCGTTTTTTCATGGAAAAGATTTGGGATTTTTGTGTATATATAGGGAGTAGATTGGGGGTTCTTTTTTAGTAAATTATGTGAAATGGTTGATTCTTTGTCTTAAAATTGTAAATTGGAGTGAATTTTTTTTTTTTTTAATAAAAATTTGTCTAATTTGATTGTTTTTAGATGGATATTGTTGGCAGATTAACTTGGTGTAATTAAAAAATGTTATTAATTTATTTTTTTGCAAATTTAATGTCCTGAGAATTGATCTGAGTATTGTGGTAAAGTTCATATATTGTTCATCTTAGCTAAAGGTTGTTAATCTCTGAACTAGACAATGAGGCACTGTTTTTTTTTCTAACATTGTCACTTGGATAATTTATCTATGTTGTTCCGACTCTTCATTTTTTGTGAAGTACACGTGTCCGAGACATCCGGACATAGGTATGGGGATATGACCCTTCAAGAACCCTCCAAATACATGGAAAACTTAGAAAAAATTAAACATACCTGAGTCGGACACATATCCTTATCCGACACTCACACTCGAGTCCGAGTAACATAGTATCTTATTGCTTTTGTTTCTCCTGTCGCATATTTTCTTTATTTTGTGGTATGATCTGTTCCTAGTGTGGAAATTGATGGCTCATTGGGGGATTCAGATGGGCTTAAGAAATCTGTTTCAAAGAAGAGGTACTATTCTATCTTTTCATGCTCTTTATTATCTGGTAGAGAAAAAAAAAAGATGAAAAAAAAATCTATTGCCAGTTCCACTTTCATGATGAGTTGGTTTTCACTTCTTATTTACTCATATGTGTATTTAGAAAAATAATAAGATCTGATTTGGTGGGTTTAGAATACCTTTATTAGAGGAATCGCGTAAAAATATTCCAAACTTTAGTTTTAGGCTTACTTCTGGCCATGAGATATTGTAGACAAAAAGTAATATAATATCTAGGGCATTTACTTTTGAGGAGCTAAAGCATTTTAGGTTTGTGTTAGCTTCTAACGTACTGCAATACCATATAGTTTCTCAAGTAAGCAGGAAATATTGTCGGTCTAGCGGCATCAATAAGATGATTTAGATGTAGCATAAGCTTGAGAATTTTCTTTAATATTCCCTTTGCATTGGTATTGACATATTTGACTCGGTACTGACTTGACAGAAGTTTGATATCAGAGGAATCTTGTATCTTATTTTGTTTCCTTTTGCAGGGTTATATCGGAATCGTGCAACCCCTCTAGCTCCAAAGCATGTAGGGAGAAGTTGCGTAGGGATAGACTAAATGACAAGTACTCCCATCTCTCTTCTCTTCTCTTGCCTTTTTTTTTTTTGCTTTCTTTCTTTATCTGCATAGCATGAACATTCAACATTGTTTAAATAACAGGTTTGTGGAGCTGAGTGCTATTTTGGAACCTGGAAGGCCTCTCAAAACAGACAAGGCTGCTATTTTGATTGATGCTGTCCGAATGGTGACCCGGTTACGAGGTGAAGCCCAGAAATTGAAGGATTCGAATTCAAGTCTCCAGGAAAGGGTTAAAGAGTTGAAGGTGAGACTGCCTTGAGGGTCTTTTTTTGGTTAAAATATTATCAAAATCTTTAGCATGCTATTTCTCTACTTAGAAACTGGTGGTATCTTGAAAATGATTAAAGAAACATCAAGTATATCCATTGCATCATATTAAACTGTATTTCCTCTGTTTTAGGCTGAGAAGAACGAGCTTCGTGACGAAAAGCAGAGGCTGAAGGCGGAGAAGGAAAAGCTGGAGCAGCAACTCAAAACCATGAATGCACAACCTAGCTTCATGCCTCACGCACCGGCAACCCCTGCCGCATTTGCTGCTGCCGGAGGTCAAGCTCCTGGGAACAAGTTGGTTCCTTTCATTAGTTATCCTGGAGTTGCCATGTGGCAGTTCATGCCACCGGCGGCGGTGGATACTTCACAGGATCATGTACTCCGACCTCCGGTTGCATAAGCTGGCAATGGCAACCTACAATGATTTGGGTTTGCATTTTGATGCAAACATGCGTATTCGATTTGTCATTGTTCTGGGCTGTTTTAGATTTTACTGAAGTTTTCTAACCGGATTTCTCGGGTGACTGTCATTGTACAACTATGATTTGATACTGGTAATCACATGTAAATTTTTAATAAGTTCATCTGGCAACCTATGTTTCTCTGTTCTATAAGCCTCTAGTTATATATGATTATTAACCATTCAGATCAACCCCAGCTTTACCAGAAAAGAGAGAATTTGGAACCAAATAGACAAGCCATTGACCTTTTTTTGTCTTTGGGTATGGAGAAGCCATTAGCCTTAGGTCGTGTATCCATATCGTGTTCGTGTATTTTTTATGTGTCATAATCGTGTTGAAGATATTTTATATTTATATAAATTTTGATACGTTAATAATTCGTATTATGTAGATTTTGAGACATTTGTGTATTTGTGACGTGTTCGTGTTTTTTTTCGTGTTATGTTTTAATTATTTTTTTCGTGTCGTGTTCAATATTGTCAGGTCTACTTAAGAGTTTGGATATAGCTATTTGAGACTTACAGCCTACAGGTAACTTAGGTAATGATTTACCTGGTGTGTTAACAACAAAATCTAGAATTTACTCAACTTTTTTTTAACCTGTTTTCCTTGGTTATGCTACAAAGTAGTAAATCAGAATGTTCAGAATATAAAGGCAAAGGAACCTATTACTCAACTTTATTTGGCATAGTTTACCCAGGGATGAGAAATTCAAATGCTTGTTTTGTAGTTTACATATATAATGTGAATATTTGTATCTTCAAAATCATTTAAGTTTGATCCGATGGGAAAAAATGATAAAAAAATTATTTAGGTTTGCTCCTGAAAATGAGACTTCAAGACAATATTATTATAATTTAGGGTTGTAGTAGATAGAATATATGTAATTTTTTAAATATTTGAATTTTAATTCGTTTAATTTATATGATATTCGAATTCATTTATTATTTGTTTACTTTTTGAATATTACTATTTGAATTTGCATCGGATTTAGATAACAATATCCGTCGAATATCCGAATTTATTAAATCATTTTTTAAGATAAAAATATAAATTAATTAAGAATTAACTATGTAACTGGATATCGGATTTAGATATCCGAATCCGTTATCCGTAATAATATATTCGAATATCCGACAATATTCGAACCAAAATCAAAACGGATTCGAATATTGGATAACTAAAATTCTTATTTGAATCCGTTCAAATCCGTTACGGATAATAAATCTATTATCCAAATCCAAAAATTAGCCGAATCAGCGAAAATTGGATTAGATAATGTTGTATATCCAATTATTGACATTGCCACCCTATTATAAACATGCAATTTTTAAAATAATTTTTGGATTTTTTTTGTAAGGCTGCAAAACGCCAATTATACCTTATCTTTTAGACCATCTTTCAACTACCTATGTCCTCAAAACCACCAGTTCATTACTCAGTTAAACCCTCCTAAAATGGCGTCCAGTTTTCTCAAGCTTCATCTTCATCGAACCTCCAAAAACCAGACTTCATTCCCTAGTACCCATCACTACAACCATCATTTCCATCTCTCTTTCATCAACCCAAATGTCTCCCACAAACACAAAATCCCATCTCTATCAATACAATCCTCGCTTTCCTCTTCTAAACCTCCTTCCTCCAAAGAAGAAGCCATTCTCCAAGCCAAAACATGCATTTCCACCTGTTTAGAGAAGCCTCTCAACAATCCCAAGCTAGCAGGCAAGCTGCTCAAGAAGCTAAAACAACCCAGGTTTCAAGTTGAAATCCCACTCATTGATGATTCTTCACCTTCATCTCTCTCTCAACTAGCTCTTGATATCTTTAAAGATATGTCCATCAAAAGGAAAGGTTCTAATTTAGTTGAGATTTTAGTTTTTTGGCCTAATGTTAGCTTAAAAGAAGCTGGAATAAAAGCTTTTGAATCATGTTCATTGAGCCATGTTGAACATATTGATTTACCTTCAGTTAATAGAAATAATAGAATCTTGAGTTCTGCTGAAGTAGCTGTTTTTTTGGCCCCTGAGCCATCTCAGATTGCTCTTATGAAAACAATATCTGACAGTTTGTATCCAAAGCCTGTGGTGATTTTCAACCCTAAATGGGGTTATGAGGAAGAGAGTGGTTTTGGTGGTGATTTGAAAGGATTTGTTGGATCTTTTGAAGTGATATATTCATTTATGGGCTTAGAGGTTAAGGGTGTTTTGAGTCAAAGGAAAGGGATGGTTTTCAAGTGTGTGAGAGATGGGGTTTTGAGTGGAGAGCAATGGGCAGTTCTTGTTGAAGAAGATGGTGAATTGAAGGTAGTTTCAAGGTTCAAGTCAAGGCCAGGCATTGAGGAAGTTGAGAATGTGTTGTATAATTTGATGGCTATCAATTCACCTATTACCAAATCTGCCAAGTTCTTGAGGGATTTGGTGTCTAATGTTACTGGAAAAAAGTAAGTGTAGTTGGAATTTTTTGAAGTTTGATCTTATTATATGATCTTTTCCCTAATGATTTGAGAAGTTTTAGAGGCTATCTGCAAAGATTTAAATTGTAATCGCATACGTTTACGGACATAATAGATGTTATTGCGGTCAATAATTATGATAAATATCGACGATGATAGAACTGAAATCATAAAATAACGATTGTAACATTATTTGCGATCGTTATTTAAATTTTTCTTTTATCTGTTGAAATATTTTATGCATCAGTAGCTTGCAGTCTGATTACTACTAGTAGTTTTATTGAACTTTGTGCTTATCTGAATTTGATTTTCTTGTACTTTTCTACATTCATTGAGATTGGTATTTTGTGTATTTTGGTATGAGAATTTTCCTATGCCAGCTACTCCCTTGTTGGATTTGGAGGATTTCTGTCAGAAATGGTTATGGGGAGAAACATGAAAAAGAAAAAATGTGATTGGCAAAGTGGAAAATGAGAATATTGGCAACAATATTTCAAGATGAACTCAATCTTATTAACAAATTTATTCAGTTGTTTGGTGGATCAAAAAATAGTAATGAAATATTGCAGATGTCCTATGTTGTTATGTTTTTTTTCCTTTGTCATTTTGTGAGTGAAAAAAAATAATATTGTCAAATGGACATATCAAGCAGTTGAAGTTGCCTTGTAGCTCAAAAAGGCAGCAACCTATTATACTTCTTGGTGTTTGATGGTTGAATCCTTGAAATTTGATGTTAGATTTGATAATTTTAGATTCGATATGATTACACCACATGAATATATGATACGTCAAAAATAATTAAAACACGACATAAAATAAATACGACTCAAAAAACTAATACAAACACGACATAATACACAGACGTGTCAAAATCTATATAACATGAATTATTAACGTGTCAAAATTTATATAAAAATATAGAACTTTAAACACGATTATGATAAAAAAAAATAACACGAACATAATACGATTACAGAGATTGCCAGCTATATTAAGTTACCATGTCTAATTTCTGAGAGAATGGATAAATCATTAGCAAAATATTTGATAATGAAGTAGGAGAAAAGAAAATACCATTGAGCATTGAAAAAGCCATTTTTACACTGCCTTTCAGGAAATGGAAACTTTGGCTCTATGGTACAATCTCAGTTTTTTTTTCTTATTATTTTTTTATTGATAAAAATCACAATTCTCATTATCTAATTTCATGTTTAGTTGAGAAATCTCGTGGCGAAGATGATTTGTGGTATCTTTATGTTATGTTATCCATATTTTTTTTTATTTTTTTAAAGTATTTATATTCGATACCTGTATCCGACATTCGGACATGCATATAAGATATAATTCTTCAAATATATGAAATTTTTTTAAAAAAAATTAAGTATATCCGCATCGAATACGTATCCGTATTCGACACTTATCTAATATGTACATATCAACTATGTTATTCAGACTCAGGATGAGTGTCGGATACAGATATGTTCAATTTTTGTAAAGTTTTTTCATATATTTGAAAAATCATATTTCCATATGTATATCCTAATATGTACGCAACACAAATACTTTTAAAAAAAAATAAAAAATCGGATAACATAACATATCAAGCAGTTGAACTTGGCTTGTAGCTCAAAAGGCAGCAACCTATTATACTTGTTGGTATTTTATGGTTGAATCCTTGAATTTGATGTTATAGTTCTGTAACCATCATTACTTTTACAATTCATGAGTAGATCCTACACATATAAATAACGATGATAAATGTATTGAAAAATAATCGACAGAAAAATAATGGACAGGATCCCAACCCGTTGCTGTTATGATTTCGGAATATGTATTGAAGGCCTTGAATTTGTAAAGAACTCTCTCCTGTCTCCTCTTTTTTTTTTTTTTCTCATATACAAACATGTATTTTATCATCATTAATGGTCACTATAATCTCTCAAAATCCTTATTAAGATGCCCTAATATGACATCCTTAATGAATTTATCTGAGAAATCGATATACTTAGGGCTAGTTTAGCATTGCTGTTGAAAAAATCTCGGGTTAAAAAAAGTTCGAGTTGAAAAAAGTGTGTTTATAAAGTGTGGTGAAAAAGTATGGTTTAAAAACTTTTAAGTGTTTAGCATTGCTGTGAAAAAGTATTGTAGGAAATTGAAATGTCAAAAAAAAATATGTTTAAAATAATAAAAGTGTAGAGATGTGAGGATAATAAAGTCATTTTATCCAAAAGTCAGCTTTTAAAGCTCAAAATCTATATTTTTTGACTTTTTGGTTTGGTTTTTCAAACCATGGTTTCAACAGTAGAAGTCAAATTTTTTTATCTGTTTAGCATTGCGTTTACGGTGAAAAGCAGCTTTTGCCCTCAAAAACTGTGCCGGAAGCAATGCTAAACGAGACCTTAGCCCACAAAGGTCGAAGTTGAGGGAAGGCTATAGATACCTAGCCAAGGCTTTGTTCTGCCATTGAAATGGATGACCCCAGCTGTTTCAGCATCAGCTAAAGTTGTATTATCTTGGTAACCCAATCCCAAGATGTGCCAAAATGGTTCAATCACATGAACATGACCATGGAATGCAATTAGACCAGGTGGTAAAGTGCCCAGTAGCCACAAACTGAGGTCTGTTTTCAAGTTCTGCAAGAGCAATTGAATTTATTAGGAACCCTAATTTATCTGATATCGATTTTGTCAAATGGAAAATTCATCTTAAAACACCTATTTTTGGCACTCGGTAAAAGGAGGAGACAGAGAAGCCTATCACGTGACAAATTCGGAAGCGATAACAGCATTGTTAAAAAAAATTGGATCGGATCGGTTGGACCTGTTGAACCGAGAATCGATGGCTTGTCTGGTCTGGTGCATATTATAGAATCGGGAATTCTCTGAACGGATAAAAAATCGGTAAAAACAAGAAGAAAAAAAACCAAACAAATCGGTTTTAAACTTTTTTAAAAAAAAAATTGCATGTGATGAGATTTGACCCTTTAACCCATTGAATCTATAATAAAAATTATACCATTTAACCAAATATATATTTTAATTAAATATTTACTATATTTAGTACTTATTTAATATTAATTTTTTTTAATGCAACCGGCCGGTTCAACCGATCCAACTGATTGAACCGATTAAATCAATAATCGGAGGTCTCAATGATTTGACTTATGATCTGGTTTTTTAAACATTACTTGAAATCAAATGTGTTGGCCCAAAATAATCGTAAACCAAGGAAATGTTTTGTGTGTATTAGAATTCCACACACTCATTATGTGAGTGAATATATATTTTAAAAAATAATAAATTACGTTTTTAAAAAATTGATAGTTTTTGTTAGTGGGTAATTTTTTGAAAAATGAGTATTTTTTTAGAAGTAAATAAATACTTTTTAAAAAAAAAATAATGTATAAAATATTAAAATACGTAATTACCCTTATTTTATTTTTTTACATTTAATGCTTTTTTTTTGTATTTTCACCAACTGAATTGGTATCATTTGATTCAGTGACACCAATTCAATCATTTCTTTTATAATAATATAGATATCTCATAAAAGCCTCCAATATTTGTAATAAGTGAACCAAAGGTAGGGTTGAAAGGTTAATTAATTAAATAAATAAATAAAACCTTAGGGTGTGGGGGACAACAAGAAAATAGTTGTCCCATCCCAAAACATGTCAATATGTTTTGTATGTTATATTTTACAAAGTCTCAAAATCAAATTCACATTCATACTTTGACAAAAACTCCCCTCTTTTTTACTACTTTCTTATCTTGTGCCTTAAATAAAGGCTATTGTCAAAAAGTGATAGAAAATGAAAAATCAATCACATGGTTAGCAAAATTTAACATCCAAAAAGCACAATCAATTTGTTGCCCAAAACACAAAGAATAAATAAATTTTAGGGATAATAAAAGTATTAAAAATGTCATTAATCTATTCTCAAATGTATAGCCATTAATTAACCTTCTTAACCAATGGAGTACTCTATTTATTTTGAAAGTTTGAGTTTGAATCTTTAAAAAAATCATTAATCTTTTATTTCATTAATAATAAAAAACTAATGGAATGTTGTTCACATTAAAAAGAAGTACCATAACTTAAATGCATATTTGGATAAATTTTCACAATTTTTTCTATAATTCTTCTTAATATTTAAATTATCCAAACAAATTACTATAAAAAAAAGAAAAACCAAGAAAATGGTGAGATTGCATGCTTTACAAATGTTTACACCCAAAAACTGAAAAATTAAACATAAAGTAAGCACATAATTAACAAGTTTTAACACTAAAAATAGAATAAAAAAGCAAACAAAAATTTTATTTTATAAAATATCCAAAAACTAAAATTTGTTGTCTCCCTTTATTTTCCATATACTAATATTTTGCTTTAAATATATATATATTTTTTACTTTATTTTATACTTTCCTTGCTTTAGAGACAAACCGACAAATCCACTCCTGACACGTCCCCAAGATCCAATGCACCTTTCAGTAGCCCACCTTCCGCACGTGCCATCCATGAATTCGCACGTGCCACTTCTCTTCTTCTTCTTCTCCTTTCCCTTCTCTGTTCCAAGTTCCCCCACCTGAAAACAAATAAATAATAAAAAAATAAATTCCGACTATTAATCTTAAAACCCCTAAAAAAATTAGGGTTTTTCCTCCAAAATTTTCGAATTTTCTTCCATTTTTTATGAAATTATCTGTCTAGAACGAATTTTCTAGAAAGTTTGAGAAGAATTTTCTGGAATTTTTTGTTTGTTCAATCTGAAAATGGAATCGATTTTAGCTCGAGCATTGGAGTACACTTTGAAGTACTGGCTTAAATCTTTCTCAAGAGATCAGTTCAAATTACAAGGCCGTACCGTACAACTTTCCAATTTAGGTAACTCTTTTGATTTTTGGATCTAAAATTAGGCTTCATTTTCATTTTTTATTTTATTTTAATTATTGTTGGATTTGATAGATATAAATGGCGATGCTTTACATGCGAGTATGGGATTGCCGCTGGCTTTGAATGTGACGACAGCCAAAGTTGGGAAATTGGAGATAATTGTGAGTTTCTACTTTATTTTTTGGGATTTTGAATTGGGAAATTGATGATTATTTAGGTTATTTGTAGTTTTATGTTGGAATCCATAAAGAGTTTGAGATGTAAAGTTAAGAAATTGATTAGATTTCAGCTTAGATCAAGATACAATTGTTTCTTCTTTCTTTTTTTTTTTTTTAATTTTTTTTTTTTATTATTATGTATGGGGACAATTCAATGTGAAGTTATGAGGTTTTTAATAATTTATTTGCGCTTAGCTACTAGGAATTGTGGAGAATTAGTTTCATTTTTGCTAATTTTGGGTTAGGATGGATTTTGAGATATCTGGTAATTAGTTTTGGATTTGCTGTTTTACATATAATTGTTATCTATTCTCTTAAATGGAAAATTCATCTTCATTTACTCAATTCAAACTATATGTGGAAGGATGTTTGGGAATTGAAACGATAGAAATGTAAGGTTGAAATTGCCTCCTTTTTTTTTTTTTTTGGGTTTTGCTTCTGAGCTGGTTTTGATCCTATTTTCTTAAACTGATAATTTTCTCACTTTTTTTTTTTTTTTTTTGTGGTAGCTCCCCTATGTCAGTAATGTACAAATCGAGCCAATTGTTGTGCAAATTGATAGACTTGATTTGGTTCTGGAGGAAAATCCTGATGTTGATTCTCCTAGGAGCTCAAGCAGGTAATGTAGATTCACCCTTACTCAATGTTATGTTTCACAACTAAATCATATTCGTAAATTTGTAGTTTGGTACTGTTCTTAAAAGCGACTTGTATCTGCTTCTGTACTTACAGCATGCAATCATCCACCAGCTCAGGGAAGGGTAGCGGTTATGGGTTTGCTGACAAGGTTAGATACTATCTTTGGTAAGGTTGTAGACAAAGTTTGCCTTTGAATATCAAACCATTTATGGATTTAAACGCTACAAGGTTAGCACATTTGTAGTGCCTACTTCGTCTCCTAGTTGTTGTTGCCCTATTATAATTTTGGACTGCAATTAAATCTTGAGCTTACATTAAATAAGTGAAAATAAAATTCCAGTGCATAAATCAACAAAATTTTTCAATTGGCTGAATGACTAGTATATGCATGTCATTAGCAACATGGATAAAGGTTTAGATACAAAATATTTACTTCATGTTTTGTTCTTTTTTCAGATTGCAGATGGAATGACTCTACAGATTCAGACAGTCAATCTTCTACTTGAAACTCGTGGCGCTGCTCATTGCAAAGGGGGGGCAGCTTGGTAAGTACTTTTGTTTTCAGTTTCTATGCTAATTATTGGTCACAAACGGTCAGGTTGCTTGC
Source organism: Fremontodendron californicum (assembly GCA_030761205.1). Lineage (NCBI taxonomy): Eukaryota > Viridiplantae > Streptophyta > Magnoliopsida > Malvales > Malvaceae > Fremontodendron > Fremontodendron californicum. The sequence continues at coordinate 1,918,938 of JAULJL010000030.1, read as the reverse complement.
ATGGCAAGTAGACATACATACAGTCTATTTTTTCGTACTTGTTTCACTTGGTTGTTGTGAGACCCTTCCTCTCAAAGATAGATTTGTCTCCTTTTGTGTCTGTCACTTGTACTGATGTTTATAATAGAATTTAATTTAACCTACAAAGAATTTGTAGAACTATGCTTATTAAAAGAGCAAATTATAGTATAATAAGAGTTTTTCTTCAAAGTTTACTAGTATATTATTTTTATGCATTTCTTTTAACTGTATATGATCATTTGTACAAGTAAAAGAATCCCTAGGCATTGCTAAAAATTGTATTGTTGATACTAGAAACTTCGAATAAAAAATGCATATAGCTCTCTGTTGTCTCTAGATATTTTGAAATTGCTCTTTCTGACATTCGCTCAATGTCTAAATATCAGATCCTACAAGGGTTCAGTGCATTTTTCATCATAAGTAAACGACATCATCACTGGTAGAAGAGGAAAATTTATGAACATTGTACATCTTTGCATGAGACCATTGTTTATTCTATATCTATTTTGGGGGAAACCAGATAATGCTCTACATTTTGTTGCTTATCGGTTTAGTAGACCTTGATAAAGGATTTCAATATTTGCATTCTTTATATATAAATTACTAGAATATCTTTTGTCATTCTGCACTTGTTGTGCACTGCAAGAGGTTAATATACTCAAATTACAAATTTCTTTGACTGTCAATGGAACTTGTATGGATCTCTTACCTTGTTGTTTTTCTTATTCATGTTTTTCAAATTTTTCAGGGCATCACCTATGGCATCTATCACCATGCGCAACATTTTACTTTATACTACTAATGAAAATTGGCAGGTAATTAGTCATGTATCATTGAGTCATAATCTTTTTATCTGTTTTCTTATGTACAAATGCATATTTGAACAAATTTGTTTTTTCAGGTTGTAAATCTTAAGGAAGCACGGGATTTCTCCTCAAACAAAAAGTTCATATATGTTTTCAAGGTAACGCATTATAGACTTGTGATTCCCTCTCTTCCTCCATATATATGTGCACATATGGCATGCACGTTTCTTACGTACAATGCTTTATGTTAAATGTTTTATCCTTTTGATCTAGCCTTTTGTGTCTTCAACTTCTGTCATCAGAAGTATATAAGTTGTATGTTTCATCTCGGTGTCTAATGATGCTAAATTCTTTCTTTCCAGAAACTTGAATGGGAATCTCTATCTATTGATCTCCTGCCTCATCCTGATATGTTCAGTGATGCTAATTTAGCATGTTCTCAAAGAGATGATGATGGTGCAAAGCGTGTTTTCTTTGGTGGAGAACGTTTTCTCGAAGGCATATCAGGAGAGGCTTATGTAATCAAATCATACATTTTCTATTGATTTTGATGAACTTTGTGTTATTTTGGTTTTGAGGACGTCTTGTACTCTTGACAGTCTAACTCTTAATTTTTCTTTCCTTTAGATCACACTGCAGAGGACAGAATTAAATAGTCCACTAGGCCTTGAGGTTCAGTTACATGTTACAGAGGTTGTTTGTCCTGTATTAAGTGAACCAGGTAATAAGGTAGCCAGTTTTCTAACTGCTTGTTTCACCATTTGAATTAAATATATGATACTAACATAGCAAGTAATTGTGGGACAACCACGTGAGCAGGACTCCGAGCTCTTCTCCGCTTCTTGACTGGATTATATGTATGTCTAAATAGAGGAGATGTGGATCTAAAAGCTCAGCAGGTTTTAAGTTTATCTACTATCATTCACTTGATATTTCTATATCTTCTTATTAACTTACTATGGGCAAATTTTACTGAGTTTTCTCTCTCTTACCTGACAGCGATCTGTTGAATCAGCAGGACGCTCTCTAGTTTCTGTTGTTGTGGACCACATATTTCTTTGCATCAAGGACACTGGTTTGTTTCCTTTTTGGTTGTTTTGTTTTACACGCATGGACATAGCCATATTTTAACAAGCAGTCTTATGTGTTCATTTAGAATAGTATATAACATTCTCTTAGACCCCAATTTTGGAAGTTTGAAGGTAAAACCGAGTAGAGTAAAATGGGTGGGAATGTGAGGAGTCAGACTGTAGAGTAAACCACTATCTACTTGTTGGAGTGGGGAGGAGAGTAAAGTTAGAAGTGTATGCTGTATTACCATTGCATTTATTTTTCGTTAATAAATTGTAAACAGGGTAGAGCTAACTGTTTACTCTCTTTCACTCTACCCTCTTCTACACCCCCTCCATCCAAGCACACTGCTCATCATTTCATTAGAACATTTTCCAACGGTTTGAATTTGCCTGCAGAGTTCCAGCTTGAACTTTTGATGCAGTCACTCCTCTTTTCTCGGGTATTTTTCTATGATACTTGATACTTTTAACTTAATATCAACTTATTTTCTGATTAAATTCTGGTTTTATAGATGTATCTTATTTTATGTTCCTGCTGGAAAATTCTTGTATGATTATAACTTATCAGATTTTTAGGACATGGAGAAAATAAACAATTACATAACTGTATTTTACAAAGCCCAAATTAGAGGACAACCATGCTCAGTCTTTTCATTGAGAAATTTAAATTGAAATTATACAATATTGTCTTGTTTTGAGATTATATTTTCATGGTAATTGATGGCTTGTTACTTAATTTGATTTAAAAACAATCTAAATCCTTGACACGATCTCATGAACTTCTGTATTACTAACTTCTAAATGCTCCTTAGTACATCCAGCTATAAGCATAGTCTTTCCTTTACTTGGCATTATCTGCTCTCCGAAGTTCTTTATTTTATTTGAAAATGGTATGAACATCATGATGTTTACTTCCATGTTCTTCCAAGACTGTTGGTATGGAGTCATGTTATGCTGGGATGTAGTGAATCTTATGTTTGGATGTTCTGTTCCTGCAGGCCAGTGTCTCTGATGGGGAAAGTTCTCGTAATTTGACTAAGGTTATGATCAGTGGGCTTTTTTTAAGGTAAAGTTTGTTATATTTCACTTTTCCAATGATTTGGTTTTGGTGGTTTCAGACTGGCTACGGTCAAGTCCAATTATTGCTTCTCTATTTGAAGTTTAAGCATCTTTGAATGTGGCTTTCCTTGTCTTTTTGGGTACAATCACCTGATAACTTGATTATTCTTAATTTTAGAACAATTTAGCTTTACTTTTATGATTAGCAGATATAGCTTCTGAAAAGCTAGAAATTTTAGCTACAAACGCCATTCATTATCTTTATGATACTCACCTCATAGTCATTTAAAATTTTCTTCTTGATGTTTTAGTCATAATATGTGCTATCAAGTCGAGTTCAACCTTTTTTCTGCAGAAATATTGATAGATTTTCGTACTTAAAATTTTCCATAAGCTTAGTTCAAAACTTTGAATTGGGAAATGGATATTTTCTGATATATGATACTGACATGAATACATGTGAATCACTTAGAGTCATCTTACTTTTCTTGCTGGGTCATCTTTATTTTGGAAGTATTACTGTTTATGTTGAATTTAACATGTCAGTGGGTATGATGCAGGGATACCTTTTCACGCCCTCCCTGTACTTTAGTGCAACCCTCTATGAAGGCTGTTGCTGATTCTTGTCTTCATATTCCCGACTTTGGTATCAGTTAACTATTATTTTGTATTACATGGAAAATTTCATCTATGGATGTATATATAATCAGTTTATGCTTTATAGTATAGGTTACTAGAATTTATGTTTCTATTTTCTGTATGGGTTTATCAGGTAAGAATTTTTGCCCTCCAATATATCCTCTGGGTGAGCAGCAATGGCAGTTAAGTGTGGGTGTTCCTTTAATATGCCTCCACTCTCTTCAAGTCAAGCCCTCTCCACTCCCTCCATCTTTTGCTTCAAAAACTGTAATTGGTTGCCAGCCTCTTATGGTATAATTTCATAATTTCGATATGCAATTACTTTTCATCCAATTATATCAACTTTTCCTTCTCATTCTCATTTTTTAATTCATTATTCAGATACATCTTCAGGAAGAATCTTGTTTGAGGATATCTTCCTTCTTAGCTGATGGAATAGTTGTCAATCATGGTTCTATTTTACCAGATTCTTCAGTGAATTCCCTTGTGTTCACTCTCAAGGAGTTAGATATTAGTGTTCCTCTGGACACAAGCAAATTTGATAATCCTGGTGTTGGAGAGAACCATATCATGCAAAAGTCGTTTGCTGGAGCTAGGCTTCACTTTGAAAAGTTGTTTTTCTCTGAGTCACCATCACTAAAACTCAAGCTACTGAACCTGGAGAAGGATCCTGCTTGTTTCTCTCTCTGGGACGGTCAACCTATTGATGCTAGCCTGAAGAAATGGACTGCTGGAGCATCACAACTCAGTTTGTCTTTGGAAACAACTGCTAGCTTAACTGGAATTCAAAATTCTCTTGGCTGGTCTTCAGGCTTGTGGAGGTGTGTTGAGCTGAAAGATGCTTCTATTGAGTTAGCTATGGCATCTGCCGATGGGAACCCATTAACAGTTGTGCCTCCTCCAGGTGGTGTTGTGAGAATAGGAGTTGCTTGTGAACAATTTATGTCCAATACATCAGTTGAGCAGTTCTTTTTTGTCTTGGATCTCTATGGGTATATTGGTAGAGTTAGTGAAAAGATTGCAGTGGTTGGAAAGAATAAAAGACCAAAGAGAAACAAGGATGATACTTTGGGTGGAAGACTGATGGAGAAAGTTCCTAGTGATACTGCTGTAAGTTTAGCAGTAAATGTCCTTCAGCTTAAATTTCTCGAATCATCCTCCCTGGATATCCAGGGCATGCCTTTAGTTCAGTTTCTTGGAAATGATCTGTTCCTTAAAGTCACTCACAGAACTCTTGGTGGTGCTATGGCTGTTTCATCGACATTGTGTTGGGAGAGTGTTCAGGTGGACTGTGTAGACACAGAGGGAAACATTGTATACAATAATAGAACGCTGTTAGATTCAGTTGAAAATGGTTCTCTGGTAACTGGGAATGGACTTTCTCCGTTAAGAGCTGTTTTTTGGGTACGCAACAAGCAGAAGCCCCTCTCAAATGGAAAAGCTGCAGTAATTCCATTCCTGGACATAAGCATTGTGCATGTCATTCCTTTTGATGAGCGGGACAAAGAGTGTCATACTTTAAGCGTGTCAGCTTGTATATCAGGTGTGCGCTTAGGTGGAGGAATGAATTATACTGAAGCTCTGCTACATCGATTTGGAATTATTGGGCCTGATGGTGGTCCCAGCATGGAGCTTTCTAAGGGCATAGAGAACTTATCATCTGGGCCACTGTCAAAACTTTTAAAACCTTCAGCTTTCATTGATAATGATCTTGTGGATGGTATGGGACATAATCTATTGTGATTTTTTGTTTAGCTAGTTGCTTTTTTGTTAGTGGCAGTAAAGTTTTGCTTTGGCATTTTACTCTTGTAATTTAGCCGTAAATGTCTTAAATTTTGTCCAGGTGGAACCTTGGGAGGGGTGAAAGATGACAGTTTTTTGCACCTGGGAATGCCGGATGATGTGGATGTATCCATTGAGTTACAAGACTGGTTATTTGCTCTTGAAGGTGTGCAAGAGATGGCTGAAAGGTGGTGGTTCGAGAAAGAAGTATTGGGCAGGGAGCAGAGGTGTTGGCACATGACTTTCCAAAGTTTGCAAGTAAAAGCAAAAAGTAGTCCGAAGGATGTGCCGGACGTAAAAGGGATTTCACATGGAATGCGGAGATATCCAGTGGAGTTGGTCACAGTAAGAATCTTTTTACTTCTCTTACCCTGGCCCTTCTAATGGTATTTTATTAGTTTAGAAGTTATTAGAACCAACACTATTATATGTGAGCAACACTGAACTGTTGATATTTCTCTGCATTTTGTTTCGAGTATTAGAAGCATGTATACTGACCTAGGTGTATCTAGGGTGGGTTTTTTCTTTATGGTTGGGAGGTTATTGGAGTGTCTGGCCCTTGAATTTGTCCTATGATGACAAGATGGGTGAAAGGTTGAATCTTTTGGATTTTATTTTTTATTTATTTCTTATCTGCTTTGATTGTAGGAGGGTTAAGACTTAGGAGCTAAGCAAGCATAGTTTGTATAAACTCTGTAGAATATGGCTATGTTGCTCCAACTCTTCATTTTTCTTAAAAGTACCCGTGTCTAACAGCCGTGTCCGACTCATATCCGGACATGGGTATGAGGATATGACCCTCCAAGGACCCTCCAAATACATGTAAAAACTTAGAAAAAATTGAACATACCCGTGTCGGATACATATCCGTATCTGACACTCACACCCGAATCTGAGTAACATAGGAATATGGTGACCATTCTCATTTCTCAGTACATTGGCATTAGAAATTTGGTTCAGAATTGTTGGATATGGCCAGCAAAGGATGGAGGGAATTAGAAATTTTAATTAGAAAATTTGGTTTAATTAGTTCCTATTTTTGTGTCAACCTAAGAAGTACCTTGGGGCTTGGTCCACATAGCACTTGACCTCATTTCATGTGAATGTCATGTTTCTCTGCCTTGCTTTTAATAACTTTCTAAAACTGAAAATGCTTGTAGGTCAGTGTGGAAGGCTTGCAGACCTTGAAGCCTCAGGCCGATACGAGCATCCTTCAAGATGCATCGCCTGCAAATGGCTTCAAAGAAAGTTTTGAGATATTAGGAGGGATAAATCTTGAAGTTCGTATGGTGATATCGGAAGATAATGTTGAGAATGAAATGGTCAACTGGGTGGTCGAAAACTTAAAATTTTCCGTCAAACAACCGGTAATGAGATCTTACTTTCGAAGAAGTTCATTAAAGCCAATAATGGTGAATCATTCTTAATTAAGGTTTCTTTCACTCTGTAGATTGAGGCCATTGTAACCAAGGATGAACTTCAGCACCTTGCTTTCTTGTGCAAGTCCGAAGTCGATTCAATGGGTCGTATAGCTGCTAGTGTCTTGCGGCTGCTCAAGCTGGAAAAGTCGCTTGGCAAGGATGCCATAGATAAACTTAGCAACCTTGGTAAGTTTGATTCGGCTAAGTTAATTCATTCAGCTAAAAGTTAACATACCTATGTTACTCGGACTCGGGTGTGAGTGTCGGATACGGGTATGTGTCCGACACGAGTATGTTCAATTTTTTTTATAAAGATTTCTATGTATTTAGACGGTACTTGAAGGATCATATCCTTATATCCATGTCTGGATATACGTCGGACACGAGTGTCGGACACGGATACTTCAAGAAAAATGAAAAGTCGGAGCAACATAGTAACATACTACTGGACCTTTTGTATGAGTTGGAAGTTCTAATGACTTGTAGGAATCGAGGGTTTTGACAAGATTTTCTCATCATCGGATAAGCTCAGCCGAGGCAGCAGTGCTGAAAGTAACGGGCTATCTCCGTTATCAAAAGCGATTAACGAAGACCAGCGCTCAACAATGGCTTTGCTTGAGGAGGCGGTTTCGGATTCACAGGCCAAGTGTGCTGCTCTTGTTACTGAATTATCTAATTCAGAGTCTTCCGAGGTGAATCTTACTAATATTAAAGAACTGAGACAGAAACTGGATAGCATGCATAGTTTAATGGTGCAATTGCGGGGTCAAATCTGAATTAGCAAATTTCTTTCTCATTCTTTGTTGTAAAATTTTGGGTGCAAACATATAGTTTACTCATTCTTATCTGTATATAGTACACATATTGATATATACTATGTTATTCGGACTCGGGTGTAAGTGTTGGATACGGATATATGTCCGACACGGGTATGTTCAATTTTTTTTCAAATTTTCCATGTATTTGGAGGGTCCTTGGAGGATCATATCTCCGTACTATGTCCGAATATGCGTCGGACACGGGTATTTCAAAAAAAATGAAGAGTCGAAGTAACATAGCATATATATATATATATATATATATATATATATATATATATATATATATATAATTACATGTCTGAGTATATGAGGTTTATTAAGCTTCAACGAAAGCAGTTAATCGGTTTAATCAGAAATTTTGTATCCTGAAGATGACATTTTTCTTGGAAACATGTAAACAAGCATGTTTTTTTATTGAAGAAGGCAGCTGCAACGCCTTGAGTTATTGCTGAAATTTTAGCCATTTATCCCAATGTTTCAGTTCAGCTTTGGGACCATTGAGGGTAGATGATGATTATAGAACTTGAATTCATGTTTTTTTTCGTGTCAATTGTGTAAATATAAATTATTAAATGTGTTAAAATCTTAAAAAAAAATTATGATATGTGTCATGTTAATTGTGTTTATTAGACTATTTTTGTGTCTATTAAACGTATGGTATTCACTGCAAACTTGATAATATGCGGCTTTAATTTACTACTCGAACATTAGAAATTAATTTTTTATCCAACAGCTTATTAATAAAATGAAATTAAGGATATCTAAATATTATATTTATAATTTTAAAAATTAACTATCCTCTAAAATATTATTACTAATTTATTATCTTATATATATAAATTGTGATTTCATAAATGAACAAAATAATTTTTTCTTTTTGACGTTTTCAAAAAGGAAATCATATTATTACTAATTTACTAGTAGCCTCCATGCCATTACCAATATTATCAATACCAAAATAGATTATCATATTATTTTATATTAAAACAATATTATATATTTCAATTTATATTACATTAATTTATTAATTTTAAAATATATATTTTAATGGAATATTTTGATAATTTTTTTACTAAAATATTAATCTTATTAAGTTATATCTATCTATTATATAAATATGATAATTCGTGTAGGTTTGTTATGTTTATATTTTTTGTTTTAATTGTATAAATATGAAAACGATATAAATCATTAAATGTGTCAACATATCATGTTAATCGTGTTTAAACATGTCATATTGTGTTTATTACACGTATTATATTTATATCATATTTTCATATCTATACAAAATTACCATATTTACTTTCACAAACTTGTTCAAGGGACGGGTAACCCGTTCGGCTTAACAGGCTCGGCCCGTATTGAGTTGGGCTTCAGTAAGAGTTTGAGTGATCTAGGTCGGTTCGGATAACTAATTAACTAATAAAAAATTATTTTTTATTTAAATTTAATTATAAAAATATATTAATATTAATATTAATATTAATATAAAAATAAAAATAATTTTTTATTTTTTATTAATATTATAAGTAATGAATCGGACCAATAAATTAGTTCGAACTTATCCAAAATCGACTCAATTAAAAAAAATAAATTTTCGAATTGCACTCCGACCCATTTTTCATTTCCATGGATATTTTGCAATGTCTTATTCCTCCTGCAAACACCAATCAACAAAAGGACAAATAGCAGCAATTGCTATACCACCATAGCCTTATCTTCATCAATTCACTCTGGTTTTTCCAAAATCTGCAATGGCTTCCACTCTACTTCACTTCTTTTCTCCCCCAAACCTTTCAATCCACAACCCACCAAAAACACTACATTTCACCATCAAATGCACTTCTCCAAACTCAAATCCACCTCCTGAGCCAGATTTCCCATCTCCAATCTCCCATGATACAACAATAAGTCCAGACAGTTTCCCCATTGAAAAACGAAGAAGATCAGAAATCATCCGAGAAAGAAAACCCAAACCAGAGATTACAAAACCAGAAGCACCAAACTTTGAGGTTGGTTGGAAGAGAACAAAGGAAATAAACTTAGAGAAACCAAAAGGGTATGTAATAATGGATTTTCTTGAGAAATTGGAAGGGTTAATGGGGAGAAATTTTGGTTCCACTGAACTGTTGGTTAAAGCTGGGGAAATTGTTGCAGAAAGAGCAAGAGAAGAAGCAGAAGTGTTGAGAGATGAAGGGAAAGTGGAAGATAGAATGGTGACTGAGTTGTTTAGGGTTTTGAGGTTGATGGAAATGGATTTGGCTATGGTCAAAGCTGCTGTGAAAGAAGATACTTTGAGTGAGAGGCTTGAACAGGCTAAGGCTAGGTGCAGGCAAGCCATTCTTGTTGCCAATTCCTTTTGAAAGGTAGCAAATTTACATATGAATTATCTTAGTTTATATTTTTTTTGTACAAAGTAGACCATAAGTTGAGGATAAAGAAAGGATTGCAGATGCTTTAATTGAATCTAAATTTGTTGAATGTCATTCAAAAGTTGAGATTTGATTTTATTTATGAATGCAATTTACACCAAATTAAGAGCTAAACATGTTTCCCAAGTTTTCTAAAGTTTAAAACTATTTTATATCTAAACTTGAAAGAACCATGTGCAAGCATGGGAAAATTGTTTTCCTACTTGTGCAAACTGAAGCCAATGGTGGCAATAGCTAGGAAATGAGCATCCATATTCATTGTATATTAGGAGCATTGGAGTATAAAATGAACATTGTTCCTCATAATCATCTTTTTTTCAACTTGAGCTTATAAAGATGGGAAATAAAGAACTGAGAGACTTCAGAGACATAAAAAATCTGAAACAAATGGAAAAGAAACAGGCATGTGCTTATCTGGAAAGCAATGGCTACCACAATAGCTATAATGTCAATATAATGCTGGCTAGGCAAAACAACCTTAATGCCTGTCATAAACGCTTGCTGCAGTCGATTGTAATGCTATGTATGTCAGCAATGTGGCACTTGCTAGGCAAAATGGGTAGATTCTTTGCCACTTATAGCTCCCCAAATTATGAAACAAGCAAGCCATTGCAATTATATCGTAGATGAAAAACATTTGAAGGGTTTTGCTTGAATCTAGAACCTATGTTATTTGAACTCGGGTGTGAGTGTCGGAGATGGGTATGTGTCCGACACGGGTATGTTCAATTTTTTCTAAGATTTCCATGTATTTAGAGGGTTCTTGGAGGATTATAATCCCATACCTATGTCCGGATATGCGTCGGACACGAATACTTCAAAAAAAATGAAGAGACGGAGCAACATTGTCTAGAACCGCCAGGCCTTGTTTAGGACAATTTTGGTAGTAGCCACCAGGCATTGTGAATGCTGCTGCAAATGTAACAGTTGTGATTAGTGCTGTTACCATTAAAAGGGTTTGCCCCATTTGCTTGTAAGACTGTAGTTTGGCATCTTCTGCTTCTTGGTTTGCACTTGGAGGATTATCTTGTCTGAATTTTCTCCAGATAATTGAGATTGTTTTCTGCAATATAGTAATTGATCAAAATTTTGAGACAGCATGCATGAAGTTTCATCAGAAATTATTGGGAATGAATTGGTATATTGTGGAGACATGCACGCAACTTGTAAGGTATTGTCCGCTTTGATCCAAAAATCTCATGGTTTTGTCACACAAAAGGCGTCTCACAAGTATGGGTTTAAGTCTATACACATAAGACACAGAACTAAGATCACATCATGCGTTGGGATTCTAGAGATGGCTCCCACGGTGTAGCACTTAGCTCTCACATTCCGGTTGGTGATTGCTTTGATACCATTTCTGGAGACATGCATCCAACCTACGAGATATTGTAGGCTTTTGATTCGAAAATCTCACAGTTTTGTCTCACAAAAAATGCCTCACAAATATGAGTCTAAGTCTTTACATATATATCATAGCGGATCCTCATAATTTCCTAACATAGTTACATATAACAGCAGCTAGAAGTGACTAACAAGATTAAAACAGTGATTGTATGCCAATTTTCTCATAAGAAATTATTAAGCTAGTAAAGACAGCATGCATGAAGCTTCATCAACAATTATTGGGAATGAATTGGTATAACTTATGTTACCCGTACTCTTTATTTTCTCTAAAATATCCATGTCTAACACCTGTGTCCGATACATATTCGGATACGGAAATATGATCCTCAAAATATATGAAAAAACTTAGAAAAAATTGAGTATATCCAAGTCGGACGCATACCCGTATGCAATACTCACTCTCAAGTCCGGGTAACATGAGGTATAACAGCAGTTAGAAGTGACTAAACAAGATTGAAATAGTGATTGTATGCCAATTTTCTCATAAAAAAATTATAAGCTACTCAAGATCTACTTACCCCAGGAACTGTTAGACATGATTCTTTGATTGAATGATTCAATATCAAATGCAGTTTGGCCATTTTTGTTCTTGGCTCTTTGATCCACTCTTTTATCCCATATCAAGTACTGAACAATCCAAGATTTCCTTCCCATGGTTGCCATATGCAAAGGCGTATTTCCATCATTATCAGTCCGGTTTATGAGCTCCTCTGTTTCTGCAGTTTCCATCATATACCTGATGACATTACCTTTCCCACACAGGATGGCAGCATGAACAGCATTGCGCCCACATAAATCAAGAAGCTCTGCAGAATCCGGACAATGTCGAATGATCTCTCTTATAACATCGACATGGCCATTGCTAGACGCCTATGTTACTCGGATTCGGGTGTCAGTGTCGGATACGGGTATATTCAGTTTTTTCATGTATTTGGAGGATCTTTGGAGGGTTATATCCCCATACCCATGTCCGAATATGCGTTGGACACGGGTATTTCAAAAAAAATGAAGAGTCGGAGCAACATAGCTAGAAGCAACATGAAGTGGTGAGTGGCCAAGTTTGTCCAAAACATAGGCAGCTGTACTATCAAGTTCCAGTAATTGTTTCATTGTTTTAAGGTCTCTTAGAGAGGTTCTGCCATGGTGATCAACTTCTTTGATCAGCTGTGGTTTAGCTCTTAGGAGGGCTTGAATGATACCTTACAATTACATTTTACACAGAAAATTTGTTAAGATTAAAGAAAAGTTTAATGTTGTTTAATTTCATGAGTGTAGATATGTTGGATTACATGGAAGGACAGGACTTAAACTCCATGAAAGCCTAAAATAAAGAAAACCAGATGCACTATCAAGAGGAAATAGTTTGCAGCTTTTAGAAATCAAAATCTTTATTTTAGTACAGAAATTAGATTTCAAGAGTTTTGAAACAGCAGGAACCAGAGATTTAAATTACGGTCGGGGATGCGTTTTCGATAACATCGTGTTTATCGTGGTTGCGGATGTAATTGCGGTAAATATCGACTGCGAAGAAAGTCGAAACCACAAAAAAAAAAACGATCATAACATCGGGTTACAGCCGCTATTTAAATCCCTAGCTGGAACTACCTATGTTGCTCTGACTCTTCATTTTTTTTGAAGTACTCGTGTCCGACACATATCAGGACATAGGTACGGGGACATGATCCCCCAAAGATCCTCCAAATACATGAAAAAACTTAGAATAAATCAAACCTACCCGTGTCGAACATATTCTCATATCTGACACTCAACCCGAATCCAAGTAACATAGGGAACTACAATGTTGTGTAAGAAAAACTTGTGAAAATAAATGAACCAAACATGAAAAATACCATAATGTCTCTCAATGACAGCAGCATGCAAAGCTGTTTGGCCTTCTGAACCCCCATAAGCTGAGGAGGACTTATTAGTTGATATCAGAATTTCATTCACTATCTCTACCAATCCTTCTCTAGAAGCAAGAAACAAAGGAGATTCATCACCAAAATTTTCTAAAAAAACCCAACTTAGGTTCAACCTTTAGCAAGAACTGAACCACACTAAAATGACCATTCCTGACAGCTTCATGCAAAACTGTGTTATTTTCCTTTGTTTCCAATTCTCAGAATCTCAAACTTGCCAAAGATTATTTCATCTTCATTAGGTTCTAACCATGTTGAAGAAAAGATTTCTCTCACCAAAAAATCAACTATAGACAAGTGACCTCCCCTTGCAGCAACATGTAGAGGTGAATCTCCATCTAAATTCTGCTTTGTCAGGAGGGATGAAAACCTTAGGGATGTAATCCCGAGCCGAGCTCAAGCTGTAAGAAGTTCGAGCTTGAGCCGAGCTCAAGCTGTTAAAAGCTCGAGTTCGACTCAAAATTCGAGACTCGAAACTCGGTTCGAGCTCAATCAAATTTTATTTTTAAAGTTCGAGCTGGATTCGAGATAAAAATCGAACTGCTCGAGCTTGCTCGATTATGCTCATTTACTTAATAAAAAATGAGTTCGATTCCCATGCTCGACTTCAAACTCGATTATTTGTGCTCGAGCTTGAGTTCGAGTTCCAATTGAGATTTTTCAATACTAATTAAAAATAAATATATATTAAAAATAAAAAAGCTCGATTAGGCTCGCGAGCTACTCGAGTCATGCATTAGGATATTCGAATTCGGCTCGCTCGACAGCTCAAGCTGCTCGAGCTCGACTCAACAATGAACGAACTGAATTCGAGCCAAACCCGAATAGCTTGAGAGCAAAGGTGTCTCGTTCAACATCTGCCATAAATCTCAGTGACAATAGTCTTGTGTCCAAATTTCACTTCAATATGAAGGGCTGTGTTTTCATGGGGAGACATCTTAAAAAGTAAGCCTGGATTTTGATAAAGAAGATGTCTGAGGGAACAAACTTTCCCCAACTTGATAGATTGGTAGAATTCTGGATCCATTGATTGTTCATATCTGCAACTTTTAACATTTAAAGCTATGGGGTGTTTTATCACATTTTCTTGCGATAGATGGTAAAAGACCTTTTCATAGATCGAACCGGTCCGGATTACAAATTATATTGTTTAAACCCGACTTAATTCGAATAAAACGAATAATCTGATTCATGAACAAATCCAGCTGGTAGCTAACAATGTGAACAACTTGACCCATTATTTCAGGTGGCACTATCAAAAAAATAAAAGTCATCATATTTTTTCAACTTCAAATTTTTTCCATTGAATCCAAATGGAAGTTGACATATTCATAGAAGATTCAGTAAAAGTTGAAAAAATTGTCTAACTTTTTTTCAACTTCAAATTTAAAGATTGAACCTACTCTGAACAAGACAGTAACTTGTATTTAACTATATTATAAAGATAGTCTATTTCCCATCTAAGAACAAGTAACAAGTAAAATATATAGATTGGATTACTTAGATTATTATTTACCAACAATTAATGGAGAAAATTTTCAAAAATAATAATTCAAATAAATTTTGACTTAGTAATTTGATATTTATAATTAAATAGAAAATATGATACTCAAGAAACATCTGAAAAAAAACGTTTATGAAATTGTTAAATTCATTATCAACATCTAATATTGTATATTTGATCAGTTTGGTTAATAATCGAATCAAATAAACCTTAACGAATTAACCGATATTTTATTTTCTTTAACCGTTAATAGAATCGAATTACAAAATAAAAATACTTTTAACCGATCGAAATTATTTCGATTAATTGAATTTTTTAGTCTTTTTCTATAACAATTTAATTATCAAAATAAACAATACAACCAACCTTTTAATACATGATTTTATATGACTTAACAAGTTGTGAGCAAGCTCTTTTATTTTCATTTATTCTTTTTAAAAATAAATAAACATCCTAACTTTTTAATAAATCGAGTAAGCATAACATAATATCCAATAAGCAAAACCAACTCAAATCCAAATCCTAAACAAACTCCAAACAGAAACAAAGACAAAGACAAGTACTAAACAAGACAACCTACTTGATCAAAACTGAGGAAACCAATCCAACAAACATAAACCTCAAAAAGCCCAACAAAATGTACAAAACCCAATCACCAATGCCGCCATTAAAACACAGGTAATGTGTGTCAATGTCTTAAGATTAACCCAACCAGACTAGAACAGCTTTCATTTTTGGGCCAGACCCAAACTTCAGTAAATAAGTTCACAGATTTATAAGTGTATGGAAGAATTCCCTTAACTAACATCATTGTCCCAAGAAACAGCAGAACCTTTTTTTTTTTTGTCAGTTCTGTTCTGTTCAATTTGTGTAGTACTTACTTAACTTTGCATGATATTAGAGCCTTTTTTTTGTCTACATTCAAACCACCAATGTCTCTATTTCATCTATGTTCTCTAAAACATCATCAAATACCAATAAAAACACTTGGGAAACTTGTTCTTGTTTTGTTCTCTCTGGTTCTCTCCCTGCCAATCTTCACATTAATCCAATTGCAGAGAGGAAAGGTGAAATCTTTCACTTTCATTTCACATTTTCTCAACTGGGTTTTTCCTTTTATTACTATTTTGGATGTTGCATGTCCATGCATGTTTATAAAAAGAGTGCGTGGCAGTTGATTTTCAGTTTCTGTAGTTTCATTTGTGTGGGTTTAATTGAAGCAATAAACAAAATTTGGTTTTTCTAAGAGCAGAAACTAGTTAAATGACTTAATGAATGCAGTTTCCTGATTAGTTTCATGGTGGGTTTATAATTTTGTGTAGGGTATTGTTTGTATTTGTTTTGGGATAATAAAGCTGTTAAATTAATGCTTTGCATTATGTGTGAATTTATAGGAAAAAGAAAATTCTGAAGATTAGATTATCTTTGTGATGATAGCTAGTGGCTCATGTTTTGTTTAAACAGGTTTAATTGTGGCAATTGGGGTATATTTTTTGTGTTATTTTGGTTTTACTTTTTGTAATTTTAGCTGATATTATGATGTTTGAAGTTGAAGAAAATTAAATTATGAAAACTTGGGGAATTTTCTGTAATGATTGTAAATACCTATATTGTTGTCAATTCCTTCCAGTTCTATATAATTATGTTTTATTGCTATTAAAGACCTACTGTTTCATGGGAATTTTGGATGGAAATTTTAGATTCTCACAATTTGCAAAAGTTTTTAGATAGAAAAATGCATATGGAGAGTGATTTTCTTCTTTCCTAGGTATCTATTTGATTTTCTGATCAACTGCATTTAAGATGAAGTTTAAAACCTGATGCCTATGCCAGAATTAATGGGGCTTACCAATGAAGAATGTTTCGATTCTTTGAGGAAAATAGATAGAGGTTCTCTTATGAAGAAACTAAATAACTGGAATTCAAATGTGCTAGCTCAGACTAAGAAAATGATAATCGTATTGCTTTCTTAATGCGAAAAACGGGCAAGTAGATTGTGTCAAAAAAGAAACATACTTAAATATTTCCATTCGGGCTTGTCTAGATTTAGAAAGGAAGTAATATTGCATTTATCAGTAAAAGCATATTTAGAAAAAAAAAATTGACCGTTTCGTATTATGAACATTAACAAGTGAATCATGTGGAGACAAGAAACCTTAAATAGGTAGTACATGTAATCTTGCATGACATGTCTGTTAGTATTGAAGTTAATGCATTCTGCCTGTACCACAATGTGCCTATTTTCGTCATTAGATATTTTGGGTCGATGCATGTGTATGCACGGGACTGCATATAGCTATTTGCTGGCAGAATGTAACCAGCAAAATAGGATTTAGCCTTCCTGGCTAGTTGTACATAATAATGTGGCTAATGACATGTAAATCGCAAAAGTAATTTAGACCGCATGATGCATGTTATGTATTTGTAATATAAATTAGTCTGGAGCTATGATTGAACACTTCTATCAACCTCAGTGAGGAAGCTGATTTGAGACAAAAAAAAAGGAGATTTCTTTTAAACAATTGTTGTTTCTTTGGAAAACATTTTAAAAGGCCATAACAAGACCTGAAGTTTGGACGATGCCATTTGTGGTATTGTTTTCAGTTTGTTTCCTTGTCTGCATGAGTTATGTTCCTATTCTTTTCACATGATTTCTCCTATTCTGAACTGGAGAGCCCTTTCTCTGTTTTCTCCTGTGTTTCTCTACGAATTAAGCACGACTTTGAAGAGATTCATTGACTCATCAACTTGTCTATTAGACGGACTTCTATTTTCCACATGAATGTGTTTATGTTCAACTCTTTCAACTTGAAAATTGACATGTAAAGAACTGAGATGAAGGCTGACCATGGAACATGTTGAAAGCAATTGGGTAAGATATTATTTCAGCCTTCACTTTTTGGATTTTATGAAAGGACCTTGATTTAGAAGATTATTACACGTAGGCAAGTAGCTGGTTATATATTCTCTTTGTAGAGGCTTTTGAAAGTATTCGTATCAATCAAGTTGTTATTTGCCAACCATGGCATATATTGGTTGTCAGTTTCTAGAAGTGGCATGACCTTTAGTTACTTGTTAAACTTTCACAACCAGGTCATTAAATCTCTTCTAGAAAACCCTTTCGAACCACGGAAAAAAGTAAATTTTACATTTTACAGATTTCTGATACAGCAAAGTTTGGTAGAAAATTTACCATTTGAGCTTTCTTTTCGTCTTGGGATTCTTTGTCATCTATTCTGGTGCAAACCTACCACTTGTCAAAATGCATGAACTCCTAGATTGCCACTTTGAAGAAAAGGTTGTTGCTAGATGAGCGTTATAAGTTCTGGAGTTATCTTGCTACCTCGATAAGAAGTATTTTTCTAGACTCTTTTTCTCGACAGCAGCCAGAGGAGCCAACCGCTATCTGTGAGCCCCAAACCCCTTCTATTGTTTTCTTGACATTTAATCATTCATTTGTAAATAAAAAAATCTATGCATGTGATATCCTTGCTACTCGAGGAAGAGCTTTATATTTTGAGTTTAGGGTGAGCAGTGAAGAAGTGCAGTTCTCATTAGATTGCAAAAATTTTGTTGTGTAAAAGATGTAAAATTCAAATCTTTCTTGATTTGATGAATTTTGTCAAAAACTGCAGGACTGATGAGGATTCTTAATTAGAAATGTGATTTGTGGCTAACTTTACCCCTTGGTTGCAGTCATTGGAATTTTGATTTTTTAAATCAAGGCTATATAATATTGTTCACCATGTTGGTCACAATTTTCTCTAAGATTGCTCGTTTTTATGTAACCAATATTTTGAGATTATATTTGAAGAAAACTAAAATACGGATGACTATATTGGCAGGCTACGAAATAGGCACGAAATTGCTGATGAGCAACATTCTGGTAAGTATGTTCACTGACATCGGGTCTAGTTTGATCGAAAGAATAGGCTTGTCAGACCATTCAAAAATAAAAAATAGTCCTGTTTCATTTGAATTTTGTAGTGCATTTTCCTCCTGCATTTTTCTCAAGTATATATTGTTCAATTATTTTCCATCTCTGCTTTCTTGATAGCACTTTGGTTGCTTTCTTAGATTCCCAGTTTTTTCTTTTCCCATTCTACTTTTAACTGTTTCATGCTGATGCATCAATTATGCTACTACAATGTCTAGTCTGTGCATGTATCAGACTAATGGGATTGAATCCAAAATCTGAATGTGACAGTGATGTGTCTGTAGCTATGTTACTCGGACTCAGGTGTGAGTGTCAGACACGGGTATGTGTCCGACACGGGTATGTTCAATTTTTTCCAAGATTTTCATGTATTTGGAGGGTCCTTGGAGGATCATATCCCCATACCCATGTCCGGATATGTCGGACACGGGTACTTAAAGAAAAATAAAGAGTCGGAGCAACATAGGTCTGTAGTGTAATTTAATCTTGTCCAACAAAGCCCCATTTTTTAGTTATATCTCCTTCTAAAATTGTGTCTGCAGTGCACGTGACGGTTATGTCTTGAATGGAAAGGTAATGATATTCGCTGAATAGTAAATGAAAATTCAATCCCTCATTTTTCAAGATAAAATTTTTGTCAGGTTGGAAAATAGTGTGTTTTGATATCTTACAAGGAGATTATAGAAAATATTTCCATTATAATGTACAAATATTAGCCATCATTAATCTCGGCATTTCTTATGGGAAAAATGTTGCTGATATCCACTGCATGTTTAACTAACTACTAAGCCTTAATCTTGTTGATGGTTCTCATGTGTCAATCTTAGGACTGATGTGGTTTTCTCATTGGATGAAGGAGGTGAAGAAAGGTTAGAAATGGATGAAACTGGCGGCGAATCTGCTCATTGCACAACTGATAAGTGGTATGATGTAGAATATGCAGAAAATGTGCTTGCCAATATACTCTCAAGGCTTCCGGTTAAGTCACTTTTAGTATGTAAATCTGTTTGCAAGCGTTGGCGTCGGTTGATAAGTAGTCAAGCTTTCATTGATTTGCAGCTACTCTGGTCTAAAAAACAATCCGTTTACATAGTTTATCCATACATGGATATGATGATGAAATTATACTTGGTGAAAGGCAGCGGTGAAATCACTAAAAGTATTAACTTTCCGTATTGTGACAACTTTTCTACTCTTACCTTCATTTGTTCCTTTGATGGTTTGCTCTGTTGTATCAACTATCCTTGGAAGGTGGACTCAGGCAAGATAGTTGAGGATGTAACCGATCTGGAAATCCGCATCTGCAACCCTGTTACCAGAAAGGCTCTATTACTTCCGAAAGGTAGCCCATCGAAAGAAAATCCTTCCATCGGAGTTGCTTTTGGTCCAAAAATCAATGAATACAAGATATTCCGATTTTTCTGTGCCAAGCGCATATCTCTAGCCAAACGTCAATCCCGTGCTAATCGTCGCCAATGTGAGGTATATTCATCGAGCACCGGATCCTGGAGTGTCATAGGTCGTGTACCTTACTGTCCCATGCATTCTAGCCATAGCCCCCTCGGGTCCAACCATGTTTTTGTCAATGGAAAGATATATTGGTTCATTGCTTCTGATGAAGATCGGATGATCCCTGGCTCTATCCTTACTGTTGACATAGAGGAAACCTTCGGAACTATTAACCTTCCGAAAGAGGTCACTGAACACTCATACTTGGTTGATCTCGAAGGCTGTTTATCCCTCATTGCTGTTTATGACGAGGATGAGATCGTGAATATATGGATTTTAGAAGACAAGAAGAATGAGTCTAAATGGGAACTGAAATGCAGCGATCACGTTCCCTTCTCGAACGATGAATGTGTTGAATTTGTAGTCGCTAGGGGGAATGAAATTTTCTTCATAACTTCAAACCATTACTATATCTATGATCTGGACCAAAGGTTTTGGAGGGAGCTTGATTTATCCGACATTTCCGAAAGGAAATTTCCGGTCGCTTTTGCATACACCGAAAGCCTTCTTTCATGTAAGTCATAAATTCATTTTCAGAATGTTATTTTATATGATGATGGACTTATCGACTCCATTTTCCGGTTTAAATCCTAGTGTGGTTCCATTTAGAAACAGTTTGAAATTCGAGACCAAACAGACTTTAGCTTTCAGTTACCCGTTTTTATAGACTTAATACCTACCTGTGTTGCTCCGATTCTTCATCTTTCTTGAAGTACCCGTGTTCGACACCTTGTCCGATGCATATTCGGACATGGGTATGGAGATATGATCCTCAAAATACATGGAAAAACTTTAAAAAACTGAACATATCCATGTCGGACATATACCCGTATCCGACACTCACATCCGAGTCCGAGTAACATAGCTTAATATAGATGCATTTATCTTCTTAACGTGAATAAGATAAAATGAAAGAAGACAATAGGAGGCCATGATTATTTGTAATTTATAGCATATGTTATCAACATTGTAGCTGCTTCTTTTACAGGTGGTGGACGCATGGATCCTCGGACGGAGTACATCTCCGACAAAAGGAGCATATGATATACTCTCTTCATTGATCCGAATAAACTCCTCGCTGTATATCTGTCGTCTTCTTTTTCTTTTTTACTTGTTCGTTACTTATTCATCTTGAACTCTGAATCAATATCTTCTTCATATATTAATTGCAGAATGGAGCTTCAGAGGATGAGTAAACCTCTCCGACTCTCTTTATGTTCGCGATACGGATCGCCTTTTTCTCCATGCAATGAGCAGGTTCTTAACACTGAAGATCCTTCTTCAGGGCAATAATGTTTTACCTTCTTTATGTTCATTTTTATGATACTGTAAGGTTGTCTGCACATCGGTTGTATGCCGGAGACTTATCTTGACAAAATGACTTTGTTCGTCAATGAAGAAACTGTTGTTTATTTCGCAGGTAAGATGTTATAGTTTTCCCCTTCAAAATGCACATTTAGAATTATGATCTCATGGATGACCTACCATTTCTAATCCCTAAACCAAAAACCAATAAAAAAAAATGTTGAAAGAAAGCATGAAAGGAAGAAGTCTAGCTTTATTTTGTTCTTTTGAATGTTCTTTTAGCTTATTCCTTTTTTTTTGGTCTTTTAAAAGGTTGTGTGGATTGGAAGGCATATTAGTGAAGAAAAATGCCTATAGAATGTTATAGTCTCATGCTATGTTACTCGGACTCGGGTGTGAGTGTCGGACACGGGTATGTGTCCGACAAGGGCATGTTCAATTTTTTTTCTAAAATTTTCATGTATTTGGAGGGTCATTGGAGGATCATATCCCCATACCCATGTCTGGATATACGTCGGACACGGGTACTTCAAGAAAATTGAAAACTCGGAGCAACATAGGTCTCATGTAAATATGTGAGAAAGTTCTCTGTTTGTCTACCGAGTCTTGTTGCATGAATATGTATCAGCAAGTGTATGTAGACTATCTTCTATATGACTGCTGACAAAGAAGCTTCTCATCTGAAGACTGACTTTCTTTTAGGGTATATACTATGTTATCCGGATTCAGATGAGTGTTGGATACAAGTCTGTGTCCGACACAAGTATATTTGGTGGATAATACCCTTATATTATGTCCGAATATGTGTCGGACACAGGTGTCGGACACGAGTGCTTAGAAAAAAAATGAAGAGTCCTGTAACATAGGTATATCTCAACTTTCACCCCAGGAATCAGAGTAATTTCCATTTGGTAAAAAAGTTCATGACTGCTGCTAACTGCACTGATGAATAAAACAAAGAATATAGGCAATCAATTGTTGAGTGTAAAATTAGAGTGGAAACCCATTTTTTGTGTTATGAGATGTCTTCTTCCTAATGAATAAGGAACTCATGGAAAGTGTTAAAAGAGTTATGTTTTGCTTCAGTAGAATCTGCCAGAAGGTGTCAATTTTTAGTGATTCATAATCTTTTGATCTTCACAATTTTTCATTTGTCAACTAATAAAATTTCTAACTGTAATATAGCTGTCTGTTTTAGGAGTTTCATTTCATCCCATCCTTTGTCTTCTGCAGAATTTTCTGCTTTTATTTTTGTTCTTATTTCTAACCTATGTTACTCGGACTCGGGTGTGAATGTCGGATACGGGTATATGTCCGACACGGTTATGTTCAATTTTTTCCAAGATTTTCATATATTTGGTGGGTCTTTGGAGGATCATATCTTCGTACCCATGTCCGGATATGCGTAGGAAACGAGTGTCGGACACGGATATTTCAAGAAAAATAAAGAGTCGGAGTAATATAGTTTAGTTTCTAACTACATTGAAAGAAAGAATCAATAAAATTTGGGAACAGCAAACCCAAATCATTTGGCCTGTGAATCCATTAGGGCAGAACTTCCTCTTCAACTTTTAACTTCTTACCTTGATGATTGAGTTCTTCTATGTTGCTCTTACTCTTCCTTTTTCTTTAAATACTCGTGTCCGACGTATATTCAAACATGGGTATGGGGATATCATCCTTCAAGATCCTCCAAATACATAAAAAATTTAGAAAAAATTGAACATACTCGTGTCCGATACTCACACTCGAATCCGAGTAACATAAGAGTTATTCACAAGCCTATACACCAACGACAAAAATCTGATACCAATGAAGTAATTTCCTCGGGTCCTGGTGCAGCATACTATTCACTTATAAAAACTTACAGGGTTGAAAGCATTTGAATCAATCATATACGATTTTGTAGATTTTTGAGCAAAAAATTTGGTGATTGGTTTTCTCTGAGATTTAGACATTTATCCTTTCAATGATATGTTCAGCACATTCAGATTATGAAAAATTCACTGTACTGATCAAATCAGAATTTTGACAACATTTGCTAATTTTCTATCATGGGTAAATATAGGACTCAATTATGTTATACTGATTTTTCATTTTCTTTGAAGTACCCGTATCCGACACATATTCGGATATAGGTATGAGAGTACGATCTTTCAATTATATGAAAAAACTTTTAAAAAATTTAAACATACTATATATATCCGTATCTGACATTCACCTCGAATTCTGGTAATATAGGGACTCAATAACTTGAAAGTAAACTCTGCACTTAGCCTTCTTGTCACAATCATAATAAACCTCTCAAAGCATAGAGATGGAGTTCGGATATATATTTTTTTTTTGGTATTTGAGATTACCGGAAATTAAATCTTGTTTATCGGAATTAAAAATCCAGCATTCTATCGATCACACCGCTATCGGCAGTTTTGACTTTTGCCTTTTGGGATGGCAATGGATAGAGTGGATTCAGATAGTTGAAATTATTTGATCCGTTTTTTGTGGATTTGGATATTGTGAATTCGAATAAAATTTGATTCGGATATTATAATTACTATCCACAGATGATTCGGAACGGATACGGATATGAAACATTGGATATCCATTATTCGAATCTGCATTACTTATGCAGATAACGAATTTAAATATCCAAATCCGCTATCCGTATCCGCTTACTTTTGCGGATTCGGATTTGGATATCTGGATCCATTATCCGTTTATTTGAATTTAAAATTATTATTATTATTATTTACTTATTGAATTTCGGATATTTAGCGGATTTGGATATCTGGCGGATAATGTTATTTAATTCGGATTCGGATAGTAATATTCAGATTTAATACAGATAATAAACGGATTCGGATTTTAAAGCTGTTTTGCATATTAAAATTCGAATATTACAAAAAAAAGACAGATATCTGACTCGTTATCATCTAGCCTGTAAACCATGTTATACTTTACATTGATCAAGATTCAAGACCCTAGTAAACTAACCAGGATCCGTCTTCATTCAAAAATATGAATTATATTTAAAGACCAGCAGCTTTGGAGTCCAATTGTTTAATTGTAGTCAACCTGTTTGTTGAATTCTCAAGTTCTGCCAGGTAATTTATAACTTTTTTATATCAGAAAAAAAAAAAAAACCCTCCTCACTACATTAATTAAACACATCCAACCGAGCAAAGTTTCAAGGAATCTTCACATTAAATCTTTCTTTTTTAAGCAAACCTTGGGAAGTTTCCTGGAAAGACAGCAACAAAAAACTTAACAAATTCCTACATCAACAGGGGGAATACTAGGAAATTTTCATTTCCTTGTGCATTTCATTTCCCACTTATTAGTGGATTCCGCATTTTCAAATGATCATTAGATTACATGAAAAACGTTGCCATTTCTATTTTGATTTCTTAGTCAACTTCCTGTTTTTTGCCCACTGAAAATCACATTTTCATGTTAAAAATCATCTTAGCACTCAAGATGAACTATCAAACTTAAAGAGATGAATCCGGAGTTAGTTCAGTTTAAAGATAGTAATGGATAGTGCAGATTTGAATATTTGTAATTATTCGATCTGTTTTTTGCGAATTCGGATATTATAAAAACTATCCGTAACGGATTCGGAACGGATGTGGATATAAAACATCGGATATCCATTATCTGAATCAGCATTACTTATACAGATAATGGATTCGGATATCCGAATCCGCTTATTTTTGCAGATTCGGATATCCAAATCCATTATCAATTTATTTGAATTTAAAATTAATTTTATTTAATTTTATATTTTTATTTAATTTTTTTTACTTATTGTATTCGGATATTTAGCGAATTCGGATATTCGAAGGATAATGTTATTTAATTCGGATTCGAATAGTAATATTCAGATCTAACGTGGATAATAAACGAATTTGAATTTTAAAGCAAATTTACAGATTCAGATATTACAAAAAAGATAGATAACTAACCCGCTATCATTTCTAACTTAATTAATTCATATAATCATTTTTAAAAATAACATATTTTGAGTTCGAATTATAGCATATACAATTTTTTTTTTCGATTTCTTTTTGTATAAAAAAAAAAAAAAACTAAGAGATCTGGTATTAATTACTAAATCAATTTGGAAACACATTCTCAAGTGGGTCCATATGCTTTTTCTCAATCAAGCATGTAGTAGCATATATCTTAAGCAAATCTGAACCACTCATTGCAGAAACAGATTCAGAAAGATCAAATCTTCAAATTTGTTTCATATATTCAAATTTGCTAAATTTCTTGATCTACATTTTTTAATGATCATAGTATTAAAAACCAGACTGACAGACAATGTAATAAACTAAAGAAGGGTAAAAAAAAAAAGCATTTTAGAAACTGAAAATCAACATTTTCCATTGCCCAAGAAATTGGCTGAAAAAGCAAAATTAACAGCAGAAAACTGTAAAGAATTGAATTCAAACATGTTATCAATGATTCATACAATAATATCTACTTTCCACAGCAAATTCTTCATGTAACTTAGATAATCAAACAAACAATTAATCCAAATTTTCATGCAAATTAAAGAATCACATGTTTCTAGCTAATTACATAAAAATTAAAAAAAAAAAAAAAAACTCACCAAAAATTAAGCAAAGTGAAGATCAAGAAATTCACCAAAGCTCCCACCACCACACAAAAACTTCCCATCTTTGGTGCCATAGACTTAAGCCTGATCCCTTTATGGTCAACCTTAAAACCACTAGCGTTGACCACCACATCTGCTCCAACCCTAATCTTATGCTTCTTTGTATACCAAAACATGATCTTAAACTTCACCGACGTCGCCATATCCACCCTGAAAACCGCCGTTCCGTTCTCGGAAACCGCCGGTAAAGCCGCCACCGCCGTCGTGTTAGCAGTCCCATGACCAGGCTTTGTAGCCTTCTTTTTGTGACCCTGGTAAAACCCTGGCATCAAAATGTTACTAGCTATGACATGGCTTTTGTTTGGGAAATCATAAACTGTCACGTTTAAAGGATCATATTTGATCCCTTTGTCTTTGTTAGGGTTCTCTAGCCTTAACGTGAAGTTTAAGGTAGTGTCAGTTGTTGTTGTGAGGTTTAAGGTTGTATTAAGTGAAGGTAAGTAAAGAGTTTGTATGGAAATTTTGGGGTTTGAAGTACGTAGATTTAGCCACATGAAAAGTGCTGTTAGACCCAAACTGAAGATGAAGCTACAGCAACATCTACAACATCCTCCACCGGAATCCGCCATGTTTTCCGGTGACTGGGACTTGGGTTTTTCCGGTGAAGCGTTTCAAAGGGTATTTATCAGTTCAGAAGGAAAGAAATGGTGCAAATGAAAGGCTAATTAAGGACATGTTGCTTTGAAAGCATAGAATAAAGAAATATTTGTTTGCTTTTGTCCTAGCTTTTTCTTTTATATAATATAATAATAAAGTTTGAAGGGTAGATGTATTATTGTAATACTACTATTCTTTCTATGGCTTTTGGGATGATAAAGGTTGATTTTTACAAGGTTTTGAGAAAAAAAAAATTGTAAATATTCAAATTCGAATTTTAAATTGGTTGAATGTATTGCATTAATTAATTGAATTAAATTTTGAACCAATTAAATATTGACCGTTGACTAAATGGGCCAATGAAATGAGCTGTTGCAAAAATGGTGGGTGGTTTTAAGGTGATTTTGGTATTAATTTTATGTAATTATGAAGTTTATTATGGCATCTTTTGGCTATATAGGGATCAATGGTGAATCTTAGATGGATAACCTTTATAAAACAGGCAGCAAGTTTCAAATTTAGACACTGGACAGAAATTTGAGTTTTGTTTTTGTTAGAACAGGCAAGCTTTAAGGTTGGACAGATAATGATTGGGAAATGATTTAATGAAAAAATTGGAAAAGACAAAAAAAAAAAAAAGGAAAATAATATAAACTCTTGTTTTTTTTTTTTTTTTCATAACAAATGATAGAATTAATTTGTTTTGGATTAGGAAAATATGTTGATTTCCCTTGGTTGGATTCATAATTAGTAAATTGACTGAAAATAAACTAGATTGACCTAGTATTTAGATTGTAGTTGTAATCCCTTATTTGGATTCATAACAACTTAGCCATTGCCTATGGTTGATTAATCCAACTATGGAGAATTGGAGATTTGAGTTGTTCATATTGGCTTATCAGATTTTTTGTTTTTTATTTTTATATTGGATGATGAAGAATTCAAATTCAACTTTTTGAAAAGAGAAACATATCTAGAGATGGCAAAATCCGAACCTCCCGATAGATTTCGAACCGATTCGATCCGAATGAAGAAGTTTTTTTTTTTTTTTTTTTAACAATAGATGCGGGGCGGGACGGTGCGTTTTTTTTGTTTGAAAGGCGAGGATGGAGCAATTGCAGTATTTACCTGATTCGCCCCACACCTCCCCGACTAGTAAAATTATTATTTTACGATTAAATATTTAATTTTTATAAGGATACTAAAATAATTATACATTTTTCCTTCTAAAAACCTAACCTAATATTTTCTCTCCAACCAACCTTCTCCTTTCTACCTCTTCTTCATTGTCTCCTTTTTCTCCCTTCAAAATTCAAATTTTGTTTCCCATTTTACAAAAGAACACTCCAGTCAGTTCAAAAATTGGTGTAAGTTTTGGATTTTATTGTATTTAATTTATTGTTTACTTTTTTTTTAACAATTTTTTTTTGATTTGATTCATTTAGATCTAACTTTTAATTTTTTTAGGGTTAAAGGATCTGCGAAATTGAAGTTGTTAATCTATGTAGAAAAAAAATTATTAATCTTTTTCTCATTAGGATATGCAAAATTGGAGATCAAAATTGGACACCCAAATTAAATTATATTGTAAGTTTTTGAAATTAGTGTCAATCTTCTTGTAGCTCTAGTTTTAATGGAAAAAGAAAAGAAGGCAAATGAAACACCTTCTTTTTGCATCACTGTCCAACAGGCTTTAGCTCCCTATTAGCCATGTCAATCTTCTTTCGTACCATAGCAACTTCCTTCCTTAAAGGATCAGACAACACTTCAAGTTTCTAACAACATATTCGGCTACCAAATGAAAATGAGATAATTTTTGTTACATTTTCAAAACAAAATCTATTTTTTTAGATAATTAAAAATCTATTTGAAAAAATTTAGAAATAATTAATAAATATCAAATGGGACGGAGCGAGACGGTTATGAATGTAATCGATATCCATGAAGGTGGTAGTAGTATTGAAATTTCAACATCCACGACGGAGCGGGGCGGGGATGAGGCAGAGTAGTTCATTGGCGAGGCAGGGGCGGATATGGCAAAATCCGCCTCCGTCCCGCTCCATTGCCATCTCTAAACATATCTAACATTAAGTTAAATATGTTGAATACGAGACTTAATTCAATTGGTTCATGCAGTTATCTTTAAAAGGTGACATCTAGCAGGTTTAGAGTTCGAATTTCAGTATCTGCAACCCCTATCTCCTATCCATAGACTGCGGTTTCTTTTTACTAAAAAAATTAAGTTAAATATGTTAATAATAGTAGTTGTTTTCCATGGAATTAAAATGATAAACGATGATTGAAAGTTTCATTTACATCATCTATTAATTAACCAGCATATATATAATATATATATATATATATGTTATATGCATACAACTTAATTAATAATGTATGATATTAAGTATAAATTAAGTTAGAAACTTTTTGTTGGTTACCAAAATGTAGAAATTGATCTTAAAATGGCTGCTAATTGGGCAGAAGGAGAAGAAGAACCTAACAAATGGGCTTTCCTGAATTTCTTAATAGGCTCTATGAAATAGCAAATAAGTATTCCTTGTAATTTGTTGATAAGCCTGACCTCTTTGAGAAAATTAAAATAATAATGGATCAAATTGGAAAATTAGTTTAAAAATTTTATCGATAAATTTAATAAGATGATATTTTATAATATATAATAAAAAATATTAAGAAATTAATATAACAAAAATTTAGTCGTTAAAAAATCTTTATTTAAGTTATTTCGAAAATATTTGATTTTGATTTAGACAAAATAAAATAGTAAGTATTAATTGAGAATAAACCTAAACATTTGATCTGAAATTGACCATTCATATATTCGTATCATGTTCGTATATTTTTTGATGTTATAATCGTGTTTAAAATATTTTATATTTATATAAATTTTGATTTGTTAATAAATTATATTATATAGATTCTGATATATTCGTGTACTCATATTGTGTCTGTGTTTTTTATCATATTTTAATTATTTTTTATATGTCGTATTCGTGTTATGTATAATATTACCGGACCTAAATTAAGCATTAAAAAAAAAAAAATGTAGTGATGCAAAATTCATCTATCGAGTATCAATTTAAATTTCTTCACTTTTTGAAGTCACCCAATTGGCAAATCTAGAAGCGCGTTATTAAACTCGCTTTAAAGGAGCGTGACGTAGTGGAAGCATATCTAGCCGTCCACGACAAGAATCCAATCGTAATCCAGGCGTGCAGGCCAGGTCAAGAATACGAATATAACACGTGTCTTCATTCCGTTGGTTGAAGGCAAGCCCTTTTTCGTCATTTGACGTGTCAAATCGGCCTATAAAGTAAGGCGCTGGAGCGTAGCAATTCCCATCCAAAATCAATTGCTTCAGAATTCAGATTAATCAATCGATTAAAGCCCTCTTCTCAAATCCTTTGTCAAGGTAAATTAAATTTTCTGTTTTATTATTTTTTTTTTATTTCAATTTTGTTTGATTTAATTATGAATTTTTTATTTACCTGTTGAATTGTTCCATGAATCTTTAAATTAAGATTGGGGATTTTTTCCCTTTTCAATTTTAGGGTCTTCTTTTAATTCAATCGCAGATCGGATATTTATTTTCTTTTTCAGTTTTTTATTTCGGTTCTATTAGATTTAATTATGAATACGTTTTTTTTATCTGTTGATTTGTTCCATGAATCTTATGAAGGTTAGGGATTTTTCCCCTTTGCTGTTTTAGTGTTTTCTATTAATTCAATCGCAGATCAGATATTTATTTCCTTTTTCTTTAATTTGACGTGTAGATTTGTATTTTTCATTTGGATTCTTTGATTTGCTTCAAAATTTTTGCATTAAATTTACGGTTTTGACGCTATTATTTTAATAATTCGAGGTGAAATTGGGGTTTAGTAGATCAAAACAATCTGAATAGTTTTAGATCATTCAGGTATCACGATCTCTCTAGATCTTCATCAATAGGCTATGTATTTTTGTGAAATTTATGTTAAATTTTCGTTCTTTGATTGGACCTGGTTGTGAAAATATTTTGTAATATTGTTTTAGTTTATAGTATTTTTTATTTGGGATTTATTTTGGTTCAAAAATAGATGCAAATCTTCGTTAAGACTCTCACTGGCAAAACCATCACCCTTGAGGTGGAAAGCTCTGACACAATCGACAATGTTAAGGCCAAGATCCAAGACAAGGAAGGAATCCCACCAGACCAACAGAGGCTTATCTTTGCTGGTAAACAGCTGGAGGATGGCCGTACCCTTGCCGACTACAACATTCAGAAGGAGTCCACACTCCACTTGGTCCTTCGTTTGAGGGGTGGTATGCAAATCTTTGTGAAGACCCTCACCGGAAAGACCATAACGTTGGAGGTGGAAAGTTCCGATACCATCGACAATGTGAAGGCTAAGATTCAGGACAAGGAGGGTATTCCTCCAGACCAGCAGAGGTTGATCTTTGCCGGTAAGCAACTTGAAGATGGCCGTACCCTGGCTGACTACAACATCCAAAAGGAGTCCACACTCCACTTGGTGCTCCGCCTTCGTGGAGGAATGCAAATCTTTGTCAAGACCTTGACCGGAAAGACCATTACATTGGAGGTAGAGAGCTCGGATACCATAGACAATGTTAAGGCGAAGATCCAGGACAAGGAGGGTATTCCTCCAGACCAGCAGAGGTTGATCTTTGCTGGTAAACAACTTGAGGACGGTCGCACCCTGGCGGACTACAACATCCAAAAGGAGTCCACCCTCCACTTGGTGCTCCGTCTTCGTGGTGGTATGCAGATATTCGTGAAGACACTTACCGGGAAAACCATCACTTTGGAAGTTGAGAGCTCTGACACGATTGACAATGTTAAGGCCAAAATTCAAGACAAGGAAGGTATCCCTCCAGACCAGCAGAGACTGATTTTTGCTGGTAAGCAGCTTGAGGATGGGAGGACCCTTGCAGACTACAACATTCAAAAAGAGTCGACCCTCCACTTGGTGCTTCGCCTTCGTGGTGGGATGCAAATTTTTGTGAAGACCTTGACAGGAAAGACCATCACTCTGGAAGTTGAAAGTTCAGACACAATCGACAATGTTAAGGCGAAGATCCAGGATAAGGAAGGAATCCCCCCGGACCAGCAGAGACTCATCTTTGCAGGGAAGCAACTTGAAGATGGGAGGACCCTGGCAGACTACAACATCCAGAAGGAATCAACTTTGCACCTGGTCCTTCGTCTTCGCGGGGGGTTCTGAGTAATGTCTTTTTTTAAAGTGTGATTTGTGAGGGGATCCAGCAGTAGTCTAAATATGTTTGAACTTTGAACAATCTGAATGGTTCTGGGTATGCTTGTGTGAGCTTGCTGCTGTGCAGTGGCTAAGTAAATAATTTCTTAAAACTTTTTTAGTTCTACCTTATGGTTAAGGTTGCCAGTACTTTGTGGTTGAATAAATTTAAATTTTCATACAAGATTCTGAGATTCTTATGCTTGTTTGAATCATTTGAAGCATGATTTCTTAATTATTTCTGCAGGTTAATGATTTTAGTTATGGCTATTGGATTGTATTTCAGATAGCTCTATTTTAATCATTCAAAGTGATGGAGTTCTTTTAGGAAACTACTTTGTTACTTTCTAATAGAAGATGAAATAAGTGGATCATTTTGCTAGAAGTATGCTGCTGGTTGCAAAAGAATGTTAACGACTTACCTTGAAGGCACTTGATTTTCTGTTTCTTCTTTGAATTTGAACAGCTTAGAACACTTCAAATCTGCTTTTATGGATTTACACATTTTTTGAAATGAAGGTTGTGTATTTGTTCCCTGTCCTCCTAACCTCTAGATTTGGTAATATTGGATACGGTATGATTATACGAATATGGTATCAAAAAATTAATTAAAATATGACATGACAAAAAAAAAGATACGAATGTATCGAAATTTATATAATACAAATTATAAACATGTCAAAATTTATATTTATATAAAACTTTTTAAACACGATTATGATATGAAAAAATAACGAACACAATATGAATACACGAATTATTAAATCTACTTTAAAACTATGGTTTCTTCTTACTCTTCAATGATTTAATCAAGTTGGGTTCAATGGCTTCCTAACTCAATGCCACTATATATATTATGTTGTGACTTGTGAGTTAAGTCCATCTGATCCTTTCATCCACCTTGCAAGGCTCCTTTCCTTTCTTTCCGGTTCATTATTTTGGGAGGAAATTAATCAAGAAATCCTTTCGCTTTTTGCTATTATTTTGCAACAGTCAAAAACACATTACAATGATATGTTGTTGAATTATTTTTTATTTTCTGCCATTTAATTTAATGATAATAACCCTTGACAATGTAATTAGTATTTGAAAAAAGCAGTCCATTTGTTATTATCAATGTAACATATAAAACATTGATTGACCGATACAAACAAAGTGGATTTACATTGTACAATGTACATTGTATTTGTGAGCTCATAAATTTATTGAAGATTTCAATAATAAATTACACGTGTTCACAAGTTGAGTTTATTCGCACAATATGGTGGATTCAAGCTTGGATCGGATTATTCGTTTAGAACGATGGATTCAATTCATTCGAGTTGAACTTTGGATAAGACTTTTGAAGTTTGAATTCGATTCGACTCGACTTGATTTAAATTATTATTTAATAAATAAAAAATATATTATTTTAATTTAATTTAAAATAATTAAAAATATTGCAATTTTTTATGTTTTATTATATATTTTAAAATTTTAGATCTTTTAAGTTAGACAATCTGATCAAAACTTAAGTAATAATTTTCAAAAATCAACCAACCAAACTGAACTTAATCTAATCCGACCAATGAATATCTACCTATAACTCGTTTCCCTAAACCTTTCTTCACATTGATCCGTTGAATAAACAATGGATTGTTAAGCTAATAATATATCACTTCGGACTTCCTCTTGTGTTGCATAAAAATAACATAAAAGCAAAGTTGACAAAAACAAAATGTTAAATAGATAAGGTTGTTTGAATAGTTCAAAAACTCTTAACTAATACTATAAATAGATAATAAAAACAACAACAACTTGATGAATATTAAAAAGGATAATTACAACTTGCTTTTTTTTTTTTTTTTAACATTCATCATTATCTTCTTAATATTTATCAACTTTTCATTATTATATTATATTAGTAGTATTTTAAATGGGTAATCAAACTATTTTGGCCCATAAAAATAATCAAACTTTATTCTATTAAAATTTTTTTACTATTAATTTCCTTTTCAATTATTATAATAAATCAATGGGTATTAAACAAAAAATTAGGAATGTACGAGTTTTTGAGGTATAATAAGATTTTATGTCAATTGAATATTAATTCAGATGTAAGACAAATTTTTCGAGATTGGAGATTCGAAATTTTTTTACCTGTAATATTCTTTTTTAAGTGAGTTTAAGTAAATAGTAGCAGAAGTTATGGTAGATTAAAATTTTTTTAAAATTATTATCAAAATTATTCCTTGTTTTCAAGGAAAAGCAAAAACGACAGCGTTTATTTTGCCAACTCTACTTAATACGTGGCTTCATATTGTTCGTTCCTTTTTTTTGGCCTACTTTTCTTAATTAAGTCGGCAATCCCTCCCTATAAATAAATAAACGTTTTCCCCAAGTTTTCCATCAAAATTTCCCAGTCTCCTCTTTTAATCTCATCGATCAAAGCTCTCGATTCCAAATCTCTCTCAAAAGGTAAAATCTTCTGTTTTCAGCTTCTTTTTCCTTTTTCGTTTCTTGATTTCTTATTCTTGAATTTTGGTTAATTTTTATTCGATTTATTTAGGGTTTAAGTTAAATCGATTTGTTCAATTCGATCTATTTCGATAAAAATATCGACATCTGTTTGTAAAGATCTTATCTTTTTCGAATTCAAGATCAGAAAATCTCTTTGTTTTGGCCGTTTAATTAATTGTGAATTTTGTATTGTTGGTTTTAAGGTTTCATGGTTTATTTCTGATATAACTTTAGTATTTTGAGTTTGATTATCTTGCTTTTGATTGTAAGTTTTCTTTTATTTGTTGATTTTAGGGTCTGATTTATTAGTGAGTTCGGTAATTGGCCTAAATTGAAGGTTATTGTTGATGTTATCTGATTTGTTGATAGTCTGGATCAATAATATTGATTTGATTCCGCTTGATTGATGTGTATGAAAATTGTGTTGTTGATAAATACGCATGGCCGGATGTTTTAGCTTTTGTTAATTGTTTGATCTATGGTTAGGGTATCATCTATGCCAAATTAAAATATCTGAGTAATTCTTGTTGGTTTCTTTTTGGTAAAAAAAGTTATAATTTTGCTCTTGTATATGGATTTTTGGAAGTTGTAAATTAATTCCCATGTTCTTGTTGACAGCAGATGCAGATCTTTGTCAAAACTCTTACTGGCAAGACTATCACCCTTGAGGTGGAAAGCTCAGACACAATTGATAATGTCAAGGCCAAGATCCAAGACAAGGAAGGGATCCCTCCCGACCAACAGAGGCTTATCTTTGCTGGAAAACAGCTTGAGGATGGCCGAACTCTTGCCGACTACAACATCCAAAAGGAGTCCACTCTCCACCTAGTCCTTCGTCTCCGGGGTGGCATGCAGATATTTGTGAAAACCCTTACTGGCAAGACCATCACCCTTGAGGTGGAAAGCTCCGACACGATTGATAATGTCAAGGCCAAGATCCAAGACAAGGAAGGGATCCCTCCGGACCAACAGAGGCTTATCTTTGCTGGTAAACAACTCGAAGATGGCCGCACCCTTGCTGACTACAACATCCAGAAAGAGTCTACTCTCCACCTTGTCCTTCGTCTTAGGGGTGGAATGCAGATCTTTGTAAAAACCCTCACTGGAAAAACCATCACTTTGGAGGTGGAGAGTTCTGATACGATCGATAACGTTAAGGCCAAGATTCAGGACAAGGAGGGTATTCCACCAGACCAGCAGAGGTTAATTTTTGCTGGGAAACAGCTTGAAGATGGCAGAACCCTTGCAGACTATAACATTCAGAAGGAGTCAACCCTCCATTTGGTGTTACGTCTCCGTGGTGGTATGCAAATTTTTGTGAAGACTCTCACAGGAAAGACTATTACCTTGGAAGTGGAGAGTTCCGATACAATCGACAATGTGAAAGCTAAGATCCAGGACAAGGAAGGGATTCCACCAGATCAACAGAGGTTGATTTTCGCCGGCAAACAGCTGGAAGATGGGAGGACACTTGCAGATTATAATATCCAGAAAGAGTCAACCCTCCACTTGGTGCTGCGTCTGCGTGGTGGAATGCAGATTTTTGTGAAAACTTTGACTGGTAAAACCATTACTTTGGAGGTGGAGAGCTCTGACACAATTGATAATGTTAAGGCCAAGATCCAAGATAAAGAAGGTATCCCACCTGACCAGCAGAGGTTGATTTTTGCTGGGAAGCAGTTGGAGGATGGTCGAACTCTAGCTGACTACAATATCCAGAAGGAGTCCACTCTGCATCTTGTCCTTCGCCTCCGTGGTGGTTTCTGATTTGGGGTCTGTTATAATACTGCCTTTGGTGTCTGGTTGTTTTCGTAAAAAAAAAAATATCCATGAACATGTTTGTGTTTTGCCATTAAAGTGGCAAAAGCCTCTATTAGTTTGAAAACTCTTTTAAGATCTTATGTTTTGTTTAAGATAATGATGCTTTTGTGGTGCTGAAATGGTTACAGAACCGCATATTAATTACTATATTGAATAAAGTTTGATCTTGTTCAAATTTTATTATCTTATACTTTTAACAATAATTTTGCTTGTTGTCATGTCATATGTTCTGCTAGCATGTGCATAATTGTTGAGTGGTGGTTACAAGACTACAAGTTTGAATTTTGTGGCAATCATAGATAACATATGTTGCTAGAGCCTAGAGGTAATGTTTCTCTTTAAGAATTTGTTTCAAGGGTACTTGACATATTCTCTTTTATTGGGGAAACCTAACATGGGATGTGAGGTCTGTTGGAGAATATAGATGGATGTATTTGAAAAGAATATAACTATCTATAGCCAGCCAATGCTTTTCCCAATTGAATTTAACAATTGGTATTTCAAAGCCCCAAGGTCTCAGCTCTGTATCCTAAGCTCTGTTTTCTATTAGGAATCTTCACTCTCTCTTTAATGAGGACAACTAATCTACTATGGTTTTATTGATCACTATCATTAGTGGTGTATGTTGCCAGGTTCTTGAATGAGATTTTCTTTGTTAATTCAAGTTATAAACTAGTTTCTTTAAAGAAAGAATCATTGAAGTGATTAAGTTGATCTTGATTCATACTTTTAGAAATAATAAAGACCTTATGTATAATGCCTGTAATGATAAAAGGCACAGTCTAGCATGCTTAATTAAAGGGAATTCTGGGGTGTGCTTTGCATGTAAGAAACGTGGAAAATGAGATGTTGAGGCAGGTTTTGACAGTTTGATGGGGTGGCAAATGGCTAGTTTGAAGTTGATTTCGTTGCTTACACGTATTTCTGCCAGGCAAATCTTCCCATAAACTGCATTTTGTTTTGTTATGAATTGGTTTAGATTCCTTTGGTTGAGATGTCTCTATTCGGTTGTGGGTGGCCTCGATGATTGCAAAGTTGCTTTGATAGTTGTTCTTGTAATCTGTTGATGGTTATTTTCGGTGTTGGGTGATTGTTCTGTTAAAGGCCCAAGAAGGAGGATTAGAAGGTGTCTGTCAAGAGGAGATAACTGGATTTTTGGTGTTGGAGTGTCTAGAGAGTTTAAGCTGGCTTTTTAGGGGCTATTTATATTTTAATTGACTGGTCGTCGC
Source organism: Fremontodendron californicum (assembly GCA_030761205.1). Taxonomy (NCBI): domain Eukaryota; kingdom Viridiplantae; phylum Streptophyta; class Magnoliopsida; order Malvales; family Malvaceae; genus Fremontodendron; species Fremontodendron californicum. Next base: position 1,881,203 of record JAULJL010000030.1, on the reverse strand, counting down.
ATGTCATGTGTTGAAATTCAGTTTCAAATAGGTGATCGAGATCTCACGTGGATCTTGAAGTGATGGGCGGCAATGTAACAGACTAGGTAACTGCTAGAGAGGTCACGTGATTTTTTAAAGTGATAGGCTGTAGGGTTCGCCTAACAGTAGAGATCGCCTAGCAGTTTAGGTATGGCAAGCACAGGCCGACACGAAGTTTGGCGAGTCCACTTTTGATTTTCCTTCTTGGACCTCTTAGTAGAGGATTTGCTAGATTTGATGGTTAGTCTGGACCTATCAGTGGGAGGCTTATTGGGTTTAACATAATCCAATTTCTTAATAGCTTTTTTCATTTTCTTTCTTTGAAACTTCAGTTCCACACTCTAACTAATCATAATCAGTAGGATTATATGTGTACTATTAATTTATCAATTCCATTTCTTGATTTGAATGAGCTTTAGGTAAATCAAGCAGGGGAATGCATCAGATCATAGGAATGAAACTCAAATTTGGAACACTTAATGACACTTGAAGAGTAACCATGAAACAACTTCGTAATAAGAGAATAGTGCAATTTTTAGGTCTTTTCCTTCATCAATAACAATGGAACATTTGAAATTAAAAAAAAAAAAAAAACCTAAATCTCACATCAATAACAAGGCATATTTTCACCCTGTAACTCTCCCTTCAGCTTCCTGCCTCGCTATCTGTCTTATAATTATGGTTTGTCAGGATGGCATGCCCTGGAAGGTATATATTAATTTTAAGGCCTAAAGCTATGTTAAAAATCAATATTTTGTTCTTTTCCTAGTGGTCTGGACCATGCTAATTTCTCTTAAGTAAAATTAAGGTATAGCAAAGAAATTAAATCAGATTAAAAACTTTAATTAAGCAGGCTACTGATAATAATTAACAAAGCGCACACGATGATGTGCTTTATTAATGATCAAGATAGCTAGTCACCCCAATAACTCCAGCTAAAACACCAGATTAATGGTTGAGAGACACTACATTTATTGTTCTGATGCATTTGGCTCTGATGTTTCTCTAGAACCAACTGCAAGATGGCATGTCACACCTCCTAGACTCTATGTTACTCGGATTCGGGTGTGAGTGTCCGACACTAGTATGTGTCCGACACGGGTATTTTTAATTTTTTAAAGATTTTCATGTATTTAGAAGGTCTTTGGAGGATCATATTCCCATACCCATGTCCGGATATGCATCGGACATAGATACTTTAATAAGAGTCGAAGCAACATAGCCTAAGCTCCTTCTCACATTTGGACATTATTCTCTCAGCCATCCGATATACATCTCTTGTACCTCTTTCCATCCCCATTTGTCCTTCTTGCATCTATTTGCTGCTCTGCCTACTTTAGACCAGGCCATCTGCACTGCCTATATCCAGCTTCTCCCGCTGCTCACAAAAGGAGTCAAGGTGCTTGCTGGGGTTGTCAAAGCTACTGCTACACTTTTCTTCCATGTGATTTCTGACAGTGCTTGAGATAGTTTAATTTGCTTCTTTATCTGCTATTGACAGCTGCCCTCTGATCGCCCCAAGGTTTTTTTTCCCTCGCTCTCGATTGTGATTGAGGCGTTGGCAAGGAAGAGAATATGAGAGCGAGGGTGGCTATATAGGTGGACTGCGCAGCTTTGCCATGGTTGATATATAGCTAGCTAGATGAGAAGGGTTTGGTTATGGCTTTGAGTGATGGTATTTATAGGAAAGTTAGACCCTTGCATGTAAAATAATATTGATAGAAGTAGCTTTGTTTGGTTATGAAACTGCCTTATTAGGATCCTAATCTGGAGTTTTAGACCAATTAATTTGTATCTTTTGGGGATAATTATAAAATGGTTTCACTTTGCATCAAATCTCTGGTTTTTTTTTTTTATTTTTTTATACTGGTTTTGATCAACTGCTCATAATTAGCTAGAGATTAAGGTGATGAAAATGGTTAAATTTTTACCCATGCTTTTTTCTCCTCTTTCATAAGTTTTCTGCATATATATATATATATATATGGAATTGTCTCCTAAGAAAACTTCCCTTTGAGGATTAAGCTTGTAATTACATAGATAAAGGTTAAGTGATCAAAAGGATCAAGATCATTTGTTTGAGTCATGATATTTCTCCATGGTGTATATATATATATATATATATATATATATATATATATAGATACTTTTATATGTTTGAGTCACCCCCCACAACTGTTCCTTTTTCTGCTGCTGCATGCCTCAACTATCTGCCTTATTTATATGGATTGACACCTGCATTGTTCTTTCTGAACTCTGAACTATGCTAATGTTAATTTCATCTTATTTAAGCAAAATAAAGGTAAAATAAATTAGTAATAAAACGTAAGATAATAATTAGTTAAACCAAAGGCAATGCACACGATAATGTGCTTTATTATAGTCAGTCACCCCAAAAACTCCAGCTTAAACACCAGAGTAAATGGTGAAACATGCAGTACTGCTGCATTACAGTTATTATTTGTTCTAACATTTTATTTTAGGCTCTGAGATGCAGATTTTCTCTCTCTCTCTCTCTCTCTCTCTAGAACCAGCTACGAGATTGCATATTCTCACATCTCCTAGGCTCCATTTCACACTTTTTCATTATTTTCTCAGCCATCTCATACATTTCTTGCTTCTCTTCAGTACTCCCCAAATTATCTCCCTCTTCCATCTGTTGTTTCACTGCCTGTTTTAAACCAGGGCATCGGCATTGCTTATCGAGCTTCTCTAGTTGCTCACAGCAAGAGTCAAGGTGCTTGCTTGGATTGTAGCTTCTGCTGCTGCACTTTTCCTCCATGTATTTCTGGCAGTGTTTGAGATTGTTTTGCTTCTTTATCTGCTTTTGACAGCTACTCTCTTGACTTGATCCCAACTTTTCGCCGTCGTCGTCGTCGACGGTGATGGTGGTGCGGTAGATGGAGGCATTGGCGAGGAAGAGAATAAGAGCAAAGGTTGCCAGGAGGAGAGCGAGCTTTGCCATGGTTGTCGGTTGATGTATAGATAGCTAGAATAGATGGGAAAAGCTTTGGTTTTTTGCTTTGATGGTGGAGAAATGGGGTGGCGGATGAAAGGGTATTTATAGCAGATTAAGGCGTTTGCATGGCGAGTACGTGTAATGTTTGATTGTAACACGTAGATTTTTGCATGCAAATGGTGGTGAGAAGTAAGCTTTGTTTGGTTGTAAAACTGCTTTAAATTTGATTATTTGGATCTGAAATTTGTTCTTGTTTGGTTCAATCCATCGGATTAACATCATTAGACATTACATTTTGATACACTCGTTATCTGAGTGAAGAAAATAATTTTTGTTATTTGGATTTGAAATTTGTTCTTATTTGGTTCAATCCATCGTTTAGGATTAACATTATTAGACATTAGATTTTGAGACACTCACTATCTGAGTGAAGAAAATAATTTTTGAAAAAGAAAGTTACTTAATGCATAGGTAATATTGAATTTTTTGTTTTAAAAAGATGAGAAAATTATAAAAATAAAAATGTAATAGTAAGAGTGGGTAGTTTTTAAAAAAAATATGTTTTTTTATAAAAATAAAAAAACATAAATATCCTTCAAATTAATTTTTTATTTTATTTTGGCTTTTTGATAAATTCACCAACTGAGTTGGTGTCATTTCACTCAGTAACACCAACTCAGTCATTCCTTTTATAATAATATAGATGACACGGTTATAAGATACGAACACATAATTAGCTACATTTACATGGATCTTTGTCATTTATCATTTACGTTAAATTCAAATGTATTAAAATTTTCAAAATTTACGAGTTAAATATAAGATGACAAACAATTCAAGATTTAATTTGATATGGAATAACATCATTTTAACAGGTTTCATCACGTGTAAGTGTAACTATCACGTAACAAATTCCTAAGGGTATAATTAGGCAAGAATTACATAACAGAATCTGAATTCTGATACAATATTAAGTATCGAACTTAAAATTTATTGATCTCTATTTTATATATTTCTGGTAGAGTTTTTAAGTTTTTTTAAACGGATTTGTGAAGTAAAAAATTTGATAAATTTTTTTTAAATGAATTTTAATATTTTAATAATTTTTAAACATGATTATGAATTTGAGTATTTACTATTAAATTGACTCTTTGATAGATTATGCACTAACCATTGATATTCAAATGCTCATATGCTTAAAAAAATTCAATCATAATTGACTTACCTTTATTTTTTTAAAGCTTTTTTGGGCCAGAATTATTTTTAAAAAAAATTAAAATTATGATTTTTTTTTTTTTGTTGGTGATTTCACCGAAGAGAATAATTCCATAGGAAAAAAACAACACACACGTGCCATTTCAGAGAAAAACAGAAAACGTTGTCGTATATGTTGTAATCTAACACATCTCTGTACAGACAATTCTACCCTTCCACTTCTAAACTTACCCATTCTCCTCGCCTACACAAACAATCAAACTCACCTTAATCATCGTACACGTGTCCGTCCAAAAAATTGATCATCAGCTAAAATTGTCGAGTATACTGTACATAGCTCACTCGCTTTCAGTGCCCAACTAAATCCAAAAATCTAAAATTAAAAAAATTAAAAGAAGTATAAATTTTCTATTTTCTAGATCTTTAGCTTATATATTTTCTCTCTCCCCAAACAAACCCTCAAAACTCAGCGAGAGAGAGAGAGCTCAGACTTCGATCATCAATTTTAGGGTTTCTTTATTTCATAATCAGATTCTTGATTATCCAAAACCCTAATTTTCGGATCAGGTACGTTTTAACGGCTTCTTTAATGTTTTTTTATTAAAAATTTTTAATTGATTATTTGATTGTATTGTTTTTATTAAAAAATTGTAATTGATTATTTGATTTTATAAATTATCTTCGATTCTTGTTTTGTTGGATTGATTTTTAGGGTTTTTATTGTGTTAAAAGGTTCTCATCAGGTTGTTATCTAAAGATTTTTGCCTCCTTTTTGAAATTATTATTACTACTCTTGTTGTTAGCTTTTAGGTATAATTTAATTAAGCTAAGTATATATTTCCTTCATGAAAAATACAATCTTTAGCACTTTTTTGGTGTTTCCCCCCCTTAATTTAAAATTATAACCTTTATTTGAACCCATCTCCCCCTTTTAAAAATTATTCTTTTAATAATATTTAGCATTGGTACCCTTAAATTCTTTTAGGGTAAAATCACAGAGACTCTTTAGATTAGATTAATATAATGAGTTTCCCTTTTGCGAAAAGCCGAAAATGCCGATATGAGTTCATAGCTTATGCTTAGAAGTGCAAAAATCTATGTATGGTTCTATGGTGCTTTATCTTTATTTAAGCGCGTTTGGTAAACGTTTCTGCTATTTGCCTTTTTTCTTTTGCAAAAAATTAAAGGAAAGAAAAAAGTAAAAAATAAAATTTGAATAGAGAACTAAAGACGAATAACAAAAAGCAAAAGCTTTTACCAAACGGAACTTTAGTTTTTGGATTCACCAAGAATACTAATTTTATTTTCATGAATGCTTATTTGTGCTTTGATTTTCTTTCCTTTTTTTTGTTGATTTCCGTTTTCTCATTAGCAGAAAATAATGTCGTAAAATGTTTGTATCAAAGATAAGTAGAAAGAAAAAACTTATGTGATCTAGTAAAAGGAAATCACTGATGAATATTTGGCCTTGCAATGTAGGTCTGAGTGTTCTAGTTGTTCGGCTCTTTCTATCAGCTAAGTTTCATGTCTGATCTTGACGTCCAGATTCCTACTGCCTTTGGTAAGCATCTCTTCCTCATATTTATCTCTACCGCCTGATATTAAATTGTCTTGATCTATGTTGCTCCGACTCTTCATTTATTTTGAAGTACCCGTGTCTGACACTCGTGTCCGACGTATATTCAGACATGGGTATGGGGATATGACACTCCAAGGACCCTTTAAATACATGGAAAAATTAAAAAAAAAAAACTGAACATACACTCACATCCAAGTCTGAGTAACATAGGTCTTGATCATTGAAAATCTAACTTGTACGTGAACATGATGCTGTGTTGCTAGATCCGTTTGCTGATGCAAATGCTGAAGACTCTGGTGCTGGTACCAAGGAATATGTGCACATTCGTATTCAGCAGCGGAATGGTAGGAAAAGCCTGACTACTGTCCAGGGGTTGAAGAAAGAATTTAGCTATAACAAAATTCTCAAGGACCTCAAGAAGGAGTTCTGTTGCAATGGCACTGTTGTCCAGGACCCTGAATTAGGGCAGGTGTGTGTCTAACCTTCTAAGAAAGTGAACTTGGCCACCTATGTTGCTTTGACTCTTCATTTTTCTTGAAGTATCCGTGTCCGACACTCGTATCCGACCTATATCCTGACATGGGTATGGGGATATGATCCTCCAAGGACTATCCAAATACATGAAAATCTTAAAAAAAATTGAACATACCCGTGTCGGACACATACCCGAGTCCGAGTAACATAGTTGGCCACCCTGTCTTTGTTCTCCATTGTTAAGTTTATTATGTACTTGGTTTACGTGTAGGTTATTCAACTTCAAGGCGATCAGAGGAAGAATGTCTCCACTTTCCTTGTTCAGGTCATTGCCATTATCCTTTGGTTTAGATATTCTTAAAACTGCCTAGAAGATTCAACATAGTAATTATCTTTGTTTGATTAGTCATGCATGTACTGAGCTTTGAATTTTTGATTCAGGCATGTTGTTTGAGTTCTTAATTACCATTCTCTTTCGTTTTGTGAAACAGGCTGGCATTGTGAAGAAGGATACCATCAAAATCCATGGTTTTTAAGTTGTAGCTGCGAAAATTTCCGGGCAGTCTAGCCTCTCCTGTTCCAAGCTGAAACTCCTACCTGATGAACTATTAGTTATATCGGTGCGCTGTCGTATTATGTCTTTGTTGGTCTGATAGATATATATATATATATATATATGTCCTGTGTTTCTTGTGCTTTCAACTCTTGGCCTATGTGATGATGAACGACAATGGAAGCTATTATTGTTTCTCTTTCTCTCATGGTTGTTGCTCTATCATATGAAGTTAAAACTACTTGACAGGGTATTCCCTTTTACATATTATATATGGCTAGTTGTCAAAGTCTTAAGATCGAGTTAGTAGCAGAATGTGGGATTTGAGATGGCGTTTTTAAACTTTTGTGTGAACGTCTGGTTCTTACTTTGGTACTTGGGTTGGGTTGCTAAATTTGAAGATATTCCCCAATGCCTGGTTACTGGATAAGTTTTGGTGCATTTTCACTTGTTTTTGCTCAGATGTCAGTTCCTAATTTCTCAGACAGATTTTCATCATTTTGTTTCATGGGATACCAATTCCCACTAGATCTCTGCATTTGGCTTGGGAGTTGGGATTATAAAAATCACTGTTAGAACTGGAAAGGTAGGGAAAAAATAGAACTAAATGAGAAACCCTTGTCATTAGGGACAACAGAGTAAGGAATGGGTTATGCTAATATAACAGAGTTGGGATTTTAAAATATGAGAAGAAATTGAATTTTATTTTTGGTATAAAAGAAGTTTTAGTTTGAAGATAAAAGAATAAGTTGGAGATAAATTTTAATCGCTTCTCAAGAATGGTTGCATGAATTAATTAAATTAAATTTTGGGTTAAAAAAATTGAATTTTTGTTACAATTTTAAGTAGTCTTTTTTGTAATTTATCTTACAAAAGAGGAATAAGCATTTTTTTTTTCCCTTCACATCAAGTTTAGAGTTTCAGACTGTGGAAGATATGATTGAAAAGGAATGCAAAAGGAAAATAAAAAGACTCCATCCTTTATACCAAAAAAGAGAAAAGAAGAAAAAGAAAATAATGCCCTTTGGAGAGCCAGGCTTTCATAAATCTATACAGAGACTCTGATAAACCTTAACCTGGCTTTTATTTTTTCTTTCTTTCTTTTTGTTGGGTTGTGACAAAATAAGTAAAAGCAAGTTTCAATCAAAACATGTAGCATATGAGAGCATGAGCATGACAATGATGTTTATGTGAGACTCCTCTCTTTTTCTTTTTCTTCTTTTTTTTATTCTTCCTATCATCTGCTTTGCACGCATGCATAAATTTATTACTAGACTACCTTTCTCGTAGGCTGACAGGCCAATCCAATAAATAATCCTTCTGTTCTTTGGTATCTTTGGAATTTTAAAAGTAGGGTGTTGATTTATTTAGTGTTATAGGGACAATACTTGCAAGTTTTCCGGGTTTTAATTGCAAGGTGAGTAGGACATGGAAACAAAGTGCAATTGAAATCGAATACGGGTTTTAGTTTAGTTGGGTCATGTAATCACTTTTAAAAGATGATATCCAACAAATCTGAAATTCGAATCCTTTTTCTTATCCTGAATTACGGTTTTTTTTTTTTTTATAAAAAAAAGTGCAATGGAAATCAAAGAATTTCTTTCAAGTTTGTGGAAGAAAGTTTATGGGGGATGATTGAGATAGGAACTTTAAAAAACTCAAACCATTTGAATATTGGATTTCAATTCTAGTTTTATAGAATGGTAATTGACTGAATTGAACTGAATCTAATCAAAACTTCAGATGGATTTTCTTTCATTTGGATGCATGAAAAATGAGAATCAGAAGAGGCTTCAACTTGCATTTGAGGTTTGTGATTCAACTCCTAATACTATTAAACTTTTTGACTCTCAGCTGTTTTATTAGTTAAACCAGGAATAGTATTAGACTTGATGAAGAAGATTGCAGATGAACTAGATGACAAAAAAACCTGATAAGAATCTGAAAAAACATGAGTCAATTGTGGGATATATTTAATTAATTCTTACAGGTATAACTGATCTGATGTTATCTTTAGCACAATACAACCTTTTTTTAAAAATCTTGTCAAAAAAAAAAACTTTATCAGGAATCTAGATTTTTCACCTAACATACCAAACTCTACCTTATTCTTCTATCTGCCAACTAACATTCTACAAAATATTCCTTTCCCACCTTCCATTCTTCAATCCTAGTAAACTTCCTGTTGGAGAATGTTTGTCTCTCAGTCACACATGAACCAGTATTTAAATGCTTCCAGTTCCCCCAACATCTCCAAGCTTCATAATTCTCTTCTGACTCTCACAAAGTGGTTAAGTTAAGTTCTTCAAGCTTTTAGTCTTTGAGTGGAATAAAAAAAATGGCTGAATCAGAATATTCTTCCAGTGAAAATGCATCTATGGACTCTATAGGTAAATCCTTAGGCATGTTCTTCAAATCCCATGTGTTTTCCACTCCATTACTGTTGTGATTTCCTTTTTGTGTTTATTTTCTTGTTTTTTCACCATTGTTTTTCATCTATGACAGGACAAAGTTAGGCTTTTTTCTCTTTTATATTCTGCAGCAGATTAAGTTTTACAAATATTGTAATCCTTTAAACATGTCATGCAATCCTCTTTTGAATTCTGATGTCATTTTATTTTCTTCCAAATTGACTCATCATTTAGGTGTTGAAAAGAAGAAAAAAAGAAAAGAAAAAGGCCAAGGGTCATTTTCACTTTGATTTGTATTTTCCTATACTTTTCCTATATGAAGCTTGATACCAGCTGAGAGGTTCTTATTTTTGTGTTTTTTTCTAACCTCAGTTATTTTATTTCCAGAGGATCACAATAAACAAGATTCTGAACTTCAGTTCTCAGAAGATGAAGAAACACTAATCATCAGGATGTTTAATTTAGTTGGAGAAAGGTAAATCTTCTATTCTGTTTTAAGCATTTTCACAAAAATATACAGACGCATACACTATATTACTCGGACACTTCATTTTCTCTGAAATATTCGTATCCGGACATGAGTATAAGGTATGATCCTTCAAATATATGAAAAAACTTTTAAAAAATTAAGTATATCCGTGTCGGATATATACTCATATCTAACACTCACCTCCGAATCCGAGTAACATAACATACACACATTTTTATGTTAAAAGAAGGTGCAATATGTTGTATCAGATGGACACTGATTGCTGGGAGAATTCCTGGAAGAACAGCTGAGGAAATTGAGAAGTATTGGAACACAAGATACTCTACAAGCCAGTGAAACATTCTGGGATATGCTGAAGTTTAGTTTGTTTTGTCTATGGAGTTAAACCAAGACAGATCAATGACTTACTAATTATTATGTACTTCTGACCTTCCTAATTAGGTTCAAGTTGAGTAATGTAAATGTAAATATGTTGGAGTTGGACTATGTTTTCTGGACAAAATTTATGTTTACTAATTGAAGGATTGTAGTTTAGCTATGTTACCTGAATTCGAAATTCGGAATAAGTATTGGATACCGTTATGAGTCTGACACAAGTATATTTAATTTTTTCATATATTTGAAGGATTATACTTTCAATTCATGTCCGAATGTATATCAGACGCAGTACCTGATATGGATATTTTAAAAAAATAAAAGTCCGGATAACATAGTTAATCTTTCTTTTTAACTTATAAATATCTCTTCTGCTTGTAAATTTGAATGGTGATAGTGCTTGTTATATAATTAAGAAACTTTCACCATTGAAGAGCAGTGACTCAAAAGCAATAAAAAACATTTTTCTCTTCTCTTTAATTAGTTTGATAAACAAGAAACTAGAGGTGGCAATTGGGCGGGTTCGGGCGGGTTCGGGTCGGGTTCATTCGGGTCCGGGTTCATTCGGGTTCGGGTTCATTCGGGTTCGGACTCATTCGGGTTCGGGTCCATTCGGGTTCGGGCTCATTCGGGTTCGGGCTCATTCCGGTTCGGGCCCATTCGGGTTCGGGCTCATTCGGGTTCGGGCTCATTCGGGTTCGGGCCCATTCGGGTTCGGTCTGGGTTCGGGTTCGGTCTGGGTTCGGGTTCGGTCTGGGTTCAGGTATGTTTTACATCATTTTATTTTATATTAGATGTAATCATTTTTACGTAATTTAAATATTTATATCTAAAAACAAATTATTAATTTATTATTATTTTTATACTTTTGCTATTATATGATATTTTTAATTATATTTATTTTTTAAAATTAATATTTGTTAGCACCAAAAGAATAAGAAATTAATTTGTTATATAAAATCAAATTTTGAAATAATTTATTATAAAAAATATGATATATTATAAATTAATCATATTGATATTTAAAATAATTGATTTGATGAACTCGAATTTCAAAATATAAATACATTATAATTTATATTCACTATAAAATAAAAAACTTTTAAAAATAAATTTTGGCATTCATCTATTCGTTTATATACTTATAAAATGCAAAAAATTTATGCTTATAGTCAAGATATATATATATATATATCTTTCGAGTACTTATTTTTTTTCATCAGTATAAAGTATAAATTATAAAGTAGTACTAAAAAAATATAATTTATATTTAAATTATACGTAATAAATATATAATTAATATGATTATTTATTAATATATAATAAATATACCCAAAACCAAAAGGTCATAAAATCCAAAACCCCATAAACCCACCCGCTAAAATAAAATCCCATGAAAGCCATAATCCAATTAAACCCACTCTAACCTAACCGTATAAGTATAACCCAAAAGGCCAAAATAATTGAATTATTGTCAAATTTTTTTTCACATCTCTAAAATTTTCAAGAATTTAAAATATTTAGATTGTAAATTCATCATGATATGAGACGTTAAAGTTATAACTTATAAGTACAAAATATAATTTACTTTTTGATAAAATTATTATTTCATCATCATATATATATATATATATATATAATATATTAAATTTTAATTAAATTATTTAAAAAAATTAGAATAAAATTAATAATTAAAGTTATTGCTTTGTAAAAAAAAATTAATTAATTGCAATTTGATTATTTTTATTTTTAGTATTAAATTCGTGTTCGGGTTCGGGCCGGTCTCGGGTACGGGTCTATTCGGGTTCGGGCTCATTCGGGTTCGGGCCCATTCGGGTTCGGGTCCATTCGGGTTCGGGCCCATTCGGGTTCGGGTCCATTCGGGTTCGGGTTTTTTCGGGTTCGGGTTTTTGACTTTTTGGTCAAATCGGGTTTGGGCGGGTTCGGGTTTTCCTGGGCGGGTTTTCGGGTTCGGGTTCATTTTGCCACCTCTACAAGAAACCATGGGTTAATTGTTAAATATTGATATTGGTATATATGAGTTACCTTGTAATTGCTCAAACAAGTTTAGAAGATTTGTTGTTTATAATATTAATGGCAAGTCCATCCATATCATATTCCAATTCATTTTATTTAAGTATATGCAAACATTTTTAAAAAATAAATAATAATAATAATGAAATTCAACTAAAGAGAATTAAAGATTAAAAAAAAAAAAAGAATTAAAGTTCACTTATTTTTGGTTTTGGTCCATGAATAAAAATCATTTCCAAAACCATTTTTCCTAATTGCAATGATGGGCTCCCAGCCCGCTACGGATATGAGTGTAATAATGTCTAACCTTTCAAAATATGAAAAATTATTAAAAAAAAAAAAATTAAACATAAAAATTTGTGTATGCATATTGTATTTTTTTTTTATATCAATTATGTAATTATGAATATGACATAAATTATTAAATACGTCGAAATTCTAAACATGAATATGACATGTGTATTAAACGTGTCGTGTTAATTCTGTTAATCGTATTCAAACGTGTCGTATCGTGTTTATTACAGTGCTTTCGTATTTATTAAACATGTCGTGTCCAAAATTATAAGATCTACATTTGACACTCACTTCCAAATTCAAGGAACGGAGCTGCTCATTACACTTGTTAAATAATCGGACTACTCACTCAAACCCGAAGACCCACCCTATATTTGAGAAGATTTGGACAAAAATATTACACTTTGAAATATGAGTTTCACAAAAAAAAAAGCCCGTTTAAAAAATGGACCAGACCTTGACTCCAATAATGAAGGCCCGAGCCCAGCCCGCTTTTATTTATATATTTATTTATATTATGTAATTTATATGATATAAAAATAAATATATAATATTATAATGTAAACATATAAAAATATATATTAATTATCAATGTTTTAAAACTTAATAAAAGAAAAAAATTAAATAAAATTACTAAAAATTAAATAAAAATAATATATTTGTTTAAATTTTTTTTAGAAAAATAAATATGGACCGACCTAAACGGGTTTGGATTACTCATTTACAAATATGAACGAATTTGAACAAAATTTGAAACTTATATTTCGGGTCAGGCCGGACTTGAACAAATATATACGATATTGATATCATAATTATACCCGACTCGACCAATAAATACTTCTGCTTCTACTGCTCATTGTCAGTTTCACATATTATAGGAGGGAAAATTAAAGGAATAAAATCAAAATGTTTCTGAATTCATTTCAGGGTGTGAAAGCGAAAAAGATGTGTTTGAAAAATCTGAAAGCAGGCCCCTTCGCTTTTTCTTCCGAATTTTCCCACTGATCACCATTAATATCATTTCCAGGAGGGTTCTTTATTTCTCTTCATTACTTGCTAGTTTTACTTTTTTTCTTTTGGACCAAATTATCTTGTCTTTTTCTTAAAGTGATCAGAAACCATGCATGTTGAAAGCTATATATTCAAAAGCAAAAAGGGCTCTACGCTTAGAAATATATGTGAATCTGACAGCTTGTTCTTAAAGTGATCAAAGGAGTATGGCTTACATCCAAAACACAATGGTTTTCATTTAAAATAAATATTTTTTTGGTCAATTTAGCATTAGGTCACTCAGATGGCTTTTTACTCCATTGAGCTTTTAATTTGATAGAAATTGGTTAACGGCAGTTACCAATTTTAGTTTAATTGAAAATTTAATTGGATAAAAATAAATATTTAAAAATTTAATTAAATAAAAATAAATATTTAAGAATTTAATTAATTATAATAAAATAATAAGAATTTAGATATTATTTAACTTTGTTCAAAAACTTTTTTTTAATAGTAAACAACTTGATTACAGCTTAGTTGCATTCAATAAATATGTGCTTAAACTAGTAAGTGAAGGGAATTAGAATTAATGGATATATCTTATAGTTTTAGGTAAAATAATTTACTATTCAAAGTTCAATGTGAAAATCGTGTCCACCGCTGAAGTTTATTGACTTTCATGTACATGATAATTTGTGAATTCGTGTAGTGTTAGTGTCATAATCGTGTTTAAAATATTTTATATTTTTATAAATTTTGACGTGTTAATAATTTATGTTATAATATTCGTATATTCGTATTGTATCCATTTTTTTTTTGTATCGTGTCGTGTTTCATGCGGTGTTTTAGTCTAAATATGAATCAGCTGCCCTGATTTCAAGTTTAAAATTTGCAACTTTCTTCTTTGCTCAATAATTGTACCTTTGCCTGTCAAATGTGTAATCATAGAACTTCAATACAGGCGTTGATCAGTACTTTTTCCCTATCAAAATCCCTTCAATTTTCTATAACTTTCTTTCTTTTCTGGCTCTCGTCGTTGTAGTCTCAATGGATTTACTCAACCAGCGACTTACCATTTTTACAACCTTTCTTTTCTTTCTTCCTTTAATGATCAATTCAGTTTCCTTCAACATAACTCACTTTGATTCTAACACAACAAACGTAGAATACAGGGGAGATGCCAGGGCTTGAGCTGGAGCCATAGAATTGAACAAGAACTGGTATTATCGTCTAGGCCAAGTTATTTATGCTGAGCCTGTTCGTCTCCAGGATTTCGGTACGAAGCAGGTTACCAATTTTACAACCCATTTTTCTTTCATTATCGATACCTTAGGTCCCGACCACAAAGATTATGGTGATGGGATTTCCTTTTTCATTGTCCCTGTTGGATTTCAATCTCCTGAAAATTCAGGTGGTGGTGGTTTAGGCTTTTTCCCGAACACCTTAATGTCAGAGTTATCAGAGCAGAAGCATCAAGTTGTGATAGTTGGGTTCGATTCTTATGCCGATTCTGACAGATGGGATCCTCAATTTGAACATGTGGGAATCAATATCAACTCGCTCAATTCTTCTGTACATACACGTTGGAATGCTAGCTTTCACAGTGGAGATACAGCTGATGTATGGATTTCATATAATTCTTCCAAGTTAAGTGTGTCTTGGAGTTACCAGGCCACCTTTAATCCTCAAGAAAAATCTACCCTTTCTTTGGATGTTGATTTAAGGGAGGTTTTTCCCATGGAGATGGTCAAGGTTGGGATTGGAGCTGCGACAGGTCTTTTTTACGAGAGCCATATACTTAAATCATGGCAGTTCAATTCCAGCTTGGATTCCAAGGATTCAAAAGGATCAAAGATTGACAAGATCAAATTGATTGTACCACTATGTTTTGGTGCTCTAATATTTGGGTTTATTGTATCATATTTTGCAATTTGGCGAAGGAATAAGCTTCGAAACAAGCAGAATATTAGCACTGAGGGAATAAGCTTAATCTGGATTATTCAAGACCTTGAAAGAGGATCAGGGCCAAGAAGATTTTCTTACAAAGATCTTGTCTCGGCCACCAATAATTTTTCAGATGATAGGAAATTGGGTCAAGGTGGGTTTGGAGCTGTTTACAAGGGGCACTTAACAGAGTTAGACATTGATGTAGCTGTGAAGAAAATTTTCAGGGGTTCTAAACAAGGAGAAAAGGACTATATAGCTGAGGTAACCATCGTTAGCCGGTTAAAACATCGGAATCTGGTGCAACTCATCGGCTGGTGTCATGATCGGGGTCGGTTCCTGCTAGTGTATGAGTTTATGCCAAATGGTAGTCTTGATTCTCACTTGTTTAGCCACAATTGTACCCTAACTTGGGCTACAAGGTACAAGATTTGTCTTGGTTTAGCAACTGCAGTGTTTTATCTTCACAATGACTGGGAACAATGTGTGGTGCATAGGGATATCAAAACTGGGAATGTAATGCTGGATTCTTGTTTCAATGTCAAGCTTGGTGACTTCGGATTAGCTCGGTTAATAGACCATGAGCTAGGTCCTCGGACGACTCATTTGGCTGGAACTCTAGGCTACATGGCTCCGGAATACGTAATCTCAGGTAAAGCAAGTAGCAAATCAGATGTTTTCAGCTTTGGGGTAGTGACATTAGAAATTGTGACAGGTTCAAGGGCAAGAGATGTTAGAAACAATGAAATGGGATTGATAGAGTGGGTTTGGGGTCTTTATGGACAAGGGAACCCTCTTGCAGCTGTTGATGAAAGATTATTGCAGATGGAGTTTGATGAACAACAAGCTAAATGTATGGTAATGGTTGGACTCTGGTGTGCTCATCCGGATTATACATTGAGGCCTTCGATTAGGCAAGCGATTCAAGTCTTGAATTTCGAAGCAGAAATACCTGATCTTCCATTGCAGATGCCTGTTCCTATGTATCAAGTCCCTTCAACTTCACCACCTGACAGCTTAGGTGAACCTTTAATAAGTAATTCTTTTTCCAAAACAGGTCGCTAAATTTTGAGCTGGGAATCATCGTTGAACACTTAACCATATGATCATCTACAGTTTTGTGAGATCTAAGATTTGTTGGAAATGAAATTTGAAAAGTTTTTAAGGTACAATCAGCTAATCAGGTTCCAATGCCATATTTTGTAAATAACCTGAAGTTTGGTAAGGGACCCTTCAAGCTACTGCTGAAGTCAATGACTCTTTGATGAATGTTTCTAATATGCTTTTAGCAATTAAAGTTGTTGTACAAAAGCTAGGAGTCTGAATCAGTAAAACATCATTTTCAATTAGTTAAGCTTTGTTTTATTTTGTAATTACCATTTGAGCAAGAAATTTCTGTTCTGCTGCTATAACTTTGTATATTACATGCTTTGTAAATTCCCTCTTCTCTAGATAATAAATTTTTAGTTATCTATAAAAAAATAAAAATAAAGAAATTTGTATATTACCATGTGATCTATTGATAGATTGTAGA
Source organism: Fremontodendron californicum (assembly GCA_030761205.1). Taxonomy (NCBI): domain Eukaryota; kingdom Viridiplantae; phylum Streptophyta; class Magnoliopsida; order Malvales; family Malvaceae; genus Fremontodendron; species Fremontodendron californicum. Next base: position 1,864,330 of record JAULJL010000030.1, on the reverse strand, counting down.
TTATTAATTTTAATGATTCAGTTCAATTATGATAACTTCAAATATTAAAGAAAAAAAACTTAAATAAATTAAGTTGGAACATTTGAACCAGCAACTTTGGCTAATTTCACTAAAAATTATGTATATATATATATATATATATATATATATATATATATATATATATATATCAATTGAATCATTATTTATATATATATATATATATATATTAAAGATAAGATGTGTCGTAATTTACAAAGGTCGAAAATTCGAAAATGGATGAATTTGTTTTTTTGTTTTTGTTTGAAACTAGAGATAAGATGTATTGTAGTTCACAAAGGTCGGAAATTTGAAAACCAATGAATTTATCAATTGTAATTATTTTTTTTTTTATATTAGAAATAAAAAAGTCGAACATCAATCATTGAATTAAATGATCTGAGATTAGATGTAACTGAATTATTAATAATTTATGAATTTATTTTGACATTTTAAAGTACCCATCTTAGATTTGTAAATTTATTAACATTATCTGAATTAAAAAAAAAAAAATCCAAAAGATTTAAGTAAAGGGTTTTAAGTTCGATTACTTCGAGGTTGATTTGGAATACATTTAATAATTTATATTATATTATATATATATATATATATATATTTATATCATTGCTGAAAGAAAATATGTGAAACGCGTACGTATTGTCAAATCTATAATTTTCTCTCTCCAACTCAACAATTCCCTCCTCACCTCATCCATAGTGAATCACGCTCATTTCCATCTAACGCCACGCGTCCACTTTCAATCATCACAAGCTTTTTCTAGCGAGTACAATTAGATAATCATAATCTCACGAGTATAATAATCCCATCACCTCAAGTTGCGTACAACCTTCGAAAATCCCAATAAACACCCAAAAAGAAAAAGAATAATGTCTTTTCTTTTTTAAGTTAATAAAAAAATTATTTTCTAGAGCTTTCCTTTTAATTTCCTCTCCAACCAAACGGAAAATTAAACTCCACCACCACCCTCACAACGCGCAGAGACGCCTCTCAGACTTTATCCGATTTTTAGGGTTTTCTTCTTATTATTTCTTTGATAATCTGAATTTCAATTCTCCAAAAAAGCCCTAAAATCCTCGGATCAGGTAACTTTTCCCCTACAGCTTCTCTAATTTTCCTTTATATGTTTTTTTTTTCAATTTTTTATTATTTTTGGTTAAAGATCATTTATTTATTGGCCTTTGTTTGATCGAAAACTTTCTGATCATGGGTTTTGTCTATATGGTCAAGATTTTCTTTTATTTCTTTAATTTTTATGCCAATTATTTATAATTACTTCAGATTAAGAATCTTTTTGCCTGAAGAGTAGGAACAAAATTTAAGATTCAAAGTTACTTTTTTTGTCAGGAATTTTGTTGTTCATTCTTTGTATATAATTGTATTTGATTGAAATTTTTTAATTTAAAATAGTGAATCTTTAGTCTTTACATGTTAGTTGATTCTATAATGTGCTGTTCAGATTAATTATAATGATTTTTGGAATGAAATTGTAGCCACTTCTTTAAGATTTGAATCCATAATGCATAAATTAAAGTATTTTGGGGTAAAATTTTGTTTTTTTTTTTTTGTTTTTCTTTATTTATTTTGGTATCTTTGAGGAAGTTGAAGAGCGAATAGGGAATAGGGAATTCAAAACTTAGATTTTAATCTTCCTTAAGAAGGATAACACACGTTAAGTCTGGGTTATTGCCTAAGTTTGAATCTTGTTATGATTATATCTGTGCTTGTTTACAGTTTAGCCTATAGTTTTGATTTTACAATGATCAGATATTTATTTATTTTTAATTTACTTTTTGTAAGGCTTTTGTTTGTTCTGTTTAACTTGTTAATGGAAGGGAATGAGATTGTCACTTTGGTTTAATTGCCCAATGGAATTTAGGCTGCCTGATTTTTGTTTCTTTGATTCTACTGAAAAATTATTCTTATTCTTATTCTTGATGGTGATATGTTTTATCTATGTTATTGGGACTCGGGTGTGAGTGTCGGACACGGGTATGTGTTCGACACGGGTATGTTCAATTTTTTTCAAGATTTTCATGTATTTGGAGGGTCCTTGGAGGATTATATCCCCATACCCATGTCCAGATATGTGTTAAGACACGGGTGTCGGACACGGTTACTTCAAGAAAAATGAAGAGTCGGAGCAACATAGTGTTATATAAAATCTGAATCTGATTTTTCTTTGGCTTAACATGTTTGGGTGGTTGTTAGGCCTCTTTGATCAACCAAGTTTCATGTCTGATCTCGACATCCAGATTCCTACTACCTTTGGTATGCTTGGATCTTAACTTCCCGAGTCGCACTATTTATCATCGTTGTTGATCTGTCAGTTGTCGTTAATTTGGGTTTTAACTTATCTTTTGTATTTGTTGTGCTTTAGACGCCTTTGCGGATGCAAATGCTGAGGACTCAGGTGCCGGTGCAAAGGAGTACGTTCATATTCGTATTCAGCAAAGGAATGGTAGGAAAAGCCTGACAACTGTCCAAGGGTTGAAGAAAGAATTCAGCTACAACAAGATACTCAAAGACCTCAAGAAAGAATTTTGCTGCAATGGCACTGTGGTTCAGGACCCTGAATTAGGGCAGGTGTGTGTATAAACCCTTTAAGAGATTATTATTAACCTTGTTAATATCTGTTATTGCCTATGTTGCTCCGACTCTTCCATTTTCTTGAAGTATCCATATCCGACACACGGTTGTAACGCATATCCGTACATGGGAGACATGGGTATGGAGAGATGATCCTCAAAGGACCCTCCAAATACATGAAAATCTCGGAAAAAACTGAACATACCCGTGTCGGACATATGCCCGTGTCCGACACTCACACCCGAGTCCGAGTAACATAGGTTATTGGTACCTGATGGTTAAGTTTGTTATGTTGCTGTTTATATTCAGGTTATTCAACTTCAAGGTGACCAGCGTAAGAATGTCTCCACCTTCCTTGTTCAGGTAATTGTTATTGCCTATGTTACTCCGACTCTTCATTTTTCCTGAAGTACCGGTGTCCGACGCCCGTGTCCGACGCATATTCGGACATGGGTATGGGAATACTATCCTCCAAATATATGAAAAAACTTTTTAAAAAAATTGAGCATACTCTTATCAGACACGTACCCGTATCCGACATTCATTCCCGAGTCCGAGTAACATAGGTTATTGCTTCTTGGAATTAAATGACGTTAAGCAAAAGCACATCTGATGCAGTGTGGTGTTCAAGTTCCTAATCTTCATGGTCTTTTTTTTTTTTTTTTTTTTTTTGACCAGGCTGGCATTGTGAAGAAGGAAAACATAAAAATCCATGGTTTCTAAGTTGCATCTGCTCAAAGTTTTCTGCTAAGTCACGTGCCTTGTTCGAAGCCGGAAAATACGTATCTGATTAGGATAATATCTATGCTGTTATATCATCTCTATGTTGTTTTGATCACGAAATATGCATCTAATGTTTCTTTTGCTTTCCAGTTCACTGGATTCTGTACTGTTGGATGATTATGAAATCTATGGAAGTTTGTTTCTCTATGATTCAAAGTTAAAACAAGTGGTGTTTTAGTCATCTGATTATCATCTGCATTTAGTTTGGGTTAATTTCATTACATCTGAAGAAGCTTAAAATTACTTCAGTAATTGGTTGTATGGTTCTTTAGAGAATGATTTCTTTTGCATTCAGAGCAGGCCAAGTTTGAGTTTTAAAAACTAGGCAAAAAGTGGTCATTGTTATGCCAAATGTGAAGTATATGAGATTTTATGGGATAATGGTAGATTATGTTGCTTAGATTTTTCATTTTTCTTTTAAGTATTCGTGTCCGACACATATCCGGACATGAGTATGGGGATATGATTTCTCAAGACCCTTCAAATACATGGAAAAAATTTAGAATAAATCAAACATATCCGTGTTGGACACATACCCGTATCTGATTAGTTTGAATAACATAGATGATATCTATAGAAATATTCCATTAAGATATGAAGGAATGGCAGCCATGAATAATTATATTCCCATTTTAAGGATGATTTTTCATTGAAGTAAAATGAGCATTATCTGCTAGTTTGATATTCCCAGCAAAAAAAAATGGAAAGAAAAGGAAACCATATTTTATCCTTTGTTTGTGCAACCTCCCAACCACAGGATTCAACATACTATAATCACAATATCCATAAAGTGCAAGGCAATTACAAAATTGGGTTTTGCAAACTTTGGCTACTAAGTGTTTTTATGCACTATTTTCTTACTTAGGAAGTGTTTTAAGATATGGGTTATAGCCTTAATAGGTATTAAATCCAAATATGGCATGTTTATTTTTCAGTTTTGCTTGTAATGTCAACAAAAAAGAAATCAGAATTTAAAATTTTTTTTCTTCTTTACTTTAATCAATAACTCCTCATTATTTAGCTTTACATAGGACCTTTTGAATCTATGCCTAGATCTGCTCATGGGTTGAGTAGATTCGGATAATTGTTTATTATAATAATAAAAATTAAAAAATTATTTTTTTATTAATATTTATATATTTTTATAATTAATTTTTTAAAAAAATTATTTTTTAATCGTGAATAGTGATTTGGACCGGTCTAAATCATAAAATCTCTTATCAAAGCTCGGTCAATATGGACCGGATCGGGCGGGTTACCTTGACATGAGCAGGTCTATGATTATGCTTATCATTCACACAAAAAAAAAAAGTACATTTGTTAATTTGTGTATATGTATCGTGTTTTATATATATTTTTTTTGTATCAGTCATATAAATAAATACGACAAAATTATTAAATGTATCAAAATCTTAAATATGAATGTGATACGTATATTAAACGTGTCATGTTAATCGTGTTTAAATATCTCATATCATGTTTTTACTTTATTTTTTATTAATTAAACATATTATATTAATGTTATATTTTCATATCGTATTCAATATTATTAAATTCATAAAAAAATTCCATCCTCTTTTAAATTAGGCTTTATTTTTGAGACCTTATTATTGATTGATCCTCAAACTACATGCTAGATATTTATTTGTTAAATAGAAACTATTGTAAAGGGCCCAAGTTAAGATTCTCTTTCCAAGTTCCCTAAATTCTTTAATAATTTCAGCTATAAACTTATACCTAGAATATGCTTCATAATTTAATTCATATAATCACAAACTTTTTCTCTTTTTAGTTTCTACTTCAGCCATGTGGGGAATGACCCACCATTGTTGCAAAATAATGTCAATTTCACCATTAATGAAGTCCTCCATTTTTCCCTTCAAAAGGGTCAGAAACTCTAGTATTAGACAAATTTTGAATAACCCTTTTACAATTACTCCTTAATTATTAACAATTTCAATTTTTGAAGATTAGTATTTCAAGTTTTGAAATTAAAACATAGTACAAAAGAGTATGTAATTTAAAGTAGAAGAAAAAGTTGCAGATGCTGAAATTAAAATTTTAAATTCGTTGAATGTCATATTTTAAAAGTGATTACATGAATAAACTAGACTAAATTCAAAATTCAAACATCAAAGTTTTAACAATGAATATACATAATTATATATACTTATATATATGTCTCAACATTTGACTCTAAGTGTAAGTGTAAGAGTAAAGATATGTAATTACCTTTGTTGACTAAGATTAATTTGCATGTTCATCTTTAGTTACAAACTTGTTGGTAGCCATTTGCCAAATCATTTAGCTAGATTGAAAACTAGATATTTCCCATGAAAAATCCAAGATATTAGAATAAAAAAGAAATGTTCCTAGTGTAACAAAGTGACAAAAAAAAAATGACCAAAAATTGGGCTTTTGATGGCAAAAGATCACACAAAGTTCTTGAACATAAACCCCACTTGACAAAGATATAAACAAGAAAGTGGGATCAAGAGAGTGATTGCAACAAATTGCCTGAAATAAATGCACATGAAAACTTGAAATGAGATACAAACTCAACCAAATTGCCTGAAACAAATGCACATGAAAAAACTTGAATGAAGATAACCAAATTGGCTGAAACAAATGCACATGAAAACTTGAATGAGATAAACTCAACCTCAACCTGCAAAAAAGGCAATTAAATCTTTCCAAAGATATCCTAACAATTCTAAACCCTTCAAATCCTATCCTTTCCACACGTGTCATCTCAGATATTTTTCTTCACTTTCTTCTGCTACTCTTTATATTTTGCCAACAGCTTCACTTCTTTTCTACTATCTGATCTCTTCAAGCTTCAAAAGAACCCCAAAACACAGTACCCTTTTTCTAGTTTTTTTCTCAAATCAACAATGGCATCATCCATAGCTACAACTCTCACTTCCTCTACTAAACTTTACAGAAACACTTCTCTGTTTGAATCTTCCTTTCATGGGGTTCCAATAACACCACTTTCTTTTCATTTTAAAGCAAAAAAGTCTTCCCCATGTAATGCATCAGTTTCCATGTCTGCATCATCATCATCACCGTATGATCTGAATAATTTCAAGTTTGACCCAATCAAGGAATCCATCGTGTCACGTGAGATGACACGTAGGTACATGATGGACATGATCACATATGCTGACACTGATGTGGTGGTGGTTGGTGCTGGCTCTGCGGGGCTCTCTTGTGCCTATGAGCTTAGCAAGAACCCGTCCGTACAGGTTGCTATTATTGAACAATCTGTTAGCCCTGGAGGTGGTGCCTGGCTTGGTGGACAGCTTTTCTCTGCCATGGTAATGTGAAAAAAATCATAAACACATTATGGGATTTCTGTTTTATGAATTTTTCTTTTGAAATTTTTAGTAAATTTGAGAAAAGGCCAAAAAATCTCTTTTTGATCAGTTAAAAAAGAGAGATGATAAAGTAGATTATCAGCAGAGGATTTCTAGGCTTGTTATTGTTTAGCATGCTGGCACATACATCTTTAAATCTGATAAAATTTGACATGTCTAAAATTTTTGTTTTAAACTTAAATCAGCAATGCTTCAATCATGGATATGTGGTTTAATAACATATATAGGTTGGAGGCAGCTCTCTAAAGCTTGTAAACAGTGAAAAAAGGGGTTTCATTCTTCAATTTGGCATGGTTATGGGATGTGTTTTCTAAATATCTTTGGGGATAAGACATAGCTTAAGGTATTGAGAAATGAACTAGAAAAAAAACCAGAATTTTCTCTTTTGTGAAGACAGATAAATTAGAGATCCAACTTTAAGGCCTTAGATTCTACCTCTGTTACTCGGGCTCGGGTGTGAGTGTCGGACACAGGTATGTGTCTGACATGGATATGTTCAATTTTTTAAAAAATTTCCATGAATTTGGAAGGTCTTTGGAGGACCATATCCCATACCCATGTTTGGATATGCTATAGATATGGGTATCGGACATGGATGCTTCAAGAAAAATGAAGAGTCGGAGCATCACAGGATTCTACTATTGGTAACTAAAAAGATGTTAAAATAAAGCATAGAACCTGAAAATAGTTGATGGAAGACATATAATGCAAAACAGATTCATTCGAAGGATTATATTTCTAATAATTACTAAAAAAAATTCTATGTTTATTCAGGTGGTGCGCAAACCAGCTCATCTCTTCCTTGATGAACTTGAAATTGAATATGATGAACAAGATGACTATGTAGTGATCAAGCATGCTGCCCTCTTTACATCCACCATCATGAGCAAGCTTCTAGCTCGCCCCAATGTGAAGCTGTTCAATGCTGTGGCTGCAGAGGACTTGATTGTGAAGGAAGGAAGAGTTGGTGGAGTTGTGACAAATTGGGCCTTGGTATCAATGAACCATAACACACAATCTTGCATGGACCCTAATGTGATGGAGGCCAAGGTGGTGGTTAGCTCTTGTGGTCACGATGGACCATTCGGAGCCACCGGAGTCAAGAGGTTGAGAAGCATTGGGATGATTGATAGCGTGCCGGGAATGAAAGCACTCGATATGAATGCAGCTGAGGATGCCATTGTGAGGCTGACTAGGGAAATTGTGCCTGGGATGATTGTTACTGGAATGGAAGTTGCGGAGATTGATGGATCTCCAAGAATGGTAAACTTTTACTTAAAATCATCTTTATTGTTTGTTCTTGGACTGTTTGATGTTTGATTCAGGCTGAAAACTAGTTTATCCTCTAAAATGCATGCTTTAGAGTTGTTTATAATAGAAGATAGTGATCTTACAACCTATGTTACTCGGACTCGGGTGGAGTGTCGGATACGAGTATGTGTCCGACACGGGTATGTTCAATTTTTTCTAAGTTTTTCATGTATTTGGAGGGTCTTTAGAGGATCATATCCCTATACCCATGTCCGAATATGCGTCAGACATGTGTGTAGGACACGGATACTTCAAGAAAAATGAAGAGTCGGATCCACATAGCTTACTGACCTATTAGTAACATGTGTATATTGCTTTTACCAATCCAGGGACCAACATTTGGAGCAATGATGATATCAGGGCAAAAGGCAGCCCATCTTGCTCTGAAATCATTGGGATTGCCTAATGCACTTGATGGAACATATGTAGGAAGCATTCAGCCAGAGCTGATCTTGGCTGCTGCAGATTCTGCTGAGACTGCCGATGCTTAGTCGCGTTCGCAACAGTTGCAATGGCAGTTGCTGATTGCTAGATGAGGAATTGGAATAATAGTCATTGGTAAGTTTGAAGTGATTTGTTCTTGGATATGGTTGTTATGTGATTTTGTGGTGAGGTTTGTTAAATAATGAGAGTATGCTGTCTAAGACTCTCCTGGAACTTGATAGCATAAACTTAAAATCACCATTTAGTTCTTGTTGTTCTTCTTGCCCTTTAATGAGTACTGTTTTTTCTGTTCTTCTTTCTCTCATCTTTACAACTTCCATTAATAAAACCATTGGCCAAATCTTCCCCATTATGCTATCAGTGCTTGCAACAATACCCTAGAAATGTTCAGATTTCAGAAAGTATTGTAGAGTTTTTCCCATACAAATAAGAGAATTGGGGTGCAAGGGCATTGTTTGCTCTCCAGCCTCTCTATCTACGTCCGACCCATATTCAGACATGGGTATGCGAATATGATTTTTCAAGAACCTTCCAAATACATGGAAAAACTTAGAAAAAAAATTGAAACATACATGTGTCGGACATATACCCGTATCCCATACTCACATCCGAGTCCGAGTAACATAGCTCTCTATAACTCTTGATCATTGCCATCTGCACTTGTGAAAACATTGAAACAATTCTAAAACTCTAAAAAGAAGCAACATATCTCAGGAAACATGAAAGTCATTAACATCTTACTTGCTTAGGTTAATCAGCTACCAGGATGAGCTTAAGCATCAGAATAGTTCCAATCCTGCTGTTCTTTAATCTTCCTTTTTGTTTTTGATAATACGATCAAGGGTATCTTCAGGGTTTGCCTAAGTCTAATCTCCTTCCCAACGACCTTAAGGATATAGTCTCTTATATCGGCTTGGTACATTCAGTATTTTACTTTTACCCAAAAAATCCTGAACTATGACATTTTTTTTAAACAAGTCCTTATATTTTTATTGTACTTAAATAAGCTTTTATACTTTGATTTGCACCTAAATGAGTTTTTATTTAAATGAAATGTTGATTTATATTAGACCTGTTCATAGACCGTGCAGCCCGTTCGGTTTGGTAGGCTCGGCCTATATTGGGTAGGGCCCGGGTATGATTTTTGGTGATCTGAGTCGGCTCGGATCACTGTTCATGCATTAAAAAAGTATTTTTTTATTTAAATTAAATTATAAAAATTAATGTAAAAATGATTTTTTAATTTTTTATTATTTTTTTGAATAGTGATTCGAGCCAGACTTGGGTAAGGTAGAAAAAAATTCGGGTAGCGATCTGGCCCATGAGTAGGTCTAATTTATGTTAATAGTTTATTTAGGTATATATTAAAGGTTAAGAGCTTATTTGGTACATGTTAATGGTTAAGGGCTTAGTTAGGTATAAATTAAAAGTTAAAGATTTATTTGGGTGTAATAAAAATATAAGGGTTTATCTAAATAAAGTGATAAAGTTCATGAGCTTTTTTATTATTTTAGCAAAAAAAAAAAAGAAAAGAAAAGAAAACACCAAAAAGAAAAGGTTAAAAAAAGCAGGCATGAAATTGCCATGGATGAAACTCTTATATCTTGCATTTCTCTTTATCCCTTTAAGAATTCAGCTCTGTTTCTGTTTAATTGGATTTCTTTTCCTTTGCCGGATCTTTAGAACTTTATCCAGATGAACTTTTAATTTACATAAAGTAAATTTCCAACACTTTTTATTTGATTGGATTTCTTTTTCTCTGCTGGATCTTCAAAACTTTATCCAGTTGAATTCTAAACTTTTGTAATAAACAGTGAGAAAGAAAAATGCAAGTAGCCAAAGTGAGTTTATGCATAAGCAGCTGATTTTCTTTGCATTTCTTGAATGATTATGAAACACAAGATATGTTAATACAATGGGGATTCGTATAGAGATTGGTAAACAATGTTTTTAGTATACAAATAAGTGGAAGATTGATATCACATACAAACAATTGCTTGCTTCTAATAACAACATTTTGATGGTTGGAGCAACTACAGAAATTCTGTAATCTCTGAACCAGGATTCATCTGGAAGTATATTGTTTATCGTCTCCGAGATCGTCGTGGCATCCGGAAAAAAAACCGGGCAGAAAACGTCATACGGTTTTACCTTATGCTATGTCATCTTGGCCTGTGATCACAAGATGAAATGGAAAGAGTTTTGAGTTCAAGGAGTTCCCAGTAGAAGAATTTATCATAGAAGAAACTTTAGAAATAAAGCTAGGCACAAATGAATCATCTAGCAATGATATGTATGTGCACTCTAGGTACTACTGCTATATATTTACCCGGACTCTTCATTTTTTTTAAAGTATTCGTATTTGATACCTGTGTCCGATCCATATTTGGACATGGGTATGGAAGTATGATCCTCCAGATATATGTCGGACATATACTCGTATCCGACACTCATTCTGAGTCCGGATAACATAGCTTACTATGCTAAGCTGCAAATTTTCGCCTATTACATGACAGAAGGAATTTCAACACCACATCAAGATTTAAAAGGATACAAGGAAATAGCAGTACCTTTTTTAAATATTTCTTATGAAGTTTCATTGCCCCAGTGCAAGCTTTCTTGGCATCCAAATTTCCAGTTATGTCATTCAGAATCTGAAAAAAAGTATAAAAGCAAAGAAAACCAGACAGGTAAAGCTTTAAGACAACATAAAATAGCTAGAACTTCTGCAGTCCCACAAAAAGAGGGAAATTTCAAAAGATGAGTGTAAATCTTTATTGCTCTGACTCTTTATTTTTTTTGAAGTACTTGTGTCCGACACCCGTGTCCGACGCATATCCGTACATGGGTATGGGGATATAACCTTCCAAGGACCTTCCAAATACATGGAAAAACTTTAAAAAAATTAAACATATCCATCCGAATCCGAGTAACATAAGTGTAAATAGATGTAAGGCTTAATCAGGACTCCTCAAACCACTCGTAAATGTTTCACGGTTTCGGAAGGTGCTAATTGTGCATAGACACTTATTTCAGCAATTCATAATCGGCTGTTCCAGGTGAATTCCGACACTCACAACCGAATCCGAGTAACATAAGTGTAAAAGATGTAAGCTTAATCAGCACCCAAACCATCCGTAAATGTTTCACGGTTTCGGAAGGTGCTAATCGCGAATAGACACTTATTTCAGCAATGTTTTCTCAGCTGTTCCAGGTGAATTGTTGCTTAACTTATATGTTCATTTATAGAACGGTATTTATCATTATTCCCCAAGTAATCCTAGAGAAAAAAGGCTGCAAAAAATGTAAAGCTCACCTTAACTACATCATCCAGACCCCGAGCTTCTTGCAGTAGCGTCGAGCTCTTATCTTTTAAGACACTGGCAACAAGGAAAACAGAAATGGGAAGGGGAGCATCAGAGCTTTTAATTTTCATATTTTCTCTCTCGTACTTCCCACACTGACGTGTTGATTTCGGTTTTCCTTTAGAACCCTCAGCCTTCTCAATATTTAATCCGGGTTCTTCATACAGCGAGAACAAGTCAGGATCATATTCCAGAGCCCACATCATCTGCAGAAAGTTTAGGTAACCAGACAAAGCAACTTTATGAGTAAAATTTGTGTGAAGCGTGTCAGTTATGTTACCCGAACTCTTCATTTTCCTTAAAATATCCGTGTCCGACACATATTCGAACATTGGTATTGGGGTATTATCCTCCAAATATATGGAAAAACTTTGAAAATTTGAGTATACCCGTGTCGGACACATACCCGAATCCGACACTCACCTCCTAATCCGGGTAACATAGCATGTCAGAACACAGAAGTACATATTCCATAAACACAGGAATCGATTCACATTAGTCACAAAATTGTACAGTGTTCAACATAACAAAACATTTATGCTTATGTTAGCCCGCGAGTAATTACAAACGATAAAATATCATCAAGGTGAAAATGATTTTCCTTCAATGTCACTGGACAGATCACAGTCGAGACACACTCCTACGAAAAGCTCGAACACAATAAAAAGTTTTGACATCAAAGAATGTGTGGATCTTCTACAGTGTATAAATGAGATATTTCATTGGACTTTAATCTTTATACTTCGGCTTAGGTGAAGGATTTTTCTTCATTAAAATATGCATCGAATTATTTCATAACAATCACTCATTAAGATTTATCATCAACTTAATTTTCTAAGATCTGACAAAAGCCAAATCCATAAACAAATAGTTCCATAAAATCATTGGAATCATAAATAATCACGATTATTATGGAGTTCTGTATTGTTTCCGAGGAACTATACGAGGTAATTCACAAAGCATTTTAGCAACATTTTGAATTCAAATAAAATCAATCAAAGGAATAGAAGTGTTGAACATACCTCCCATAAATACAATGAATCACAAAACGAGAACTCTCGACGAAACAAAACCATTAGCATTCGAAAAGCAAAGAGATAATCACCTCCACCCAGTGTTTCTGTAAAACCCATGTACGAAAAAAATAATAATCTTCTAACAAGAGTTCAAAGAAAGCACAATGCATCTATGTTGCTCCGACTCTTCATTTTTCTTGAAGTACCCGTGTCCGACACATATCCGGACATGGGTATGGGGATATGATTCCTCAAAGACCCTCCAAATACATGGAAAAACTTAGAATAAATCAAACATACCCATGTCCGACACATACCCGTGTCAGACACTCACACCCGAGTCCGAGTAACATAGCAATGCATAACCTAGAGAATAGAAAGATATAAGTTTCATTTTGTACCTAAGTGCTGATGAAGTTTTGGATCAATAACTTGAGTTACTGCAGCCAAATTACAAAGTTGTGTCTCTACCCCAACAGAACTCTCAGTGCATCTGAAATTTCCTCGCTTTAAGATTTAAAATACGAACACATATCATAAGAAACTGGTAATAAAGCTGAAAGCAAGAAAATCCTAAAAAAGAAATGAGAATGGTAAATCAAAGATTCATGTAACCGATCATACTGAAATACGCTTAATTCTATACATTAGCAAAGCAGCAAGAATTTAGAGCAAAAGATGGAGAAACACTCCCTAAAAGGAGAAATTTCATAGGAACAAAGGGCAAAACAAAACCCTCAAACTTTCTTTTAGTATATTAACCGATTCTTCGAGGTCAGACTTTCGGCATAGGCAAATCTGCCTTTTTAGCAGTTCTAATATTACTTTCTGAATGGATTAAATAAAGAGAACTGAATAGACTGAACAAGCTAGGTCTGACAAAATAAAGGAGAAGATCTATCCATGGCAATAACATATATCAACTAGCAATTAAGAAATGTATTCAATGATCTGTGGCAAATAAGAAATAATAGTAAAAATCTGCCATATGCAAACCAGTTTAATGAATCCAACGGGATACAAAATGCCATTCCTGTTACAAAGCATGAAGAACAACTGAGTAGAAATTATTGGAGCAGACAATCTTGAAAACAACCAGTAGTTACAGATTGGATTGTCACACTCAATATATGTAAATCCTAAAAGGACCCTAAGGATTAGGAATTCAACCTAAGAAAGAAACGGAACTTAATTCTCAACTCTAGAGATACATAAACACATATTTAACCCACTAGGAGCTCGAACTTAGTCCAATACTGGAAAATGGACTTTAGTGCATATGAAAAGATAAAACATCATGCTGCCATAGTTTTGCAATAAACAGAGTGGGAAAAAAAAGGAAAAAAAAGAAAGAAAGTATAGGTACCAATCTGCGCATCAAACGCTCAAAGCACCAAAATGCATCAGCTTCATCTTCAAGAAGCATAATCATGGGGGAGCATAGATCACTCATTCCTGCTCAACATTGTAATTGAATTTAGCTTTCAGAATTAGAATTGATTACAAAGTGTATATAAAAAAGATTTATAAATCCCTCTGTCATAAAGAGAGGTAAAATTAATGGAGATTACAAAAGGATATAGCTTATAGCTATTATAACCCGTTAACTATCTAACCATCTCCTAACCATATTGCCCTGGAAGTGAACGAAACTTTAAAGTTGATCAATTTTCTTCCTTAATTTAGATATATGTTGTTGACAAGGGAAAATTATTAACACTAAAGAATGTGCAAGAGAGAGTGCAAGCACATTACGTGCGTGTATGGAAAGAGAGAGAGAGAGAAGCATTTACAGTATGCCATGTTTTTGGGTATGATAGGGAGTTATTGGAAGTAGACCTGGCAATACTGGACACGACACGAAAAAAATAACTAAAAACACGACACGAACACGACACGAAAAAATAATACGAACACGACACGAATACACGAATATCAAAATCTATTTAATACGAATTATTAACGTATCAAAGTTTATATAAATATAAAATACCTTAAACACGATTATGATACGACAAAATACACGAACATGACACGGATACACGAATTTCCAGGTCTAATTGGAAGCCTTAAAGGAAGATACCAGGAATAGGCAACATTTTATTCTAGCACAGAATTGATTACGTTAAATATATTTATGCTAATAATAACAGATGAATCTGATGAATACAAGAACCTGTTCGAAGCACTAGCAAAATCTAGAAGTGATAACTAAATTTAAAGGCTTTTGTAATTGTTTTTAAACTTGTAAATCTATTCTGTCACCATAATGTCAAGCACGTGCGAATGAAGTAAAACTAAGTGCCTAAACTAATGGCATTTTATGGTGAATAAATAAATATGTCCAATTTTCAACTTGATTGAGGCAGTTAAGAATATAGAAACTATAATCACCATTTTAGAAACAAAACTTCATGTAATTACTCACCTTGACAATATCCAACATCTGTATCTATCCAGGCATAAACAGAGAGAATATCCCAAAGTTTTGACAAATTCTCTTGCTTCTCATAGAATACTAAAGTCCGGTCAGTGCGTTTGACATCCAGACCTAACGGAAACATAAATACAAGGAATACGATCATGACTCCGAGTAGAAAGCAACGAATCAAAGAGAGACACGCATTTGAAAATAGAAAACAACATAAACTAACCTATTTGATGTAACGTAAGCATCCACTGGATTACTTTCTTGTCCAAAGGACCGCGACTGGTTAGCTCCTTCACCATTTCTGTACTATTAGCATTTGCACCTGAATAATTTCATCACATATTAATACCTGGTTTATTTCACTTTCAACAAACTATTGTTTTAAACAGGTAAAGTGCCAGTAACTTGCCTGGATTCGTCTCTAAAAGTACTAAAGGGTCTTGAATGGGCTGACCATCTTCGGTGATTACAGGTGCCGTAATAAATTTGCCACTTCCAACAACAGGAAAAATTTCACAACATTCATTCTTCCATCTAGCATATTGCACCCTGAGATATAGAAGTAAGAAAACAACTCAGAAAATGGTCTCCTGATAAGGAAAGAGGTCCAGCATAGAACTGATCTCTCAAAGATTCAATAGCCAAATAGTAGCAAACTATAAAACAGGAAAAGTGGACTACATCCGATGCTGCCGTATCTGCTCCCTTTCATCGAATGTGCTCTGAGGATCATAACAGCCAAGTAGAAACTCCCAAACTTCTCCTCTAATTGATGGATGGATCCCCTAGGTTTGCCAACCAAAATAAAATAAAATAATGCCGATAGATAGAGACCAAAACAAAAATGTACATGCATTTAACTCACATAAACATAGCCATTATAATATCTGGATCAATTCAACCAATAGTCTTAAAATTCAAAGGGAAAACTATCTAAATTTGAATTCTTCTTTTGCTGACTAGTACATTTTTATTTATTGACTGCAACTAAGACCAGCAGAAAAAACTAAATCGTAGGTAAAAAGAGCAACCAAATGATCCATGTAGTTTTCAAGCCTGATATATAAGGATGGCCATGATTTTGAAGGAATTACTCTAGAAACTTAAATATCTAATCTGTTTAGCATAACTATACTTTTGTTTGAATCAACTGAAATCAACTATCAAGAAACAAAATCTTTTTGAACATGAACATCCACTTACCCCACGTTGGATTCGATGTAGAGTTTTGCCTATATCCAGACGCCCATCTGGGGAAAATGCAGCTTGCCATTTTCTTACACTTAAAGTTTTACCAGGCTGCATAAGCAAATAATTTATTGAATCACAGCAGCGTTTTTAACAATTATTGCAGAATTCAGTTTCATTTACATCAAAGATAAAAAGAAAACATATTCATTAAACTGGAAGCCATGAAAAACATAGACTTGACAGTGATTTGATCATGGTAAGAAACCATATTCTAAACCAAGCTCTTTGCCTAAAACTTTTAATTATACCGTTTTACATATGTATGAATTCAAGATCAAATCTCTCAAAATCATACAATAAAATCACAATTAAAAACCCTCTATTGGATAAATTCACTTGAGCTAAAAATTCAATCAATTTAGAGCCAATAATAAAGCAAAAGGAAAGGCTTTTTTTTTCCCCATAAATCTAATCCAAAAATAAACATTAATGCAACCCAATTACATAAATATGCTTCATTTCCAATATTTTCTTAAACATTGATCCAATTTTCATTTTTTTTTTCAATTAATCAAAACAAACCTTGATCTTAAATCTGGTTATTGGAACATCAGTACATTCAGGCCGGACCTCATAATAAGAATCAGCAGGTTCTGCTGGAGCCCCCCACATTACCAAGAAAAGATAAATAAAAGCTTCCTTTTTTTCCCTCTTTTTGCACCCAAATAAAATAACCTTTTTTCTTCTTCTTTGCAGCAGAACCACCAAAAGCTGGAACCTTTGAATAGAAGAAGAAAAACCCAGAAAGGAAAAGTCAAAGGAAATGCAGGGGAAGGTTGATAAAATGGAGGGCCCAGCCAAGTCAAGTTCTTCAAAGAACAAAAAGGAAAAAAAAATACTATTTTTCTTGGGTTTTTTTTCTCCTTTTTTTTTGGGTACAAAAATAAACCAAAAGAACTTTTTTTTTTATTGGTTAATTATGGGTTTATTTGGTGGGTGGTGGTGATGGCAGCCATGGTTGTTGTAAGCAAAGTTGACATCTCACAAACACAAGGACATTTTAACCGTCTACCTCTTCTTTCTCTGTCTTTGTCTAAATTTAACAGCCAGTTTTCATTTTTTATGTACTAAAATTTTAAATCCCAAAAATAAAAAATTATCCAACTAAAATTTTTAAGCTTTTTAATGTTTATTTCTATATAATTTGACCTTTTCTTTTACTTCATTTGGTGTCTCAATTTAATGCTTTTTATTTTATTTTATAGGATTCACAAGAGTCTTGTGTAATTCTTTAATTTCAGAAAAAAAATTTATACTTTTTTGAGTGATTCTCCTTTTTTTGGATTTGGATTTCAGAATAATTTTTCACTTTTTTTTTCCTAGTAAAAGATGAATAAATAAATTTTCTAATTTTTTATTATTGAATTTTACATTCATTGATGAAAAAGAATCAAGATTTGAGATAGGGACTACTTTGGTTTTGTTTGTTTTACCTATGTAAGTAAATGAGATTTGTAGGAACTCAACGCGTTTCTGGTGGCGCGTGGTGGAAAAGCGCTGACCATTTCTGCCTACCAAGGTGTGGTAAAGTGGTAACCAAGAACAAGAGTGATTGGGAAACTTACTTGAACTATTATTGACTTTGACTCTTCAAAATTTGTGATTTATTTATTGGTGTCAGAGATTAGAATGTTGGGAAAAATCAAATCCAAAACCCCTAAAATTTTGCCTTGTTCATATTTGTTAAATAAAACTTTGGGTTTTTTTTAGAAAAATCTTAAAAAACAAAAACAAAATCATTGCAATGCGAAATTAAAAAAGTATCATTAGAGGTGTTCATAGTTTGGTTAAATCGTGTTTGGGTCGGGTTTAGATCTTATATTAATAAACATTTTCTTTGCCCAAGCTCGGTCCGGAATATGGATAAATTTTTTTGTCTAAATCTGATCCGATCATGTAAAATCATTACTTATGCTCATACAAATACGTCCAAATTTATATACAAAGAGATAATTCTTTAAAAAAAATGATCGATCCCTTATCTATCTCTTTTAAAATCTATATTAATAATAATAGAAGGAGCTGAGTCGGATCAGGCCTAAGCAAAAATATCATGTCCAAAGCTTGACTCGTTTTTAAACGAACCTAATTTTTGTCTAAATCTGTTTTTCGGGTCCAATATTTTTGTTCAAACCCTCCAAATATCAAATGAACCTTTAGACTTTGACGGATAACTCGATCCTTAGACAAATCTAGTTACCACATATTACATTAAAAAAATTAAAAACTAATATCATATATATATATATTTATTTATCCAACAAACAAAAAAACTGCTACAATGTTAAAAACCTGCAAACTTGCAGACACCAAACAAATAACCTAGTCTAGTACAGTAATATTAAGACCCAAAAAATCACTAATTTGTTTATTAACATGGTCACTAACAATGTTACTTAGGCCTGTTAACCTGTCACACACAACATTAATTATCAAATAAATGCCTAATCCGGTCTTTCTGATCCTTCATGTAGCCCTTTGTTTTTTTTTTTTTTTTTTTTTTTTTTTTTCTTGCTAAAGATAATATATTTATGCATTTCAAACCGATCTCAAGATAACCAAGATTAATGCCTTCCCCCTTAACCTCTCACTGCCCAGGATAACTCCTTCTGCCAGATACCCATTGGTCTGCTGAGATCACAAGCAGACAGGATCATAGATTTAAATTGCGGTCGTAAATACATTTTCGATCGCGTCGTATTTATTGCAGTTGCGAACGTAATGGATGTTTATTGCGATCAATTGTGATAAATATTGACGATAAATATCAGCAACAAAGAAAACCGAAACTGTAAAGAACGACCATAAGATCACGTTACGACAACTATTTAAATCATTGAACAGGATCCTAACCCACAATTGAAGAACACATGATTTCTGATCTCCACTTAATCATAACTTGACAACTTCAAAAACTCAGTGTACTTTTGATGGGCAATCTATTCAGAATTGCCAGCCAAGAAATAACAGAGTGCCGAGAATTAGAAATTGGCACCAAATCAGTCTATGCCAATCCCCTTGGCCTGCTTTTGTCTCAATGCATTGCACCCTTTAGCTGATTTTTTCTATTTCATGTCTGATTCTGACTACATCCTGTCATTAAAGACACTAAGTCATGATAAACTCTGATGACAATCTAATTTGGTCTCAGATGTGTCTATACATGTAATTACAAAGTAAACTTCAGGACTCAAAACTGCTTAATGAAGCCAACAAACCTAACCTTAATTAGTTAGGAAACATGACAGGGATTAATCATCTATGTTATCCGGACTTAAGAATAAGTGTCGGATACGGATATACTATCTCACATTTCATTTCAGTTCTGCAACAAATTTAGATGTATAGAAAAAGGGGAATGAAATTCAACAAAAGCATTACTTAAGATTAAAAAGATTTAATATGTGCATACTTTGTTGTCTCTATCTCAAGCATTCTTTTTCTTTTTTCCTTTTATTTTTATAGTTTCTCTTTTCTGATTCTAATGCTTCAGGATGGTAAAAAAAAAATTAAGAATAACTTGAGGAAGAGGGAACTTTGATATAAACCCAAAGCTTAAATACATTCTTCAAGCAAATTACTAGGATGAATAATTCTTGGAAAACATTTTCTTTAATGTGAATGCAAACTCCATTAATGTAAACAAGATGTCAATGATTTAACCCAAAGGAGAAGACACGAATATTCTTGTTTATGATCAAGCAAAGCATAAACCCAGAATAAAGCAAGTAACAGAATAGATTCAAATAAACTTTAATAAGAGTGAAGATTTATGCTTTGCACCAGAAGGCAAGAAATCCAAAGAAAAAGAGAGAATATAATATGGAAAAGAAGCAAAAGCTTGTTTGCCACAGTTTGTAAAGTTTTCATGCAAGTTGGCCTACAAAAACCCTGGTCTTGGCACCCATTGTTGCCAACCCTTTTGTTTTCACCTAAGTCTCATTTCAGCTTTTGGTTCAAAACATTAGTCTTTGTTTGTTTGTCCTTTTTGTTTTGCAATGGCTAATTACTCCATTTTCAAATCAGATTATCAAAACAAAGCTTTTCTAGTATTGGGGCTCTTCTGTTTCATGCTGCTGATGGTTCAGAAGGGTTATGCAAGAGAATTCCCAGTGAACTGGGGCCTCTCCAATGGCACCAATGCTAAAAATTACAATCAATGGGCAGAAAAAAACAGATTTCAGATTGGAGACTCACTTGGTAAGTTGTATACTATGTTACCCGGACTTTTCATTTTTTTTTTTAAATATTCATGTCCGACATATATTCGAACATAGGTAAAATTGAATATACCCGTATCGGATACATACTCATACCCGACGCTGACCCTTCGAGTATATGACTTTGTTTTCATTCATGTATGTTTATGACATGCCACAGTGTTTATCTACACACCAAACGATGATTCAGTGATTAATGTGACTGAGGAAGCCTACAAAGACTGCAGTTTAGAATCACCAACCTCAAACTACACCGATGGGCACACTGTTTTCTCATTGAGTCATTCGGGGCCTTACTATTTCATCAGTGGGAACAAAGATAACTGTCAAAAGAATGAGAAGTTGGCGGTTGTTGTTTTAGCTGATAGAAGCAACATTTCTTCAGCCAAAAATGAAACCCACCCTCCTTCTCCTCCGCCGTCTCCGGCACCTTCCGACGAGTCTCCGCCAACCGGAACGGTTGAGATTAACCCGACTCCGGCACCAAGTGAAGAGTCTAATCCACCAAATGCAGCAGCAGCTTCTTCAGTCTTCATGAGTGTTATTGGTTCTATGGGAGCAATGTTTGTTGCTTCAACTCTTGTTTTAGCATTCTAAGAGGAAGGTTTTCCATCATGAATTGGATTTCTTCCTTTATTTTTTTTCTTGAATTTTTTTTTTTTTGACATATTTGTTTCTTTGATTTTCCTCAGCTCTTGTTTATTAGGTTCAACTGGGTTTTTCTTGATAATTGGTTGTTTAAAACTAAGGAATAAGCTGATAGTTATATAGTATTTGGTGTGCTTATTTGTAAACAGAGAAATAAATGGATTTTATACTGTGTGAATACGGCTTAACAGCTTTCTTTCTCTTTTCTCTCTTTTCCTTTTTTTCTTGCAACAAGAAACCTATATTACCAAAATTTGGGATGAATTCAAAGAATACTTAAAAAAAAAAAAAATCCGAATTACATAGCATGTAAGTTCTTCAGACATCAATACACTTCAAGATAAAAGTCAAAACCACTGAATCTAAGTTATGCAAAAATCTGAACATAAGCCTCTCAAAGGCTGAATCCAAAGATAAGTTTTCCTGGGTAAGTAAAAGATCTCCACTTTTCTTAAAGGAGAAAGAAGATTAAAAAAAAAAAACACGACTTTTTATCGGTTAAATCAGTTTTTCATCGATTAAAAAAAAATCTGATTTTATACATAGTATCAAATCGGACAAGCCACCAGTTCTCGATTTAATCGATCCGACAGACCGATCCAATTTTTTAATCACTAACTATAGAAACTAGAATGAGAAATAAATTTATTGTGCTTCATTTTTATATGTAAAAGGGCTACATTTCGACTGTGTTTCCTTAGAATAATCCCTCACTAATTAGAATTCTATATAGAATAACAATGTTTTTTGCCTGTCCTGTCTATCAAAAATTCTTGCCTAATTCTACCTTTTTCATCAGCCTAATTGTATTCTGAAAAATTGAATCCAAAATCCCAGCGACCTGCAATTAACAGAGCAAGATTTATACGGTTTACCAAAGGCAAATTTCGAAAGGAAAAATAAAAGGCTGTTGGGGAAGGGGTAGTAAGATACTAACCGTGAAAACGCCTCCTATTATAGCGCAGACATTGGTGAGAAAGTGCGAAAACGATTTCGGGTTTTCTGTTATCAAAACCTGAGTACAAAATGAAAGGAAAAAAAAAAGTGAAAACCCGTTGAATTAATGAAAAACAAGAAGAATGGAAGGTAAAAAGTAACCTTCTCAAAAATAAATAATTAAGCAGATTGGAGAATAACCTGCATCGGAGATAACTCGAAATGGAATTTCACAACAGGTATGTATATGCTCTGTGCCAGACTGCTGTGCGCGGTGTACTCGTATTCCTCGATTAACGTATGTTCCCGAGAAGATTTTCTTGTAACCACCTCGGTTTTGACTACTTGAAGGTAATGCTCTATCTGAACAAGCAATTAGGAAAGGTAATTAGAATCGACTCCACTCACTTCACCAATTATCAAATTATTTAATCGGGAATTAGTTATGTTCATTTATAAGTTTTAGATTTTGAAGGATTTCTTAGAACTGAATATTCTTTATTGTCGACCGAGGTCTACACATATCTTACTCGGCCACAGAGGTAAAGCAACGATTGCTTTGACAAAGAAGCATATAAAATGTTCGTGGTCAACACCATGGCACTTAAAAAGTAAAAGCAAGCAATTGAACAGAAAGGATCATATAAAAGAACAAACTTACAGTAACATTTGCATCTAAATCCCGGTGATTAATGAACGACCGACCATTCAACCTGTCATGGCTTCTACCAAGATGAGGCATTAATCGCTTCACATCACTCAGTACCCGAGGTGAAATAGTTTTACCAAACGAAAGATGGCTTACGACATGAGACATGTTCATTTTAGAAGCATCAAATGAATGGGCTCCTGAACGAGCGGAGATGATAAGGTTGCCAGGAACCTGCAAAGTGCAAGTCAAACTTAATACTTTAAGTAGATATTGCTCCGACTCTTCATTTTTTTTAAAGTACCCGTGTCTGACATATCCGGACATGGGTATGGGGATATGATCTTCCAAGACCCTCCAAATACATGAAAATCTTAAAAAAAAAAATTGAACATACCCATGTCGGACACATACTCTTGTCCGACACTCACATCTGAATCCGAGTAACATGGGTTTAAGTTTAAGGCATAAAAAGAAAAACAGTTCTAATTGGCAAACTTTGAGATCAAAGGGATGATATAACTAACATTTCTACTGCTCATTTATCTCAAGGGTAAACATAAATGATTAAACAAACTAATTACAAGTAAATAAGTCCAACGGTCAGAGTCTAATCCAGTATCGTAATTTATCACCTTCTTTACACGCACATATCCTTCAATTCTGCATCCTCCTGTCAATGGTGCTGGTCTTTTTGTTGCATTGGATTTATCCTCTAAAGCCAGCCTCTGGTTCTCCCGTGGAATAGGAGCAACCAAATCTTCCATCGTCTGGAAGAAACAGACAACTGCATTAGGTCATGTATGCACCTTTATCTTATAAGATTTCTATAACTGATCTATAAAAGCAAATGGCCAATTCAAAACTAATTTAGTTGTACCCTATGTTACTCGGACGCGGGTGAGTGTCGGACAGGGATATGTGTCCGACACGGGTATGTTTGATTTATTCTAAGTTTTTTCATGTATTTTGAGGGTTTTTGGGGGATCATATCCCTATACCCATGTCCGGATATGCGTCGGATACGGGTATCGGACACGGATACTTCAAGAAAAATGAAGAGTCAGAGCAACATAGGTTGTACCTTAACCAGGGTTTCTGTATCACGATCTCCATAATAAGATTCATGTTCATGGTGTCCATGGTCCTCCCTGAAACACATACAAGTCAGAGAACAAGGTGAATCCGCATTGCACATATACATAAGGTTCAGCAGCACAAAATAGCAAAGAAGAAAGTAATAATCCTCTAGTCAGTGGTCAAAGGAAAGTGGAAGGTTAAACATATGCCTGAAAACATAGTACATAAACGAGCTTCACATATTGGAATATAATATTGTTGAGTAACAAGCAACGTAAAGAAAAGGCGGAGGAAGAACGGTGAAAAGTGGGGAGGGGACATTAAGTCATTAACATAAGGGTAGAAAAGATATGTACAATAATACTTTCTTTTACCTCAGATCACTGCCTTTACGAAAAATGCGAATGGATGGATACCCTTGAATGTGATGCCTGTATGAAGAAGAACACAGAGCACAATAGTAATTAATAAACCATAAAAGGAAGAAAGAGATAAAGAGAAAAGATTAAACTTGTGGCAAAGCTATGAAAAAGATGCAACATTTGGGAAGTAATTCTACACTGGAAGCAAGAAAGCATGTTTAAATATATGAACTGATACATATTGATATGTATCTGCAACATCGAAGAGATCGAAACTCAACAATATGGTAAGTGGTCAAATAATGACATATAATAATATTCTCAAACAAGAAAGCATTAATTTACATGTGATAAAACATCAAACAAAGAAATACCTCCTGCACAAGTCAACTTCTTCAGTGCAATCAACCTTGGCCAAAAGAATACGCCCATCCATTTCTGGATCATATCTGTAAAAAGCAAGGGTGCAAAATTCATTGCCAAATCAAGAAACTATTTACAAATTTATTCCATGGAAGAGAAATGATGTATGCTCAGACCTCTCTTTTATTATGTTGGCAGTTTTCTCCCACGACGGTTTCTGAAACCCAAAAGGTAACATGGTGAGGCTACTGATATGTGAAGAAGCCACCCCAAGCACTCATTGTAAAAAGGAACAGTTTTGAGCTCCAATATAACCTTTAAACAGTTCAAAAAAGGAAGAAGAACCAAAAAATACAAAGCACAAACCTTAGCCTGAAGGCAATTATTATTATTTTATGAAACCTTTGGATTAAGAAGGGTGCTTTAAGGATCCTTACAATCCTTCTCAGTTAAAGAAGTGTGCTTATTCAGACCACCAAGTTATTTTCCTCATTAAGTCCATTTAGAAAGAAAAAAAAAAAAGTAAATACGTAAGCAGAAAATATTTTGAGAAATGAAAAGAAAATTGATCCCTGCTTTTTAGGTTACAAATATCTGTTCCAATTACTAATGTTTTCGATTTCAGAGGAAAACTAGCCTGCAGGAAGCGCCTTTTAAGCAAGTTTGAGTGCTTAGATATAAAGGCTTCTTTATATGGAATCTACTAGTTTTAAAGCTTTCTGTTTCCTAATTCGCATGCAATGAGCATATACCTCTTCTACTCATCTTGATGACTAATTTCTATAAAATACTATCCGCAAAATTTTCCTAAAAATAGAGAAAATAAAACTAAATCAGCAAATATAGTAGTCATAACTGCTGAAAGCATGCCATTACTATCAGTTCGACCTCAGATTTCATACTCCTTAGCAGCAAGGGTTTAATTATCTCTAAGTGTTGTTTTTTAGAATACATAGACAAACATGCGTTTGCTTAAAGGAAGACATAGAGCCTCAAAAACTAAGGTCCTACTACAGAAAATATCACATCACAAAGTATATTAGAGGGTTATTAAAATGCTCACTTATCCAAAAAAAATACAGGGTTATTATAAGTACATAAAGTCACAAAATGGATTACTAATAATATAAGATTTGGAAACTATATCAGTATAACATAAGTTATGCATGATGACCACTTTACACAGATGAAGAGCTAGACAATAATGCTTTCAGCAAGTATCTTCAAGACAAAGATCACGCATGCTAATAGTAGATTACCAGGCGAGTACTCCAGTAGCACCAAGGAGCATAAAAATTGACAACTAAAATTGGATACCTGCAACCAAAAAAAAAAAGTCAAATCAAGTAAATAGAGGTATCACCAAAATTGGCATTTAGCAAAGAAAGATCCATAGAGGGAACATAATACACGCAAAATTAAATGGCTTGCAACTTTGAATTAATCCACTTACTGATGTGAAAGTTTGTCAAAGCTAACACCATTTAATGGTACCGCACCCTCAACAGTTTCCTCATCAACTTCATCTCCATGCTTAATAGAATGTGGAACAGGTCCGGAATGAAACTCAGCACCAGTGGGTCTTAAATGTTGATCTATTGAAAACTTTCTGATTGTTTTTGTTATATTCAACCTGTTCTGAAAACAGAAGACACAAATTTAGTCATATGGACCAAAAATTAAATGGTAAATGCAGCTGAGGAAAAAAACTCAGGCATCTCGAAGAATGAAGTACGAAAAAAATATTGACAGGAAAATATTAACACAATATCCAGCATAAAATGGTGTTGTGTATTCCATTTTCTTTAGCATAAAAAATATTATTGGATAAGTTTCAAAAAAGATAGGGCACAAGGATATAGTTCATCTAAAAGTTTTCAGACAGACTCTATGCCAGGCATTTAAAGAACATCATTAAGCTTGCAGCTAGTAAAATACTTCAGAGCAAGGCAAGGACCATCTTTTTAAAAGATTTAGTGCTAAACAGAAGCGTAAGTTTTCTATTCTCAATAAAATTAAGCAAATGAAACGCTCTGATGATAGAAACTTACAGTTCCCAAGACATCACTCACGTCAACAGATGCAAATTCACATGAGAGCACTGGAAAACTGGAGATCAATTGGAATAGTCAGCCAACTTAATTATTTATCATTAAAAATAAAGCTCGAACTATGTTCAAGGATATTACAGAAATGAAAAGACACATGCATATTAAGATCACTGACTGTATAGCAACCTATGACAGTTTTGAAGAAAAACCATATAAGTATGTCCAAATAAATCTTGATTGACATGTAGCAATGTAAACCCAACATTTCTCAAAAAAGAAAAAAAATCTGTACAGAAAATTTCAAAAGCAGTATAAAGTACACTAAGAACCACAATGCAATGTAATCTCATTGTTTATTTGCTAGTCAAGCAAGAATATTGCAACAGAGTTTGAAGCCTTATTTCATGGGGGGTCTCTTTTCATGCTAAGCTCAATTGAGAACAAATATGAGATCTAGCAGAAACTTAAGTATCATCATCTTCTCATCACCTGGAATTCAATACATTTCAAGCCACTCATGCCCAGTACACTAATGTGTCCATCAATGTATCAATAAAGATAAGTAGTAATTTGACATGAAGTTCACCTGGGCCTTCAATCATATTAGCAACAAAAGGCTAATATCAGAATGCATGCCGAGACTCATCGATGTTAATGCACATTCACATACAGGATATACAAACTGACAGATATACTCAACCTATTCCTTTTTTTTCTTTCTTTTTTTACTTTTGATACATGATCAGACATCTATTATAGGCAACAAGATGATGCCAATCAAAGTTCAAGGTTAATTTTCACAGAACAAAGATTAACTCAACCTATTACTGTTGTTCTTAATAAATGACATAAGGATGATACAACCATCAAGATCTTACAGCTCTTACTTCAAGATTCAACATCAAGATTGTATGCTAAGACACTGCCACATAAATCTTCAGATTTTAACTACGAAAAGGTTTTACAACCAAATGAGAACATAGAAAGATAACATTTCTACAGAAAATGAATGAACCTGATGTTAAAATCAATGCGTAAAAAGTCCCCATCAGAACTATTGTCAACAATAACAGATGTAGAAGTGCTGACTGTTAAATAATTATTCAATTCCTGCAAAAGAAATTTCATGGATTAAAATGGGTGCAGGCCGTAGGGGAAGAGAATAGACGAATTGCTTTCATTTCAAGGCAAAAATTAAACTAATACATAGAAGGATGTTGGATAAATGTTGTTTGGGATTAAAAATCAACCTACATGCCAAACGAGTCAAATCAGATCGAAGTTTGAGTAAATAGAAAGGCTGCCTACCATTCCAAATAAAAACATCATAGCCAATGCTGCTACTATGGATAACCCTGCACCGGATAACGATGCCTCTGTCAAATCTCTAGGGATTTTCCTGTACAGAAATGAAAAAACTAATTGATAAAAAAAGAAATACCATTATAACATTTACTTAAACTAAAAAAAAAACCCTAAGTACTTCAGCAGATGAATTAGTCCAGTATACGTGCTTAAACCTAAATAGCAAAATGAATAAACAATATTCATAAACAAGAATTTCAGCTCAATCATCAAATTACTATCAAAATTTAGCAACCAAACAAGAATTTCTCCAAAATTATTTTTAAAAAAAAATACAATCCAATGCTAACACGTAACCTTTTTCATTTTCCAGTCAATAAACAAACAAAATTTCAATCCAAATATAGCAAATAGAGATTAGTTTTGCTCTTTTTCTATTGAATGCTCAGATCCATTAAAATTTCGAACTTAAATTCTTTTGAATCAATTATCAGAAAATTTATATAAAAAAAAAGCGATGAATCAGAAAGAGAAATGAGAGATCTGAACCTGTAGAAATCGACGGATTTGATCTTGCTTGAAGAAATCATGGCTGATATTAATCAATCGAAATCAGAATTTTAAAGAGAAATATTTGAAAAAAAAAATTTAAATAAAAATAAAAAAGAGGAATTTAAATCCCAAGAGAAATATTTGCAATGGAGAAGGGCAGAGCTTTTTTTTCAGAGAGTGTAAAGAGTGAGAGCTGAGCAAAGTCGTTTTATGTTTTAACTACTTCAACTCTCCTGCGTTTATCCGGGGTTTTTCATTTTTTTATACTAAATCTTTTTATTTTTTTAACAAGGTTTTTTTTATCAACGTGGTCGAAATCTGCTGTGGGTAAGAGTAGATTTAGAACTATGCTACAATACGAAAAAAAATAATTAAAACATCATACAATATAAAAAATACGAATATGACATGAATAGAAGAATGTGTCAAAATTTATATAACATCAATTATTAATATGTCAAAATTTATATAAATATAAAACACCTTAAATACGAAAAATACACGAGCACGAAATGAATACGCGGATAAATAGGAGAGTTGTCCTCTTAAAATCTGCCACGTCAGATAATGGGGAGACAAAATAGAGGTGCTCATAGGTCGGGCAGTGGCCCGAATTTTTTTTGATTCTTTTGCCCAGGCTCGACCCGGCCCGTCGGCCCATATTTACTATTCATTATATTAAAAAATATATATTTTTAAAAAAATTAAATTTAAAAAATATTATTTTTTATTAGATAAACAGTGATTCGGACCGGATCATTAAAATTTCTGTTTAGATCCGATCCAATACGAGCTGGGCCGAACGGACTGTCAGCCCGTGAACAGGTTTAGGACGAAGCTGGGTCAAAAATTTTATCTGAATATTTCAAACACTTAGGCTGATATTGAGTTTGCAACTGGAGTCTATGCCATGCCATGTCTTGACCTTCGTTCTTACATAAAGCTATCATCCGAGGATACAGATCGCCCTGATTAGGGAAGTGCACGCATTCTGGTTATGGGCTATGTTACCGGCCCGGGTTCAGAAATGAGGGTTGGATACGGATATATATGTTTGACTTTGATACGATATACTCAATTTTTTATAAAAATTTCATATATTTAAAAAATCATATTTATACTCATGTCCGAATATATATTAGACACAGATATTAAATACGATTATTTTAAGCAAAATAAAAAATTCGGGTAACATAGTTTACGGGTGGAAGAGCTTTGAAAAGTGCTGAGAACTTAAAAATGATAGAGAGCAGCTTGCAGAGAAACTTGGTGCAGCTGATAGAGCTTCAAGAACACTCTACTATGTTGAACTTATAATATCTTTATTTTATTGTTGTCATTGTCATGTCCTTTCTTCAACGAATATAGATATTAGATTTGTCAATGTGATCTATTAGTCTTTTTACTTTTTTATGATATTTAATTTCTTAAAGTTGTCAGGTTAAGTTTGAGAGATGTCTGCAAAGACAGAAAATATCAGAAGGTATCGGAGTTTCGGAATTTGATTTTTAAGACGTGTTTCGATAGTTAAATTAGGAACAAGTGAGAGTATTTTCAGAAGAAAGCATAGGCTGCATGGCATAGCCAGTGGGCTTCAGTATATGTGTTTCTCTTACTTTTGGCCAGCGTTATTTACTTATTTATACTTGATCGTTGAATGTTTATAGGCTTGACAAGTGTAAATTAAATGTCTGTTGTATTTTGAACTATTGGACAGTTGTGAATCCGTCAAATGTCCCGCATATAATGGTCCAGCGAGCGTGACGAAGTAAGGATCGTACCAACACTCTTATTTCGACAAACAAGTATGCATATACACACACATGCACATTACAAGAGGGAACTATTTCATGATTCACATTTAAAATGAGAATCTAAAAGAAAAATAGCTCAAAAGATATTAAATTTTGGCCCCAGAAACATACATGGCATTTGGTGTTTTCAGGAGTCATTCAACACTTATCAGGCATGAAAGACTCTAAGGTTATTGTTGCTGTTAACAAACATGCAGATGCACCCATTATCTGTCCCCCTCACTCATATTATCCGAATTTCGGGGTGAGTGTTGAATACAAATATGTATTCGAAACGGGTGTATTCAATTTTTTTTTTTTATATATTTGAAGGATCATAACTCCATACTTATATCTGAATATGTTTCAGACACAAATATATCAAACACGAATATACTTCAAAAAAATGAAGAATTCAAATAACATAGTCCAATTATCTATCTGTTTGAGAGATGTGACTGCATGGATGTATACACGAAAAGGGTGTATATATATATATATATATATATATATATATATATATATATATATATATATATGACCCTGATTCTTAGATGTAGGATACTGATTGAATCTCGACGCATTTATATTCTTATTTGGTGCAGGTAGCTGAGTATGGACTCGAGGGTGATCTTTTTGAAGCCATACCAGAGTTGTTAGATCAGAAGCTTCCTGAGAAAAAGTAGGCTCGTATACACAAGTCTCTCCAAGTCTCTCAAAAACTGTAGAATGCTGTTTACATTAAAGATTCAAACTATATATCTTATTCGCACTTTTTATTTTTTTTAAAATATTTATTTCGTATAATCATGTTCGTCAAATATTTGAATATGGAACTTTCTTTATTTGTTATAAAAAGAGTATAAGAATAAAATAAATGAATTCGCATTTAATATGTTAATAGTGAATTTTTTTTAACGAATTTGTCACATATTTTACCTAAAAGTATATGTGTCACTTTATTAATTCCGCTTATAGAATTAAAAAGTTTAGTAAAGGTTGATCATATAATTTCTTTTAAACAGCTTGGGTTTAGACCTGCTCACGGGTGAAGTAGTCCGCCAGGCCCGGCCCGTATTGGGTCGGGATTTTAGTAATCCGAGCCGACCCACGGATCACTGTTCATCCAATAAAAAAATAATTTAATTTAAAATATATATAGAAAAAAATTAATATAGTGAACAGTAAATATGGCCGGTGGCCGGGCCTGGGCAAAGAAATCAAAAAAAATTCGGGCGACAGCCCGGCCCGGCCCATGAGCACCTCTGCTTGGTGTAAATCTTTGGTTTTTAAAAACATAGAAATAATTAGGTACAGAACCAGTTCTCAATCAAGCGCATCTAGTGTAGTGGTATCATAGTACCCTCCCACGGTACTGACCGGGGTTCGATTCCCCGGATGCGCATCTCTTTTTAATTACTTTTCATTTTATCAGCCATTGCTGGTTAAATTATACCCAGAGAAAACAAAGGCCAAAACCTCTTGCAAACAAATCTGGGTGGGTTAAGCTCATCTTACACCTTTTTAGAATTTGAGCAGACAAAAATTGCTCAACAACAATGAAAATGACTCTGATTAGATTGCTTTTTGTAGCCACCTGAACAATGGTGTAAAAAAATTCCAAATGAGCAGGCAAATATCTTTTCATGGCCAAGCAAAAATATGGATTGTTACCTGCTAACTATATGAAAAAATACTTTATGTTTGCTTAATTATTTTTGGTATTAAAAAAATCGCAACTTGAAAAAAAAAATTATATATATTAAAATTCGAAATTACAAACTTATTAAATATTATTTTTTTTAAAGTAATTATATAAACCAATCCATTTCTTAAGTTTGCTTAATTTACATACTACTTTTTTTTTTTTTCTCTTTTTAGCCTGTGCAAACCACAAAACTTGCATTTTTGGGACATTGATTTGATCTTTGTCTTGTCAACTTTTCATTTCATCAGCTTGCATGTAACAGAATAACAAACCTCAATCTAAAGTATGTCTTAAGATTATTCGAGAGAGAATTAAACTGAAAATATTCTGATTGTATTATTAAAAACGAGTAATGAATAATGATTTTATAGACTCTGAGTATGTGAGAATAAAAGACATTAAAAAAAAAATACCCTTTAGTATCAGCATCTGTCAAAAGATAAAATGCTTAAGAAATTTTCAATTTTGTCATCTCTCATGGAAGATGATGTATTACATATATATATATATAATATATATATATATAAAATAACCCATTTAATGATGTATTAGCTAGGTTTGACTTAACTGTGATGATTAAAATGCTGATATATATATATATATATATATATATATATATATATATGGGGAAAGCACATCTTTTGGAATAATTCTTTTGGGTGACAAATTAAAGCAGCTCTGGCCCTTGAGAATTATGTATTAATTTGGTGGCACATCTTAAATATTGTTTTTTTTTTTTTTTTTTTTATCAACTTTTCTCACCTTCATCAGGAGATTGAACAGGCAAGAACATCAAAGGACGAGGTGGCTTGGGCTGGTTAGTTTTGCTTTTACATGAAGCAAAAACAAATCTTTCTTTGTAAGAAAAAAAAAATTAAGATTGAATATGAAATGGTTTAAAAAAAGATAGTGAAAAACTTTTTGAATTATTTGGTAAGGATATATATTTTCCGGGTCTAATCTCTTTTCGAATGATCTTAAAGTTGCACTATTTTAAACTTGCATTATTGCTTTTACAAAGATCGAATTCAAGTTGACAAGGAAAGGGAAACTCTAATTCTTACCAAAAGAAAAAAAAAAAAAATAACTTGAATTTCATGGTGCAAACCTTCGTTATTCCGAACTCATAGTATATAGTAAAATAATATATATGTATCTAGAAATTAAAATTGTTGGTACGTTTGCACCAAAGTTGAGGACATCTAGACATACAATTATGATTGTCGAAAAAAAAAATGATTTGCGAGTATAAATTATTATATCATTCAGATTCAAGATGAGTGTCGGATACAGATATATATATGTGTTCGATACGAATATACTCAAACCATGTCTAAGTAATTTTGTATATTATTCAGAAAATTATTATTCACAAAAATTATTATATTATTCAGATTCAAGATGAGTTTCGGATACAAAAAATTATTATATTATATTATTCAGTAATTTTTGTCTAAGTAATTTTTGTATATTATTCACAAAAATTATTATATTATTCAAATTCAAGATGAGTGTCAGATACAGATATATATATGTATTCGATACGAATATACTCAAATCATGTCTAAGTATGTGTCGAATATAAAATTAAGGGAACATAACAAATTACTACCTATTGGCATGTCCAATTTCTTAGGGTCATGAGAAATCAACCCTAGATTTTAAAACAGATTAGGTTTTGACAATGTGGAAGTTGCAAATTATGTTTGTTTTACTCGGTAGAATATTGGACTTAGAAGCAAGGAATATATATAGAAATGACAGCGGGTCGAATATCTGTTATTTTTTGTAATATTCGAATTTGAATTTACAAAATTGCTTTAAAATTCATATCCGTTTATTATCCGTATTAAATCCGAATATTATTATCCGAATTCGAAATTAACTAACATTATCCGTCGGATATCCGAATCCGCTAAATATCCAAATTCAGTAAGTAAAAAAATTAAATCAAATAAAAATTAATTTTAAATTCAAATAGATGAATAATGGATTCGGATATCCGAATCCGCAAAAGTAAGCGAATTCGGATAACGGATTCGGATATCCGAATCCTTTATCCGCATAAGTAATGCGGATTCAGATAATGGATATCCGAGGTTTCATATATAATTACAATATTTGCTCCGGGTAGTAATTACAATATTCGAATCCGAATTTTATCCGAATTCTCAATATCCGAATCCGTACAATCCATTACTATTCCTAAATATACATGTTGTACTGTGGCATGACATCTAGCTGACCGTTTGGGAGAGTGGAGGAGAGAGACAGAACACTGCCTAACTGTAGAATTACTGTTTGGCATGTGTGTATTTTAAGTAAAAAGACCAAATATTGGAACAAAAAGAAAATTTTTGACACTTCAAGAAAAGAAAACTTTGCATGGTGGAAGCAAATTGGGTTATGTTAGAGCTATTTATAGTCCCAAAATTGGAAAGATTTGCTAACCTAGTTTGGATTTTAGTGGTATATTTACAAACCCATAGTTGGAAAATAGTTCAATTATGATTTGGAAATGGCCAAAAAATGACATAAAGTTAAGCTATGGTTTGGTCCACATTTTTCGTCTCATGGGTGATGAATGATGATCAAGTCCTTGTTGAATTATTTGTGTAAGTTTTTACACAAAGGGTACACTTTAATCCATACAACTTGTGTGTTTCTCTTTTGCCTAACCTTTAATCGTAACCTTTAATCGTATATATCAAAACTTAAATATAATAGTCGAATTTTTTTTATAAGTTTAAAATTTTGAAATAATTAATCATTTAATTTAATATGATATCAAAACTTTCGAGTTCGAATTTTGACAATTGTTTTTCTCATTTAATATTTTTCACCTAACCAATCGAGCTGTGCGTTATTCTTTTAATCCTTATTCAACTTGCACCTTTTTTCTACATTTGGATCCATGTGCAAACTTATTCACTATTCATCCGACTTACATGTGAAGGGACGTGTTGGATCTTAAATATAATAATTGGTTCTTTTCTTATAAACTTAAATTTTTAAGATAATTGATTGCCGATTTAATGATATAAATCAATTATATATCTTGGACCAAAGTTTTGAGATCAAATTCTCATGCCATCAACTATATATGAGGGATGATAATTACAAATAGGTTTTGAACTGTGTAGGCAGGGTAGGTATTTCAAAATATATTTAACATTATTTGACCCCTTCCCATTTTTCTTATATTCTTGAGGTATGTTTTTAATTATTAATTTCATTGTTGACTTCTAGGTAGTTAGTATTGAATATGACCTTAATTTGGCATTTTTTTTTATTGATTTCTCTGCCTCTTTTTAATTCTTTGATATAATTCAAAAAAAAAAATCATAATTAGATAAATACTACAGTAAAAAATATTTTCAAATTTTACTTAAATTTATTTTTTTTCGAACTATCTTAGGGCTTTATCTTAAGTAAATACTGAACATTCTCTTAATCTTTTTTTTCTTTCCATTTTAAGAACACAATTTTGCATGATATATATATATATATATATATATATATATATATATACACTTCAAGTTTTCAATTGTTGCAGACAAAAAATGACAGCTCTTAATATAATCATTCACAGCAACATTCTCTGCATTGATGCACACATATATATATATATATATATATATATATATATATATATATATATATATATGCTGTAATAAAATTGAAATCAACCTAGATATTTTACTGCCATAGACAAAGGAACTAAACAAAGACCCTTTTTCTGTAGTTCAGTGCCATTATTTTCTCTACCAAGAAAACCCAAATCTTCATTTCTCTCATCTATCTCTCCTGAATTACCACTTCCTTTGATCTCCTCCTATAAGAAGAAATTACAAGAAAATCATTAAACTGGCAAAAAAATAAAGAAATGCCCATAGGCCATAATTAATCAAAACAATGGTAATTGATTTCTTACCTGAGAAATGTCATCTTTCTGCTTCACGTTCTTATCAAAGTGGTTCTCCAAGTTACAAACCTATAAAAAAAGAAAGTTGACATTTTATTTTATTGCTTTTTTAAATCTCATTATATGGGTTAAAAGAAATTCAAACCTAACTTGTAAGCTCGAGAGTATAATAAGGTATACAAGCCACATTAAGATATAAAGAAATAAGTAATGCGAAGTTTTTAATATTTTCTCTCGACAAATACTTGATGAAACAGACGTAGAACAGACAAACTCAACGGAACGGACAAGAAAATTGTGGGCTCTAATAAGTTAAAAAAAACTTAAATTTAACTTCAAAAACTAGCTTGTAAGTTGAAAAAATCTAATATATGATTTATATAAGTCAAACTTAAAAACAAGAGATAAGTAATGCGAGACTTTTGACGATACGAAAGAAAAAGCTAACCTTGGGGCTATTAGCAGGAGAACTAGCAGTATCTTCCAAATCATCATCAACAAAATCAGTTGATCCTTTAGTCTTTCTCTTCATGAAACTCAACCTGTTAAAGCTTTTATGATTATAATCTATTAAAGAAGCTCCAAAACCATGTGTTCTAGCAGCAGAATTACAAGCAGAAACATCAGAAACTAGAGAAGAGGTTTTGTAATTCATATCAGAATTAGAAAAACAACTGTTTCCATTCATTTCATCAATAACATTGTTGTTGTTATTTGAGAAATCTTCAAAATACATAGTCCAACTACTTTCCTCAGGAGTTTCATCATCATCAGCTACTCCTTCATAAGGAGAAACTTGTGATGATTTGCTCATAGAAATATTCATGGAGTTGTCCATATTTTCTATGAAAATTAACCCAGAAAGAAGAAAAAGATGGAAAAGATTAGAAAAGAGAGAGAGAAGTGATCAATCCTGATAAAACCCTTCTCTTCCTGCAAAACTATATACTATATATTTATAGTAAACAATGGAAGTTTATGAGTTTGGAATCTTGGTGAGTTTGTGGGTCAAATAGAGAGAGAGAGTTGGGGGGAGAATAAGTTAAATTTGGCTGCAAATAAAGATTGGGGTTTGACATTTTGTGAGAGTAGATTTAGGTATGTATGCACCAACAGAGATTAATTTGATATGCCAAAATTTTCTTAGGATGAAAACTAGACCTGTTCATAGTCGAGTCGTGATTTGAAAAAAAAAATATTCTTTGTTTAAGTCCGTTTCGGATCCGAACCGGTTCGTAAGTTTGTGTTTACTGTTTATAAATTATTAAAATATTTAAAAATTATTTTTTATATTAATATTTATATAATTAAATTTAAATAAAAAATATCTTGTATTTAATGAATAATAATTCAGAACCCAAGTCTGGATCTGTATCAGGCCGAACAGATTACCCGATCTTTGATAAGTTTAGTGGAAACCCAATTTGGTTTATGCAATGGGTTAAAGGAATCCAATATATTTTTAGAGGGTAATAATGTGCGAATTATTTAGTTAATTCGGCTCAAAAATTTTTGCTGGGTTCTCATGGTCCGAAAAAATTTCTGCAAATGTTTGAAGATCATAGAGTAGGGAAAGCTATATTGCGATGTTAATTAGTTTTCAATCTGAATTTCTTATATACCAAAAAAAATGGCATCAAGTAAATTTAAAATTCGAGTCCTAATATTTATAATTTTTTTATTTAAAATTCAAACTACGACCTACTTTATATATAAAAAAAAATTACCTTTCCACTAAATGCATTGAATCAGACACATAAGTCACATAGTTAGATCAAATTTCTTTCATTCTTCCATTTCATCCGAAGAGATTTTCTCTGTTTCTCATTTTTATGTAATGAAGAATTGTTTTTTAGATTTTTTCATCGTATGAGATATTTTCATTTTGATTTTACGAATTCAGTTTCGTAAAAAAAATAATTAATTAATTAATTTCAGTTAAAATTATATGATTATAATTAAATTACATCAAGATTTTGTGATTTTTTTTTTCTTTCTAAAATCAAGTTTGTAATGAAATTTTAATATATTTCATCAACAAAGCATTTGTTAAATTTGACAATCTAATAAATGACCTTTGACTAATTATTACATATCAAAAAAAATTGTTTCTTTAGCTAGGAAATTAAAGATATAGTATTGACCAAAAATATTCAACCCCATTAAACCAAATTATGATGGTTAATTCATAATTTGTGGATATTTTATGGATGATTTTCCTTTGAATTCTTGAAAATTTTTGAGAAAAGAAAAAACTTTCTATTTTTCTAAATCATCCGTTGAAATAAATACATGCTTCCATCATTGGAAGGAATATTAATGTATTTGAGAAATGGAGATTATTGACTTAGCAAGAACCAAACATAGAATATTCCATTCAAGCATTTCATATGCTAAA
Organism: Fremontodendron californicum; assembly: GCA_030761205.1. Taxonomy (NCBI): domain Eukaryota; kingdom Viridiplantae; phylum Streptophyta; class Magnoliopsida; order Malvales; family Malvaceae; genus Fremontodendron; species Fremontodendron californicum. The sequence goes on along the minus strand of JAULJL010000030.1, from coordinate 1,825,734 downwards.
AAAAATGTTTCGACTAAACTTAGAGATTTAATTTAATTAGTTTACGTAATTATTTTTAAAAATTAATAATAAAAATTTTGAAATTTAAATTTTAATATCTGTAATTTTTTTTTTCTGTCACTTTTATAAATAAAAAATATTATAACTTTTCTTTCGCTTCCAAATTTTTTATTGATTTATTTTTAGTAGCATTTGCATAGGCAACGTGTTCATGATGTAACATAGCAATTGATTTTCCCATTTTTTTTAAAAAAAAAAAAATTGTTGCAAACTATATTAAACAATTCTTTTTTTTTTTTTTTTTGTTGAGGTAATATATTAAACAATTCTAGGAAAAAAAAGATAATGAAGTAAAATCTTTCGATTAATTAGAAGTTTCTTGAACATGTTAATGTTCCCTTTAATTATTGTAACAATTAATGATATTAGATTTGATGATTCGTATATGCATGTCGTGTGTTTTGTATTTTTTTTCACGTATCAATTTTGTAAATATAAAATAATAAAAATTATTAAATATGTCAAAATATTAAATATAAATACGATACATATATTAAACATGTTGTATTAATCATATTATTCGTGTTTAAACTTTAAACGTGTCGTATTATATTTATTATATTATTTTTATGTTTATTAAATGTGTTATGTTTTCGTATAGTGTTCAAAATTATCAAATCTAGATGATATAATATTTTTTCATTTGTTTTATGAAAGAAGGAAGAATTATTACTATATTTAATTTAACAAAAATTGTTAGTTTTACATCTTTCTCTTGTTTTCTTTCTTTTTTTTCTTTTCTTTTTACATAATTTCATACTTAGTACTAGGAATAGTAATTATAAAATACCCCAATCCCATGTCTAAACTATCTTTTGAAAGTACAATTTTTTTTAAGTATAGTTTAACATTGTTGTTATGATAATTAAAATATTTTGTATTGTTGTGAAAAAATATTATAATAAATTAAAATGTCCCAAATAATATACGTAATAAAATAATAAAATATTATAAATATAAATATAATATATATATTTTTTTTCAAAACACGATTTTTCATCGCAAAAGCACCTCAAGAATGGGTGGCTTTTGCAATGTTGTCGGAAACCAAGCTTTTTATCCAAAATCCACAAATTTCTATGCCGTTTGGCATTGAGTTGCGGTGAAATGAAACTTTTAAAATCAAAAACTCGTTTTTACGTCAATACCAAACAGGACTTTAGAATGACTAAGGGTTAGTTTAGCATTATTGTTTGAAAAACTTGGGTTGAAAAAAACTCGAGTTGTAAAAAGTGTGTTTATAAAGTGTAGTGAAAAAGTGTGGTTTAAAAACTTTTAAGTGTTTAGCATTGCTGTGAAAAAGTGTTGTAGAAAATTGAAATGTCAAAAAAAGATATGTTTAAAATAATAAAAGTTTAGAGATGTGAGGATAGTAAAGTTATTTTATCCAAAAGCCAGCTTTTTAAAGCCTAAAAGCTATATTTTTTGGCTTTTTAGTTTGGCTTTTCAAACCATGGTTTGAACAGCAGAAGCCAAATTTTTTTATCTGTTTAGCATTGCGTTTGCGGTGAAAAACAGCTTTTGACCTCAAAAGCTGTGCCAGAAGCAATGCTAAACATGGTCTAAATATTAAAATGCATCAATTAATCATATTAGTACAACAAAGTAAAAATACTAAGCACGTAAAGATTTGATTCAATTATCATAGATACATGTATTTTTTATTATATTCGAAGATAAATTCAGATTCCTTTATCCCATTAAAAAAAAGTAAAAACAAAAAAACAAATAATTAATACCATATATGGGATATTTACAAATTAATCATCATTCATATAGAGAACCCTAATAATTTTTTCCTTCATATAAAACAAAATCTTTGAAGTTGAATTCATTATTATGAAATGCTATATAAAAAAATTTTTAAAAAAAATGTCCCATAAGAAACAGTTTCATGCTGAAAGGAAAACCTGACAATTCGTGTATTCGTGTTGTATTTATGTATTTTGTCGTGTCATAATCGTGTTTAAGGTATTTTTTTATTTATATAAATTTTGATACGTTAATAATTCATATTATATAGATTTTGAGACATTCGTGTATTCGTGTCGTGTTCGTGTTCTTTTTTCGTATAGTATCGTATTCGTGTCGTGTTTTTAATTTTTTTTCGTATCGTATTTATATCGTGTAATCGTGTCGTGTTTCAATATTATCAAGTCTAGAAAAGACAAAGGAAAGCCCACATTGTCATCACGTGGAAGTCCATTGGCAATTAGGACATTTTGGAAGGTTTCATTCACATCATATCCAAACATCTTAATTGTCATTTACTCATTTTTGTAACCTTCTATTATGGTCTTTCCCATGTCTCTTAGCCCATTTCCATGTAGGTTTTTAAATCCCAAATTTTCCTTTTATATAAATTCGGATTTAATCCAACCGATTCATATAATCATTCTTAAAAGATAATATTCAGGAGGTTTAAAATTTAAATCTCAGCACCCGTAATCTAATTAATTCATATAATCATTTTTAAAAAGTAACATCCAAATAGTTTAGAATTTAAATCTCAGCACCTACAATTGTTTCTTTTATTCTTAAACTATCACCTTTTTTATATGAATCCGAATTTAACCCAATTGATTCATGCAATTAGTTATCTTTAAGAGACAACATTTTTCTTTATACCAAATTTTTTTTCCCTTTTATATTTAAAACAAATTAAGAATAGTTTTCTTCTTTGTTGTCAATAATAATCTAATATTATTGACTTTATATATATTTTTTCTTTATAGCATTATTTGGATAGAAGATTTGGTGAAGATTTAAAAACATTCTTTCTTTTTTTTCAACTGTCAAAACAAAGCCTTAATTTTCTGGGAGCTCGACGAATCGAATCGGGTTTAAGTAAATAAATTTTTTTATTATTCGAATTTGATCTGATCATAAATATTTTTAGAGATTAATATTAAAAACTAAATGACATATTAAATTTTAAAGGAGCCCCGAAGGCGATGGAATAATTTTCCATGTTTGCAAATTTATAGTGGGGTCCTAGATATATAACATCACTGTATATATTCAAGAAAATATTGTTCTAAAATTAGGTCAAGTTGAACCTGGAGGACCTCCCTATGGGTCGGCCCGAGTCAGGTCGCGAACCGAATTTTTTTTTCTTGCCCAAGCTCATTCAGGTCGGGTTAGGACCGACCCGTATAATCCCTTTTCACTATTTAAAAATATTAAAAAAATATTTTTATTTTTACATTAATATTTATATATATATTATAATTAAATTTAAATAAAAAATATTTTTTATTTAATAAATTGTAATTCGGGCCGGGCCGACTCGAATTACAAAATACCTTGTCCAAGCCCGGCCAAACACAGGCTGGGCCTACTGGGCCGGGCGAGCTACCCTACCCGTGGACAGGTCTACCTAGAGCTAAGACTTATTCAAGAGTCGAGCTACTCATCCAAATTCGAAGGTCCGTTCGATATTTGAGAGGGTTTGGACATAAATATTAAGTCCGAAATATGAGCTTGGACAAAAAAAACGAGGTATGTTTAGAAAATTAGCTTGGCCTTGGCTCTAATAATTAAGGATCGAACCTGACCCGACCCTTTTTTCATTTATATAACATATTGTGTTTATATTTATATATATTATGTAATTTATATCATATAAAAATAAAAATATATAATATTATAATATAAACATTTAAAAATATGTTAAGTTATTCATGTTTTAGAACTTATAAACATTTAATTACTAAAAATTAAATAAAAAATAACATATTTATTTAAATTTTTTTAGAAAAAAAATATATGAATGAGTCTAAATGAGCTTGAATTATCCATTTACAAATATGGACGGGTTTTGACAAAATTTGAAACCCATATTTAGGGCCAGACTTGGACAAGTATATGTAATTTTGATATCATACTTAGACCCGACCCAACTCAACCCGTGAACACCTATACCTAGAACTCAATACAGTTGATTCATGTAATTATTTTTAAAAGGTGTACATCCAACAAATTCAAATCTCAACATCTGATATTTTTTTCTCTATCCACATATTGTGGTTTTTTTTTATAAAAAAAAACATTAGGTCAAGTTTTTATCATTTTGTATGTTTTCCTTTGTTATCAATGGTGCAAATCTACACAAGATTTTGGTCATGTAGTTAGAGGAAGGGGCCTTTCACCTTTCATTTTCATGCCCCCACGTGAGCCTTAATATACTTTCTTGCCCTATGTGAAGTTGAGCTCAAAAGACAAACTCATGACCCAGCATTTTCAATTAATAAAAAAAAAAAAAGGATTAGGGTTATTTTCCCACTTTTTTCTTTTTTTAATTTTTTCTTATAATCCAATTTTGTATTAAGATTTAAGAATATTTATTTTCTTTGTAACATTTTTCAAAGAAGTTTTTTTTGATGGATGGGTTATTAATATCGGGCATGTAATACAATTATTTGATACCAAATAATGGTACATACACACTAGCTATAGACTAGCTAGCCTAGTCTTAGTCTTATTCACATACTTGAAATGGACCCTCATTTCAAATTATGAGTATCGTATCTTATATATATATTTTTTATCAATCGTGTAAACATAAACACAATAAAAATTATTAAATAAATCAAAATTTTAAACACGAACATAATACATGTATTAAACATGCATTAATCATGTTTAAAGCTATTGTATCATATTTATTATATTATTTTCGTGTTTATTAAACATAATTCTTTTATTCATTTGTTTAAAATGTTTGTACATTCAGTCATTAGGAAGCTAAAGGTATACAATACAAAGCAATCAACTAGGAAGAATAATAGACCATTTATGTTCTATGATACCACTACTTCATCAGCCTAATGCACTCTAATGTGTTAACAGTAAAATCCATTAATCACAAGAAAAAATTCTCAAAACTGGAAAGTCCAATAAAATTAGGAACTCCAGAGGTACCTTTCTATATGATAAGGTCGTTGCTTATCTATGTTGCTCCGATTCTTCGTTTTTCTTGAAATACCCGTATCCAACACCCGTGTTCGACGCATATTTAGATATGGATATGAGGATATGACCCTCCAAAGACTTTCCAAATACATGAAAAAACTTAAAAAAACTGAACATACCCATGTCGGACACATATCCGAATTTGAGTAACATAGGTTGCTATCCTCTTCCCGGAAGAATATCTGAAAATGAAAAATCATGGAAGGGTGGACCTGCATCAGAAACAATGAAGTCAATAGAAGAATGTAATGGAGGAGAGCCGAAACCCTATTGATTTCGCCTGTTCAAAAGCCGAAAAAACAGTATGCAAGGTCATTTTTGGCCGAAGAGGGGGAAAAAAAAAACCCGAAAGCGTGAGCGGGAAGGTAAGTTACAAGGTCTTTTACCTTCTTGTTCACCAAGAATGTAAAACGGAATATTTGCAATCATTTTTGTGCCTCCTGAATTCCAGTTGACGGTGCCCGGATAGTGCATTTGTCCATGTGAAGGTCGGGAAGGCCCCAAGACAGACAAACAAATTGCAGGCTCATCCATTAATCCCAAATAATCACGAGCTCGCCTCCAAACCCTTGAATCTGATATCCGAGATCGAGCAACCTGAATATGACAATAGAAATTTGTTAGGGCAACATACTTTAAGTTATAGAATTCATTTCCTTCTTTTACAAACATTTGACCAAAATAAATGTCGAAAATCGAAGGACTCGGACAACCTTGCCCAAGGCTACGCGTGCCCTCGGCAATAGTTCACGGTGGTATGTAGCAAGCTTTGCAATAGCTGTGATAACAAAACATAGAAGCCTTGACTGTGATGACTTTCTGAAGTTCCTATGGTCAGAATTGACAGCAGATTCCTGCCTCAGACCTAGACGACTTCCAATTCGAAGATTTAAAGTCAGCATATAATAACCAACATTAGAAAGAAAAATTTTGAGAAGAAAGAAAAACAGAGCTATGAAAATATCTATGTTACTCGCACTTGGGTGTGAGTGTCGGACACGGGTATGTGTCCGATACGGGTATGTTTGATTTATTCTAAGTTTTTTCATGTATTGAAAGGGTCCTTGGGAGATCATATCCTCATACCCATATCCAAATATGCGTCGGACATGAGTACTTAAAAAAAAATGAAGAGTCGAAGCAATATAAGAAAATATTACCTAGATGAAAGATTTTCATACAAAAGTAGCTCTAGACTTTCGAAAAGTTCCCGAGCTACATCTTTGTGAGATCCGCCACCCCCACCGTGCTCTCCAACAGCCCAACACAATTGCAATGCCAGTTCTGTCTATATAAGGAAAAACATATAAAATTAGATCCTTAACTTAAAGCATGCCACCACTTTACCTGAAAAAATAGGATGTGATTATCGGACCTTTTCTGGGCTGTCGTATGCTTCCCCGAGTCTGTCAATTATAGGCTTCTGCAGACGGTTAAATTGGACCATAACTATATAAAATAATAGGATTTTGCCAATGAGTGCATTTAATACAATGTTATTACTATAAATAGTATATTAACTAACCTTAAAGAGTGCCTTAAGGGCACTCGTTAGTAAAATCCAAAATAATAACATTTGCCCAAAATAAAGTTCCAGCATAATTATTGAAAAGGACACAAGACTCACAATCCTTTAAGACATCAATTTCACTAACAATTAATTCGGATCCTTAATACAAATTGGTATCTGACACAAGGTAAAATACATGTACAAAACTTGTATGACAAATACCTTCAAGAGTGCAATAAAATCCGGAGTACGTTGAAATGCAGCAAGCATGAATTCTAGGAGCCTTCTGCGAACCTGCAAAAATAAAACTTCTCAGGAATACAAGCAATTCTAATCTCAGCATCTAAATTGCTGTACCATAACATGGACATTTACAAGCAAAAGGTTTGAATTCATACAAAAATCGAATGACGCTAACCTTTTTACTTATCAAACATAAGCATATTGGTATGGACCCAAATAATTGATATAAGTTACTCAGATTGTTAGGGAGGATATAGAGGGGTATTAAATCCTGTTTAGATAATATGAAAAACCGCTAGGCAGTGCTCCAACAAGAAATACAATAAAAGAACTTAATATTTTTGAAAATATATACATACACACCTCATACATATAGTTCTTGTCAGGAAACAGCGTGGAATTTCTAGTCATCAGAATGGGAATTAACGCACAGATTAACGCTACAAAAGAGAGGCAGGAACACAAAGAAACAATAAGACAAAGGAAGGAACATCATTTAACTCTTTTAATAAAAGCTACATTCTGTAGATAAAGTTATATAAACACTAAAAAGGATATCAAACAGATTCATAACGAAATAAAACGTACAGTTATTTGCATCACGTAAAGCTATAGTAAAATACACATCAAGAAGTCGAGGTCCCATATTGAGTATCTGCTTTAATCTATCAGACTGAGGGCTATTCATTGCAGCCTGTAGCACTGCAGCAACCCCAGGATAAGTCCAGTGGCGTTCCTGAAACAATGAATCAGCTGTCAAGTATTAACTTATTTCAAACTCCCAAAAAAAAAAAAAAGGGAAATTAGTAATCCGAAACAAACACTAGGTTTAAGCTAGGCATAGACACAATTAGTAGCTTGAAAATATGATATTGTATTATTGAGAGTGAGGTAACATTAAAATACTAAAGACAACAGTAAGCTAGCCTTAACTTAGAAAAGATGTGAAGTGTTGCTTTTACTTGCATTCATAGAAATTAAAAGAACAATTTAAAAATTAAAAAAGAGTATCTACAAGAGCATTGAGACACAAATCCTTAAGATAGAAAAAAGTCTGTAATGGTTACACAACTATATTTTCCTCCAGTAATACCAGGTTTATAAGTGCATTTGTCTAATTATAAAATGGAGTTTTAGAAATAGAAAACATACAGCAATGCCATCATTTTCATCTTTGAGAAGTTCAAGAAACAAAGGATCAGCCACATCTATTGTACTGCTTTCCTCGGACTCGGAGTCTCCCCCTCCATCCCCAATGGTAGAACCAGTATAAGCTTCATCCATAAGAGCAAGTAGCATCTGAGTCATATAAAAGGAGTGTTATTATTTGCACTACATAATGAGTTTTTACTTAGAACATACAATTTATAAAGTCCCACATATAACCTCAGGAGCTTTACTCTTCTGGATCGAAGCTATACTGCTTCCTATTAGCGACCCTGAGCTTCTTTCTACCTTTTCCAATGCCACAACCAAGACTAATGTACATAAACAAAAGTCAGACAGCATAATTAGTTTAAGAAGAAATAACAAAAATCCGCTTCATCATTTTTGACACACCGGCTGAATGCACATAGAACAAGAAATGAAAAAAGGAAAGAAAATTTATCAGATAGACCATCCATCTTTTATTTATGTTAAAGAGTGATTAGAATGAATGTAAAAAAAGTTTTTTAAAATGCAAAATGAGGTAAAAGGGTGTATGAAATAAGTGCAGACGAGGACAATGTATTCAGCTGAGAAGCCCAGACTACAAACTCACTTGGCAAGTCCAGTAAAGATGGAAATAGTGGGAGAAATGACCCAGGTGACACCAATCCCGGAAAAACCTTGAGAAATGGCTTTTCTAATCTGCAAAGCAGACACATGACGATAAGTGGCTCATATCTTCTTCAATAGCACTTCAAAACAAATCAATTATGAGTACTCTATGTTTAACTGTTTATTCTGTAAACCGCATCACAGGGATATAACCGCCATTAAATTTTTATCTCATTTATTAGAATCAGTTTAGCCTCTTTATTACTGATAAAAGTTCGCAAGAAGTGGAGACAAGACCAAAGAAAAGGCAGGCTATTGCCAGTCAGGCAATTGACCATATCACCAAACACTCAAAAATTAAGGCCTCTGAAATGGAAATAAAACTTAGATAGGAGAACTTACTTTTCTCCATTCCATGCAATCAGCTTCAGAAGCAAAGGGAAAAACTACAAAGATATTAAGAATATTAGCAAGATATATACATGGATAAATACTTGATTCCATGTTCTGTCTACTTTTCAACTTGAAGGCTTCAATTTAAAAAAAGAAAAATATATAACTGGGCAAAGGGAAGATGAGCTATAACAAGTAAAACCACAGAGGGGAATCAATAGCTGATAAACATGGAACCTTCGAATTTCAAAACATAATTTCCAAAGCAAGTCCAGAAGGATTACTAAAAAAATGGTAGTTAGACAGAACAAGCACATTTAAACGTTTTAATTTCACCGTTATATGATTTGTTCATGAACAAAGTGAATGTCTTAAATCATGTTTGAAAGAAACAAAGCATATAGAGGGTATTCATTCAGTGCATCAGACCTCAGAATGGCTTTTGGGATAAAATTGCATATATACATAATACATATATTTCTATTCTGTAGGTTCTGTAACTTTTAATCTTTTATTGTACCAACAAATAGGTTATATATATATATATATATATATATAAATAGGTTATATATATATATATATATATATCTAAAGCCATATAACAATAATAGCATCATTTTTATAAACTTAAACAACATTCCCCAAAAAGCAATGCAAATTGTTCAGAACTTCAGATATTCAGCATCTTTAATGCTTTAAAAAGCATCATGTTTATCAACAGAAACTGCTCAGAATCATAATTCATTGATCATACCTGAGGTAGCAAGTTGGGGAAAGAAATAAGAATTTTGCTCTTGTTTAAATTTAGAAAATCGAGAGTTGCCGCTGCAACAACAGGATCTGCAAACTCACTGTAATCAACATTAGAATAGCACTAAGCATAAAATTTTATTCAAACAGAAAGTTTAACTTCGTAAAAATGCACACTAATATAAGAAGAATATAAGCAAGATAACGTGAATGCTAGAACAAAAGCCTCACGTAGATATTGTACAAAACAGATTAACTACTGATCCATCCATAAGCTTTTGTTTAAATTCATAAAGTAATGCCGCAGATACATTCATTATGCTTCATTTTTACTCAAGTTCATTATTATTATTAATTTTTTTTTTAAGAAAAGGAAGTCTTTTCAAAGTAACAAAACAAATCAAATAGATATAGTAGCTCAAAACCAATCTTATGCGACAAACAAGAAAAAACAATATAAAGTACTCATGATCTAAAGTTTATCCACATAACCATAAATGAAAAAATACTGATACGATACTATGAATCATTACCGGCTCAAACATGAACGGAAAAATGTCCGCAAACTGGGATCAGCATCGTGCAGAACCACCTCTCCAAAATCAAGGAAAAACTGAAGAATGACCTGATCGATAAATCGAAAAGAACAAAAAAGAAAAAAAGATATAAACAATACAGATAAATGACAACAATGCTATCAAATACAAACACTTTAACTAGGGCCATTGAAACAATGAAGTGATATTTGAATTTTGAGCCATACCATCTTTGCCCTCTTATCTCGAACCAGCCTTTACACAAAGCAATTGTCTCTTTTGCTTACGAAAACAGTGGTTTTGAAGACTTGAACATTAAAAATGTATCTTTTTTCAAACAAAATTCATGATTTTATACTTTCCCATGGACAATTATCTTCGAAAGAGGCGTTAAATTTTAAAATTTGCTCATTTGCAATCAATTACACAATTTTCTTTGTACCATTTACTTCTACTCTACGGGGAAAAACAGCAATCAAACGAGAAATTATTACATACATCAGCTATACACTAAGTCACTAAAAAATCAAAATTTAAAAATCGTAAAGAAGATTCAATTAAAGCATTAATTACACTTTAAATGACGTTTAATCAAAATTCCACACCCAATATTCAAGTAATTCTAAAATTTTATATAATTCAAAAAAAAATCAGGAAAATAGAAGAAAATTCGAACCAGTAAGAGAATTCCGTTGGAAGAGCTAGATTGAGAGAGGGAAGCAATGGATCGTTGGAAGAGCTTGTTGACATGAGGGTAAACCCTAGCGACCAAATCCTCGGAGAATTTCTCTTCTTGTCTACAGAAATCGCAGAGTTTTTTCACGGCGTGAAGAAGAGAAGGATCAGAGGCTGGGTCGTTGGCGAAATTCGAGTCTCTGGCGCTGTTCGATACGGTTCGGAGATAGAAATCCCAATCTCGTTCTCGATCATTCATTTTTCTAACTTTCTTTTCTTCCCTGGTACTGCACGTTTAAGAAAATTTAAGCCTTAAGTTGCTTCAACCAGTTGGTGATTTGCCAGTCATGTCATGGGTATCTCAAATGGTGAAGCATGAGGTTGAAGAGCTAGTTCTTTCTCTACCTGTTCGACCATTCGACAATTATATGATAGTTAAATAATTAAAATATAATATGAAAAAATAATACGAAAATGATATAAATATATAAATATTTTAAAAATTATATATAATATAAATACACGAATTGTTACAGGATAAGCACACCTAGACACAAATTCACCATGGACACTAGACCTTTGTCAAAAGGCCCAAAGCTTATATCCTCTGCATTTATATGTATAAACCCAATTCCCGCCAATCCATATCTTCCCTAAATTTCCCTCCTTCAAGGTTAACCCGCATTTTCTGTTTTGTCACTTGGAAAACAAAAGAGAAAAATTTTTGGTTTTTTTTTTTTTTTTTTTTTTTTTTTATAAAAAGAATGACCATTTTTATTTCTCTTTTGGTTCTTCTACCAAGCTTCTTCAGGTACCACCCATATATCTTCCTTTCCTTTTCATTAAAAAAAAAAAAAAACTAGACTTTCCACATTATTTGAATGTAAAGTAAAATTGAACTAGAGAAACCCATCATTTGTAAATAGTGTAAATTTTCATATATGTCATGAATGATTTTAAATATTTGGGCAAATTCATTTTCTGGGTATGCCTTCTTTTCTCTTTGTCTGTATTGCATCTGATTGTTGAATCAGACTACCTTTTGGCTGTCCAGAAGGTTTTGCAACCTTTGCATGAGAAGGATCCTCTTTATTCGGTGATTTATGGTTGTAAACAGTTGTTAAATCGTGAGTGGAACAGTCAACCGTGTCATGTTTATAGGGAGGCAAACTATTGTGCTGATTTTATGGCTTCTTGGGGTCATATTATTGATGGTGTATTTTGTAATTTAGATTGACCATGGATGCTCTTGTGAAGCACTTGCAGGAGGATTTGTTAGGAGTAGCAAAGCCTAGAACTTGTGTTATTTAAGCGATTCTAATTGCTCTATGTACCAAAAAAAAAAAAAAGCTTGACTATAAGGTGACTACCAGGCAGTTTTGATGACACTATAACTATGTTGTAGTCTTGTAGAAATAAATTACTTTTTTTTTTTCAATTTATTTGAGTTGAGCTTATTTTGTTATCTGTGTTTATGGTATTGAAATTTACTCCATTAATGCTAGCTTTCATACAAGTTTACAATTTTGGTATATCGGCAACTTGTTTTATCTGAACTCACAATAGTTCAAAGGAGAAACTGAGTTGTGATTCAGGTTAGGTGTAATGGATTCCAGGAAATGGCTATTTTTGTCCAAGTTTAATGGGGGTTTCTTGATTTTGCTTTAAGTGACCCTTATAGGTAATAGAGCTGAATTATCCACATTTTTTAATATATCTTTTATAATAATTCTTTTATTACTATGAATGGTAGATCCTCTATATGAAGGGTCCTCATTGGGCTACCAGGACCATTTTATTGTTCAAAATGGCATTACTTTTTTGGAGGATCTTTGTATGTTACGGGCAGACTACTGAATTTTCTCGGCATCTTTTTTATATGACAGGAAGGATTATGTAGTTTTAGCATCATGAATCATTGTGCGGGCTTCTTAATGTCTTGCAATAACTTATTTTGTTATAACTTCTTTTGGGGATCTACTAGTGAAACAATACATGGATGCTAATGGTTCGCCGCCTCTCAAAATCCGAAAGCTTTGTGAAGAACAGGATGTGAGTCAGAGCCAAGATAGAATCAGTATGTTACCTGATGATATTCTTCTTGACATTCTGTCTTTCCTTATGACCGAAGAAATTATAAGAACTTCCGTTTTATCAAAATGATGGCAACACCTATGGATCTCTATCCCCAACTTTGATTTTGCTTCTGAGTATGGCAGCAATTCAACATTAAGGGCTAGCTTCATTAATCTGGTGCATAGAGCTCTTTCCGTTCGCAATGATTTATGCATACGGAAATTCCACCTTAAAGTTCACATGCTTATTAGGGAATCCTATATCTTTTTATGGATATCTGCTGCAATAGGACATAATGTGCTAAAGCTTGTTCTATCACTACCCACAAAAGGAGACTTCCTGTTGCTCTCTGGTCTTTTTACTTCTAGATCACTGAGTAAATTCAAATTAGAATTATATTGTAGATTGAAGTTACCTAGTTCTGTGTGTTTCTTCAGCCTTAAGACCTTATATCTCATTGGTGTTAAATTTTATGATGATAAGTCCACCGAAGAACTATTTTCCTATGTTACTCGGACTCGGATATGAGTGTCGGATACGAGTATGTGTCCGACATGGGTATGTTCAACTTTTTCTAAGTTTTTCTATGTATTTGGAGGGTTCTTGGAGAATCCCTATACCCATGTCCGGATATGCGTCGAATATGCGTCAGATATGGGTGTCGGACACAGATACTTCAAAAAAAATGAAGAGTAGCTATATTTTCTAGTTGTCCAGTCCTTGAGGAGCTTGTTTTAGAAAATTGCTGCTGGAATTTATATAAGCAATGTCACCCTCTCAATTCCTTCTCTAAGGAAATTCACTATCTGCTATGATGCTACCTACTCAGATGATGTACTCGATTGCAAGATCAAGCTTTTTGCAGTAAACCTCATCTCCTTTCACTGCACAAGTTATATGATAATTGAACTTCTTCCATACAACCTATCATCACTGGTCTATGCCTATATTGATGCAATGAACTACTCAGATCATCGAGATAAAAGAAGTCGGCGTGCTGCAAAACTGCTTAGTGGAATTCAAAAAGTGAAATATCTTTCGTCGTTGACTGATGATACCCTTATGGTATGTTATTTGACTCGTTTAACAATGGAATGTGAATCATCTGGCTCTGGTGTTTTCTCTAGTGAACCACTGATGAACTTTCTTCAAAAAGCACCAAATTTAGAATGTCTTGAAATCGATGATGTAAGCCTCCTGCCTCCTGTTTACTTATTGCTACAACTTATGTTACTCGGATTCGGGGTTGAGTGTCGGATACATCACACGGTTATGCTCAATTTTTTGATCATGCCTCCATATCCTTATCCGAATATATGTCGGACATGGGTGTCACACACGAGTACTTCAGGGTAAATGAAGAGTCAATGTAACATAGGCTACATCTAAGTTTCCTAAGCTATAAAAGATTGTGTTTTATGACACATAAATGGTCCTTTTCTTTTTGTTGTTATCAGGGAATTGACTCAGAGGGAGTCTGGGAATTGGAAATTTTTACCCCAGTGTGTTAAGTCTTGCCTCAAAACCTTTAGCATCTCAGATTTCAAGTGGAATGCAGAAGAAATACATTTGCTGAAATAAATGTTTAAGAATGCAGCTGTTTTGGAGAGGGTAAGGATCTTTTGTTCAGAAAATTCATCAGAGGATGTAAAGAAGCAAGAGATATTCATTCATCCATCAGTGTGATTGAGTTCTTGTAGATGTTGAAAGTTCCAACATTTCTCTTAATACTTTCACTAATTTCAAAATCCATTTTCTTCACTGGATGCATTGGCATTACAGATTAGATAATCAAGACTTTACAATTCTCTGAGATTTTTGGTAAATTCAACAATGTCGTAGTGATCTTTGACCTCCATTTTGCTGGCAAATGCTTTCTTCTTGCTCTGGTCTGTATTGTACAATTCTCCAGAACTTCAGCATTCTTCAGGAAATACTCAACCATTTGCAGCTCGTTTTTTTTACCTTCGAATGACAAAATTTTAAGTGTTTTGAGTTGAGACCATAGAAAAGAAGGAAATTTCTTGGATGGTAACATAACTCTACTGGTATCGCTTGAAAACTGGTGGTTGAGATTGACCTGAACAAGAAACAAATATATGAATTTACACTTGTCACTTAGGTATCGGATAAAGGAGATATGATAAAGGATTGCAGATGTCGGGATTTGAATTCAAACCTGTTTGATGTCAATTTTAAAAAAAATGACTACACGAACCAATTTGATAAGATCTGAATTCACTTGCCACTCTACTTTGACTATATGAAATTACTACAAATTATATTAAATTGTATTTGGTTTCATACCTTAAAAACAAGAGCTTCTAAACAAGGAAAACATGAGAGTAAATGTGGTAGCACTCTCTCCCATCCAACAAAGAAGTGGCCATCAAGATTCAAATAAGTCAACTTAGGCAATTCAGAGATTATGCTACTCTCTTCTAGGAAAACCTTCAAGAAAAGATTGTTACTCGTTAGTGTACTTTTCAACTAGAAAAACCCATCAACAAAAAGTTCATTGTTAATGAGTTTTGGATTCGACACGAAAGAAACAAAAAAAACTAAAACACGATATAAAATCTACATGAAAAAATAACACAAGCACAATACGAATACACAGAACGTATCAAAATCTATATAACATTAATTATTAATGTGTCATATAACACCTTAAACACGATTATGATATCGAAAAATATCACGGATACAACACAAATACACAGATTGTCGAGTCTAATTTTGGGATTGAAGAAAACTAACCTCTGCAAAGATACCAGATAAATGAAGTGATTGAACATTACGAATGCCTTTAAAGAGATCAGTTGCAGCTGTATTATGAGTGATAAAAGATTGATAAGAATCAAAAATTGTCCCAAAATCAATATGTGCTTTGACAAGAGAGTTCATATTTTTCAGCACCAAACGTTTTGGTAAATAACAGCATTTGAAGTAAACAAGGCTAGGAGTATCAATCACAATCTCATAATCTTCATAAAATCCACCAGTATAAGCTATAGTCAATCTCTTGAGTGTAAGGCAAGAAACATTGAATTTGCAGTTTTTTTTCAAGATGCATCGATCTACAACCAATTCCTCAAGCACCGAGCAACTAGAAAAGAATCTATGAATTGAATCATCGTCCGAAAATTCGATACCCGAAACATGGAGACTCTTGAGACTGGGAAAACTAATCTTA
This sequence comes from Fremontodendron californicum, assembly GCA_030761205.1. NCBI lineage: Eukaryota > Viridiplantae > Streptophyta > Magnoliopsida > Malvales > Malvaceae > Fremontodendron > Fremontodendron californicum. The sequence continues at coordinate 1,809,560 of JAULJL010000030.1, read as the reverse complement.
ACAGGCAATTTCAGGTTAAACTTGCACTTGCTGTATATATCCAACCTTAATGACACCAATGTCTTGCAAGTAAATACCTTAAGAGGCAGCATCTTAAAATCTTTACAATTAAGGCATAAATCAAGCTCTCTAACGCTCTTCCGTAATGCATATCGAATCCATCCATCAACACGATAAGAATCAATAAATTCTCCACACTTGAGACGAAATTTATCTACAATCCCAGTATGGGAAAACAAAACTCGATCCACAAAATTCATGAAACCATAACTATCAGGCTTTCGACTTTTAAAACAACTATCAAAGTTAAGATTAGACATCAAAGTAAAAATCTTACTCCACCTGGTTGAAAGAACAGACGTGCAAATTGCTTGTTTCAATGGAAGGAATGAGATTATATGACAAAGAAGTTCGTCATGTAAACGACTGATCCTGTCTACTTCTTTGCTACATCTAGCAAGCTTAGCCATCACTAAAAAAAATTATATTCAACTTCAGCAAAAACTTTGAGTTTTTTGTTCTTGGTAAAACCTTGTTTTTTTCTTTATTTTATATATGAGATTTACTTGTTATATGTAGACTTATTTGTCTAAGAAAACCCTGTTTCCTTTTACATCAAGAAACCTAGTTTGTTTAGGATGTTTAATTTTTTAAGGATAGTCTAGTAAAACCTAATTTGGTTCCCAATAAACTCTTTATTATTGCTACATTGTTATTAAATAAAAAAAATAACATAGCAGAAAACTGGCCTGAAGCGGTTAATCCTAAGTAGTCAGTATCGTACCGATGGGCGTACTGTTTTTGTTCTGGTACTGGTACGTACCGGTATCGATATGTTTCGGCGTACCGTTTCGGGTTTACCGATATTTTTAAAATATTTTTTCATATATCTATATGTATAACATTTTTTCAATTTTTAATAAAATATATATTATATATACATACAAATATACATCCATTACATATATATATATTTATACAAATATAAGTTTTAAATATTTAATATCTAAAATTTTTAGTAAAATAAATATTAAAATGTTAAAAATATATAGTAAATTATTATTAATTATGTTCAATAATCTAATTTAATGAATATATATTTTAAAATATAATTATGAAAAAAATAAAAATGTGATGACATAAAAAATATTGAAAATGATTTAAAAATTCAAATAAGTGAATTTTTAAATAAAAAAAATTAAAATCCTGTATCAACCGATGCGGACCGGTACGTACCGGTACTGATCGGTACAGACAGATACAGGCCGGTACGACCGATACGGGCCGATACCAAAATCGAAACGGAACGAGACTCGTACCGTTTCGATTTACTTTAAAAACAATACGTACCTGCCGGTACCGGTACAGTACTGATAACCCTGGGTTAATCTCATTTCCTTAAGAATCGGAAAAAAAAAAAAAAAACTTAATAATAAATAAATATTAGGTATTTTTTTCAATTAGTTTAATAACAAATTTGATTTTTATCCATTTTATTGAATATAATAGATATTTATCTTACCAAACTCTTAATTTTTTTTTTAAGTATCTGTGTCTGACATTGTATCTGATACATATTTGGACATGGATAAATATATAAAAATTTAAAAAAAAAAATTAAACATAAATGTGTCAGACACATATCCATATTTAACATTTAGATACTTATCCTACCAGAGTCTTAATTTTCTTTAAAGTATTTGTGTTTGTGATACGTATTTGAACATGAATAAATATATAAAAAAAATTAAAAAGAATTAAACATATATTGGTCAGACACATATCCGACATTCATTTGAATCGGAGTAACATAGATGTGCAATGCAACTCTTGGCTCTTGGAGAACTGGTTCATTCATCTCTAAGCAATTTTTTCTTGTAAAATTTGATTTTATGAAAAATCTTAAAATCATCCATTGTAGAGACTTTCTTTGTCAAAAAGCAGAGTTTGAATCCCTTTCAGACATAATTAAAAAATATTTCAAATCAGAAGGAAAAAAAAAAGTCATTGACAAGAACAAGACATATATATATATATATATATATATATATATATATATATATATATATATATATATAGCAACAAACAGAATAAAGACTGAAAATTGTGATCTAAGAAACACAAACAATATGAAACAATCAAGATGCAGCATTGCTTTGATTTCCTTGGTGAAGCCAACAATTCTTGGGTGATCTTCAATTTTTCTTTTTCATTGCATTTATTAGGAAATACTTTCCCTTTTCAATACAATCTTTCTCAGCTTCAAGTTCTGAAATTTCATCTCCTTTGAGTTTTAAATAACAAACAGAGGGGGGAAATTTTTAAGGAATTACATTAATATTTGCAAGTGGTAAAAAAACTGAGAAATTGTGAGATTTCTAAACTTTCTGAAGTACTGCATTAAATACAAGTATTAAATTTGAATGAAAGTTGGCAATTGCAGCTGGAAAATGTTGGGATGATCTGCAATCATGGTAGTTAATTAACTTGCCACCCTTATCAACATTCATTTCAAGTTCTTGTTTTTTGATGAAAAGAAACATTTTTCTCATGGGAAAAAAAAATTAAGGTATCTTACATTATCACACAAGAAAAAAATTGTTTAATTGTAAAACAGTAACTAAATTGCAGTTTTAAAAACCAAAACCAGTTTGTTTATGACTCTACCTTACCCCATAGCCAATTCTTTGTCACCAGGTTCAATATGAAGATACTAGTATTGCAAGAGGGTCAATGGGGATTGTTGAGCCCAAAGGGCTCGCCAGGTCTCAGGCGTAGTGGACCTCACAAACAGGAGGCCCAAACCAGTAAGCCCAACGACACCGGATCCAGCAGCCTAGGCCTGCACTTGGGAAGACACGTGGACGCCTCCCGGTCCCCTCGTGGTCAAATAACCGGACACCTCAGAGATCACGTGGGTCTCCAACCGCCGCTATCATCATGACGTCGTATGGCACCTCTGACGACCACGTGGGTCTCCAAATATTATGACCATCCATGCCGTCGACCACCAAACCCCAATCAGACGTGGACACGTGGCTTGAGACAGGCCGCCTCCAGCAATATAAATAGCCCCTTTCGGGGCTAACCAACAGTAGACACCCTTTAGACTCAAACTCCCGGTTCTATTATTCGGATCCTCTCCTTCACATACTGACTTAACCATCGGAACGCGTCTCGAAGACCAACTTCCAGCACCCTCTGACCCTTCTCTTCTTCTACAAGATCTCCGAGGACCTCAGGCCACCAAGGCAAGCACCCCGCCTAAGAAAGGCATCAACAGGGATATCAATGGTTTTGCAGCAGAAAAATAAAGATCAATAGATCATATAGTAAATTAGCAATAAACAAGATCGAATTTATGCTGTCATTCAAAGCAAAATAGTACTGGAGATACCCTTTGTTCAATGGCTATGAAAATGGTAAGAGTGCAGACTTGTTACCTTTTAGATTTAATCATTTGTGAAGTGTATTGGCCACTTATCTCCCAAAGAATAGTATCAACTTGAGAAAATCGGAAGACTAAATCCGGGATTAGCCCAGTTAATTGATGCAGCCATCCTAATTTATTAGGCCCAAAAAAAAAAGCTAAATGAAATTGATCTGGTCTTGATTTTGAATATATATATTTTTTATAATTTGAGGGAAGAGGATTCGAACCATGCTCTTGAGCAAGGGGAAGTATGCATCAACCAATTGAGTCAAAGGTTCGGGTGCATTGATTTTGAAATTTTATGGCAGGGAATAAAGTGATTTTGACTGAACTTATATATGTTCATCAGGGTAATAAAAACAGGTTAAAGCAATGAATGACATAATATGAAATCAAAATGTAAGCACAAAATAAAACAGACCATTAAGCTAAAATTCCTTCATATGCTTAGGCAGGCAGCAGAATACACTGTAAATTTCCAGAAATTTTTTTAGGAATTCCAATGCCAACTCTAATCCACAACAAAATGTAAAATTGCTACAATAGCTGTGCTGGTCTAACTTATATATTTTCGTGTTATATTTTAATTATTTTTTCATTTTTGTGTTCGTGTCGTGTCTTAATTCATCTCATATTTTATATAATTTGATATTTTGATTCAATTTAGAAAAAAAAATTGTGTGTTCTTGTCGTATTTCAATTTATGACATATTTTGCATAATTTATCATAATAATTCAATTTAATGAAAAAACAGAAAACGAATCATTTCACTCACAGCGTAACGCGGATTTTTTACCTAATACATATAAATCTTAAAAAAATTGAACATATCCATATTTAACACTCACACCCGAACCCGAGTAACATAACAAGAGTTTGTAGATTAGGTGAGAATTCGAGAAACTCAAAAAGCCCCAGTCATTTCCATTCCTCCCATGTATCAAATATTTCCGGCTGAACCAGGTTTTCAAATGCAAGAAACTGTTTATGGGACAAAACAGGAAGCTGTACATAAAACTTTTCACTGTTATAAATTGTTAACAGGAAGAGTAAATTCAAGAATATATAGCACTTAGTTCTATAAATTGATCAAATAAGATATTATTAAAACTTAAAAGCATCAATGGAGAATAAGGATGGTAAGTTAACTAACCGCTTCTGGGTAAATAGTTTAATAAAGTGACTAAACATAGCCAATTCCTTGAAAAAGCTGAACTAAAACACTTTGATGATAGTCTCCAACAGCTCTTGCATCGTTTTCAAGAGAAATACTAATATCAGCTCTAAGAAGAGATGGCATGACTGTTATTGAATAGAATTCTGCTATTATATGAATAAAAATTAAACTTGTTATTAAACTAATTGAGAAAAATACCTAATATTTTTATTCACTATTAAGTAATTTTTTTTTTTTTGATAACAATATAGCAATAATAAAGAGTTTATACGGAACCAAACTAGATTTTATCATACTATCCCTGATAAATTAAACAAATTAGGTTTCTTGATGTAAAAGGAAACAGGGTTTCCTTAGATAGACAAATCTACATATAAAAAGGAAATAAGGTTTTCTTAGACAGATAAATCTACATATAACGAGTAAATCTGATATATATATATATATATATATATAAAATAAAGCAAAAAACAAGGTTTTGCCAAGAAAAAAAAGACATAAAGTTTTTGCTGAAGTTGAATATAGTTTTTTTTTTAGTGATGGTTAAGCTTGCTAGATGTAGCAAAGAAATAGACAGGATCAGTCGTTTACATGACGAACTTCTTTGTCATATAATCTCATTCCTTCCATTGAAACAAACAATTTGTACGTTTGTTCTTTCAACTAGGTGGAGTAAGATTTTTACTTTGATGTCTAATCTTAACTTTGAAGATAGTTTTAAAAGTCGAAAGTCTGATAGTTGTAGTTTCATGAATTTTGTCGATCGAGTTTTGTTTTACCATACTGGGATTTTAGATAAATTTCGTCTCAAGTGTGGAGAATTTATTGATTCTTATCGTGTTGATGGATGGATTCGATATGCATTACGGAAGAGCGTTAGAGAGCTTGATTTATGCCTTAACTGTAAAGATTTTAAGATGCTGCCTGTTAAGGTATTTACTTGCAAGACATTGGTGTCATTAACATTGGATATATACAGCAAGTGCAAGTTTAACCTGAAATTGCCTGTTAAGATTAGTTTTCCTAGTCTCAAGAGTCTCCATGTTTCGGGTATCGAATTTTCGGACGATGATTCAATTCATAGATTCTTTTCTAGTTGCTCGGTGCTTGAGGAATTGGTTGTAGATCGATGCATCTTGAAAAAAAACTGCAAATTCAATGTTTCTTGCCTTACACTCAAGAGATTGACCATAGCTTATACTGGTGGATTTTATGAAGATTATGAGATTTTGATTGATACTCCTAGCCTTGTTTACTTCAAATGCTGTTATTTACCAAAACGTTTGGTGTTGAAAAATATGAACTCTCTTGTCAAAGCACATATTGATTTTGGGACAATTTTTTATTCTTATCAATCTTTTATCACTCATAATACAGCTGCAACTAATCTATTTAAAGCCATTCGTAATGTTCAATCACTTCATTTATCTGGTATCTTTGCAGAGGTTAGTTTTCTTCAAAATCCCAAAATTAATAGACCCGATAATTTCGTATATGTGTTCGTGTTTGTTTGTTTTTTTTTTTTTTTTTTTCTAGTTGAAAAAGTGCACTAACAGGTAACAATCCTTAATTTTCTGAAGGTTTTCCTAGAAGAGAGTAGCATAATCTCTGAGTTGCCTAAGTTGACTTATTTGAATCTTGATGGACACTTCTTTGTTGAGTGGGAAAGAGTGCTACCACATTTCCTCTCATGTTTTCCTTGTTTAGAAGCTCTTGTTTTTAAGGTATGAAAACGAAATACAATTTTAATATAATTTGTAGTATTTCCATATATATAGTCAAAGTAGAGTGGTAAGTGAATCCGGGTTTTGTCCAATTGATTCATGCATGCGAGTAAATGTGGCAAGTGCCTACCCTCTCTACGACTAGTTTTAATTCTGGGAATTGAATGGGATTGCTGACCTGATTATTATAAACAATATCGCTTAATATTTCTATGTGATTGCTTGGCAAAAAATGTTATTTCTATGTTATTCTAGGCTACGTTGCTCCGACTCTTCATTTTTCTTGAAGTACTCGTGTCCGATACCAGTATCCAACGCATATTCGGACATGGGTATAGAGATATGACCCTTGAAAGACCCTCCAAATACATGGAAAAACTTAGAAAAAATAAAACATACCCGTTTCTGACACATACTCATATCCGACACTCACCCCCGAGTCCGAGTAACATAGTCTGCAACCCCTTATCCTATCCCTTTAAGTGACAAGTGTGAATTTCATATATTTGTTTCTTGTTCAGGTCAACCTCAATCACCAGTTTTCAAGCGACACCAGCAGAGTTATGTTACCATATTCCAAGAGATTTCCTTCCTTTCTATGGTCTCAACCGAAGACACTCAAAATTTTGTCATTCCAAGGTACAAAAAATGAGCTGCAAATGGTTGAGTATTTCTTGAAGAATGCTGAAGTTTTGGAAAATTTTACAGTACAGACCAGAGCAAGAAGAAAGCATTTGCCAGCAAAATGGAGGTCAAAGATCACTAAGACATTGTTTAATTTACCAAAACTCTCCAAGAATTGTAAAGTCTTGGTTGTATAAGTTTTCTGAAACTTTTTTATGAATTGAGTTATATAGATTATGAATTAGTGATGGTTGTTGGATTTTTCACAATCATAATATTGTTATTGTTGAATATGGCTCAAAGTCATCAAAGTAGGCTTACCACCAACCATGGAAGCTTCCACCATAGCTACCAAAGTCAAGAATGGAGGCTTACCACCAAAGTCATGGAAACTTCTATGACTTTTGCTACCATGGCTGCTGGATGGTGGCTACTTTGGCTGCCACATTAAATGTGTTCTCACCAATGGTGTTGCCTATAAAAGGCCATGTAGAGAGAGAGAAAAAATGTGTGAGAGTTTAAGAGTTGAGCAAATTCTCTAAATTTATTAGAGTTTTCTGGTATTGTGTGAGTTGTGAGTTCAGTGCTAGCATAGCACCTTGAATTTTGTATATGTTTGTACTCCATCTCCATTAATACAAAGCTTCAAGCTCCTCCTCCCGTGGATGTAAGCATACTTGCTGAACCACGTAAAATTTCTGTGTTTTTCAGTGTGTTTAAATTGGTTTTACTAATCTCGATTTAGTTCCGCACAACAGTTATCTAATTCAGCATTGAAAAATTATAAGGCAAGTGATGATTTTGTTCCTAATTATGTGAATTCTAGTCATCCATGGCTTACTTATTAAAATGTTGTTTTCTAGAGTCAAATTTGCTTATATATTACTTCTGGGTTCTTGTCAGTCAAGCTAATTTTTATAGAATTGCTGTTTAGTCATAAGATAAACAAATATTGGTATTTAACTATGCTACTAAATCTAACAATTTGTATATTCATGTCGTATAATTCGTGTTATTTAGATTTTGATACATTGTGTTATTTTTTCCGTGTCGTGTTAAAAAAATACCAAATCTATATGTTACTCTGCTACTGCTTGGATTTAAATTTTTCTGTTGTAATCAGATCAATTGAATGTCTAAACAAATTGGAACTCAATCTTGGTGAAAATTTAAATATGAATTCTGTTCTTTCCAGGATCATTTGCTTAAGTATCACTACTTCTAATTTTCCAAATTTTGAACCATTTATGCCTTAATAAACATCTTTGGATGGTTCAGGAATTTCAGTTGAGTTCCAATTTTTGAACCATTTGTGTCTTAATAAACATCTTTGGCTGGTTCCATATTAAGGAAGTACAACATCGAAAACTCTCTCCTGGAAATATGTCAAGATCCTGTTTTATTTCAGAGAAAGATTCATGAAAATTTTTGCTGCTGAAAATCACTGATATGCAAAGAGAATTATTATAGAGAAAAGGGTCTTCAAATTTCTGCTATTAAGATCAGTTCAGGATTGAAATTACACCTATCAATGGATTCCACATTGTTATGGCCTTAATGGAACATGAATTATGAACTTCCGACCAAGAAGATCCGAGGTTTTGTCATATTTTAAGTTTCAGACTCCGAGTTATCTCAACTTAGCTTGTCAATTGATCCAAAAATTGTCTCTAGTTTATTAATCTGCCTACCTGATGTCATTTTTTTTTTGTTGGTACAAAGCGGCATGAGAATATAGGAATGGGTTATAGATAATGTTAAGATTCGAACCTCAAACTTATTGGATGACACCTCTTAAGTATAATTATATGAATCAATTGGATTAAGTCCTGAATTCATAAAACTTGTTGTGAAATTGTGCCTAATTTTTCTTAATCCCACATGGACTAAAAATAACTCAATCCTCCTCTAATCTGCTTGATTTATAAAGACTAGATTTCTCTAAACTAAAAAAATGTTAACGTATATATTTAATTCTTATTTAATTATATATTTTTATTTTTAAAAAAAATTAATTTAATAAATTTAGATATTTAATGTATCCGAATATCCTGTACCGCTATACCCTTTCATTCATAAAGCCTGTTTGTGAAATTGTGCCTAATTTTTCCCCCTGTAATCTGCTTGATTAATAAAAGAGCAGCCAAGTAGGTTTTCAACAAAACAAAAACAAAAACAAAAACTGATTTGATTTGTTTTGTTTTTTGTTTATGTTTATGTATAGGCTAGAAGAGATATAGACCTAGACAGACTTAGTGATTTGCCAGACGATGTTATTTGTGACATTATCTCATTGCTTCCGATAAAATAAAAAAAAAAAACAGTTCGAACATCCATTCTAGCAACAAGATGGAGGGATCTTTTTCACTTCGTTGGCTAATCTTAACATTGATGATAATAATGAAACTCGAAAGTCTTTATGTTATAGTTTCATGAATATTGTGGATAGAGTTCTGTTTTCGCGAGAAAGGGATATGAATGTGGATAAATTTCGAATCAAATGTGGAAAAGCTGTTGATTCTTTCAGGATTTATATGCATTGCAACAAAATGATTCAAGGAGCTGCAATTTGGGATTTTTACTTGTAAAAAACTAGTGAGATTGAGATTAGAAGTAGAACACAATTTTATCCTGAAAGTTCCTACAAACTGTTGTCTACCAAGTCTCAAAGTTCTCCATCTTGGTTGGTTTAAATTTTCAGATGATGATTCTGTTCAAAGGCTCTGTTCTAGCTGTTTTTCACTTGAGGAATTGGTTGTTCAAAAATGTGAGCTGAAAAACATAAACAAATTCAGTGTTTGTAATCCAACACTTAAGAGGCTGATCATAAGTAGTTATATGGGATCTATCAGTAATAATTATGAAGTTGTAATCCAACACTTAAGAGGCCATTCATTGATGAACCTAAACTCTCTTTTAGAAGCCTGTATTGATTTCGGACCGGACTTCGATTCCTCCTTTGATTATACTGCTGCAATTGATCTGATGAGAGGGATTAGTCATGTTCAGTTACTTCATTTAACTGGACACTTCTCAAAGGTATAAATTCTTCTTATGGATTTCTTTTTCTAGTCAAAAAGTTTGACTAACTACAATTTTCCTTTTCATTTCAAGGCTATCCTACTTGTCCAATTCCTGAGTTTCCTAACATGACTTATTTGAAATGGGTAGTTGCTATCCTGAATGGGAAAGAATACTTGCTTGTTCTCCTTGTCTTGAAACCCTTGTTTTTGACTTTCAGGTATGAATGAAATATTAACTATTAACTATATTCCACTTCCCTCTAGCCTATTGCCTATTGACTATGTTACTCAGACTCGGGTATGAGGATCGGATACGGGTATGTGTCCGACATGGGTATGTTCAAGTTTTTCTAAGTTTTTTCATGTATTTAGAGGGTTCTTGGAGGGTCATATCTCCATACCCATGTTTGAATATGTGTCGGACATGGGTGTCGGATACGGGTACTTCAAGAAAAATGAAGAGTCGAAGCAACATAGCCTATTGGTACTAGTTTGACAGCAGCTTTGTTTTCTGTTTCTTCAGTTCTTTAATCAGGAACTTTCATGGCGTATCAACAGAATTACGGATCTAATAGAGAGAGTGTCCTCTTGTTTACTGTATCACCTCAAGACAATTAAGTTTTTGTCATTCCAAGGGAAGAAAGTTGAATTGCAAGTGGTTGAGTATCTTTTGAAGAATGCAAAGGTTCTAGAGAGTTTGACAATACGTAAAAAGTGCAAAAAAGAGACAGCAGATAAGGATCATTAAAGAATTATGTGCCTTACCAAGAGTCCCAAAGAAATCCCAAGTAGTTATTATTTAAGTTTATCAATCTTCTTGTAGATTCAATGAAAAAATTTCAATCTCCTTGAGGTGAGACAAAAGACAATGAGGCAAATTTGTGCTAGTAAATCATTGGGAATTTTGCTAAAGCCAGAAGGTAAGAATTTATCAAAATTTATCAATATAAAAAGCTAGAAGACTACTGTATTTTTGTGTTTGCAAGAGATGAACTGTCATCTATAATCAAATTCACCAAATCAAAAAGAAACTTTCCAAGTTTTAAAAGCAGTAACAATAACAAGTCAATGGCTTAATATAATGTTCAATCCGCAGATCTTTAAGTTTGAATCAATTCATAATGATAAGAAAAGCAGTGACAATTAACCATTTAGCAGCAATTACTAGATTTTACTCTGTTTCTGACTCAAGGCTTTAAAATTGTGTGTTTCTATATTTTTTAATAAGCCTAATCCTAGTAGAAAGTGGAGCAACATTAATCTCTGTCAGGTTGTAAACAGACAAAGAATAGAGTTTATTTATTTTCTGTTTTACGAATTCTAAAAAGTGCAGTTTAAGGTTAAAAAAAAAAAAAAAAAAATCATGGAGTGTCGGATATTAAACTTTGATCATTAAAATTAAGAATTTAACATTTTATTAATAAATCGATCTATCTATTTTTTTTAAGTTACATATTTTTCCAATTTTATGTGCAAATTTTGCTATATATCAAGTATAAAATTTATTGAAAACTGAGAAAATTTCTTACATTATTGACATCATATTCATTAAATCAAGATAACTTGGCCCATGGTGAAAAGGGTATTATTAATAATTAGAAATTATTAAGTCTAGTGATTTAACTAAGTTTTTAGAATTTTTAATGTACAAGTTTCACTTTGAATTTTATATAATCCAATGCCTAACAGAATGTTATTTAAGAATATCATTTTATTAAATTTAATTAAATATATTACAGTCCTAGATAGATCCAAACTCCAAAATCCTAGACAATATAGAACTGGTTTTGCAACAATATATATATATATATATATATATATAATAAAAAAAAAACAGGTTTCTCTTATATGGTGAGAAAGCTGTTGATTACAGGATGAAATTCTTGAAATTAGTTAAAAGGTTTGAGACAAAGGGAGACAGGTTAAGTGATTTACCAGATGAACTTCTTTGTCATATAATCTCATTACTTCCATTAAAAGAAACAGTTCGAACATCCATTTTATCAACAAGGTGGAAGAATCTTTTCGCTTTAATCTCTAGTCTTAACCTCGATGATAACAATAAACCTCGAAAGGCTTTTCGTTATGGTTTCATGAATATTGTGGATCGAGTTTTGTTTGCTCGTAAAGGGATCGATTTAGCTAAGTTTCGTCTCAAATGTAGTGGGCAAGCTGTTGATCCATGGAGGGCTGAAGGATGGATACAATACGCATTGTGGCATAATGTTAAAGAACTCGAGCTTGATTTAGGTGCTCCAATGGAGCTTTTTTTCAAAATGCCTGTAGGGTTATTTACTTGCAAGACATTGGTGACATTGAAATTGCTAATGGAAGCTAACAGTTTTGTACTGAAAATCCCTTGTAAAGTTCGTCTTCCAAGTCTCAAGATTCTTCACCTAGAGTTGGTCGAATTTTCGGACGATGATTCAGTCGAAAGGCTCTTTTCGAGCTGCTCAGTGCTCGATGAATTGATCGTAGATCGTTGCAAATTCGAGAACTTAACCGAATTCAATGTTTCGAATCCCACACTGTAGAGACTGACTATAAGCCATTATCCAGGAGTTTATGAATATGAGAATCAGATTGTGATTAATGCACCAAATCTAGTGTACTTCAAATACTTTCACTTCATAGCAAAAGACCATTTGTTAATGGATCTTAATTCTCTGGTTGAAGCCTATATTGATTTTGGACCAGTTCTTAATTCTGAATTTTATGATTCTGGTACAACTGATCTTATAAGAGGGATTAGCCATGTTCAATCCCTTCATTTATCTGGTCCATTTTCAGAGGTTTGTTTTTTCTAATACTAGTTTCTTGTTGATTTCTTTCTTTAACTTCTTATTGATTGATTTTTTTTTCTTTTTCTAGCAGAAAATTTTATAAATGATTAAGTACAAAATTTTATTGTATTTTGAAGGCTCTTTTACTTGGTCATGGTCAAATCCCTACTTTGGGAAACATGACTTATTTGAAGATTGGTCAGTGCTATCCTGAAGGTTGGGAAAGAGTGCTTAATTTTGCTCCTTGTTTGGAGACCCTTGTCTTTGAGGTATGTGTTGAAATTTAAATATAATAGTTGGATTCTATGTTATTTGGACTCGGGTGTGAGTGTCGGACACGGGTATGTATCCGACACGGGTATGTTCAATTTTTTTTCAAGATTTCCATGTATTTGAAGGGTCTTTAGAGGATCATATCATCATACCTATGTCCAGATATGCGTCGGACACGGGTGTCAGACACGGGTACTTCAAGAAAAATGAAGAGTTGGAACAACATAGGTTGGATTTTTACTATCAGCTTAAGATTTTGAGATAATTGGTCATTCAATTTAACATGATATCAAATCTCTTAAGTTCGAATTGTGACAACCGTGTTTTTCTTTTAATATTTCTTCACCTAATGTCTTATTGCTCATCAGACTGTGTGTTACTGCTCGAATTCTTTATCAGCTTACACGTGCAAACCCATTAATCATTCATCCGGCTTGCACGTGATAGGCATGTTGAAACTTAAATATAATATTCGGGTCATTTCCTATTAGCTTAAACTTTTGAGATAATCGATCACCTAATTTAACAAACTTTATGTCAATCCACCTAGCCTATGCAGAGGGGCAAAGTGTTAATTGTTATTTCTCTGGTTTTACAGGAACTTCCATTCTTTCAAGAAAATATAATGAGTCCACCAAAGCAAGTGCCCCCTTGTTTGAAATCTCAAATCAAGGCTATTAAATTTCTGTCATTCCGAGGGAAGAAATCTGAAATGCAAATTGTCGAGTATTTTCTTAAACATGCACAAGCTCTAGAGAATTTGATAATACATATGATTGCAAGAACGAATCGGCGATTAAAAATCACTGAGGAACTGGTGAAGTTTCCCAGAGTTTCACAGAAATGCCAAGTTGTAATTGTCTAATTACAATGTTCAAAATGTTATTAATGACTATATATGGTTAATATTCCAGTTTAACTTCAAATTTTTTTAAGGCTAATGATCTTTTTTTGGTGGTTTCTGAAGTATAATTTTATCCATGAATTAGCTTGATACTTGGGTTGTTTCTTTGATCAATTCTGCTCATAAATGTTTACAAGGTAGCTCTTACATAATCCGAATTAGCCTTTGTCATTACGATGGTGAGAAATTGTTACATCTTAAAAGTGATTGTACGAATCAATTGAGCTAAGTCGATGATTTTTAAACTTGGTCATTTTATCAGGTTCTATAATTGTAGAGACAGTGATAAAGAATCTGTTAGCCAAAAAGTGCAAAATCCCCTTCAAGCTCACAGTGAATTAAGCCTGGGACTTCACTTTTATGTCAGGATATATAATTATCAGACTCTGCAGCTAACAGCCTCCTCATTGTCAGGATCAATCAATATTTATCCTGATGGAACAATCAGGACAGAACAAACAAACAAGCTTGACGCCCTGGCAGTGTTATATGATGGTTCCTTCCAATCTTTTTCCCTGTTGTTTTATGTTATAGCCTGTAGGAAGATCAGAATTCCAAATAACATCACTACATTTTTGTTCCTAAACAAGAAGGATGAGTTTTAATGACAAGATTCAATAACAACGGATTTAAATTGCGGTCGTGAACGCGTTTTCGGTCGCGTTTATTAAGTTTAAACGAATAGAATCAAGACCGCAAAATAACGACTGAAACATTGCATTGCAGTCACTATTTAAATCCCTACTCGAAATGTGTTCCATCAAACATGGAATGGCTAGAGAATCCAACAACCAATCAAGCTGAATCAATGCAAGAGTTTTAGCCCCAATCAAGTTATAAAGCACTACAGGAATTTTATTAAAAACAAAAAACCTATGTTTTCAAGGTTGTCAAAGAAAACTAGGGTTTGCTAAATAACCTCCAATTAGGTCTAAATGGCTGATCAGCAAGCCTGCAGCTATGGAAATGGCAAAGACGTCGACGTTGACAGGCTCAGTAGTTTACCAGATGATATTATTTGTCTCATCATCTCATATCTTCCAATACGATAAACAATCCGTACATCCATTTTATCAAGAAGGTGGAGGTATCTTTTCTCTTGGACTTCTAGTCTTACCATTGATAATAAAGAAGAAAATAAAGCGTATTCTCGTTATGGTTTCATCATTAGAGTGAACAAAATGTTGTTTTCTCGTAGTAGGGCTACCATAGATAAACCCTTGTCTTAAATTGAGACAAGGGTTTGATCCTTCCCAGGTTGATGGTTGGATACATTATGCACTTTGGCATGGTGTTAAAGAGCTCGAATTATGGATACGAGAATATTACTGGTACTTCAATGAGCTGCGTTGTGCTAGTTGGTTATTTACTTGCAAGACATTGATGAGATTGGAATTGAATTTCCAAGGCAATAATTTTATCCTGGAAGTTCCTGAAAAAGTTTGTCTGCCAAATCTCAAGGTTCTTCATCTTGAGAAGATTGAATTTCCAGACAGTGGATCAGTTCAAAGGTTGTTTTCTAAGTGCTTCAAGCTTGAGGAATTGGTTGTACAATGTTGCAGATGGAGATATGTAAGCAAATTCAGTGTTTCTAATCCTACACTCAAGAGATTGATTTTTTAAGAAGCCTTGATGTACGTCCAAATCCTCATCAAGAGCTTGTGATTAACGCACCAAATCTTGTTTACTTCGAGCATTTTAATTTCGTAGCGAAAAAGTACTCGTTACTAAATCTGGAGACTGTTGTTGAAGCACTTATTGATGTTGGATCAATTATTTTGACCTACTTTTATCAAACTGCTGCAGTAGATCTGCTGAGAGGGATTAGTAGTAACATTCAATCACTTCATTTAGGTAGTAATTTTTCGAGGGTACGTATTTTTTGCATTGATTCTTTTAAAAATATGAAATAAGATTTATTTATATTATTGCATATAAGATTCTTACAAACTAACTAGAATTTCTCATTTTCATTTGAACTTTTGAAGGCTTATGGGCTTCATCGAGTTCCCAAGTTCCCTAACTTGACTTATCTGAAGATAAATACTTCCTACTCTTATGGCTGGGAAAGCATACTTGATAGTTCTCCTTGTCTGGAAGCCCTTGTCATTGAGCTGGTATGTATCAAATGTAATTATTTCAATTGCATCGATGGATCTAAGCCCGAATCTTATGTTACTTGGAGTGTGAGTGTCAGACATGAGTATGTGTCCGACATGAGTATGTTCAATTTTTCTAAGATTTTCAAGCATTTGAAGGGTACTTGGAGAATCATATCCCTATACCCATGTCCGGATATAGTGTCGGACAGGGATGCTTCAAGAAAAATGAAGAGTCAAAGCAACATAGCCCGAATCTATGCACTGCGGAACTGTATGACTCTACTTGTCTATACTTGCTATATTGTTTTTTTTTTTTTTTTTTTCACTTTTCTGGTCAGGAACTTCCATGGCTAGCTGATGCACTTATCCTGCCAAAGAAAGCGCCGTCATGTTTGTTGTCTCACCTCGGCAATCAAATTCTTTTCATTCCATGGAGAAAAAGATGAGCTGCAATTGGTTGAATACTTTCTGGTGAATGCAAAGGTTCTACAGGATTTGACAGTGCGGATCAGCAAAGAGAAGAAACTACAATCATAGATCATTGAAGCTTTAGTAAAATTACCAAGAGTCTCAAAGAAATGCCATTTCATGATTGCGTAACCTTCGCAATGCTTGCTTTTTTTTAGATCAATCAGCTTGGAAGTATCTCTCACGGATGCTTTCAAGGAAGAACCATGAATCAAACAAGGCAAGTACTGCAAGCCCCCTTGTTTGTTATCTCACATCAAGGCAATTAAATTTTCTGTTTGCTCTGAGGGAAGAAATCCAAACTGCAAAATAAATAAGTATTTTTTTATGAATGATGAAGTTCTAGGGAATTTGGTGTTAGCTAGCCTGTTAGGTTTATTGCACCAAAGAGCCAACAGCTCAAGAAGATCAATAAAGAACTGTTAATGTTATACGTTGTAGTTGCCCAAATTTCTCAATATTTCTTGTAGATTCAGTTATCTGTTACTATTATATATCTATCTAATGTTGAGTTGTGTGGTAGTCATGGTTATCAACTTTTCAAAGGAAATATATTGTTACTAATAACCTATGTTGCTCCGAATTTTTTATTTTTCTTGAAGTACTCGTATTTAACACATGTGCCCGATGCATATTCGGATATGAGTATGGAGATATGATCCCCTAAAGACCCTCCAAGTACATGAAAAAACTTAGAATAAATCAAACATATCCGTGTCAGACACATACTCATATCTGACGCTCACACTCGAATCAGAGCAACATAGCTAATAACTCTAGCTAAAAAATAATTTCTGATTTTAGGCCAGTCTTTTTCTTTTAAGTGAATTTTTATCCTTTGCATTGACTTAATATATACAAGTGGACTTTCCTGGATCAAATCTTCTCAAAAATATTCACAGGCAAACTCTATATCATAAGGACTAGCTAGAGAGCAAATTGATAGTTCAACAAGATGATTTGGACTCGAGAATTATATCTCTGTCTGGAATTTTAGGGACAGTGAAAACAGAATTGTTAACCAAAGGTGCAAATGACTTCAGCTCACAATCTCCATTGTCAGGATTAGTATTTATACTGTTTGAACCTATGTTGCTCCGACTCTTATTTTTTTTTGAAGTATCCGTGTGCGAAACTCATGTCCGACGCATATCCGGACATGGGTATGGGGATATGACTCTCCAAGAACCATCCAAATACATGAAAAAACTTAGAAAAAGTTGAACATACCGTGTCGGGCACATACCCGTATCCGACACTCATATCTGAATCCGAATAACATAGGTTTGAACAATCAGGAGACCAGAACAAACAGAGAAGCTTGATAGCCTGAGAATGTTACATAGATGAAGGTTTCTTATTAATAGTAAATCAGCATCAATTACCCTTGTTTATGCTGTAGGAAGATCAGAACAACACATTAGAATATTTCAGGATATGCTGTCAGCTAAAAAGTTGTGTGTTTGCTAACAGAGAATGATCCAGTTCCATCTTATAAAACAAACAAAAAGCTCCAATAAAGGAAGATAAAATCCAAAACCTTCAAAAGAAAAAGAAATTGATTAACCCTCTGATTAACATAATCAGACCAGTCAGTAATGTTTGAAGCAATATAGGATATTTTATCTCCCTCCAACCAATCTAGCCTGATTCCCTAGGGCAGTAGTCCTTGGATGCGCTTCCTCTAACACCAAAGTGTTATCTGATGCTGTTTATTTTTACTTTTCTGTTCAACAAGTTCATTGGTATCTCGAGTCTCGACATGGTTTTTTCATCTGCAAAAAGTTCCAACTTATGTTACCCGGACTTTTATATTTTTTAAAAGTATTTATGTCCTATACATGTGTCCGACATATGTTTGAATATGAATATGTGATATAATCCTTCAAATATATGAAAAAACTTTTTAAAAAATTAAGTATACATATCCGACATTTACCCGAATCCGAGTAACATAAGTTCCACCTTTTTTGCTCAAGGTAATCAGAATTTTGTCATTTCAATGGATTTGAAGCTGAGCTGCAGTTGTTTGAGTACTTTTTGAAAGATGCACAGGTTCTAGAGAAATTGAACAGTCCATTTTAGTACAGTAGAGAGACGTCGAGGATCAAAGATAATTGAAAGACTTATTAACTTTACCAAGAATCTCAAAGAAATGCCAGGTCATTTTTTCTACGGATTGAATCACCTTTGAAGTCTTGATGATTATTAGTTAGTCACTGGAACTATAGTACTGCCATGGATGACTCTAGTTAGTTTCCAAGTTCAGATTTTGACATATAATGCTTGCAATTAATTTGTTTCTGATGTAAACTTTTTTATCCATAGATTGACTTAATTAATAGCAATTCTCTCCACAGGATATCAGTTCAAAGCTTTTGAACAATCCTTTATTCACTGTTTTACTTTTTCTTTGTTCAATTCCTAGACAGCTAGACTCAAATGGGAATATTTCCATCCCTGAATTAATAAAAGGACTAAACCCAAATCTTTGGTGCAATCACCAAAGAACTATATATAGCAGCTGAGTTAGCTGACAAATTTGACAGTTTGATATTCAAAGCATGTTCTATTTATGATACTTCCAGGAATTTCTAATCTTTCTTTTTCTGACTTACACCAAATGTTTGTTTGAACAATTTGGAAGTCAGAATTGATGACAATTTTGATAACCTAGACTCAAGTTTTGTCAATATCATGGTGATCAACAACTTTTCTTCCTTCCTATTTTTCTTGTTTCACTTTATTTTGCAGTATTTTAATTTTTTTTCTTTGGACTTAAAAGGTAGTAGCAACAGGCAATTGTATTTAGAAGGTTATGTTAGAATCGTGAGCTTAATCCAGTTGATTCATGCGGACAATTTTAAGAAGTGATATCCATCAAATTTAAAGTTCGAACTCCAACATTTACAATATTTTTTTTCTATTTCAATTTTCAAATTACGATTTTTTTTTTTTTTTTGTATAAAAGGAAAATTCTGCTAAGTCAGGCCCATCATTCTTGAGCTTTGTCCAAGCCCAATTAAATGTCAAAAAGTGTTAAAATAGTAAAACGTATTCTAATATCCATCCATATTTAAGAATTATATATTTTATATAAAAAAGAAATTATAAAATTATATATTTTGAGAAAAGATATATACTATTTTTTGATAGAAAGATATGCACTATTTTAAGATTAAACAATTGTTGAAGACATTAAACTTGACTCTAAGACTAACACCAAGATTCATGAACAACATTAACAGAGGTTTAATTTAATATGATTTTAAAAAATTAAATTTTTTTTTATAAAAAGAACCAACAAATTTTGACAAAAACCTAAGTTCTTCAATTTGGGTTGGGTAGTTGACAAACATTGAATCTATCTAACATAATAACACCAATAACATCTCATTTTTTTAAACCCCAACTACTTGACATGTCTTTATATAATTGGCCAAAATTAATCACAACAAAATAATAAACTTACACTTCACCACACTCAAACCAAACCCCCCAAAGAAAATTTTCCAGTAAGTAAAGTGAATCCAATCACTTTAATACAAAAAAAAAAAAAAAAAAAAGAGCTGTGGGCAGTTCACATGAAATAAACCAAAGAGTATGGTTTGATCTTCAACCCAAAAAAAAAAAAATTTGAGTTTTGGACTGAGATTTCAAAGCTTATGAAATTTTTTACTTTGCTTATCTTTTTCAACGTTTACCGCCTTGTTGTCCTGTTTAACCTCCAAACAAAAACTTTCCTAAAAACTCAGAATCTTTATTTTTCCTTGATCATTAATAAAATCAACTTTTTGGGTTTAAAAAAAAAAGAAAAAGAAAAGTCGTGGATTACTAGGTATTTTCGTAATTGACGGTATCAAAGTTTTTATTTTTATTTGTCTTTTTTTGATCCTTAATAACTTGTTCAAGTTTTTAAGAAATACCCAATTTCAGTTTTCATAAGAATTCCCCAAAGTTTTTATTTTTCTTTCAAAAAACCGGTCTTTTCTTGATCCTTGATCAGCTGTTCAAGTTTTCAAAAAATACCCGTTTTGAGTTTTGATTAGAAAAATTGGAGGAAAAAAAAAATGAGTTTTAGCATTAAGCAATCAGCTTTAGCTACATGCATGGATGTCTCAAATTCTCTTGTTCACAGAAGATCACCTTCAACAATTTGTAGATCTTCCTTTTCACCATCTTTGAACCTTCAAAACAACCCCAAAAGAACCCATCTTTCAGTGTCAAAACCATTGCATATCTCATCTATTGAGAGTATTGGTAAGGAGAAAAAACCAGTGATCCAATGCAAGGCTTATGAAGCTGACAAGTCACAGCCTATTGAGGCAGCTGGTGAAGTGAAATCAGAAGCTGCAAAAAGGGTGAAAATTGGGATTTATTTTGCAACTTGGTGGGCTTTGAATGTGGTTTTCAATATATATAACAAGAAGGTTTTGAATGCTTACCCTTACCCTTGGTTGACTTCAACATTGTCCCTTGCATGTGGTTCTTTGATGATGTTAATTTCATGGGCTACAAGAATTGCTGAGACCCCAAAAACAGATTTTGAGTTTTGGAAGACTTTGTTTCCGGTGAGTTTTTTTCCCCCCTTTTTTTGTTTGGTTGGTGAGAAAGTGAGGGAAAGTGAGAGAAAAAGATAGAAAGTTGTGCTGTTAGGTTTTTGGTTTTTTAAGGTTTTGATGCTACTGAATAAATTTTCTTGTAGGATCATGTGTTTTTATGTTGTTTGGACTGTAGGAAGGAAAAAGTTAAAAGTTCAGATGGCCTGTGTTTCAGTTTTAAGAAAATTACTGTTTGTCTGATTGCAGAGAAAATGAAAGGGAAACTAAAATTTGGTATTATGCATCTTATCTTAAGTTTAAAGAAGAAAATATTGATGGAATAAAATAAAATGACAATTTGATGGATGTTTTTAATTTTTCAAACTAAGATTAAGACCTCAATTCATTAACAATTCCTATCTTGGCTTTACAACCTGAGACTATGAATTACAATATTAATGAACTTCTGGGTTTACTTTTTTTCATTTCTTTTTTTCCTAGGTTGCTGTGGCACATACAATTGGACATGTAGCAGCAACAGTGAGTATGTCTAAGGTTGCAGTTTCATTCACTCACATTATCAAGAGTGGTGAACCAGCTTTCAGTGTCCTGGTTTCAAGGTTCTTGCTTGGAGAGAGCTTTCCTCCATCAGTTTACTTGTCCCTTGTTCCAATCATTGGTGGTTGTGCTCTTGCTGCTGTAACTGAACTCAACTTCAATATGATCGGTAAAAATATTAATCTCTTCGATATGGATGTTGAATTATTACTTTTATATTTTCAGGAGTTCTGGAAAACAAACCTTCTCTAATTGTGTGCTTATATGAGATGAATGTTCCATTATTTTGAAACTGAGCACACTCTTTTTGTACAAAATTCGTTTTACCTCGGTTTTCTTAACAACCAAACCAAAGAAGGTTTAATATGCGGTCCACGTTTTCAGTTCTTATAGTTTTTCAAATGTGTTACCATAGTCTTGTTTTTCAACTGGTAATTTGGGTTTGGTATTTTGGATATTTATTTTGCTTGAGGATCCTTACTGGCATTGAGATTGTAATTTTTAATCAATGTTTCCTTGAAGGTTGTTGTCGGAGTGCTGAACTTGGTTGTTCACTGTGTATTCAGGTTTTATGGGAGCTATGATATCAAACTTGGCATTTGTCTTCCGTAACATTTTCTCGAAGAAGGGCATGAAGGGGAAATCTGTTAGCGGAATGAACTACTATGCTTGTCTATCTTTGTTGTCTCTGTTACTTCTCACACCTTTTGCAATTGCTGTAGAGGGACCGCAGATGTGGGCAGCAGGATGGGAAAAGGCCTTATCTCAAATTGGACCACAGTTTATCTGGTAATAACATGAAGTACTAAGTTGTAATTCCCAGTTCTGTTTCCATCCGCTTAATATTGTCTGGATTTATATGTTTGACTATGGCAGATACTTTGAATGCATTAGATAAACTTATTGGAATTTGTTCGCTGATTAGGATTCTACTAAATAGAATAACTTAGATGCCCTATCACCTATTTGACTGAGTAAGAGAATATGGATGTGTTCCTACAACATTCAGATTAGATGGTACCTATGTGAAGGTTTTGCATGCTCCTCGAGTGTACTTTATATTAGCTTTCTCTTAAATTTTCTTCTTTTTATAAGTATAGCAATGTTTAGATGTTCATGTGGAAAATTGAAAACCATATTGTTTCTTTTCTTCTACAAATTTTGAATCATTAGATACTCTTTATTGACATAAACGTAATTGTAACGATACATGATATTTTTACTTCTTCCCGTCCACTAACAAAATTTTGTGGATTTTATTGTCTTTGATAGGTGGGTAGCAGCCCAAAGTATTTTCTATCATCTCTACAATCAGGTCTCATACATGTCCCTTGATGAGATTTCTCCCTTGACATTTAGCGTCGGCAACACCATGAAACGTATATCTGTTATAGTCTCCTCCATCATCATCTTCCACACGCCTGTCCAGCCCGTCAATGCCCTCGGAGCTGCCATCGCTGTCTTTGGAACCTTCTTGTATTCCCAGGTGAGTGATTATGTCACTATGAACTTGTGCATGCTTGTAAACAAATTTTGCAACAATTTTATGTTCTAAAAACACTTTTATGCATGTAGGACTGTTATTGATCCAAAATTTCAAATTAGCTGACTAGATATATGGACAAACATTACTTGTCTGTATTATTCACTAGTGACTTTTTATGTTCATATTTGGAGGTTAATTTCCATAATGATAAGGTCTATAGCAATCACATAAGAAGCACTGCATGTAAGTTTTTGAACTCTTTTGGAGCTCTAGCAAGTGACAATTTCTAGGGGAAAAAAAATGAACTTGCACACAAAAAAGGAGTGTTAATTTAGCTTACTAATTGTGTAGTCTTCTAGGTTTTTTCCTATGTTGCTCTGACTTTTTATTTTTCTTGAATTACCCATGTCCGACACATATCTGGACATGGGTATGGAGATATGATCCTCTAAGGATCTTCCAAATACATGGGAAAACTTAGAAAAAATTGAACATACCCGTATCCGACACTCACACCCGAGTCCGAGTAACATAGGATTTTTTTCGCCTTGTTCTAGTATATATTAATGGTGGGTCTATGTTATTGATCTAACTCTTGAATATCTTTGGTCTTTGGTGTCTTTGTTCTGTTTGTTGGACCATCTTTTAACACCTACTCAGTGCCTCCTACAAGATTTTGGTGGTAGACGTATCTTTTGAATCTATGATAATTGAGTTTTACCTTTGACAGTGAGACTTGCCAATTTTTTATGAGGGATCAAGGGGTGCTGAAGTTTATATTGTTCCGACTCTTCATTTTCTTGAAGTATCCGTGTCCGACACATATCCGGACATGGATATAGGGATATAACCCTTTAAAGATCCTCCAAATACATGAAAAAACTTAGAAAAAATTGAATATACCCGTCCGATACTCACATCCGAGTCCTAGTAACATAGGCTGAAGTTAGTGGAGAAGTATAATCCATAGATGTTGAAACGGGGGGCGGGCAGGTACTAGCTGCCAATATGATTGTTGAGAATGACATTTTCGGTGGTAGTTGGTTTCGATGTACAAGTTGAACTATCTGGACCAGTGTCTACCTAACCCATAGGGCATCTAACAAGATCATGCATAGTTTATTCCTTGTGCCTTAGTCAAAGATGCTCAATATTTCACTTTAAATAATTTGAGAATATGCTTGGTTTCTTCTCCTAAATACAGATGCCTTAAATTCTTAATTATATAGCATCTTGTGCCGAGCTATGTTGCTTCGACTCTTCATTTTTCTTGAAGTACCCGTGTCCGATGCATATCTGGATACGAGTATGGAGATATGATCCTTCAAGGACCCTCCAAATACATGAAAATCTTGGAAAAAATTGAACATATCCGTGTCCGATCCTCACACCCGAATCCAAGTAACATAGGTGCTGAGAATGATTGGTTTTCATTATCCCTAATCGCGTCCGATGTTGTCTTTTGCAGGCAAAAGCGTGAGAAAACCGGGGTTTGAAGAATTTTGGTTCATCATGTACCATAGATGATGAAAGAGAAAACAGTTTCTGGAAGAATTTAGCTCAGATGAGTTTTATAATTTACTGTCTTTTAGGATCAATGAAGGCTGGATTTTGGTCAGATAGACCGGCAGCTTGTCATAGTGTAGAGATTTATAATAATGGTGATTATAAACAATGTCATACAGTGGATTAGGCAGGGTTTTTTTTTTTATATGTTTTAATGCGGCTGAGAAGGAATCTGTTTGAATAAACAAGGATTAATGTTGTGAGCCTTTGTCTATGTCAGCAGACATGAATAAGAAGAACAATGTTATTTGTTTAAGTTTCGTGTCTAATATTCATATCCGCCACATATTCAGATGTGGGTATCGGATATGATCTTTTAAATATATGAAAAAATAAAAAATAAAAATTAAATATATTCATATCGGATTGACTATTCATACTCATATCTAACATTCATCCGAATAAGATAAACTTAAGTGTACATTGAAAATCACATTGAAAATCTGTGGTCTAAAAAGCATTTGGAAAAGCTACCTAGCAAGTTACATGTGAGCTTTTCTCTTCACTCTGCTTTAAAATCTCCATACCAAGGGACCCATACCTCTTCATGGCTTGAAAGGATAAATACATTTTAAATTTAATTTTAATAAGTAAATACTTTTTAATTTTAAAAATAATTTATATTTTTATGTATTAAAACAAGTTAATATCAATTTAATCAAATTTTGTAAACAATCATATATGGCTTGAAAGGATAAATACATTTTAAATTTAATTTTAATAAGTAAATATTTATTAATTTTAAAAATAATTTATATTTTTATGTATTAAAACAAGTTAATATCAATTTAAAACAATCCTATATTTTTTGTTAAAGATGTAATATTAAAAAAAAAAACTCTTAAATTACACAAAATGACAATCATACTCGAAGGATTTTATATAAAAAAATTCAATAGAATAACTAAAAAAAGCTTAATTGAATATATAATTATAATTATTTAAATGCTATTAGCTTTTATTGTTTAGTGTACAAATTTTATTTGTATTTAGCATACAACTTATACATGCTATTTTTTTTTGTTTGCCAAAATAAATATTTTTATTTTAGCATTCTTTTCACTATCCTCTTTCCTTCTTGCTTGTATTAATTAAACTTCCTTTCTCTCATTTGTTGCTTTTTCCTAAATTTAAAAAAAATATATATATATATATATATATATAATAAGAAACCTATAAAAGGTAAAAAAAAAAAAAAAAACTTTTAAATTAAAAAATAAGAAAATGTCAAATGAAAAAGAGGATAGCTAAACGATAACTAGACCTAATAATATTGAACACAAAACGACAAGCAAAAAATAACTAAAATACGACACGAACATGAAAAAAATAATTAAAACACGATACGAAAAAGAAACACAGACACGAAAATACAAACATGTCAAAATCTATATAATACAAATTATTAATATGTCAAAATTTATGACACGACACGAATACACGAATTGACAGGTCTAACAGAAACTGTCTAAACTTTATGCTCATACATATGTAAAACAAAGCAAGTAATACATATAAGGAACACTGAGAAACACTATGAAAGTATTTCTGTAAAACATGGGACAAGCAATTATTTTCATGGTGGATGAACAAAAATTAATGGCAGCACACAAAAAAACCATCAGAATTACACCTGCAAATGCTTAATTGCTGTATGAACATCCTTATCACCTCTGCCGCTGCAGTTAAGCACAACTTTGGTACCATTTGGTAGAGTTGGACACAGTTTCTCCAAGTAAGCCAGTGCATGAGACGTCTCCAAAGCAGGGATTATGCCCTCCAGTCGTGATAATCTCTTGAATGCTGCATAATATCTCAAATGATTTCGTAAGAAACGACGATAAAGAAGAAATAAAAAAAAAGTTTGAATCAGTGACAAATAGCATTATCAATGATAAAGCTGACTAAAATGTGGATATAATATATCAACACAAGCTATGTTACTCGGACTCGGGTGAGTGTCGGATACGGGTATGTGTCCGACACAGATATATTCAATTTTTTCTAAGTTTTTCCATATATTTGGAGGGTTTTTGGAGGGTCATATCTCCATATCCATGTCCGAATATGTGTTGGACACGGGTGTCGGACACGGATACTTCAAGAAAATGAAGAGTCGGAACTACATAGAGCACCAGAGTGCAAGGAAGCCGATCAAATGCAAGAAGCTGATCAAATGCATTCTCGGATTTTTCTAAAGATTTTTGAGCAGGCATAAATCAAAAGGAACCAAAAAGGCAGACAAATATCCAACATCTACACAAAAACAGGTGTGTTGGAAATGTTTAGATGTGCAAAGTGCGACTCTGACTCGTCAATTAAAGACGGATCATATAGGCAATATCTTAAGTGTGCATATCTGTATAAATGGAGAGAAAGACGAAAGAAACATTTCGAGACCTTCAAGAACATTTTACGTGTACAGTTATCAGTCAGAACACTTTTTAAAGGAGAACAGGTTAAATCAACAGCCCATTACAGCGCACTGAAAATAAACTGTTGACAGAAAATGGGGAGATTCTGGATGCATTGGATGATTAAAGAAACAAGGTGAAAATTAGGTGAAACAGAACTGAATGCTAAGGAAAATGTTTCTACTCCGTACGAAACTTTCTCACATCCTATAGATTAAGCTTCAAAAGCAACCAGACAAAGCAACGGGCAATGTTCTAATATGGAGTGGCAGACAGGTTTTAAGGTAGAAGATGCAGTAAAGAACATTGTCCACAAGAAAAAAAATGTGAACAGTAATAATGTGCCTATATGAACAATTATTTTCTTTGGCAAGAATAAGCAACCGGCAGTAATCTCACAATCATATATGATACGAATGAAGCCTTGAAAATAAATTGGACTCTAGTTTCATACCTTCCAATGCTTCTTCGTCTGTGACACTGTAGTACTCAGCACGCCCTTCATCTTTCAGAAAACTGTGCTCAGGTCCGACCCCAGGATAATCCAAGCTGTATAGCCACAACAAAAATTGCCAAGTTATTCAAAGTACAATAAAGCAAGCCTATGTTGCTCCAACTTTTCATTTTTCTCGAAGTATCTGTGTCCGACACATATCCGGACATGGGTATGAGGATATGATCCTCTAAAGACCCTCCAAATACATGGAAATCTTGAAAAAAATTGAAGATACCCGTGTCGGACACATACCCATGTCCGACACTCACACCCGAATCCGAGTAACATAGAAGCAAGCCACATAAAAATGAACAAATTCATTATGAAATCTCTACCCGGCGCTAATGGAATGAGGTTCAATGATTTGTCCATCTTCATCCTGTAATAAGTAGCTCATAGCTCCATGCAAAACTCCCACTTCTCCCTTAGTCAAAGTAGCAGCATGCTTGCCACTATCCAAACCAAACCCAGCAGCCTCTACACCAATCATCCTAACATCCTTGTCATTAACAAACTCATGGAAAAGTCCCATAGCATTTGAACCTCCACCGACGCATGCAACCAATACATCCGGTTTCCCTCCCCATTTTTCCAGCGCTTGTTTTCTTGTTTCTTTACCAATCACTGCATGGAAGTCTCTGACCATCATAGGATATGGATGCGGACCAGCAACAGATCCCAAAATATAATGAGTTGTCTCCACATTAGTCACCCAATCCCGGATAGCTTCTGACGTAGCATCCTTCAGTGTTGCAGTACCTGAATGAACTGCTCTAACCTATATGGTAAAAGATACAATTAAAGATTAAACTACGCAAATCAGCCAATCCAAAGAGAAGGTGATATCGAATCTTTGTCATAACAATGTATAAACAAGTTGCAGTCTCATTGGATAAACACTTACCTCTGCACCAAGAAGCCGCATTCTGAAAACATTAAGCGCCTGTCTTTCCATATCTTGAGCACCCATGTAAACAATACACTGCAAACCAAACCGTGCACACACAGTAGCTGTTGCAACTCCATGCTGACCAGCCCCGGTTTCAGCAATAATCCGGTTCTTGCCCAAACGCTTAGCGAGCAATGCCTGAGCAACAGCATTATTGATCTTGTGAGCACCAGTGTGGTTAAGATCCTCCCTCTTAAGGTATATATCTGGCCCTTCACCATTAGGACGCTTGTAATGCTCCGACAGCCGCTCAGCAAAATAAAGTGGACTTTCCCTACCAACATAGTCTTTCAAAATCCCAGCAAGTTCTTCCTGCAAATCATAAATATTTTTTTCCTGAAAATTACTACTTCCAGTACCAAAAACAGAAATTCTTGCAAAAGAGCTATTTCAAAGCTCAAATTCTTCAGAAGCTTACCACTTTTCCTACCTGTTTTTTACAAAAAAAAAATTTTAAGAAATTATAAAAAAGTTATATTATTTATAACAGTGTTGTCAAGGAGTGCACCTAGGTGCACCTACGCCTTGCGCCTTAGCGTTAGATAACAAAAACGCCTCAGACCCTTTCGGGCGAGGCTAGGCGTAAAAAAAGCCCGCCTAATTGAAGTTCTCTTAAATTTCTTTTATTTTAACTTTTTTCATTAGATGTATATTTACTAGTAAGAAAGGGGATAGTATCAAACTCTCTACTTCTCAATTTTTGAGTATTCAACAACATACATTGGACCATAAGGAAATCATGTATATTAGGCAACAAAAAAAAATTGCATGTTTTGTAGATAAACTGAACCACTCTTTAGAGTTTATTATCATAATTATATATTTTAAGCTTTATATATATATATATATATATATATATATATATATATATATATATATATAAACACATATACATATTGTGCCTTACTTTACTCAAGCGAGCATTTTTTTTTTACGCCTTACGCCTGAGACAATATAAGGGTTCTAATGACTAGAGGGCGCTTGCGCCCTTGACAACATTGATTTATAACTTGATTAAAAATTAAGCCAACAAAGCTAAAAAAAAAAAAATCTCAATGCAAATATAATGATTGTGCATAAAAGTAAAATAATTGTTTTTAATCATTCATAAAAGTGAAAATGCTTTTAATCAAATTCTTCAAAAATTTGAACTTTATAACAAAAAATGGTTTTTTTTTTGTCTTTTTTTGTCTTTTTTTTTTTCTTCATGAAAATAAAAGTCAATATCAAAAGTTACAATCAAAACCTAACTTTTAAAATAAAAATAAGAATAAAAAAGAACGATCATTTCAAATTCTAATTATAAAGTCAACAACAAAATAATTACGTATTCATTTCTTCTTTTAATCATAAAAAAGAACAAATGCGTAATCAAATTCCTCGTAAAAAAACTAACCTGAAATTTATCATTTCTTCTTTTAATCAGTAACCAAGTTCCTCGTAAAAAAACAAACATTTTCCCAAATTCCAAATTAAATTCCTATAAACAAATACACACACAACACACAAAATATCCTAACTCAAACTAATCCGAATACGTATTCATTAAAGAATTACATACGAATACGAATAAATATACGGTGGAGTAATGACGAAAACTAACCTGAAATTTATCATCTTTAGAGAGGCAATGAAAAGCCGTTTCCAGC
This sequence comes from Fremontodendron californicum, assembly GCA_030761205.1. Classification (NCBI taxonomy): domain Eukaryota; kingdom Viridiplantae; phylum Streptophyta; class Magnoliopsida; order Malvales; family Malvaceae; genus Fremontodendron; species Fremontodendron californicum. The sequence goes on along the minus strand of JAULJL010000030.1, from coordinate 1,779,389 downwards.
TCAGAGAGAGCAGACATTAGGGTTTCGGGAACATATTTCCCGCCAAATTTCCCGAAACGACCGAACGAGTCGGGTCGTTGCCATCCGGTCGGGTCTGACTCCATGGAAACCGGAGCAGCGGGGACTGGTTCTCTAGTTAACGTACAATTAATGGAAAAAAGTTTCACAGGCGTTGGAAGAGATGTAAATTTATTGAAATTGAATGGCAATATTGGGGAGGAGGAAAAAGAAGAGGAAGAGGAAAGGGGATTGGAGAGGCGGATAGTGGCTGTGCTTGAGGCGGAGGCGGCCATAAGGGAATTGTAATTTTTAGGTTTTTATTTATTTTATTTTTTTAGTGACATTTTTTTTTTATAATGGGAGGTGGGGTCAAAAATCTTTTAAATCTAGTGGGGTACGCGTGGGAAACAAGGCAAGAGTTTGTAAGAGATGACGTGGCAAATTATTGTCTTATCAAGATAATTAATGTATGGAGTAGTTGTTTTCTAGATTTTGTTTTTTCTTAACATAAATGGAAAAAACGAAATCTTTTTGATTTTTTTTTTTCTTCCCATTTTTATTGAATAAGAAAGTTAGGTGTTAGGATTGAAAATTATGGAAAAAGGTCGGTGGGAATAAAGAGAAATCTTCGGCTAACAATATTTTTGAGATTTTTTTATTGAAGTTCGGATTAAGTTAAGTTCAGATCAATCTTAAAATTTATTTAATTATTTAAAAATATTTAAAAATATATTTTTATATAATTTTATTAAAAAATATTTTTTTTATTAATAAACAGTAATTCGAGTCAAGTTGATTCGAATTAGAAAAATCTAATCTAAACCCGATTTAGGCTTTATTTGGATGGACGGAGAGATTGACTCCGGTGAGGTTAAAAACAACGATCGAGGTGAGATTAGTTACTGTAGCGGTGGGATATGTGTTAAGATTAAAACGCAGCGATGGCGATGAGATGAATAATAGTGGGAAAGTAAAATGATCATTAAGGGCATTAGATTAAAATATGTATATATAATAATAAATAATTTAAAATATATTTATATTAAATAATAAAATATATATTAAAATTATATTTATATTAAATAATATTTAAAAATATTTAAAAATATCTTTATGTTAAAAAGTTAATTATCATTAAAGATATTAAATTAAAATGTGTATATATATATATAATAAATAATTAACAATTAACAATTATTAAAATTTTATTTATATTAAATAATAAAATATATACTAAAATTATATTTATATTAAATAATAATAATTAAAAATTATATTTATATTTATATTAAATAATAATTAAAAATAATAAAAAATATTGGAGGGGGTAAAAAGAGAATTATCCCCTCCACCGAAAATCCAATTTGTGATTGGACCTTCGGTCCAATAGAGCACCTCCATTGGAGGTGCAGTCAGTAGGGGTTTTTTCTCTCACAAAACCAAAAGGATTTGTTTAAGGTAATTCGGCATGGCAAACTTGACTCGTATTAAGGGTTCTTTTGGATTTCAACGCACCAGAAACCTTAAACAATTTTAATGTGAAGTGTATGATGAAAATATGTCGTTTTTATTAAATTTTTATATGCGAATGTTTTGTATTTTTTTTAAAATTAATTTATATAAATATAAATACAATATAAATTTAAAAAAATAGTATTAGCTATGATTCTGAGCTATTTCATAGCTATATTCAACCTGTTTTTGGGTAGGTTTGGTTCTTATTTTTTACCAAATATTTTATAGCTTTATGAAACCTATAATTTAATCCCATCTCCATATTCTTTAAGTTTCTTGAAAACCAAGTGGAATTATTCCAACTCTACTCAGAAACATCAATTTCCCCTACATTTTTTTTTTCTTTTTTTTAGTAATAAAGAACCCTTTCAGGAAAACAAAGGAAAAGGAAACTCATCCTAGTATATTATATTTCTGATTTTCATCTGCTGCATGAAAAGATTCGGCATGTATTACTTATATTATTACGAAGATCTGTATCGATACGAGTATATATTCAATATAAATATATTTAATTTTATAAAAAAAAAAATTATATATTTGGAGGATCATATTCTAAATTCATATTCAAATATGTTTCAGACACCGATGTCGAATACAAATATTTTTAAAAAAATAAAAAATTGGGATAAAATAATGTATTACAAGTTTACAACCATTTTACAGTAAGATTTATTACTTAAATCAACTGAAACATCAGAGATCAGCTAACTTTGGATTCAGTGAAAAATGTTACTAAGGTAAAGCAAAGCCAATGAAGAAACCCTTTTTGTTTTTCTCTTTTCCTTGATCTTATTTTCTTTCTCTTTTGGCTATATATGTACATAAAAATCAGTATTAAAAAACCCAAAAAAAAAAAAATCAGCTAACTTTGGATTCAGTGAAAATTGATTACATGGAAAAGCAAAGCCAATGAAAAGGAAAGAACCAAATAATCAAAGACCAGATTTGGTGGTTGTGAGGCCAATTTGCTACTAGGAAATTGAAGAAACTTTTTTTTTTCCCTTTTTCCCTTGTTCTTATTTTCTTTCTCTTTTGTCTATGTACAAAAAAACCATGATATATTATTCGGACTTGGATGTAAGTGTTGAACACGGGTATGTGTCCGACATGGGTATAATTAATTTTTTTAAAGATTTTCATGTATTTGGAAGATCTTTGAAGGATCTTTGGAGGATCATATCTCCATATTCATATCTAAAAATACGTCGAACACGGTTATTTCAAGAAAAATGAAGAGTCGGAACAACATAGTTTAGAAGTCGATAATCGGCTCTCCAATAGTCAAGTTTCTCTCTACCGTCCATGGCAAGTTAAAGAGTTTAGCCATGATGAACTTGAAGATCTTGTTCACATTGATGTTATGTTTAGCACTTGAGAAGAAAAGGGTTGCCTTCATTGCCTTGGCATATGCTCTTGCCTGTTTCAGCAAAAATACAAATTTCAAATTTGCTACTTTAATCAACAAGTGGCCCCATGTCAAAAATGTTTAAATGGCTGAGAATTGACAAAGGAAGACTCTCCAGGACATTCCTCTTATTCAAATGTGTTTTGGACTCGAAGATATGTGTTTAAAACGGGTATATTTGTTTCTGTTTAAAGTTTTTCATGCGCTGTTCTTTGTTTATTTTAGGATGTTGAATGTGTGTCTGATACGAATACTTTAGAATAATCTTTCTCACTTTTGAGAGCAACAGCAGAAAGAGAAGTTTTGAAAAAACCATCAAATAAACATGCAAAAGAACAAATGTAAGTTGAAGTTCTATACCTGAGTCACAATAGTCCATTGCAAATCTGGGGGGAGTCTTACAAAATCATCAAATTTTGTTCCTATTAGTATTGGAATTGCTGTCTGCAAAATAATGGGAAAAAGTAAGAAAATAAAAAAAATAAAAAAAAAAAAAAAACTTGAAAAGCTAGGAAACTGATATAAAATACAGACAAAACCATCATGAATTTTAAGGGCTCCACTCCATAAAATCCTTTACTAATACAGACCATCCATTAATCCTCTTTATTATTTGCCAATAAAGCTTGAATTTAACACCAATCCAATGATTAACACCCAATAAACCGGTTTTGCGAGAAGAAGATAATGACCATGTAACAAATGATACGGAGCAAATTCTTAACTGCCCGACTCATTAAAATTATTTTCAGCCATTCTCCACATTCATTTAGAATAACACAGTTTCTTTCATAAATTGTCAATTATTGGCTTAAAATTGCAATTAATTACACATCAATAAATTTTGCAGTTTCAAGAATCAAGACCATGAAATTTTAACCGCTCATTGACAGAAAAATACCATGAAATTTCTATCAGAAAACAACTCATTTTAGTACCTGATTCCACTTTTTTGCTTGACTATACCATCCAACAACACTGCAAATCGAACAAAAACTTGCAAATATCAGAAAACTATATCAATTGCAGTAGTTTTTTTTCCAATTGATAAACAGGTTTTAAACTAATAACCTGTTAAGGGTGGATCGACTAGTTAGATCAAACATAAACAAAATTGCGACTGCATCTTTACAAGCAATTGGAAGATGATCAAGTGAGTTACTGTCACCTGCAACCAAATAATAAGAAGAAGAAAAAATGAGAAAAAGAACTCTGCTTAGCAGCAGAAAATCAAAGCTGAAAGTTCAAAAAACTAGACAAGAAAACAATAACTCAAAAACAAATTTATTGAATCTGGGCTTAACCCAATTGATTCATGCAGCGAGCAGATTTGGGATTTGAATCCATCATCCGTAACCATTTTCCTATCTCGAGGCTGCGGACTCCTTTGTACCAAATAAAAAAATTATTGATTAGCATACCTCTTACATCCCATATGTTGAAAGCAATCCTGGCACCTTGAACAAATAATGTTTTGTTTACTAAATTTAATCCTGACATTTGTAAGCTTTTCTCTTGCTCATCCCCAACATATTTGTGTACACACAAATTTTATGTCAAAAATATGACAAGGAAAATTTGGAGTCAAATAATAATTTTATTAATCAAACTTTGAGGTTACAATCTCTGAATATTCTTAAAGAAAGAAATCCTTTGATTCTTTTCTTCAGTAAAATTTTGATTCAAGGGTCTTCACGACTTGATCTTGAATCGGCGAGATCTGCTTCAAGGGTCTTCTAGACTTGGTCTTGAAAAACAGGAATTATCTCCTTTCCTTCGATGAACAAGATCGGAGAGCAGCTTCTTAGAGAATTCTCAAGAACAAGCACCGCGTTCTTAGAATATCTCTAATTTCTTCTTAAGAATTTTGAGAGGATTTGGCTCTTCAAAATCTTCTTCTCTTCAGGCTTTCTGAGTTGTGAATTTGTGTTAAGGGGAGGTCTCTATTTATAGTGGTAGCTAGCCAGGTGAAAGAGAGTTTTAAAATAACTCATCCTCCTTATTTATCTCTTAATTAATTTAATTTAATTAGAGATAATATCTTTTTATTTATCTCTTAATAATTTAATTTAATTAGAGATAAAATATTTATTTTTATCACTTAATTAATTAATTAAATTAGAGATAAAATATTTATTTATCTCTTAATTAATTTAATTTAATTAAAGATAAAATATTTATTTTTATCACTTAATTAATTAAATTAGAGATAAAATATTTATTTATCTCTTAATTAATTTAATTTAATTAGAGATAAAAATTTATTATTTATCTCTTAATTAACTTAATTTAATTAGAGATAAAAATTTATCATTTATCTCTTAATTAATTTAATTTAATTAGAGATAAAAATTTATGACACATGGGTGAAATTTGATTGCATAACCCATGAATCCTAGTAATTTGATTGGTCAAACCATGTGTACATATTTAATTAATTATAAAATAATTAATTATAATATGATATTATCACTTTCACATGGTAATATATAATTTAATTGAAAATTTCTTAATTAAAGAAATTCCAATTGACATGTGGCTATTTGTAATTGGTTACAAATTTTCTCCTTCTACAAATGCCCCCTCAAGACTTGGTTACGTACACGAATTTTTTTTTTTTTTTAGTGTAGCAAGTGGACAAGTCTTGAAATTTAATTTGCTTTTGATGTCAAAATTTATTTACATCAATTAATTATCCTCATATAATTTATTGTATATGAGACGAAAAAAATTGATTTAGTAAATATAATTTTCTATGCATCAAAATGGATCATGAATAGAAGATTGGCCCACCCTAAATGGTTTAAAAAAATGGAATATTGGGCCGACATTGGCCTACGTAAAGTAAATATGTCATTATATTGGCCCACGTAACAAATGGTTTTAAGGCCCAAATTGATTTTCCACGTAGCTGCTGCCAAAACTTGTTGAGCATATAACACTAGAGTTTAGGAAGAACTATCGACTTTCAGACCCTTCTTTGGTTACCCAAAAGATCAAGCTTGCCAATGATTATATTTTTTTTTTAACAGTGTTCATCATCACGAGGAGTTATTGTTCTCTTACAACATAGCAGTAGATAGGTCAAATGAAATGAAAAGAACACTTGGAAAGTCAGCTGCAAGTGTTGGTCTTCAGCTTCAAAGAATTTGAGTTTGGTCTAATCGCTTCTTTGCTCAAATTAATTTCAATTAAAACTCAACTTCTAGTTTTAAAGAAATTCTAATGCAATTAGAAGTTCTATTCCTTGACCACATGGGACTTGAATTATTTCCCCTATAAAAGCAAGGCCTTCTCAAACTAATCTGCATATCAAATTAATTGCCAAAGGTTGCTACGTTGGAGAGCTTAACAAGTGAGTTATTTTTCTTCTCTTTTTTTTTTTTTTTTTTTTTTTTTTTCAACTAGTGTATATTCTCAGCCATCCATAGCTTAACAAAAGGTGTCAATATGCAGATTAACCAATCAAAACTTTCCTACACAACTTCGTATTTGCGAAAATTCAAGCGGTCAGCAAAAAAAAAATTCATCTGAAACTTGAAGAGCCTTTAAGCACGAGGTGCTTGATTCGCAGCACCTGGACGAGGAACTTGATCAGGCTGTCCCGGCTTTGGCATATCATCCCTGCGTTGGGTGGGTCACAGTTCCTCTTTCTCTTTTTTTTTTTTTTTTTTTTAAGTACTCAAAGTTCAAACATATTATTTCTCAAAGCTGTTCTCGGATATATATAATCTGTCACAAAACCCTTTTTTCGTATAAAGCATCGGGAGCTTCATCAAGTAAATTATCCTTATTAAACTCTACTTCTTCAGTACTAGAAATCGACATTCGATCAGAACGCATGGTTGACGATGAACTTACACTACTATCTAACGTCGCCGAATTCTTACGCTGAGTTTTATGTTTTCCCATATTGATGATGACTTCGTCTCTGTTAGTTTTTTTTTCTCATAGGATTCAACTTCAACTCTATTTCCAATGATTTACGCCGAAGTTCTTCCATTTCCCACTGCATTTGAGTAAACCTTTCTCTTTCAATCAGGATAGCTTGCTGCAGGTTTTCTTTACTTTTCTGTTTGGTGCTTTCAAGTTCCACTTCGAAATCCTTAACCTTTGTCATAAGATAATCTCTCACTGCTATTTCTTGATTTAATCTTGCTATAAGATCCTCCATGTCAGTTTTTGCAGTGACTAGTCTCCGCTGCATTGTCAAAAGAACCCTGTTCATCTTATGACGCTGATCTAATGGAAGAACTATTTGTGTATCACCAGAAAACTGAGAATCCAAGTTTCCAAGAGTTCCCATGATATTTATTACTTCGGAAGTTCCAGGAAGGTCAAGAGAGCCATCAACAGATGAATTTGGAATTCTAGAGTTGGACATGTCAGTACCTCTCAAAGAACTTACATCACTCCCAAGACTTTCAGTTGATAGCTTTCGAGCATGACCAGCCATCTTGGCTGGCTCTGGCTCAGAAAAGAGTTCCAATCCATTACCACCAAGAAATGAAGCTCTAGATCCGTTTCCATTATAAGTATCTTCCCCCGAAGTATTATTGATGTTTCTGGTGTGTGTTTTATGCCTAGGACAATCTTCTAGATGCTCCAAAATTGTCTGTCCCATAAATAGTCCCTCATCAATGTTGGACATACCATACTTCACAAGTTTTTCTATTGAACCTGTCAAATCTTCATCCAATGTCAGATCTCCCAAACCAATGTCAGAACGTCATCTCTCCCTAACGTAGGTGTCCCAAGCTCAGATGTCTCATAAGCAGTATCACTACCATAATCAGATGTGATTGATGAAGTACCAGCAAGATGAAATATGCTTGAACTGGGAGGAATGTCATTTGATGAAATTGTGATATTTCCAGCAACATCCAGTTCTGATGAGTGTTCATTTACCTCTTGGAATGCTCGCAGCAGCTTCTAGTTCATAATCTTGCATTTATTTCTAAGCCATGCATAATATTCTTTTATGCATGATTTTGGTTAATTGTTCATTACATGCATGTTGACACGTTTGCCTTGCATGTTTCACTTTGTCATAAACAAATCTCATGCATTACATATTTTCATTCTTCTTCATGCGCGACTTTTCTTCCAAGACTTTTTTTTTTTTTTTTTAAATTTATTTTATTTTATTATTATTATTATTTTTTTTAATTCTCTACCTACTTTGACATTTTTTTTTTGTAGAATCATCATGGTGTACTTCAAAGATCACAAAGATTGTCTTGTGATTCTTACCAAGGAAGACGAAGACATAAAAGAAGGATTATATCTCTCCATCGACAAGCCCATATCGGGTAGATATAAATCCGCTTGGAAATCATTTGATTTTCCTACCACTTTGGAAGATTGGTCGATAGAACTTTCTCCAACTTCACAATCTTCTCCAAAGGCGAGATCTCTTCAATCTAATCTTCACGTCAATACTTCTAATCATGAGAAGTTTGACACGTTGGGAAGTCGTATCATTTCCGAAAGGTCATATTGGGGATTTTCCTTCAAGATTTTTGGAGAGTTTGGTTACATACCAAAGTACTGGGAATGGGCTGAAGATGTGTTATACCACTTCAACAAAAATTTAACAACCGTTAGTATATATGATGCTGTTTATGCCTCATTATACACTTATGATCACAACAAGGACGTCATTCGCGCTTTTTGTGAAGCTTGGTGCCCGGCTACCAACACTCTCCACCTTGCTACTGGGGAAGCTTCCATCTCCTTATGGGATTTGCATAAGCTAGGCGGTTTGCCCATTCACGGTATATTTTATGATGAAGTCATTCCTTGTGCTGCCGAATTGACTGGCTTTGATAACAAGGGAAGATTCATCCCGAGATGTTGTGAATATCTATTTGCTGCATTCCATCTTTTGAAGCAAGGCAAGGAGGATAAGGTGTCTATTGAGGATTGGATCAATTTTTGGTTTCAAGGGAAATCGCGTTACACCAAACCACCTGCTCGAAAAACAAAGAAGCTTGTTCGCCCAAAAGCTACACATAACCCTACTGGGATTCTTCGGAAATACCAAGGTCGGGGAATGGCAGGAGATGGAGCATTCACTACACTTGGAATCAAAGACAGTTTAACATCAGACACTTATTTAGCTGCCTTCATTTCTTGTTGGATTTGTGTTTTTGTTTTTCCAAGTAAAGATTCAGAATTTGTTCGGCCAGAGACATTTAAGATAGCCAGCCTGATGGCGATTGGGAGAACTGTTAATCTCGCGGTCCCGGTGTTAGCCAATATTTACCATGGACTAAACCGAATTACACTTTCTGCACAAGCGGGCTCTTCAGATGCGTGTTTTCCAATTCACTATATTTATGGGTGGCTAAGTTATTACTTCCGGACTCACTTTCAAAATCCAGATGATGTATATGGGCCTTTGATGAGCAAGTTTTCAGGAGAAGGTGGAGCCAAATACTTTGAGGATTATGACGCTCGCAAGTTGATTCATAGTGGCATAGTGTGGAATGCTAACTTATATCCCAGGAATAGAGATGAAGTGATTGTTGATGATGACGCTCTTAGTAAGATCAATCATGGCTACCTTGTTAATGTTCGTTCGAGCTATTTGCCTGCCCGATGTAACCAAGCCATCATTGTGGAACCTTACAGTCCTCATCGATTTGGAAGACAGTTTGGGTTTTGTCAAGATATTCCCGGAGCTCTTAAGGAAGATATTCGTTCTGGATCTGTGGATGATCTGTGTAGGTTTTGGAGGATTTGCACTCGTTCTCATACAAAGTCTAGATTGATCTCTCCAGCTCGTTCTCTAAATCCTAATGATCATGCAACCGCCAGATACGTGGAATGGTGGTCGAAAGTTCATGAGCCATATCTTGAGCATTCTATTGATATTTTGATTTCGAGCATCCGTACATCACCGTCAAAGAGAAGAAAACCTTCAAAGGATGTTAAGAAAAAGTCTTTAGAGATTTCGCAAGACAAATCCAATAAAGCCAAAGTCTCGTCCACTATAGATTTAACAGAGGAGCATGTGAAGACTTTACAAGAAATTCCTCGATCAGTGTCATTAGTTGATGAAGAACAAAGGGTTTTACCGAAAGTCATCGAAGGGAAGCATAATGCGATCGTTGAAGATTCAGTTGATGAGAGTGATCATGAAAGACATTGGAAGCGAACCAGGCCAAGGAAATCCTTTCAAGGTGATATATCCCCCGCCAAAAGTGAAGCTTCAGTTTCTAGTTCGCATGAGTTCAACAAACTTGCAGCTAAGATCAGAAATAATGTTTCAAGCACCGTTTCCAACCAAGAAGATGCTTGCCCTAATGTGATTGTTAATAATACTTCCCCTATAGTGAAGACTTCCACAGGCCCTCTTGTTGAAGCTAGTCATCTCGCCCTTCCAGAATTTTCTAAGTTTAGTGCTGAAAAAGTGATATCCGATAGTCAGTTGAAGCTTGCAACTATTTTGTGGGAAAGCATTCAACCAAGGATTATTCGCGCTTCTTTTGATCGGGTTTCTTCGCTTAGTGGTGATGTGCACAAGATCTTCGATGCAATAGAAGCAATCAAGTCCGTTGATTCATCCTCATTGAAAGGCATGGTGGAAGACTACTTTACACAAGTCCAGAAGTTTAATGAGCTTGAATCTTCCGTTTCTTCATCCAAGGATAGAATTGAAAGACTTCAAGCACTTGAAATTCGACTTAAAGACTCAATGTTACTTGAACATAAGACTGTTGAGAACCTTAACACCCTGCAATCGAACTTGGCAGATATAGAGCAAGAGTTCATTACTTTGCAACGCAAAAAACATAGACTTGAATCTTCGCTCCAAGAAACTGAAGATGAACTGAAAAGAAGAAGAACCGACACCTTCAAGATTCGTGAAGAGATGAATTCTGTTGAGTCTATTACTACCCTTACTGAGGATGAAGCCAAAAACTTAGATTTGTTGCGAAATATGTTAGAAGCCTCTCGAGACGACTTGAGGAATTTCAAATGGAAGCCCTGAATCCCTTTTGATGTAACTTTTTTTTTGAAATTTATATTAGTTCTTAGGCTTGCTAGTTTTCTTTTTATTGTAAGTTCTTTTCAAGTTTGAAATAAAGTTAAATTTCTTTTTCTCCATATTTCATCTTTCTTTTGCATTTTCTGAAGCATTTTTGCATCATGCATGGACTACAAATTAAATTCTCAAAGATCTTTAATTTGCAAAAGATTTGCTTTACTTGAAAAATAATTTGAATCATGAAATTTGAATGGAGAATTATCATGATACTTTCAAGTGAACCAAAGATAATATTTGAATCAAAAGAAATTTTTTTTTTTGTTTGGACTGAACTTGGCAATGAAACCAAGCTGCCTACGTACCCTCGAATTTGAAGGATCAAGTCATAACGTAGTTCATCTTTTTTTTTTTTTTTTTTTTTTTTTTTAATGTGCAGTTTAAGCTCGTGCTTAGGAGCAATATTTTCTTTAAGCATAGTAACGCTTCAAAAACTTTCCATTGATCGGTCCAACTTTGACACCATCTTGATCAACGATTTTGTATGCACCATTGGTATAAACTTCTCGAACAACGTATGGTCCATCCCATTTTGAAAGGAACTTGTTGCCAATACGATGTGAAGTATTTATGGGTCTTCTTACAGCAAGGACTAAATCTCCAACTTGGAAAGATCGCTGCTTGACTTTCTTATTAAAAGCTTTGGATAGTCGAGCTTGATAGCACTCCAAGCGTTGTTGGGCTTCCAACCTTTTCTCATCCAGTGCTTCTAATTCTTCCAAACGTAAGCGTACATTGTCTTCACTAGAAAGATCTTCCTGGATTGCAATCCTTAATGACGGAATTTGTCGCTCAAGTGGTAGAACAGCTTCCACACCATAAACAAGTGCATATGGAGTGGCTTGAGTTGGTGTGCGATATGTAGTTCGATAAGCCCACAGAGCTTCTCCTATCCTTTCATGCCAATCTTTCTTTGAACGGTTAACAACTTTCTTGAGAAGATTGCACAAAGTCTTGTTGAAAGCTTCTGCTAATCCGTTTGCTGGAGCATGGTACATTGAAGACTTGTACTGCTTGAAGTCAAACTGTGCACATAATTTACTCATGTCAAACTGCTTCCCATTATCAGTTATGATGTGACGAGGTACACCATACCGATAAATGATGTTTGTCCTGATAAAAGTTGCAACAGTTTCTTTTTTTGCTTCCCTGTAAGGTGCCACTTCTGCCCACTTTGAAAAGTAATCTGTAGCGGCAAGTATATACATATGCCCTAGTGAACTCTTAGGTAATGGTCCTACCAAATCTAGTCCCCAAGCATCGAACGGCCAAGATGTGACTGTCGGATGTAGTGGTTCAGGAGGTTGATGGATGAAGTTTGCATGAAACTGACAAGCTTGACATTTCTTGGAGTAGTCCATGCTATCCTTTACCATTGTTGGCCAATAGTATCCCATTCTTTTAATTTGAAAGTGCAATTTAGCTCCAGACTGATGTGCACCACAAATTCCTGAGTGAGCTTCTTGTAAGGTTTTGGATACTTCATCTTCTCCTAAACATCGAAGGAAGACACCATCAAAAGAGCGGCGATAGAGCGTACCCTTGAAGTAAATAAATCGAGGAGCTCGACGTTTCACTTCCGTTTTATGCCTTGGATCATTGGGTAGCCTCCCATGCTCTAAATAATCAATCAATGGCTGTCTCCAATCTTCTTTTTCAACTTCGCAAACTGAAACAACATTGGATTCCTGGTTGTCATCTTTAAAATCAACTGGAGGTAAAATCCATCGTTTGCAAAGAGGGACTTTTACTTCTACACTTGGCATGGCGAGAGCTGATGCTAGATTAGCAAGAGAATCTGCTTGCTTGTTCTCTCTTCTTGGTACATGTTCCAAGCTTACATTGTCAAACCATTCCAAAATCTTCTTTGCATAGTTGACGTATGGTAAGAGGTCGGGCTTCTTAACTTCATAAAGTGAAAGAAGTTGGTTGATGACCAATTTGGAATCCCCAAACACTTTAAGTTGAGTGATCTTCATATCTACTGCCATTTCCAATCCAATGATCAGAGCTTGGTATTCTGCTACATTGTTGGAACAATTTTCAATGAGAGTAAATGCATAAGGCAATACATCTCCTTCTGAAGTGACAAAGACAACACCTGCTCCAGCTCCATCTTGACGGGCAGCCCCATCGAAGAATAGTTTCCATGGCCTGGGAATTTCGATGAAAAGAACATCTTCATCTGGGAGATCTTCAGAGAATTCCCAATCATCTGGAATCGGATGGTTTGCAAGGAAATCGGCAAGTGCTTGCCCTTTAACGGCCTTTTGTGGAATATAAGTAATATCGAACTCTTGTAGCAAAAGAGCCCATTTTGCCAATCTTCCACTGAGCACAGACTTGGACATGAGATATTTGAGGGGATCTGCTCGCGAAATCAAACGAACAGAATGAGCTTGCAAATAATGTCTCAGCTTTTTAACTGCAAACATCAATGACAAGCAAGTCTTTTCAATGGGAGAATAATTTAATTCAGCACCATTAAGAGTTCTACTAAGATAGTAGAGTGCGGTTTCTTTTCCTTCATCATTCTCTTGTGCCAATAATGCTCCTAAGGAACGTTCTTGTGCAGCAATATAAAGGATTAACGGCTGTCTTGGTATAGGTGCCTTCAGAATAGGTGGTTGTAACAAAAAGGTCTTAATGCTCTTAAAAGCATTACTGCAGGCTTCATCCCAGACAAAAGGGACATCCTTCTTCATTAGCCGGCTAAATGGTTGACATCGACCAGCCAAGTTTGAGATAAAACGTCGGATATATGCCAATCTTCCTTGGAGACTTTTAAGTTCATGCAGATTGCGCGGTTCAGGCATTTTCATGATTGCATCTATTTTTGATTGATCAATCTCAATCCCACGATGTCGTACGATGAACCCCAAAAACTTGCCCGAGGATACCCCAAACGCACACTTGAGCGGATTCATCTTCAATTGGTATCTACGCAATCTTTCAAACACTTGGCGAAGATCAGCAAGATGATTTGATTTTTTCTTTGACTTCACTACCAAGTCATCAACATAACATTCGACATTTTTGTGAAGCATATCATCAAAGATCTTTTGCATTGCTCTTTGATAAGTAGCCCCTGCATTCTTTAACCCAAACGGCATAACTTTGTAACAGTATATTCCTTTTGGAGTTCGAAATGCGGTAAGTTCTTCATCTCTTGGAGCCATACGAATTTGATTATAGCCAGATGATCCATCCATAAATGACAAAGCTTCATGGCCAGTTGTAGCATCCACCATTATTTCTGTTATAGGGAGAGGAAAGTCGTCCTTTGGACAAGCATTGTTCAAATCTCGAAAATCTACACAAACTCGAAGTTGACCATTTTTCTTTCTCACTGGAACAATATTTGAGATCCAAGTGGGATACTTGACTTCTCTAATAAAGCCAGCTTTGATGAGCTTATTGACCTCAGCTTCAATTTGGGGGATCAAGTCAGGATGGAAACGTCGTTGAGCTTGTTTGATAGGTCGGACACTTTTCTTGACAGCCAGATGATGCATAGCTACTTTTGGATCAAGTCCCGGCATTTCTTTGTAAGTCCAAGCAAAGATATCTCGATACTCTATCAAAAGATCAAGATAGGCTTTTTCCTCTTCTGGTGGTAAGCAAGCATTAATGAAGATCGGTCGTGGATCTTCACTAGTACTGATGTTAACCTCTTTTAGCTCATCAATAGTAGCTTGATTTCCTTCTTCAAAAGATGAAGGGGCTTCTTGGGCTTCTTCCTCTTGAGATTTTTCACCAGTTTCCTTTACAGATACATGGTTAGAAGTGAAGATTTCTGTTTCTTCAAGTTCCTCTTCCTCTGAGGATGAGATTGATTTGGTTATAACCACTGTGTGCTTTCTAGCCTTTAAAACTTCACCAGTAGTTACCTTCCATTCGCTTTTCCTTTTCATTCGAGAAGGAATTTTGCTGTGAAAATCTCTTGATTCCTTTAAAGTGGAAGATTTTCTTTTTCGGCCACAGTTAACTTCTTCAGAGTACGGACTTCCAAGCCTTGACTGAATGGAAATTGGTTTACTTACAGAAACTTCACTGCATTTTTCCCCCATTCGTTCAAAAACTGACCTTCGTGATGATTGAATGCTCAAATGATCAAACACTGAACATCGTGTTGAGCGTGCCCCCAAGCGATCAAACACTGAAAGTCCTGGTGGCTTCACTGCATCTTCTTGCTCCTCGGGAACTTCCTCCACATTTATGTACCTCGAAGTTTGTTTATGAATCTTCAATTTTAATGGAGAATACCCAAGCCCCTCTCTAGAAGTTCCAATGTGATCAATCTTCTTTTGCCAGACCTGTCGGATCTTGAATGAACTTTGCGGTTTTTCTTTGCTAGGCTCTTTTGTCTCGTGAGCCAATTTTGCAACATCTTCTTGTTTATACCCAGCTTTGACAAGCAACCTATAAGCGTTAGGATCAAAATCTTTAGCTCGATGAGTAGGAAGATCCTGATGTTCGCAAAGAGATTCTTCTACTGGTCTAACAAATCCTTGCAGTGGAGGTATAAGGCCTCTTGATTCTTCCAAGTTAGTGAGGGGAAGAGTCAGATCCTTTAAACCTTGAGCAATTTCATCTTCTCCAACTGTGGAAGAAGCCAAATTCTTTCCCTTTTGCTTTAATTCTTGCATCGGGTTGGACATTACTTCTTCAATAAATGTATCTTTGAGATAAAACTTTGCGTCTGCGAAATGTGCTTCTGCTATAGTAAATGGCTTAGCGTCAGCAAGGATCGTCTTGACTTGACCGTTTCTGCAATACTTGAGACACTGGTGCAGAGTTGAGGAGACTACACCATTTTGATGTATCCACGGTCGTCCTAACAACATGTTGTATGTCGTTTTGGCATCAATCACATGGAAAAGTGGACTTGACTCCATATCTCCAATGAAAAGTTGAAGTCTAAGTTTTCCAAGAGCTCTTTGTCCCCCTTGGTTGAATCCTTGGATCATCAAGCGGCTTTGCATCAACTCATCCAAAGGAACTCCCAATTCTTTCATTGTCATCAACGGGAGTATGTTGACAGCAGAACCATCATCGATCAAGATTCTATTGATCTTCTGTTCTCGAGTATATCCTACGACGAACAACGGCCGATTATGAGGGGTTGACCCTAGCAACAGATCCTCATCAGAAAAGTTAATTTTCGTAGCACAAGAATGCTCATCAACTTCAAATGCTACTGAGTCTGTGTTGTTTTCATTATCTTCATTGCCACCGTTATGGTAACAAGTCATGAAAACCAAATCTTCATTTCTAAGCTGAATTGGCATGAATTCGTTTAAAGTGATTCGCCTCCTTGACTTCTTCCCTACTAAATTTTTACCCCGAGATGGCATTTTTGCTTCTTGAGGCACATTGGGCTTTGGAAATTCAGATGGTCGTTTGATCATCTTAGCTCTTGTAGGCACTTTCACAACTTTTGGAAGATTCTTCCTTTTGCTTCTTCGGCGTGTGACTAGAGTCCAACCATCGTGATCTTGATTTTGTCTTTGAAGCAAATAGTTGCCCCCACTTCCCTGAAGATCTGCCATCGTACTTGTACTTGGAGCCAGTATGATAGGATCAAAAGAGCCAAATTTTATGGTTCTATCCAGCGAATTGGATTGAGGAACCATATCGACTGATGCCAAATTTGACGACACCATTTCTTCTTCAAACTCGATTTTCCCTTCTTCATAGAGTCGCATGATTCTATCCTTCAAAATAAAGCACTTCTCCAGAGGATGGCTAATCAAGCGATGATACTTGCAATAATTGGGGTCTTCTACTTTATCAGCTTCTTCAGGTCGCTTCATTTCTGGCAACTGAATCAGCTTAGTCTTTAAAAGTTCTTCAAGAATGCTTGAAACATCAGAATCCGGAAAAGGATACTTCTTTTCTTGTCTCTCCTTCAAAGTTATCTTGCCTTTACCTTTGTCTTGGATAGGAGAAGATTTCGTCTCTTGAGATTGTTTTGACTTGGGAGATATCATGAGTGGCTTGGTAGTCACAGCCATGGACTGTTTGCTTTCTCCCTTGTTGGTAAAGGTTTTGCCCCCTTTGCGGGTATCTTGTTTTTCCTTGGCTTTCTTTGGCTCTTGCACCGGAGGTTCTTGATTTCCAGCAGCTGTCATACTCAACTCCATATCATGAGCACGAGTGGCTAATTCTTCAAAGGTCTTAGGCTTGATGCCTTGAAGAATGTAACGCAAGCCCCAATTCATGCCTTGGATGCACATGTCAAGGGCAGAAGACTCAGACAGTCTTTCTTTGCAGTTAAGGCTCAGATTTCTCCATCTGTGAATGTAATCAATGACTGGCTCATCCTTCCATTGACGTGAGCTTGTGAGTTCGATCATGCTGACTAAGCGACGAGTGCTGTAGAATCGATTAAGGAATTCACGCTCAAGTTGTTCCCAGCTGTCAATCGTCCCAGGCTCAAGATCAGTATACCAATCAAAGGCGTTGCTTTTTAGGGAGCGAACGAACTGCTTCACCATGAGATCCCCATAGGTACCAGCATTATTGCAAGTTTCCACGAAATGTGCAACATGTTGGCGTGGATTTCCTTTTCCATCGAACTGCTGAAACTTTGGGGGTTGATAGTTCCCAGGCATCCTCAGACGATCGATCCTTTGAGAATATGGTTTTGCATATGTATATGAAGGTTGAGTGATGCTTTCAACTTGATCTTTGATAGCCTCCTTGATAAGATCCTTGAGCTGACTGGTAGTGACGAGTTCATTGATCTTTTCTTCAGAATCCTTAGCAACTTCCTTGCCAGAGTTCTCACCATCATCTTGAAAGATTGATTGCCAATTCTGGTTTGAAGCTTCGTTCCTTTTTCCAGTGAGACCGGCGATCTTGTCCATCATGGAAGCGATCTGGTTATCTTTCTCTTTGATACTTGCTGAAAGAATTTCAACAGATTTTGCCAGAAGTGCAACTTGTTCTTCCAATGATGTGGTGCCAGTTGTCATGACAGCCATTACTCCAGAACTTGATTTTGGAGTAGATGATGGAATAGGTTTGTTGCTTGAGTAGCTGTCTTGTTCTTGGTATGTTAACTGGCGACTTGCACTTGATCCTCGAGGAGAATCAACTTGTCTAGCAGAAACTTCTTCTAAGTCTTGAATTGGAGAAGAAGTGTCATAGAGAGGGTTTTGATTGAGCACAGGAAGAGTTTGCTCATACAATTCAGCAAGAGTTTTGGTCTTCCTCCTAGTGCCATAAGGATGAGTAGGGATATCAACGCTTGATGATGAAGTGGGGTAGACTGCAGGATTAGCTCGAGCAGGCTTGAGAGTTGGTTTGTTAGCAAAGTTCTTCTTGGGAGCCATTGCAACTTGATAACTTGAATTTTGAAGAAAAGAGATGAAAGGCAGAGATTGTCCCACCGGGCGTGCCAAAATTTGTACACACAAATTTTATGTCAAAAATATGACAAGGAAAATTTGGAGTCAAATAATAATTTTATTAATCAAACTTTGAGGTTACAATCTCTGAATATTCTTAAAGAAAGAAATCCTTTGATTCTTTTCTTCAGTAAAATTTTGATTCAAGGGTCTTCACGACTTGATCTTGAATCGGCGAGATCTGCTTCAAGGGTCTTCTAGACTTGGTCTTGAAAAACAGGAATTATCTCCTTTCCTTCGATGAACAAGATCGGAGAGCAGCTTCTTAGAGAATTCTCAAGAACAAGCACCGCGTTCTTAGAATATCTCTAATTTCTTCTTAAG
Organism: Fremontodendron californicum; assembly: GCA_030761205.1. NCBI lineage: Eukaryota > Viridiplantae > Streptophyta > Magnoliopsida > Malvales > Malvaceae > Fremontodendron > Fremontodendron californicum. The sequence continues at coordinate 1,760,674 of JAULJL010000030.1, read as the reverse complement.
AATTTTGAGAGGATTTGGCTCTTCAAAATCTTCTTCTCTTCAGGCTTTCTGAGTTGTGAATTTGTGTTAAGGGGAGGTCTCTATTTATAGTGGTAGCTAGCCAGGTGAAAGAGAGTTTTAAAATAACTCATCCTCCTTATTTATCTCTTAATTAATTTAATTTAATTAGAGATAATATCTTTTTATTTATCTCTTAATAATTTAATTTAATTAGAGATAAAATATTTATTTTTATCACTTAATTAATTAATTAAATTAGAGATAAAATATTTATTTATCTCTTAATTAATTTAATTTAATTAAAGATAAAATATTTATTTTTATCACTTAATTAATTAAATTAGAGATAAAATATTTATTTATCTCTTAATTAATTTAATTTAATTAGAGATAAAAATTTATTATTTATCTCTTAATTAACTTAATTTAATTAGAGATAAAAATTTATCATTTATCTCTTAATTAATTTAATTTAATTAGAGATAAAAATTTATGACACATGGGTGAAATTTGATTGCATAACCCATGAATCCTAGTAATTTGATTGGTCAAACCATGTGTACATATTTAATTAATTATAAAATAATTAATTATAATATGATATTATCACTTTCACATGGTAATATATAATTTAATTGAAAATTTCTTAATTAAAGAAATTCCAATTGACATGTGGCTATTTGTAATTGGTTACAAATTTTCTCCTTCTACCCAAAATTTGTACACACAAATTTTATGTCAAAAATATGACAAGGAAAATTTGGAGTCAAATAATAATTTTATTAATCAAACTTTGAGGTTACAATCTCTGAATATTCTTAAAGAAAGAAATCCTTTGATTCTTTTCTTCAGTAAAATTTTGATTCAAGGGTCTTCACGACTTGATCTTGAATCGGCGAGATCTGCTTCAAGGGTCTTCTAGACTTGGTCTTGAAAAACAGGAATTATCTCCTTTCCTTCGATGAACAAGATCGGAGAGCAGCTTCTTAGAGAATTCTCAAGAACAAGCACCGCGTTCTTAGAATATCTCTAATTTCTTCTTAAGAATTTTGAGAGGATTTGGCTCTTCAAAATCTTCTTCTCTTCAGGCTTTCTGAGTTGTGAATTTGTGTTAAGGGGAGGTCTCTATTTATAGTGGTAGCTAGCCAGGTGAAAGAGAGTTTTAAAATAACTCATCCTCCTTATTTATCTCTTAATTAATTTAATTTAATTAGAGATAATATCTTTTTATTTATCTCTTAATAATTTAATTTAATTAGAGATAAAATATTTATTTTTATCACTTAATTAATTAATTAAATTAGAGATAAAATATTTATTTATCTCTTAATTAATTTAATTTAATTAAAGATAAAATATTTATTTTTATCACTTAATTAATTAAATTAGAGATAAAATATTTATTTATCTCTTAATTAATTTAATTTAATTAGAGATAAAAATTTATTATTTATCTCTTAATTAACTTAATTTAATTAGAGATAAAAATTTATCATTTATCTCTTAATTAATTTAATTTAATTAGAGATAAAAATTTATGACACATGGGTGAAATTTGATTGCATAACCCATGAATCCTAGTAATTTGATTGGTCAAACCATGTGTACATATTTAATTAATTATAAAATAATTAATTATAATATGATATTATCACTTTCACATGGTAATATATAATTTAATTGAAAATTTCTTAATTAAAGAAATTCCAATTGACATGTGGCTATTTGTAATTGGTTACAAATTTTCTCCTTCTACAAATGCCCCCTCAAGACTTGGTTACGTACACGAATTTTTTTTTTTTTTTAGTGTAGCAAGTGGACAAGTCTTGAAATTTAATTTGCTTTTGATGTCAAAATTTATTTACATCAATTAATTATCCTCATATAATTTATTGTATATGAGACGAAAAAAATTGATTTAGTAAATATAATTTTCTATGCATCAAAATGGATCATGAATAGAAGATTGGCCCACCCTAAATGGTTTAAAAAAAATGGAATATTGGGCCGACATTGGCCTACGTAAAGTAAATATGTCATTATATTGGCCCACGTAACAAATGGTTTTAAGGCCCAAATTGATTTTCCACGTAGCTGCTGCCAAAACTTGTTGAGCATATAACACTAGAGTTTAGGAAGAACTATCGACTTTCAGACCCTTCTTTGGTTACCCAAAAGATCAAGCTTGCCAATGATTATATTTTTTTTTTAACAGTGTTCATCATCACGAGGAGTTATTGTTCTCTTACAACATAGCAGTAGATAGGTCAAATGAAATGAAAAGAACACTTGGAAAGTCAGCTGCAAGTGTTGGTCTTCAGCTTCAAAGAATTTGAGTTTGGTCTAATCGCTTCTTTGCTCAAATTAATTTCAATTAAAACTCAACTTCTAGTTTTAAAGAAATTCTAATGCAATTAGAAGTTCTATTCCTTGACCACATGGGACTTGAATTATTTCCCCTATAAAAGCAAGGCCTTCTCAAACTAATCTGCATATCAAATTAATTGCCAAAGGTTGCTACGTTGGAGAGCTTAACAAGTGAGTTATTTTTCTTCTCTTTTTTTTTTTTTTTTTTTTTTTTTTTTCAACTAGTGTATATTCTCAGCCATCCATAGCTTAACAAAAGGTGTCAATATGCAGATTAACCAATCAAAACTTTCCTACACAACTTCGTATTTGCGAAAATTCAAGCGGTCAGCAAAAAAAAAATTCATCTGAAACTTGAAGAGCCTTTAAGCACGAGGTGCTTGATTCGCAGCACCTGGACGAGGAACTTGATCAGGCTGTCCCGGCTTTGGCATATCATCCCTGCGTTGGGTGGGTCACAGTTCCTCTTTCTCTTTTTTTTTTTTTTTTTTTTTTAAGTACTCAAAGTTCAAACATATTATTTCTCAAAGCTGTTCTCGGATATATATAATCTGTCACAAAACCCTTTTTTCGTATAAAGCATCGGGAGCTTCATCAAGTAAATTATCCTTATTAAACTCTACTTCTTCAGTACTAGAAATCGACATTCGATCAGAACGCATGGTTGACGATGAACTTACACTACTATCTAACGTCGCCGAATTCTTACGCTGAGTTTTATGTTTTCCCATATTGATGATGACTTCGTCTCTGTTAGTTTTTTTTTCTCATAGGATTCAACTTCAACTCTATTTCCAATGATTTACGCCGAAGTTCTTCCATTTCCCACTGCATTTGAGTAAACCTTTCTCTTTCAATCAGGATAGCTTGCTGCAGGTTTTCTTTACTTTTCTGTTTGGTGCTTTCAAGTTCCACTTCGAAATCCTTAACCTTTGTCATAAGATAATCTCTCACTGCTATTTCTTGATTTAATCTTGCTATAAGATCCTCCATGTCAGTTTTTGCAGTGACTAGTCTCCGCTGCATTGTCAAAAGAACCCTGTTCATCTTATGACGCTGATCTAATGGAAGAACTATTTGTGTATCACCAGAAAACTGAGAATCCAAGTTTCCAAGAGTTCCCATGATATTTATTACTTCGGAAGTTCCAGGAAGGTCAAGAGAGCCATCAACAGATGAATTTGGAATTCTAGAGTTGGACATGTCAGTACCTCTCAAAGAACTTACATCACTCCCAAGACTTTCAGTTGATAGCTTTCGAGCATGACCAGCCATCTTGGCTGGCTCTGGCTCAGAAAAGAGTTCCAATCCATTACCACCAAGAAATGAAGCTCTAGATCCGTTTCCATTATAAGTATCTTCCCCCGAAGTATTATTGATGTTTCTGGTGTGTGTTTTATGCCTAGGACAATCTTCTAGATGCTCCAAAATTGTCTGTCCCATAAATAGTCCCTCATCAATGTTGGACATACCATACTTCACAAGTTTTTCTATTGAACCTGTCAAATCTTCATCCAATGTCAGATCTCCCAAACCAATGTCAGAACGTCATCTCTCCCTAACGTAGGTGTCCCAAGCTCAGATGTCTCATAAGCAGTATCACTACCATAATCAGATGTGATTGATGAAGTACCAGCAAGATGAAATATGCTTGAACTGGGAGGAATGTCATTTGATGAAATTGTGATATTTCCAGCAACATCCAGTTCTGATGAGTGTTCATTTACCTCTTGGAATGCTCGCAGCAGCTTCTAGTTCATAATCTTGCATTTATTTCTAAGCCATGCATAATATTCTTTTATGCATGATTTTGGTTAATTGTTCATTACATGCATGTTGACACGTTTGCCTTGCATGTTTCACTTTGTCATAAACAAATCTCATGCATTACATATTTTCATTCTTCTTCATGCGCGACTTTTCTTCCAAGACTTCTTTTTTTTTTTTTTTTTTAAATTTATTTTATTTTATTATTATTATTTTTTTTTTTAATTCTCTACCTACTTTGACATTTTTTTTTTTTGTAGAATCATCATGGTGTACTTCAAAGATCACAAAGATTGTCTTGTGATTCTTACCAAGGAAGACGAAGACATAAAAGAAGGATTATATCTCTCCATCGACAAGCCCATATCGGGTAGATATAAATCCGCTTGGAAATCATTTGATTTTCCTACCACTTTGGAAGATTGGTCGATAGAACTTTCTCCAACTTCACAATCTTCTCCAAAGGCGAGATCTCTTCAATCTAATCTTCACGTCAATACTTCTAATCATGAGAAGTTTGACACGTTGGGAAGTCGTATCATTTCCGAAAGGTCATATTGGGGATTTTCCTTCAAGATTTTTGGAGAGTTTGGTTACATACCAAAGTACTGGGAATGGGCTGAAGATGTGTTATACCACTTCAACAAAAATTTAACAACCGTTAGTATATATGATGCTGTTTATGCCTCATTATACACTTATGATCACAACAAGGACGTCATTCGCGCTTTTTGTGAAGCTTGGTGCCCGGCTACCAACACTCTCCACCTTGCTACTGGGGAAGCTTCCATCTCCTTATGGGATTTGCATAAGCTAGGCGGTTTGCCCATTCACGGTATATTTTATGATGAAGTCATTCCTTGTGCTGCCGAATTGACTGGCTTTGATAACAAGGGAAGATTCATCCCGAGATGTTGTGAATATCTATTTGCTGCATTCCATCTTTTGAAGCAAGGCAAGGAGGATAAGGTGTCTATTGAGGATTGGATCAATTTTTGGTTTCAAGGGAAATCGCGTTACACCAAACCACCTGCTCGAAAAACAAAGAAGCTTGTTCGCCCAAAAGCTACACATAACCCTACTGGGATTCTTCGGAAATACCAAGGTCGGGGAATGGCAGGAGATGGAGCATTCACTACACTTGGAATCAAAGACAGTTTAACATCAGACACTTATTTAGCTGCCTTCATTTCTTGTTGGATTTGTGTTTTTGTTTTTCCAAGTAAAGATTCAGAATTTGTTCGGCCAGAGACATTTAAGATAGCCAGCCTGATGGCGATTGGGAGAACTGTTAATCTCGCGGTCCCGGTGTTAGCCAATATTTACCATGGACTAAACCGAATTACACTTTCTGCACAAGCGGGCTCTTCAGATGCGTGTTTTCCAATTCACTATATTTATGGGTGGCTAAGTTATTACTTCCGGACTCACTTTCAAAATCCAGATGATGTATATGGGCCTTTGATGAGCAAGTTTTCAGGAGAAGGTGGAGCCAAATACTTTGAGGATTATGACGATCGCATTATGCTTCCCTTCGATGACTTTCGGTAAAACCCTTTGTTCTTCATCAACTAATGACACTGATCGAGGAATTTCTTGTAAAGTCTTCACATGCTCCTCTGTTAAATCTATAGTGGACGAGACTTTGGCTTTATTGGATTTGTCTTGCGAAATCTCTAAAGACTTTTTCTTAACATCCTTTGAAGGTTTTCTTCTCTTTGACGGTGATGTACGGATGCTCGAAATCAAAATATCAATAGAATGCTCAAGATATGGCTCATGAACTTTCGACCACCATTCCACGTATCTGGCGGTTGCATGATCATTAGGATTTAGAGAACGAGCTGGAGAGATCAATCTAGACTTTGTATGAGAACGAGTGCAAATCCTCCAAAACCTACACAGATCATCCACAGATCCAGAACGAATATCTTCCTTAAGAGCTCCGGGAATATCTTGACAAAACCCAAACTGTCTTCCAAATCGATGAGGACTGTAAGGTTCCACAATGATGGCTTGGTTACATCGGGCAGGCAAATAGCTCGAACGAACATTAACAAGGTAGCCATGATTGATCTTACTAAGAGCGTCATCATCAACAATCACTTCATCTCTATTCCTGGGATATAAGTTAGCATTCCACACTATGCCACTATGAATCAACTTGCGAGCGTCATAATCCTCAAAGTATTTGGCTCCACCTTCTCCTGAAAACTTGCTCATCAAAGGCCCATATACATCATCTGGATTTTGAAAGTGAGTCCGGAAGTAATAACTTAGCCACCCATAAATATAGTGAATTGGAAAACACGCATCTGAAGAGCCCGCTTGTGCAGAAAGTGTAATTCGGTTTAGTCCATGGTAAATATTGGCTAACACCGGGACCGCGAGATTAACAGTTCTCCCAATCGCCATCAGGCTGGCTATCTTAAATGTCTCTGGCCGAACAAATTCTGAATCTTTACTTGGAAAAACAAAAACACAAATCCAACAAGAAATGAAGGCAGCTAAATAAGTGTCTGATGTTAAACTGTCTTTGATTCCAAGTGTAGTGAATGCTCCATCTCCTGCCATTCCCCGACCTTGGTATTTCCGAAGAATCCCAGTAGGGTTATGTGTAGCTTTTGGGCGAACAAGCTTCTTTGTTTTTCGAGCAGGTGGTTTGGTGTAACGCGATTTCCCTTGAAACCAAAAATTGATCCAATCCTCAATAGACACCTTATCCTCCTTGCCTTGCTTCAAAAGATGGAATGCAGCAAATAGATATTCACAACATCTCGGGATGAATCTTCCCTTGTTATCAAAGCCAGTCAATTCGGCAGCACAAGGAATGACTTCATCATAAAATATACCGTGAATGGGCAAACCGCCTAGCTTATGCAAATCCCATAAGGAGATGGAAGCTTCCCCAGTAGCAAGGTGGAGAGTGTTGGTAGCCGGGCACCAAGCTTCACAAAAAGCGCGAATGACGTCCTTGTTGTGATCATAAGTGTATAATGAGGCATAAACAGCATCATATATACTAACGGTTGTTAAATTTTTGTTGAAGTGGTATAACACATCTTCAGCCCATTCCCAGTACTTTGGTATGTAACCAAACTCTCCAAAAATCTTGAAGGAAAATCCCCAATATGACCTTTCGGAAATGATACGACTTCCCAACGTGTCAAACTTCTCATGATTAGAAGTATTGACGTGAAGATTAGATTGAAGAGATCTCGCCTTTGGAGAAGATTGTGAAGTTGGAGAAAGTTCTATCGACCAATCTTCCAAAGTGGTAGGAAAATCAAATGATTTCCAAGCGGATTTATATCTACCCGATATGGGCTTGTCGATGGAGAGATATAATCCTTCTTTTATGTCTTCGTCTTCCTTGGTAAGAATCACAAGACAATCTTTGTGATCTTTGAAGTACACCATGATGATTCTACAAAAAAAAAATGTCAAAGTAGGTAGAGAATTAAAAAAAAAAATAATAATAATAAAATAAAATAAATTTAAAAAAAAAAAAAAAAAAGTCTTGGAAGAAAAGTCGCGCATGAAGAAGAATGAAAATATGTAATGCATGAGATTTGTTTATGACAAAGTGAAACATGCAAGGCAAACGTGTCAACATGCATGTAATGAACAATTAACCAAAATCATGCATAAAAGAATATTATGCATGGCTTAGAAATAAATGCAAGATTATGAACTAGAAGCTGCTGCGAGCATTCCAAGAGGTAAATGAACACTCATCAGAACTGGATGTTGCTGGAAATATCACAATTTCATCAAATGACATTCCTCCCCGTTCAAGCATATTTCATCTTGCTGGTACTTCATCAATCACATCTGATTATGGTAGTGATACTGCTTATGAGACATCTGAGCTTGGGACACCTACGTTAGGGAGAGATGACGTTCTGACATTGGTTTGGGAGATCTGACATTGGATGAAGATTTGACAGGTTCAATAGAAAAACTTGTGAAGTATGGTATGTCCAACATTGATGAGGGACTATTTATGGGACAGACAATTTTGGAGCATCTAGAAGATTGTCCTAGGCATAAAACACACACCAGAAACATCAATAATACTTCGGGGGAAGATACTTATAATGGAAACGGATCTAGAGCTTCATTTCTTGGTGGTAATGGATTGGAACTCTTTTCTGAGCCAGAGCCAGCCAAGATGGCTGGTCATGCTCGAAAGCTATCAACTGAAAGTCTTGGGAGTGATGTAAGTTCTTTGAGAGGTACTGACATGTCCAACTCTAGAATTCCAAATTCATCTGTTGATGGCTCTCTTGACCTTCCTGGAACTTCCGAAGTAATAAATATCATGGGAACTCTTGGAAACTTGGATTCTCAGTTTTCTGGTGATACACAAATAGTTCTTCCATTAGATCAGCGTCATAAGATGAACAGGGTTCTTTTGACAATGCAGCGGAGACTAGTCACTGCAAAAACTGACATGGAGGATCTTATAGCAAGATTAAATCAAGAAATAGCAGTGAGAGATTATCTTATGACAAAGGTTAAGGATTTCGAAGTGGAACTTGAAAGCACCAAACAGAAAAGTAAAGAAAACCTGCAGCAAGCTATCCTGATTGAAAGAGAAAGGTTTACTCAAATGCAGTGGGAAATGGAAGAACTTCGGCGTAAATCATTGGAAATAGAGTTGAAGTTGAATCCTATGAGAAAAAAAAACTAACAGAGACGAAGTCATCATCAATATGGGAAAACATAAAACTCAGCGTAAGAATTCGGCGACGTTAGATAGTAGTGTAAGTTCATCGTCAACCATGCGTTCTGATCGAATGTCGATTTCTAGTACTGAAGAAGTAGAGTTTAATAAGGATAATTTACTTGATGAAGCTCCCGATGCTTTATACGAAAAAAGGGTTTTGTGACAGATTATATATATCCGAGAACAGCTTTGAGAAATAATATGTTTGAACTTTGAGTACTTAAAAAAAAAAAAAAAAAAAAGAGAAAGAGGAACTGTGACCCACCCAACGCAGGGATGATATGCCAAAGCCGGGACAGCCTGATCAAGTTCCTCGTCCAGGTGCTGCGAATCAAGCACCTCGTGCTTAAAGGCTCTTCAAGTTTCAGATGAATTTTTTTTTTGCTGACCGCTTGAATTTTCGCAAATACGAAGTTGTGTAGGAAAGTTTTGATTGGTTAATCTGCATATTGACACCTTTTGTTAAGCTATGGATGGCTGAGAATATACACTAGTTGAAAAAAAAAAAAAAAAAAAAAAAAGAGAAGAAAAATAACTCACTTGTTAAGCTCTCCAACGTAGCAACCTTTGGCAATTAATTTGATATGCAGATTAGTTTGAGAAGGCCTTGCTTTTATAGGGGAAATAATTCAAGTCCCATGTGGTCAAGGAATAGAACTTCTAATTGCATTAGAATTTCTTTAAAACTAGAAGTTGAGTTTTAATTGAAATTAATTTGAGCAAAGAAGCGATTAGACCAAACTCAAATTCTTTGAAGCTGAAGACCAACACTTGCAGCTGACTTTCCAAGTGTTCTTTTCATTTCATTTGACCTATCTACTGCTATGTTGTAAGAGAACAATAACTCCTCGTGATGATGAACACTGTTAAAAAAAAAATATAATCATTGGCAAGCTTGATCTTTTGGGTAACCAAAGAAGGGTCTGAAAGTCGATAGTTCTTCCTAAACTCTAGTGTTATATGCTCAACAAGTTTTGGCAGCAGCTACGTGGAAAATCAATTTGGGCCTTAAAACCATTTGTTACGTGGGCCAATATAATGACATATTTACTTTACGTAGGCCAATGTCGGCCCAATATTCCATTTTTTTTAAACCATTTAGGGTGGGCCAATCTTCTATTCATGATCCATTTTGATGCATAGAAAATTATATTTACTAAATCAATTTTTTTCGTCTCATATACAATAAATTATATGAGGATAATTAATTGATGTAAATAAATTTTGACATCAAAAGCAAATTAAATTTCAAGACTTGTCCACTTGCTACACTAAAAAAAAAAAAATTTTCGTGTACGTAACCAAGTCTTGAGGGGGCATTTGTAGAAGGAGAAAATTTGTAACCAATTACAAATAGCCACATGTCAATTGGAATTTCTTTAATTAAGAAATTTTCAATTAAATTATATATTACCATGTGAAAGTGATAATATCATATTATAATTAATTATTTTATAATTAATTAAATATGTACACATGGTTTGACCAATCAAATTACTAGGATTCATGGGTTATGCAATCAAATTTCACCCATGTGTCATAAATTTTTATCTCTAATTAAATTAAATTAATTAAGAGATAAATGATAAATTTTTATCTCTAATTAAATTAAGTTAATTAAGAGATAAATAATAAATTTTTATCTCTAATTAAATTAAATTAATTAAGAGATAAATAAATATTTTATCTCTAATTTAATTAATTAAGTGATAAAAATAAATATTTTATCTTTAATTAAATTAAATTAATTAAGAGATAAATAAATATTTTATCTCTAATTTAATTAATTAATTAAGTGATAAAAATAAATATTTTATCTCTAATTAAATTAAATTATTAAGAGATAAATAAAAAGATATTATCTCTAATTAAATTAAATTAATTAAGAGATAAATAAGGAGGATGAGTTATTTTAAAACTCTCTTTCACCTGGCTAGCTACCACTATAAATAGAGACCTCCCCTTAACACAAATTCACAATTCAGAAAGCCTGAAGAGAAGAAGATTTTGAAGAGCCAAATCCTCTCAAAATTCTTAAGAAGAAATTAGAGAAATTCTAAGAACGCGGTGCTTGTTCTTGAGAATTCTCTAAGAAGCTGCTCTCCGATCTTGTTCATCGAAGGAAAGGAGATAATTCCTGTTTTTCAAGACCAAGTCTAGAAGACCCTTGAAGCAGATCTCGCCGATTCAAGATCAAGTCGTGAAGACCCTTGAATCAAAATTTTACTGAAGAAAAGAATCAAAGGATTTCTTTCTTTAAGAATATTCAGAGATTGTAACCTCAAAGTTTGATTAATAAAAATATTATTTGACTCCAAATTTTCCTTGTCATATTTTTGACATAAAATTTGTGTGTACAAATTTTGGCGCACCAGGCGTGCCAAAATTTGTACACACAAATTTTATGTCAAAAATATGACAAGGAAAATTTGGAGTCAAATAATAATTTTATTAATCAAACTTTGAGGTTACAATCTCTGAATATTCTTAAAGAAAGAAATCCTTTGATTCTTTTCTTCAGTAAAATTTTGATTCAAGGGTCTTCACGACTTGATCTTGAATCGGCGAGATCTGCTTCAAGGGTCTTCTAGACTTGGTCTTGAAAAACAGGAATTATCTCCTTTCCTTCGATGAACAAGATCGGAGAGCAGCTTCTTAGAGAATTCTCAAGAACAAGCACCGATCTTGTTCATCGAAGGAAAGGAGATAATTCCTGTTTTTCAAGACCAAGTCTAGAAGACCCTTGAAGCAGATCTCGCCGATTCAAGATCAAGTCGTGAAGACCCTTGAATCAAAATTTTACTGAAGAAAAGAATCAAAGGATTTCTTTCTTTAAGAATATTCAGAGATTGTAACCTCAAAGTTTGATTAATAAAATTATTATTTGACTCCAAATTTTCCTTGTCATATTTTTGACATAAAATTTGTGTGTACAAATTTTGGCACGCCCGGTGGGACCATCTCTGCCTTTCATCTCTTTTCTTCAAAACTCAAGTTATCAAGTTACAATGGCTCCCAAGAAGAACCTTGCTAACAAACCAACTCTCAAGCCTGCTCGAGCTAATCCCGCAGTCTACCCCACTTCATCATCAAGCGTTGATATCCCCGCTCATCCTTATGGCACTAGGAGCAAGACCAAAACTCTTGCTGAATTGTATGAGCAAACTTTTCCGATGCTCAATCAAAACCCTCTCTATGACACTTCTTCTCCAATTCAAGACTTAGAAGAAGTTTCCGCTGAACAAGTCGATTCTCCTCGAGGATCAAGTGCAAGTCGTCTGTTAACATACAAAGAACAAGATAGCTACTCAAGCAACAAGCCTATTCCATCATCTACTCCAAAATCAAGTTCTGGAGTAATGGCTGTCATGACAACTGGCACCACATCATTGGAAGAACAAGTTGCACTTCTGGCAAAATCTGTTGAAATTCTTTCAGCAAGTATCAAAGAGAAAGATAACCAGATCGCTTCCATGATGGACAAGATCGCCGGTCTCACTGGAAAAAGGAACGAAGCTTCAAACCAGAATTGGCAATCAATCTTTCAAGATGATGGTGAGAACTCTGGCAAGGAAGTTGCTAAGGATTCTGAAGAAAAGATCAATGAACTCGTCACTACCAGTCAGCTCAAGGATCTTATCAAAGAGGCTATCAAAGATCAAGTTGAAAGCATCACTCAACCTTCATATACATATGCAAAACCATATTCTCAAAGGATCGATCGTCTGATGATGCCTGGGAACTATCAACCCCCAAAGTTTCAGCAGTTCGATGGAAAAGGAAATCCACGCCAACATGTTGCACATTTCGTGGAAACTTGCAATAATGCTGGTACCTATGGGGATCTCATGGTGAAGCAGTTCGTTCGCTCCCTAAAAAGCAACGCCTTTGATTGGTATACTGATCTTGAGCCTGGGACGATTGACAGCTGGGAACAACTTGAGCGTGAATTCCTTAATCGATTCTACAGCACTCGTCGCTTAGTCAGCATGATCGAACTCACAAGCTCACGTCAATGGAAGGATGAGCCAGTCATTGATTACATTCACAGATGGAGAAATCTGAGCCTTAACTGCAAAGAAAGACTGTCTGAGTCTTCTACCCTTGACATGTGCATCCAAGGCATGAATTGGGGCTTGCGTTACATTCTTCAAGGCATCAAGCCTAAGACCTTTGAAGAATTAGCCACTCGTGCTCATGATATGGAGTTGAGTATGACAGCTGCTGGAAATCAAGAACCTCCGGTGCAAGAGCCAAAGAAAGCCAAGGAAAAACAAGATACCCGCAAAGGGGGCAAAACCTTTACCAACAAGGGAGAAAGCAAACAGTCCATGGCTGTGACTACCAAGCCACTCATGATATCTCCCAAGTCAAAACAATCTCAAGAGACGAAATCTTCTCCTATCCAAGACAAAGGTAAAGGCAAGATAACTTTGAAGGAGAGACAAGAAAAGAAGTATCCTTTTCCGGATTCTGATGTTTCAAGCATTCTTGAAGAACTTTTAAAGACTAAGCTGATTCAGTTGCCAGAAATGAAGCGACCTGAAGAAGCTGATAAAGTAGAAGACCCCAATTATTGCAAGTATCATCGCTTGATTAGCCATCCTCTGGAGAAGTGCTTTATTTTGAAGGATAGAATCATGCGACTCTATGAAGAAGGGAAAATCGAGTTTGAAGAAGAAATGGTGTCGTCAAATTTGGCATCAGTCGATATGGTTCCTCAATCCAATTCGCTGGATAGAACCATAAAATTTGGCTCTTTTGATCCTATCATACTGGCTCCAAGTACAAGTACGATGGCAGATCTTCAGGGAAGTGGGGGCAACTATTTGCTTCAAAGACAAAATCAAGATCACGATGGTTGGACTCTAGTCACACGCCGAAGAAGCAAAAGGAAGAATCTTCCAAAAGTTGTGAAAGTGCCTACAAGAGCTAAGATGATCAAACGACCATCTGAATTTCCAAAGCCCAATGTGCCTCAAGAAGCAAAAATGCCATCTCGGGGTAAAAATTTAGTAGGGAAGAAGTCAAGGAGGCGAATCACTTTAAACGAATTCATGCCAATTCAGCTTAGAAATGAAGATTTGGTTTTCATGACTTGTTACCATAACGGTGGCAATGAAGATAATGAAAACAACACAGACTCAGTAGCATTTGAAGTTGATGAGCATTCTTGTGCTACGAAAATTAACTTTTCTGATGAGGATCTGTTGCTAGGGTCAACCCCTCATAATCGGCCGTTGTTCGTCGTAGGATATACTCGAGAACAGAAGATCAATAGAATCTTGATCGATGATGGTTCTGCTGTCAACATACTCCCGTTGATGACAATGAAAGAATTGGGAGTTCCTTTGGATGAGTTGATGCAAAGCCGCTTGATGATCCAAGGATTCAACCAAGGGGGACAAAGAGCTCTTGGAAAACTTAGACTTCAACTTTTCATTGGAGATATGGAGTCAAGTCCACTTTTCCATGTGATTGATGCCAAAACGACATACAACATGTTGTTAGGACGACCGTGGATACATCAAAATGGTGTAGTCTCCTCAACTCTGCACCAGTGTCTCAAGTATTGCAGAAACGGTCAAGTCAAGACGATCCTTGCTGACGCTAAGCCATTTACTATAGCAGAAGCACATTTCGCAGACGCAAAGTTTTATCTCAAAGATACATTTATTGAAGAAGTAATGTCCAACCCGATGCAAGAATTAAAGCAAAAGGGAAAGAATTTGGCTTCTTCCACAGTTGGAGAAGATGAAATTGCTCAAGGTTTAAAGGATCTGACTCTTCCCCTCACTAACTTGGAAGAATCAAGAGGCCTTATACCTCCACTGCAAGGATTTGTTAGACCAGTAGAAGAATCTCTTTGCGAACATCAGGATCTTCCTACTCATCGAGCTAAAGATTTTGATCCTAACGCTTATAGGTTGCTTGTCAAAGCTGGGTATAAACAAGAAGATGTTGCAAAATTGGCTCACGAGACAAAAGAGCCTAGCAAAGAAAAACCGCAAAGTTCATTCAAGATCCGACAGGTCTGGCAAAAGAAGATTGATCACATTGGAACTTCTAGAGAGGGGCTTGGGTATTCTCCATTAAAATTGAAGATTCATAAACAAACTTCGAGGTACATAAATGTGGAGGAAGTTCCCGAGGAGCAAGAAGATGCAGTGAAGCCACCAGGACTTTCAGTGTTTGATCGCTTGGGGGCACGCTCAACACGATGTTCAGTGTTTGATCATTTGAGCATTCAATCATCACGAAGGTCAGTTTTTGAACGAATGGGGGAAAAATGCAGTGAAGTTTCTGTAAGTAAACCAATTTCCATTCAGTCAAGGCTTGGAAGTCCGTACTCTGAAGAAGTTAACTGTGGCCGAAAAAGAAAATCTTCCACTTTAAAGGAATCAAGAGATTTTCACAGCAAAATTCCTTCTCGAATGAAAAGGAAAAGCGAATGGAAGGTAACTACTGGTGAAGTTTTAAAGGCTAGAAAGCACACAGTGGTTATAACCAAATCAATCTCATCCTCAGAGGAAGAGGAACTTGAAGAAACAGAAATCTTCACTTCTAACCATGTATCTGTAAAGGAAACTGGTGAAAAATCTCAAGAGGAAGAAGCCCAAGAAGCCCCTTCATCTTTTGAAGAAGGAAATCAAGCTACTATTGATGAGCTAAAAGAGGTTAACATCAGTACTAGTGAAGATCCACGACCGATCTTCATTAATGCTTGCTTACCACCAGAAGAGGAAAAAGCCTATCTTGATCTTTTGATAGAGTATCGAGATATCTTTGCTTGGACTTACAAAGAAATGCCGGGACTTGATCCAAAAGTAGCTATGCATCATCTGGCTGTCAAGAAAAGTGTCCGACCTATCAAACAAGCTCAACGACGTTTCCATCCTGACTTGATCCCCCAAATTGAAGCTGAGGTCAATAAGCTCATCAAAGCTGGCTTTATTAGAGAAGTCAAGTATCCCACTTGGATCTCAAATATTGTTCCAGTGAGAAAGAAAAATGGTCAACTTCGAGTTTGTGTAGATTTTCGAGATTTGAACAATGCTTGTCCAAAGGACGACTTTCCTCTCCCTATAACAGAAATAATGGTGGATGCTACAACTGGCCATGAAGCTTTGTCATTTATGGATGGATCATCTGGCTATAATCAAATTCGTATGGCTCCAAGAGATGAAGAACTTACCGCATTTCGAACTCCAAAAGGAATATACTGTTACAAAGTTATGCCGTTTGGGTTAAAGAATGCAGGGGCTACTTATCAAAGAGCAATGCAAAAGATCTTTGATGATATGCTTCACAAAAATGTCGAATGTTATGTTGATGACTTGGTAGTGAAGTCAAAGAAAAAATCAAATCATCTTGCTAATCTTCGCCAAGTGTTTGAAAGATTGCGTAGATACCAATTGAAGATGAATCCGCTCAAGTGTGCGTTTGGGGTATCCTCGGGCAAGTTTTTGGGGTTCATCGTACGACATCGTGGGATTGAGATTGATCAATCAAAAATAGATGCAATCATGAAAATGCCTGAACCGCGCAATCTGCATGAACTTAAAAGTCTCCAAGGAAGATTGGCATATATCCGACGTTTTATCTCAAACTTGGCTGGTCGATGTCAACCATTTAGCCGGCTAATGAAGAAGGATGTCCCTTTTGTCTGGGATGAAGCCTGCAGTAATGCTTTTAAGAGCATTAAGACCTTTTTGTTACAACCACCTATTCTGAAGGCACCTATACCAAGACAGCCGTTAATCCTTTATATTGCTGCACAAGAACGTTCCTTAGGAGCATTATTGGCACAAGAGAATGATGAAGGAAAAGAAACCGCACTCTACTATCTTAGTAGAACTCTTAATGGTGCTGAATTAAATTATTCTCCCATTGAAAAGACTTGCTTGTCATTGATGTTTGCAGTTAAAAAGCTGAGACATTATTTGCAAGCTCATTCTGTTCGTTTGATTTCGCGAGCAGATCCCCTCAAATATCTCATGTCCAAGTCTGTGCTCAGTGGAAGATTGGCAAAATGGGCTCTTTTGCTACAAGAGTTCGATATTACTTATATTCCACAAAAGGCCGTTAAAGGGCAAGCACTTGCCGATTTCCTTGCAAACCATCCGATTCCAGATGATTGGGAATTCTCTGAAGATCTCCCAGATGAAGATGTTCTTTTCATCGAAATTCCCAGGCCATGGAAACTATTCTTCGATGGGGCTGCCCGTCAAGATGGAGCTGGAGCAGGTGTTGTCTTTGTCACTTCAGAAGGAGATGTATTGCCTTATGCATTTACTCTCATTGAAAATTGTTCCAACAATGTAGCAGAATACCAAGCTCTGATCATTGGATTGGAAATGGCAGTAGATATGAAGATCACTCAACTTAAAGTGTTTGGGGATTCCAAATTGGTCATCAACCAACTTCTTTCACTTTATGAAGTTAAGAAGCCCGACCTCTTACCATACGTCAACTATGCAAAGAAGATTTTGGAATGGTTTGACAATGTAAGCTTGGAACATGTACCAAGAAGAGAGAACAAGCAAGCAGATTCTCTTGCTAATCTAGCATCAGCTCTCGCCATGCCAAGTGTAGAAGTAAAAGTCCCTCTTTGCAAACGATGGATTTTACCTCCAGTTGATTTTAAAGATGACAACTCAGAAAGCCTGAAGAGAAGAAGATTTTGAAGAGCCAAATCCTCTCAAAATTCTTAAGAAGAAATTAGAGATATTCTAAGAACGCGGTGCTTGTTCTTGAGAATTCTCTAAGAAGCTGCTCTCCGATCTTGTTCATCGAAGGAAAGGAGATAATTCCTGTTTTTCAAGACCAAGTCTAGAAGACCCTTGAAGCAGATCTCGCCGATTCAAGATCAAGTCGTGAAGACCCTTGAATCAAAATTTTACTGAAGAAAAGAATCAAAGGATTTCTTTCTTTAAGAATATTCAGAGATTGTAACCTCAAAGTTTGATTAATAAAATTATTATTTGACTCCAAATTTTCCTTGTCATATTTTTGACATAAAATTTGTGTGTCTTCCAAAAAAAATAAATTAAAAAAGGGTTAATACCATTAAAAACTACATATTCTAAGTGAAATTTCATTAAACTAAGTCATTAACAAACATTAGAAAACAACAAAAAAAAAACCAAAATCATGTGCTTACTAGAAAGCTTGTTTTTCCAATTTGACAATCACCTAACAAACTGATCTTCAAACTAACCAAATCAGAATCCGTCTCGAACCCTATCTTTCGAGGGTGGTCCTCCGATAAGACCTCATCGTCGTCTTCCACCACCGCCGTCACCCCTTCCACCGGAGAAGAATCACAGCGAGTCAATCTCCTATAGTTAACAGACTTTCCTTTGGAACAAACAAGAATTCTATCCCAAATGAACCTGAAAAATCTTCTAGAAATCGATACCCTTTGTAGTACACTCCATTTAATATTAACATGAACAATTTTTCTATAAAGTTGTGTCATTTTTTTCCGGTGGCTTCTTCATAAATGATTTCGGACATGGAAATGGAAGATTGGTTGTTGTTTTGACATAGTATTTTGTGTTTCTTTAGCTTATGTTTTGGTCTCTTTAACTTTGTAACGTAAGAGGGATAACGGTTTGACGAATAGACCGGTATTTTTATTTTAAGTTGTATACCCAAATAGTCCAAAATGCCGGCTTCTTGGGGTCGACGTACTATGGTCATTTGGTTCAATTTTGGCATGCAAAAAGATTAATAAATAAGGGTAATTTGGTCATTTTAGTGAAAGGATAATTTTGAGAAGATAAAAAAAAAATTTTGAAGGGATAAATCTTTGTCTACATACACAAAAGCACAAGCATCTTGTGAGGTGTTCTCTTTAAGGTAAGAAAAACAAGAATATGGTATTTTTTTATAAGATAAAGAAGAATTAAAGTGTTGGGTTTAGGGATGGTAATGATAGTGTAGATTTGGATATTTGTAATTATTCGATCTATTTTTTGCAAATTTGGATATTGCGGATTCGGATAAAAGTTGGATTCATATATTATAATTACTATCAGCAACGGATTCAGAGCGGATGCGGATATGAAACCTTGGATATTCATTATCCAAATCCGCATACTTATACGGATAATGAATTCGGATATCCGAATCTGCTATCTAAATCTGCTTAGTTCTGCGGATTCGGATATCTAAATTCGAATTCATTATCCGTTTATTTGAATTTAATTTATTTTTTTTATATATTTTTATTTTTTTAAAATTTTGACTTACTGAATTCGGATATTTAGCAGATTTGGATATCCGACGGATAATGCTATTTAATTCGGTTTCGAATAATAATATTCGGATTTAATGCGGATAATAAACAGATTCGAATTTTAAAACAATTTTGCGGATTCAGATTCAGATATTACAAAAAAAAAAAATAGATATCCAATCTGTTGCCATCCTTAATTGGATTTGGGACTATGAAAATAAATATATGCTCAAAAGAGGTGAATATAATTTTCATTCTATATGTTTGTTAATGATGTTGTTAACATTATCTTAATCTAGAATTTGATTAAGAAAATCTGTTAATAATAGTCTATGATTAGGTTTCAATTTTAGTTGCCAAATAAAAAGATTGTTGTTGGGGTTAAGACAAGACACATGAAAAGATAGTGAAAAAGGCTCACCAATTCAATTATGGTTAAACTTTGAGAGTGGATCCATGGAAGTCTCAAAATCAATTTGTATAAGTAATCTTATAGCTTAAGTGGTAAGTTCTAATTTTATTGGGGACAACCATTTCACCTAATAATATTCTTGATATTCCAACAATATTTAAGTTCATTATCCTTAGTTTGAATGGTAAAATAAAGAGTCTGAGGTATAAATGATTTCAAATTTGAATCTTCTCATATTTTTAGTATCTATGAATAGATTTGTCTGCGATAAGTTCGATACAAATTGAATCAAATTTGAGATAGAATTTTTATAATTCAAGTTGATTTAATTTGACTCAGATCACTTTTTAATCAATAAAAATATTTTTTATTTATATTTAATTATGAAAATATATAAATATTAATATAATTTTTTTAATATTTTAATACATTATAAATAATAAAACGAGATTTTGAGCCCAAATCGGATTTATGCAAACAATTTTTTTTTATTATAAATATATATTCAAACCTGATCCAACTTGATTCATAAACACCTCTATATATGATGCGTGTGCTCTATTCAAAATTATGATTTACGATCGATTTACAACTTAGTAATGATTAACAATAAGGAATGGAACCAAATGACATGTAGATTTATTGGTATTTATTAATATATCAGAGAATTTTGATTATGAAGTCAAAGTTCAAGATTGAAATCTGTCTATTTTCTTAATTTGGTACGCATATATATATATATATATATATATATATATATTCCTTATTCAATATGAGGGATCGAGTTTAAATCTTTTTTTTCAAAATTAAAAAGAAAAAAGCACAAATTCAAATAAAGTAGAAATATTGATTCAAATTACAAAAATTTATCTCAAATTTGATCCAATTAAAATCAAATCTATCAAATTGTATGGCTAAAAACAAAGTTAAGCGGGATATATAAATTATAATGAACAGAATATATATATATATATATATATATATATATATATATATATACATATATATAAGGCAAGGAGAGAAAACAAAGTTGTGTTGTTTTCAAAGGTTTTTCCAAAATGGTGGTTAGTGCTTGACAACAACAAATTAGAGCATATTATATTTGGTCTAACATATTTGAAATTCGAATTTCAATATCAACAATCATTTTTCTTACTTTAAAATTATGGTTTTTTTATAATAATAAAAAAACCCTAAACATTACATAATGTAATGGGAATAACACAATGTACAAAAAGGGGGGGAGGGGGGTCTAGTTTAAATAGATTGATTCATCCAGAATCTACTCAAAGGCCGGATTACCCGTCAAAGCCCGAAAGTTCGTCTATATTTTGGAGGATTTTGGCAAAAATATTAAGTCCAAAATATGAACTTGAGCAAAAAAATGAGCCCCGTTTAGAAAATGAGCTCATTTTGGCTCCAACAATCAAGACCCGAGCCTGGCCCGACTCGGCCCGTTTTTCATTTATATAATATTTTTTTATATGTTTTATATATTATGTAATTTATATCATATAAAAAAAAATATATATATAATTTATAATGTAAACATTTAAAAATATGCTAAGTTATTCATGTTTTAGAATTTAGTAAAAGAAAAAAATATATAAAATTACTAAAATTAAATAATAAAAATAGAAATATTTATTTAAATTTAAAAATAAAAAAATTTATATGGGCAAGCTTAAACGGGTTTGGACTACCAATTTACAAATATGGACGGGTTTGGGTAGAATTTGAGATCCATATTTCAGGTCGGGCCGGGCTTTGATAAGTATATATATAATGTTGATACCATACATAAACCCGGCCCGAATCCAACCCGGTCCACGAGCACCTCTAATCCAAATCAAGCCTTTTGCACAGAAAAACCAAGAATGAAGTCTTTTATTTCTTCATTGATAGCCCTATCAAGGGCAGTACGCCCATCTGCATCCTTGACATCATAACTAGCTCCAGCTCTCAACAGCTCTTCAATTTTAGGGTTGTCACCTTCTGAGGCAGCCAGCATTAACAAGATGTCTACTGGGTGGATGTTTTGGCTCAAAAGAGCTTCCATCTTATCATAGGTGCCTTCAACTGCAAGCATCCCCATATAGTTGAAGTACTGCAAAACAAAATAGCTTCGTAAATCATAATCGTGTTTAAGTTGTTATATATTTATATAAATTTTGATACGTTAATAATTCATGTTATATAAAAATTTTGACACGTTCGTACATTCGTGTTGTGTTTGTATTATTGTTTCGTGTCGTGTTCTAAGACAATAAGAGATTCACACAAACTGCTTCATTACCATGACAGATACTATCTTTCTACAATCACAGAAAATAAACCAAAGAACAGAAATGGTAAAGTATTGCAGCATTAATGGTACTTTTGGAACAATTGCCAGTAAGAACAAAAGTCCCAAGATAAACTAATTACTTTTGTCATAGGAATTGACAATAATACACTATGTTACACGGACTCGGATGTGAGTGTCAAACACGGGTATGAGTCCGACACGGGTATGTTCAATTTTTCCAAAATTTTCATGTATTTGAAGGGTCCTTGGAGGATCATATCCACATACCCATATCCAGATATGCGTCGGACAGGATGTCGGCTACAAATATTTCAAGAAAAATAAAAAGTCGGAGCAACATAGATAATACATTACAACAACATGGCAATGTGCTTTCATATAAGCATGTAACAGCATTTCATATATAGTTTTTCCAATCAACATATACAAGATGTTTCTGTTATTTTTTACAATTAAACCTTGTTCTGTCCTTTAATAGGCTATCTACCACCTTTTTTCATATTTCAATACATAAAGGGTTATGATACCCATACTCATATCTTGACAAGGTTTATTCCATGTATGTTATTTTGCATATCTTTCAAGCATAGCAAGAAAGGGGAAAATGAAAAACAAAAAAAAAAAATTGATTAGAAAGAATGTCATTTTAGGTCTTCTGACAACAATATCTGATAGCTAGCTCAACCAAGAAAATTCCATTGTGCTAGTAAGTAGTAACTCTAAATCAAATAAAACTAGTACCATAAAAAAGGTCAATAAAATGCTTTAGACTCAATCTATTAACATTCACATTTGAACCGGGACTTAGTCTAGTTAGTTTATGCAATCACCCTTAAAAAATGACATTCAATAGGCTCGGAGTTCGAATTTCAACATCTGCAGCCCCTTTTCTTATCCCAAGTTGCGATCTCCTTTGCTAAAAAAAAATCCACATTTCCCTTCTCTGGAGATGATATAATTGTTAACAATCATCCAATAAGTTCATTAATTTTTAATCCTCTACATATGTTTGTAATGACCAATGATCATGAAATCATCTCAAAGAATAAAAACAGACATGTTTTCTATCCTTTCATCTAGCGTTATATCCTCTAATTACAAGAAGCTGAATTGATAAAAGAGTAAGAACTAGATATGAAATGTTATATTCATTTTGACATTTAAACAATTCTGTTCCATCTCAGCTTTTAAGAGCTTTGGTGAAGAATTAGATCCTTTTCAGACAGGGAAACTAAAACTTTTCAAAGTGATATTCATTTCTAATATGTAATGTCTAGTCCTTTCCTGGCATTTTTTTCCCTAATGGTTAGGGGCTTGAATTCCCTACCCCTTTTCTTCATTACTAACAACTAACAAGTTATCCTACCTGGACTCGGATGAGTGTCGGATACCGGTATGTATTAGACATATATATATTTTAAAAATTTTATTTTTCATATATTCGAAGAACCGTTCCCATACTCATGTTTAAATGTATGTAGGTTAAAGGTATCGGACTCGAATATTTTAATAAAAATAAAAAATTTGGATAACATAAGTACATAACTAATAAGTATTAACAAGAAATTTAGCATTAAAAGGCTAAAAAAAACCCATTAACCAAATAATCTCAGACTTTCTAAAACCTGAACAAACTGAAGAACAACAACTTGGTGAAGAAAGAAAAGCAAAAGTATAAAGAACAACCTGCTCAACATCATCTCTGTCAAAATCATCTCTAGTCTGACTGCCATAAATGCCAGCACCTTCAGCATCAACACCATTCTTACCAAACTTGAACCAGCATTGAGTTCTTGAACCATTAGAGGGTCCAATTCTTGAAGGCCTTGCCCAAGATAGAGAGTTTTGAGTACCCAGAAACTTGGAACTGAATTTTGGGAAAGAAGGAAGAGAATTTATGGGTTTTGAAGTAAAGGGTATTTGGAAAGTACATGGGATTGAAGCCATTGATTCTCTTGATTTTTTTATTTCTTTTTTTTGGTGAGGCGAAGTTGAAGTAAATGAAAGTGGTTTTGTATCACTTTAGTTTCTATCCACTCATGTCTTGGAGAAGAAATGTTTGAGTGTCTTTTGTTTTGTTGCATGTATCTTGCACGAGTGTTGTTGGCCGTTGATTTGTTTGACTATCTTAACATAGTAGGATGGTCAAACTTTTTTTTTTTTTTTGGGTACAATATCAAACTTATATTTAAGCATAGTGCTGTTGAGTCAATTCAAGAAAGGGACATTACTATTTTCTTGTCACAATTGAAAAAAAAAATGTTAAAAATTTTACTTGGTTAAACTTTTTCTAATTTCAAAATTCAAGTTTTTCATGTATTAAATTCGATGATCAGTTATTTTTAAAAAGTGATATCCAATAATTTTAGAATTTGAATATCATTATTTACAATTTTTTCTTCAAATTTCAAATTGCAATATTTTTTATACCAAAAAAAAAAAAACTCTGAAGCTTTTTTTTCCAAAATTCATATTCTCAAAGAAATTTAAGAATTAGTATTTATTGTTGTCAATTGCATAAAAAACCATTTGATTGATATTCCTCAATATCCTTTTCTATCTTTGTTGGCCCATGAAGAAAAATGGAATCAAAGGCCAGAAAAATTACTGGCCCAATAAGCCCAAAGAAAGAGAGCAATGTAGGCCACTAGCAGCAGCCAAATAGGCAACATAATTTTATTCAATAGTATTATTGGAGCCTAAGAAAGAAACCCACAAGCCTATTAATATTGGCTACAAGTAGAGCTGCTCAGGGCCGGGTCGGGCCGCGGCCCGATTTTTTTATTTTCTTTGTCCAGGCCCGGTCCGCCCGTTTAGGCCCGAAAATTATTTATTGAAATAAAAAAATAATTTTTTTATTTTTTTTATTTAAAATTAAATAAAATAATATTATTATAATAAAAATTACTGTTTCGGACCGAGCCGACCCGAAATACAAAATATCATGTCCAAGCCGAGCCCGATACGGACCGGACCTGCTGGGCTGGACCGACTGCCCGGCCCGTGAGCAGGTCTAGCTACAAGGTCTGGTTTTGCTCATTAATGAAAAAAGCCTAAATTAGGTTAATTGTTCACTGAACAAGGAACATTGGTACCAAATATTTCAGGACAATCCATCTAGGGATGGCAATGGAGCGGGGCGGGGGCGGATATTGCCTTATCCACCTCCACCCCACTTTTGCATGGATGTTGGAAACATCCACATCCATGGATGTCGGTTACATCCATAACCGCTCCACGGTGCTCCACTCCGCTACACCCCAATTTATATTAATTATTTTTAACTTAATATTGTAAAAAATTATATTATAATTTATTCATGAACATAATTTTAGTATATAAAAATCTTTAATATAATATATATAATACATATATACTAAAAGTATAGATATAAAATATTAGTATATATATGATTTTAGTATATATATCTAATATATATTAAAAATATAAGAAAAAATATAAAATATTTTAAAGGATAAAATAGTAATTTCAAAAGTCGGGGCGGGGCGGAGTGGAGCAAGCATTTACCAAAACCGCTCCGCTCCACCCCGCTCCAAAAAAAAACCTCTCCATTCGGAGCGGATCGGTGCGAAATCCATCGGTCGGATCGGATTTTGTCATCCCTAAATCCATCCTATTCCTAGGCTCAGCTCAAAAAGTCAGAGACATGATCCATGAAACAAGGATTTCTGCCTAACTTCTAACATTTCACCCAACCAAGACTACAAAATTTAATAAATTTATTTGTCATAAGAACTCCTTGTTTTGCAGGAGGAGCCCACTCTCCCAAAGTAGATTTCACTTTACTTTTGTATTATATAAACTTACGTCTAAAAATTTTAGATACTATATAAACACAACACGAATATAATACGTTTAATAAATATAAATATAATATAATAAATACGATATATTTTTAAATATAATTAACATGATTATACTAATAAACCATCTCATTTAGTTAATGAAATCTTTAAATGCTTGTATAAAGGCATTAAAAGATTAGATTAAATCATGTTCTTGGGATTTCTCCTCTCTCCTAATTCATTCCATAGACCCAAAAAAATACCCACTTTATATAAGTATTTATTAAATTTATTCTTAATATAGTTCTCTTAAATCTAAAACAAAAGTACTAAAAGAGATTATTCTGATTATTTATTTTGTTAAATGGAATGGTCCAAGCTAATGTCTGTCACTTTCAGTCTTACAATCTCTTCCCAGAAAATCATTAGGCCATGGCAATTGGCAAGTTGGCAACTAATCCAACAGCTAACTTTTAATACATGGTTTATATGTTTTTATATGACTTGACAAGTTGTGAGCCTCTTCTTTATTTTCATTTCATTCTTTTTTCCTACCCAAAGAGGTAAACTAGACAATTTTAGTAGTAAATCTGTTCACATTCTCCAGGTTATTAATAATAATGGACATCAGGTCACTCATATATTTCCCATGACTCCATAAAAACTTATTCATGATATATTGACTTGATAATTCGTGTTATTTTTATATGTCATAATCATGTTTAATGTATTATATATTTTTATAAATTTTGACACGTTAATATTTCGTGTTATATAAATTTTAATATATTCATATATTCGTATCATATTGTATTTTATTTCGTGGTTTAATTATTTTTTTCGTATCGTATTCATATCGTGTAATCATGTTATATCTAAAATTATCGGATCTATACAATTGAAAGAAAGAACTAAAAAAAGAAATCACCCACAACCACCTCCATGCCTGAAAAGCTCTCAAGTTGCTCACCAGACCATATCCCCACCAGTCACCCTCTTCCAATCCCTTTGCCACTCTTGCCAGTAAAGACATAACAGTTACTTTCCTTTTCTACTCTCATGGCATTATTTAACATTTACTTTACCTAATACTATGAGATTTTATAAAGTAATATTGCTTAGATTTTTTTATATATATATATAAAAGAGGTTGTAGCCTGAGAGTAAAAAAAATAGATTTCAGATGTTAGAATTCGAACCAAAAATTATTGAATATCACCTCTTAAAGATAATTATATGAACCAACAACCAATTAGACTAAATTTTAGGTTCTGTTTCGACTCTTGATTTTCCTACCATATTTCTGTCAATAAGCATTCGAAATCGAATGGGATATTAACAAAATTTGAATGTACTCGGATAGATATCCGTATTTAATTATGAAACCTATATATGAGCAAAGTAGGATGTAAAAAGGCTACATAACTCATCTATTCAATCCTGAATCCCTGATCAAAAGTAGGTAATTGACACTATTGTGCACCAAACAACATTAAAATAAGACCAATATAGTCTAGTTAAAAGAAAAGAGTCTCAGTAGTTTAGAAGCTTAAATGTTATAACCCCAACCACATGAATACAATGAGCAGGCCATCATTTAATCCTCCAACTAGGCAAAAATCTAATGCTGTTCAGTTTAAATAAAGAAGATATGAGGCAAAGAAAAGAACTCATTTGGAGACTAAACACCAAATGGCTCAGTCTCAAAGAAATTTCCCCATCAAGACAACACCAAGAACAGCCTCTTTTCATCTGCAACCTTCCTTCAATCCCATCAAACAAAGCCTGCAAAGATCAAAAACCAGTGCCCAAAATGTTGCAGTTGAAATGGCTGTAGCTGCACATCCTCCTGTTGAAATAGGCACCAGAGGCACTGTGGGATCCTTGGTCATGCAAGAGATTGAGTATTTCAGCCAGCTTGACTTAAGCTGCCGAGAGAGCTCAAAGAAGGCTCATTCCATTGTCAGAGACGTTGGTTCCTCTAGTAGTCACTTTAGACCTATTGTTGGGCCTGTTGTAGCAACTCAGAAGAAGAAAAAAAGAGGAGGCAGCAAGCTTCTACCAAGCATTTGTTCTATGGTGGAAATTTCAGACAACAGGCCAGTTGGGGTTTCAGGTTTCAGTTATAGGAACCTGAAATCTGATGTGAAGAAGTTGCAAGTCTAGCTAGACCTATGTTACTCGGATTCGGGGGTGAGTGTCGGGATACGAATATGATCAATTTTTTCTAAATTTTTCCATATGTTTGGAGTATTATATCAACATACCCATGTCCGAATATGTGTCGGATACGGGTGTCAGATAATGCTCTCGGAAAGCTTGGAGAATCCAAGCTTCTTGAGACGATTTGTTAGAGGGCTTGCCCATGCTCTATCCGAATTCCCACATTTTATGTCCACAACTTCAACAATGTTGGATACTTTTTTGTCATTTTTCTGTCTGCTAGGAGTTCTGTCTAAAACAACATTATCAGAACCAAGCATTGGAATCTGATGGGTATTTTTAGGGAAGCTTTTTGTCTTCTGGACAGTTTGGGGGCTTTTATAACTGCCACTGGTGCTTGCTCCATCCAATGATTTTCTCAGCTGTAATCTTTTAGCAGTAGCCGAAGAACAGGCAACAGAAACAGGAATTGTCTGAGATTTGTGTCTGAAAGATAAAGGTGTTTGCTTTGCAGATTTAATGGAGTCGAGTTCCCTTGTCATTAGGGAACTAATTGTCCCCTTAGTCCCCACTTTAATTGATCCTCCACCGCCCTTGATAGCTTCTAGTTTCTGAACCATGTTTCCTCTATAAAGTTTTTAGATAATTGTTAGCCTTTCAAAGCCTGTTTTGCAAGATATTTCAATGAAAGAAGTCCAGGATCCTGTCATCCAACAACAAAAAATGAATCAGCAAAATGAATTCTACTAATTTCAGTCTATTTGCAGCTTATATTTTTCATGTTTGAGTAACCATTTTCCCCCACAAGTTTCTCAGTAAATTCAACAAGTAGAAAGCCTATGTTACTCGGACTCGGGTGTGAGTGTCAAACACGGATACGTGTCTGACATGGGTATATTCAATTTTTTCTAAGATTTTCATGTATTTGGAGGGTCCTTGGAGGATCATATCCCATACCCATGTCCGAATATGCGTCGGACATGGATGTCGGACATGAATACTTCAAGAAAAATGAAGACAATGTTCAAATCTGCAACATTTTTTCCTATTCCATACCAAGAAAAAAAGTTGGAGGTTTCTCCATTCAAGCTTTAAAGCTGTGTTGTTTTTACCACTTACACAGCAACCAAATCAAAGCAAATGAAACAAGAAAATTTCCAGTTTTTTTAACCAGAATGAATTGAGTGCTACCCCATCAAAAATTTCAGGTCAGTAAGTTAGTTCTTGAAATATGAATATGAAACTGGAGATTAGGATTATGAATCAACCACTTAAGCAGTTAATCTTCAAACCAAGTTTCTAGATTTTGCATCAAATCCCATCACAAAATCAAAACCATGAAGCAAAAAAGAGAACATTGATCCCATCAAGAATCAAGCAGAAACAACACCAAATCCTGAAGAAACATCATCCAAATAAATCAAACCAGAAAGTAAGAAAATTTACCTAACTCCAGGCAATCAACAACCAATAAATCATGGAATCCAAAAGAAGAAGAAAAATCACCAATCTTTCAAGAGATTCAACATCATAATAGAACAAGTTAAACAGTTTAGCAGATCATAAAAGACTGAAATTAAAAAGCTTACCACTTTATATACCAAGTATATTAAAGGGTGAACTCAGCAGCTTTGAAGATGACAGATTGAACTGAATCTGACCCCAACACAGCCAAAATGTAAAACTAAACTAAACTAAACTAAAAAAAACAAAAAAAAACAAAACCCACCAAGTTTTCAAGACTTTAGAACTAAGATCTTTGAAAAATTTTGCAAGTAAAATTCTTACATGTGTGTTTTTTTTATTATGTCACCTTCAAAACCATATCTAATCTTCTTTGCTTTTGAAATCTAACTTTTTGCAAAAGTGTTATGTCTTATTTGTAAATTGTCAGACCAGTCAACCAACATCAATCAATAGTACAGTAAAATCTGACTCCCCACCCATGTTTCAAGAATCAATGGTAGTTTGCCACGTATAAATATTGATATTCTAAACTTTGTATAAAGATATTTTAGTTCCACATTGATTTGATATTTGATGATTGATGATGATGTACAGTGTTTATAAGATTAAGAAAATTACAACTGAAAATGAAAATGATTTTTTACCTTTAAACAATAAAACATTGACTTTAATCAATAAAATATGTCAAAACCAACTTTTTTTTTTTTTTAACCTTTTGTGCAAGGCCTAGATTCATGCAACCACCGCCAGAGAAAAATGAAGACTTTAGCTCTGTTAGTTAAATGTGATTTAATACTTCAACTAATGACATAGAAATAGAATTTATTTTGATTACAAAATATTATACCATCTTATTAAAAAAATGTCATTTATAAAAAAAAAAAAATTATTAATGTATTATTTTTTTAATTCAATAAAAATAATAAATTAAATGCAATTTTTTTAAATGATAATAAAATAATTTTTAAGTGGTGTCTACTGGCGTTCGTTAATCAATTCCAAAAAAATATTGTAAAGGTAAATTAGAAGTGTAAAATTCTGTTAAAAACAATCTTTGGTTTTATTGGAAGCCAGACCAAATGTTATGTGGAAAAATTAAAAAATATATAAATATTTGATTCATTGAATAAAGTAGTAAACAATAAAATAAGGAAATTAAATTTCTAGGCTTAGTTTGCTTTTTTTTTTTTTTAAATGGCCCAAGTTTTGATTGGGGGTTTTGGGACTAGGAATCTGTGATGGGCTGGTTGGCTTACTAATGGACTGATCAAATCCATATATCTGAATTTTTCATGGGCAACAAAAAATTAAAATGTAGTTTTTTTCCCTAAAGTAAATAATTATATATTCTTAGAGTTCGTTTTTGTTACAATAGCCAGTGCAAATTTTTTAACTCCACAAGCGGATTAAGAGGTTGCCAAATGTCCTACTTTTTTTTAATTAATTTTATTTATTTTTTAATATGCCCTACCACTATTTGTCACCATGTTAACCCTGCTTGTGGAGTCTAAATATTTCACTGACAGTGTACCGGATAATTTTTCATATTCTTATCAGTTTAATGTAGTTAACTATTTATTACTACTATATTTTGAGACATCCACTATAAGGATGAAAAAATAAATTAATTAAAAAAAATAGGTGAAAGAAAAAAGAAGTAAAGTAATTATAAATGTATCAGGTAGTTTTTTTTTTTATCTGAATAATTTTAAATATAAAAATTTTAATTCTTAAATAGAAATGCATTTATATATTTTATTTTATATATTTACTATGATTTAATTTGGATTTTGTGTGAAATTTTCTACTAAGTTAATGACTTAGTGATACCAAATTCAATCAACTCTTTTATTAATAGCATAAATAAAAAAAATAAAAAAATAAGATTGCATTTTACATACCTCTATCATTTCATAAATTGCATTATGTTTATTTCAATATTCAAATTTGAGATTTTCAAGATAAAATCTAAAATTTTGATGTTCGAGATGTTACAATATTAATATTTGTTATAATGTTAGATAAAATCACATATAGTAAGGTAGATTATAAGGTAACATCTAAGTAAGTTTGAAGTTAAGATTAGAGAGAATATTTCACAAATAAATTAATACAATGACACATCTTTTTTAAAATATACTTAAAATGAAATAAGACATGTCACAGTCTCTTAATCCGATTTGTAAAATTAAAAAACTTTATTGACAATATATAAAAAACAAACTTTTACGACAATTAAAAAAAAAAAAAAACTTCTTTAAATGTTGGTCCACTTGGGGTCCTATCATTTATTCATGAAATTTTGTAGTTTTATAAAAAGGATTTTGCTAACAAGTGCCCTAAGGGCACTCTTTAAGGTTACTAAATATAGTAATATCTTCAATCAATGCATTGAAAATGATGAATAAAGTTGTCAATTTTTACATTTAATACAATGTTATTACTATAAATAGCATATTAACTAACCTTAAAGAGTGCCCTAAGGACACTCGTTAGCAAAACTCTTATAAAAAAACTACATAAGATTACAACCTGCATTAAGTTTTGGTCGGTAGGCAATGCTACAACATACCATATTTTTAATGATACACATAAAGAAGGAAAAAAAACATATTTTTTAGTGACACTTTCATATTTCCTATAAAAAGGTTGTTACAAAAATTTGCTATTAACATTCTATGTAATCAAAGTAATTAACTTGAGGTTTTGTATTTCATGATATATGGTCTGAATTAGCTATTTATAAATTATAATTATATGTCAAAATTTAATTGGTGTACTTTGTGTAGTACATCTGTTTACAGGTTAGAAAAATCTATACATGGACGAGAAAATTCGTCCATAAATCGAGTTATTCATTCAGTTTGATTTAAGTTGAGGTTTGGATAAATTTTTTAAAATTCGAACATAATCGACCTAATTCAAAATAATATTTAATGATTATTTTTTATATTTAATTTTTTTATTAAATTAAAGAAAATACATTTATTAGAAATTAAGGTTTTGACCTTTGTTAATATATATTTTTATATATATTTTAAAGACTAAAACGTGTAATCCACACAAATTTAAGACAATTCACCGAAGAAATGCAATCATTTTAGAAAGAAAAAAATGTTGAACCAACAAACCCTAACAAATCTCAACTCTAAAGTTTCTACTTAGACCTGCTCATCCGGTCTGTATTGGACCGGGCCTGAACGAGATTTTTTTGATCTAAACCGGTCCGGCCTGGTCAAGAACAATATTTTTTTATTTAATTTTAATTATAAAAATATAAAAAAATAAAAAAATATTTTTTTAATATGATGAACAGTAAATTCGAACTTACCGAATCGAATCTGAATAAAATTTAAAAAAAAATAAAATTTCGGTCCGATCCGGTTCATGAACAAATGTAGTTTCTACTGACACCCACCAAAAAGAGGGGCTTCTTTATTCTAATCTCTTGATGATGATTAATCATGTGCTATCCCATGTTCAAAGGGTCCCTTTCTCATTAGTGGGCCCCACCACTCACATCTGACCAATCAAAATCAACGGTCATGATCTTCTCATCACCAGAAACCCCTACCCTCCAAAAACAAATTAGGGTATGAAAAATATGCAATGAGAAGTTTTTGTTAAATGGTATAATAAATAAAAGTTATTTGATAAAGAAAAATGAATAATTAAAAATTATTATAAAGGATATTGTAAAGATAAAATTATACTTAATGAAAAAACTTATTTTTCCTTTCTTTTTCATTAAGAAAATATTATTTTTTAAAAATTTTAATTGAAAATAAATTTAAAAAATAAAATATTTAAATTTAAAAAATTTTAAAAAATAAAGAAAAATTAATTTTAGGCATATTATTTTTATTTTTTTAAAATTTTTAATTAAAAAAAGTAAATAAAAAATAAAAAATTTTATTTTTTAAAAATTAAAAAAATTTTATTTTCAGAATTTTTATTTTTTAATTAAAAAGTAAATTAAAAAATAAAAGAAAAAGGGAGGAAAAGATTTTTTTATCAAGAATAATTTTGTCTTTACAATATCCTTTATAATAATTTTTAATTATTCATTTCTCTTTTTCAAATAACTTTTATTCATTATATCATTTAACAAATACTTCTCATGGAGTGCATGTTTTTTCATATAAACCCAATAAATTAAACGTTCCAAATTTCATATTTTCAAATTTAAATATATATATTTTTAGGAAATCAAACTTGATTCGGTCTCTTTAATGTAGATTATTCGTTGGGTTGGGTTGAATTTGTGTTATTTTTTTTATTATAATTATATTTAAGATATTGTACATATATAAATTTTAATATATTAATAATTTATATTATATTAATTTTAATGCGTATATTCCACTTATTTTTTTATATCAAGTAAAATTATTATATCTACTCTATTTTTTCCACTATTTTTTTTTTTTAAAGCTAAGCTTTTGATTTATAAAAAAATTCAAAATCCCCTCTTTTTTTTTTTGTCTTCACTCTCTTCAGATCTCAGCTTTCTCTCTCCCTTAACTCTTACTCCAACTCTTTTCTCAAAACTCCCTATTTGAATTCTCAAATCTCTTTCTTCATCAACTTTCCTTTCAATGTATGCAAAATCCCATCTTCTTTTTTATTCTTTTCAATTTATAGAACAATTTCATTTCTTCAAGAATCCTTTTTTTCATTCTCTAAAATCGCAATTTCCTCTTTAGAGATTCCCACATTTTCTCTCATTGAACTCCAAAAGTCTCCTTCTTCATCAACTCTTCTTTCAATGTATAAAAAGCTCATCTTTTTTCACTTAATAGAAAACTTTCCCATTTCCTCAGAATCCCATATTTTTTCCTTCTTTGCTCCAATCTCTGAAACCTCATTTCCTCAAAATCCCATATTTTTCTCATTGTTTAATCTGTAAAATCCTATTTCCTCAAAATCCCATCTTTTTTTCCCCCTTTGTTTCTATCTTTGAAATCCCATTTCTTCAAAAACCCATAGTTTTTCTTCTCATTCTCTTGACAATGAGTGATTCCCAAGCACCCAAATCAACAAAACCTTCAAAGGCTTCAACTTTACCTCCCCCTTCAAACCCTCCAAAACCCTCTTCACTTTCTTCTCACCTTGCAATGGTAGAACTAAAGCAAAGGATTTTAACCTCACTTTCCAAGCTTTCTGACCGTGACACTTACCAAATTGCCGTTGAAGATCTTGAAAAGATAATCCAATCTCTTTCCCCTGACTCCTTTCCCATGTTACTCAATTGCCTTTTTGATTCTTCCAATGATCCGAAACCAGCTGTAAAAAAAGAATCTTTAAGGTTACTTTCAATGCTATGTAATTGTCATGGGGAATTGGCAGCTTCCCATTTGGCTAAAATCATTGCTCACATTGTTAAAAGGCTAAAAGATGCTGATTCTGGGGTGAAAGATGCTTGTCGTGATTCGATTGGGGCCCTTTCAGGGCAGTATTTGAAAGGGGAGAGTGGAGGGACTGTGGTGGGATTGTTTATAAAGCCATTGTTTGAAGCAATGGGGGAACAGAACAAAGGGATGCAATCTGGTGCAGCAACGTCTATGGCTAAGATGGTGGAATGTGCAGCTGATCCTCCTTTGGCTGCTTTTCAGAAGCTGTGTCCAAGGATCTGCAAGTTGTTGAATAATCAGAATTTTATGGCTAATGCTTCCCTTTTGGCTGTAGTGGCGAGTTTGTCACAGGTTTGGACAATGTAGTTACTTTTAGCTTGATTTTGATCATGTACATTGTTGAATTCATAAGGATATTGAAGATTTATATTGTTAGTTTTCTGGATGTTAAATGGCAGCTCAAATGAAAGTCTTGTAGTTTCTTTATTGTTTTACTCTGTGCTTGTTTATCTGGCTGGTAATGTACTTCTTCTTATGTTTGATCGTGCAAATTAGGTAGCTAGGTGGGGAATTCATTTTAATATCTTTAAAGAATTATACAAAAAGGAACAAACTGAAGTTGTGTGTAAATTATGATGACCTTGTTGCAGGTGGGAGCAATTGCACCTCAGAGCTTGGAAGCTTTGCTGCAAAGCATCCATGAATGCCTTGGGAGCACAGATTGGGCGACACGGAAGGCAGCTGCTGATGCTTTAAGTGCCTTGGCACTGCATTCAAGCAACTTGATTGCGGATAGAGCATCTTTGACGATAACAGTACTGGAGGGTTGCCGCTTTGACAGGGTAGCTTTCTGGAGCCATTTCTCTTTGATATAATGTTTGTATGTTTACACTCAATGCCATTTATATATAAGCTGTGGTTATTTAATTTTAATGCTTTGTGGGCATCACTGGTCCTAGACCATCTACTTTTCTTCTTTTCATGAACTGATCTGATCTCTTGACTTAGGGCAAATTATGTGTTATCTCTCAACCTAGATTTCCTTTTTTGTGGGACTTAGAATAATTAGAATTCCTAGGGTTAATTGTGTGGCAGAAAAGTGTTTAGGGTTAATAGATGATGTGGGTTTGGACTGATGAATTCATGCTTTCTGAAATGGTTTCGAAGGGACTTTCAGTTGGCGCATTATGATTCAGGAAGGCAAGAGTTTTGTCTGATTCCTTACTAATCAATGTAACTCATGCATTGTGGTCCTCTAAATGATGTTGTTCCTAAATGTTTATCCTTCACTACCATCTCTTCTAATGGCGCATATATGGCGTTACTCAACACTACCTTATGGAATTTTTATTGAGTTGAATAATGTTTAATTATTGGTTAAACAGATGAAACCTGTGAGAGATACCATGACAGAAGCATTGCAATTATGGAAGAAGATTGCAGGGAAAGGGGATGATGGAGCTGCAGATGACCAGAAAGCCTTGTCTCATGGTAAGCATGTTAGTTATGTGCTTCTAAGTTTTATGGGGTTGTCCTTATGATGTTTAATCCTTTTCTCTTATTGGATATATTTATTTCAATTAATGCTGCAGATGGTGACAATCCTAAATCAGCTGAATCATCACAAAAGAATGGCTTGAAAAAACCAAATGCTTGTGATAAAAAGCCAGATCCATCAGCAAAGGATTCATCTAATAATCTTTCCCCTACTTCAGATTCTGTTTCCAAAGGCAAAGGTGGAAGCATTCCTGACAAAGCAGTTGTAATTTTAAAGAAGAAAGCACCTGTATTAACGGACAAAGAGTTGAATCCTGAATTCTTCCAGAAACTTGAAACGAGGGGTTCTGGTGATTTGCTAGTTGAAGTAGTTGTTCCTCGTAGATACCTTAATTCTTCAAACTCGAAGAATGAGGAAGAATCAGAACCAAACGATCCAGACTCTAGAAGAAGGTCGAATTGTATGGGAAACAGCCAGGCAGATGATTTCCATGCATCTTCCAGCAGCAAAAACCGTAACATGGAGAGAGGAGCTGCTGGTCTGCGGGATAAATGGCCTGAAGAGAAGATAAATGGAAAAGACCTAAGAACAAGGGCATTTGATGCTGATGACAGGATAGATGTAAATCAAAGGGAGCCATCTGGAAATCGTTCGGGTTTCTCGAAGGTGGATGGGCAGTCTGAAGGGTCCTTCATCAGCAACAAAGGAAATTGGTTGGGAATCCAGAGGCAGTTATTGCAGCTTGAGAGACAACAAGCGCATCTCATGAACATGTTGCAGGTATTTCTCAATTCTGCATTTAGGATCCCAGTGAGTGCTTTTCTGATTGATAAGATTCATTGTTATGTTGCAGGAATTTATTGGTGGTTCTCATGATAGCATGTTAACTTTGGAGAACAGAGTTAGGGGTCTTGAGAGAATTGTTGAAGACATGGCTAGGGATTTATCAATATCATCAGGCAGGAGAGGCGGTAATTTTATGGCGGGGTTTGAAGGATCGTCTAATAGACCTTTAGGGAAGTATAATGGCTTCTCTGACTATAGTTCCAAGTTCAGTGGGCGAATTCCATATGGAGAAAGGTTTGCACAATCTGATGGAATTGCTCCAGGCGGGAGGGGAAGGGGACCTTCTTGGAGATCTGAAATGCCTGATGAATGGGATTTCCCTGCATTTGGTGCTTCCAGGAATGGGCAAATTCCATCAAGAAGAGCTCCAGCTAGCAGCGGCCTGGATGGTAGATCACCCAAATCAGAACATGAGAGTGATCAGGTTGGTGGCAGGAGAGCTTGGGATAAGGGTCCTGGGCCTGTGAGGCTTGGTGAAGGGCCTTCTGCTAGAAGTGTCTGGCAGGCATCAAAGGATGAAGCTACCTTGGAAGCAATTCGTGTAGCTGGGGAGGACAATGGAGCATCTCGAACAGGATGTGTTCCTGAATTGACTGCTGAAGCTGTTGGAGATGATAATGTTGGACCAGAGCGAGATCCGGTCTGGACTTCTTGGAGCAATGCAATGCATGCCTTTCAAGTAGGTGATATGGATTCTGCTTATGCTGAAGTTCTGTCTACAGGGGATGATCTCTTGCTTATAAAGCTAATGGATAAATCGGGCCCTATGGTTGACCAACTATCAAATGAGATAGCAAATGAGACCTTGCATGCTATTGTGCAATTTCTTCTGGAACAGGATTTGTTTGATATCTGTCTATCCTGGATTCAACAGGTAATTATGGGTTCTTAAATCTTTGATCATTTTAGTTCAAGCTGCTTTATTTAAACATTTTCTTTTCTCAAGTTTCTAATTAGTTTTATTTCTCCTACAACTTTTCAGCTGGTCGAAGTGGTGTTAGAAAATGGACATGATGCATTGAGTATTCCCATGGAGTTGAAGAAAGAGCTTTTGTTGAATTTGCACGAGGCGGCTTCGACAATGGATCCGCCGGAGGATTGGGAAGGTGTGGCACCTGACCAACTTCTATTGCAGTTGGCATCAGCCTGGGGAATTGAGTTGCAACAATTTGATAAGTAATCTGTGCTGGTTATGAAAACTTATGTTGTGCTTGCAAACTTCTTGATTAGGATACTGGTTCAGTACATTTATTTTACATGAAGTAAATGGTAAGTGAAAGAAAGAAAAATCAAATAGCTATGATGGCATTGTGCTATAAAATATTGATAGATTCAATGCTGGCTTAGGTAGTGGCCTCTGATGTAAATGTAACTATGAGTGATAATATACTTTTTACCCAAGAGATTGGTTATGAAGAGATTATTTGTAAAGAGTAATATCATGTTCTTTTACTCAAAAACTTGCAAAAAGGACTTGGTTTCTCAATTTGATCTTAAAAATGTTTGGAAGTAAAATGAAACTGTAACAAAACACACCTAAAAGGTACTTCCAATCTAATGGTATATACTATATTATACTGTGGTTGAAGCAATTGCTTAATGAAGTATCTTGAATCAAAGGGAATAGATCCTAATGCTGGGATCAGGGTTTATTTGAACAGGACTAGGTCTCTGGATCTTTTATTTTTAGGGTCAGCATTTGATCGGTTCGATTTTAAATTTTCAAAAATCAATTAAATCGAATTAACTTATAAAACCGACCAAATCGAATTGAAAAATATCTCAAAACAGAACTTAATCAGTTTGGTTCGGTCGGTTTTTTCGGTTTCATTCTAAAAGTTTTGGGTTATGAATTTTTTTTTTATTTGTTTAAGTTATGGGTTGTTGGGTTATAGGTTGTTGAGTTAGTTTATTTTTGAATTAGATTGGATTGGTTTTAGGTTTGGGCATATTTAAATAAAAATAAAAATATTATTATTTTTTAGTTAATTATCAATTTGTTTGATCGGTTCGGTTTAAAAATAAAAAACAACAAATCAACCGAATAAACCAATTAAATAACCAAATGAAACCGAAACCGAACCAAATTCAATCCGTTTATTCGGTTAACCAAAAATTTGCTCACCCCTATCTATTTCAAGTATTTTCTGTTAACTAGATTAGTAAAACACCCCCTTCTAAACAAGTAAGAGCAGAGCCTGACAGGCTAAGCAACCAGTTCTTAGCAAGTATTTCTTCTATTTTCCATTTTTTCCCTAATCAACACAAAGCAACCAGGCTCAGACTTGGCTTTTTACAAAGACAGGCTGTTTCTAATGATTTTGAACTTTGCAGATACCTCTGACATTTTACATTTACATTAAAACTCAGGCTATCCAGCTTATAAAACTAAACAACAGTATGAAATTACATAGAAGGAAACACAATCAAGCTTTACCTTCATTTCTCACTTAAAGGGAAGAAAAAAGAATTAGTATTGTCAGAATTTTACAAGGAACTAACTAATGAGAACAATAAACTTTCTATACATATGGCCTTGCACTCTCTATGCCCTCAAAAATACAACTAAAGCCTCCCCAAAGCATGCCCTTCATCCACAAAGAACCCTGAGGGCCACATCACTGAGCAGAAGAGGAAATGCCACATCAGCTCATGCTTCCCTAAGAGTCCTTGGATGTTAGATTACGGCAGCAGCGAAGAAAACGAGGACGATTCGAGCTCCGATATCCCTCTTCAAGGGAAAAAAAAGCAGCTTGCAACAAAGTGTTTGAAACCAAAATTTTACATCTGTTTGAGCCAGAAACACTATCTATTTGGCAGCATACCAGTTTTGAGCACACTTGGCATCAACAGCTAGGTCAACTTTAAGAATGTTCTTTCCTCCGAAAGGTTTCGACATGCATTCAACGACAATTGCTTTCGCAATCTCAGCTAACTCACTTGGTCCTTCCAAGATTACTTCATCATGAACCTGTTTTCTGAAGGATATTATTTCCAGAGAAATTGCAGGACAATGACTTTTATAAAGAGCCACATCAATTAATAACCTATGAAATGTGATTGTGAAGGCTGTACAAAGACAGAATAGCAAATAAAACTTGTGAAATACTTATATTGAATGAAGACAACATGTGCAAATTTGTGAACTAATACACATCAACCAAAGCATGGGTAAACATCAGTATCAGGTTCTTAAAAAGAAACTAAGCCTTCTCTGCCTTCCAATGTGCTATATTGAATAAAGAATATGCTTCAATCAAACAAAAATCTTTTAAAGGATAACATCCAAATAGCCAATAAATGGAGATAATATTTACTATTTGAGAGGTGAATATAATATGTATACAGGAGAAGAAAATCTTGTTTAATTTTTTTTTGGAATCAATGGAATGCAAAGACTCTAGTGAAATCATAATAGAAGTGACTTTGAGTTCAAGAAAGAAGAATCAGACAGCACAGTCAAAATTTGTTACTTAAAGATTAAAGGTTTATATAGCCTTGAGACAACTAGGAATATAAAACCAAGGTAGAGCATTACAATGAAAAAGACCACATGAAATATAAAGGCATTTAACCTGTAAAAGAAGCCTCCATCCAAGCTCCTTTAGACGTTCGTTCTTTGATATTTGTAACATAGCACACATTGCAACATCAGCAGCACTTCCCTGTAACACTCATCTAGATGAGAGAGAGAGAGAGAGAGAGAGAGAGAGAGAGAGAGAGAGAGAGAGAGAGAGAGCGAGAGAGAGAGAGAGAGAGAGTTGCGTGCAAGAGAAAGAAGAGAAAACCTGCACTGGAGTATTGATAGCAGCCCGTTCAATATGACCTTTTTGAGCACGTGTACAATGAGCAAATGATGGAAAGCGGCGAGCCCTTCCAAGCAATGTTTGAACACGCCCGAGTTTGTCAGCTTCATACTTACGCTGTTTCTGCCATTCAAGCACTTCTTGTCTTTCTTTATACCAGAGATCAACTGTGTTCTTTGCTTCTTCTACAGAAACCTGACAGAGGTGCAATCAACGTTACCTTGGTGGCTTAATTGGTTTTAAGTTTTAATTGTTCTTTTAGGTTCCAAGTTTACCTTCCAATCCTTAGCAAGCCCCATAGGAGTTTTTCCATATGCAATGGAAAAGTTGAGCATTTTAGCTTTTCTTCTTTCTGAAGCAAAGGCATCCTGAAAAAAAAAAAAAAAAAAAACAATTTTCAACCCAGTTGGATTCAGCAATCAAAATCAATCCTAATTACAATATGAATTAGGAAATAATATCCCAAGATCTGCACATTTTATACTAGCCACTCCAAATCAATGTCCTGTTTACATTTATAAATGAACTACGTTGAACAAATCAATGAGAATGACTAATTGATTTCAAAGCAAAACATCAAATACTTGTAACTTTCAAATTGCAAAAGTAATTTAGGTCATACTTAAATCACATTCATGGATATGGTAAGACATCTAATAAAAGCATCCAGGATAAAGGTTACAAGTTCAATATGTTTAGATAATATTTTGACAATTTCTAGCCCAATCATTGTCATCAGATCTTCACCATCTTTCTGTACATCATACTCAGGCAAAGTGAGAAGTTTGATCCCTCCATTCTTTAAGCAATAGCAGCAGGTGTTTTAGTTATACCAAAGGCTAGTTTAAAAAAATAAAAATAAAAACTCAGATTCTTAGGCAATATAGGGCAAGAAAAGTGCTACCTCTCTCCTCCTTGAGACAACAATTGAGGTAACTTCTTTCTCTAGGATATCTCTGTCTGTTATCTATGTACTATTAACAGATCCAGAAGATTCTACCAAGCCAGGATGGTATATTTCTTACAAGCTAGCTTGGAGGAGAAAAGGAATTGCTGATGACAAATGAAAATCTTCAAACTGATTTCTCTTTCCACCGTTTTGGTGAATACTCGCAACCAAATTCGATTACAGATTTTTACTTTACCTTTAAAAGTGGAACTGGTGGTTTCTCTTCAGCAGGTTGAGGATGCCACTCAAGAAGAACTTGCCTCGTTTCAACAGCTTCACGGATATGAGGGTACATGTTCATTGCAGTCCTTGAATGGAAGTCTCCGCCAGCTTTGAAGGCATCCAACATGCTTTTACAGTCAGCCAGATGTGCAAGAATCCTAAGTTCCAGCTGTAATATGAATTTATATTCTAATCAATACATGAAATTATATGAAAAAGGAAGACAGTTCAATTAACTTACCTGCCCATAATCTGCAACAACAAGGGAATTTCCAGGGGCAGCTACAAAGGCCTGACGTATCTTATATCGGTCCTTCTCTAGAGCAGGTTGATTCTGATTTTTAAAAAAAAAAATATTAATATCAAAAAGTTTCCATCCCAGTCCAGCAGGCAAGAGAAGGATATGCATAGGAATAACAAAATTATCTTTTTTATTTTCTTCATGCCTTAATTATGACAACTTTGTGGAGGAAATGACCACAATTACGTGTAGAAAACTAACTATCCTGTGATATGAATATTCAAGCTATGGATATTGATATTGGAAGCTTTCTTGACAAGAGGGCTTTAATGACATTCTATCTAAAGAAAAACATGGTCCACTGGATTTCATCTCAAGAAATTTTTGGTCTTTGCTATCCAAGTGACATAGAGGGAATAGGCATGTATAGAAGTTAGAATCTAAAAGAATGGCAGAGAACAACATTAAAAAAAAAAAAAAGAACCTGCAAATTTGGTCTCCTGGCAGATAAGCGCCCGGTTTCTGTATTGATATTCAATGAACAATGAACACGCCCAGTCTTGCCTGATACATTACTCCCCTGAGGAAAAAAAGAGATCATTCTCATTATAAACCATTCTAGGAATTTTAAGGTACAAAATTAATCAAGAGCAAGGAAATAATAGCTTAAGTTAAGGAAGAAATTATAACAACGCCTTGTTGATTTTCATGACTTTATTCGGACAAAGAGAGGAGTTGCTCTTCAAAGACACAAACTCTTAGACAAACTTCAGCTTTTCTTCTTAGCCAAACAAGTGTTCACAATACAGCAGGTACAAGACCACTTGGCACATATTTTGAGTTTTGTAACTGCCGTTATGATTACCTACCCTTTTGGTTTTAGCCCTTTCCTTAGCAATATACATAATTTTACCAATTCGTTAACACCTAGCAGCATCAACCAGTCTGCATGATTATATATGAAACTAGCATTTTGATAGCTTCCTCTGTTAATGATAAATTACAATTGACAGGAAAAGACATGGTGCAATCATGTTGTCACCCTCACTAATATTGCCAGATGAAATGCAAAGCTCTCATCATTCAATAGACATTTGGACCATTAAGCCCTAGCATAAGTCCTCAGCGAAAAAAATAAAAAACATGATACTAGAGAGGAAAAGTAAACCATGCTGAGTAGCAAACTGTAAAAGCTGATCAACATGTTGACCAAATTAAATGAGGCATCAAATCACCTGCAAGGGGAGAATGAAATTGGATATTAAAGAGTCAATAGAGCAGACTTCACACAATGAAGCAATGGCATGGCATGCCTCCCTCCCCTTTTCCTCATCCTTGAATGCTGCAAAAGCGGTTCCATATGCAGATGTATCAACATCACTCATTGTTTCAGG
Organism: Fremontodendron californicum; assembly: GCA_030761205.1. NCBI lineage: Eukaryota > Viridiplantae > Streptophyta > Magnoliopsida > Malvales > Malvaceae > Fremontodendron > Fremontodendron californicum. The sequence goes on along the minus strand of JAULJL010000030.1, from coordinate 1,717,099 downwards.
AGAATCGTCAATATCACCATCATTGGTATAATCTGTGAAATCATATTCTGCAGAAACCTTCCCAGCTAAGGTCTTCAAAGCAACACCACTAACTGAGGGCCAACCAGTGGCAGTGTAAATCTCAGCAGGGAGCTTAACACCAAGGCTACACAGCTTAATACTGCGAAACTTAGTGGGAGCCTTTTTGCCTTCTTCAATCACTTTATCGACATTGGGAACTTTGAAAGTTTTCTCATTAGGAAGACTCTCGTTTGGATCCTTACTGTAACAAGAAATAATCAAGTTAATTGTCGGGAACTTTACTTTCAAATTTTCAACAGACTCTCTCTCTCCCTATCTGCCCCCTGAAAGTTTTCTCATCAGGAAGACTCACATTGGATCCTTAACACACACACACACACACACATCTTTTGGATAATGAAGAGTGATGGTTGATTTTTTGATGGTATAAATACTTCCATAAATTATAGGAAATGAATATTCATAAGAAACATCAAATTCTGCATTTCTTGCACTGCCCCCATTCAACCACCAATAACAGTTTGTAAGGACTTAACAGCAAGAAATTTGAAACTAGACATGCAATTAGGATATTAACTGTATTTCTGGTTTAGGAAATAATAAAATGCATCCGGCCCACATCAATATAATGCCTAAATTTTAATGCTATGCGCTAATCCATATTGATGTTCTTGTACACAAAATACGCAATTTGTACCTGTTAACAATGCCGCCATAAAGAAGCTGGCGGAGCTGAGTATCACTTCCCACATTCATATACTTGGCATCATCACAATATCTGGATGCCCAGGTGCGAAACCTATTAGCAGCAATCTCTTGCTCTGCTTTAGCCACCTTCTCTAGCTGAGCAAGATACATTCGATCAACCAACATACCCTCACGTTCTATTTTAACAAGAAGCTCACCGAATGGTCGCCAGTACTCTTCGTAGAAGTGATACATGGACTTTTCAGAAACTGGTTTACCATCAAATACCCAAGACATGCTTGATAGTTTGTTTTTCAAGCTCTCGTAAAGTCTCAGTGTGCTTATTGCATCTAAGGCAGAATAACAAATCCATAATTTGCGTTCTTCCTGCTGTAGTTCTTCAACAGGGGCAATGGTGATCATTTTGCCTTCAGATCCATCTTTTTTCACCTTTTTCTTGCCAAAAATGGTTTTCATTGACGTTTTACCAATCAGTTCCTTTTCTTCTTTGCACCATTTAGTCCTGTGCATAATGTTTCTATCACTTGTAAGTGCTTCAAGAGAATAACCACCAGATGTACGTCTTGATGAGTCCCACAACCGTGCCATATGCATTGTGTCAGCATGAAATCCAGAAACCTCAAGCCCATAGTTCTTAATAACATGATTATCAAAGCTATAATTGTGCCACACCTATTGCAGGCCCAAGTGAATATATCAATATCAAGTTTGTTTCAGGACTAAGGAGGATCTAGTGCTCCAATGGACTATGTAATAACTAGCAAATAAAAATGGTGTAGCAGATGAGGAGAAACACAACGAAGAAAGAGAAATGAGTGAGTGCAAGGCGTACTTCACCTTTTTGATAGATTGATCTTCAAAAAACGGAGCAAATTCCTTCAGAAGATCCCTGCCACCACCAGCTAGAACATCTACCCATATAGAGGACTTCCCATTTCCAAAATCTGCATCAGCTCCAGAATAAATACTGAAACATGTTATTTCACCATGATCGACCGGAGTTTCTAGCTTCACATCAATCTTAGATACCTGCAAAGACTCTACATCAGAAAATAGACAGTAGCTCATTTACATCCAAACTGGATAGTGCTAGGAGCAAAATCATGCTCCATACAGCATATACACAGCACATATACAAGAAAATGGTAAAAGGGATTTATACTAAGCAGAACTTATACCTCAGTATCACATGCATGAACAAGATGCCTGTATTGAGTTGTAAGCATCAGAACAATTTCCTTTGCAACAGAGATATTATCTACAACAAGAACCTGGTCATAAATCCTAGCAAGCTGCTTGTGAATATCTTCTCGAGAAACTACATGAGTTTCTTCACCGCTAGCAACCCTATTTCCGTTGGCTTGGTCCCTTCTGGTTACATTAAGATCCATATGTGCTGTGTCTTGGTTGACATCTGAAACTGCCCCTGGTGACAAGTCATTACTTGAAATTTCTGTTCCAATTGAACCTTTTAACTGCTTGGAACCATTTATCCTATTGGCAGATATATTGTTGGCTCTAGAAATTTGTTTACTGCTAGTAGGATGGTGTGGAAAATGATCCTCGGAAAGAAAATTACTATCTCCACTGGTTCCAATGTCTTGGTGGTCATCGAAGACCAGCCCCGGCAATGATCCACTACTTGAAACTTCAGTCCTATTTAAACCTTTCAGATGCTTGGAACCATTTATTTTATCAGTAGCTACAATCTTGTCTCTGGACATTTGTTTATTACTGGTTGGTTGGGGTAGGCAATGCCTCTCAAAAAGAGAAATACTTTTCCCACTATTTCCAGAAACTGATTCTTCTTTATTAGTTGTTCTAACTAGTGAGCCAGTAAGCCTCAGATTCATGTGTCGTTGGTAATTGGAAGAACTACTACCTTTAAAGCTCTCCTTTGCCATCTCCTTATTTTCCTTCATCCTGCGAACTTCTTTTTCCCAAGAAAGCTCAGTGCTGGGTGTGCTAGTACATGTAAAAGAATTCACTCGAAATGATGTCACCCTAGACTTTCCATAACTTGCTGGGTTTTCGTTCTTTCTCTGATCAACACTTGCTCCTTTGCACTTGTTATCCGAAAGATACTGATCTGGGTCATGGTGGACCATCGTAGCATATTCAGAGGCAGCTACCTTAAGTCTCATATATTTGGGATGACGGTAATAATGGGAACTACTTGACATGGTTGCATTGAGAAAAGCACAGTGAACACTCTGCATTGTGCACATTTCTCGCCTACAATGTAAAGAAAAGAAAAGAAAAAAAAGAGCAGAAATACCAATTAATTTGAATGAAGCATTTATTCTAGCATGTCAGCAATTAAAAAGTAAACAACAACAGGAAAAAGATTCCAGATTTCATGCATACGCCAAATAGCACTCCAATCAGCAATATTACATCAACAACAAAAAAATTCCTTGGTTCTACTTTATTTTCCATTTCCTTAAAGAAACTCACATTCTAGAGACTCAAGCACTACCAGATTCCCATTCCAATTGCTTATGCATATCTTATCTCACATTTTACCACCACATTCCATCATTAACCCTAAAACTCTCTAAAACAGGCGACATCAGCTATCACAGAATCTAAAACAACCCAGATAAAGACAGAAAAAAGAGAGAGCCAAAAACAACAAAAAAAAAATGGCAGAAAACAGAAACACCCACACAAAAGAAAATTAAGAAAAGAAATAAAAATGGCACCTTTTCCAGTATATAAACCCAAAACCCCTCTAAAACAGGCAACAGCAGCTAATGAAATGAAAACCAAATGAACAAAAAATATATATATATATATATATATATATATATATAGTCTTTAGGGATATGGGTATCAAATAGTCTGAGAAACCAGATAAAAAAACCCCAAAAATAACACCAAAAAAAAGAAGTTAAAGAGTGAAACCTGTGCAAGGCTCTAGAAGAAGCCAAACAGAGGTGCCTGGAGCAAGACCGGGAAAACCAAGAAGAAGAATGGCAAAATGGTCTACCAAAAGGGGTAGCAGCAGTTTGGGAAGTAGAAGAAACAACCCCCATGGCAGCCATGATGTCTGCAAGTCTAGCTAGCTTGCTGCTAGTGTTGTTTACTATACAAGGAGCCGTCTTGTTTGGCTTATGTTGATGTCTTGGAGTGGCAAAGATGGTAAACTTTTGGGTCTTGGAGGGGCAAGATTTTGGGGGGGGGGGGGGTTGGAAGGTTTTTCAGAAGGTGGACTGTGACTGTGAGAGTAGCAGAGCAGAGGCCATGAAAGTGAGAGAGAGAAAGAGAAGAACAGAGAAAAGAGGGAAAAAGATGAAAAATGCCTAAAAACTAAAACCCCTTCCCTTTTCTTTTGAGAGGGTCAATAAAACCTCCACACACTCATGGTCCAAACCAAAACTATAATAATACTATTAAGTATGAAGGAACAATTGGACTATTATTTTTTTATATAATTTTTTAGATTTGATAATTTAATATGTCTACTGTGTCTCGTGTTTTTTTACTTCTATAAACATAAACATAATATAAATTTTACTGTTAAAATCATAATTTTGAAAAATCAAATCAAAAAATATAATTTTTGAGTTTTAAAAATTGATTTTTGGATAAAATAATTTTATTATCCTCACATCTCTACATTTTTATTATTTTAAACGTATCTTTTTTGAAATTTTAATTTCTTACAATATTTTTTTACAGTAATGCTAAACACTTAAAAAAATTTAAATTATAATTTTTTATCACATTTTTTAAACATATTTTTTTTCAATCCAAATTTTTTTAACTCAAAATTTTTTTAACAATAATACTAAACTAACTCCGAGAAAATTGTGTGTTTTTTTTTAATAATTTCCATGGAAGTTTCAGGAGAAAAGTTTTTCAATTTAGCACTCAATTTTAATTTTAACAATATAATATTAGAAAGAGGGTAAAAAAAAAAAAAAGTCAGCGAATCGTTTTATAGCACTGCTCCTACGCGTCGAAGGCCAAGAGTAGGACCGGGGTGGTCCACTACTATATCTCTTATATAAGGGACATCAAATTCAAAATTTACTGGCATAATGTAAAAAAAAAAAAAAATCATATTAATAACTTTACACATTTTGGCATAAAAGATTAATAGCTATGCCACAGTCATAAAGACAAAGGCAATAGGACTTTCCTAAAATTTAACACTTGAATAATCACTGTCATGTAAGAGAAACATTCATTACATTAACCAGGTTCAAGCATAATAAAACAAGTAAACACTGCAAAATGACTAGTATTAGTTCTAAACAATGAAGTTCTGATTCCACTTCATTAACTAGATAGAGATAAAAACAAAATGAGGAGAAGAGCTTAGCATGAAGAACAATAAAAATCAGAAAACTATAATTTTCTTCTGTTACTGGTTTTCCTAGTTCTTTATTTTTGGGCTATCCCTGCCAGTTTCTCCAATCTCCTTACCCTTCCTTCTAATTCTAGTCCAAATTTCTGAATTGAACCTGAAGTTGTAGTATATTTGAAGGTAACATTTTCAGAGTTCTTGGGGAACCTTTCAGCCATTCTTGTCTTGTATCCTTCAAATCTTTTCTTCTGTTCAATTCTTGCCTTATGCTCAGATACATCCAATGCATCAATGGCGTGATCAAAAGCCTTCGACCCTTCTTTAACAATCCTCTTAAGTTTTCGTTCAGAACCACCAGCAGCATTCATTTGTCTTCCATCACTGCCATTAAAAGGCCGAGTGGTTGCTTTGTTTCTTCCTGCAAATGTGGAGGAAAACTTTCTCTTTCTGATATTTCCATTGTAAATTCTTGAAGTTGGGGAATCAGTGGTTTGAAAATGGCGGCATGGTGAAGATTTATGAAAGCCAGAAACATGCTTCATGCGTTCTGAAAGTGGTATATTATCTGTATCATTATACTCTTCATATGGCTGTTTCTTGACCTTAGAGGACAATTCAGGATCAGCTGAGGCATGGCTTTCTTCAGTGTTGTTATCAGCATAAACTTGAGAAAATGTATTACTACTTTTCAAACTACACATTTCTGCTGGATCTTTGGAATTAACTTTGGTTCTTTCAACTTGAACTGGTGGTTTTATGATCTTCTGGCTTGAAATTGTACGAGTTCTTCTAGTTTTGGCTACATATTCATTTGCAAATGAAGAACAGCAGCCTTCAGTTTCAGCTTTTGTTGAAACTTTTGTTTCAAATGTCTCAGGTTTCTTCACACCAAACACATTTCTATTCTGATTCCTTTTGATATCCCTCAAAGCTGGTTTTCGAGCCGATTTAGATCTAGTCCACCAATTGAAATACCTAACCGATACACACGGCTCGAAAGACCTTGGCAGAACAGCAAACCTAGCATTCTCCAAGGAGATGCTGCTAGAAACAGGAAAGGCTGCAGGAAGATCTTGATCAAATCCGAACTGCATTGCCACCCTGTGTGGCAAATACTCTTCTTTACAATCTATTCCAACTAACATAGATGTATGCAAGCATCTAGCAAAAGACTTTAGGTCCTCATCAGGGTCATTATAATCAAAAGCTAAAAATTTAGTCTCACTGTAATAGGATGGATGGCACCAGTTTTTCAAATCAGCAATATATGGACGCCAGCTGAAATTATCTGGCAATCTAAGTACTGATCTAACAAGTGGCAGGCTGATTTTCGCGTTCAATCGATGGAATCGAGCAGCTCTAGGCTCTCCAGGTTTGAGGGTATTGGGAATACTTGGACCAAGAGAAGGAAACCTCTCAAAAGCCCATAATTGCAGAAGTTTCAATGGACCTGAAGCAGTAATTTCCTCAGGAGAAAACATTGCTTGGTTTTTCAACAATGTCAGGTTTTTGTAAAGGCTTGCAAGAACTGCTGGGGCAAGTGCCATTCTTGTGTTTGAAGACAAATGAATAGCAATAGGAAAAACTTGCTTGGCAACAATTTTCTCAGGCAGAGATGGGAAAACATACCTTGTCAGCCAGAGTGACAGGAATGCTACATGTTCATATTCCTTATCTTCTTCTTCTTCCATAAAATGCTTTATCCAACAACTATGACTAGCCTTTCTTGACTTGCTTCTTGACAAGATCAAACGTTTCTTATACATTTCTTCCTCAATCTTCACCAATTTCCCTTCTAGAGGTTTTCTCACTGTCTCTCCAAGTGTTGAAAACCCTCCAAGAATCATCACATCTTCAAGAGTGACAGTTGCTTCCCCCCATGGGAAAACAAATGTATTAGTTTCAGGACACCAAAACTCAACCAACCCAAGTACCAAATCCTTGTTACACCTGATTTCATATCTTGAACTTATGATGGCATCACATATTCCTGTTAGCTTCCACAAGGCACCATATTTTCCAGCCATTCTATCAACCCATTCTTCCCAATGCTTTTGAGGAACATGCCAGCCTTTTATATCAACATTTTCAGGCCATTGTTTAAGGTTTTCAGAGAAGATTTCAAACAACAAAGGAGTGTTGGGAACTCTTACAGCTTGTGACACAGTTTGGACACATGGTTTCAGGAACCTGGCAGTTCCCACAATGGTTTTCCCATCTTTGGGAGAAACCAATTTTTCATGTCTACATAGTTGAAAAATGGAATGAGATTGCTCTTTTGCCATTTTCTGAAACAAAAGAAGAAAATAGTGAGAAAATGGTGAAAGTATATGAACAGTCTAGAGGTTTAAAAATGGCTGTAAAAAAACCTGTTTCATCCTAGAAATTAGCCCAGTACTAGCCAAAAACACAACTATTTGGATGTTGCTTGTGAATAAGAGGGTAACTGAAAGGACAGAATTTTAGCTTCTTTCCCTGATAAACAAAGGAAAAGAATGCTAACCTTTGTTGCTTTTCACACACCATATAATTTAGAGTAATAAAGTTGCCATTAATATATACATTTAACCTTCATCTGAACCTGAGAAATGATCATGTACAATACAAAACAGCTACATTGGCTAATTCATGCTTCAATTTGGCAAACTTTAAGTCAAGGGTCTTACTAAATTCATGATTTCTAATCAAAATCCATGCTTTAATTTGGCAATTCGTTGCATTATTTTTTATCCAAATATTATAAGTTTTGACATGACTTATTGTTATTGGATAAATTCAAATGATAAACATATTGAAAAGAATTATAATTCCTCTCTAAAAAATGGTTTTCCTATGTTGCATTTGCCTTTGGTCAGCTTACCATTTTCTTTCATTTTCATGATAATAAATTGGTTTTTTTTTTTTTTTTTTTTTTTTTTTTTTTTTTTTTTTTTTCCATTTGGATTAGTGGCATGATTACCTCAAATCAAATTTCAAATGAAACTGTTATTTAGTGGATTAGTGGGGGAACTAAGGATATAGATGTACGGGTTAATCCACCCACATACATGGGAAGTGAAAGTGGGGTAGAGAGGGAGATCAAGTGAGAAAAAAAAAAAAGGGTATATTAATATTCTTTTTGGCCTATCTATTATATTAAAAAAAATTAACTACTTTAAATTGTTTGAAGGGATAAAAATTAGAAAGGGAAAAAAAAGAGTTGAGTGGGGGAGAAGCTTGCTCTCTCTATCAGAGCCAGGTTTCGATCCTGGGACCTGTGGGTTATGGGCCCACCACGCTTCCGCTGCGCCACTCTGATAAGTTGTTCATATCTATTACTTAATTTTATTTATTTGTGTTTCAGCTTCGACTTTGACTTCTCACCTCTTTCTCTTTCCCCTTCCCTTTACCGCTCTGCAACAAAAAACTAGAAAGTCAAAAATTTCATCAGAAAAATCAAATCAATTTTTTTTTTTTTTTAGAAAAAGGAAAATGAGAAGGAGACCTGGAATCGGAGGCCTTCAAACAGCTGCAGCTGCTAGGGTTTGTTTCGACAACCAATTTAATCTTAATTACGATTATCCAAATTAATCTCAATTGCATCCTACAAAATCTACCTGTAATTATTTGTGTAATTTTTTCTTTAAATTTCAGGATCAATATCGATTATTGGGAGAAAATGTAGCCAAGTTAAGAACCGATCTCATGAAAGAACAGCTCGCCACTTTTCGTTCTCAACTGGAAGAATTTGCTCGAAAACACAAGGTTAAAAAAAATTCCTTTTCAATTTTTTTTTTCATGATTTTTAATAATTTCAGTTTTTCTAATTTCTATTTTTTTTTTTGGCAGAATGATATTCGTAAAAACCCGTCATTTAGGTCACAATTTCACGAAATGTGTGCTAAAGTAGGAGTGGATCCTTTGGCTTCAAATAAGGGATTCTGGGCTGAGCTTTTAGGGATTGGTGATTTCTATTATGAACTTGGTTGGTATCCAAAATCATCTCTTTTTAGAAGGAAAAAAATATTAATTGGAGAACTTTCTTTTATTTTCAAGTTTTAAATTTTTTTTTTGTAGTTTAAATTGATTTTATTTTATCTATTTAGGGCAAAGTTATGATCTTTATGCCTTTTTTTGGGGTATATTTGTCCATTTTTGTTTCAAAGCTCTATAATTGTGAAATTTACTTAATTATGGATAATGCACCTGCAAACTTCTCTGCTTTTTGGCATGATACACAGGTTCATGATCTGTAAAGTCTGTTTTTTAGAGGATTTTTATAAACTCTTATTATCCATTTTGAAGTTTTAACCTCAGCATGGAAGACATTTTTTATGTCAAGACTTGTTAGAGTGCTTATAATGAGGTTTTGGTACTTGGCTAGACAGGGGTGCAAATTGTTGAGATATGCTTGGCGACTAGGCCCCTTAATGGAGGTTTGATCGACCTGCATGAACTCTGCAAATTGCTTCGTCAGAAACGAAAACATGATCGTGAAGCTGTATCTGAGGATGACTGTTTGCGTGCTATAAGTAAGCTGAAGGTATGGTAGTATAAAGTTAGTTCATATTTGTTTTATACGGATTATTGAATGAGTTTGCCGGCATTGCCATTTTCCGTTTTCAACTCTTAGGATGAGTGAGAGGACGAGCATGAGAGGCAGATAGGTTTCCTTTGTTTCGACTTTCGAGCAATATTTTTGCTTGACCAGTTGTTGAATTGTTAGTGCCATTATTGCTGCTTGCTAGTCTGACTCCCTATTGCATTTGCATGGTCTGTAATGGGGTTGCCTTATGCAACTTGTATAAATTTTTATGCTGCCATTTTTAAATAAATGTATTGCTTGAATTCTCCAGACATTGGGTAGTGGATTCGAGGTGATTTCTGCTGGAAAGAAAAAGCTTGTTCGATCTGTTCCAACCGAGTTAAAGAAAGATCATAATGAAATTCTGGAGCTGGCACAGGTTTAGTGAATACTTCTATTCTGGTATTTTGTAACAAGTAACCAATGCAAAGAAATTGCTTAATTTTGATGTTCTACTTGTTTCTCTCTTAGGCTCAAGGCTATGTGACCGTCGATGAGGTAGAGAGGCGGCTTTCCTGGACACTCGGACGCGCTATTGATGCCCTCGATACTTTATTAGATGTAAGTTCTTGCAACAACCGGCATGTTTATCGTCTTACTCTGACATTTAGATTTATAGGGTTCACCAAAAAACTGTGTTGGTCGATGCAGGAAGGTCTTACGATGATCGATGATGGTCATAGAGATGGAAAACGCCGGTATTGGTTCCCCTGTGTATCCTCCATCTCCTCATTTGGGGTTTGATTCATGGGCTAAGGAAAGGATAGAGATGCAATATTTGAGGTTGTAATGAAAAAAATGATTGTTTTGTTCCTATTTTTTTGTTTTGTTTTGTCTACATTTGGAACTTCAATTGAAGCTTCCAAGTAAGGCAAAGAATCATTTTATTATTGCTGTATGAATAAGTTAAGATTTTTAAGCTATGACATTATATTTTTGTTATAATATAGTAGTGGTTCCTTCCAAGGATCTTCCTCCTCAAAGTTTCTGCCATTTTTTTGGCAGATATATATAAATAACCTGATCCATAAGTTAATAAGCCCATCCTTGATCCATATTTTTGTAGATTTGGTAGTGTTAATATGTCATAATTATATTTAAGATGTTATATATTTATATAAATTTTGATACGTTAATAATTCGTGTTACATAAATTTTAATATATTTATGTATTTGTGTCATCGTTTTATGTTTTATTTTATATTTTTTTTCGTGTGATGTCCTTATCATGTTTTAAGTTGCGAGGATTACATTTTTGTTTGCCTGATGGGCAGTGTGGCCTACAACACTTTGTTTTGGGTACAGTGTGGCCCAAAGATTCTAATTTGAAGTTATTTTAAAATTTTACTTTTTATTATAAAACATCTTGAAACTGGTATATTTTTTTTCGACAGATTTGGTATATTTAAAATTTTATTTTTTAAATATTTTTTATAAATATTAAACGTTATTAAAAAAACTAAATGATTCTTTTTTTTCTTAACAATTTGACTAAAATACTAATTAGTATAACAATTTTCATATAAATTAAGAATGAAAAATCGATTAGTATAACAATTTTGACCTTTGAGTGTATTTTATTTTTTGAAAGGAAAAGTCACATGACATTGAGTGTTGGTAGAGTATAACTTGGGTTTCTTCTAACCATAAACAAAGTATAGATATTTTTTTTAATTCATAAAATATCTCAAAATCAAATTGTATAAAAAATTTCCCAAATTAATTATAATAATTGGATTTGAACAGAAAAAAAAAAAAAGGAAAAAAAACAAATCATCATTTTCTTTGTTGATTTGTAAAGAGAGTAACATAAGCCATCTGTCTTGTCTTTTTTAAGCCACAAAGAAAAAGAAATCTTGTGTTTGGTTTTTCTTTTTAGTTTTGTCTTAACAGAAAAGAAACTGAAAAAAGAGTTTTTTTTTTTTCTTTCTTTCATTCTCTCAATCATGGCTTTTTATTTTTCTTTCCTCCGGTGTTTCCTTCTACTACTCTTCTTCTTCTTCTTCATCTCACATGCCCAAGCAGCAGAATTACCATTTCACCCTCGAGATGTTCTACCTTTATTGCCAAGACAGGTTTCATGGCCGATACTCAACTCCCTTAACAGCGCCGTTGACCTATTACCATCCTTTGTCGGATCTGTTTCGTCGCCAAACCGCATCGTAAACTGGAAAGGTGCGTGCTTTTATGAGAACACGGCTTGGATGGAGTTCCATAACAAGAGTGGCAGTGAGTTTGGTGGTGGAACTCTCCATATCAAGGTAATACCTTTGGCTTTTTTCTTTATTTTTTGGACTGTTTTGCAATCTGGGTATTACTTGGTTTGAATTGAAAGTGCTTAAATTTTTGAATTTCTTTGAGGTTTTTGGAGTGTTATTGTTTCTGGGTATTGCTTGGTTTGAGCTGAAAGTTCTTAAATTTTGGATTCTTTTTATTCAGTTTAGTTTTTCGTGGATTGTTATGGAAAGATGAAAGTGCATTATTTGGGATTTTTTTTGCTTTTCTATACCTAATTTCTCAAATTTGGGAGTCTTATTTCATTTGTTTCTTCTTTTCCTGGTTCTATGGCCATATATACCTTCTTTGAGTTATAATATTTTGGTGAAGTTAGAGGACATTTCTTGATAGATTTTTGTAATATAGGATGTTTACATAACTCAGAATGATGCAAATGTATTCTTATGGGTGATGGTAGAATTTTTTAGAGTTCTTCAGAAAAGAATGATGTGAAAAATGATATCTATGTGCTTATCCAGGTTAGCAAAGCCCATAGTTGGACGTGTATGGATCTTTATGTCTTTGCAACTCCATACCGTGTAACTTGGGATTATTATGTTTTATCTCGGGAGCATACACTTGAAATCAAGGAGTGGGAAGAAAGAGCTGAGTATGAATATGTAAGTTGCCATTCTCTGTTAGTTTGAGTTACAACAAGCTATGTTACTCGGACTCGGGTGTGAATGTCGGATACGGGTATGTGTCCGACACGGGTATGTTCAGTTTTTCTAAGTTTTTCCATGTATTTGGAGGGTCATATCCCCATACCCATGTCCGAATATGCGTCGGACACAGGTACTTTAAGAAAAATGAAGAGTCGGAGCAACATAGACAACAAGTGTTAGCTTGTTTCAGTCATGCATCTTTCCTGCAGACTCATAGATGGTTATTATGTCACATTTTAAATTAGGTGAAAAACAAGGGGATTTCTATTTTCCTGATGCAAGCAGGGATGCTTGGAACACTTGAAGCTCTATGGGATGTATTCCCCTTATTTACGAATACTGGATGGGGTGAGAACTCCAATATTGGGTTTCTTGAGAAACACATGGGGGCTTCTTTTGAACCACGACCTCAGCCCTGGGTCACAAACATCAGTGTTGATGATATACACTCGGGAGATTTCCTTGCAATATCAAAGATTCGTGGGCGATGGGGTGGTTTTGAGACTCTTGAGAAGTGGGTTAGTGGTTCTTATGCTGGTCATAGTGCTGTTTGTTTAAAAGATTTTGAAGGGAAGCTATGGATTGGTGAATCAGGACATGAAAATGAGAAGGTAATAATACTAAAACCCTTTAGCTGACTTTACCAAATTTAATCCCTAAATATTATCTCTTTATCTCTGTCTGTATAAACAAATATCCTTTTGCCACTACTGTTTTTCTTGCTGTACTTTAGATTCATACAATAGGTATTTGCTTAATAAATTAACATAGCACTACATAAACACCAAAATTCTTTTTCTTGATTATCCGATCCCCCCTCCCCCTCAAATATGTTAAAAAAAGAAAAAGAAAAAAGGAAGAACTTCAAAATTGAGTAAAGTTGTATAAAACACATTGTTGTATCCAACTATGCTTTATGTTCTTGTAAATAGATTTTCATTGGTGTTGCTGCACTTAGAATAAGTTTCATATTGCAGTCAAATCTTTCCTTCCTTTTGTTATTGTGACTGAGCTATAATAACATATCAGGTATAGCTATTTATTGGAATTATTCTACAGGTACTTATTAATGATGCTCAGTTATTATTTTATCTGTCCTGGGTTGTAGGGAGAAGATATCGTTGCAATTATACCATGGGATGAATGGTGGGATTTTGAGCTGAACAAGGATGATTCTAATCCCCATATTGCATTACTTCCTCTGCATCCTGATATTCGAGCCAAGTTTAATGAGACTGCTGCATGGGAGTATGCACTAAGCATGGCAGGCAAACCATATGGGTATCATAACATGATATTTAGCTGGATAGACACCATAGATGGAAATTATCCTCCTCCGTTGGATGCTCACCTGGTATTTAGATATTTATTTTGAATACCTCATGGCTCATGTTAAGATTTTAGTGTGTGCTGCAAAGTTTCTGCCTCTTCTCCTTCCTCTATTTTTCTTTCTTTTTGTCTTACAACCCATGCAACTCAGGTTAAATTTTTTGGAGTTATATGGAATTAAAACTTGATTATTTGTATGTTTTGTATTTTTCAAAAGTAGAATATTTTGCAATAGGTGTGGAATGAGCTTATGTAGACCAAAATGCTGTGTTACATATTTTTAGCACTACAAACAAAATTGCAAATGGAGGTAAAAGAGCACACAAAGATAAGATGATTAGAAAATCCTAATCCTAATCTGTTTCTTGTATTCTTTGTTAATTGCATTAACAATGTTGTTAATGCATATGAATCTTGTTCCTTCTTTGTTGCTGTCTCTCTCTTTGAAAATTTTGCAGTTCATAAGATCTAAATGTTTGCCGGGCGATCATACAGGTAGCTTCTGTTATGACAGTTTGGAGTAAAATACAGCCTGAATATGCTGCTAACATGTGGAACGAGGCCTTAAACAAGCGGCTTGGAACTCAGGTACGATATCTTTCTTGGTTTGTTAACTTATATGGTAGAAATTGAGTTGGTGATTTGTTCACACTAAAACATAATCTGAATTGTTTGGGATTTATGTCTTGAAGATAGAATGCAACTTGCTTAATTACATTGCATGTGAGTTATTTTTTTTCTTTTTTTTTTTTGAAAGCTTCATAATGATTTGATAGGAGAAGCTTGGCCTAGATGCTTCAAAGACTGATCAGATCTTTAGCTCTTTGATCTTCAAAAATATTGAATCTATAAGATATTTTTTGTTCTTGTTCAGAAGTTAAATTAATGTGACACATTATCTTTTCTTTCTCTAACTATGGTGTTTACTGCAGGGTCTTAATCTTTCTGATATATTGGTGGAAATCGAAAAGCGCGGGTCATCTTTTGATGAACTGCTGACCATTCCTGAACAGGATAATTGGATATATACTGATGGGAAGTCAACATCATGCATTGCTTTTGTCCTTGAAATGTACAAGGAGGCAGGACTTTTTGATCCAATTGCTGACTCTATTCAAGTCACCGAGTTCACGGTGAGCCTATTTTTAGTAGAGTCTTTGTTTAAGATGATGGGATTTCCCTTTCAAACTACGATCTTTCATATATTCGTACTATGAGCTCCTGTTGATTGAATTAATACTGGAAACACAGATCAAAGATTCTTATACTCTAAGGATTTTCGAGAATAATTCAAGCCGGTTGCCAAACTGGTGCAATGATGCAGACGATGTAAAGCTTCCTTATTGTCAGATTCTAGGTAAGTATCGAATGGAACTACCCGGATATAATTCCATGGATCCATACCCCCATATGAATGAACGGTGTCCTTCTGTGCCTCCAAAGTACTCGAGGCCGCAAAACTGCTAGACAGCTTTTGCATCTGCCATTTGTCATTATGCTATTGGTCAACCACTACTGTTCGTACATCTATTGTTTGGGCCAATTGTATGCAAAGATGCCACAAGAGATTGTGTTCAACATCAGTTGTAAATATGGTAATCAGACTAGGAATGGAGATGCCAGATATTGAATTGTTTGTATATGATATAAAATGGAACATGATGCTGATAGATTTACGAAAACCATTCTTTTTAGTCAAATTTTAGTTATATATATGGAGCTTTAATGTTCTAATTTTGCTTGTTTTATGATTTACATTCGATGAGTTCTTGGGGAAAAAACTAGTCTTAAACAGCTTCATGGGTTTGCTCTTATTCTAACATGGTTGGGATTTGGGAAACATTTTCAGTTGTAAAACGCTAGTCTGATATATGATTCTGAGATTCTTACACTATATTTTACAGCTATGTTATTCGGACTCGGGTGTGAGTGTAGGAGACGGGTATGTTTCCGATACGGATATGTTCAATTTTTTTTAAAAATTTTCATGTATGTGGGAGATCCTTAGAGGATCATATATCAGAACAGTTTTCTTGGACTGATTTGAACTGGTAGTCCTTTAGTTGGAACAGGCATTGGATTCCTGCTGAAAAAGTTGTCTGAAAATAGTAACTTCCATGTGAACCGAGTTACCAGACAATGAATTGAAACAAGGGTTTCAATCCTTGCAAACTCATAACCTGGACATATCCGAGGTCCCCCTCCAAATGGGATTGAAGCAGTAAGGTGGAATTGAAGCTGGATTCTCAAATCTTGTCGGATCAAATTTTGATGGTTCTTGAAATATGCTGTCATCCATTTGTGTCATGCCCGTAACCCAGAAAATCTTAAATACAAATGAGTAAAAATTATCAGTAAGATTCTAGAGAAAATAAACCTGAAATAGTGAAAGAAAAATGGAATGGGAATGTATGGTTTTTGCTTACTTGCCAACCCTTTGGAATGAGATATCCACCATATTCGATATCTTTTACAGCTTTCCTGAAGCCACCAAAGACTGGTGGGAATAGTCTCAGAGTTTCCATTGCAACTTTCCATGTGTAATTCATCTTGGCTAAGTCTTCCCATGTCAGAAACTCCCCATTATGCTTGCTCTTTGCTATCTCTTCTTGTTCTGCAACAACAAATCAACAAGCACCTTATATCATAAGTCCCTTTTCTGCAACATTTTCACCAAATTTAATCATCCAAGATAGAAGAAACTCAGACCGTACCTCAAAAAGTTACTTTATAAGGTGGAGAGTCTAATAAGATATATAAATCACACTTAGGTATAAGAGTTCGACAATGTAAGACTTTTAACACCCATCTTGACAAATACTTGGCAAAACTAACATAGAACAGGCAAATAACTCAACTCTAATACCAAGATAAAGAAACTCAAACCCAAACTCAAAAACTAGCTTGTAAGATGAATGAAGAGTCTAATAGACTATATAAGATACCAAGATAAAGAAATTCAAACCCAAACTCAAAAACTAACTTGTAAGCTGAAGAGTCTAATAGCCTATATAAGTCATTCTCAGATACAAGAGGTAAGCAATGTGAGACTTTTGACAATCCAAATGTAAGATTTAATTGTTTTTAAGGGTTTATCACCTAGTCTATTCACCAATGGTGAAAAAGGAATAGAATTGGAATTATATACTGATGTTAATCTCATGAAGTTGTGGAACTTTTAAAGTAAAGTAAGATCATGCTTATATATATATATATATATATATATATATATATATATATCCCTTGAAGAACAGCTGCATAAATGGCAGGATCATTAGCTAAAAGGCGCATCAAGAACGTGAGAAGAACAGACGAAGTGTCATGTCCAGCAACCATAATGAGCATAACATTGTGAATAATCTCTTTCTCAGATATTACTTCCTCGTTCTTCTCATTGCGAATGCTAAGCAGACAAGTGAAGAGATCTTGGCGAGGTGAAGCAACCTTCTGATCTAGCTCCAATCTTTTCTCACCAATGAGATCTTTCAACATTTTCTGGGCCCTTGCACTTGCTTGAAGGCTTCGGTTGTAGCGTGTGAAAGGCAGATTAATTGGTACTGACCACATTCCTTCTCTCATGTTTTGAAAATCATCGGCAAGTTTGTCTCTTCTTGTTCCTCGTTCAAGTCCAAATAGAAGAGAACAGATTATGTTGAATGTAAGGGTTTTCATCAATGGTAACAACTATCAGAACAGGAAGAAACATCCTTCATATATAAATTATAAGAGTTCAATTTTCCAGGATCTAATTTTCCCAGGTTAGATACCATTTTTTTCTGAGTATTTGTATTGAGCTATGTTAATCGGATTTGGGTGTGAGTGTCGGACACGGTCGTAGACCTGTCCAAGGGCGGGCTATTTGCCCTAGCCCGAAGGCCCGTCCATATTTTAGAGGGCTTCGACAAAAATATAAGGCTTGAAAAATGAGGTTGAACAAAAAAATTAGGCTGTTTAAAAAATGGACCGGGTCTTGGCTCCAACATTTAAGACCCGAATCCGGCCCGATCCGTTTTCCAATTAAATAATATAATATATTATATTTATATATATATATATATATTTTATGTAATTTATGTCATATAAAGATTATATATATATATATATATATATAATATTATAGTGTTAACATTAAAAAATATGTTAAGTTATATATATATATATGCTTAAGAACTTCATAAAAGAAAAAAAATTATTAAAGATTTAATAAAAAAAATAACATGTTTTTTTTAAAAAAAAATTTAGAAAAAAATAATATGGGCTGGTCTTAACGGGTTTGGATTATCCATTTACAAATATGAGCAGCTTGGATAAAATTTTAGGCCCATATTTTGGATCGAACTTGGGCAAACATATATGGTGTTGATACCATACATAGGCCCGACCCAAACTCGGCTCGGCCCATGGACACCTCTAGACACGTGCATGTTCAATTTTTTCTAAGATTTTCATGTATTTGGAGAGTACTTAGAGGATTATATCCCCATACTAATATCCGGATATGAGTTGAATACGAATGTCAAATACGAATGTTTCAAAAAAAAAAAAAAGTCGGATCAACATAGGTATTGAGTAACATAAATATTCAGTAACATACCGTGACTTGTTGCTTGCCATGCCAATGCACCTCAAGGTGCTTCCTGACTTCTTCATCCATCTTTCCAACATACTCCTTCAAAGATTCAGGTTTCAAAGAATGATACAAGAGCAGCTCTAACTCGCTTATGATCTTCTCCAACCAGTTCCAAAATACACTTATCACCCAGAATTGAGCTAATTGACTTTACTTGCTGGTTTGCTGTCACTGGTGAATACAAACTTGTTTGCAGCCTGACCATAAATGAAAACTACTGGTTTCCCAAATAGACTCTTCTTGGATATCGGACCATAATTTTTTATCCTTTTCTGAAGCCATTTTTCTGCAGTGTTGGTTCGAATGGCCCTGAGAAGTCCAAGGCTTTGACCTATTATTGGAAGTCCTAGTGAACCTGGAGGAAGCTTTTTTAAAGATTTTTTTTCTCCTTGTTAGGAGAAGGAAAATGGGGATAAGAAACAGGAAAATGGTGATGAAGGTGGTATTCATGGCTGAGTGAGAGAAACTTAGCTGATGGCTGAGGGTTAAAGTAGGGGAAATTCAGGGAGAAAAAGTTATTGAATCTTCTTTTTATTGGCTTTTGGAGTGGAATCTAGATCTTAATATACCACAATTATATCCCTTTTTTTTTTTTTTAATATTTCTTCTGTTTTAACTATCATTGGATTCATTAATGTTTCCTTTACATTAGCAAACGAAGAGAATTTTGTAAACAAGATGCTTCTTGCGCTATTTTTGGAAGCATTTTTTCGAACCTATAGTTAGGTGATTTTCATGGCATTTTTTTAATCGTGATACATTGTAGTGATCGATGTCAACTCAAAATACTTCACTTGACAGTGGATTGCACGTAAATTAAAGTTAAAAAAGCGTCACTATGTGATTACGAGAATCATATATATATATATATATATATATTGATTCAAACTCATATTTAGGAGATATATTTTATGGGATAAAATCGTAAAATTTTCGAGTTAAAACGAGCAATATTTTGCAAGTTGGATGGAAATTTTCACAAATGATATCAAAGACAAGTTCTATATTGAATTTGACCGGGACGTCAAGTTTTAACGGAAAAATTTGTAACGCTCTAGTCCTACATTGTGAATATGCATTATGATATATATGTAGAGACTTAAGTTAATACTTGTGATATATTTTTTGTAAGTCGTAAAATTTTCAATTGAAAACGAATAATACCTCAAAGGATGAGTGAGAATCTCCCTACATTGATTAATTAAATTAGGCCAAAATATGGGGATAAGTGCGTTAAATTCCTTGGCTTTGAACTTGACATTTTGCAATCTGGAGAAAAGAAAACTAGTATTTAAGTTCTGCAGAATCTATAACAAACCCTGCAGTTCCAGACTTCCAGTTCGTAGGTAAACCTTGATGTCTGAAAATTCATACAGAATATATCCAGGTGGAAAATTCATGTTAGGATTTGCATCAAACCACTCTATAAACCTGATCTCATTACAAAATTAAGTGAATTATTCATTCCAATAACAAATTTAAACTTCAAAAGAAGAAAATTGCGTAGAAACAAACATAATTTTGGTCACAAACCAGGGTTCTTTCACATATAACACAAACTATATTTAGCTTAATACACACATCAGAGTACAGCACATGTGGATACAATTAAAATTTTCCAATACAAGCAGCTGAGCTTCAATGATCTTGATGAATCTGTTAAAACAGGTAATGTCAATGTAACAGTGTCATTCAGCCTTGGCTGGAATATGATTGCCGCCAGTAGCAATTTTGTACAAGTAAAACCCAGTCATAAGAGCACTGCAATGAAATGACATACGAGTTAGTAGCTATGTTACTCGGACTCGGATGTGAATGTCGGATACGGGTATGTGTCCGACATGGGTATATTTAACTTTTTTCTAAGTTTTTCCATGTATTTGAATAGTCTTTGGAGGATCATATCTTCATACCCATGTCCGGATATGCGTCGGACACGGATACTTCAAGAATAATAAAGAGTCGGAGGTAGCTCCCACAATTTTGAATGAATGTCAAACTAACAAAGAAACCTTAAAAAAACCCTTCTCCCCAAGTCAAAAGAGGTGGAGAAAAGGAGGCAAGGGGAAAGGGATTGGGGTCTAGAATAGAGTTATAACAGAGGATTTTTATAAAACTTTTGCATAAGAAATGGAAATAATATGAGTTAATGATCTGAGAATCAGTTTCTAGTTGAATGTAGATAGATGATGGAACATAAAAACATAAACATCATGAAAGAAGCAAAAAATCAGGAGACTTTGTATACAAGGTATTGAAATGCAGCATGCAGTCACTATGCAATAGGTATGAAATGAACTGGACATGGAGGTTTTATTAGTTAGCACCATCCAAAGGAGCTATATTTATTGTAAGGCACACAATTGGGCACTTGGTAAGTTATGTTACTCGGACTCGGGTGTGATGTCGGATACAGATATGTGTCTAACACGAGTGCGTTCAATTTTTTCTAAGTTTTTCCATGTATTTGGAGGATCCTTGGAGGACCATATCCTCATACTCATGTCCGGATATGCGTCGGACACGGGTACTTCAAGAAAAATGAATAGTCGGAGCAACATAGACTTGTAAGGTCATAATCTTATGATATATTTATCCATATACAAGTTTTGTTAGCTTTTAATTGATATAAGGAATCTTGTGATTCCAGAAAAACTTAATGAAAAGACTAGCCAGTAGAATTATCAGTCAAGATATATTGTGATATGAAGGTACTGAAAATATCCAAATAGGAGATCAACATACCTGATTCCAGCAACAATTCCGGCTGGCATAATCTTAGATGTTTGGTAATAACGTTGTCCCATGACCCATGTCAGCACAGCAGCAATAACTGGTTTAAAGGTATATAAATCAGTAAAAAGAACAAATTTTTGTCATCATTGAAAGGGATGATAGCAAGCAAACATAGAATAGAAAAGTTTTCCTTCCATGAACATAACCAACATTGAAAATCAGCTTATCTGTGATGATCTATTTGTTTCTCAAATGGTTTATTAAGGTCGAAAATGACAGATGTGCAGAAATATTATATCACAAAATCTAGCAATAATATGAACCCAGACTTAGCCCAGTTGGTTCATGCAGCCACTTTAAGAGATGTATCTAACGGGTTTGAGGTTCGAATCCCAGCTTTTGCAACCTCTTCACCTATTCCCAAGCTGCAGCTACTTTGTACCAAAAAAAATAAATCTAGAAATAATATTGAGTTTCAGATAATGAAAGCTTCTTAACAATACTGTATCAGAGAGCTTTAAGAAGAATAAAGACAGTCAAAGATATGATAGTTGAGAAAAGTCATTTCAAAGCTAAAACAAAGACCATTTTCTTCCAATTTCAGCAAGATAATAGCATCATCTTAGATCTACAATATCCAAACTGATTCTTGATTTCCACAATGCAACAACACAAATCCAAAAACAAAATCAATCACATCAAGTTTATCATTACAAAAATCCATTGGAGCATCAAATCTATGATCAGTAATCCAAAAAAGTCAAAACTTTTCAATCTCCAAAATTTGAACAACAATTAAGTTTAGTACCTTTAAACTACAAAATCATTTATTTCCTAACTACAAATCATAGAGGTAATTAAACAAAAACCCAGATCAAATTTAACACTAAAAATTTATAAAACAAAAGAAAAAGACAGAAGTATGAAAGAGAGATGAGATTTTGAGAACTTTACCAGTCTCAAGAACCAAAGCAAAATAAGAGTTCTTTCTCTTCTCAAAAGCCTTAAGGCTCAAATATCCAGCAAGAATGAGAACCAATCCAGTGCCTACACCCCCACCAAGAGATGCTGTGCTCCCTTTCTTCAAATACCCAATAACTCCTCCAGCCACAAGAATCAGTCCATAAGGGATTGTGAAGCAAAAATCATGCATTTTGGGAAAGTTTTTTTGTTTGGTTTCTTTTTGTTTTCCCTTCAAATGGTTTTTTTTTTCTTGAGAAAATTTAAGAGTAAACTTGAGTTGAACAGATCAAAGGGGAAAGAAATGGAAAATCAGAAATGGGTTTTGTTTTTAAGTTTTTTTTTTTGGCTGAAAGCTTTTCTCAACGGTGGTGGCTTTTTTCTGGCGTGTGGAACTTTCAGTTGGTCAAAGGCTCCAATGTTTTAATTACTTGTAAGAACCTTTCAATTTTTTCTCCATTGTTTAAGCAAATTTATTAAAATAATTTCTTTTGAAAAAGTAGCTAAAATTTATTTTCAAAAGAATTATTTGTTTTTTCTATAAAATTCTAAATATATCAAAGTGATATTTAAAAATTATACGAAAAAATATTAAATTCAAACAAAATTTAAGATATCTCTAATTGCCTAATAAAAAAAAACTATTTTCATAACATATTTACTGAATTATTATATATAGTCTTTAATGTTTTCATAAATGTTTTTATGGAAGCTGTTATATTATCCATATATATTTATCCTTCTCTATTTGTAAAGCAATGAAAGACAATATCTTTCCAACTGAAAAAACAAGTATTCTTGAGCTCTTGTCCCCTTCTTGCCAACAAAAATATAGCAAAAAAAACAAATATTTTTTTACAAGTTATTACATTAATTGGATTTTAAGGATTAACTATAATTAAATTGAGTTAATTAATTCAACCTTAAAAAAATTGCACTCAAAATAAAAGACAAAAATTGTTCCAAATATTTGTAAACGACATCATTTTAACTCTTCAACCAGAGTCCCAAAACCAAGAGCTCAAGCTCTAGGGATGATAATAAATAATAAAAAATTAGATATTCGATATTATTTGATTTATTTTTTTGAATTCAAATATTACGGATTTGAATAATTTATAAATTTGGATATTAGATTTACTATCCGCAGCGTATTCAGATATGAATTCTTAAATATTTATTATTCAAATCCGTTTTAATTTTGATGCGGATATTATCAGATATCCGAATCTGATTTATTTATAATGATAACGGATTCGGATATCAAAATTCGATATCTTTTAAAATATTTAATTTTTATTTAAAAAAATTAATTTAATAAATTTATATATTTAACGGATTCGAATATTAATCCCGATAATAATATTTGAATGGTAAGAAATATCCAATCACTGCCATTTCTGTTAAGACTTAAAACCCTAAGGGTTTAAGAAAGGGTTATCAAATTCAAAACCAAAACCTTCCACTGAGTTCATCAAATGCTAATCCGTTTTCGCATCCGGATCCGATCTCCAAACAGAACCAACCCATTCAATCCGTTTTCCAGTCCTTTGCAAACCCAAATCCCCAAATCTTCAAAAACCCTAAAAATGTCTACAACCCAATCGAATGCAAAACCAAAAAGACCCACATGTCCATCTTGCTCCAAACCTGCCCGAGTCTGCTTCTGCAATAGGATTCGGACCCGGAACCTCGACAATTCTGTAAGTGTAACGATTCTTCAACACAGTTTAGAAAGAAACCATCCCTTAAATTCAACTAGAATTGCAAAATTAGGACTCAAGAATCTCAATGTAGTCACTGTTTTTGATGTTGATTTTGAAGCCCGGTTTGAAATCAGGTTGTTGGAACCGGGCCTTGAGTTGGGTCTGGGTATGGTTGGATTGGAAAATTCTGGGTTTGTTCAAGTGGGGGGAAAGGAAGAGACCCAGAAGGTTGGTTTTGAGAGTTCTGATTTTGAAGTTGAGGGAAATGGGAAGTGTCCAGATGAGAAAAGTAGGGACTTGATTGAAAAAAATGGAGAATTTAGTTTCGAAAATGATGTTAGTAGGAGTCGAAATGGGGGAAATTCTTTAAAAAGTTTGAACTTTTTAGAGAATTTAGATGTTTCTAGTGGTGATGAACTATTGTCAGAGTTAACTGGTAAAGAATATGGTGGTGCAAAAGGTTCATTGGCTAATGAGAATCCTTGTGAGAAATTAGAGAAAGGGTCTAATTTGGATGCTAATGTGTTAAATGAAGCTGTTTTAGATGACAGAACTGATTTTGATCAAAATGGAGCTGTTTCTAGAGATAGAGAAGGACCTGTCATTAGTGCTACGATCATTAAGTATGGACTTGTTAGTGATCTTTCTCATATTTGGAAAGTGGTGGACATACATGGGGAGAAGCCAAAGTTTGATCACATTTTGGCATCTACAATGGCCAGGGATGCTTTGGCAGGAGGATTTGTTGTGAAAAAATTTGAAAGGCGGAAATCGGATGCGAAAATGGAAGTGGAAGAGAATGAAGAATTTGAACTCAAGGTTCCTCCTGGATCAGTACTTCTATTCCCAAGTCAAAATGCAGTTGGAGTTGATGAGCTTAAGTCTATGCATTTTGAGGTGAAGAATTTGATTGTTTTGGATGGGACATGGGCCAAAGCTGGGAGAATTTACAATGAGAACCCTTGGTTGAATCTTTTGCCACATTTGAAGTTGGATTTGGACAAGATGAGCTTGTATAGTGAAATAAGGCTTCAGCCAAAGGCAGGATGTTTGTCAACCATTGAGAGCATTGTGTATACTTTGAAGGCTTTGGGTGACAATGTTGATGGATTGGACAATCTCTTGGATGTTTTTGAGTCCATGGTTGGGGATCAGAGGCGCTTTAAAGATGAAAGGTTGAGCAAAGTCTCTAAAGATTGATTCTATTAATTTTTGGTTCATCAGTTTACATAGTTTCACACTAATTAGTTGATGTTTACAAATTTGCCTGTGATAAAATGTTTTGTAACTATTGAAATATGGAAGAACTATTTTTTTGCAGTCGGTTGGTATAATGTTTCTAAATTCCATTTTAGCTTTTGGCTTTTCCCATAGGCACAACTTGTAATTCCCTTGAATCAAACAAGTGTAATGTTCAATCTTGCAGCCTTTAACCAATGTTTAGATAATGTTATGCTAACTTTGCAAAGACTCATCCTGTGGCTTTTATCTATGTTATTCAGATTTTTTTTTTTTTTTTTTTAAGTATTTGTATCCTATACTTGTATTTAACACATATTCGGACATAAGTATGAATATAATAAAAAATTATACATATTCGTTTCCAATACTCACCAGAGTTACGAGAACCATAGGTTTTTACCCATGAATTTATCAATGGAAGAGCTTGATGTGATGATGAATCTCCCTGAATCAAACAAAGTTAATGCAAATTGATCAGCCCATTTGCCAGGTCTTGGGCTAAAGTCAAAAACACATAGCAATTAGCAAGGGACATAAATGTAAAGTGCCAAACTAATGGGGGCATCAAGTCAAAAAGACAACAAATAATGAACTATTTATAATTACTAAAAGACCCCTCATTGAATTGTTAGTTTTAAAATCACCCTCTTCCTCTTTGAAGTTCAATTTTCCCATTTCCAAGACTGCCATTAGCAACCAATTTTTCTTCTTCCAGAACAATGCAAAAACTCCTTTCACGTCCACTCTCAAACCTACCAAAACCCTCCCTCTCTTACTTCTTCTCCCACTCTGTCTCCAAAACCACTTACGACCCTCCATTTTCCCCTATTTCCAAACCCCCTAAACCTCCAAAGCCCAAATCAAAGCCACCCGACCCTACCCCCAACCGGAACCCTCCTCCTCCTATCAAGTCAAACCTCCCATTTGACTTCAGGCACTCGTACTCCGAAACCGACCCGAGTCTCGAGCCCATTGGGTTCCGAGAGCCTAAGAGGTTTTCTCCATTTGGGCCTGGCAGACTTGATAGGGAATGGACTGGGACTTCAGCGCCGGTCCGAGATGAAGTGGATAGTTGTCGGGTCGAGGAGGAGAGGATACGGGTTCTTGGGGACCCGCTTACAGAGGAGGAAGTTGGGGAACTGGTTGAAAAGTATCGGCATAGTGATTGTGCTAGGCAAATCAATCTGGGTAATTTTGTTTTCACCTCTTCTTTAATTGAAAGGCCGTTTTTTTTTTTTTTTTCAATAAAAATGAAAGCTTTTCATGTTCATTTATGTTGATGTTTTTATATGAATATAGTTATGTTAACAACTTTGCTGGATTGACAGAACTTAGGTAAAGCTTCTTTTAAGTAATAGTTCCTTATCAATCCATATAACTATAGCTTGGAATTTCATGTCAAGTAGGTGGCAAGTGTTTCTTCTATATCTACCTGCATTAGGCTTTCTCTTATTTGTTGTTGAAACTTTATGTTGATCCTACTTTTCTTTTTTTTTTTTTTTTTTAAGTATCCGTCTGATATTGTATGAGGTTTCACCTTTCAAATATATGAAAATATTAAAAAAAATGAACGTACTAGTGTCGGATATATAGCCGGATCTGACACTTATTCTGAGCCTGAGTAACATAGATTGGAATGAAGGGTGGGATTTAGAGAAGGTTTGGTTCTTTTGTGTTAGGGAATAATGGGGTCACTCACAACATGTTGGATGACATTCACAATCATTGGAAGAGAGCTGAAGCTGTAAGGATCAAGTGCTTGGGAGTGCCAACTCTTGACATGGACAATGTCTGCTTCCACCTTGAGGTTTGAACTTGAAAACAGTCTCCATGAGTTTGATGGTGTGTTTTTGTTCTTTTGGAATTTCTGATTTTTCTTAGCTGATCTAGATGGTAGTATTTCTATAGGAAAAATCTGCGGGGAAGATCATCTACCGCCACATAAATGTCCTCATTTTGTATCGGGGTCGAAACTACGATCCCAAGAACCGACCAGTTATACCTCTTATGCTATGGAAGCCTTATACTCCTATATATCCGAAGCTTGTGAAGAATGTTGCTGATGGCCTGACATTTGAAGAAACCAAGGAAATGAGAAATAGAGGACTCCACTCTCCTGCTCTTATGAAACTTAGTAAGTCATTTTACTAGAGAGATTTCTAGCTTGGTCTTGATGTGGTAATGATGACTTAAAGCAAGTGATTGATAAGAGGGTTTTGCTAACGAGGGTACTCTTTAAGATTAGTTAATATACTATTTATAGTAATAATATTGTATTAAATATAGTAGTTGACAACTTTATTCATTATTTTCAATGTATTGGGTTAAGATATTACTATATATAAGTGCTCGTAGGACACTCTTTTAGCAAAATCCTTGATAATATTAAATGAATCGTTCAAATCTATGTTACTCTGACTCTTCATTTTCAAGTATTTGTGTCTGACACCCGTGTCCGACATATATTCGGACATGAGTATGAGGGTACGATCCTCCAAATATATGAAAAAAATTTAGAAACAATTAGGCATACCATGTCGGACACATACCCGTATCCGACACTCACCCTCGAGTCCGAGTAACATAGGTTCAAGTAAATAATGATGGTGCAATTTTATGTTCAGCAAGGAATGGAGTGTATGTAAATGTAGTGGCCAGGGTCAGGGAGGCCTTCCAGACTGAAGAGGTAGTTAGACTAGACTGCACTCATGTTGGTACCAGTGACTGTAAAAGGATAGGCGTGAAGCTAAGGGTATGATCTTTATTTCTCATTGTTTCTGGTACTTACAAGCTTTTTTAGAAGAAATTTTAATGATCTTTAATTCGATACTAATTCCCAGGGTTTGTTTCTTTTTTTTCCTGTAAATGCAGGACTTGGTTCCTTGTGTACCTATTTTGTTCAAGGATGAACAGATTATACTCTGGAGGGGAAAGAAAGATCAGGAACTGAACATTGAGATTTCAGATATCAATGAGAAATCTCTCGATACATAGTTGAGGTTGCGAACTGGAAATCCGATGCAGTTACGAATTGAACGTCATTTATTTACGGGGAAAACATTCAACACCCTTAGAGAGGAAGAGAGATAGATAGTATGCTTCGAGGCCAAAGTTTGTTGGATACATAGCTTGTTGATTCCATTGCCCAGAGAAGCTATTGTTGCCATTTGCCGATGAAAATTGATGTACCAGCTCGTTTCAGCAACCATATTGTCCCACCTGTTTTATACATCCAGCATTAGTGCATCCATCAGACTGCATTTCAGACATCAGGGAGTCTGTATTGGCCTTATACAAGTAAGAATCACCCGTTAATGAAACAATGGACTGAAAGAAAGTTGATGCACCAATCCCTTCAGAGTGTAGTTATGGTAGGCCCTTTGTGGACTGCAGATGAGATGAGATGATATGTAACCTATATGTTGTCAAACCAAACTGTTGTTAAACAATGGGAGGAGTTGGTATGACAAGAGCATGAAACTTTTTCAATGGTCAATCTCAGTAGATTTTATGATGTCTTTGCAAGCATCTTTTTTGCCTTGGTTAAGAACCAGGTTGTACAACTAAAGTAGTCTCTCTCTTGCACAAATCTATAATGATTCGACTCTTTATTTTTCATAAAGTACTCGTGTTCGACATCCGTATCCGACAATCCAGACATGGGTATGAGAATATAATCCTTCAAGGATTTTCAAAATACATGTAAATCTTGAAAAAAATTAAACATACCCGTGTCGGACACATACCCACGTCCGACACTCACACCCGAGTCTGAGTAATATAGGCACAAATCATCTTTGGTGAATGTCTGATTTGATCTCAAGTATTTAATACAACCATCAATTGATACTACCATCAAAGGGACTCTATCAACCAAACTAGTTGAAAAGTTACATATAGCATTAGGTAGTAGCAGGGCATGGCAGGAAGAAACTGATAGGTAGTGGCAGCTTCAGTACTAATTACATGGTCAATAGTTTTGATGTTCTTTGTCTCTAATTTATTACCAGGAATTTTGCTATTTTTCATCCTTTCGATATAAGAAACAAAGGAATCCAGATATACATATTCAAGATGGAACATCAGCATAATGGGATTAATTTAATTGACAAGCTGCAAGCTGTAGCTGATTTAATTCAAATGGTAATGGCCTTGTAGCCACTCCCTATTATGCTCAATTACATGAAGGGGAACTAACATTTTACTAATTGAAATCAAACTCTGTAGCGAAAACTTAGCTAAGATCGAGAAATACAGACCACCTATGTTGCTCTGACTCTTATCCGGACATGAATATGGGGATATGATCCTTCAAGAACCTTCCAAATACATGAAAATCTTAAAAAAATTAAACATACCCGTGTCTGATACACACACCCGAGTCCGAGTAACATAGCAGACTACAAAGGCTTTACCATTTTAGGGAGACATGAGAATTTTCCTTGATTCATAATTCTTTTCTACAAGACATCGAGAACCGACGAGAGAGGTTATCCAAACCTGATCAGACCTCACTGGTTCATCATCATCGTTCCGGTGCCAGCTCCAAAATGCATGAGTCGAATTCGCTATCTTGAGCTCACCATGACCAAAACTCGCTTCACGGAACAACGACCACTCAGGTTGTGGGTGTAGGTACCTGTAAGTAAATTTACAGGACTTAAATGAGATCACAGATTGTTTGCTTGAAGGTTTCGATAGATTATTTAAGGTAAGCTTAATTTGTGGCTCGAAGTTGTTAGAACACACAAGACAAAATGCATGATGTTCAATTTGTACATCTGGAATCAAAGTTTTAAACAATCTAAGTTATGCAAATAAAATTATTGTTTCCTAATTAGATTTAACATTTCAGAAAGTTTTCAATAGAAGAGGACATACTTTTGAGCTAAACCTTCTTTGTTGCCTCCATCTCCAATAGTAATATGGACAGCACCACAAGGATCTGATTTTCCATTGTTAACACGTTTCTGTCAAGTAGAAAACAACATATCATAAATCCATTCGAATAATATTAAGAATAAGAAGCAAAGCTAAGCCGGTATTGACATACAGAGCGCTCGTAAGCATGCACATGACCAGCAAGTACTAAATCAACACCAGCAGCATAAAACAGTGGCTCCATGGCTGCCATCATCCCATCCCCTTCACCTTGATGAGCATAATTACTATTGTACCATGGAACATGGAATAACGCAACTAACCAGGGTGTTTTTTTCCGGTCCACCTTCGAAAAATCAGTCTACAGATTTTAAAGAGACAAGAAACTTTGTCAATTAAATACACAACTGGAGATTTGATCATAATAATGATAGAATTACACTCTTTCTACTAGGTCACAGAACACTTTGCATCCTTGTGGTTCAAGCCTATGTTTGCTCCGGCTCTTCATTTTTCTTGAAGAACCCGTGTCCGACATCCGTGTCTGACGCATATCCGGACATGGGTATGAGGATATGATCCTCCAAATACATGAAAATCTTAGAAAAAATTGAATATATCCGTGTCCGACACTCATACCCTATGTTACTCCGACTTCATTTTTCTTGAAGTACCTGTGTCTGACGCATATCCGGACATGGGTATGGGGATATGATCCTCCAAGGACCCTCCAAATACATGAAAATCTTAGAAAAAATTGAACATACCCGTGTCCGACACTAACGTTCGAGTCTAAGTAACATAGCTCACACCCGAGTCCGAGTAACATAGGTTCAAGTAGAAAACACATATTAGAGGAAAGGAATAACCAACCTTCAACCAGCTATATTGATCTGAAAGCTCATCATAATCCGTATACGAACCAAGCATAACAACATGGACCCCTGCAACTTCAAAAGAATAATAAAGATTCGAGGTCGATCCACTTTCCTCAAAAGGCATTTTCCATCTTGCATTATAGGACTGAAATGCATCTGTAAATAGTGGTATCTTCTCCTTTTCATGGTTGCCTTCTGTTACCATCCACGGTTTGGCACTCGCGAGTGGCTGCACCAGCTCGCCAAAGGTGTCCCAGCGGTGCTGCATGTAATCGGCATATGAAAGGTCCCCAGGAAGCAGATGTATGTCATATTTGCATTGGTCAATGTGGTCTAGCGTTGTTTTAGTCCAGCCAGTTTGACCTAAATCCCCAGCCACAGCAAAAGTAACAGGAAATTGTGCTGGAGGGGTCTTGAGCTGAAACTCGGGACCTTGTCCTCCACATCGATAAAAATAAACAGTATTATGTTCCAAAGGCCCAATGACAGTATGGTGTATCTTTCCAGAGCTATAGAATAGGTAACTATAAGAGGTGGTCTCTCCTTCAGCTGAAGAGGTGTATCGCCCAGGCGACATTCCATATTCAACGATTGAAGGAGCGAATTTATCATCAGTCACCCATGAGATTCGCATGTGTTTTTCTCCTGCCAATGATATGTGTACCTGAAACATATATTTGTCAAGCAAAAAACATTTCAACTAAATGGTAACATGAAGATCTTGATGGAATTAATGAGAAACTAAATGGCCTTGAATAATGATTCTCCATGTAAAAATTGACAAAAAGAATTTGTCTATACAAATACCAAAGAATTAACTCCTGTTAAAATACTTTCATAACCATCAACACTCAATTCACTTTCCTTTCATTTGGGAATTCCATCATTCACCTAACACCACATGACCAAGCTATGTTGCTCCGACTCTTCATTTTTCTTGAAGTACCTGTGTCCGACGCATCTTCAGACATGGGTATGGAGATATGATCCCTAAGGACCCTCCAATACATGAAAAAACTTAAAATAAATCATACATACCGTGTCTGACATTGACACCCGAATCTGAGTAACATAGAGACCAAGATCAATCGTAAGACTGTAATTCCAGTAAGCATCATCTTGTATGTTTTAAAAATCATCCCAACGCAATTATAGATGCATGTATCATGCTTTCAAATAAAACATTAGTTTTTCTCCTTAAGAAGGATATAGCTCTGTTTTGATTTGATCCATGCATGCCTAATACTCTACACTGGCATTAATGGTTTCCCCAAAAGCATCATTAATCTCAAATCCACATATATATTTCCTCAAAATTTTCAGGGAAAGAACTCTAATCATAGATATCTATCATGACAGATTGCTCAATGTAAAAAATTGATCATGCAAGTCCAATCAGCTCCAGAAACAACAAAATTTATTAGCTTAAATTTGAAGTTTTCTAGGCAGCTGAAATGCAAATCCAGAGATAAATTTGGCCGAAAAACAAACAAAACAAAAAAAGTCAAAAATGATAAAAAAAAAAATGCAAAACTTTCTCAATAAAAAACCATTTGAAGGTAAACCCATTTCTCAAAACACAAAAATAATAAAAAAATCCCCACAAATTTTCACACAAACAAAAACCTCGAACCCAAAACTTCCCCAAAAACTCTTACTATATACAAAAAGGATTTTTTTTTCTTTCAACAAAATGAACCCAGAAATCCAAAAACAAAGAAACACCCAGATCAGATCACATCAAGACAAAGTAAAAAAAAAAAAATTGAATCTGACACAAAACATTAACAACTGAAAACTGAAAAGTGTTTAAGATAAAAATGACAAAGTTACCTGCTGGGGCTGAGTAGGGTGCTTCGGGTTCCATGGAAAATGCAAAGTTTTACGAGGTTGAGGTCTAATGTAATCAGTTCTGACAGTTGCTGAGATTGACAGAAAAACAGTTAGTATCACAAGTATCAATTTTTTTGTTTCCATTTTTCTTTGGTCCTAGAAAATCTGCTCTCTTGTGAAACACTGAAGTAAAGTAAAATTTGATTCTTTTTGTTTTACTTCATGAATGATCCATTTTGAATGACTGTTATAGCCTTGTTAAGTCAATGATTTGGTGTTAGGAAAGTGGTATTGTTGTCATATTCAAGAAAATCACTGTGTTGGTTTTGGAATATACCATTTTGTTTGTCTTTTGGTTGAAAACAAGAAAAAGAATATAATACAGCAATTTCCTCTGTTTGAATGCAAGTCTGTATAAAAAATAGATTAATATGGCATTAATCTCTCTTTCAGCTGTAGATTTATTATGTATTTATTTCAAACATACAAACAAACAAAGTTTTTTCTGGAAATCTAACATTTTACTCACAAATATAATTCAGGGTCAGATTTTGTAACAAAACAACATTTTCTCAGAAGATTAACTTTCAAGCTAAAACCCTCTTTTCAAAATGCAGGAATCAAGTCATATATCTCCTAACATTCCCCTAAACTTAGTACTTACATATGACTCTTTGACCCCCAAAAATTCTTTGCCAGAAAATTACATGGGAAAACTATTTCATTCAAAGACAAAACACAGCCCAGAAATGCAAAAGCAATCTGATTCAATCATGAGAAAACAAAAACATACACTTTCACAACATTGAATCTGAGAGAAACATGAATACCATAAGGAGGAACTATTGATGCAATGATAATGTTGCCTAGCAAAATAGCAAGAAAATTCCCATTTTTGTGTGACTGCAACTGAATTAAGTTAATGACTTACATGTTTACTTGTATCTGCTGAATAACAAGGTTGAACTGGTATAAATTGTTGCTTCTGTTGCTTCTAAGTATATCTCTACAAGAACAAGAAAATGTATCATGTATATTTTTCTTGCTACACCAAGTTTCTGATCCGATTAATATGCCAAGTTGGAAATATTTTAGTAACAAAAAGATGAACTAACCATATACATATACACTGGCATTAATTACTGTAAATTTTTATTTTATTTTGTTGCTGCGCAGTTAGTTTACCAAGAAGAGATCAAAGAATGACTAGAATAGTATATCCAGTTAAATGCAAACTTCCCATCAAGTTGGCTAACAATCAGTTAAGGAAAATGCCCTTTGTTTTATTTCACTCATGTATATGGTTGACATTAGGCTAAGATTTTAACAAAGTGTGAAATTAATATGGACGCTCGTGTATTATGTGTCTAATTATAAGGTACGGGACTTGAATTTCATAGTGAAAGTATGAGATTTTTTTTGTGGTGTTTATATGGACTTAAATTTTCTCACCTTAATAGCTAATTTTTAGGAGTAAAGTTATTCGAAGTTTCGTATCAATTGGTATAAAAGTCATCCACTATATCTCTCACTTGCAGTCATGCAGAGCATGTTGAATTGTTATGTTTAATTATATGGATTTGGGCTCACTCATCTTAATATAGTTTATGAGGTATGATTTTCGAAAAGTTCATATCAGCTAAAATTTGAGGTGTGCTTCTCAGAAGGTTCAAATTGCTAGAAATTCAAATAGAACATATTACTCTACCCTTGAGTAGTTCTAAGTGCAATCATGTGAAATTTCCTCTAGTTTAAAGCTTTTAATCAAATAGTCAACTGGGTTTATATTATAAAAGGAAAAAAAAAAAGTAAACGATGTTGTAGGCAAGGAATCTACAGCTGCAGCTGCATCGTGCTTACATATACTTTCTTTAGTGTAATTCTGATTTTCTTTCTTTTTATTCTTCAATTCTTTTTCTAAAATGGAAAGCGTGTTTTGACTTTGTTTTCCAAAGTTGAAGGTGTTTATGTCGTTCTTTGCAATATCATCCTCATTCATTTCTTTGTAAGAGAGTTTCTGAAAGAAGAAAAAAGGAAGCAATACCCCATTGAACTTTGTATGAATCCCTTTGTTCTAAGAGAAATTTCTAACAGTTTGAACTGCCTCATCCATTTCTTTTGAATGGAAAAAAAGACAGAAAGAAAGCAATCTGAAATCTAAATCATATCTTCAACCGTGGAAAAGTAGTGGAGAGGGCTAGTTGTGAAAGAATGATGACTCCAGTCCATATGAGGTGAGTTTCATGGATGCTTTTCTAAACCAACAAATTAAGCTATCATCAAGACAATAGTTGCCATTTTGTCTTGCTTGTAAATGGACCTCTGAATCTCTCATTTAGTTATGTGATTTAGTTTTTACAACAAAAAAATAGCCTATTTCAATTTACTAGGACTATTGGTATTAGGGATTTAAAAAGAAGTTGCAACCCAATGTTACAGTTGCTATTTTACTTGCTTTTACATATTTATTGGATTCTAAATAAGATGAAAAGAATTTAAATAATAGTATGTAAATAACTTGTAATTATTTTTAATCCTAAATGAATTTGTTTGTTCTTGTTTTAGGAACCATTTTTAGTAGCATTATGCATAAACAAGTTATGTTACCCGGATTTGGAATGAGTGTCGGACATGGGTATGCTCAAATTTTTTCAAGTTTTTTCATATTTGAAAGATCGTACCCATATCTATATCCAAATATGTGTCTGATATAGGTACTTTAGAGAAAATGAAGAATCCGGGTAACATAGTAAACAAGTACAATTTTATTTCCTTTTCCAGGGCTGATAAGAATATCATTGGGATAGTACTTATCTTTATATGAACTTTTAAATCTAATATTGTTGTGTGAGTTTGTGCATGTTCTTCTTTTCTATTTGGTTAACAAAAAATGCAAAAAGAAAAGGCCTTGTTTCTATATGCTAGGGCAATTGGTATATATTTCTTTTTATTTTCAAAACATAACCCGCCTTAATTCTTTTGCAGCTACATAAATAGTGATTAAACCTGAAGGCTCAGTTTTCTTTCCCCTTCTAGATATCAAGTTCGATTTATAAGTGATTTGATCACCTGTTGTGTGCAGTTTCAGACAGGCATTGCTTAGAGTTCAGGTACTCAGCAAAGTTTTCATAATTTCTTCTACAATTTTTTTTGATTTGTCAATGATATTCCATTTCCATGTTCTAACTAGACCTGTCTTTTAAATCTTAGATTGTCAGGGATGGCTGGTATTGGTCTATCTGTTGCTTCTAAGATTACAGAATACCTGGTGGTACCGGCAGCAATTCGTCATCTTAGTTATGTGTTTCGTTTTGCCAATAATGTTGAGGATCTCAAGAAAGAGATTGAAAAGTTGACACTTGCACAAGGGCGTTTGCAAAATGATGTCAATGAAGCTGTCAGGCAAACTGAAGAAATTGAGAAGGATGTGGAGGATTGGCTTACAGAAGCAAACAAAGTTCTGGAAGATGTGAAGATTCTGGAGACTGAAATTGATGCAAATAAAAGGTGTTTCAATTGGTGTCCTAATTTGCATTGGCGCTATCAGTTAAGTAAGAAAGTGGCAAAGAAAAAGCTCATTGTTGTTAAACTTCAGGAGACTTCTAAATTTCAACGAGTAGGACACCGTGCTACCCTTCCTGTCATTGAATTCTTACCTTCAAAGGAATTTACGCCATCTAAATCTTCAGAGAAAGCTTTCAATCAAATTATGGAGGCCTTGAAAGACGACGATGTGAGCATGATTGGACTGTATGGGATGGCTGGGGTGGGTAAGACAACCTTGACAAAAGCAGTTGGAAACAGAACCAGAGAACTGATGCTTTTTGATCTAGTAGTGTTTGTTGTTGTGTCTCAGACTCCAAACATCAGAAACATTCAAGATCGAATCGCAGACTTATTAGATTTACGACTTGAAAAAAGAACAGAAGAAGGAAGAGCAGCTCAATTATGGCATAGACTGCAGGAAATGAAGAAGATCCTTGTAATCCTTGACGATGTTTGGAAGGAATTCAACTTGGCAGAAGTAGGAATTCCATTTGGTGATAATCATAAGGGTTGCAAAGTTCTTTTGACAACACGACTTCAACATGTATGTACCAGAATGAGAAGCCAAAAGAAGATTCAATTAGATGTTTTCTCCAATGATGAAGCATGGACCTTGTTCAAACACAATGCTGGTCTCACTGATGTCTCTGACTATGCTGAATTTGATGATGTAGCGCAAAAAGTTGCCAGAGAATGCAAGGGTTTGCCTCTTGCAATTGTAACTATTGCCAAGGCTCTTAGAGAAAAAGCTCTAGATGAGTGGATAGTAGCAAATCAACAACTGAAAAGCTCTCAACTTGTAGAGAATCAAGATTTCTGTGAAGACATTTATGGTTGTCTTAAGTTCAGTTATGATTACTTGAAGGGAAGAAAAATCAAGTCATGTTTCTTGTTGTGTTCCTATTTCCCTGAAGATTATGAAATTAGTATGGAGAGCTTGACAAGATACGCAATTGGACAAGGCCTATTCGAAGATGTTGACTTCATTGAAGATGCGAGGAGAGAAATAAGAGTACTATTAACCAATCTCCAATATGCTGGTTTATTGCTGGACACTGGCAATGCAGATACAGTGAAAATGCATGATGTAGTTCGTGATTTTGCTCACTGGATAGCATCAGAAGGAGAGAACAGGTTGATGATAAAAGTAGGCTTTGGGTTAAAGGAATGGCCACATTCTAAAAGCTTGGAATGTTGTACAACAATCTCCTTGATGGAGAACGAAATAGGACATCTTCCTGAGGATTTGGCATGTCCGAAACTGGAAACTTTATGGTTGAGTGGGAATTATTTGGTGGGACTTTCTGGTTCATCTTTTAAAGGGATGAAAAGCCTCAAAGTATTAACTCTTTCAGTTGGGTTAATGACATCACTAGAAGGACTTGTATTCTTGACAAACCTGAAAAGTCTATGCTTAGTGGAATCAAAACTCGAGGACATCTCATCATTGGGAAAGCTGAAGAAACTTGAGATTCTTGACTTCTCTGGTTGTTATCTCAAAAAGATGCCAGATGAGTTAGGGGAACTGAATAATTTAAGATTGCTAGATTTGTCCTATGGTGATGGGCACTGGATGATTCCACCGAATTTGATACGAAGGCTATCCAAACTAGAAGAGCTATATATTGGTGATTTCAGCTTCAGCCAATGGGCCATTGAAGGAATAGGTGAGGAGGCAACCACTGCTAGCTTATCAGAGCTGAATTCATTGTCCCGTTTAACTGCACTAACAATGAAGGCTAACTCTATATGTCTTCCAAAAGATTTTGTCTTCCCTAAACTACAAAGATACAAGATAGCCATAAATCAATGTTTTGACTACCGGTACCCAAGATCAAGAAGCTTGGAAATTACAGGATTCTCTTTAAGTGCTTTTAAGAAACTGTTTTGTAATATAGAGTACCTTGATTTGGATACTATCATCGGTCACCAACATCTTGCTCCAAGCTTGGATCAACGGGGGTTAAATACATTGAGTTTTCTTCGGCTTAGACGTTGCAGGGACATCAAATGCCTCATCCATACAGTAAAGCAGCAGGTTCCAGCTATTGCATTATTTAATTTGGTAGACTTATACATTGAAGAAATGATTCGTTTTAAAGAGCTATGTACTGGTCTGCATCTAAAAGGATTTCTCCATAAATTAGAAAAGTTTATTGCAAAAGGTTGTGCTGCTATGATCTCTACAGTTCCAGTGGTAAAAAGTTTAAAAGAAGTGACTGTCATAAACTGTCCAAAGTTGCTAGCAGTATTTCAGTTGGATAGTCTTCTACACACTGAGCAAGAAAATCATGCCTTTCTACTTTCAAATTTGACTAGCTTAGAGCTGGACTTTTTACCTAACTTAAGGTGCATATGGGAAGGGCCTATCGATCGTGTAAGCCTTCAAAGTCTGAAGGCTGTGACAATAAAGAGTTGCAATAAACTGGCATCTCTATTCTCTCCGATTCTTGCTCAAGGTCTTTTGCAACTTGAAACACTTGAGACACATGACTGCCCTGGATTGAAGCATGTTATCACAGAAATAGCAGACTCTGATTCCTATCATCTGTCCCTGCCAAAATTAACAACTCTGAAGATCTCTTCTTGTGATAGTTTGGAATATGTTTTTCCAATCTCCATGGCCCTAGATCTTCCACATCTAAAAGAAATTAACATTACTAATTCTACTCAGTTGAAAAGAGTTTTCAGCCTTGGAAAAGAAATGGACGGCAAGGACATTTTTCTACCTCAGCTACGGTTGTTGGTTCTTAAGAATTTAACAAACTTGAGCAGTTTCTGTCCAACAAACTGTGTTATTATGCAGCCATCTTTGGAAGTATTAGAAGTTGAAGAATGCCCCTTATTGGCACCTTTTATTTTTCAAGACATGAAGAGGGCTCAAATTAAGGTATTTCTGTTCTAATTTCTGTTATAGCTTGATATATTTTATGTTCTTGGTCCTTCATAGGAGATAGAACTCACTCCAGTTAGCTGGTTCAAACCCTTTCATTTAGGCTCAAAAGTCATGATTTTCTACTCTAATGCATCGATTTTGGTCAAGCTCTTATTTTGGCACGTAATCTTTCTTGGACCTAAATATCATCTAGCCTTATCAGAGGAATTGCAACTTGTCAATCCAGAGTTTTTCCTTTCCCTTTGTTTTTGTTCTTTTGATATGCAAGAAACAGATAATAATGTATTTGTATTCTTGATTATTTACTAGCTGATCAGTTATAAATTATGGTTAACTCAAACTGTATCCATTAACTGAGGAATTGTATTTTTTAATGGGTACCCTTGCCTTAACTATGTAACACATTCATGTTCTGATATCAAACTACATTAAACTATCTGATCTAACTGGAAGGTTCATTGACAGAAATTATCGCTCTCGAAAGTTGGAAATAACTGTCAACCAGGCAACAGAATTAGCTTCCAGGGGAGACACAGGTCAATGGATATGGAGTATTTGACAGTTGGGAACTGTGTATAGATGTTTCAACTTGAAAGTGGATTCTTCCTCTCAAGTCTGGAGAAACTACAATTGAAGGATCTACAAGAGTTGCAAGTGATATGGAAAGGTCCCAAACAAATTGCAACCCTTCAAAACCTTACTCATCTGGAAATAGTTGATTGTAAGAGACTCAGACATATCTTCTCACCCATGTTTGCTCCAAGCTTTCTGCAATTGAAAGATCTAAATTTGCAAGGATGTGAGGAACTGGAGCAAATCATTGCCAAGGATCAAACTTCAAAGGGTCATCTCCAACCACTAAGCTTCCCTAACCTAACCAAAATATGGATCAACAATTGCAACAAATTGAAATGTGTCTTTCCTATAAGTGCTGCTCGTAGTCTTCCGAAGCTTGAAGAGTTCAAAGTAGAAGGGGCGTTTGAATTAGAGCATGTATTTGGACATGAAGATGAAGCAAACAGTGTAAATGAAGAGGATATGGTGCTTCCAAAGTTAAGGAGATTGGAACTCCTACAACTACCAAGCCTTGTCAGCTTCAGCCCATTGGTTTATCATTTTATGTTCCCATCATGGTTCGACGTCATTGCAATAGTAGAAGACTGCCCCAACATGAACGTGTCTTTCACTGTTGACGTAAATAACTTGATGTCGGGTCGTACATAGGTAAACACCTCTCTTTTCTTGTTGCGAGGATTTATGATGCTATTATTGATGATAAATAAGAGTTTGTGTTTAGAAAAAAAATTCTACCATTAATTAGAACCTTTGCAATCAATCGACTATCATTTTGACTTCGTAATATTATAAGCTTCTTGTTTCTTTTCATTGTCTAAAAGAAAATGACAGGAAAAAAAAAAAAAAAAAGGATAAAAGGGTGTGGCATGTGAGAGTTTGGATATTGTAATTGCAGGTTTCAATAATTTAGTGTTGCTTACTGATATAATGAAATGGAATATTGTTTTTACAGAAGTTAAAGTCTTCAAGAGGAAAAAAATAAGGGTCAACTGTCTAAAACACAGGGAGAACACTTCCTAAATTTGAGGGAAGTAAAATTCAACAATTGTGGAGTTGAAGAGGTGTTTCAGCTCAAGGGTCTTCCTCAGCCGGATAGCCTTCCCCGATCGTATTGGATCGGGCTTGGATAAATATTTTTGTAATTCGGACTGGCTCGGCTTAGAATTAAATAAAAAATATTTTTTTATTTAAATTTAATTATATATATTTTTTATAATTAAATTTAAATAAAAAATATTTTTTTATTTAATAAATAGTAATTTGAGCTAAGCCGGGCTGGACCGAATTACAAAAACACTTGTCCAAGCCTGGCCCAATACTATTTATTTTCATTAAGGGCCGAATTAAATCTTTATTTTTTTTTTATTTTTTATTGTTGGAGGTTGTAGCCTTGTAGGTGAGGGAGAGGGGAATTTCATTAAAGGTTATTTTGTCTTTACAATTTTTTTTTAATAATTTATTCTTTCTTCATTTCTTTTTTTCAAGTTATTTCATGCCATTAAACCATTAAACAATAATTCTCAATAAATGGTATATTTTTCAAATTCTCTCTATTTTTTTTTAACTTGTTGAGAAGTAGCCATATCATATGGCTACTTTCCAGTACTTTTTTTTTTAATTAATATATATATAAAAATTTTAATTTTAATTTTTTTTAAATATAATAAAGTGTTGGGAAGTCTTCATTTCTTATGGCAACTTCCCAACAAGTAAAAAAAAAAAAAAATTAATCATATGATGACTTCTCAAAGGTTTTAAACCAATCTTTTTACATATATAGCACGGAAGTCGTCATATTATCATATGGCGACTTTCGTGCTTATTATTTAAAAAAAAAAAATCGTTCGAAAGTCGCCGTATAATATGACGACTTGCCAATGTGTTTTAAACAAGCACTTTCGGTACATAATTTGAAAATATCGGTAATTTGAATTTCATTTTTATTTTTATCAATATTGGAATAGATTTGCCGTAAAAAACAATTGAATAAAAGCTATTTATAAAAATGCATTATCTATAAATATACTATATATAAAAGCACCATTATAAATAGTGAATGACATATATACCCTTGATAATTTATAAAATTAATTATTACATTCTTAATTAATATTTTTTCAATAGTGTAAATAATGAATGACATATATATCTTTAATAATTTATAAAATTAAATATTAGTCCTTAATTAATATTTTTTAAAATAAATATTAATTATTTTTATTTCTTATTAAATATTAACTAATTGTTGTCTATTTATTTTCTTATATTTACTTTTTTCTTATCTTATTCCCATTAACATTAAAGTTCTTATTATAGTAAAACTCTTTAATTTATTATTTTTATATTAAATACAGACTAATTTTTATCTCTTTATTTTTTATATTTACTTTGATCTCTTTACTAAGGTATAAATAAATTGTTATTAATAAAATTTAAGTTATCCATTTTTCATTGCGTTTTATTTTATTTATTTATTTATGT
The DNA here is from genome assembly GCA_030761205.1 of Fremontodendron californicum. Classification (NCBI taxonomy): domain Eukaryota; kingdom Viridiplantae; phylum Streptophyta; class Magnoliopsida; order Malvales; family Malvaceae; genus Fremontodendron; species Fremontodendron californicum. The sequence continues at coordinate 1,674,855 of JAULJL010000030.1, read as the reverse complement.
ATTTTATTTTCTTTCTTTTTTTCAATTAAAGTTAAATTATATCTCAATACATATGATTTATGTTATCTACGATTAAAAGTAATATGTAAAGCTAATAATTTTATAATTTCATAAAATTGACAAAAAATAAAAATATTGTAACAAGAGTTAATAAGTTAAATGTAGTGTTTTTAGTTTTGGTGTTACTATTGTAACTATACATTTAAGTTTAAAAATTATATAAACTTAACAATTTAATTCACAATTAAGTCATCAAATTGCATACTTCTAGATTGAAAACAATATTAAATCTGTTAATAAATGTTTAAGACAGTTAGTGAATAATTGTTAAGATAGTGGTCAATCATTAACAAATTAGTAGTATGTATATGATTGATATATCACATATTAGTAAATTAAATGTTAAATAACATAGTAGTAACTAATTAATAACATAGTAGTAAATAATGAATAATATAGTAATAAATGATTAATAACATAGTAGTATATATTCTTCTAATAACTATACTAAATCATATTTAAAGCCTTATTAAAATTTTTAAAGTATTTTTTTTAAATGTTTGGTGAAATCACCTTGAGTCAAATATATATCTTTTTTTATTTTGATTCATTTCTTTTTATTTTTAATATATTAAAATAGACAAAATTAGATTTTTTTTTTCCTTTTATGTTTTACTAGAAAAATATCTTATTCTATTATTTACAAGATTTTTTAAAAGTTATTAGTAGAATTCATAGATATATTAATTATTTCCAGTGCCAAAATTTAGTACTTTAAATTTATGATTTCATATACTAAATTATCACGACTTATAATATTTTTGTTTATTGTTAAATAAAATAATCTCTTGACATTTATAATTAAATACAATTGTATATTTCAATAAATTTCGTCTTTTTTTTTTTTTTTCTTAATTGCTTCATAGATGATGTGCTTTAGTTAGTAGAAAATTAAGACTCAAGGTTTATAATTTTTAATAATTAATTAATGGTGTGACTTAATGAATTTAATTTTAATAAAATTATATATGTCATAATTTAATTTTTCTACCTTTTTACTTACAATTAGTTTTGATTGATGCATGCTTAATTTTTTTATGGATCTCATCTCATGAATCTAATCATTTATTTATTAAAGTTTAATACGCAGAATATTGTTTTATATATAATTTTTTTAAGCATATCATATATTTTAAAGTATTAACTGATTGAGAATTAAAAATCATGATCCAATAATTTGATATAAAATTATTTATATTAATGAATTAAGTGTAATTATGGTCAAACTACTCATACTTTTTTAATAAAATATTATTATCATATTTATTGTTTTTATATATTATGACATACAATTGATATTCAAATCACAAAAAAATTAATATATATATATAATACCAAAATGAGAAAACCATATAATATATAGATTTATATATATATATAAAAAAACTAATACTAAATTGATATACCAGAAACCAATTAATAAATTTTCAAACTCTATTAAAACTCATCTTATTGATTTAACCTGAAATCATTTAGGTAAACATAAATTGTTTAATATTAAAATTAAATAAACTAAATTAGTTAATTATTTAATATAATAATTATCGATATACATTTTTTTTTTTTACAAAGGAGGTCGCAACTTAGGGATAAGGAAAAGGATTCCAAATGCTGAGATTTGAACTCCAAACATGCTGGATGTCACCTTTTAAGGATGACTACATGAACCTACTGAGCTAAGCTTTTAAGGATGACTACATTATACTTTACATTAACAAATTAAAATATTAATTATTTTAATAAAATTTTATTTTAAATAAAAAATAAAACTCATATAAATCCTCAAACTTTACTCAAAATGAAAAAAAAAAAAAAACCCTTTGATCTTTTATTACATGAAATTAAAGTTATGAATTTTTATTTTTTTATAACTATATCCATTACTTGAAACTGGATGAATAAAAGCAATCGTTAAAAACTTTAAATTCTTATGATGTTAAAAATTGAATATTTTATAATATCAATTCATGATCTTAATTTTATGTAATAAAAGATAAAATAAAATTATTTTCATTTTAATATTATTTTCTTACATAAATATTATTTAAATTAAGAATCTTTACATAAAGTTGCTTTTTGTTTTCCAATCACAATAATGCAACGTGTTGCATTATTACTGATTTTTTTTTTTTTCAAAAAAATATAATAATTACTAGTATATATGCTCTTAAATTAAATAATAACATGATGGAATGGCTAGCTAAACTTTTCATGTGACATATACCAACCCGACTTGCATTATGAAATCCATCCTCTCAAAGACAATAATTCATAAAAAAATAAAAATAAAGTTAAAACTGAGATGAACTTCAGTCAAATGATTCGTTCATCTCTTTTAAAAAAAAGTAAATTTTTATAAAATTAAGAATTAATAATATTAATGATCTTCAAATTATATAACATATTTTATATTAGTTTTTTAAAACGTATCAAATTGATCTTTGCGTACAAATATCATAACAAATTGATCTTTTCTTTAATTTTTTCATTAACTTTACTGTTAGCAATCAACTAGTGACACGTGTCACCAGCTGATTGCAACACATTCCTTTTCATTTTCAATTTTTATTTATTTATTTTTCTTTGATTTTTTTAATAAATAAATAAAAATAAATATTTTTATAAAATTAATTTAAATAAATATTTATATTTTATAAATTATTTAATTATTAAAAAATTAATTTAAATTATTTTTTGTTTTTTGTATTTGTTTATAAAAAATAAAAAATAAAAACATTAATAAACTGTTGTTAATATTTTTCAAAAGTGCATCAATGATTGAAAACATGACAAAAATAAAGGGATCAATAAATCAAAAGTGCATCAATGATGCCTTTGCCACTAGCAAAAGCTGTGAAGAAGCTAACAATCTTGATAATGATACATCAATTTTTCTTCAAAATTTGAAGGAGCACAAAGAAAAAAAATAAAATTAAAAGTGTGAACTTAACTGCCTTTTGAATCATGATAAATTTGGTTTAGGAAATTTATAGGAGTTCGTTTTTGATTCATTGTTAGTGTATATATTTTATTTATTAATAGTGAATTTTACACTGATAACTTATTAAAACACTAATCCCTAATCCCTAACCCTAACCACGAACCCCTAATCCTTAACTTAACTCTTAACCTCTAACCACTAACTCTAACCACTAACCCGATAGATGATATTGTAGGATGTATTGTCAATATATAACTTTATATATTAACAATGCATCAAATATTAATCCAATTTATATATATGCTTCACTAAAGTTAAGGAAGCTTGCTCATCTTTATCTGTTCTCAAATGATCTATAAAAATTCAATTTGGAAATTACATTATATTTATGATTAAAAAATTTGTAATAATTAGTGTTTAATTAAAATATTTCCCTCCTCAAATCAACTCTAAAGTAGCAAACAATTGAAGAAAAGCTATTTATAGAAATGTATTATTAAGTAAAAAATTTGTTTTTTTAATATTGATATTAAAATTTTTTAATATCACAAATAAATTAAAAATTTATTACATCTCACATTTTTTTTATTATACTTTAAAAATATGTATCTAATAATTGCACTACCAAAAAATACGATAATTTCTCTTAAATAAAACAATCAACAAAAAAAACTTTATCTCCATTAGACTTTTTTTTTTTTTTGTTTTAGCTTTTCTTAATGCTTATCTTTTACAATAAAAATTTTTCCTTGAGATCTGGTGGACTTAATTATTTGTCTACTTCTATCAATCACCTTCAAAAAAAAAAAAAAAAAAATAGAAAAAGGAAAAGAAAAAGAAAAAGAAAAGTGAAGCCAACAACTCCATAAAGCAAAAGATGTTTGAACTTTGAACCCATGTCTTGTCTTCCACTAATTAGGATTTTTTTTTTTTTGAATAAAAGAGACTCCAAAAAAGTTAAAGAAGTCTTTGATGAAACTTCTGTAGTTTCAATTAGGATTTCTAGCAGAGTTTCACAATATTATTTTCTTACATAAATGTTATTTAAATTAAGAATCTTTACATAAAGTTGCTTTTTGTTTTCCAATCACAATAATGCAACGTGTTGCATTATTACTGATATTTTTTTTTTTCAAAAAAGTATAATAATTACTAGTATATATGCTCTTAAATTAAATAATAACATGATGGAATGGCTAGCTAAACTTTTTCATGTGACACATACCAACCCGACTTGCATTATGAAATCCATCCTCTCAAAGACAATAATTCATAAAAAAATAAAAATAAAGTTAAAACTGAGATGAACTTCAGTCAAATGATTCGTTCTTTTAAAAGAGTAAATTTTCGTAAAATTAATAATTAATAGCAATAATAATCTTCAAATTATAAGATATATTTTATATTAATTTTTAAATTTTAAAACATATCAAATTGGTTATTGCTTACAAGTATCATAAAAATTAATCTTTTCGGTTAGCTTTTTTATTACCTTTACTGTTAGCAATCAGCTAGTAACACGTGTCACCAGTTGATTGCAACACATTCCTCTTATTTTTTTTCTTTTTCTTTATTTCTTTATTATTTTTTCTTTGATCTTTTTTAATAAATAAATGTAAATAAATATTTTAATAAAATTAATTTAAATAAATATTTATATTTTATAAATTATTTAATTATTAAAAAATTAATTTAAATTATTATTTATCTTTTGTATTTATTTATAAAGAATAATATAGAAAAATGAAAACATTAATAAATACAAAAGATAAATAATAATTTAAATTAATTTTTTAATAATTTATAAAATATAAATATTTATTTACATTAATTTTATAAAAAATATTTTTTCTTTTTCTTTTTCTTTTTCTTTTTTTTCTTTCTTTCTTTTTTTATTTTTATAAATAAATTAATTTCGTAAAAATTAAATAATTTATAAAATATAAAATATTTATTTACATTCATTTATTTAAAATATATTTTTTACTTTTTTATTTTCAATTATTTTTATTTTTTCTTTCCTTTTTTCTTATAAAATTAATGTAAATAAAATATTTTATATTTTTAAAATTAATTTAAATTAGAATATGAATTATTATTTATTTTTCTTTATATTTATTTACAAACAAGAGAAAAAGGGAAAAGATAGGAAAGGAAAAAATAAAAAACTTATAAATATAAAATAAATATTTTATATTTATAAATTATTTAATTTTTAGAAAGTTAATTTAATTTAAAATATAATATAATATAATGTAATATACTTATATATATATATATTGTATTTGTTTATAACGAAGAGAAAAAAGAAGAAAGGGAAGAAACAAAAAAAAAATATATATATAAAGTTAATGTAAATAAATAGTTTTATATTTTTTTTCAATTATTTGAGTATTACAATATTAATTTAAATTATAATGTAAATTATTATTTAGTTTTTAATATTTATTTATAAAGAAGAGAAAATCAACAAAAAAAGAAGAAGGAAAAACGAAAAAATTAAAAATATTTTTTATAAAATTAAAGTAAATAAATATTTCATAATTTTTAAATTAATAATATTTTTTTAAAAATCATTTTAATTTATAATATGAATTATTTTTTTCTTTGTATTTATTTATATAAAAAAATCAAATAAAAAATAAAAAAGAAGTAAAGAAAAAGAAGAAAAAAAATGAAGAGGCAAGTTGTAGCAATCAGTTGGTGACACGTGTCACTAGCTGATTGCTAACGGTAAAAGGAACGAAAAAGCTAAGAGAAGGGATAAATTTATTATGATACTTGTAATCAATAACTAATTTGATACGTTTTGAAGTTTAGGGACCAATATAAAATATGCCCTATAATTTGGAGACCATTGGTGCTATTAACTCTAAAATTAAATTAAATTAGATTTAACATTTATCCTTTCTCGGTTTTTTTATCTTAATATAGCCAAAAAAAATATTTATCAAAATACCGTTCTTTTCAGATTAATTCCCAAAATCCGCTTTTTTTTTAATCAGTTGGGAAATCGCCATGGCCCATGGCGATTTCCCAACTGAAAATTTTATTTTTTTTAAAATACCAGTTGGGAAATCGCCATGGACCATGGTGATTTCCCAACTGATATTTTTAAAAAAATTAATTTTTTGTATTGGGAAATCGCCACCGTAACTTTCCTCTTTTTTTTTTTTTAAAAAAAATTTTAGTAATTAATAAATTTTGAATAAAAATTATATAATTTATAATTTTAAAAAATAAAAAATTAATAATTAATAATTTTAATATATAATTTTTATCTGTAAAAGTGTTCATGGCCGGGCCGGGCCCATGTATGGTATCAACACTACATTTGCTTGCCCAAGCCACGGTGGTAATTTTTCAACCTTTATTTATTTATTTTTTAATTTTATAAAATAATAAAAATTATATAATTTTTAATTTTAAAAAATAAAAATATAACAATTTACCAAAAATTAAAAAATTATATTCGTAATTAGACCTGTTCATGGGCCGGGCCGCGACCCAAAATTTTTGACCTTGCCCAAGCCCATTTCGAGTCGTGCTGACCCGAAAACCCATTTCACTATTAATTTTTTTTTATATATATTTTATAATTTTTTGAATTTTGTTATTTAATTTTTTTAAAATTAAAATTTATATAATTTTTATTTAAATTTTATTATTTAATAAAATTACAAAAACACTTGTCCAAGCCCGGATTAATACGACACTTTGGTTGGCCTTTCTCCCGGAGGTCCATTTATTACGAATACAAGTTGAAAGAATTTGATTGACATTACAGATAGACCTGCTCATAGGCCGGGCAGCCCGTCCGCCAAGGCCCGGATCACTATTTATATATTAAAATAATTAAATTCAGGCCCGCGAGCCGGGCCTTGGCAAGAAGTTGAAATTTTTTGGGTCGCGGCCCGGCCCATGAACATGCCTAATTACGAATATAATTTTTTAATTTTTGGTAAATTGTTATACTTTTATTTTTATTTTTTATTTTTTAAAATTAAAAATTATATAATTTTTATTATTTTATAAAATTAAAAAAAAAAAAAATAAGCTTGAAAAATTACCACAGTGGCTTGGGCAAGCAAATGTGGTGTTGATACCATACATGGGTCCGGCCCGGCCCATGGACACTTCTACCACCATGGGATAAAAATTATATATTAAAATTATTAATTTTTTATTTTTTAAAATTATAAATTATAAATTATATAATTTTTATTCAAAATTTATTATTTACTAAAAAAGAAAAAAAGTCTAAAGTTACCTTGGGAAATTGCCACTGGATGGCGATTTTCCAATATAAAAAATTAAAAAAATTTAAAATACAAGTTGGGAAATCGTAATGGCCCATGGCGATTTTCCAACTAGTATTTTAAAAAAAAATTAAAATTTTCAGTTGGGAAATCGCCATGGGCCATGGCGATTTCCCAACTGATTAAAAAAAATAAATTTTGAGAATTAATCTGAAAAATGCAGTAGTTTAGTAAAAAAATTTTTTTGTTATATTAAAATAAAAAGACCTCCTTTCTCATTTTCCTTAACTTTCTTAGTATTAAAAAAATAAAAGCTGAGAAATAAATTAATTTAAAAAAGCATAACGAGGCGAAACATGCACCAACCATATGTGCATATTAGTTGAATTTGGAAGCCTTGTTGTCTTCGTTTGGGGGCTTTAGTTGTTTTTGTTAATGAGGTGGTCTCAGTATTGTATCTCTTGATAACTTTCTTTTATTAATAAAATTTTTTATTTAGCAAAAAAAAAAAAAGTGATTATATTAATTGAATCATGGCAAAAATTTGAATCCAAATTGTGACTGTTTCAATAACCAATAAATATATATATATATATATATATATATCTTTCAAGAAAAGAAAAAAAATCAAAGTAGTTTTGATCTGCCTTTGAACCTATCCATTAAGAAAGCCCAATTTCTGAGTTTTATGTAGGAAACACCTAAAATTAACCATGTTCCTTGATAATATATAGGTGAAATGAAAATTAAGATATGAAAAAATAACGAAAATGAGATGAGACCGGACAATTGTCCTTAACAATCATACATCACACAGCTAAGATTTTTCCATCTGAATTAAGCTTGAGAGTTTCCAACACTTTTCAGATTAATGCTACAATCTTTGATGAAACTTTTCTCTTTAGATTCAATTAGGATTTCCAGCAGAGTTTCACAATATCATTTTTCATAATTTTTTTTTTTTGCATAAAGATTATTTTTAATTTGAGAATCTTTACCTAAAGTTCCTTTTGAATTTTCCAATCACAAAATAAATGTGTTGCATTACTGACAAATATTTTTTTTCAAATAAAATATATAATAAATTACAAAATTGCTAGTAATATATATGCCTTTTAATTAAATAATAACATGATGGAATGACTAGCTAAACTGTTCATGTGACACATACCAACCCCTACTTGCAGTATGAAATCATCCTCTCAAGGACAATAATTCATCAAAAAGATAAAAATAAAGTAAAAACTGAGATGAACTTGGCCTTAGTCAAATGATTCATACATCTATTTTAAAAAGGTAGATTTTCGTAAAATTAGATTTGATCTTAACATTTTTTAAATTTTAATTTTTTTTTTGGTATCAAAAAAATAAAAACCAAGTAATAAAAAAATTTCAAAAAGCATAACGAGGTGAAACATGCACCGATCATACGTGCATGTGTAATTATATTGGATCGTGGAAAAAATTTGAATCAAACTTGTGACTGTTTTAATTATCAAAAAACATATATATCTTAAAAAAATATATATATATCGAAGTAGTTCTGCCTTCAAACTTACCCACTAAGAAAGCCCAGTTTCTGAGTAGGATGTAGGAAACACCTAAAATTAACTAAATTCCTTGATAATATAATAGGTGAAATGAAAATTAAGATATTGAAAAAATAACGAAAATGAGATGAGAGGACAATTGTCGTTAACAATGATACATCACATAGCTGAGATTGTCAGCTTATGAATTTCCAATCTGTCAAATGTGAAAGCTACTAATTCTTTTGGATTATTCATTCATCAAAAATAAACAAATAAATAAAGTATATTAAAAAAAATGAAATAAAAAGGTGGCTGCCTTTTGTCTTGCACTAAGGAATTCAACAAGAAAATAACAATAAAAAAAGACATTGCAAGAATCCCAAGTTTTTTTTTTTAGTTTGTTGAAATTGATCTCAAAGTATTTGAAGCAGAGTTTCAATATTTTTGGTTAGTGGAAAATATGGTTAGAGATATTTTCAAGTGTGGTCTGAAATTAATTTTTTTTTCGAATAATTTTAAGAATACATTTTTTAGCATCTAGTTAATGCATTTAAAATTTTATTTTTAAAATATTATTTATAAAAATATGAATTTCTAGGACATATTTAAATCTTGAATATCAAAGTTTCAGCTCTAATTAAATCATGAGTCCCTGGCTTGGAGCATAATTTGATAACAAAATTTAATCCAAAAAAAAAAAACCCAAGTGTTTTTCCATGAAAACGCGTTAAACCAACAAAGCAAGGAGGTCAGAAATAGATGCTGAAAGGGGGCAATTCAAGGGGAAAAAATGATTGAAAAATGGACAATAATTAATACTAATTATTTTTTAATTTTTTTACTATTTGGAATCCACAATAGAAAGCTGGTTAAAAGAAAAAAGAAAAAAGTACACTTACCTCATGAGGTATATTAAAAAAATACGTTTATTCTCTTATAGTTTGAAAATTATCCACTTACCCTCTTGAGGTTTAATGAAAAACACGTTAACCCCCTAAGCCTTAAATAAATTTTAAATAAAAAGATAATTATACCCTGTTAATTATTAATTATATATTTTCTATTTATTCTATTCATTTTACACAATTTTTAATAACAAAATAATGAAAATTTAATTAATCTTAAAATTATCTTTAATTACTGTCATAACGGGTTTTTTCGACCGCTAAGACGAATTTGAAAACAAAAAATGGAGTCGCCACCAATTTTTTTTGTAGGTGTAATTGGCCACCTATTAAAACCGGTTTTAGTAAAATATTTTAAAATTAATTAAAATATTTTTTAAAAAAACCAATTTCGAAGTCGGCGTTTTGAACCAAAGAGAAAACAAAATCGGGTTCGGGAATCGGTTGCGTGCGGGGAAGGATTAGCACCCCCACAACGCCCGTTTAGAAAAGAGTACCATTTAATCACGTGTTATCTCAAATCTCGATTTAATGGACATGATATCGGCATTTAAAATTATTTCTCTTTTTATTTTTTTATTTTTATTTTTTTATTTATTATTTTAAAAATAAAAACATGTTTATTATTCGGACTTTTTGAATTATTATTATCTTTTTGAAAATGAAAGTGAGCGTAAACTCATTATCGAGAATACTCGTTAAATATTCCCAACACTCTTGGTGGTATTTAACGAGATCCTCTCACCTCAAGATATCTTAAGAATCATAACTGTGATATCCTTCAAATTTCGTCGTCGGCAATTTACATCCATTTTTTATTTAAACACACACGATGTGAATATTTGAATATCGGATGCACGTGGTTAAGCATACAGGACAATTGATTAAATACATTATTATAAGATTAAACGTGCGAAGCACAATAAAAAAATGCGAATATGGCAACATATCGAACACATAAACATTCACTATTTTATTCATTTTTTATTTTGATTATTTCCATTTTTTTAAATGAAAACGAATTTTTGTATCGAGCATGTCGCTAAATACTCCCGATTTAATGGACATGATATCGGCATTTAAAATTATTTCTCTTTTTATTTTTTTATTTTTATTTTTTTATTTATTATTTTAAAAATAAAAACATGTTTATTATTCGGACTTTTTGAATTATTATTATCTTTTTGAAAATGAAAGTGAGCGTAAACTCATTATCGAGAATACTCGTTAAATATTCCCAACACTCTTGGTGGTATTTAACGAGATCCTCTCACCTCAAGATATCTTAAGAATCATAACTGTGATATCCTTCAAATTTTGTCGTCGGCAATTTACATCCATTTTTTATTTAAACACACACGATGTGAATATTTGAATATCGGATGCACGTGGTTAAGCATACAGGACAATTGATTAAATACATTATTATAAGATTAAACGTGCGAAGCACAATAAAAAAATGCGAATATGGCAACATATCGAACACATAAACATTCACTATTTTATTCATTTTTTATTTTGATTATTTCCATTTTTTTAAATGAAAACGAATTTTTGTATCGAGCATGTCGCTAAATACTCCCGATTTAATGGACATGATATCGGCATTTAAAATTATTTCTCTTTTTATTTTTTTATTTTTATTTTTTTATTTATTATTTTAAAAATAAAAACATGTTTATTATTCGGACTTTTTGAATTATTATTATCTTTTTGAAAATGAAAGTGAGCGTAAACTCATTATCGAGAATACTCGTTAAATATTCCCAACACTCTTGGTGGTATTTAACGAGATCATCTCACCTCAAGATATCTTAAGAATCATAACTGTGATATCCTTCAAATTTCGTCGTCGGCAATTTACATCCATTTTTTATTTAAACATACACGATGTGAATATTTGAATATCGGATGCACGTGGTTAAGCATACAGGACAATTGATTAAATACATTATTATAAGATTAAACGTGCAAAGCACAATAAAAAAATGCGAATATGGCAACATATCGAACACATAAACATTCACTATTTTATTCATTTTTTATTTTGATTATTTCCATTTTTTTAAATGAAAACGAATTTTTGTATCGAGCATGTCGCTAAATACTCCCGATTTAATGGACATGATATCGGCATTTAAAATTATTTCTCTTTTTATTTTTTTATTTTTTTATTTATTATTTTAAAAATAAAAACATGTTTATTATTCGGACTTTTTGAATTATTATTATCTTTTTGAAAATGAATGTGAGCGTAAACTCATTATCGAGAATACTCGTTAAATATTCCCAACACTCTTGGTGGTATTTAACGAGATCCTCTCACCTCAAGATATCTTAAGAATCATAACTGTGATATCCTTCAAATTTCGTCGTCGGCAATTTACATCCATTTTTTATTTAAACACACACGATGTGAATATTTGAATATCGGATGCACGTGGTTAAGCATACAGGACAATTGATTAAATACATTATTATAAGATTAAACGTGCGAAGCACAATAAAAAAATGCGAATATGGCAACATATCGAACACATAAACATTCACTATTTTATTCATTTTTTATTTTGATTATTTCCATTTTTTTAAATGAAAACGAATTTTTGTATCGAGCATGTCGCTAAATACTCCCGATTTAATGGACATGATATCGGCATTTAAAATTATTTCTCTTTTTATTTTTTTATTTTTATTTTTTTATTTATTATTTTAAAAATAAAAACATGTTTATTATTCGGACTTTTTGAATTATTATTATCTTTTTGAAAATGAAAGTGAGCGTAAACTCATTATCGAGAATACTCGTTAAATATTCCCAACACTCTTGGTGGTATTTAACGAGATCCTCTCACCTCAAGATATCTTAAGAATCATAACTGTGATATCCTTCAAATTTCGTCGTCGGCAATTTACATCCATTTTTTATTTAAACACACACGATGTGAATATTTGAATATCGGATGCACGTGGTTAAGCATACAGGACAATTGATTAAATACATTATTATAAGATTAAACGTGCGAAGCACAATAAAAAAATGCGAATATGGCAACATATCGAACACATAAACATTCACTATTTTATTCATTTTTTATTTTGATTATTTCCATTTTTTTAAATGAAAACGAATTTTTGTATCGAGCATGTCGCTAAATACTCCCACCACTCGTGGTGATATTTAACGAAATTCTCTCACCTCAAGATATCTTAGGAATCACTACCGTGACGTCCTTCGAATTCCGTCGTCGGTAATTTACATTCATTTTTTATTTTCGTATGAATCAAAATGCTATTTTTATTTTTAGTATTTAAAAAGAAATAATAACACATTTAACAATAATAATAATAATAATGATAATAATAATAAAAGAAAATAAAAGAAAAGAAAAGCATGAAAAGAAAAGAAAAAATAATAATAATAATAAAAAAGGTAAAACTAATATTATAGTAAAAATAATAACAACAACTATGATAAAATAAATAAATAAATAAAAAGCATTAATAAAATAACAGAAATGACATAAAATAAAATTAAATATAGATAAATAAAAAGGAACATAAATAAATATAAAATTTACCTTCGGAAGTTGCGTGAATTCGAGTGTTCTGATGAATTTTGCCGAGAGAATTAATTAATTACTTTTCTTTTTATTTTTTATTTTTAAATTTTTTTTTTGTCCTTCCTTCCTTTCTTCTCTTTCCTTTTTTTTTTCTTTCCTTTCTCTTTCTTTTTTTCTTTCCCCTTTATTCTTCACATTTTTTCCTTTCTTTCTGTTCTCTTCCTTCCTTTTTTCTCTTCTTTCCTTTCTTTTTCTTCTTTCCCTCATTTTCTTTTCTTTCCTTTTTCTTCTTTTTTTCTTTCTTTCTTTCTTTCCTTTCTTTCTTTCCTCTCTTTCCTTTCTTCTTCCTTTTTTTCCTTTCTTCTTTCCTTTCCTTTTTTTTTTTCTTTTTCTGCTTTCCTTCTTCTCTTTCCTTTTTCTTCTTTCCTTATTTTTCTCCTCTTTCCTTCCTCTCTTTCCTTTCTTTTCTTCTTTCCTTTTTTCCCTTTCCTTTCCTTCCCTTTTTTTTTCCTTTTCTGGCCTGGGTCCGGGTTAGGCGCGCGGATCCTGGGTCGGGTCCGGGTCCGCACGCGGACCCTCACTCCCCAAAACGACGCCGCTTCTGGTGCCTATAAATAGCATTTTTTTTCACTTTCTCATATTTCTTTCTCTCTCTCCTCTCTCTCTAGAATGCTCTGGCTTCACTCTAAGCTGGGCCTAGAAACCGGTGCTGATCCTCCGTGCCGGCCGCCGTACTCCGCCGTCGGTGGCCGTTGATCTCCAAATCTCACACCTGGGGTGGTGGTGACCCCCTCTTCTCGGATTCGCGCTCCGTTCTGCCCGAATCTTGACAAAAACCCCTAGATCTAAGGAAAACCCTTCAACTTTTTGTTGATGTTCTTGTTGTTGTTTTTTTTTTTTTTTTTTGGCTTGCTGAGTCTTTGTTTTTCTTAGGTGTGTGTGTGTTTGTGTGGTTTGTGGGTGGTCAGATCTGAGTTGTTTTTTCTTTTGGGGTCCGAATCTTGGGGGTTCCGTTTGTTTTTTTTTGGATGGTTTTTGGTTGTTTTTTTCTTTTGGTTTGTTGATGGTTGCTTCGAAAAAATAAATGGGGGTCGAGAGAGGGTTGGTGGTGGGGGAAGCCGATAAAAGGGGGGTTCAGATCCGAATCAAGACAGGGGGCCTTGTGTTGATGGCTGTCTTGGTTGGGGCTTGGATCTGAGAGTGAGGGTTGGTGGGGTTGGTGGCGTGTCTGGGGGAATGGGGTTAATGTGAGGGTGGCAGAGGTAGGGCAGTGGTGACTGCCAGTGGTTAGGGTTGCAGGGGGGCTAGGGTTTGCTTAGTTAGGTTAGGGATTGGGAAATGGGCCTGCTGAGTAGCAGGCCCTGTTGGGCCAGGCAGATTGGGCCTGCTAAATAGCAGGCCCTGTTGCAAAACGATTGCTACAATTACTATAAAATTAAATTCTAATTAAATTATATTCTAATTCAAGTAAATGTTAAAATTTTAAACTTATCTTTAATTCAACTATATATATTAATTTTGAGGTGAAATCATTAAATTATTTTTATTTAAAATAAATAAATTATCATTGTTTAAAAACATTAATGGTAAAAAAATTGATTAAAATAAAAAGAGAGAAATAAAGGAGAAGAAAAAAATGAAAATATAAATATCAGTATCATCCATGATATTTTATTGAAATTAAACTTACCTCTATTAGTTTGAAAACCATATTTTATCTCACTAGAAAATAATTAATGTTAGGATTTCATTAATCAAACTAATATTTATTCAAATTTTACTTTAAATATTAAAATACCCTCATTTTATTTATTTATTTATACTTATTCTTTTAATTATTTTTTAATAATTAAAAATTTTAAAATAATTTTTATTTATTTATTTTAAATAAAAATAATTTAATGAATTCATCTCAAAGTTAATATATAATTGAATTAAAGATAAATTTAAAATATTTAACATGTACTTGCATAAAAATTGATTAAAAAAAAGAAATAAAAGAGAAGAAAAAAAGAAAATATAATTATTATACATGAGATTTTATTAAAAATAAACTTACATATATTAACTTGAAAAATACATTTTATCTCTCTAAAAAAGTAACTAATGTTAGGATTTCATTAATCAAATTTATATTTGTTTAAATTTGACTTTAAATATTAAGACCCTAATTTTATTTATTTTTCTTATTTTTGTGCCTTTTTCATTTTTTTTGTTGGTTTTAATCAATTTCTTTATCACTAAACATTTTAAAATGATTTCATTGATTTATTTCAAATATAAAAAAGTAATACATTCATCTCAAAGTTAATATATTGAATTAAAGATAAGTTATTTTTTCTATTGAATTAAAGATAATTTTAAAATTAATTAAATTCTTAATATTTTGTAATTAAAAAAATGAATAAAATAAAATATATATATATGATTAATAATTAACAAGGATATAATTATCTTTTTATTTTAAATTTACTTAGGGTTTAGGGCTTAGGAGGGTTTAGGGCTTAGGAGGGTTAGTGTGGATGGATCTAAACTCAATTAGTTATATTTTTTTGCATAAAGATTATTTTTAATTTAAGAATCTTTACATAAAGTTCCTTTTGAATTTTCCAATCACAATAATCAATGTGTTGCATTACTGACAAATTTTTTTGTTTCAAATAAAATATATAATAAATTACAAAATTGCTAGTAATATATATGTCTTTTAATTAAATAATAACATGATGGAATGGCTGGCTAAACTGTTCATGTGACACATACCAACCCCTACTTGCAGTATGAAATCATCCTCTCAAGGACAATAATTCATCAAAAAGATAAAAATAAAGTAAAAACTGAGATGAACTTGGCCTTAGTCAAATGATTCATACATCTATTTTAAAAAGGTAGATTTTCGTAAAATTAGATTTGATCTTAACATTTTTTTTGGTATCAAAAAAATAAAAACCAAGTAATAAATTAATTTCAAAAAGCATAACGAGGTGAAACATGCACCAATCATACGTTCATATGTAATTATATTGGATCGTGGAAAAAATTTGAATCAAACTTGTGACTGTTTTAATTATCAAAAAACATATATATCTTAAAAAAAAATATATCGAAATAGTTCTGCCTTCGAACTTACCCACTAAGAAAGCCCAGTTTCTGAGTGGGATGTAGGAAACACCTAAAATTAACTAAATTCCTTGATAATATAATAGGTGAAATGAAAATTAAGATATTGAAAAAATAACGAAAATGAGATGAGAGGACAATTGTCGTTAACAATGATACATCACATAGCTGAGATTTTCCATGAAAACGCGTTAAACCAACAAAGCAAGGAGGTCAGAAATAGATGCCGAAAAGGGGCAATTCAAGGGAAAAAGAAAATGATTGAAAAATGGACAATAATTAGCTAATTATTTTTTTATTTTTTTGGAATCCACAATAGAAAGCTGATTAAAAGGAAAAGAGTAAAGTACACTTACCCATGAGATTTATTAAAAAAATATTTTTATCTTTTTATAGTTTGAAAATTATCCATTTACTCTTCTGAGATTTGATTAAAAACACATTAACCCCTTGAGTCCTAAACCTTAAGTAAATTTTAAATAAAAAAATAATTATACCCTTGTTAATTATTAATTATATATTTTCTATTTATTCTATTCATTTTACACAATTTTTAATTACAAAATAATGAGAATTTAATTAATCTTAAAATTATCTTTAATTACTATAAAATTAAAGTCTAATTAAATTATATTCTAATTCAAGTAAATGTTAAATATTTTAAACATATCTTTAATTCAACTATATATATTAATTTTGAGGTGAAATCATTAAATTATTTTTATTTAAAATAAATAAATTATCATTGTTTAAAAAAATTAATGGTAAAAAAATTTATTAAAATAAAAAGAGAGAAATAAAGGAAAAGAAAAAAATGAAAATATAACTATCAGTATCATCCATGAGATTTTATTGAAATTAAACTTACCTCTATTCGTTTGAAAACCATATTTTATCTCACTAGAAAATAATTAATGTTAGGATTTCATTAATCAAACTAATATTTATTCAAATTTTACTTTAAATATTAAAATACCCTCATTTTATTTATTTATTTATATTTTTTCTTTTAATTATTTTTTAATCATTAAACTTTTTAAAATAATTTTTATTTATTTATTTTAAATAAAAATAATTTAATAAATTCATCTCAAAGTTAATATATAATTTAATCAAAGATAAATTTAAAATATTTAACATGTACTTGCATAAAAATTGATTAAAAAAAAGAAATAAAGGAGAAGAAAAAAAGAAAATATAATTATTATCCATGAGATTTTATTAAAAATAAACTTACATATATTAACTTGAAAAATACATTTTATCTCTCTAAAAAAGTAACTAATGTTAGGATTTCATTAATCAAATTTATATTTGTTTAAATTTGACTTTAAATATTAAGACCCTAATTTTATTTATTTTTCTTATTTTTGTGCCTTTTTCATTTTTATTTTTATTTTTTGGTTTTAATCAATTTCTTTATCACTAAACATTTAAAAATGATTTTATTGATTTATTTCAAATATAAAAAAGTAATGCATTCATCTCAAAGTTAATATATTGAATTAAAGATAAGTTATTTTTTCTATTGAATTAAAGATAATTTTAAAATTAATTAAATTCTTAATATTTTGTAATTAAAAAAATGAATAAAATAAAAAATATATATATGATTAATAATTAACAAGGATATAATTATCTTTTTATTTTAAATTTACTTAGGGTTTAGGGCTTAGGAGAGTTAGTGTGTATTTCATCAAATCTCGGGGGGTAAGTGGTAGTTTTCAAACTATAAGGGGTAAATGTATTTTTTAGTAAATCTCATGGGGTTAGTGTGCTTTTTTCAAAGGAAAATTAACTTGATTCCTACTATTAATTAAGCAAATCCATTGATAATTCCTATTATTTTTTATAGTTTGGGGGATGGGGGATTCGAACCCTGTTCAAAGAGCAGGGAAGCATGCACCACTATTAGTTAAGCAAAAAATTGACAATTGCTTTTGTCTCTGTGTTCATCTTTACACTGATTGTCTCAACTTTGTTTTTGACATTAAATCTTAAAACCCTTCGGATGTAATTTGAGTCTTGAATAGCAAAGTTTCAGCTCCAATTAAATCTTTCCTTGGGCATAATTTGATCATAGAATTTAATCCCAAAAATAAAATAAATGAAAACGTGTTAAACCCACAAATCAAGTAGGTTAAAATAAATGTATTCTTCTACATTGATTTGATACATTTAAGATTATTTTTATAGTGCTCTATACAAAATCAAACCCAATTTAAAAAAAAAAAGAAAAAAAAAAAGAGAACTGCTTCCCTTACCAATTAGGGAACACCTTTTTCATTCGATCAAATAGAATATCGCTTAATCCAAATAAATTACTCGATACATTAGGATAATTTGAAGCCCTTGAAGCATAATTTGAATCTTGAATAGCAAAGTTTCAGCTCAAATTAAATCTTGAATCCGTTGGGACATAATTTGATCAGAGAATTTAATCTCGAAAATAAAATAAATAGCGCACGAGTATTTTTTTTTTTATGAAAACCCGTTAAATCAAACAAATCATGTAGGTCAAAAATAGAAGCCGAAAGAGGGCAACTCAACTGGAAAAGAAAATGATTGAAAAATGACAAAAAAAAAAAGAAAAAAGAAAAAGAAAGGAGAATAATAGATGGATGAATAATTAAGAAGTGCATCAATAATGGCATGTCCCACTAGCAAAAGCTGTAAAGAATATTGAAAATCTTCATAATCATAGATCAGTTTTATCAGCTTAATTGTTTTTTTTTTTTGTCCCACTAGCAAAAGCTGTGAAGAATGTTGGCAATCTTCATAAATCATAGATAAGTTTTATCAGCTTAATTATTATTCTTTTTTGTTGCATATATCCTCCAAATATATTTTATGAAGGAATTTTAATTCTTGACATGGTAGCATTTTTTCATAAAAAGTGGTAAAAATTTAGTTTATGAATTTATTGGTAATTAAATTTCCTTTTTATTTTCCTTACATCGCCAGACCAAATACAATGAGAAAATTTATTTTCCTTGGTTATTTTATTTTTCATTGATTTTTCCACAAAATTTTCTTTTCCTTCACCAAAAAAAAAATTGCAATTTTTTTTTTTTTAGAATTAAAGGAAAGGAGAATGGAAGTAATTAAGTAAAAGAAAATAAAATAAAAGCAACTCAATTTTTTTGGTTTTTTTATAAGAGGGAATAAAACTAGAAATTTAAGAAACAATTTTTTTTTTTTTTTTTAGAATTAAAGGAAAGGAGAACGGAAGTAATTAAGTAAAATAAAATAAAAGCAACTCAAATTTTTTTGTTTTTTTATAAGAGGGAATAAAACTGGAAATTTAAGAAGCAATTTTTTTTTTTTAGAATTAAAGGAAAGGAGAATGGAAGTAATTAAGTACAAGAAAATAAAAGCAGCCCAATTTTTTTTTATAAGAAGGAATAAAACTAGAAATTTAAGAAGCAAATTTTTTTTTTAGAATTAAAGGAAAGGAGAATGGAAGTAATTAAGTAAAAGAAATTAAAAGCAACTCAAATTTTTGGTTTTTTTATAAAGAGGGAATAAAACTGGAAATTTAACAAGCAATTTTTTTTTTTTTTATAATTAAAGGGAAAGGAGAATGGAAGTAATTAAGTAAAAGAAAATAAAAGCAGCTCAATTTTTATTTTTATTTTTGGTTTTATAAGAGGGAATAAAACTAGAAAATGAAAATCACTAACACAGATTTGAGAAGTTGAAGCAAAAACAATTTGTTCACTTTGGATGGAAAAACTCAATGCCAAAAGAGGGTATATTTGAATGTGGATGGATCTAAACTCAATTAGTTATATTATATCCTAATCTCGTTGCTTTTTTTTTGATAATTGGGTAGGGGAGGGGTTGCTTGGGTTTGAACCCAAGACTTAATGCCCCAAGACTCTTGGCCACTCAGCCAAGAGCTTGTTGGCCTAATCTCGTTGCTTTGCTCTTTTCTAGGTCAACATTTTTTATAATTAATTTATGACATATACCTAAATTTATGTTATTATATATTGTTCGAAATTCGGAATCTTTCAAATTAAATATTCCCCAAATTATTTATTACTAATTTTTAATATTTGTTACCCATATAATTAAAATTAAATTGTAACAAATAAAATTATCCATCTAAAATCAAAATTAAATTGTAATAAAATATATTTATGAAAATTATTAATTTATAATAGACATGTGTCAACTCTCATGGAAGAACTCCACTATATATAAAATAATAATTCTTTAATTAATCGTGTATATATTTTTTTGGTTTCCATTCCCAAGAATGTTTTAAAAAAATATTGCCTACTTGGCCATGAGAACTTGAACCATAACGCTTTGTAGAAGGAGAAAATTTGTAACCAATTACAAATTGCCACGTGTCAATTGAAATTCTTTTAATTAAGAAATTTTCAATTAAATTATACATTACCATGTGAAATTGATAATATCATATTATAATTAATTATTTTATAATTAATTAAATATGTACACATGGTTTGACCAACCAAATTGCAAGGATTCATGGGTTATCCAATCAAATTTCACCCATGTGTCATAATTATTTTACCTCTAATTAAATTAAATTAATTAAGAGATAAATAATAAATTTTTATCTCTAATTAAATTAAATTAATTAAGAGATAAATAATAAATTTTTATCTCTAATTAAATTAAATTAATTAAGAGATAAATAATAAATTTTTATCTCTAATTATATTAAATTAATTAAGAGATAAATAAATATTTTATCTCTAATTTAACTAATTAATTAAGTGATAAAAAAATAAATATTTTATCTCTAATTAAATTAAATTAATTAAGAGATAAATAAGAAGATATTATCTCTAATTAAATTAAATTAATTAAGAGATAAATAAGGAGATTAAGTTCTTTTAAAACTCTCTTTCACCTGGCTAGCTACCACTATAAATAGAGACCTCCCCTTAACACAAATGGACAATTCAGAAAGCCTGAAGAGAAGAAGATTTTGAAGAGCCAAATCCTCTCAAAATTCTTAAGAAGAAATTAGAGAGATTCTAAGAACGCGGTGCTTGTTCTTGAGAATTCTCTAAGAAGTTGTTCTTCGATCTTGTTCATCGAAGGAAAGGAGATAATTCCTGTTTTTCAAGACCAAGTCTAGAAGACCCTTGAAGCAGATCTCACCGATTCAAGATCAAGTCGTGAAGACCCTTGGATCAAAGTTTTACTGAAGAAAAGAATCAAAGGATTTCTTTCTTTAAGAATATTCAGAGATTGTAACCTCAAAGTTTGATTAATAAAATTATTTATTTGACTCCAAATTTTCCTTGTCATATTTTTGACATAAAATTTGTGTGTACAAATTTTGGCACGCCCGGTGGGACAATCTCTGCCTTTCATCTCTTTTCTTCAAAATTCAAGTTATCAAGTTGCAATGGCTCCCAAGAAGAACCTTGCTAACAAACCAACTCTTAAGCCTGCTCGAGCTAATCCTGCAGTCTACCCCACTTCATCATCAAGCGTTGATATCCCTACTCATCCTTATGGCACTAGGAGAAAGACCAAAGCTCTTGCTGAATTGTATGAGCAGACTTTTCCGGTGCTCAATCAAAACCCCCTCTATGACACTTCTTCTCCAATTCAAGACTTAGAAGAAGTTTATGCTAGACAAGTTGATTCTCCTCGAGGATCAAGTGCAAGTCGCCAGTTAACATACAAAGAACAAGATAGCTACTCAAGCAACAAGCCTATCCCATCATCTACTCCAAAATCAAGTTCTGGAGTAATGGCTGTCATGACAACTGGCACCACATCATTGGAAGAACAAGTTACACTTCTGGCAAAATCTGTTGAAATTCTTTCAGCAAGTATCAAAGAGAAAGATAACCAGATCGCTTCCATGATGGACAAGATCGCCAGTCTCACTGGAAAAAGGAACGAAGCTTCAAACCAGAATTGGCAATCAATCTTTCAAGATGATGGTGAGAACTCTGGCAAGGAAGTTGCTAAGGATTCTGAAGAAAAGATCAATGAACTCGTCACTACCAGTCAGCTCAAGGATCTTATCAAGGAGGCTATCAAAGATCAAGTTGAAAGCATCACTCAACCTTCATATACATATGCAAAACCATATTCTCAAAGGATCGATCGTCTGAGGATGTCTGGGAACTATCAACCCCCAAAGTTTCAGCAGTTCGATGGAAAAGGAAATCCACGCCAACATGTTGCACATTTCGTGGAAACTTGCAATAATGCTGGTACCTATGGGGATCTCATGGTGAAGCAGTTCGTTCGCTCCCTAAAAAGCAACGCCTTTGATTGGTATACTGATCTTGAGCCTGGGACGATTGACAGCTGGGAACAACTTGAGCGCGAGTTCCTTAATCGATTCTACAGTACTCGTCGCTTAGTCAGCATGATCGAACTCACAAGCTCACGTCAATGGAAGGATGAGCCAGTCATTGATTACATCCACAGATGGAGAAATCTGAGCCTTAACTGCAAAGAAAGACTGTCTGAGTCTTCTGCCCTTGACATGTGCATCCAAGGCATGAATTGGGGCTTGCGTTACATTCTTCAAGGCATCAAGCCTAAAACCTTTGAAGAATTAGCCACTCGTGCTCATGATATGGAGTTGAGTATGACAGCTGCTGGAAATCAAGAACCTCCGGTGCAAGAGCCAAAGAAAGCCAAGGAAAAACAAGATACCCGCAAAGGGGGCAAAACCTTTGTCAACAAGGGAGAAAGCAAACAGTCCATGGCTGTAACTACCAAGCCTCTTAAGATATCTCCCAAGTCAAAACAATCTCAAGAGACGAAATCTTCTCCTATCCAAGACAAAGGTAAAAACAAGATCACTTTGAAGGAGAGGCAAGAAAAGAAGTATCCCTTTCCTGATTCTGATGTTTCAAGCATTCTTGAAGAGCTTTTAAAAACTAAGTTGATTCAGTTACCAGAAATGAAGCGACCGAAAGAAGCTGATAAAGTAGAAGACCCCAATTATTGCAAGTACCATCGCTTGATTAGCCATCCTCTGGAGAAGTGTTTTATTTTGAAGGATAGAATTATGCGACTCTATGAAGAAGGGAAAATCGAGTTTGAAGAAGAAACAGTGTCGTCAAATTTGGCATCAGCCAATATGGTTTCTCAATCCAATTTGCTGGATAGAACCATAAAATTTGGCTCTTTTGATCCTATCATACTGGCCCCAAGTACAAGTACGATAGTGGATCTTCAGGGAAGTGGGGGCAACTATTTGCTTCAAAGACAAAATCAAGATTACGATGGTTGGACTCTAGTCACACGCCGAAAAAGCAAAAAGAAGAATCTTCCGAAAGTTTTGAAAGTGCCTACAAGAACTAAGATGATCAAACAACCATCTAAATCTCCAAAGCCCAATGTACCTCGAGAAGCAAAAATGCCATCTCAGGGCAAAAATTCAGTAGGGAGGAAGTCAAGGAAGCCAATCACTTTGAACGAATTCATGCCAATTCAGCTTAGAGATGAAGATTTGGTTTTCATGACTTGTTACCATAACGGTGGCAATGAAGAAAATGAAAACAACATTGACTCAGTAGCATTTGAAGTTGATGATCATTCTTGTGCTACGAAAATTAACTTTTCTGATGAAGATCTGTTGCTGGGGTCAACCCCTCATAATCGGCCGTGGTTCGTCGTAGGATATACTCGGGAACAGAAGATCAATAGAATCTTGATCGATGATGGTTCTGCTGTCAACATACTCCCGTTGATGACAATGAAAGAATTGGGAGTTCCTGATAACTCGTATAATTATATAGTTTTTAGTTATGTTTTATTATTGTTTTGTGTCAAATACGAGTTATTATTGTTTAGTCTAATTGTGTTTATGATCTTTTATATTTTTATGTATTTTGGTATTTTTCACAAGTTTCTTTGAGTGATTTCAGATTACTAGAATTAAGGGCAAATCCAGTTCAGTTTCAGTTCCGACACCTTTTGCCATATCAGCTATATCTCGAGTTTCACTGAAGCAATAAGGCTGAAATTTGTAGCCATGCAAAGCTAAGAGGCATATCTATCTTTTTCATGTTTTACACTTCTTAAAACGGAGTCGTTTTCCCTAGCGAAATCGACCATCAAGTTGGCTGATGTGCAATGACGTCTGTGCTGACATGTTTTCGTATTATGCCCATATATTCTTATCCACATCAGCAAATGAGCTGATTCCAACGGCTATGGTTCCGTAACTGATAGGGGAACCTTTGTCTAGAAGACCATGTGATCCGATCAGGCCTCCAATATTGACGAAATCGACCATCAAGTTGGCTGATCAAAATCGTCATATACCTACCTTTGAAATTTGTAAAGCTTGTCTCTTGTCATTTAGCCCTTCAAAATGTGTATAAATAGAGGGCCTTGGATGATTGTAAGGGATCATATTGTACATAGGTAGGATATTAGCCATTTTAATAAAATTCTCTAAGTTTTCTTCTTCTTTCTTTTCTCTAGTTTTCTTTCTTTTCTCTAGTTTTCTTTTTCTTTAGAGAGAGCAAGAGGTTGGATAATTAATATTCTTCCTCTTCTTCTTTCTTTCTTTTATTTTCTTCTTAGATTTTCTTTAATTTTATGTTTATGTTTATAATGCCTATGCTAGGCTAAACTTCTATTTGGTTAAGGGTGATTTCAAAGCCCTAGACATGTTTTGTGATTGATTTTCAGATTCTATCTATCATTAATTTTCTATCAAAGTTGCTTATGTTCTTCTACAAGAATTGTTCATGATGTTGTCTAGATTTATTTAGGTGTACAACTAGATAGATCTTGATAATTATCTATTGCTAGTTTAGGAGTCTTGATCCGTGTAATTGTCTTGATTTCCTATTCATAAGTGGCAATTTGTGATTAATGATTATGGTCAAGTTTTCAATAATTGCAAAGTGGAACATAACCTAAGTTGAACAATCCAAGCTTATGTGTTTGTTGCTTAGATCAACCTATCTTTCTCATCATAAAGCTGCCATTAAATTGAATTTAGAGAGCTTATTCTAGGTTGTTTAATGGTTAGAGATTAAATAGAGAGCTTGTTCTATTTAACGACAAACTAAGGAAAGATTGGGGTAACAGAGCTTGTTGTTATCTACGGTTGTTAACTTTGATAGTTGGTTGATATTGATAGATCTGAAATTGATTCTTAATGATGTCTAGTGGTGGAGAATGAAACCTTAACCATATTTTTTCATATTTGATTCTTCTTACTTACTTGTTTTCTTACTTTTAGTTTGCTTATTTTTAAAAGTATATTTATTTTTATTGGCTGGTTATACCGCCTAATTTGTATATTAACTTTGTTTTATTTTTATTGGCTGGTTATACCGCCTAATTTAGTATATATATTTTTATTGGCTGGTTATACCGCCTAATTTAGTATATATATTTTTATTGGCTGGTTATACCGCCTTGCATCTTATTTTTTTTATTTACTTTAGTTTAAATCTGGCTTCAAAAACCCCTTTTCTTTTATTGTTCTTGAATTTAAGTTTTAAACTATTAACTTATAAACTAAAACCCAATCCCTGAGGACTCGACCCTTGCTAACTACTATACTTACAATTTATCTTTTTAGTGCAAGGTTAAATAAGATACACTCTTTTGGGTGCATCAAATTTTTGGCGCCGTTGCCGGGGATTGCTTTCTTTAGTTTATTTGTTACTTGGTTTATTCTTATTTTCAGTTCTAATTAGTTTTATTTTCTTGTACATACAAGTTTTTCTTTTCAAATTTAAAAAAAAAAAAAAAAACAATGGAATTGAGCAATCTAACACTTGAAGAGTTGGTGGCATACATGAACATGGAGAATCAACAAGCCAATCTCACCTCCCCAGTTCAACAATTGGCCATGGGAGGATGTCAAGGCCATCAAGTGTTCCAAGACCAACAGTATGATCATTACTCAAACACTTACCATGAGGGATGGTGGGATCATACTAATTATGGCTACTCGAAAAATTACCAAGAAGTAGATCCTTATGCCAATTACACTCATCCATCTAGCTTCAATCAATCATGGTCTCAAGAACCAGATCTTTTTCAACCACCACATATGACTCAAAACTCAGGTACTTCTTTAGAAGATCTTATCTATTCTCTTGTTACTGATTCTTTGCAATTTCAACAGGAAACAAGGGCAAGCATCCAGAGTTTGGAAAAGCAAATGAGCCAATTGGCTAGTAGTATGGTGGGATGGGTAGCACAAAGATCTGAAGAGCTCCCAGCCCAAACGATGATTAACCCAAAGGAGAATGCTACTATTATGACCTTGAAGAATGAGGAACAAGATGAGGATGAAACAAAATTAGAGATGGATTCTATTCTTGAGGATAATGAAGCCAAAGATCCAAATAAGAGTATTTCGGCACCTGAGGTAACGTTTAAGGTTTCACTTTTTACTAATGTTTCTTCTCCACCTTTTCCTAGTAGATTTGCAAAGTTCAAGGAGGAAGAACATGAACAACACATGCCAGAAACCTTAAACAACTTGTTTGTGGAGGTCATTCAACAAGTATCAAAATATGCTCCATTCCTCGATGACATATGCACCACAAAGGATGATGGAATAATACTTGTAATGGAGAATGCATCCACTGTTGTGCAAAGAAAGCTTCCTCTCAAACGCATAAATTTGGGAAATTTCATGTATGAGCCTGACAAGCCTAAAATGCCAAGAAGGGGTGTTGGTTAGGTTCAAAACACTAAATCAAGTGCTAATTGGGGAGGCAGCCTAATTAGTGAAAGCATTGCCAAACTGCCATCCTCAGATTTGCTCTATTTTTCTTTATCTTTTTCTTAGGTTTCTTTGCTAATTGTGTTTAGTGTTTCTAAGTTCATTTAGGCTGCATGAGTTTATTTTGTTTATTAGTTCTTTTCACTTACACATGATTCTTTCATTTGGGTTAATAGCATTACATTAATGACAATGTAAGAATTATGTGTGGGGGGAAGAATTTAGGATTTTATTTTTGAGTCTTTTTATGTTGTTTTTCTTTCTGATCCATGTTTTGAAAATAACTAGATGTAAATATAATTTTTATTTTTTTTAACCCCGGTTAAATGGCGGATAACGGTACTCCGTGATTATTTAAATCGGTTCCATCAGCTACCCACAAAACTGATATTGTATATAAATTTCTCTTCCAATTTCTCTTTCAATTTTTTTCATTTTTTTCAGGATGGATGATATTCTCACAAGATTGCAGAAACGATTTCCTCCTTTTCCTCGAAATATTTTACTGAAGCTTTACCAAGTTCGACTTGAAAGATTAAGAATGCTTATGCACAAAGGGATTCCTGACGACATACGTTGGATAATTGAAGCCAAGGTACGTGAAGATGAATATCTTCCTGTTTTGCATTTACCAGGTACAGGTAGAAGCACTTTTGCAAAGAAGCGACGAGCAAAGCGCATGAGTTCAAATTGCCACAAATGTGCACGATGGACGTGTAACGGTAAATGTCGTTCTATTGGGATTCCGTCCTCTAATCGAGATGATAAAATTGAATTCATTAAGGATGGACTGAGTAAGGAGAATTTGGGTAATATCCAACTTTCTCTTGAGACGCATCCTAGTGGAGACGTACAAAGAGAAATTCTTGATTTATGGCCGCAATTCCAAAGGGAATGGCAACATCTTGGGAATCTGATGTTAAAAGACCCTGTTTGCCAGCTTGTAAGAAAACTGGATGGGAAGCATATCCTCGACTCATAGAAGGCGTTTAAGCCGTTTCTGGACGTAAAACCAGAGGAAGATGTGAGCCACAATCACAACTACAATAAATGACTTCTCAGCTTTTGGTTTGATTTTCAATAACTTTACTTCGGTTTAATTTACGTGTTGTTCGATTTGTGTAATTATTCTCGTTTTTTTTATTTGTCTTTTACGGTTGATTTTTTCTTCTCTTTTTGATTTTCTTCCTGAAATCACGCAAAAATCTTTTGTTAGGTTAATATTTTCTTCTGACAGGTCAGATACACTTTCGGCGACATTATTACTCTTGTCTGATTCACTACTCAGTCCTTTATATATTACACCATGTACTCATTCTCTTTCAGGCACTCGAAGAAAAAAAAATGGAAAGTACTTCGTCCCAGCGCATTAAAAAAATTTGTGTCTTTGGAGGTGCTTATCCAGGGAAAAATAACATATTCGCTGATGAAGCCATAAGAGTTGGAGTAATACTTGCCCAACAAAAGATCCACTTGATTTATGGAGGCGGTAGTACGGGTTTAATGGGAGCAGTCGCTACAGCAGCACACGCCGGAGGAAGTCCAGTTCTAGGAATCGTGCCAAAACTATTCACAAGTTTTTGTGGACCTACCGTGGGTAAGGAAATACAAGTCTGGAGTGTCCCTGAACGGATAACAATCATGTACCATTCTGCCGATGCATTCATTGCTTTACCAGGAGGTCTGGGTACATTGGAAGAAATAGCTTGCGTGGCTTCTTGGTCATCTTTGGTCACAAATAAGAAACCCATTGGTTTGCTTAATATTAATGGTTATTTTAGTAATTTGCTTTTATATTTAGATAATGCTGTGGATAATGGATTCATGTTTTCAGAGGCAAGGAGAACCATAATTTCTGCTACAACCATTGAAGATTTACTTAAAAAGCTCCAAGCTTATGAGTGTTTATCTGCTACGGTTGTTTCGCAAACGCTCGGAAAAAGAAAAAGAGATATGGACGAGCAAGGAGTGGATTGCACTTTGTCTTTGTGACATTATCTAACATTTTGCTTGTTGTGTCTCAGTTATAATAAGTGGTTAGCAACCTCTGCAGGTAATATCTCCTAAATTCTACCTTTAAAATTTGACATTGGGGACAATGTCATATTTTAGTAGGGGGTAAGGGACATATTTTGCTAATTTAAAAAAAAAATAATAAAAAAAAAAATTAAGAAGTGTTCATTCTGAACAAGGTCTGAGTAAGGGAGACTTGAGACATACCTTGTCAGTTTGATTTCTTCTTTTCAAAAAAAAAAAAAAAAAAAAAAAAGAGTTTGTTGTGTTTTAAGCAATTTAGAAGTATTCATTCTGAACAAGGTCTGAGTAAGGGAGACTTGAGACATACCTTGTCAGTTTGATTTTAATCTTTTTATGTTTACTTGTTAATTTTTGTTTAGTATTTTAGGATTATTTAGGTTGCATGAGTTTGTTTTGTTTTGAGTCTTAGTTGTTCCTATTCTTATGTTATTAGTTCTTTTCTCTTACACATGATTCTTTCATTTGTGTTAATAGACTTACATTGAGGACAATGTAAGAATTAAGTGTGGGGGGAATGATTTAGGATTTCTTTTATTTTTGTCTACTATTTTTTTTTATGAGTCTTTATTATTATTATTATTTTTAGTGTGTTTTAGTTCCTTTTTAATACAATGATGAGATATGAATTGCATAGGTCTAAACTGGTTATTAGTGAGAAGATTTTCATGAGAATTGAGCTTGATGTCAACCTTTTTATGAGCCAATGTTAATATAATATGTTGATTGAGAAAGAAGCATGTTTAGACTTAATCTGACTTGTATAATCATCTTTGTGAGTTTTTGAGCCTATAATGATTGATGCATTATACAAATCAATCTAATTTCTTTCTTGAGTGCTCTTATGATTACATGATTCTCTAGAACTTGCTTTAAACCGTTTGAGACTATATTGATACATGTGACAACATGAATATGATAGAGGCATTAGGATTTTTAGCCAGAGCCAAACAGCCATCCCTTATTGATGTTCCAAGAGAACACACCCTTAGTGAACCAATTTGAGCCTACATTGAATAAGCTATCTCTTTGGTAACCATAACTTGTCCCTAACCTAAATATACTTATATCTTTACCTTTGTTCCAAAGATGAATTAGCATGTTTTGAGACAAGTTGCAAAGACAAGGGATATTTTTAGTTAAAAATTTGGGTTAGAAACAAGAAATAAGTGTGGGGGGGAAAGAAAAGAAAAGTCAAGAGAAAAAGAAATGAAATACTGGCAAATACATTCCTATATAAAAAAAAATATATATATGAATCATCTCTTGAATTTGTGGAAAAAGAAAAAGATGTTACAAAGTCGTTTAGAATGAAGAAAAGGCCCAACATGAATATCCGGCCTAGGTGACTATGTACTTGTAAAGAGTTTTGAGAAGTTTCTTTGTATGATCTTTTTATGTCTCTAAACTTTATGAACTCTTTGGAACCTTTGTGATATCTTTATCCTTTTGTTCTTCAACCACATTACAAACCCCTTGGCCCCATTACAACCTTGATTAAAGACCTCTTGATTCATGAAGTTGTATGATCTAAATAGTGGAGAATAGATGGACAAGCAAGAATATGGTAGAACTGTTTTCATGAGATTGATTGAGTGTAAACACTTCACCACTACTTTAAAGAGTGAAAATCATGAGGGTATCCCATGTGAGAAGTTGAGATTAAATTTGAACATGCAATATTTTGATTGAGATATGTTATGCTAATATTGGCTTAACTCAAACAATTTACATTCAAGCATGATTTTTTGTGAAATTCTTTAAGCTATTGATTAGTTTATAAGACTTGTTCAAATATTGTCTCTAATTTGTATTGAAAGGATTAGGAGTAAATATTTTTAGTATATGCAGTTTATTTATATTTTAGTTTTTCAATGTTTGTGGGTATCGTTCTAGTAAACCCTCACGAGACTAAACTCGTCCACTAGGGACACCTAGGGGTTTAAAGGCTTGTGTCACATGCTAAGTGCCACCGTGATTTCCTACGAAAATGGATTAGATTAGATTTTCTTATTTTATTTTTATTGAGTCGTTGCTAGGGACTAGCAACAATCTAAGTGTGGGGGTGTGATAACTCGTATAATTATATAGTTTTTAGTTATGTTTTATTATTGTTTTGTGTCAAATACGAGTTATTATTGTTTAGTCTAATTGTGTTTATGATCTTTTATATTTTTATGTATTTTGGTGTTTTTCACAAGTTTCTTTGAGTGATTTCAGATTACTAGAATTAAGGGCAAATCCAGTTCAGTTTCAGTTCCGACACCTTTTGCCATATCAGCTATATCTCGAGTTTCACTGAAGCAATAAGGCTGAAATTTGTAGCCATGCAAATCTAAGAGGCATATCTATCTTTTTCATGTTTTACACTTCTTAAAACGGAGTCGTTTTCCCTAGCGAAATCGACCATCAAGTTGGCTGATTTGCAATGACGTCTGTGCTGACATGTTTTCGTATTATGCCCATATATTCTTATCCACATCAGCAAATGAGCTGATTCCAACGGCTATGGTTCCGTAACTGATAGGGGAACCTTTGTCTAGAAGACCATGTGATCCGATCAGGCCTCCAATATTGACGAAATCGACCATCAAGTTGGCTGATCAAAATCGTCATATACCTACCTTTGAAATTTGTAAAGCTTGTCTCTTGTCATTTAGCCCTCCAAAATGTGTATAAATAGAGGGCCTTGGATGATTGTAAGGGATCATATTGTACATAGGTAGGATATTAGCCATTTTAATAAAATTCTCTAAGTTTTCTTC
Source organism: Fremontodendron californicum (assembly GCA_030761205.1). NCBI lineage: Eukaryota > Viridiplantae > Streptophyta > Magnoliopsida > Malvales > Malvaceae > Fremontodendron > Fremontodendron californicum. The sequence goes on along the minus strand of JAULJL010000030.1, from coordinate 1,642,953 downwards.
TTCTTTCTTTTCTCTAGTTTTCTTTCTTTTCTCTAGTTTTCTTTTTCTTTAGAGAGAGCAAGAGGTTGGATAATTAATATTCTTCCTCTTCTTCTTTCTTTCTTTTATTTTCTTCTTAGATTTTCTTTAATTTTATGTTTATGTTTATAATGCCTATGCTAGGCTAAACTTCTATTTGGTTAAGGGTGATTTCAAAGCCCTAGACATGTTTTGTGATTGATTTTCAGATTCTATCTATCATTAATTTTCTATCAAAGTTGCTTATGTTCTTCTACAAGAATTGTTCATGATGTTGTCTAGATTTATTTAGGTGTACAACTAGATAGATCTTGATAATTATCTATTGCTAGTTTAGGAGTCTTGATCCGTGTAATTGTCTTGATTTCCTATTCATAAGTGGCAATTTGTGATTAATGATTATGGTCAAGTTTTCAATAATTGCAAAGTGGAACATAACCTAAGTTGAACAATCCGAGCTTATGTGTTTGTTGCTTAGATCAACCTATCTTTCTCATCATAAAGCTGCCATTAAATTGAATTTAGAGAGCTTATTCTAGGTTGTTTAATGGTTAGAGATTAAATAGAGAGCTTGTTCTATTTAACGAAAAACTAAGGAAAGATTGGGGTAACAGAGCTTGTTGTTATCTACGGTTGTTAACTTTGATAGTTGGTTGATATTGATAGATCTGAAATTGATTCTTAATGATGTCTAGTGGTGGAGAATGAAACCTTAACCATATTTTTCATATTTGATTCTTCTTACTTACTTGTTTTCTTACTTTTAGTTTGCTTATTTTTAAAAGTATATTTATTTTTATTGGCTGGTTATACCGCCTAATTTGTATATTAACTTTGTTTTATTTTTATTGGCTGGTTATACCGCCTAATTTAGTATATATATTTTTATTGGCTGGTTATACCGCCTAATTTAGTATATATATTTTTATTGGCTGGTTATACCGCCTTGCATCTTATTCTTATTATTTACTTTAGTTTAAATCTGGCTTCAAAAACCCCTTTTCTTTTATTGTTCTTGAATTTAAGTTTTAAACTATTAACTTATAAACTAAAACCCAATCCCTGAGGACTCGACCCTTGCTAACTACTATACTTACAATTTATCTTTTTAGTGCAAGGTTAAATAAGATACACTCTTTTGGGTGCATCAGTTCCTTTGGATGAATTGATGCAAAGCCGCTTAATGATCCAAGGATTCAACCAAGGGGGACAAAGAGCTCTTGGAAAACTTAGACTTCAACTTTTCATTGGAGATATGGAGTCAAGTCCGCTTTTCCATGTGATTGATGCCAAAACGACATACAACATGTTGTTAGGACGACCGTGGATACATCAAAATGGTGTAGTCTCCTCAACTCTGCATCAATGTCTCAAGTATTGCAGAAACGGTCAAGTCAAGACGATCCTTGCAGACGCTAAGCCATTTACTATAGCAGAAGCACATTTCGCAGATGCAAAGTTTTATCTAAAAGATACATTTATCGAAGAAGTAATGCCCAACTCGATGCAAGAATCAAAGCAAAAGGGAAAGAATTTGGCTTCTTCCACAGTTGGAGCAGATGAAATTGCTCAAGGTTTAAAGGATCTGACTCTTCCCCTCACTAACTTGGAAGAATCAAGAGGCCTTATACCTCCACTGCAAGGATTTGTTAGGCCAGTAGAAGAACCTCTTTGTGAGCATCAAGATCTTCCTACTCATCGAGCTAAAGATTTTGATCCTAATGCTTATAGGTTGCTTGTCAAAGCTGGATATAAACAAGAGGATGTTGCAAAATTGGCTCACGAGACAAAAGAGCCTAGCAAAGAAAAGCTGCAAAGTTCATTCAAGATCCGTCAGATCTGGCAAAAGAAAATTGATCACGTCGGAACTTCTAGAGAAGGGCTTGGATATTCTCCATTAAAGTTGAAGATTCATAAACAAACTTCGAGGTACATAAATGTGGAGGAAGTTCTCGAGGAGCAAGAAGATGCCGTGAAGCCACCAGGACTTTCAGTATTTGATCGTTTGGGAGCACGCTCAACACGACGTTCAGTGTTTGATCGTTTGAGCATTCAATCATCACGAAGGTCAGTTTTTGAACGAATGGGAGAAAAATGCAGTGAAATTTCTGTAAGTAAACCAATTTCCATTCAGTCAAGGCTTGGAAGTCTGTACTCTGAAGAAGTTAACTGTAGTCGAAAAAGAAAGTCTTCCACTTTAAAGGAATCAAGAGATTTTCACAGCAAAATTCCTTCTCGAATGAAAAGGCAAGGCGAATGGAAGGTAACTACTGGTGAAGTTTTAAAGGCTAGAAAGCACACAGTGGTTATAACCAAATCAGTCTCATCCTCAGAGGAAGAAGAACTTGAAGAAACAGAAATCTTTACTTCTAACCATGTATCTGTAAAGGAAACTGGTGAAAAATCTCAAGAGGAAGAAGCCCAAGAAGCCCCTTCATCTTTTGAAGAAGGAAATCAAGCTACTATTGACGAACTAAAGGAGGTTAACATCAGTACTAGTGAAGATCCACGACCGGTCTTTATTAATGCTTGCTTACCATCAGAAGAAGAAAAAGCCTATCTTGATCTTTTGATAGAGTATCGAGATATCTTTGCTTGGACTTACAAAGAGATGCCGGGACTTGATCCAAAAGTAGCTATGCATCATCTGGCTGTCAAGAAAAATGTCCGACCTATCAAGCAAGCTCAACGACGTTTCCATCCTGACTTGATCTCCCAGATTGAAGCTGAGGTCAATAAGCTCATCAAAGCTGGCTTTATTAGAGAAGTCAAGTATCCCACTTGGATCTCAAATATTGTTCCAGTGAGAAAGAAAAATGGTCAACTTCGAGTTTGTGTAGATTTTCGAGATTTGAACAATGCTTGTCCAAAGGACGACTTTCCTCTCCCTATAACAGAAATAATGGTTGATGCTACAACTGGCCATGAAGCTTTGTCATTTATGGATGGATCGTCTGGCTATAATCAAATTCGCATGGCTCCAAGAGATGAAGAACTTACTGCATTTCGAACTCCAAAAGGAATATACTGTTACAAAGTTATGCCGTTTGGATTAAAGAATGCAGGTGCTACTTATCAAAGAGCAATGCAAAAGATCTTTGATGATATGCTTCACAAGAATGTCGAATGTTATGTTGATGATTTGGTAGTGAAGTCAAAGAAAAAATCCGACCATCTTGCTGATCTTCGCCAAGTGTTTGACAGATTGCGTAGATACCAATTGAAGATGAATCCGCTCAAGTGTGCGTTTGGAGTATCCTCGGGCAAGTTTTTGGGGTTCATCGTACGACATCGTGGGATTGAGATCGATCAATCAAAAATAGATGCAATCATGAAAATGCCTGAACCGCGCAATCTGCATGAACTTAAAAGTCTCCAAGGAAGATTGGCATATATCCGACGCTTTATCTCAAACTTGGCTGGTCGATGTCAACCATTTAGTCGGCTAATGAAGAAGGATGTCCCTTTTGTTTGGGATGAGGCCTGCAGTAATGCTTTTAAGAGCATTAAGACATTTTTGTTACAACCACCTATTCTGAAGGCACCTATACCAGGACAGCCGTTAATCCTTTATATTGCTGCACAGGAACGTTCCTTAGGAGCATTGTTGGCACAAGAGAATGATGAAGGAAAAGAAACTGCACTCTACTACCTTAGTAGAACTCTTAATGGTGCTGAATTAAATTATTCTCCCATTGAAAAGACTTGCTTGTCATTGATGTTTGCAGTTAAAAAGCTGAGGCATTATTTGCAAGCTCATTCTATTCGTTTGATTTCGCGAGCAGATCCCCTCAAATATCTCATGTCCAAGTCTGTGCTCAGTGGAAGATTGGCAAAATGGGCTCTTTTGCTACAAGAGTTCGATATTACTTATATTCCACAAAAGGCCGTTAAAGGGCAAGCACTTGCCGATTTCCTTGCGAACCATCCGATTCCAGATGATTGGGAATTCTCTGAAGATCTCCCAGATGAAGATGCTCTTTTCATCGAAATTCCCAGGCCATGGAAACTATTCTTCGATGGGGCTGCCCGTCAAGATGGAACCGGAGCAGGTGTTGTCTTCGTCACTTCAAAAGGAGATGTATTGCCTTACACATTTACTCTCACTGAAAATTGTTCCAACAATGTAGCAGAATACCAAGCTCTGATCATTGGATTGGAAATGGCAGTAGATATGAAGATCACTCAACTTAAAGTGTTTGGATATTCCAAATTGGTCATCAACCAACTTCTTTCACTTTATGAAGTTAAGAAGCCTGACCTCTTACCATATGTCGACTATGCGAAGAAAATTTTGGAATGGTTTGACAATGTAAGCTTAGAACATGTACCAAGAAGAGAGAACAAGCAAGCAGATTCTCTAGCTAATTTAGCATCAGCTCTTCCCATGCCAAGTGTAGAAGTAAAAGTCCCTCTTTGCAAACGATGGATTTTGCCTCCAGTTGATTTTAAAGATAATAATACGGAATCCAATGTTGTTTCAGTTTGCGAAGTTGAAAAAGAAGATTGGAGACAACCATTGATTGATTATTTAGAGCATGGGAAGCTACCCAATGATCCAAGGCATAAAACAGAAGTGAAACGTCGAGCTCCTCGATTTATTTACTTTAAGGGTACGCTCTATCGCCGCTCTTTTGATGGTGTCTTCCTTCGATGTTTAGGAGAAGATGAAGTATCCAAAACCTTACAAGAAGCTCATTCAGGAATTTGTGGTGCGCATCAGTCTGGAGCTAAATTGCACTTTCAAATTAAAAGAATGGGATATTACTGGCCAACAATGGTAAAGGATAGCATGGACTACTCCAAGAAATGTCAAGCTTGTCAGTTTCATGCAAACTTCATCCATCAACCTCCTGAACCATTACATCCGACAGTCACATCTTGGCCTTTCGATGCTTGGGGACTTGATTTGGTAGGACCATTACCTAAGAGTTCACTAGGGCATATGTATATACTTGCCGCTACAGACTACTTTTCAAAGTGGGCAGAAGTGGCACCTTACAGGGAAGCAAAAAAAGAAACTGTTGCAACTTTTATCAGAACAAACATCATTTATCGGTATGGCGTACCTCGTCACATCATAACTGATAATGGGAAGCAGTTTGACATGAGCAAGTTATGTGCACAGTTTGACTTCAAGCAGTACAAGTCTTCAATGTACCATGCTCCAGCAAACGGATTAGCAGAAGCTTTTAACAAGACTTTGTGCAATCTTCTCAAGAAAGTTGTTAACCGTTCAAAGAAAGATTGGCATGAAAGGATAGGAGAAGCTCTGTGGGCTTATCGAACTACATATCGCACACCAACTCAAGCCACTCCATATGCACTTGTTTATGGTGTGGAAGCTGTTCTACCACTTGAGCGACAAATTCCGTCATTAAGGATTGCAATCCAGGAAGATCTTTCTAGTGAAGACAATGTACGTTTACGTTTGGAAGAATTAGAAGCGCTGGATGAGAAAAGGTTGGAAGCCCAACAACGCTTGGAGTGCTATCAAGCTCGACTATCCAAAGCTTTTAATAAGAAAGTCAAGCAGCGATCTTTCCAAGTTGGAGATTTAGTCCTTGCTGTAAGAAGACCCATAAATACTTCACATCGTATTGGCAACAAGTTCCTTTCAAAATGGGATGGACCATACGTTGTTCGAGAAGTTTATACCAATGGTGCCTATAAGATCGTTGATCAAGATGGTGTCAAAGTCGGACCGATCAATGGAAAGTTTTTGAAGCGTTACTATGCTTAAAGAAGATATTGCTCCTAAGCAAGAGCTTAAACTGTTGTATGTTGCTCCTAAACACGAGCTTAAACTGTACATCAAAAAAAAAAAAGCCCGCTATGTTGAAAATCCTTTCTAGGACAACTTAGGCAAAAGTTAGGGCACAAAAAAAAAAAAAAAATTGATGAACTACGTTATGACTTGATCCTTCAAATTCGAGGGTACGTAGGCAGCTTGGTTTCATTGCCAAGTTCAGTCCAAAAAAAAAATTGATTCAAATATTATCTTTTGTTCACTTGAAAGTATCATGATAATTCTCCATTCAAATTTCATGATTCAAATTATTTTTCAAGTAAAACAAATCTTTTGCAAATTAAAGATCTTTGGGAATTTAATTTGTAGTCCATACATGATGCAAAAATGCTTCAGAAAGTGCAAAAGAAAGATGATATATGGAGAAAAAGAAATTTAACTTCATTTCAAACTTGAAAAGAACTTACAATAAAAAAATAAAATAAAAAAACTAGCAAGCCTAAGAACTAATATAAATTTGAAAAAAAAAAAAAAGTTACATCAAAAGGGAGTCAGGGCTTCCATTTGAAATTCTTCAAGTCGTCTCGAGAGGCTTCCAACATATTTCGCAACAAATCTAAGTTTTTGGCTTCATCCTCAGTAAGGGTAGTAATAGACTCAACAAAATTCATCTCTTCACGAATCTTGGAGGTGTCGGTTCTTCTTCTTTTCAGTTCATCTTCAGTTTCTTGGAGCGAAGATTCAAGTCTATGTTTTTTGCGTTGCAAAGTAATGAACTTTTGCTCTATATCTGCCAAGTTCGACTGCAGGGTGTTAAGGTTCTCAATAGTCTTATGTTCAAGTAACATTGAATCTTTAAGTCGAATTTCAAGTGCTTGAAGTCTTTCAATTCTATCCCTGGATGAAGAAATGGAAGATTCAAGCTCATTAAATTTCTGGACTTGTGTAAAGTAGTCTTCCACCATGCCTTTCAATAAGGATGAATCAACGGACTTGATTGCTTCTATTGCATCAAAGATCTTGTGAACATCACCACTAAGTGAAGAAACCCGATCAAAAGAAGCGCGAATAATCCTTGGTTGAATGCTTTCCCACAAAATAGTTGCAAGCTTCAACTCGCTATCGGATATCACTTTTTCGGCACTAAACTTAGAAAATTCTGGAAGGGCGAGATGACTAGCTTCAACATGAGGGCCTGTGGAAGTCTTCACTATAGGGGAAGTATTATTAACAATCACATTAGGGCAAGCATCTTCTTGGTTGGAAAATGGTACTTGAAACATTATTTCTGATCTTAGCTGCAAGTTTGTTGAACTCATGCGAACTAGAAACTGAAGCTTCACTTTTGGCGGGGGATATATCACCTTGAAAGGATTTCCTTGGCCTAGTTCGCTTCCAATGTCTGTCATGATCACTCTCATCAATTGAATCTTCAACGATCGCATTATCCTTCCCTTCGATGACTTTCGGTAAAACCCTTTGTCCTTCATCAACTAATGACATTGATCGAGGAACTTCTTGTGAAGTCTTCACATGCTCCTCTGTTAAATCTATGGTGGACGAGACTTTGGCTTTATTGGATTTGTCTTGCGAAATCTCTAAAGACTTTTTCTTAACATCCTTTGGAGGTTTTCTTCTCTTCGATGGTGATGTACGGATGCTCGAAATCAAAATATCAATAGAATGCTCAAGATATGCCTCATGAACTTTCGACCACCATTCTATGTATCTTGCGGTTGCATGATCATTAGGATTTAGAGAACGAGCTGGAGAGATCAATCTGGACTTTGTATGAGAACGAGTGCAAATTCTCCAAAACCTACATAAATCATCCACAGATCCAGAACGAATATCTTCCTTAAGAGCTCCGGGAATATCCTGACAAAACCCAAATTGTCTCCCAAATCGATGAGGACTGTAAGGTTCCACAATGATGGCTTGGTTACATCGGGCAGGCAAATAGCTCGAACGAACATTAACAAGGTAGCCATGATTGATCTTACTAAGAGTGTCATCATCAACAATCACTTCATCCCTATTTCTGGGATATAAGTTAGCATTCCACACTATGCCACTATGAATCAACTTGCGGGCGTCATAATCCTCAAAGTATTTGGCTCCACCTTCTCCTGAAAACTTGCTCATCAAAGGCCCATATACATCATCTGGATTTTTAAAGTGAGTCCGGAAGTAATAACTTAGCCACCCATAAATATAGTGAATTGGAAAACACGCATCTGAAGAGCCCGCTTGAGCAGAAAGTGTAATTCGGTTTAGTCCATGGTAAATATTGGCTAACACTGGGACCGCGAGATTAACAGTTCTCCCAATCGCCATCAGGCTGGCTATCTTAAATGTCTCTGGCCGAACAAATTCTGAATCTTTACTTGGAAAAACGAAAACACAAATCCAACAAGAAAGGAAGGCAGCTAAATAAGTGTCTGTTGTTAAACTGTCTTTGATTCCAAGTGTAGTGAATGCTCCATCTCCTGCCATTCCTCGACCTTGGTATTTCCGAAGAATTCCAGTAGGGTTATGTGTAGCTTTTGGACGAACAAGTTTCTTTGTTTTTCGAGCAGGTGGTTTGGTGTAACGCAATTTCCCTTGAAACCAAAAATTGATCCAATCCTCAATAGACACCTTATCCTCTTTGCCTTGCTTCAAAAGATGGAATGCAGCAAATAGATATTCACAACATCTCGGGATGAATCTTCCCTTGTTATCAAAGCCAGTCAATTCGGCAGCACAAGGAATGACTTCATCATAAAATATGCCGTGAATAGGTAAACCGCCTAGCCTATGCAAATCCCATAAGGAGATGGAAGCTTCCCCAGTAGCAAGGTGGAGAGTGTTGGTAGCCGGGCACCAAGCTTCACAAAAAGCGCGAATGACGTCCTTGTTGTGATCATAAGTGTATAATGATGCATAAACAGCATCATATATACTAACAGTCATTAAATTTTTGTTGAAGTGGTATAACACATCTTCAGTCCATTCCCAGTATTTTGGTATGTAACCAAACTCTCCAAAAATCTTGAAAGAAAATCCCCAATATGACTTTTCGGAAGTGATACGGCTTCCCAACGTTTCAAACTTATCATGATTAGAAGTATTGACGTGAAGATTAGACTGAAGAGATCTCGCCTTTGGAGAAGATTGTGAGGTTGGAGAAAGTTCTATCGACCAATCTTCCAAAGTGGTAGGAAAATCAAATGATTTCCAAGTGGACTTATATCTACCCGATATGGGCTTGTCGGTGGAGAGATATAATCCTTCTTTTATGTCTTCGTCTTCCTTGGAAAGAATCACAAGATAATCTTTGTGATCTTTGAAGCACACCATGACAAGAAATCTACAAGAGAAAAACAAGTCATGAAATCAAAATAAAGAATTAAAAAAAAAAAAAAATCTTTGTTCAAGTTGAATGTGGATCAAGAAGATTTACGCATGACAAGTCAAGGAATATTCATGCATGGCTTAAAAAAAAAAAAAAAAAAAACGTGCAAAGTGTCAAGGTTTCATGGTGGCAAAGCAATTACAAGAAATCAAGATGTCATGATACAAATATAGGTGTCAACATGCATGGCTTTAAACCAAATTAATGTTTATATGCATGGCAACAAGACTTTCACGTGGCATGCGCATGTGGCTAAGTTAATTAATTGTTAAAGCAAAGAAATTAAAGCTTGCAAGATAATAAAAAAAAGGAAGGCGTAGACGTAGCCAGCTCTCTTATGGAAGAAAGATCAAAAACAGCAAACTATTCATGGATGTAGAAATATTGAAAGAACCAAAAGAAAGCGGCGTATTTGTTTTCTTCCTATTAAATACAAAAGTGGTCTTAAACAGGGACATCAATAAATAAGAAAAAAAAAAATTCTGTTCATCATTATAATAAGAAAGTTCTTCCTAAAGTTCTGTTATTTTTTTGGGGTTAATATTTGTTGGTCTTGGTCTTGATTACTGAAGAGGTGTGAACTGACCCCACGTGGTCCCAGCTTGGATTCTTGACGATTGGATGGAGAATATATTAATCAGATGGCAAAGGGGATGGCTTTGTTACAAGTTTTACGACAACAAAAAAAAAAAAAAAAAAAGAGACTCACCTGTTAAGCTCTCCAACGTAACAACTTTTAGCAATTAATTTGATATGCAAATTAGCTTGAGAAGGCCTTGCTTTTATAGGGGAAATAATTCAAGTCCCATGTGGTCAAGGAATAGAACTTCTAATTGCATTAGAATTTCTTTAAAACTAGAAGTTGAGTTTTAATTGAAATTAATTTGAGCAAAGAAGCGATTAAATCAAACTCAAATTCTTTGGAGCTGTAGAAAGTCTTCAAACTGTGAACTATATTTTGCATGGGCTATTGGATCCATTTACCAAGGATATTTTAAGTTGGGCCTAAATCTCATTTGTGTCCACAATATGACAAACTTTTGTTATGGCCTGAATTCTATTTATTACGTGGGCCAATATTGGTCCATATTTATTTTACATAGGCCAATGTTGGCCCAATATCCATTTTTTTTGCTAAATCATTTAGGGTAGGCTAATCTTCTATTCATGGTCCATTTTGATGCATAGGAAATTATATTTGCTAAATCAATTTTTTTTGGTCTCATATACAAAATTATATGAGGATAATTAATTGATATAAATAAATTCTGACATCAAAAGCAAATTAAATTTCAAGACTTGTCCACTTGCTACACTAAAAAAAAAATTCGTGTACGTAACCAAGTCTTGAGGGGGCATTTGTAGAAGGAGAAAATTTGTAACCAATTACAAATTGCCACGTGTCAATTGAAATTCTTTTAATTAAGAAATTTTCAATTAAATTATACATTACCATGTGAAATTGATAATATCATATTATAATTAATTATTTTATAATTAATTAAATATGTACACATGGTTTGACCAACCAAATTGCAAGGATTCATGGGTTATCCAATCAAATTTCACCCATGTGTCATAATTATTTTACCTCTAATTAAATTAAATTAATTAAGAGATAAATAATAAATTTTTATCTCTAATTAAATTAAATTAATTAAGAGATAAATAATAAATTTTTATCTCTAATTAAATTAATTAAGAGATAAATAATAAATTTTTATCTCTAATTAAATTAAATTAATTAAGAGATAAATAATAAATTTTTATCTCTAATTATATTAAATTAATTAAGAGATAAATAAATATTTTATCTCTAATTTAACTAATTAATTAAGTGATAAAAAAATAAATATTTTATCTCTAATTAAATTAAATTAATTAAGAGATAAATAAGAAGATATTATCTCTAATTAAATTAAATTAATTAAGAGATAAATAAGGAGATTAAGTTCTTTTAAAACTCTCTTTCACCTGGCTAGCTACCACTATAAATAGAGACCTTCCCTTAACACAAATGGACAATTCAGAAAGCCTGAAGAGAAGAAGATTTTGAAGAGCCAAATCCTCTCAAAATTCTTAAGAAGAAATTAGAGAGATTCTAAGAACGCGGTGCTTGTTCTTGAGAATTCTCTAAGAAGCTGTTCTTCGATCTTGTTCATCGAAGGAAAGGAGATAATTCCTGTTTTTCAAGACCAAGTCTAGAAGACCCTTGAAGCAGATCTCACCGATTCAAGATCAAGTCGTGAAGACCCTTGGATCAAAGTTTTACTGAAGAAAAGAATCAAAGGATTTCTTTCTTTAAGAATATTCAGAGATTGTAACCTCAAAGTTTGATTAATAAAATTATTTATTTGACTCCAAATTTTCCTTGTCATATTTTTGACATAAAATTTGTGTGTACACGCTTATCAAAAAAAAAAAAAACTTGAACCATAACTTTCTATTTCTTTTCTCTAGGACCAATAATCGTGGTTAAGCCATGTGATTAGAGCGGATACAACCCCTAAATTAAGAAAATAATATGTTACTAGCTAGTACAAAAAAGTTTCATATTTTTGTAGTAAATGAATATAATTTGTTGTAGTTTTTTTCTAGATTTGATATTTCGTATTTGCATGTTATATTTCGTGCTTTTTTTATGTCAATCATATAAACATAAATACAATACAAATTATTAAATGTATCAAAATCTTAAATACGAATATGATACGTGTATTATATGTGTCGTGTTAATCGTGTTTAAATGTGTTATGTCTAATTTATTACATTATTTTTATATTTTTAAATATATCATGTTCGTATCATGCTTTTTATATTGTATTCAAAATTATTAAATCTATTCTTTAATTACGTTATCTTTTAAATCATGCATTTGTTTATGTCTATGTTAGTGCATATAATTGCTGGAACATATATCCGAACATTTAGCTTAATGATTAAAACATGTTTTTTTTTTACTCAAAAGTTGGATTCAATCTTTCATCCTAATATCGAAAAAAATAAACAAAATGTTGAGAAAATTTTTACTAATTTGTGAATGAACCTTTCAAATAAATGAAAGTGAACAAATACGAACAAGCTAGCCAGGGTAAGTCAAATGCAAGTCAAATTAAAGGGAAGGATGGGGAAATTAAGACAAGAAAATAAGCAGATTCCTTTTTTTTTTTTTTCCTTGTTAGAGTTATAAGAAAGAAGGGAAAGTTGTACTTGGCTTGAATACTGGAAAATCGAAATCACTAACACAGATTTTTTACATCACATGGAACTATTGGCTTCACTTAAAAGAATAAATAAATTATTTAATCAGTAATTAATCTCTCTCTCTCTCTATTGAATTATTAAAAATAATGAGAGAAGAAATAGTTTTCGTTCAGTCGCCTCATAGCCACTGAACTTTCGTTTTTCCCCTTACCTCGAACGAATTCCAACGCGGAAGCCGACTTTATAGACTTTCAACGGAGAGTGTATATAGTCATTGAACAAATTTTTTTTTTTTGACCAATCCTCTCTCTGAATTGAAGTTCATACTTTCCTTTTTTTTTTTTTTTTTTTTTTCTTTTTCCGCTTTGGAATTTGTGAGGAGAAATATTAATAAGTATAGAGTGTTACTAATCAAAATAATATATATATAAAAAATATATAATTAATACATTATTTTTTAAAATTTTAATAAAAATAATATATTAAATATAAATTTTTTAAAAATAATTAAATAATTTTTAATTGATAAAACAAATCATTTTTCAATATTTTTTTCTTTGAGTTGTCTTCATTTATTTTTTACTTTTACTTAGTTTGTTGATTTAGCCCATTTTCATAAAAAAAAACACTGAATCTATTTATTTTATTTTTGAGATTAAATTCTCTTGATCAAATTACATTCCAACATACTCGAAATTTTAGAGCTGAAACTTTATTATTCAAGATTTAAATTATATTTTTAAATGTATTAAATCGTAATAAGAAAAAAAAATTTAACGTACTTTATTTGTTGCTTAAACTTGTTTTCATGTATTAATAACTTATCTAAAGCATATCCTACTCGATCAATGAATAAATCTGCCTATCCTTATCAAGATTGCCAGCAAATCACAGTTTTTGCTAATGGGACATGGCATCATTGATGCAGTTTTGAATTATTGATCCCTCTATTATTGTCCTTTATTTTTTTCATTTTTCAATCATTTTATTGTCCCTTTGAGTTGCTCCTTTCAGCATTTATTATTTTTGACTTATTTGATTTGTTGGTTTAACGCGTTTTCATGAAAAATCAATCGCGCTATTTATTTATTTTGGGATTAAATTATGTCCCAACTCCAAGCGACTCAAGATTTAATCAAAGTTGAAACTTTACTATTCAAGAATCAAATTATGGCACCAAAGGTTTCAAGATTTAATCAAAAAAAGATTTAAGATACGAAATCTCTTTTTTTTTTTTTTTTGTTATCCTAATGTATTGATGTCAAAAAAAATTTAGTGTCCAGCCTGAATTATTAAAATTATTTTTATTTATATAAATATTAATATAATATTATTAATTAAATAAAGAAAGAAAGAAACAAAGATCAACTAGTTGCAAACCAAATAATTAAATACAGAGAAAACCATGTTTTCTTAAGAGTACAAACTTGAATCACTCAAACAAATGGCTAAACATAGCCTAATTTAAAAATATTTAAGAGTAAAAACATGTGTCATACAAGCAAATACATGCAATTAGAGAGATTATTGTTATAGCAAATAACAGATTCTACCTTACATGCAATCATGTCGGGCCGAATCGAATTTGGATAAGCCAATGCATGATACTAGTATCTTATATGTTTGTTAAATTTTACCTGATTTGATATTTCAGACCTTAAATTTTATTCAAATTTGTTTAGATTATTATATAATACAATATAGATCCGAGCAGATAAATTAATCTTTTTTCAAAAAATAAAAATAATATTTTTATGTAATCTTTAGTATTTATTTTATTAAATTTTAACATATGAATAATTTAAAATATTTTCTAATAGTTTTCTTTTCTGTAGTCATCGGTATAATTGACTTGGTTAATAAACTTTTGGACAAATTGGGTGGTTTCTTTCATACGTTTTTTTTTATCTTTCATCACAATTTGGTCAATATTGTCTCCTTGCCGATGCATATATATTAATTTAATACAATTCAATCATGCTCATTGAAATTCAAAATTAATGTCGTATTCATATAATATTTCTCGATTGTTAATTTTTAGTTTTTAAATAAACACCTCAGAATTTGAAAAATAGTTGAGCTCACTAGAAAGGTGTATATATATTATAATGATTAGAAAAGACAAAATAGGGTTGTTAGAACGTCAATTAAAAGCATTATTTAACAAAGTCATATTTTTTCAGCAATTTTAAATTATTTGGAGGATGATTGGGACTTTAAACCTAACAGCTGGTTAATGTTTATTGTAATAATAATCGTCTTTATTATTGACTTGGTTGATAATAAACTTTTACACAATTTGGGCCATTCTTTAATATGTTGTTTATCTTTTCTTTCATCACAATAATATTCGGAATATTGCCTACTTGCCCATGCATATATTAATTTGATACAATTCAATCACGTTCATGTAAATTTAAAAGTTTGTAAGATAACAGAGTTAAAAAAAAAAATGCCACGGTTGCGGGAGGGGATTTTTCTGAAATCATTGAGAATTTAAAACCAAAGATTGATGAACTTATCTTGCTGAGTTTGATTTTTTTTTTTTTTGTTGCCTTTCTCCTTTGTTTATCTTTATAGTTCCTTTAACTTTTGGTTTCTTTGCTTAATTATCTACTATATTGACTACTTATTTGTTTTTTATTTGATGAAAGTTTCTTGATTCGATAAAAAAATAATTTAATTTTAGATTAATTTTTTGAATCATTCGAGTTTTTATATCATTTTGAATTCAGTTAATACAATGTTATTTCCTATTCAAGATAGATTGATTCAAATTGTTGATTTTTTTTAATCAAATCAAATTAAATTATATTCAAGTTTGACGCAAATTGGGTAAATTTTTGGGTTCACATTAATTTTAGTGTCTCTAATCTCAACTATATAAACATAGGTAAAATAAAACAAAGGCATTGAAAATAATTTATGAATTTAAAAATAATCATAAAAATCATATTTATACATGTTTTATTATACGATAATTTTAAAATCCAAATCTCTTCCTTTGAAAAAAAATAATTCTAACATCAAACTATCAAAAATAATAGGAATTATCAATAGATTTGCTTAGCTAATAGTAGGAATCAAGTTAATTTTTCTTTCGGAAAAATACACTAACCCACATGAGGTTTACTAAAAAATACACTTACCCCTTATAGTTTGAAAACTACCCACTTACCTCCTTGAGATTTAATGAAATACATACTAACCCTCCTAAACCCTGAACCTTAAGTAAATTTTAAATAAAAAGATGAGGGATTCAAACCCTGTTCAAAGAGCAGGGGAGCATGCACCACTATTAGTTAAGCAAAAAATTGACAATTGCTTTTGTCTCTGTGTTCATCTTTACACTGATTGTCTCAACTTTGTTTTTGACATTAAATCTTAAAGCCCTTCGGATGTAATTTGAGTCTTGAATAGCAAAGTTTCAGCTCCAATTAAATCTTTCCTTGGGCATAATTTGATCATAGAATTTAATCCCAAAAATAAAATAAATGAAAACGTGTTAAACCCACAAATCAAGTTGGTTAAAATAAATGCATTTTTCTACATTGATTTGATACATTTAAGATTATTTTCATAGTGCTCTATACAAAATCAAACCCAAATTTAAAAAAAAAAAAAAAGAGAGAACTGACTCCCTTACCGATTAGGGAATACCTTTTTCATTCGATCAAACAGAATATCACTTAAACCAAATCAATTACTCGATACATTAGGATAATTTGAAGCCTTGGGGCATAATTTGAATCTTGAATAGCAAAGTTTCAGCTCAAATTAAATTTTGAATCCGTTGGGGCATAATTTGATCAGAGAATTTAATCTCGAAAATAAAATAAATAGTGCACGAGTATTTTTTCTATGAAAACCCGTTAAATCAAACAAATCAAGTAGGTCAAAAATAGAATCCGAAAGAGGGCAAGTCAACTGGAAAAGAAAATGATTGAAAAATGACCCAAAAAAAGGAGAATAATAGAGGGATGAATAATTAAGAAGTGCATCAATAATGGCATCTCCCACTAGCAAAAGCTGTGAAGAATATTGGCAATCTTCATAATCATAGATCAGTTTTATCAGCTTAATTGTTTTTTTTTTTGTCCCACTAGCAAAAGCTGTGAAGAACGTTGGCAATCTTCATAAACCATAGATCAGTTTTATCAGCTTAATTTTTTTCTTTTTTTTGTTGTTGCATATATCCTCCAAATATATTTTATGAAGGAATTTTAATTCTTGACATGGTAGCATTTTTTTAAAAAAAAGTGGTAAAAATTTAGTTTATGAATTCATTGGTAATTAAATTTCCTTTTTATTTTCCTTACATCACCAGACCAAATACAATGAGAAAATTTATTTTCCTTGGTTATTTTATTTTTCATTGATTTTTCCTCAAAATTTTCTTTTCCTTCACAAAAAAAATAAAAAGTAGCGGATGTTTATCCATGAAAACCAACCCAACCAAGTAGGTGAGAAAAGAAATGGTAAAAAATAATTGAAAACATGACAAAAATAAAGGGATCAATAAATCAAAAGTGCATCAATGATGCCTTTCCCACTAGCAAAAGCTGTCAAGAAGCTGACAAAATCTTGATAATGATACATCATTTTTTCTTCAAAATTTGAAGGAGCACAAAGAAAAAAAATAAAACTAAAGGTGTGAACTTAACTGCCTTTTGAAACATGGTAAATTTGATCTAGGAAATTTATATATATGCTTCACTAAAGTTAAGGAAGCTTGCTCATCTTAATTTGTTCTCAAATGGTCTATAAAGATTCAATTTTTTGAAATCTTATGAAAATTACGTTATGTTTAGGTTTAAAAAATTTGTAATAATTAGTGTTAAATTAAAATATTTCCCTCCTCAAATCAACTCTAAAGTAGCAAACAATTGAAGAAAAGCTATTTACAGAAATGTATTATTAAGTAAAGAATTTGTTTTTTGTATATTGATATTGAAATTTTTAATCTCACAAACGGATTAAAAATTTATCACATCTCATATTTTCTTTTTAATTATACTCTAAAATATGTATCTAATAATTATACGATAATTTCTCTTAAATAAAACAATCAACAAAAAAAACTTTATCTTCATTAGATTTTTTTTTTTTTTTTTTTTTAGCTTTTCTTAATGCTTATCTTTTACGATAAAAAATTTTCCTTGAGATCATGTTGGACTTAATTATTTGTCTTCTTCTATCAATCACCTTAATAAAAAAAAATAATAATTAAAAAAAAAACGAAAAAAAAAAAGAAAAGAAAAAGTGAAGCCAATAACTCCATAAAGCAAAAGATGTTTGAACTTTGAACCCATGTCTTGTCTTCCACTAATTAGCATCTTTTTTTTTTTTGAATATAAGAGACTCCAAAAAAATTAAAGAAGTCTTTGATGAAACTTCTCTCTGTAGTTTCAATTAGGATTTCAAGCAGAGTTTCACAATATTATTTTCTTACATAAATATTATTTAAATTAAGAATCTTTACGTGAAGTTGCTTTTAGTTTTCCAATCACAATAATGCAACGTGTTGCATCACTACTGATAATTTATTTTTTCAAAAAAATAAAAAATAAATTACTAGTATATATGCTCTTAAATTAAATAATAACGTGATGAAATGGATAGCTAAACTTTTCATGTGACACATACCAACCCCACTAGCTTGCATTATGAAATCCATCCTCTCATAGACAATAATTCATAAAAATAAAAATAAAAAAAGTTAAAACTGAGATGAACCTAAGTTTAGTCAAATGATTCGTCCATCTCTTTTAAAACAGTAAATTTTTATAAAATTAAATTAAATTAGATTTAACATTTATATTTTCTCATTTTCCTTAACTTTCTTAGTATTAAAAAAAAAAAAGCTGAGAAATAAATTAACTTAAAAAAGCATAATGAGGCGAAACATGCACCAACCATATGTGCATATGTAATTATATTGAATCATTGAAAAAATTTGAATCAAAATTGTGACAGTTTCAATAATCAATATACACATTATATATATAAATATCTTTCAAGAAAAAAAAAATCAAATTAGTTCTGATCTGCCTTTGAACCTATCCACTAACCTTTTAACAGATGGCACTGTCAGTGTATTGACCTATACACTGACAATGCATCAAATATAAATTCATATAGATATAGGCATTTGGATAAGTACATATATAATACCTTGACTAATTAAATATTAATTTTTAAAATATAAGAAATTATCCCAAAAACATTATAAACCTTTAAAACTCGAGTCTGATCTGAAATATTATTTAATGAATAAAATATGCTTTATTTAATTTTAATTCTAAAATATAACTTAGAATTATTAAAACTTCTGGGTCTATTGGGCTGGACTAGGGGTGAGAACGGTTTGGTTCGATTCGTTTTGGACAAAAATTACGGTTAATGTGCAGTATTCTGGTTTGTTAAAAACCGAACCGAATAAAATCAAAAATCGAACCGAATTCCATCGGCCCGGATCGGTTCGGTTCATCGGTTTTTAAAATTTTAAATATATATATTTAATAGTATTTTTAAGTTTTTTTTCACTAATTTAAAAATAAATTATTTATTTTTATATTATTAAAATAAAAAAGTAATTAAAAAACCAATTAAAAAAAAGAATTCGGTTCGGTACGGATAATTACGGTTTTTTAAATTATGAACCAAAAACTAAACCGAATAAACTTAATTAGTACCCGAACTGAAACTAAACCGAAATCGAACAGAACACTACGATTCGAATTGGTTTTCGATTTTCTTAATTTTTTTTTGCTCAGCCCTAGGCCGGACAAGCCAAGTCGAACCTGTTCTTAGGTAAATGTTTCCAAAGATTGACTTTAACTTTCATTTTTTTGATTAATTTCTCACTTGATTTTAAAAAAAAATTTAAATTTTATAGTTTTAAGTTTTTTTTATTTTATTTGAAATTGGTTTAGTAAGAAATTTTTTTATTTGTGAGGAAGATGTAATTTGAAATAATTAATTTTTATATTAAAAATATAATTACTTAAATATATCAATATATTTTAAAACATTAAAAAATAAAATTATTTAAATAAATAATTATTATTTAAGTAATTGAAATTAGATAAAAGAAAATGCTGGCAAAGCAGGGAGGACAATCTAGTATTCAATTATACGAAAGATATCAAACAAATAGATCTCAGTTTCTAGCATGATAATACAATGCATTTACTAAAAAATTTAACACTTAAGATATGATTTTTAATATACAAATTGACTATCGAAAGGAATTTCTACATCTGCAGGTCTTGCCCATCGACGATTTGTTCTCCTACCGTCCACATTTTCATAAAGTCATAGCTCTAACATTAAGGTACTTTGCCAACAATATTTTACAATGGCTTTTGTGTCAATCTGTTTATTGATCATCAAAATTTTTCTTTTACTTAATTACTTCCATTCTCCTTTCCTTTAATTCTAACAAAAAATTGCTTCTTCAATTTTCAGTTTTATTCCCTCTTATAAAAAACCAAAAATTTGAGTTGCTTTTATTTTCTTTTACTTAATTACTTCCGTTCTCCTTTCCTTTAATTTTAAAAAAAAAAAGTTGCTTTTTAAATTTTTAGTCTCATTCCCTCTTATAAATAAAAAATAAAAAAAATTGAGCTCCTTTTATTTTCTTGTACTGAATTACTTCCATTCTCCTTTCCTTTAATTCTAAAAAAAAAAATTGCTTCTAAAATTTCCAGTTTTAATGAAAAGGATCAGTAAAAGAAACAGTGAAGAAGAAGCTTTAGAAGATTGGAGGATTGAGTCCCTGCTGCGTTAAAGCTTTAGTGAAGGTAAGCTTCAACGAACTGCTTCTCATAAATTTTACTTGCATTATATATACTTACCCTGCCTAGCTTGTTCTTATTTGCTCACTTGCATTATTATTTTTTTTTTTGAAAGGTTCATTAACAAACGAGTAAAATTTTAAAGACGTTTATATACCTAATAATTTAATCGAATTATACAGTGTGTGTTTCATATATAAGATATAGATCCTTGGGCAAGTTTGGATTGAAAAAATCTTATGTCAGATTCAATTGAATTCGAGATGCTATCTTAATCTTGTATTTGCTTAGCTTTGATCTAAATGTTGATCATTTTCTTTCTTTCGAATTTCTCCTTTATAAGATGATGGATTTAAATTTTTTTTTTGTGTCATCTAATAATCACCTTTAATAATTTATAGTAAGTCAGATATTGGAGTAAGAGATATTAATGGTTAAATAAATTTTTTTATTTTAAAAAGAAAAAGTGAAGCCAACAGATGTTTGGACCCCACCAAGGGTTTGAATAAGAAAAATGGTAAAATAATAGAAAAGGAGACTCCAAAGAAAAAGAAAAAGAAGTCTTTGCTGAAACTTTACACTGAAGTTTCAATTGGTCACAGGGATCTGAAGCAGAGTTTCACAATATTTGTTGTTAGTTGGAGATTTTCTGTTTATTTACATATTCAAAACAACTCAAAAAGCAGGGTCCTGGTTTTTGCATTTGAGTAGATATCTGCAATATTTACATGCAATTAATATTGTCCCTTTTAATTTCTATTATGTCCAAAAATTAACCTTTTTCTTTTTACAGCTACACTCTTCAAGCTATTTGTCCGAAGCAGAGATCTAAAAATCTGTATTTGTCTCTTACCTTTTCGTATTCAAGTGGTGAGAATTGAGAGAGAGGTAAATTCAAGAAAGAATTTTCAGCTTCTCCACTATTTCTTTTTGTAAGCTAATAATAATCTATTTTGTTTAGGGAAAAATAGTTTCTTAATTACTAGTTATTACTCGATTTTTTAATATTTGGAATCCACTAGAAAACTGATTTAAAAGTAAAGTTAACTAGATTATCAAATCCATTGATAATTCCTACTATTAGTTAAGCAAACAATCACGATTGCTTTTGTCTCTCCGTTAATCTTTTTACCAATTACCAAAGTTTTTCTTCTTCAGCCTCAGATCATCAAGGAAATGGCTGCTGAATTTGTTGCCTCTGCTGCTGCCAATGCTGCGGGAAACCTGGCAACAGAATACGCATCACCTTATCTCAGTTACTTTTTTCGTTTTGGGAAAATTGTTGAAAATTTCAAGAATCAACGAAAAGAACTTGAATCGAAGATAGATAGTGTGAAAAATGATGTCAATGAGGCTAAAAAGCAAACTGAGGTAATTGAGAAGAACGTTGAGGACTGGCTAAGAATGGCTGAGAAAGAACTGGAAGAAACCCAGAGTTTGGAAGATGAAATAGAACGCAACAAGTGTTTCAAGTGGTGTCCTAACTGGGGTTGGCGATACTGCTTAAGTAAGAAAGTAGCGAAGAAGACGATCAATATCTCTGAACTCATAAAGACTGGTAACTTTTCACGAGTGGGCCACCGTGTACCTCTTCAAGGAATAGAGTTCCTACTATCTAAGGATTTCATGGACTCTGAATCTTCAAGATCAGCTTTCAATGAGATCATGAAGGCTTTAAATAGCGATGGTGTGAACATGATTGGCTTGTATGGAATGCCAGGAGTGGGTAAAACAACTTTGGCTAAAGAAGTGGGGAAGCATGTTGGAGAACAAAAGCTCTTTGATAAAGTTGTGATGTTTACAATGTCCCAAACTCCAAACATCAGCAAAATTCAAGATAAAATTGCAGAAATCTTTGGTTTAAAATTTGAAGCAAGTACTGAAGAAGGAAAAGCAGAAGAGTTATTGCGGAGAATGAAAGGCGAGAAGAAGTTCCTCATAATTGTCGATGACATTTGGGAAAGATTTGATTTGCGGACTATAGGAATTCCATGTGGTGATGAACACAAGGGTTGCAAAGTTCTTTTAACTACCCGTCTTCAACAAGTCCGTAGTCAAATGAATTGTCAAAAGAAATTTGAACTGAACATCTTATCTGAAGATGAAGCATGGGCTTTATTCAAAGAAAATGCTGGTCTAGAAGATGTCACTTCCACCTTGAATGATGTAGCCAAAGAGGTTGCTGGTGAATGCAAGGGCTTGCCTCTTGCAATTGTAACTATCGCAGAAGCTCTAAAAGGTGAGAGTCTAGATGGGTGGAGAGCAGCAAATCAGCGACTCAAGGACTCAAGACATTTGGATAATCAAGATGTTTGTGGAGGTATCTATAGGCTTCTTATGCTTAGTTACGATTATTTGAAGAAAGACAATTGCCAACCAAAGGAAAACGATATCCAATCGTGTTTCTTGTTGTGTTCCCTTTTTCCTGAAGATGATGAAATCAGTATTGAGACATTGACTATGTGCGGAATTGGTGTGGGATTGTTCTCTACTATTTTCTCAATGGAAGGCTTACGGAGGGAAATTCGTGTAGCACTAAGAAAACTCCAAAAGTCTGGCTTGTTATTGGAAACTGATGATGAAGGACATGTAAAAATGCATGATGTGGTTCGAGATTTTGCTCATTGGCTAACATCAAAGGGAGAAAATATGTTCATGGTAAAAGATGGGTTGACAGAATGGCCTATGGTTGAAAGTTTTGGATGTTATACTGCAATCGCTTTATGGAACTGCAGTAACATAAATAATTTTCCTGATAAAGTGGAATTTTCAAAGCTCAAGACTTTGATTTTGGTGGGAGAGGATTCACTCGAAGTTCCGAGTACAATTTTTGAAGAGATGAAAGCCCTCCGAGTTTTACTTCTCATAGATGTCGTAGTCTCACTAGAAGGACTCCAATCCCTAACAAATCTTCGAACTCTGTGCTTTATAAGATGCGAGCTGGAGAACATCTCATCATCATTGAGAAATATGAGAAAACTTGAGATTCTTGCATTGTTGGAATGTAATATTCCTGAGTTACCTGAAGAATTAGTGGAATTGTCTACACTAAAATCATTATATCTTTGTCACAACGATGGAAAGCAACAGATCAATTCCCCTCCTAACTTGCTATCAAGGTAATAGTACATGTGATTTATTTACTTTTTTATCATGTTGCTTAGAATTAAGTATATATTTGGTTTTATGTTATTTGTTTTTCTATTATTTACTTTACTAAGTATTTTGATTTTAGAATATATGTATATATCACATTTTATCATGTTGCTTAGAATTAAGTATATATTTGGTTTTATGTTATTTGTTTTTCTATTATTTACTTTACTAAGTATTTTGATTTTAGAATATATGTATATATCACAAACATATCTACCATAAGCTTTTGGTAAGTCCTTTTGTTATGAAGCATTCTAACATGTATATAGTCCTTCCTATTTATAAACTCAAACCTTATTCAAAACAATTAAAAGAGTAAATTCACTAGTTATCTATAACCTTTTATCAAATTTCATTTTCATCAATGACCTTTAAAAGTTGCATTTACTTTCAGTAATCTTTATTAATGTTTCATTTTCATCCATCATCTTTAAAAGATACATTTATTCATTTATGACTTTAAAATCCATAACATTTTAAAATATTTTATCATTCGTCCATCTTTTAGACTTTTAGTCAAAAGTAAATAAAAGTTTAAAAAAAATCTCCATGTAAACCCCAATTACCCAAGCCACATTGCATGATGCACATAAGACAGTTCATATACTAGTTTTTGTCAACTTCATGTGGATCAATTTTTTTTATTTTAATGTTTTTGAAAAAAAATGTAGCATATACTTTATATTTAATACACTTAATTTTGTTTAAATAAAACTTAGTTCTTGAAGACTTGATCGAGACTTAACGACCAATTTTTCAAAATGAATTTTTGCATTCAATTTTTTTTAAATTATTAAAAAAACTCATATATTTTATTTTTCTCCTAAATCTCTTGATTTTTTAACATAAAAATAAATTTTATTTCAAAAAATATGATATAAATAGAGTATATAACATAAAATTATTTTGTTCAAAATTATATGATTCAATGTCGTCAAAATTAGTTTTTGCATCCAATATTTCAACATTTTCAAATTATTAAACAAACTCATATTCTCTATGTTCTTTTTTTTTTTTTTTTTTTTTTTTGACTTTTTAGTGTTATTAAAACCGGACCGGTTGTACCGGAAATCGGTGACTTGTTCGGTTCGATGCATGTTATAGAATCAAAATTTTTTAAATCGGTAGAAAATCGGTTGACCCGATAAAAAACCGGTAAAAACCAAAAAGAAAATCCGAAAAAACTTGTTTTTACACTTATTTTTAATTTTTTTTTTTAAAAAAAAACTTATTGTATATGATGAGATTTTAAACCTTTAACCCCTTGAATTTATATTAAAGATCATACCATTTATCTAAATACATATTTTTATTAAATATTTCTATATTTAATACTTATTTAATATTAAAATTTCTTTTTTGATACAATCGACCGTTGGACCAGTTGAATCGGTAACCGCAGGTCTCACCAGTTCAACCTCCAATTCAATTATTTCAACATTGACTTTTTCACATGAAAATAAATTTTATTCAAACAAAAATAAATGTGCTATTTTTTTTTTCAAACACAAAAAAAAATGACACACATGATACTACTTTTTTTTTATGAGGCTTGGCATGTGTGCGTCGTGTCACGTGACTTGATAACATGAATATTTATAACTTTTAACTTTTAATTAGTAAATGGATGAATGATAAAATCTTTTTAAAGGTCGTGGATTTTGGTACATTGAACTTTTAAAATTTTGGATAAAAATAAAATAGTAACTATTTTTATCATTTGCTTGAGGTGTTATTATTATGTTAATGGTAGTATTTTTTCTTTTTTATGTGTATAATAGGTTGGCGTCACTCCAAGAGCTATATGTGACAAGTGAAAACAATGTTAACTTATTGGAGCTGAATTCATTGTTTCGTTTGACTGCACTATCACTGAGAGTTTCTACTAATCAATGTTTTCAAGAAAATTTTGTGTTCCCTAAACTACAAAGGTACGTTATAGGTGTAAATAAAGATTTTGAAATTTTGGAGGAGCTAACCTTTAGAACCCTGAAAATTAAGAATCTCTCAGCTTCCTTAAGTGCATTTAAGGATCTGTTTTGCAATGTGGAAAAGTTGACTCTGAAAAATGTCACTGAACAAAAAAATATTGTCCCATACTTAGCCAAAGAGGGAGTAAATGAATTAACTTCTCTTAAGCTTAAATCTTGCAAGGATATGGAATTCTTGATTGATACAACAGGAGAACAAGGGCCAGCCACTGGATTCTCTAATTTGGTGGAGTTAAATATGAAAGAAATGACTTGTTTGAAAGAGTTGTGCCATGGTCCGCCTCCGACTAGGTTCTTACAAAAGTTAGAAACATTGATCATAAAAAGTTGTGAGCGGTTACAAGTGGTATTTCAATTGAATGGGCTTTCTAAAAAAAAAGAAAGTCGGACGACAACACTACTCTCAAATTTAACGAGGTTGTATCTAGGCTCATTGCCAGAATTGGAGATCATATGGAAATTAGAGCCATCCCATCATGCAATTGCAAGCCTCCAAAGTCTAAAGTTTGTAACAATTCACGGTTGTAATAAACTGAAATCAATCTTCTCACATTGCCTTGCTCAAAGTCTGCTGCATCTACAAGAACTCAAGATAAAAAGATGCGATGGATTAGAGCAAGTCTTTGGTTTTGCCCAAGAAGATGAAATGGCTGAGCTAGAGGTACCTCTTCTCTCTCCAATTTTTTAATGCTCTTAGATGCTTTTGCCTTTTGATAGTAGTTTTTTTAATTAGTTTGTTGCCTTGTTGGATAAACAACCTCTGCATCTAACCAGTGGTACACTTTTAAATCCAAGAGCCATGCTGTTTTGCTCCAATTTATTATTTGTATACTATTTAAAAAAAATTATTTTTGGTGAGCATATAATACTTAAGTTAATTATTCATAATTTTTAGTTTCTTTACCAAAATTTAGAGTGCAAATGAACTTCCAAGTCAATGTTTTTGGATCTAAATTTAGTAAATTACCTTTTAAATAAGTTAGTTATATGCACATGCATTGTACAAAAAAATTTTCATACTTTAACTTGGTATTAACTTTTATTTATCTATTTTTTATATTTAGTTATGATAATAATTTTTTGTAAAATAAATGACTTAAAATCTAGTAAACTATTATAAATTAAACAATATCATTTTTATTATCAATTTATTTTTCAATCTTCTTAAAGAGGTTTTTCTTTTGGATTTTTTAAAAGAAAAACGTTAATCAGTTTTAATACACACTTTTTAACATGATATTTAAAAAATTATAATTAATGTATTATCGATTTTTAAATGTGATGAGAATTGTTTATTAAATGAAAACAAATTAAAATAATATTTTAACTATTCTTAACAAGTGTTTATAAAAATCTGTTAATTAAACTCATTTGAAAAATTTTGTATATGCTTTTAAATTCTCTGTCAATTTTGATGCAAAAATATATTATTTCTATTTACTTAATTAGGTATATAAGAGGAAAGGGAACAAATTTAATGACAATTACTAAAGCTTATATATTTATGGATACTTTTTGTTTTTTCAAAGAAATTAAGATAAGTTTAATTAAATAATATATATTGATAATTTAAATTATAGAACTACTTAGTTTTTGTCGATATATATTTATATTTTTATATGGTTGCAGGTTGAGAAAACAAATAATATATATCTTGTTTTCCTCTTTATTAATGCACTTTACATATTTTTCATGCTCTTCTTTTGTTAAATTGTCAATGATATAAAAATAACTATCTAGTATTTCTATATTATTTATTGCCTTTAAAACTTTCTTCTACATTTGTAACAAATTAATATATGTATTGTCAAAATTTATTCACTTTTTTACACTTTCTTGATGTTAGGAAAATCTCTCAAATTTAATTTGTTTGGAGCTGTGTAAATTACCAAATTTGAGGTGCATATGGAAAGGACCCACCCATTGTGTTAACCTCTCAAGTCTAAAGACTATGAAAATATGGCGTTGTGATGAACTGGCATCTCTCTTTTCGTATTCCTCTGCTCAAACTTTGGTGCATCTGGAAGAACTCGATGTACAGAGATGCAACTCTTTGGAACATTTAATCAAAGAAGCAGAAAATGAGGATGAAATATGTGTTTCAAACATGAAGAATCACTATCCTCTGTGCTGGCCTAAATTGAAAACTCTCAGGATAAGAGAGTGCAAAAGCTTGAAATATGTGTTTCCAAACACTTTGGCTCAAGGACTTCCATGCTTGGAATTTGTTAAGATAGAAGATTGTGTTCAACTAATACAAGTCTTCAACATGGAAAAAGAAAAGGATGGACAAGATATTGTGCTCCCTGGACTTGGATTACAGGTACTTCTTTTGTACTCTTTTCATTTAATTGTGGCTCCAGATTTTTGCCTTGGACCCAAATCTTTTCTAAGCTCATAAAATAATAATCCAACCTTATCTTAAAAGTTTTGGGTGGATTGAAAAATTAAATTAGTCAATATTAACTCATTAACAGAACATAAAAGAAAATAGAAACAATTATAGAAAAAGAATGGCACATTCGTATAATAACAAAAAAGGGAAACCAAAGCAGGAGTCAGGACCTGAACCTTAGCCTTGTATGATCAACCTCTCAAAGGGGGATAAGAGCATCTTGATTCTTTCTTGAACTAAGAGAAACATAAAAACTCTTTTTTAGTGGCAATATATATATACACTTAAAAGAAGTTCAAAATCTCATCTTCAATAACATTGTCATTTGAAAAAAGAATTATTTCTTTACCAATGTTGATTCAAATATATATATATATATATATATATATATTCTATTTACTTGTAGGTATGAAAAGAGGAAAAGAAACAAATTATATTAGTAATTTAAATTCTAAAACAAATTAATTTGTAGTATATGGTTTATAAGTTGTGAAAACTAAAAATACGTATCTTGTTTTTTTCTTTATGAAAATGCACTTTATAAATTTTTCTATGCTCTTTTTGTTAAATTGTCAATTATATTATATAAAAATAACTATATAGTCTTTCTATATTATTGCCTTTTAACATTTTCTTTTATATTTAACAAATTAATGTATTTCTTGTCTATATTTATTTACTAATCATTTAATCAGTCTAATGAATTCATTTTAGAATTTAACTAGTTCTAAGTAATTAATAAACTTTATATTTTTCTTGATGTTAGGAAACTCTCTCAAATTTAACTTGTTTGAAGCTATCTCAATTACCAAAATTGAGGTGCATATGGAAAGGATCCACCGATTTTGTTAACCTCAGAAGTCTAAAGACTATGAGAATAAAGAACTGTGATAAATTGGCATATCTTTTTTCGGCTCCCCTTGCTCTAACTTTGGTGCATTTGGAAGAACTCGCCATATGGGCTTGCGACACTTTGAAACAGTTAATCACAGAAGCAGAAAATGAAGATGAAATATGTGTTTCAAACATGCAGAATTTGAAAACTCTCGAGATAATGAATTGCAAAAATTTGAAATATGTGTTTCCAATCACTTTGGCTCAAGGACTTCCCAACTTGAAATCTGTTAAGATAATTGATTGTCTTCAATTAATGCAACTCTTCAACATGGCAAAAGAAAAGGATGGACAAGATATTGTGCTCCCTCGATTACAGTTTTTGCAACTTGGAAATTTACCAAACTTGAGCAGTTTTTGTCTAGAAAAATTTGTCATGCCACTATCTTTGGAAGAGTTCAAAGTTCGTAATTGTCCCTTGTTAAATCATTTTGGAAATCAGCAAGGAATAGTTATATTGCGGGCTGAGTTGGAGGTACTTCTCTTATATTCTCGTTTGTTTCAATTTTACTTTTTGGAAATAATTAATTGAATTATTTATCTCATATATAAGAAACATCAACTCCATCAAATTTTACTACATATTTACATCTTCCTACAAATGTATTTTATTCATTTCTATATATATATTTATTTTATGAATTGATCAGGATGTTGAACTATATGTATTCAAGAAGTTGTTATGCAATGTCAAAGAACTTACACTGAAAAGAGTCGACCCCGTTTCAAATGTAGATCCAGAGGGATTTAATGAATTGGGTTTTCTTCAACTTGCATACTGCAATGGATTGAAATATCTTTTCTCGCCATCTCTTACTCAAAGCTTGGTCTTGCTTGAAAAACTCAAGATCGATCACTGCGAGGGACTGGAACACATTATCGGGGAGTTGGAATGTGATGATGATAAAGAACATTTAATCAGAGAAGCATTAAATGAGGATGAAATAGTTTCAAACATGCAGTGTAGGGATCCTCTGTGCTGGCCGAAATTGAAAACTCTCGAGATAAGTAATTGTGGAAGCTTGAAATATGTGTTTCCAATCACTTTGGCTCACGGATTTCCATGCTTGGAATCGATTGAGATTATCGATTGTCCTCAAATAATACAAGTCTTCAGCCCGACAAAAGAAAGGGATGGAAATAACATTCTGCTCAACCGTGAAAAGTTGCCATCTTTGCGATACCTAACCGTGAAAAATTGTCCCCAGTTGACATTCTTCATTGTCCAAGCTCAGCTGATGGAGGTATTCTTTTGCTTAACTGCATTTCTGGAATTTGGCAACAACAAACTAGTAAACATAGTAGTTTATTTCATGCGATAAACCCTTTCTGCACTTCGTTGGCTTCCACATTTAAACAATTTGGTTGAAAATTTTGGGATTTAAATTTGAAAGATATGTGTACTATTTAAATTACAGAAATGATATTTTGTGTTAATTGGCATGTAAAATTATGAAGACTTATGAGTTACATTTTCTCAACTATTCCTAATCTAATAGAAAAGGAATGTATTTAATGACATTTATTGGTGTCTATGTTTGCAGAAATTATATCTTGATAACGTGGAAAATAGCTGCCAATTGTGTAACACTGATGTGCCCATATTGAATCAAGACTATATAGCAGTTGGGAATCATGAAGAGGTTTTTCAGGTTCAAGGTGGGTATTCATTCTCAAGCATAAAAGAACTGCACCTGGAGGATTTTTCTAAAGTGCGGATTATATGGAAGGATCCTGCTCAAGTTGTAACCCTTGAAAACCTTACAATTCTGGAGCTGATTGATTGCAAGAAGCTAAAATATATATTTTCACGTACAACAGCTCGCAGTTTATCACAGTTGGTCCGTCTAGTTATACGAGGATGTGAGGAATTGGACCAAATCATTAATACCGAGGATCAAGTTTCTTTATCATCAAATGGTGATACTGGGCTCCAACCTATAAGCTTTCCTAATTTGACTAAGATTTCTGTTGCAGATTGCAAAAAATTGAAAAGTCTCTTTCCTCTTGGATCTGCCCGTTCCCTTCCAAAACTTAAATATCTCATAGTAAAAGGGAACTCTAAATTGGAGCAAGTATTTGAACTAGAAGATGAAGCAGAAGTGACAGCTGAAAAGGAGATAAAGTTTGATAAATTGAGAGAGTTATCACTTAAAGAACTGCCAGGCCTCATTGACTTCTGTCCCAAGGGATATCATTTTGTATTGTCGGCTTTGAGAGATTTGACAGTAAAAGACTGTCCTAAGATGACTACAGGTTTCTTCGTTGATTCAAAGAAGTCTGTGCATTGCAAAACAGAGGTATACACCTTGCAACCCCTAATCCTATTTAAGTCTATGTAGTCTTTAATAATAATAAAAAAAAATGAGTAGTATGCAGATTCTTAACTTAAATGATCCTAAGTAATACACTGCAACCAAAGGTTGTTTGAGGATTAAATTCTTCTAAAGTTGACATAGAAGGTAACAACAAACTTATAAGCAAACTAAACATTCTTGTAAATTAGAGGACAAATATAACCTTTAAAGAATTTGGCCTAGAATGCTTATAAAGAATATTTATGTTTATTCTTTTTCCTGCATGACATGAGATATTAGTACATTTGTTTTACATTTCACTTCTTCAATTGTTCATAAAGACACCCCGGCTGGTTGAGCAAGACGCAACTGAAGGGCCTGCCACTGCTCAAAATGCAGTAAACAACATGAAAATAATTTGGAGCCGGTGGATCAAGTTTAGCGAGCTACCACATTATATGGAAGAATAGATGATTTCAGGGTGGCATGTTTACACATAAATGAGTAGGTTGAGGCTATC
This sequence comes from Fremontodendron californicum, assembly GCA_030761205.1. NCBI lineage: Eukaryota > Viridiplantae > Streptophyta > Magnoliopsida > Malvales > Malvaceae > Fremontodendron > Fremontodendron californicum. The sequence continues at coordinate 1,611,533 of JAULJL010000030.1, read as the reverse complement.
AACTAAACACAGGTAAAACAAGGCTGGCAATTTCGATTTTTAATTCTTTCTTTTGTTTACATATATCATAATCAAATTTAGGTGGTTCACTTGTACTTATATTTATTATTTATATTAAAAACAGGTGGTTAATAATTGTGCTTTTCACTGGTCAAGAAGCTTCCTTATTGGAGTTGTCAAGTAAAGGGATATATCCCTCGCTTTCAATAATAATTTAGCTAATTATAGTTATGTTGCTCTCTGTTGCAGCTTTTATTGTATTCTTTATGTACAATAAGTACAAGAACAAGAGTGAGATTCCTATGTATGTTATCTTTATTTTGTATTTTAATCCTTAGTGAATAAATTCTGCAGATATGTTATGCAGATGATCAAGACATGGGAAATTGAACTCTAATTTTCCCCATATATACAAAACCAGGCAGATTTTATTTTTGTGAAATTTCCAACAGTCATTTATTGAAATATTGAGAGTTTGATTGCTGCTATCAACTTAACAATAGCATTATTTTATTTCCATGCACATTTGATTTGAGAAATTGAGATCATCAGAAGATGAACTTGGCAAGTATGAATCTTTTCAATCTTCTGAGAAAGTTAGAATCATGCATTCTGCAAGAAAAAAATACTATATATCAGCTGATCTGAACCAAATTTTGTTTCTTTTTTATGGTTAACAAGCTGAACTCAATTTAAAGTTATAGGCAAATTTACAATCTTTCATTCTTTTCTGCTCTTTTGTTGCAACTTGCAAGTAATAGGTATACAGAACTGCATAAATACTCCAAGAAACTGAACCCAACAAGCAAAAAAGATGCAATGCAATATCTCTCGATAGTAAATTCATTCATATGAACTCTATTAAGCATTTACTGCCATATTTCAAGAAGCTCAGAAGGAAGATAAACATACATACATACATACACACATATATGCATGCATAATACATAAATAGAAGCATGTAATAAAGCACAAAATGTTGAGATGAAAGGCTACAAAACTTCATCATCAGAGCATATAATGATTAATGATCACTGTCCCTCAATTGGAAAAAAAAGAGCAAAATTTGTATTCTTTACTCCCATTCGTTTGCTCTCATGCTTTTGCTTTTTTTATTTTATTTTTTCTTTGATTTTCTATTTATATTTTCTTCTTTCCATTTATATTTTAAAAATAAAAGCATTTATCAAACGAAAGTTTTTGTTAATACATTTCCTTTGAAAACTATTAATAATTTCTAAATTTTTAATATATATTTTTTAAAATTTTGAAAAATTCATGTAAAAATCAAAGTTAAAAAAGTTCTAGTTTTAGTGCTTATAATATTAGCACCAAATTTCAACTATTTATTAAAAAAATAAAACTTATTCTTTTGCTTTAAATTGTTTTATTTATTAATCAAAAATAGAGAATTAGCCCAAACCCACTTTTCTTTCCTTATAAACTATCCACGTGTCACCTCCACAGTCGTCCTCTTTTTGAAAGCCCAACCCTCTTTATAAAATTTCGACTCCCAAATTAAAATTAAAAAAAAAAAAAATCTTCCCAGGGTTCCTGCTTCTTTCTTAGATCTCCCAAATTTCTTCTCTTTGTCTATCAGATATGATGCAACAACCACCAGCAGGAGGCGTAGCTCCGCCGCCGTACATGGCAGCGGATCAGTCTCATACCCAGCAGTACCAGCAACAACCGCAGTCGCAGCCGTGGATGATGATGTCTCAACAACAACAGCAGGCGGGTCAGCTGGTTCCTCCACCTTCCGGTTGGAATCCGCAATCCGTCCCTCCTCCCTCTCAGATGCAGCAGTACTCCGCCGGTTCCGCGGCTGCCGGCTCCGGCGAGATTCGATCTCTTTGAATTGGTGATCTTCTGCAGTGGATGGATGAGAATTACCTCATCAACATCTTCGCTCACACTGGAGAGGTAATTAAATCAGAAGAAAAAGAGTCCCAAGTGAATAGTAAGGAAAAAAAATCATATTTAATTAAAAGGAGAAAATGTATTATAGTCTAATATTACTGGCACAAGTTAGTATTGTTAATTTTAATAATTAAAAAATATTATTCCTTTCTGTATTTAAATGAATTTCTTTTCTTTTGCTTTTAAGGTAAAGCAAAAAAATAATGTCATAATTAAACAAAGCTTATATCTTTTGGGTTATTTTAGGTGGTTTGAGTTAAGGTGATTAGGAATAAGCAAACGGCTCTACAAGAGGGATATGGGTTTATCGAGTTTGTGTCACGTGCGGGAGCTGACAGGGTTTTGCAGTCGTATAATGGGTGCCAATGCCAAATTCTGAGCAGAATTTTAGGTTGAATTGGGCGTCACTCGTATATGGGGAAAAGAGGCAAGAAGAGGGTCTTGATTACACAATCTTTGTCGGGATTTAGTTGTGGATGTTTCGGATTACATGTTACAAGAGACTTTTAAAGCTGTTTACCCATCTGTTAAGGGTGCTAAAGTGGTTACTGGTAGGACTACAGGACGGTCTAAAGGTTATGGCTTTGTGAGGTTTGGTGATGAAGCTGAGCAGATTCGTGCCATGAACGAAATGAATGGGATTTATTGTTCGACAAGGGCAATGCGGATTGGAACAGCTGCTAATAAGAAGCCAGTCACAGATCACCAGTACCAGAAAGGTAGACTCTTGTGGTTTATTTTAAGTTCATTATTAATCTTGATTGCCATATGAAGTTTGCTTGGTTGTGTATAGTTTATTTGCCATGATTTATGCTAAAGTACTTTCACTTGACAAGTTGAATGCCAGTTGGTTTTTTTGTTTTTTTTTTTTCTTTTTTTCTGAGGTGCATCTGTTAGTCTCCTTAAAATTCGAATTCTTTCAGTTATGCTCTTGAAGATTGGCGGAATTTATACAAAGTCGTTTCCTTCCAGTTTGCCTTTGTAAACTTGGGCACGTTTGATTATATTAAAACATGCAAAAACTTATACAAAACTCATGTTGTCTTAAAGCAGGACACCAAGAGTCTCTCATTTTGGGGGGCCTGGAACTGATATCAGCTGAAATGATTCCACTTTAATGCATAGCCTCATTTTAGGTCAGTTACTTTGTTTATATCGAAAGCTTCATTTTTTCGTGGTAGTATTTGTGCTACATTCGTAAATTACTTTTCCAGTTCCATATTAAGTGTTCCAGTCAAGTTCAATTTGTTTCAGTTTCTCAACATGTTTCCTTTAAATATTTCTTTACTTTTTTTTACAAGTCCAGAAACTTTGTTTTTATTTCATCATGGATTGGTTCAGTTTCGATACTTGCATATGTTTACTTGCTCATTTTTGTTTCCTTTAAATTCAAGCTTTAATACTCAAAACTAGGTGAAGCAGCCATGGTAAAGTTGCTATGATTGTGCCATTCTGTTAATGAACCTTGGGGCGAGTTTGTTCTTTTGCGTTTCAAATCTGTGCTTCTTTTTAAAATACATAACTTCTTTGTCCTCGTTCTATTGCTCTGTTGCACATGAGGACAAATTCAGTCAGGAAAGAAACCCGGAACTTGTAGTTAAAGGCATATCCAGTTGATGGATTTAACCTCAATGGAAGTGGATCACTCACCCTTCTTTATTGCCTAAGCTTAAATAATGAATGCCTAGCTGCATATGAATCTATCCATATTTATCTTGCATTTTGAAGACATTTTGTTTTCTTGTTGTCTTTTGAGGTTATAGGTCATTTCAAGTTTAGAAGAATTTCCTTAGTTTTTAAATATATGCTTCATCTTGCCATTTTGTGGCTACTAATATACTCTTTATAGGTTTCTGTGTATGCAGAGAATGTTAAAGTATTAATCAAAATTTAGTTTAGCAGATAGGTTCTTTCTACTTTAAAGTAATCTTTGAAGTTGAACTTGTAAATCATTCAATTTAAGAACCTGCAACTCCCTCCTCTCCCCCTTCCAAAAAATTGGTGAAAGAAAGAAAAGAAAAAGAAATACTGCATGTCAAGTGAGGAGAAAAGATGAGTCCTTATTTCAATTTTCCTTTTCCCCTTTTCACCCTATTGTAAAGAGTTAATGAAATAAGAGGACCTTTACTGATTCCCTGAGTTTACTGTAATTAATGATTTCTTTCTCAGTTGCTATTGAAATTCATTTACTCCGATACTTTTGACTTTGCCTGGTAATGGTAAGCCTTGATGCAACCCAAAAGATGTTTATGGTTGCAATTGTAACTGCTGAGTGATATATAGCTGGTATTTTTACATTTTTGTTCTTTTCATGCCATAGAGGAAATTATTTGGAACTGCTTATTCTGAACTGTTTTTTATATCCATAAATGTATATATTATCTTAATGTTGGTTTTTTTTTCAACAATGTTTAATTTGAGTTTAGAGAAGCAATAGTGCTATAACTGTAAATTTATTACATGATGTTGTGAACAGTTTTTTTTTTACTGAGTTAGTTTTCTTTTAGCAATATGAAAACATTAATATTCAGTGATGGCACATGCGTGCCTTTTCACTTTGCTTCATGATCTCTTATTATTATTATTTATTCTATAGTAGTTTACATGTATTTGTGATTCGCAGCTACTTACCAGAATACCCAAGGAAATCCTGGCGAGAATGATCCAAATAATACCACAGTAGGTAGCTTTTTTTGTATTAATATACTTTATTTTATGGTTTGGCCAACTGAAATCTTACAAGCTTAAATGCAGATATTTGTTGGTGGTTTGGATCCCTGTGTTTCTGAAGACCAATTAAAACAAATATTTAGCCAGCTTGGTGAAGTAGTTAATGTAAAAGTTCCTACTAACAAGCATTGTGGTTTTATTCAATATGCTAACTGGTAACAGTTAAATACTTTCATGTTTTTTTTTTTGGTATGTGAAATATTTTTGCATGGTATTAATGCATTATGCAATATGATGTACTTCAGGACTAGCCCGGAGCAAGCTTTATCAGTTTTGAATGGTACCCTTTTAGGAGGAAGAATGAGCAAATTTGCCACCATACTATAAGTAGATATTGAAATTTGTCACCATATTTCATATTGATTGATATTTGTCATTGTACTTTTGAGATTAGCACAAATTTGTCACTATATTTTTATTTGATTGAATTTTGCCACTCAACTTTGATTTTAGAATATTTGAAGATAAAATTAATTTATAAAAAATATTAAAAATTAAAATTATATACATTTGTGCTTAAATGTTTTCTTTTTCTTTAGTATTTTGCAGTAAGGTGTGGTTGCTGTGTTGTGGCTCGAAACTCGTTTGCTCTGATCCAGGGCACTTTAGGCGGTGTTGGTTTGATCCGACATGTTACAATTCGTGGTTTTTTTTCGGGTTTTTGGAGAGGGTCATGTTTCTTTCTTCTTCCTTTTTTTTCTTTTTTGCTTCTCTTTCATGGCTTCTTTTCTTTCCCATCTCTTAACCTTCTTATATGATATTGACTTTTTCATAAGTGTATAAAGACATTACCAACATGGATTGATTTAATTAGTTGGAGTATTAGATTTCGAATTTTATTAACAATTTTACTCTGTAAGTATCACTAAATATTATTGTTAATTTTTTCTGAAATCTGTGATATGTTTTTGATCTTAAATTGGAGTAGTTTTTTTTCATCTAAACTTTTATTATCCATATAAAAAAATAGTGTACACGGGCATTTAACTAGTTAATCATCATCCATGTATTTATATAACCAATGATATTTAACTAATAAATAAACAGAACAGACTGACAATTTCATGAGCAAATGGCAGGCAGCTGCTTATCACTTTAAAGTTGATCATTACCCCTTGTTTTTAGTGCCCAAATCAATAACTTAACAAAGGATTATCACAAAGATTTTAAAATAACTTAATTATGCAATTAAGTGGGGTCAAAATGCTGCCCCTTGAACATCATCACTGGACCTCATTCTAACACTATTTATGACCACTAATCACATGCCACGAATTCAATAACTTAACTTTATCCGCATTCTCAGTCCTAAATAAAATACCCCTAAACATTACTTTGTCTTATAATACAAACCCAAGTTTATGACTAAGAAATGTCACCTAAATTCTAGTGAAAATTCTTTCATATGATAAATTAAGAAATTAAACATTACAAAAAATGCCAAATCAATACATCAATCCCACTAGATAGGGTCTAAACGAGTCAAGCTATTCAAGCTCGATTCGGTAAAAACTCGAACTTGACATGTTCATTATCTAGTTGAATTGGAGCTCGAGCTACTCGATTGACAGATCAAGTCAAATTTAAGTAATTTAATATATGACTCCAAAGATTTACGAGCTTAATTGAACTTAATCGAGCTTTTATTTTTTAATATATTTAATATGGATGTATAAATAAATAATGAAAATATTAATGTCAATATTTACAATTCTATTAAGCTTAATCGAGTTTAATGAGTCAAGCTTGAGTGACTCGATTAAATTACAAACCAAGTTGAGCATGAAAATTAAGTCTCGAGTTTTCGAATCGACCGAAGTCGAGCATGGCAATGTTTAGACTCATTACACCCCTACCACTGGATATATATATATATATATATATATATATATGTATATATATGTATTCTCAGCTACTACTAATTTTGTTGTTTACAGTTAACGGGGGGGGGCACAAGTTATTTAAACTAGGAATGGTGTTTATCAATTCTTCTAATACAACATTGGCAAGCCATCTGTAGGTTGCTTCTGTATAATGGACGCCATCCCAGCTTACAAACGAAGAAGGGTCATTGCAGCATCTTCTTAGATGTCGATGAATTGTAATTGTATTTACCTCCAATTCCACAGCATGCCTTCAGAGTTTCTCTAAATCCTGGAATCATCCCAAAAAAATTCATGTAAACAAGCAAATTTTGATGGCATTAAAGCTATGTTGCTCGAACTTTTCATTTTTTTTTTTAAGTATTAATATCCGACGCATATCTGGACATGGGTATGAAAATATGATCCTCCAAGGACCCTCTAAATACATGAAAATCTTAGAAAAAATTGAACATACTCGTGTCGGACACGTACCTGTGTCCGACACTCACACCCGAGTCCGAATAACTAGATGAGCTAAGTTTTTCTTTCTTTTAAAGAAAGTGAAAAGTACCAAATTGCTTTGGAGAATGGTAAATCCGCATTGCAGTACTGTAATAATCAACATAAATAATGTTGATATTGGGATGAAGCTTTCGGATTTTTTCCAGTTTTTTTTTAAGCAATTCATTGTGATATTCCGAGAACTGGTTCCCCCATGTTAAACAACCAGTTAAGGGATCATATTTTTCCTTGTCTGAACCCTGAAAATATGTAAGCATAGCTGGGGAGCATCCAATTGGAAGGTTTTCAGGGACCAAAAATGTCACTGCCCCTAACTCCATCAACTCCTGCATATAGCAAATATTAATAATTAATTGGAATGAATTCAACTGAAACAAGGACAGCATTGATCGATGTTTCAAATTCTTGGAAAATTTTGGCCTTCAAAGTTAGTGATCAGTATCTTATAGCATGTCATTGTCAGGACAGAGATTCTTACATTGATTGCTGAAGCTATAGTATCAACAACAAGAGGAACAAACTGTCGAGTCTCCTCAATGTTTTTCCCTATCCTGAGTGCATGATTGTAATCATTTCCCCCAATCTCTCCCATGACAATCAAGGAGTTCCGGAGGAATTCTTTGCAATCTGTAAATATAGCATATTAGCATTTGAAACAAAAATGGTGATTTACTCAAGGTTAGAGATTTAAATTGCGGTATGCAAAAACGTTTTCGGTCGCGTCATGTTTATCATGGTTACGGAAATAATGAATGCTATCACAATCAATTGCGGTAAATATCAACGATGAAGAAAACCGAAACTGTAAAATAACGCCTGCAGCCGCTTTTTAAATCCTGCTCATGACTTGTACGAACCAAGCAAGAAAAACAACCATGAATGAAGAAACCCTCTTGTTCTTAAAGGAAACTTCATGATATAGACTAACGTTGCTTTCAATTTCCAATTAATTTCTTCCCATCCTTCTTCACTGAAAAATTGAAACAGGGCTTATATAACTTCTTTACACAGTTAGGAGAAAATGGGAAGGAAAAATGGAAAGAAATGATAGATTGGCAAAGTTGGAAAATGAAGGAAAAACTCAAGTACTGGATTCGATTTGTTTCTTTCATATTGCTGTTAGACTACGGAAAAACAATTTATCCTTTCGATTTTCTTCCTAGCAAACACATGTAAAAGCTTACTTGAAGAAGATGAGCAAAGAGGTGGCAAAAAATCTTTGAAAAAACCCAATTCATCTCCCAAAGAAAGGTTGGTAGAGCGACTATGGATTCCTCTTTCTTCAAGAAACGAAGAATTCAGTGCTGTAGCACCCGCCACAGCAAAATTCACACCCTTTTCAAAACTCTGTGATCTTCCATTTTTAGCTCCATAATATGGCAGTAACAAGGGAAATCCTAAAGCTTCAGCTGCAAAACCATGCCAAATTGTAACCATATAATATAAACCAAGGATTTAAATTACGATAGCACAAATGCGGTAAATACCGATGATAAATATCCATAACGGAGAAAACCAAAATCGTAAAACATCGCATTATGACCATTATTTAAATCTTAATATTAACATAGATCATCATTTCACCTGATCATAATATATATATATATATACTTACATACCAAGGAAATCTATAACCAACCGGCCATCGCAGCATCGCCCGGTTGGAAGATGAAAAAAGGTCCGGCCATTTGGAGGAAAAGCAGATTGCGGAAGCTTTCTGAATTCTGAAAGTGAAATGTGAAGCAAGTTCCCCGTATCCGTTAAGGAATCACCAAAACTGAAAATTGATGTGAAACATCCATTCACTTGTGAATTAACGATGGTTATTATGACAAAAAGAAAGCTAATAATGAAATGTTGTTTCAACGAGGAACATGATGAAAAAGTAGCCATTGAGAGCATATGTAAATTTAACAAGAAAAATTTGCTTTCAGATCTTTGAAATGTGGATGTTTAGATTAGGGATAGTAATGGAGCCAAAATTCATTTCCGCTCCGTCATTAAAATACTGTCCCTTCTCTTGCTCTGTTCTGTGAATGTTAAAATTTCAATATCACTATCACGTTCATGGATGTCGGTTATATCCATAACCGCTCCGTCCCGCCATATCCGATATTTATTAATTATTTTTAATTTTGTCAAATAATAAAACATTGTAAAAAAATTTAAATATAAATTCAACATAAACGGGTTTCTAATTTATGGAGAAAAAAAGATAAAGTCTTAGGTTTAGGATTTTAAAAAGAAGAATAAAAATAATAGGTTTAGTTGTGTTACTTTATTATCTTTTTAAAAATTAAATATTTAAGGATAAAATAGTAATTTCAATATTCGAGGCAGGACGGAGCGTAGTAGGCAATTATTAAAACTGCTCTATCCTCGCCTTTAATAAAAAAAAAACTGCTCCATCCAGCTCCACGTTTACTATTCCAAAAACCTCTCCATTCGAAGTAGATCAGTTCGAAATTCATCGGACGGTTTGGGTTTTGCCATCACTAGTTTAGATTACTACTTTTTTCACAGAAAAGATTATATATATAATAGTTTATACCTATGTTATTCAGACTGTTTATTTTTCTTAAAGTACTTCTATCTGAGACATGTGTTCGACACATATTCGGACATGAGTATGAAGTATGATCTTTCAAATATAAGAACATATCTAAATCAATATAAAATAAATTATTAACGTATCAAAATTTATATAAAATATATAATACCTTAACCACGATTATGACACATGAAAATATATGAACACGATATAAATACACGGATTATCAAATCTAAAATAACTTAAATTTTTTTCACCAACTCCTCCATTTATCTCCATCACATTATTTTTTTTAATATTTAATAAATAACTAAAACTTAAATTTAAAATAATAAAAAAGGGTCAAGAAAAAATAACTAAAACACGATACGAAACAAAAGAATAATACAAACACGACACTAATACACGAACATGTCAAAATTCATATAATACGAATTATCAACGTATCAAAATTTATATAAATATATAATACCTTAAACACAATTACGACACATGAAAATACACGAACACGATATGTATACACGAATTACAAATCTAAAATAACTTCAATTTTCTCACCAACTTTGTACCAACTCCTTCATTTATCTCCATCATATTTTTTTTTTAATTTTTTAATCTTTAATAAAATAATTTAAATTTAAGAAAAAAAAAACTTAAACTATATATATAAAAAAAAAAAAAAAAAAAAGAATGGTGGACACCTTCTTTGGTGTCCAAAATGTTCAAAATTTATCTTAAGGATGTCCGCTTTGGAGCTTGTGTTATTTCATTATTTGGAGTTTCCTGGCTATGGTTCTCAATATTTCTTCTTTGATTTTTGGTGGGGGCCAGATGTTTTTGGCTTTTTTCATGTCTTGTTATGCTTACTTGTAACAGAACCTTGCTTGGATTTTGCTCTCATAGCTTTGTTGCTAGCTTTATTCCTTTTGGAATATTAATAAAATTTCTATGGCTTAATAAAAATAAAAATTGTGTCTTTTTTGTAAACCCCAGAAAACATGCAAAAGAAATTCATGTAATATAAAAGTACAGATTTAATTAGACCTGTATAAAGATCGGCTACCCACCCAAACCTGAAGGTCAGTCTAACATTTATGAAGATTTGGACAGAAATATTAGATCCGAAAAACAGGTTTGGATAAAAGAATGAGACCCGTTTGAGAAATGATTCGGGCCTTGGTCATGGAATTTTTTTCCCTAGGTCCAACTCGACTTGGCTCGTTTTACTATTATTAAAGTAGGAATCAATCCTCTTTTAAGAGGGATCGATTCCTTCGTGTATAAATTTAGGTGGACTTGTGTGAGTTTGTATAGTGTGTTTTATATGTCGGGTCAGGCCTAGACAATAATTTCCATATTTCAAGCTAGGCCCGAGTAAACATAATCTTGGTTAATATAGGGTCTAGGCTCGATCTAAATCCGACCCGACCTATGGACACTATAGATTTAATAAATCTTTTAAATTGAAAAAAACAACTATTTTCTTTGATTAAAATTTTAAACTGTCAATTAAAATTATTTTTTATTCATTATAATTTTGAATTTTAATACTAGAATTAGTTTTATAAATATGAAATAATTTTAATTATATTAAATTAAATTACAATGATTTATGATAGATCTTTTTATATAATAATTTTTTAAATAATTTATAATTAATTAAATTTCATCAAATAAAAGTAGAGTTAGAGCCCATGAGAAACTATATCTCATGTCGTTATATTTATAACCAACTTTGATTTGAATATCTTTTTAGTGAAAAAGGCTTGACTAGTAAGGGTTTTTTTATATCGTCTGGGCTTACGAATTAAAAAGATATAGTCTCTCTCTCACTCTTTTTTTTATGTACTAATTTCTCTGAGCACATTATATGATAATTATTTTAAGGAAGTCATTTTACTTTTATTTATTTCAACGAACATTGCATATACATGTTTAGATTTTTTTTTTTTTTTTGTTTATATAGTCATGATTTATTGGTTTTGGAGTTGAATGAGTATTCGAGTTCAATATATGGTAAATCAATCTCTCTAATTGGTTATTTCAAAGAATATTGTATATATATATATTTGTATTTTTTATAGTCATGATTAGTGGTTTTGAAGTTGTTGGAGTATCGAATTCAAAATATGATAAATAAATCACTCTAATTGATTTGCATGCCTTTCAATTAATACTTAAGTTATATTGTTCATGATTTTTAGTTTCTTTACCAAAATCTAGAGTGCAAATGAACTTCCAAGTCAATGTTTTTGGATCTAAATTTAGTAAATTAACTTTTAAATAAGTTAGTTATATGCACATGCATTGTACGGAATTTTCTTCATACTTTAACTTGGTATTAACTTTTATTTATCTATTTTTTATATTTAATTATGTTAATAATTTCTTGTAATATAAATGACTTAAAATCTAGTAAACTATTATAAATTTAACAATATCATTTTTATTATCAACTTATTTTTCAATCTTCTTAAAGAGGTTTTTCTTTTGGATTTTTTAAAAGAAAAACGTTAATCAGTATCAATACACACTTTTTAACGTGATATTAAAAAATTATAATTAATGTATTATCGATTTTTAAATGTGATGAGAATTGTTTATTAAATGAAAACAAATTAAAATAATATTTTAACTATTCTTAACAAGTGTTTACAAATATCTGTTAATTAAACTCATTTGAAAAATTTTGTATATGCTTTTAAATTCTTTGTCAATTTTGATGAAAAATATATTATTTCTATTTACTTAATTAGGTATATAAGAGGAAAGGGAAAAAATTTAATGACAATTACTAAAGCTTATATATTTATGGATACTTTTTGTTGTTTCAAAGAAATTAAGATAAGTTTAATTAAATAATATATATTGATAATTTAAATTATAGAACTACTTAGTTTTTGTCGGTATATATTTATATTTTTATATGGTTGCAGGTTGAGAAAACAAATAATATATATCTTGTTTTCCTCTTTATTAATGCACTTTATATATTTTTTATGCTCTTCTTTTGTTAAATTGTCAATGATATAAAAATAACTATCTAGTCTTTCTATATTATTTATTGCCTTTAAAACTTTCTTTAACATTTTTAACAAATTAATATATGTATTGTCAATATTTATTCAGTACTTTTTTACACTTTCTTGATGTTAGGAAAATCTCTCAAATTTAATTTGGTTGGAGCTGTATGAATTACCAAAATTGAGGTGCATATGGAACGGGCCCACCCATTGTCTTAACCTCTCAAGTCTAAAGACAATGACAATAAGGGGTTGTGATGAACTGGCATCTCTATTTTCGACTCCCCTTGCTCAAACTTTGGTGCATCTGGAAGAACTCGAAGTATGGAGATGCAACTCTTTGGAACATTTAATCAAAGAAGCAGAAAATGAGGATGAAATATGTGTTTCAAACATGAAGAATCACTATCCTCTGTGCTGGCCTAAATTGAAAACTCTCAAGATAAGTAATTGTGGAAGCTTGAAATATGTGTTTCCAATCACTTTGGCTCACGGACTTCCATGCTTGGAATCGATTGAGATTATCGATTGTCCTCAAATAATACAAGTCTTCAGCCCGACAGAAGAAAGGGATGGAAATGACATTCTGCTCAAGTTGCCATCTTTTCGATACCTAACCGTGAAAAATTGTCCCCAGTTGACATTCTTCATTGTCCAAGCTCAGCTGATGGAGGTATTCTTTTGCTTAACTGCATTTCTGGAATTTGGCAACAACAAACTAGTAAACATAGTAGTTTATTTCATGCGATAAACCCTTTCTGCACTTCCTTGGCTTCCACATTTAAACAATTTGGTTGAAAATTTTGGGATTTAAATTTGAAAGATATGTGTACTATTTAAATTACAGAAATGATATTTTGTGTTAATTGGCATGTAAAATTATGAAGACTTATGAGTTACATTTTCTCAACTATTCCTAATCTAATAGAAAAGGAATGTATTTAATGACATTTATTGGTGTCTATGTTTGCAGAAATTATATCTTGATAACGTGGAAAATAGCTGCCAATTGTGTAACACTGATGTGCCCATATTGAATCAAGACTATATAGCAGTTGGGAATCATGAAGAGGTTTTTCAGGTTCAAGGTGGGTATTCATTCTCAAGCATAAAAGAACTGCACCTGGAGGATTTTTCTAAAGTGCGGATTATATGGAAGGATCCTGCTCAAGTTGTAACCCTTGAAAACCTTACAATTCTGGAGCTGATTGATTGCAAGAAGCTAAAATATATATTTTCACGTACAACAGCTCGCAGTTTATCACAGTTGGTCCGTCTAGTTATACGAGGATGTGAGGAATTGGACCAAATCATTAATACCGAGGATCAAGTTTCTTTATCATCAAATGGTGATACTGGGCTCCAACCTATAAGCTTTCCTAATTTGACTAAGATTTCTGTTGCAGATTGCAAAAAATTGAAAAGTCTCTTTCCTCTTGGATCTGCCCGTTCCCTTCCAAAACTTAAATATCTCATAGTAAAAGGGAACTCTAAATTGGAGCAAGTATTTGAACTAGAAGATGAAGCAGAAGTGACAGCTGAAAAGGAGATAAAGTTTGATAAATTGAGAGAGTTATCACTTAAAGAACTGCCAGGCCTCATTGACTTCTGTCCCAAGGGATATCATTTTGTATTGTCGGCTTTGAGAGATTTGACAGTAAAAGACTGTCCTAAGATGACTACAGGTTTCTTCGTTGATTCAAAGAAGTCTGTGCATTGCAAAACAGAGGTATACACCTTGCAACCCCTAATCCTATTTAAGTCTATGTAGTCTTTAATAATAATAAAAAAAAATGAGTAGTATGCAGATTCTTAACTTAAATGATCCTAAGTAATACACTGCAACCAAAGGTTGTTTGAGGATTAAATTCTTCTAAAGTTGACATAGAAGGTAACAACAAACTTATAAGCAAACTAAACATTCTTGTAAATTAGAGGACAAATATAACCTTTAAAGAATTTGGCCTAGAATGCTTATAAAGAATATTTATGTTTATTCTTTTTCCTGCATGACATGAGATATTAGTACATTTGTTTTACATTTCACTTCTTCAATTGTTCATAAAGACACCCCGGCTGGTTGAGCAAGACGCAACTGAAGGGCCTGCCACTGCTCAAAATGCAGTAAACAACATGAAAATAATTTGGAGCCGGTGGATCAAGTTTAGCGAGCTACCACATTATATGGAAGAATAGATGATTTCAGGGTGGCATGTTTACACATAAATGAGTAGGTTGAGGCTATCAACTAAACACAGGTAAAACAAGGCTGGCAATTTCGATTTTTAATTCTTTCTTTTGTTTACATATATCATAATCAAATTTAGGTGGTTCACTTGTACTTATATTTATTATTTATATTAAAAACAGGTGGTTAATAATTGTGCTTTTCACTGGTCAAGAAGCTTCCTTATTGGAGTTGTCAAGTAAAGGGATATATCCCTCGCTTTCAATAATAATTTAGCTAATTATAGTTATGTTGCTCTCTGTTGCAGCTTTTATTGTATTCTTTATGTACAATAAGTACAAGAACAAGAGTGAGATTCCTATGTATGTTATCTTTATTTTGTATTTTAATCCTTAGTGAATAAATTCTGCAGATATGTTATGCAGATGATCAAGACATGGGAAATTGAACTCTAATTTTCCCCATATATACAAAACCAGGCAGATTTTATTTTTGTGAAATTTCCAACAGTCATTTATTGAAATATTGAGAGTTTGATTGCTGCTATCAACTTAACAATAGCATTATTTTATTTCCATGCACATTTGATTTGAGAAATTGAGATCATCAGAAGATGAACTTGGCAAGTATGAATCTTTTCAATCTTCTGAGAAAGTTAGAATCATGCATTCTGCAAGAAAAAAATACTATATATCAGCTGATCTGAACCAAATTTTGTTTCTTTTTTATGGTTAACAAGCTGAACTCAATTTAAAGTTATAGGCAAATTTACAATCTTTCATTCTTTTCTGCTCTTTTGTTGCAACTTGCAAGTAATAGGTATACAGAACTGCATAAATACTCCAAGAAACTGAACCCAACAAGCAAAAAAGATGCAATGCAATATCTCTCGATAGTAAATTCATTCATATGAACTCTATTAAGCATTTACTGCCATATTTCAAGAAGCTCAGAAGGAAGATAAACATACATACATACATACACACATATATGCATGCATAATACATAAATAGAAGCATGTAATAAAGCACAAAATGTTGAGATGAAAGGCTACAAAACTTCATCATCAGAGCATATAATGATTAATGATCACTGTCCCTCAATTGGAAAAAAAAGAGCAAAATTTGTATTCTTTACTCCCATTCGTTTGCTCTCATGCTTTTGCTTTTTTTATTTTATTTTTTCTTTGATTTTCTATTTATATTTTCTTCTTTCCATTTATATTTTAAAAATAAAAGCATTTATCAAACGAAAGTTTTTGTTAATACATTTCCTTTGAAAACTATTAATAATTTCTAAATTTTTAATATATATTTTTTAAAATTTTGAAAAATTCATGTAAAAATCAAAGTTAAAAAAGTTCTAGTTTTAGTGCTTATAATATTAGCACCAAATTTCAACTATTTATTAAAAAAATAAAACTTATTCTTTTGCTTTAAATTGTTTTATTTATTAATCAAAAATAGAGAATTAGCCCAAACCCACTTTTCTTTCCTTATAAACTATCCACGTGTCACCTCCACAGTCGTCCTCTTTTTGAAAGCCCAACCCTCTTTATAAAATTTCGACTCCCAAATTAAAATTAAAAAAAAAAAAAATCTTCCCAGGGTTCCTGCTTCTTTCTTAGATCTCCCAAATTTCTTCTCTTTGTCTATCAGATATGATGCAACAACCACCAGCAGGAGGCGTAGCTCCGCCGCCGTACATGGCAGCGGATCAGTCTCATACCCAGCAGTACCAGCAACAACCGCAGTCGCAGCCGTGGATGATGATGTCTCAACAACAACAGCAGGCGGGTCAGCCGGTTCCTCCACCTTCCGGTTGGAATCCGCAATCCGTCCCT
Source organism: Fremontodendron californicum (assembly GCA_030761205.1). Taxonomy (NCBI): domain Eukaryota; kingdom Viridiplantae; phylum Streptophyta; class Magnoliopsida; order Malvales; family Malvaceae; genus Fremontodendron; species Fremontodendron californicum. The sequence goes on along the minus strand of JAULJL010000030.1, from coordinate 1,594,891 downwards.
CCTCCCTCTCAGATGCAGCAGTACTCCGCCGGTTCCGCGGCTGCCGGCTCCGGCGAGATTCGATCTCTTTGAATTGGTGATATTCAGCAGTGGATGGATGAGAATTACCTCATCAACATCTTCGCTCACACTGGAGAGGTAATTAAATCAGAAGAAAAAGAGTCCCAAGTGAGTAGTAAAGGGAAAAAAATCATATTTAATTAAAAGGAGAAAATATATTATAGTCTAATATTACTGGCACAAGTTAGTATTGTTAATTTTAATAATTCAAAAATATTATTCCTTTCTGTATTTAAATGAATTTCTTTTCTTTTGCTTTTAAGGTAAAGCAAAAAAATAATGTCATAATTAAACAAAGCTTATATCTTTTGGGTTATTTTAGGTGGTTTCAGTTAAGGTGATTAGGAATAAGCAAACGGCTCTACCAGAGGGATATGGGTTTATCGAGTTTGTGTCACGTGCGGGAGCTGACAGGGTTTTGCAGTCGTATAATGGGGTGCCAATGCCAAATTCTGAGCAGAATTTTAGGTTGAATTGGGCGTCACTCGTATATGGGGAAAAGAGGCAAGAAGAGGGTCTTGATTACACAATCTTTGTCGGGATTTAGTTGTGGATGTTTCGGATTACATGTTACAAGAGACTTTTAAAGCTGTTTACCCATCTGTTAAGGGTGCTAAAGTGGTTACTGGTAGGACTACAGGACGGTCTAAAGGTTATGGCTTTGTGAGGTTTGGTGATGAAACTGAGCAGATTCGTGCCATGAATGAAATGAATGGGATTTATTGTTCGACAAGGGCAATGCGGATTGGACCAGCTGCTAATAAGAAGCCAGTCACAGATCACCAGTATCAGAAAGGTAGACTCTTGTGGTTTATTTTAAGTTCATTATTAATCTTGATTGCCATATGAAGTTTGCTTGGTTGTGTATAGTTTAATTTCCATGATTTATGCTAGAGTACTTTCACTTAACAAGTTGAATGCCAGTTGGTTATTGTGTTTTTGTTTTATGAGGTGGATTTGTTAGTCTCCTTAAAATTCGAATTCTTTCAGTTATGCACTTGAAGATTTGCGGAATTTATACAAAGTTGTTTCCTTCCAGTTTGCCTTTGTAAACTTGGGCACGTTTAATTATATTAAAACATGCAAAAACTTATATAAAACTCATGTTGTCTTAAAGCAGGACACCTAGAGTCTCTCATTTTGGGGGGCCTGGAACTGATATCAGCTGAAATGATTCCACTTTAATGCGTAGCCTCATTTTAGGTCGGTTACTTTAATATGTCGTAAGCTTCATTTTCTCGTGGCAGTATTTTTGCTACATTCGCAGATTACTTTTCCAGTTCCGTATTAAGTATTCTAGTCAATTTCAATTTGTTTCAGTTTCTCAACATGTTTCCTATTCTTTACTCTTTTTTACAAGTCCAGAAACTTTGTTTTTATTTCGTCATGGATTAGTTCCGTTTTGATACTTGCATTGCATATGTTTACGCGCTCCTTTTTGTTTCCTTTAAATTCAAGCTTTAATACTCAAAATTAGGTGAAGCAGCCATGCTAAAGTTGCTATGCATGTTATCATGCGCCATTCTGTTAATGAACCTTGGGTGAGTTTTGTTCTTTTGCGTTTCAAATCTCTGCTTCGTTTTAAAAGACAGTAACTTCTTTGTCCTCATTCTATTGCTCCGTTGCACGTGAGGACAAATTGATCAGGAAAGAAACCCGGAACTTGTAGTTGAAGGCAGATTCAGTTGATGGATTTAACCTCAATGGAAATGGATCACTCACCCTTCTTTATTGCCTAAGCTTAAATAATGAATGCCTAGCTGCATATGAATCTATCCATATTTATCTTGCATTTTGAAGACATTTTGTTTTCTAGTTGTCTTTTGAGGTTATAGGTCATTTCAAGTTTAGAAGAATTTCCTTAGTTTTTAAATATATGCTTCATCTTGCCATTTTGTGGCTACTAATATGCTCTTTATAGTCTGTGTATGCAGAGAATGTTAAAGCATTACTCAAAATTTAGTTTAGCAGATGGATTCTTTCTACTTGAAAGTAATCTTTGAAGTTGAACTTGTAAATCATTCAATTTAAGCACCTGCAACTCCCTCCCTTCCTCGCCTCCCCCTTCCAAAAAATTGGCGAAAGAAAAAAAAAAGAAAAAGAAATACTTCATGTCAAGTGAGGATAAAAGATGAGTCCCTATTTTAATTTTCCTTTTCCCCTTTTTACCCTATTGTAAAGAGTTAATGAAATAAGAGGACCTTTACTGATTCCCTGAGTTTACTGTAATTAATGAATTCTTTCTCAGTTGCTATTGAAATTCATTTAATCTGATACTTTTTACTTTGCCGGGTAATGGTAAGCCTTGATGCAACCCAAAAGATGTTTATGGCTGCAGTTGTAACTGCTGAGTGATATATAACTGGTATTTTTACATTTTTGTTCTTTTCATGCCATAGAGGAAATTATTTGGAACTACTTATTCTGAACTGTTTTTTATATCCATAAGTGTATATATTATCTTAATGTTGGTTTTTTTCAACAATGTTTAATTTGAGTTTAGAGAAGCAATAGTGCTATAACTGTAAATTTATTACATGATGTTTATGAACAGGTTTATTTTAGCAATATGAAAACATTAATATTCAGTGACTGCACATGCGTGCCTTTTCACTTTGCTTCCTGATCTCTTATTATTATTTATTCTATAGTAGTTTACCTGTATTTATGATTTGCAGCTACTTACCAGAATACTCAAGGAAATCCTGGCGAGAATGATCCAAATAATACCACAGTGGGTAGCTTTTTTTGTATTAATATACTTTATTTCATGGTTTGGCCAACTGAAATCTTACAAGCTTAAATGCAGATATTTATTGGTGGATTGGATCCCAGTGTTTCTGAAGACCAATTAAAACAAATATTTAGCCAGCTTGGTGAAGTAGTTCATGTATAACAAGCATTGTGGTTATGTTCAATATGCTAACAGGTAACAGTTAAATACTTTCATTTTATTTTTTTTTTTGGTATGTGAAATATTATTGCATGGTATTAATGCATTATGCAATATGATGTACTTCAGGGCTAGTACGGAGCAAGCTTTATCAGTTTTGAATGGTACCCTTTTAGGAGGAAGAAGTGTTCGACTTTCGTGGGGACGTATTCCTTCAAGCAAACAGGTCTTTGTATTTAAAAATAATAGTGTTTTGTAATTAGAGTCACGCTACATATATTTCTGCAAACTAAGGGGGAATGTATTGGAGTTTCAGGCTCAACCTGATCGTCGCTGACGCTGTTGCGATGTCGAGGTTACGGGTGTCGCGAACGTTACATAACGCATAACGGTTGTCGCCGGACGTGATTTTTTTTTTCTTTTCAAAAATCACATTTTCTTTCAAAACAAAATATTTATACATTTTGATATCATATTTTATTATTCTAATATTCATAATAATAATAATTAAGTCCACATATTTATATTTGGGAGTTATAGGAGATTTTCTCTTTTTTTATATAACCTATATGTCTTCAAGGATGGGGTATTGTTAAAAAGGCCATTTTAGAACTACAATAAAAATGACATTGTCTAAAGCAATTGTCATAATCTAAATAATTCTTATGTTACTAAACTAAACCATCAAGTTCAAAACCTCCACCGAACATTTATATATAGCAATGGCATTAAAAAACAAGAGTTTCTAAATGAAGAGAGGACATTGTAGGAGGCTCTAGCATTGTTGCTAATGGAAGAAACTTGAAGCTGAAAAGGCCTAAGTGTTCTGTTCTTGGCACCAAAGCCTTTCAATGGTACTGGTGAAAAGAAGGCATAATAAGCAGAATGGGCAGCAGACCAAGAGCAGTCCATGAATGAGGTTGTGATGGAGTCATGGAGATGGCGTTGTGACGAGTAAGGTTGTGATGAAGATGGCAAACCAGAACTCTTGCCATTTGATAAAAAACGTTGTGATGGAGAATCGGAGATGGTTGACTAGAGGAAATGCAGCTAAGCATAAGAGACAGAGCAAGTGTTCAAGAAACAGAGCCTGAGTGAGGTGGTGTTATCCGCAAAAATCACAAGAAAAAGAAGAAAGAAACGAGAGGAGGGCTTGAAATGGATGCAAATTTCAATGATGCGGGCGTTTCGCCGCTTTTAAACTCCTATCGTGGCGTTACGTAACGTGTTTCGGCCATTACGATCGTGATTCGTTTTCATAACACCGAAATAGCGGTTCTCAATTTCCGTTACGATGTCGCGTAACGGCTGCATTTTAGTACTACCAACAATCACAGCAGGTAAAAATGATTTTATGAATTATTCTTACTTTTCATAGTTATAAATATTCATTGCTCTTACAGAAAGCAGAAGGATTGCAAGCATGCTGAATTTCATTTTTGATCCTTTGTTACTTAGGCTGCATGAAGGGTAAAAAAAAAGAAATGTAAAGGTTGTCTATGCTGGTTTATATTGCAAGTCTTGTTGGTTGGTTTCTGGCTTCTTGAATCTTGATGCCTAAAATGCTGAGTAGATCTGCCATTCAGAAAGTGATTCATTATCCATTTCCTCTGACATTATATACATTTGTGCTTAATGTTTTCTTTTTCTTTTCGTATTTTGCAGTAAGGTGCGGTTGCTGTGTTGTGGCTCGAAACTCGTTCGCTCTGATCCAGGGCACTATTACAATTCGTGGTTTTTCGGGTTTTTGGAGAGGGTCATGTTTCTTTCTTCATCTTTTTTCTTCTTTGCTTGCCATTCATGGCTTCTTTTCTTTCCTATCTCTTAACATTCTTCTTTGATATTGAGTTTTTCTTTTAGGCTCATACTACTGTAATTTACACAAACTTTTGGATAGTCTTTGATGATGATGATGATAATGAAAATGCCAATGAATAAGCTATAAAATAAATTTTGCAGACAGCATTGCTTATTGATTTAATGAAATGGACTATTGTATTTACAGAAGTTACAGCTTCAAGAGGGAAAGAACCACCGTCAACTGTCTAACACACATGAACATCGATTCCTGAATTTGAGGGAATTAACAGTTAAAAACTGTGGAGTACAAGAGTTGTTTCAGTTGAAGGGTCTTCCTCTTCCAATGGAGAACAAAAATGCTTTTGCTCAATTTGGAGGGAATCTAAAACGAGTAATTTTCTTTACTTACTTGAATACTACAAGAATGTAAGCCTCAGAGATCTTACTACTTTGGAGCTGTCCAACTGTAAGAGATTGAAACACATTTTCAGACACACCATTGCTAGAAATCTGCCATAACTTAAGTATCTGAATATTCGGGAATGCGAGGATCTGGAGCAAATCATTGCCAAGGATGATAATGGTGAAAAAAAAAAAACCAAATTTCAGCAGCATCAGTATCAAGGGGTCATTTCCAACCTATATGTTTATGTGCACTGCAAAAGATCAAAATTGTAAGCTGCAACAAAATAAAAACTCTCTTTCCTGTTAGTGCTGCTTTGCCAAAACTAGAAACAATGACAGTAGAAGGTGCTTCAGAACTAGAGCAACTATTTGGAGCTGAAGATGAAGAAGCAGGTGCCATGGAAAAGAAACAAATACTGCTCCCTAAACTTTGGATGTTAGATCTCCTTCAACTGCCAAGCTTCATCACTTACTGTCCAAAGGGTTACCAATGTGTAATTCCAAATTTAAGTTCTTCAATAGTTGAAGATTGCAAACTACGACTTTCACAGTCAATCCAGAGCTTTCTGTGAATGCCAAGACATAGAGGTATCTGCAATTTGCACTATTACAGATTTTTTGTTTATTTTGCTATCTTACTTGTTAACAAAAAAATAATAATAATACTGATTCTTGTTCTTTATTTTCCATTTTGTTTGGTTCTTAGGACACCCTACATGATCAAGAAAATTGCATCAGAAGGGTGATCTGCTGCAGACCCCCGGGATTGATATATAGATTGAAAAAGGTGGAGAACACATAATCGGGTTGTGGTTTAGTCTGACCCATGGACAAGTCTAGATAACTGCACGTGTTTTTTATTTTTAAAAAACGTCTTTTCCATGTTTTTCCGATTAAAATGTAAAATGGGAATACGTTTTTTTTACCCATTTGTTTGTTTGAAGATTTTCATATTAGTCAGCAGGGTATGAAAAATGGAAGAGCATTTAAACCATATTGAAGAGATCTTTTAACTCTTTATATAAAAATATATATAAAGATATATTGTGATGGGATTCAATTTTTATAAAAATTTGAGTAGCTTAGAGCTGGACTTTTTACCTAACTTGAGGTGCATATGGGAAGGGCCTATCGATCGTGTAAGCCTTCAAAGTCTGAAGGCTGTGACAATAAAGAGTTGTAATAAACTGACATCTATATTCTCTCCGATTCTTGCTCAAGGTCTTTTGCAACTTGAAACACTTGAGATACATGACTGCCAAAATGAACAACTCTGAAGATCTCTTCTTGTGATAGTTTGGAATATGTCTTATCAATCTCCATGGCCCCAGATCTTCCACATCTAAAAGAAATTAACATTACTAATTCTACTCAGTTGAAAAGAGTTTTCAGCCTTGGAAAAGAAATGGATGGCAAGGACATTTTTCTACCTCAGCTACGGTTGCTAGTACTTAAGAATTTAACAAACTTGAGCAGTTTCTGTCCAGCAAGCTGTGTTATTATGCAGCCATCTTTGGAAGTGTTAGAAGTTGAAGAATGCCCCTTATTGGAACCTTTTATTGTTGAAGACATGATGAGGGCTCAAATTAAGGTATTTCTGTTCTAATTTCTGTTCTAGTTTGATATATTTTATGTTCTTGGTCCTTGATAGGAGATAGAACTCACTCCAATTAATTTGCTGTTTCAAACCCTTTCATTTAGGCTCAAAAGTCTTGATTTTCTAATGCGCCGATTTCGGTCAAGCTCTTGTTTTGGCACCTAATCTTTCTTGTCAATGCAGAGTTTTTCCTTTTCCTTTTCCTTTTCCTTTTCCTTTCCCTTTGTTTTTGTTCTTCTGATATGCAAGAAACATATAATAATGTATATGCATATACATTCTTGATTATTTACTAGCTGATCAGTTATAAATTATGGCTAACTCAAACTGTTTCCATTAACTGAGGAATTGTATTTTTTTAATGGGTACCCTTGCCTTAACTATGTAACACATCCATATTCTGATATCAAACTACATCAAACTATCTGCTCTAACTGGAGGGTTCATTGACAGAAATTATCGCTCTCGAAAGTTGGAAATAACTGTCAACCAGGCAACAGAGTTAGCTTTCAGGGGAGACACAGGTCAACACATATGGAGTATTTAACAGTTGGGAACTTTGTACAGATATTTCAACTTGAAGGCGGATTCTTCCTCTCAAGTCTGGAGAAACTACAATTGAAGGATCTACAAGATTTGCAAGCGATATGGAAAGGTCCCAAACAAATTGCAACCCTTTAAAACCTTACTCATCTGGAAATAGTTGATTGTAAGAGACTGAGACATATCTTCTCACCCATGTTTGCTCCAAACTTTCTGCAATTGAAAGATCTAAATTTGCAAGGATGTGAGGAACTGGAGCAAATCATTGCCAAGGATCAAACTTCAAAGGGTCATCTCCAACCACTAAGCTTCCCTAACCTGACCAAAATATGGATCAACAATTGCAACAAATTGAAATGTGTCTTTCCTGTAAGTGCTGCTCGTAGTCTTCCGAAACTTGAAGAGTTCAAAGTAGAAGGGGCGTCTGAATTAGAGCATGTATTTCGACATGAAGATGAAGCAAAATTATCTCATACACCGTCCATAGAGTTCTTATATTTTATCAATTAGATTAAAAAATTGCTACATATATACCCGTTTAAGGTATATTAGAAAACACATATAGCAATATTTTAATCTCAATTGTGAAATTTAAAAAACTCGACTGACAATGTATGAAAAAAGAATTGAACAATTAACAATACTATTATATCTCTCTCATTCATTAGGTTTTTAAGGCAAACTGCTTAATCAAGGAAGATGAATCGAAAGGGTCAGCAACAATTGAGGAAGTAGTAGACACAGGGAATGATATAGAATGAAAAAAGTGGAGGCAGTCAGATAAAAATAAACTGGCATTGTACAAGAATCATAAATGGTTTGAAAAATACAAAAAGCAATTGCACACATATACAAACGAAGCCGTAACTCGAGAATAAAGGAAGAGTTTGCATGGAATTCAAATCCAAATTTATTAGATGTCACCTTTTAGAAGTGACTGCATTAATTAATTAGACTAAACTTTGGATTCATTGCATATATATATATATATATATATATATATATATATATATATATATATATTTGCAATCATGTATGGTACTCTAAAGTCAAATTTGTGAATTTCGGCTTCAATAGTGTAACCACTACGAAAGCCCAATCCGTCATCTGTACAAAACAAATATTTTATTCCTTGAGAATATAGGTGGAAAGAGATTGAAGAAAAGAGGATTTTTTTTTCTTTTTGTTTCCATAATTTAATTGCATATTAGTGCTTCTTTAAATAAATTTTTTTTTTTTTTTGTTGATTAAGAAAGTGAATACTTAAAATGAAGATTTTCTTTAAATAATTTTATTTTTTTGATTAAGAAAGTGAATACTTAAAATGAATATTTTCTTTAAATAATTTCTTTTTTATTTTTTGTTGATTAAGAAAGTGAATACTTAAAATGAAGATAAAAAAACAGTAGCTGTTAAAGAGGGAATGTTAGAATTATTTTTTCAAAGGAAGAGACTTGGATTTTAAATTATCGTATAATAAAACATGTATAAATATGATTTTTATGATTATTTTTAAATTCATAAATAATATTCGTATATTTTTAAATTCATAAATAATTTATTTAAAGTTGATATGATTTGATTTTAAAATAATATTCGTATATTTTTCGTATCATAATCGTATTTAAGTAATTTTATATTTGTATAAATTTTGACATGTTAATAATTTGTGTTATATAAATTTTGACATGTTCATATATTCGTGTCGTGTCCGTATTTTTTTTCGTATCGTGTCGTATTTTAACATCCTTCCTAAACTCCCTCATCTATAAATTTATCTTATAGATATAATACTTTAAACACGATTTTGACACATAAAAAATTAAAAATACACGAACACGACATAAATACATGAATTATCAAATCTAAAATAACTTAAATTTTTTCATCAAATTCCCACAAACTCTTTCATTTATCTTCATCATTTTTTTTTAATATTTAATCAAAAAACCTAAATTTTTTAAAAGATAAATTTAAATTTAAAATAAAAATAATTAAAAAATTAAAAAGAAAAGGATAAAGTGGAGAGACCGAAACTCAACTTTATCCCTTATTTAATGTGTTTTCAAATAAATAATAATAATAATAATTTATTTCAAATTTAAAAAATGAACAGTAACAAAAGACATGAACGCACTTTTTGAGCTGGAAAAAAACTCATATTTAATAATCGAGAAATATTATATGAATACGACATTAATTTTGAATTTCAATGAGCATGATTGAATTGTATTAAATTAATATATATGCATCGGCAAGGAGACAATATTGACCACAAATTATTGTGATGAAAGATTAAAAAAAAAAACGTATGAAAGAAACCACGATTTTTTATTACAATATAGCCAAAAAAAATTTTCCAAATTACCGTTGGTTTTAGATTATTTTTCAAAATACGGCTATTTTTTTTCTAGCTGGGAAATCGCCATCCCCCATAGCGATTTCCCAGCGTTTTTTTTTTTGACAATTTGTAAAAAACAATAAGGGAAATCGCCATGGGGGATGACGATTTTCTTTGGTGTTTTTTGCAAATTTTCAAAAAAATATCAAGGGAAATCGCCACCCCCATGGCGATTTTCCTTGGTAATTTTAACAAAATTTGCTAAAATCATGAAGGGAAATCGCCATGGGGGGTGGCGATTTCCCTTCATGTATATATATTTTTTTAATTAATAAACAAAAATTATATTTAAACAAAATTTTATTTTAATTTGATAAATTTATTTTTAAAAATTATAAATTAAATTAAAATATTTTTTTTATAGGTTTGGTTATTTATTTTTTAAAAATATATATTAAAAATGTAATTTAATTTATTATTACAATTTTATAAAAAATAAAAATATATTTCTTATTAAAATTTAAAAAGAAGATTATATTTTTTATTAAATTTTTATATCAAAAATTTTATTTTTTTATAATTTTGTAATATTATAAAAAAGAAAATTTAATTTATATCAAAAATAATTTAATGATGTAAAATGTAAATAAAATTTTTTTTAAAGAAATTTATCGAGTCACTTTTTTAAATAAATAAGTTATTTTTAAGTTGGTATCGATTTTTTTTTTTAATTTGATTAGTTTTTTTGAGTTGGTATTCGATTAACTCGTGACATCAATTTAATCATTGTTTTTAATAATAATATAGATTGTTACAGTTTAAAACTGGATATTTGATAAAATAATTTTAATTTAATTTCTGATTAAAATTTAATTTCTTATTAAAATTTAAAAAGAAAATTAAATTAAAATGAAAAAAAAGAAAAGCAACTTATCATGTAATTTGGATTATTATATTAAAATTAAATAACAACATTAAGATATAAATTAAAATAAAATATAACAATTAATTTCCGAACAAATTACATGAAATGCAAAACATATAAATTTATATTAGAAATTTAAAACACATTACAATTATTCTAATTATTGCGTGGTGTAGAGCAACAGTGTCGAGCTCTTCTAGTGCGTGGTGGTTGCACCCGTCGTTCAACCTCGTCAGTGTCGAGCTTTTCTAATTTGTTTTTTTTCATTTCAAATTTAAAATTAAAAAAAAAAAATTCAAAATATTAAATTATAAAAAAACCTAAAATATATTTTACGAATTTTTAAATTTTTTTAAATTATAAAAAAATATTTTAATTTAATTTATAATTTTTAAAAATAAATTTATCAAATTAAAATAAAATTTTGTTTAAATATAAATTTTGTTTATTAATTAAAAAAAAAATACATGAAGGGAAATCGCCATGGGGGGTGACGATTTCCCTTGGTATTTTTTTGAAAATTTGTAAAAAACACCAAGGGAAATCGTCACCCCCCATGGCGATTTCCCTTGGTGTTTTTTATAAATTTGCAAAAAAACACGCTGGGAAATCGCCATGGGGGATGGCGATTTCCCAGCTAGAAAAAAAAGGTCCGTATTTTGGGAAATAATAAAAAACCAACGGTAATTTGATAAATTTTTTTTTAACTATATTATAGTAAAAAACCCAAGAAACCACCCAATATGTCCAAAAGTTTATTAACCAAGTCAATTATAACGATGACTACAGAAAAGAAAACTATTAGAAATTTTTTAAAATTATTCATATGTTAAATTTAATAAAATAAATACTAAAGATTACATAAAAATATTATTTTTATTTTTTGAAAAAGGATTAATTTATCTGCTCGGATCTATATTGTATTAGACCTGCTTATTACCGGGTAACCCGCCCGGCCCGTATTGGGCCGGCCTGGACAGGATATTTTTGTTCCTGATTGGTCCGGCCCAGAACAATATTTTTTTATTTAATTTTAATTATAAAATAATAAAAATAATAAAAAATTATTTTTTAATTTGATGAATAGTAAATTCAGATCTACCGGGCCGGCCCGGCCCGATCCAGGGTTGGGCTGGACAAAGAATATGAAAAAAAAAAGCCGCGGCCCGACCCATGAGCAAGTCGTATTATATAATAATCTAAACAAATTTGAATAAATTTTAAGATTTTAATTATCAAATCAGGTAAAATTTGACAAACATATAAGATATTAGTATCACTTTATCCAAATTAGATCCGACCCGAGGCACGATTGCATGTAAGGTAGAATCTGTTATTCCCTATAACAATAATCTCTCTAATTGCATGTATTTGCTTGTAGGACACATGTTTTTACTCTTAAATATTTTTAAATTAGGCTATGTTAAGCCATTTGTTTGAGTGATTCAAGTTTGTACTCTTAAGAAAACATGGTTTTCTCTGTATTTAATTATTTGGTTTGCAACTAGTTGATCATTTAATTAATAATATTATATTAATATTTATAAAAATAAAAATAATAATAATTTTAATTTTAATAATTCGGATTGGACACTAATTTTTTTTTGATATCAATACATTAAGATAACAAAATATATATATATATATATATATTTCGTATATTAAATATTTTTGTGATTAAATTTTGAAGCCCTTAGATGCCATAATTTGATTCTTGAATAGTGAAATTTCAGTTTTGATTAAATGTTGAGTCCCTTGGAGTTGAGGCATAATTTAATCTCAAAATAAATAAATAGCGCGACTGTTTTTCCATGAAAACGCGTTAAACCAACAAATCAAATAAGTCAAAAATAATAAATGCTGAAAGGAACAACTCAAAGGGACAATAAAATGATTGAAAAATGACAAAAATAAAGGACAATAATAGAGGGATCAATAATTCAAAACTGCATCAATGATGCCATGTCCCATTAGCAAAAACTGTGATTTGCTGGCAATCTTGATAATGATAGGCAGATTTATTCATTGATCGAGTAGGATATGCTTTAGATAAGTTATTAATACATGAAAAAAAGTTTAAGCAACAAAGAAAGTACGTTAAAAAAAAAAAATTCTCATTACGATTTAATACATTTAAAAATATAATTTGAATCTTGAATAACAAAATTTCAGCTCTAATTAAATTTCGAGTATGTTGGGACATAATTTGATCAGAGAATTTAATCTCAAAAATAAAATAAATAGATTCAGTGTTTTTTTTTTATAATGAAAACAGGCTAAATCAACAAACTAAGTAAAAGTCAAAAATAAATGAAGGAGACAACTCAAGGAAAAAATATTGAAAAATGATTTGTTTAATCAATTAAAAATTATTTTATTATTTTATTAAATTTAAAAATATATATATATTAATAATATATTTTTTATATATATTATTTTGATTAGTAACACTATATACTTATTAATATCTCTCCTCACAAATTCCTAAGAGGAAAAAGAAAAAAAAAAAAAAAAAAAAGGAAAGTATGAACTTCAATTCTGAGAGAGGATTGGTCAAAATTTTTTTTTTTTTTGTTCAATGACTATATACACTCTCCATTGGAAGTCTATAAAGACGGCTTCCGCGTTGGAACTCTTTCGAGGTAAGGGGCAAGACGAAAGTTCAGTGGCTATGAGGCAACGACTGAACGAAAACTATTTCTTCTCTCATTATTTTTAATAAAGATTTTGTTAACAAGTGTCTTAAGAATTCTCTTTAAAATTATTAAATATAATAATATTTTCAATTAATACATTCAAAATGATGAATAAAATTATCAATTTTTATATTTAATACAATATTATTATTATTATAAATAATATATTAATTAACCTTAAAAAATATTTAAGGACACTTGTTAATAAAATTCCTAACATAATTACTGATTAAATAAATTTTTTTTAAGTGAAGCCAATAGTTCCATGTGATGTAAACCAAAAGATGTTTGGGCCTACCAAGGATTTGAATAATAAAAATGGTACCAATAAAAAAAGAGACCCCCAAGAAAACAAGTCTTCGCTGAAACTTTACTCTACAGTTCAAAACGAAAGAAAAAAAAAAATCCCTAGCGTTCCTTAGTATTTCTGTATTCAAGTGTAAATTTTGCTGCCCAGAAGAAGAATTACCTGTATGCATTAGAAAGCAGATAAGTTAAAGAGTGGGTTGTTTTTTAATATCTCTAAACTCTTAGAGACTTCCAACTTTTCACGAGTGGGCCACCGAGCACTTTTTCAAGGAATAGAGTTCCTATTATCCAAGGATTTCATGGATTCTGAATCTTCAAAATCAGCTTTCAATGAGATCATGAAGGCTTTAAATAGCGATGATGTGAACATGATTGGCTTGTATGGAATGCCAGGAGTGGGTAAACAACTTTGGCTAAAAATGTGGTGAAGCAAGCTAGACAACAGAAGCTCTTTGATGAAGTTGTGATTGTTACGATGTCCCAAACTCTTAATAATTTATGTAAAATATTATAAATTTATATAAATTTTAATATGTTAATAATTTATTTTATGTATATTTTATATATTCGTGTATTTATATCGTATTCATGTTATTTTTAATTATTTTGTGTAAGTTGTTTTCATGTCGTTCATCTCATATTTTACATAGTTTGTTACTGTAATTCAATTTAGAGAAAAATTTATGTGTTCGTGTCGTGTCTCAATTCATAACATATTCATAAAATATGTGTGTTCGTGACGTGTTTCTGTTCGTGTTTTTTTTTTTTGTGTTTACAAAATATTATAAATTTTTATACGTTAATAATTTATATAAAATATTATAAATCTATATAAATTTTTACATATTAATAATTCATTTTATGTATATTTTTACACGTTCATGTATTCATATCGTGTTCATGTTATTTTTAGTGTTGTGTTTTAATTATTTTTCCTATGTTGTGTTCGTGTCGTGTTTCGATCATCTCTTATTTTATATAGTTTTTCATTGTGATTCAATTTGGAGAAAAATTTGTGTGTCCGTGACGTGTTCGTTTTCGGTTTTTTTTTTTGTTTTCAAGATATTATAAATTCATATAAATTTTTACACGCTAATAATTACTTGTATACATTAATAATTATATAAAGTATTATAAATTATATAAATTTGTACACGTTAATAATTCGTTTTATGGATATTTTTACACGTTCGTGTATTCGTGTCGTGTTCATGTTATTTTACGTGTTGTGTTTTAATTATTTTTTCTATATTGTGTCTCAATTCATCTCATATTTTACATATTTTGTCATTGTTATGTAAAGTTCAAATTGAATTACACGTTAATAAATCTTTATAAGTTTGAATTAAAGTGGACAAACATATATTATGTATTCAAGTAAGCAATATTCTTTTTTAATTTTTAACATTATCTCATTCTTTGCATATTTTTATTATGATATTATCATTGTTAATGTAAAGTAAATTATTTTTTTAATTAAAAATTCAAATAAAATAAAAAATATCTCTATCTGTAGCATAACGTGAGTTAATTTCTAATGAAGATAAAAATAAAAAAATAAAAAATCAATAGCCTATAAAGAGCTAAATATTAGAATTAATTTTGCATTTAGTAATTCGGATTTAAAAGAAAGTGATTTATATTTTAAATTTAGTATAAATTATATGATAAAACATATATAAATATGATTTTTATCATTATTTTTAAATTCGTGAATTATTTTTAATGCCTTTGTTTTATTTCACCCATTATTTAGTTGAGATATTTAGAGTTGCTAAAGTTAATGAACCGAAAATTTTAACCAATTCATCAAACTTGAATTTGATTTAATTTGATTAAGAAAAATCAAAAAACTAAATCCGAAAATTTTGCCCAATTCATCAAACTTGAATTTGATTTAGTTTGATTAAGAAAAAAAAAATAGAGCAATTGATTTTCAATGAAAACGCGTTAAACAAAAAAAGCAAGGTGGTCAAAAATAAATGCTGAAAGGGGGCAATTCAAGGGGAAAAGAAAATGATTGAAAAATGGAAAAAAAAAAAAAATAGAGCAATTGATTTTCAATGAAAACGCGTTAAACAAAAAAAGCAAGGTGGTCAAAAATAAATGCTGAAAGGGGGCAATTCAAGGGGAAAAGAAAATGATTGAAAAATGAAAAAAAAAAAAAAAGGACAATAATTAGTAATAGTTATTTTTCAAAATTTTAGTATTTGAAATTCACTATTGAAAACTGATTAAAAGGAAAATTAACTTGATTCCTACTATTAGTTTAAGAAAATCCATTAATAATTAATTCCTACTATTAGTTTAAGCAAAAATTGACAATTGCTTTTGTCTCTCTGCTCATCTTTACATTGATTGTCTCAACTTTGTTATTTGACATTAAATCTTAAAACCCTTGGGATGTAATTTGAATATTGAATAGCAAAGTTTCAGTTCCAATTAAATCTTTCTTCGGGCATAATTTGATCATAAAATTTAATCCCAAAAATAAAATAAATTAAGCGAGTGTTTTTCTATGAAAACGCATTAAACCAAAAAACAAGTTGATGCATTCTCCTATAATAATATACATTTAAAATTTTATTTTCAAAATATTTGTTATAAAAATTAAAATTAAAATTAAAATCAAAATTATATATATATATATATATATATAACATTGTTTCCCTTATCAACTAGAGAACGTCTTTTTCCTTTAATCAAACAGAATATCGCTTAATCTAAATCAATTACTTAAAGAATCTTGTTTTTTTTTTTTTTTTTGTCATTAAATCTTGAAGCCCTTGGGGCATAATTTGAAGCTAGAATAGCAAAGTTTTAGTTTTAATTAAATCTTGAGTTCGTTGGGCATAATTTGATGAGAGAATTTAATCTCGAAAATAAAATAAATAGCAAGCGAATGTTTTTCCATGAAAACGCGTTAAACCAACAAATCAAGTAGGTCAAAAATAGATGATGAATGGGGCAAAGTCATGGGGAAAAGAAAATGATTAAAAAATGACTTTAAAAAAAAAAAGGAGAATAATAGAGGTAAAGGATGAACATATAATTGAGAAGTGCATCAATAATGGCATGTCCCATTAGCAAAAGCTGTGAAGAAAGTTGTCAATCTTCATGATAAGGTCTGAATAATTTGATTTCTTGAAATCTTATGGAGAAGACATTAATTATTATGTTTAGAAGCTAAAACATGAATAAGAAGTAAATGAATAGACAGTTCAAGAATGGTTTAATTTTTATTTATTTATGTTTGTTTATCTACTTAAATAAACGATTATAAATTTGATTTTAAAATTCGTTTATGTTCAGTTCATTTATATTCATAAATAAACTTATTTATAGATTATTTAAAATTCGTTTAATAGATTATTTAAAACTCGTTTATTATTCGATTATAATAATAATATTATTTATATTTTTATTTTATTTTATTTACTTATAATATAATTAATATTATTTGTGTTTTATTACTTTATATTTAATAATAACTTTAATTTAATAATATTTATGTTTTGTTGTTTATATTTAATAATAACTTAAATTTAATTATATTTAAATTTTATTATTTTGACCACGTAATGATGCCACGTACATTAATAAAAAATATTATTTTAATTTAAAAAACTTTCTCTCTCCACTTTTTAATTTTAATAATTATTTTTAACAAAAATTAAAATAATAAAAAATTATAAAAATATTTAAATATAATTTAATTGATTCATGTAATCATTAAATTTAGATATAATTTAATTAATTCATATATTTATTTTTAAAAGATGCTACTTAATAAATTCAAAGTATGAATTTTAATATTTGTAATTTTTTTATTCTCGAATTGCAAATTTTTATATGAGAAAAAAAATTACAAAAAATTCATAAAAAATAAGCCAATTGAAGGCACAAGAAAACATAATAGAAAAAAACTAACATGATTTTATTTAATTAACAAAACTTTAACTTCAATGTATATTAAAGTGTGTAATCAAGATGCTATCTTAATCTTGTATTTGCTTAGCTTTGATCTAAATGTTGATCATTTTCTTTCATTCGAATTTCTCCTTTATAAGATGATGGATTTAATTTTTTTTTTTTTTTGTGTCATCTAATAATCACCTTTAATAATTTACAGTAACTCAGATATTGGAGTAAGAGATATTAATGGTTAAATAAATTTTTTTTATTTTAAAAAGAAAAAGTGAAGCCAATAGATGTTTGGACCCCACCAAGGGTTTGAATAAGAAAAATGGTAAAATAATAGAAAAGGAGACTCCAAAGAAAAAGAAGTCTTTGCTGAAACTTTACATTGAAGTTTCAATTGGTCACAGGGATCTGAAGCAGAGTTTCACGATATTTTTTGTTAGTTGGAGATTTTCTGTTTATTTACATACTCAAAACAACTCAAAAAGAAAAGGAAAAAAAAAAAAGAATTCTCTAGCATTCCTTACTGTTTCTGTATTAAGTGTTAATTTTGCTGCCCAGAAGCAAAATTAGCTGTAGAAAGCATATAAGTGAAAGAGTCTGTTGTTTTTTAATTCACTGTGCCTGATCTTTGCATTTCAAAAGTTGATTTCTACTTCAGTTTTCTTTGAACTCAAAAAAAAAAAAAAAAAAACCCTCTTCACCATCCTTATTAGTGTCTATACTCTTACTCTAATATCTTTTGCCTGGATCAAAATTGAAGCATTGTCTTTCCTCCTGGAGGTTCATCTTCCTAGGTATATATTTTCATCTTTTTGTTGTATGGCTTATAATTTGTCCTGGTTTTTGCATTTGAGTAGATATCTGCAATATTTACATGCAATTAATATTGTCCCTTTTAATTTCTATTATGTCCACAAAATTAACCTTTTTTTTTTTTACAGCTACACTCTACAAGCTATTTGTCCGAAGCAGAGATCTAAAAATCTGTATTTGTCTCTTACCTTTTCGTATTCAAGTGGTGAGAATTGAGAGAGAGGTAAGTTCAAGAAAGAATTTCCAGCTTCTCCACTATTTCTTTTTGTAAGCTAAAAATAATCTATTTGGTTTAGGGAAAACAGTTTCTTAATTACTAGTTATTACTCGATTTTTTAATATTTGGAATCCACTAGAAAACTGATTTAAAAGTAAAGTTAAGTAGATTATCAAATCCATTGATAATTCCTACTATTAGTTAAGCAAACATTCACGATTGCTTTTGTCTCTCCTTAATCTTTTTACCAATTACCAAAGTTTTTCTTCTTCAGCCTCAGATCATCAAGGAAATGGCTGCTGAATTTGTTGCCTCTGCTGCTGCCAATGCTGCGGGAAACCTGGCAACAGAATACGCATCACCTTATCTCAGTTACTTTTTCCGTTTTGGGAAATTTTTTGAAAATTTCAAGAATCAACGAAAAGAACTTGAATTGAAGAAAGATAGGGTGAAAAATGATGTCGATGAGGCTGTAAGGCAAACTGAGGTAATTGAGAAGGACGTTGAGGACTGGCTAACAAGGGCTGAGAAAGAACTGGAAGAAACCCAGAGTTTGGAAGATGAAATAGAACGCAACAAGTGTTTCAAGTGGTGTCCTAGCTGGGGCTGGCGATACTGCTTAAGTAAGAAAGTAGCGAAGAAGACACTTAATATCTCTAAACTCTTAGAGACTTCCAACTTTTCACGAGTGGGACACCGTGCACCTCTTCAAGGAATAGAGTTCCTACTATCTAAGGATTTCATGGACTCTGAATCTTCAAGATCAGCTTTCAATGAGATCATGAAGGCTTTAAATAGCGATGATGTGAACAAGATTGGCTTGTATGGGATGCCAGGAGTTGGAAAAACAACTTTGGCGAAAGAATTGGGGAAGCAAGCTACAGAGCAGAAGCTGTTTGATAAAGTTATGATTGTTACAATGTCCCAAACTCCAAACGTCAACAATATTCAAGATAAGATTGCAGAAATCCTTGGCTTAACATTTAAAACAAATACAGAAGGAGGAAAAGCAGAAGAGTTATGGCGGAGATTGAAAGGTGAGAAGAAGTTCCTCATAATTGTCGATGACATTTGGGAAAGATTTGATTTGCAGACTATAGGAATTCCATGTGGTGATGAACACAATGGTTGCAAAATTCTTTTAACTACCCGTCTTCAACAAGTTTGCATTCAAATGGATTGTCAGAAGGAAATTCAACTTAACATCTTATCCAAAAACGAAGCATGGGCTTTATTCAAAGAAAATGCTGGTCTAGAAGATGTCACTTCCACCTTGAATGATGTAGCCAAAGAGGTTGCTGGTGAATGCAAGGGCTTGCCTCTTGCAATTGTAACTATGGCCAAAGCTCTAAAAGGTGAGAGTCTAGATGGGTGGAGAGCAGCAAATCAGCGACTCAAGGACTCAAGACATTTGGATAATCAAGATGTTTGTGAAGATATCTAAAAATGCATGATGTGGTTCGAGATTTTGCTCATTGGCTAACATCAAAGGGAGAAAATATGTTCATGGTAAAAGATGGGTTGAAAGAATGGCCTATGGTTGAAAGTTTTGGATGTTATACTGCAATCGCTTTATGGAACTGCAGTAACATAAATAATTTTCCTGATAAAGTGGAATTTTCAAAGCTCAAGACTTTGATTTTGGTGGGAGAGGATTCACTCGAAGTTCCGAGTACAATTTTTGAAGAGATGAAAGCCCTCCGAGTTTTACTTCTCATAGATGTCGTAGTCTCACTAGAAGGACTCCAATCCCTAACAAATCTTCGAACTCTGTGCTTTCACGAATGCAAGCTGGAGAACATCTCATCATCATTGAGAAATATGAGAAACCTTGAGATTCTTGCATTGTTTGATACTAATATTCCTGAGTTACCTGAAGAATTAGTGGAATTGTCTAGACTAAAATCATTATATCTTTGTCACGACGATGGAAAGCAACAGATCAATTCCCCCCCTAACTTGCTATCAAGGTAATAGTACATGTGATTTATTTATTTATTTTATAATGTTGCTTAGAATTCAGTATATATTTGGTTTTATGTTATTTGTTTTTCTATTATTTACTTTACTAAGTATTTTGATTTTAGAATATATGTATATATCACAAACATATCTACCATAAGCTTTTGGTAAGTCCTTTTGTTATGAAGCATTCTAACATGTATATCGTCCTTCCTATTTATAAACTCAAACCTTATTCAAAACAATTAAAAGAGTAAATTCACTAGTTATCTATAACCTTTTATCAAAATTTCATTTTCATCCATGACCTTTAAAAGTTGCATTTACTTTCCGTAATCTTTATTAATGTTTTATTTTCATCCATCATCTTTAAAAGATACATTTATTCATTTATGACTTTAAAATCCATAACATTTTAAAATATTTCATCATTCGTCCATCTTTTAGACTTTTAGTCAAAAGTAAATAAAAAGTTAACAAAAATCTCCATGTAAACCCCAATTACCCAAGCCACATTGCATGATGCACATAAGACAGAGTTCATATACTAGTTTTTGTCAGCTTCATGTAGATCAATTATTATTATTTATTTTTTTATGTTTTTGAAAAAAATGTAGCATATACTTTATATTTAATACATTTAATTTTGTTTAAATAAAACTTAGTTCTTGAAGACTTGATCGAGACTTAACGACCAATTTTTCAAAATCAATTTTTGCATTCAATTTCTTTAAATTATTAAAAAAACTCACATTTTATTTTTCTCCCAAAATCTCTTATTTTTTCATATAAAGGTAAATTTTTCCAGTGTTATTAAAACCAGACCGGTTGTACCAGGAACCGGTGACTTGTCCGGTCCGATGCATGTCATAGAATCAAAAATTTTCAAATCAGTAGAAAATCGGTTGACCCGGTAAAAAACCGGTAAAAACCAAAAAAACTTGTTTTTACACTTATTTTTAATTTAAAAAAAATTTATTATATATGATGAGATTTAAACCTTTAACCCCTTGAATTTATATTAAAGATCATACCATTTAGCTAAATACATATTTTTATTAAATATTTACTATATTTAATACTTATTTAATATTAAAATTTCTTTTTTAATACAATCGGCCGGTTGGACCGGTTGAATCGGTAATCGGAGGTCTCACTAGTTCAACCTCCTATTCAATTCTTTCAACATTGACTTTTTCACATGAAAATAAATTTTATTCAAACAAAAATAAATGTGCTATTTTTTTTTTCAAACACAAAAAAAATGACACACATGATACTACTTTTTTTTTATGAGCCTTGGCATGTGTGCGACGAGTGACTTGATAATTAATGATTACATGAATATTTATAACTTTTAATTAGTAAATGGATGAATGATAAAATTTTTTTAAAGGTCGTGGATTTTGGTACATTAAACTTTTAAAATTTTGGATAAAAATAAAATAGTAACTATTTTTATCATTTGCTTGAGGTGTTATTATTATGTTAATGATAGTATTTTTTTTTATGTGTATAATAGGTTGGCGTCACTCCAAGAGCTATATGTGACAAGTGAAAACAATGTTAACTTATTGGAGCTGAATTTATTGTCTCGTTTGACTGCACTATCACTGAGAGTTTCTACTAATCAATGTTTTCAAGAAAATTTTGTGTTCCCTAAACTACAAAGATACGTTATAGGTGTAAATGAAGATCTTGAAATTTTGGAGGAGCTAACCTTTAGAACCCTGAAAATTAAGAATCTCTCATCTTCATTAAGTGCATTTAAGGATCTGTTTTGCAATGTGGAAAAGTTGACTCTGGAAAATGTCACTGAACAAAAAAATATTGTCCCAGACATAGCTAAAGAGGGAGTAAATGAATTAACTTCTCTTAAGCTTAAATCTTGCGAGAATATGGAATTCTTGATTGATACAACAGGAGAACAAGGGCCAGCCATTGCATTCTCTAATTTGGTGGAGTTAAATATGGAAGAAATGACTTGTTTGAAAGAGTTGTACCATGATCCGCCTCCGACTAGGTTCTTACAATTCAAAACTGTAAGCCTCCAAAGTCTAAAGTTTGTAACAATTAATGATTGTAATAAACTGAAATCAATCTTCTCACCTTGCCTTGCTCAAAGTCTGCTGCATCTACAAGAACTCAAGATAAGTTACTGCGATGGATTAGAGCAAGTCTTTGGTTTTGCCCAAGAAGATGAAATGGCTGAGCTAGAGGTACCTCTTCTCTCTCCAATTTTTTAATGCTCTTAGATGCTTTTGCCTTTTGATAGTAGTTTTTTTAATTAGTGTTGGATAAACACCCTCTGCATCTAACCAGTGGTACACTTTTAAATCCAAGAGCCATGCTGTTTTGCTCCAATTTATTATTTGTATACTATTTTAAAAAAATTATTTTTGGTGAGCATATAATACTTAAGTTAATTATTCATAATTTTTAGTTTCTTTACCAAAATTTAGAGTGCAAAGGAACTTCCAAGTTAATGTTTTTGGATCTAAATTTAGTAAATTAACTTTTAAATAAGTTAGTTATATGCACATGCATTGTACAAATTTTCTTCATACTTTAACTTGGTATTAACTTTTATTTATCTATTTTTTATATTTAGTTATGATAATAATTTCTTGTAAAATAAATGACTTAAAATCTAGTAAACTATTATAAATTAAACAATATCATTTTTATTATCAATTTATTTTTCAATCTTCTTAAAGAGGTTTTTCTTTTGGATTTTTTAAAAGAAAAACTTTAATCAGTGTCAATACACACTTTTTAACTTGATATTTAAGAAATTATAAATCGTTTATTAAATAAAAAAAATTAAAATAATATTTTAACTATTCTTAACAAGTGTTTATAAATATTTGTTAATTAAACTCATTTGAAAAAATTTGTATATGCTTTTAAATTCTCTGTCAATTTTGATGCAAAAGTATATTATTTCTATTTACTTAATTAGGTATATGAGATGAAAGGGAACAAATTTAATGACAATTACTAAAGCTTATATATTTATGGATACTTTTTGTTGTTTCAAAGAAAGATAAGTTTAATTAAATTATATATATATATATTAATAATTTAAATTATAGAACTACTTAGTTTTTGTCGATATATATTTATATTTTTATATGGTTGCAGGTTGAGAAAACAAATAATATATATCTTGTTTTCCTATTTATTAATGCACTTTATATATTTTTTATGCTCTTCTTTTGTTAAATTGTCAATGATATAAAAATAACTATCTAGCCTTTCTATATTATTTATTGCCGTTAAAACTTTCTTTTACATTTTTAACAAATTAATATATGTATTGTCAATATTTATTCAGTACTTTTTTACACTTTCTTGATGTTAGGAAAATCTCTCAAATTTGATTTGTTTGGAGCTACGTGAATTACCGAAATTGAGGTGCATATGGGATTGTCATGAACTGGCATATCTCTTTTCGACTCCCCTTGCTCAAACTTTGGTGCATCTGGAAGAACTTGATGTATGGAGATGCAACTCTTTGGAACATTTAATCAAAGAAGCAGAAAATGAGGATGAAATATGTGTTTCAAACATGAAGAATCACTATCCTCTGTGCTGGCCTAAATTGAAAACTTTCAAGATAATAGAGTGCAAAAGCTTGAAATATGTGTTTCCAAACACTTTGGCTCAAGGACTTCCATGCTTGGAATCTGTTCAGATAAAAGATTGTGCTCAACTAATACAAGTCTTCAACATGGAAAAAGAAAATGATGGACAAGATATTGTGCTCCCTGGACTTGGATTACAGGTACTTCTTTTGTACTCTTCATTTAATTGTGGCTCCAGATTTTCGCCTTGGACCCAAATCTTTTCTAAGCTCATAAAATAATAATCAAACCTTATCTTAAAAGTTTTGGGTGGATAGAAAAATTAAATTAGTCAATATTAACTCATTGACAGAACATAAAAGAAAAGAGAAACGATAATAGAAAAAGATTGACACATTCATACAATAACAAGAAAAGGGAAACCAAAGCAGGAGTTAGGATCTGAACCTTGGCCTTGTAGGATCAACCCCTCAAAGGGGGATAAGAGCATGTTGATTCTTTCTTGAACTAAGAGAAACGTACGTGTAAACTTTTTTAGTGTTTATGCATAGTTTTACATTGTTAATATTAGCTTAAATCACTTATATATATATATATATATATATATACTTAAAGAAGTTCAAATTCTCATCTTCAATAACATTGTCACTTGAAAAAAAAAAAAATCTTTGTCAATATTGATTCAAATATACATATATATATATATATTATATTTACTTATCTATAATTTATCATATATAAAAAGTATAGATGTAATTACACCTGTACAAAGATATGCTACCCATCCAAACTTGAAGGTCGGTCTAATATTTAGGAGGATTTGGACAGAAATATTAGATCCGAAAAACAGGTTGTATAAAAGAATGAGGCCCGTTTGAGAAATGGTTCGGGCCTTGGTCATGGAATTTTTTCCCTAGGTCCAACTCGACTTGGCTCGTTTTACTATTATTAAAATAAGAATCAATCCTCTTTTAAGAGGGATCGATTCCTTCGTGTATAAATTTAGGCGGACTTGTGTGAGCTTGTATATTGTGTTTTATATGTCGAGTCAGGCCTAGACAGTAATTTTCATATTTCAAGCTAGGCCCGAGTAAACATAATCTTGGTTAATAGAGGGTCTAGGCTCGATCTAAACCCAACCCGACTCATGGACACTATAGATTTAATAAATCTTTTAAATTGACAAAAACAACTATTTTCTTTGATTAAAATTTCAAACTGTCATTTAAAATTATTTTTATTCATTATAATTTTGAATTTTAATACTAGAATTAGTTTTATAAATATACAATAATTTTAATTATATTAAATTACAATGATTTATGATAGATTTTTTTTATATAATAAATTTTTAAATAATTTATAATTAGTTAAATTTCATCAAATAAAAGTAGAGTTAGAGCCCATGAGAAATTATATCTCATGTCGTTGTATTTATAACCAACTTTGATTTGAATATCTTTTCATTGAAAAAGGCTTGACTAGTAAGGATTTTTTTTTATATCGTCTGGGCTTACGAATTAAAGAGATATAATGTCTTTAAAAGTTGCATTTACTTTTCTTAATTTTTATTAATATTTCATTTTCATTCATTATTTTTAAAAATTACCTTTAAAAATTGTATTTACTTTCCTTAATTTTTATTAATATTTCATTTTCATCCATCATCTTTAAACAATATCTTTATTTATTTATGACTTTTAAATTCATAACATTTTAAAATATTTATCATTGTAGACACCCGATTTTTATCGGGCTAATTCTCTAACTTATGATTTTATCTTGTTCATTCTCGAGCTTTGATGCCCGATAAGAAAAAAAACCCACATATTCTCTATTTTTATTTTATTTCCTGATCCCTTTTTCTGGTTTTTATCTTTTATTCAATTTTTTTTTTTTAATCTTCTTCATTCTCTGCAGTCCAATCCGAAAATCAAGCCTCAGATTAAATCTTTTTATCCTTCTTCCCCTTTATTCCCGGTTCTGACCTAAAATCCGGGTAAATTGTTTTTCCTTGAATTCTTGAAGTCAAACCAACTGGAAATCCCGAAATCAAACTACAAGATCAGAAATCTTGTCTTTGGGAAGAACTTGATGATCAAGGCAAAAAGGAAAGGAAAACAAAATCAGAACTGGATCTGCCCATACAGACTCGATATTTTGATTTAATGAAAACCTAATTTTCTCTAATGAAGTTCCCTATAAATTACACAGTTCACATAACAATAAAAGGGGGGATTCGAATTGGAAAATCACGCACAATACAGAGGGATCCGAAAACTGTTATCACCAAAATAGTAGCCAAGAAAGTAATTTTATTTTTATTTTTTGAGTCTTTGGTTCTCGGGTTTTCGGGTTTTTGGGTCTAGAGTGGTTTTTTCGAGAACCCAAACGGTGAATACATAGAAGGGTTAGTAGAAGGACCGGTGAGAATTTGGTGACCATCCGATGGTCACCGGAGTAGAGCGGAGGGTTGGAAGGTAGCAGGTTCAAGTCTAGATCTAGGATTTTCGAGTTCGATTTTGGGAAAACCGATTTGATTTCGGGGTTTGGAAGGTTGAAAGGAAGGTTTTGATGTATTTTGAGGGATTTCTGGACTTCCCGACACCGGTGAACGGTGGTCACCGGCGACGAGCGGTGGAGGAGTGGTGGAAGACGGTGGGGCTTAATCGGGTTCTGGGTTTTCTCAAGAACACACGATGGCTGTGTTCTTGAGTGGAAAAGAGGCAAGAGAGAAGGTGATTTTTTTTCCTCTGAAGGTAGAAAATGAAGTGAAACAAAAAAATTGGGTTTTTATATTAAGTTGGAGCCGGGTCAAGCGTGACCCACGCGGGTCAGCATACTAACCCGACCCAAGTGCAGCATAATAATTTCTTGTAAAATAAATGACTTAAAATCTAGTAAACTATTATAAATTAAACTATATCATTTTTATTATCAATTTATTTTTCAATTTTCTTAAAGAGGTTTTTCTTTTGAATTTTTTAAAAGAAAAACATTAATCAGTGTCAATACACATTTTTTAACGTGATATTTACAATATTATAATTAATGTATTATCGATTTTAAATGTGATGAGAATTGTTTATTAAATGAAAACAAATTAAAATAATATTTTAACAAGTGTTTATAAATATCTGTTAATTAAACTCATTTGAAAAATTTTGTATATGCTTTTAAATTCTCTGTCAATTTTGATGCAAAAATATATTATTTCTATTTACTTAATTAGGTATATAAGAGGAAAGGGAACAAATTTAATGACAATTACTAAAGCTTATATATTTATGAATACTTTTTGTTGTTTCAAAGAAAGATAAGTTTAATTAAATAATATATATTGATAATTTAAATTATAGAACCACTTAGTTTTTGTCGGTATATATTTATATTTTTATATGGTTGCAGGTTGAGAAAACAAATAATATATATCTTGTTTTCCTCTTTATTAATGCACTTTATATATTTTTTATGCTCTGCTTTTGTTAAATTGCCAATGATATAAAAATAACTATCTAGTCTTTCTATATTATCTATTGCCTTTAAAACTTTCTTTTACATTTTTAACAAATTTATATATGTATTGTCAATATTCATTCACTTTTTTACACTTTCTTGATGTTAGGAAAATCTCTCATATTTAATTTGTTTGGAGCTATGGAAATTACCGAAATTGAGGTGCATATGGAAAGGACCCACCCATTGTGTTAACCTCTCAAGTCTAAAGACAATGACAATATGGGATTGTCATGAACTGACATATCTCTTTTCGACTCCCCTTGCTCAAACTTTGGTGCATCTGAAAGAACTCAATGTACGGAGGTGCAACTCTTTGGAACATTTAATCAAAGAAGCAGAAAATGAGGATGAAATATGTGTTTCAAACATGAAGAATCACTATCCTCTGTGCTGGCCTAAATTGAAAACTCTCAGGATAAGAATGTGCAAAAGCTTGAAATATGTGTTTCCAAACACTTTGGCTCAAGGACTTCCATGCTTGGAATCTGTTCAGATAAAAGATTGTGCTCAACTAATACAAGTCTTCAACATGGAAAAAGAAAATGATGGACAAGATATTGTGCTCCCTGGACTTGGATTACAGGTACTTCTTTTGTACTCTTTTCATTTAACTGTGGCTCCAGATTTTCGCCTTGGACCCAAATCTTTTCTAAGCTCATAAAATAATAATCAAACCTTATCTTAAAAGTTTTGGGTGGATAGAAAAATTAAATTAGTCAATATTAACTCATTGACAGAACATAAAAGAAAAGAGAAACGATAATAGAAAAAGATTGACACATTCATACAATAACAAGAAAAGGGAAACCAAAGCAGGAGTTAGGATCTGAACCTTGGCCTTGTAGGATCAACCCCTCAAAAGGGGATAAGAGCATGTTGATTCTTTCTTGAACTAAGAGAAACGTACGTGTAAACTCTTTTAGTGTTCTTGCATAGTTTTACATTGTTAATATTAGCTTAAATCACTTAGTGTGAGGCAATATATATATATACTTAAAGAAGTTCAAATTCTCATCTTCAATAACATTGTCATTTGAAAAAAAAAATTATTTCTGTCTCAATGTTGATTCAAATATACATATATATATTATATTTACTTATCTATAATTTATCATATATAAAAGTACAGATGTAATTAGACTTGTACACAGATCGGCTACCCATCCAAACCTGAAGGTCAGTCTAACATTTAGGAAGATTTGGACAGAAATATTAGGTTCGAAAAACAGGTTTGGATAAAAGAATGAGACCCGTTTGAGAAATGGTTCGGGCCTTGGTCATGGAATTTTTTTCCCTAGGTCCAACTCGACTTGGCTCGTTTTACTATTATTAAAATAGGAATCAGTCCTCTTTTAAGAGGGATCGATTCCTTCATGTATAAATTTAGGCGGACTTGTGTGAGCTTTTATAGTGTGTTTTATATGTCGGGTCAGGCCTAGACAGTAATTTCCATATTTCAAGCTAGGCTCGAGTAAACATAATCTTGGTTAATAGAGGGTCTAGACTCGATCTAAATCCGACCCGAACCATGGACACTATAGATTTAATAAATCTTTTAAATTGACAAAAACAACTATTTTCTTTGATTAAAATTTCAAACTGTCATTTAAATTTTTTTTTATTCATTATAATTTTGAATTTTAATACTAGAATTAGTTTTATAAATATACAATAATTTTAATTATATTAAATTACAATGATTTATGATAGATTTTTTTATATAAGAAATTTTTAAATAATTTATAATTAGTTAAATTTCATCAAATAAAAGTAGAGTTAGAGCCCATGAGAAACTATATCTCATGTCGTTATATTTATAACCAACTTTGATTCGAATATCTTTTCAGTGAAAAGGCTTGACTAGTAAGGGTTTTTTTTATATCGTCTGGGCTTACGAATTAAAGAGATATAATCTCTCTCTCACTCTTTTTTTTTTAGGTACTAATTTCTCTGAGCATGTTATATGATAATTATTTTAATGAAGTCCTTTTACTTTTATTTATTTCAATGAACATTGCATATACATGTTTTGATTTTTTGTTTTTGTTTATATAGTCATGATTTATTGGTTTTGGAGTTGAATGAGTATTCGAGTTCAATATACGGTAAATCAATCTCTCTAATTGGTTATTTCAATGAATATTGTATATATATTTTTATTTTTTATAGTTATGATTAGTGGTTTTGAAGTTGTTGGAGTATCCGAATTCAAAATATGATAAATAAATCTCTCTAATTGATTTGCATGCCTTTCAATTAATACTTAAGTTATATTGTTCATGATTTTTAGTTTCTTTACCAAAATCTAGAGTGCAAATGAACTTCCAAGTCAATGTTTTTGGATCTAAATTTAGTAAATTAACTTTTAAATAAGTTAGTTATATGCACATGCATTGTACGAAATTTCCTTCATACTTTAACTTGGTATTAACTTTTATTTATCTATTTTTTATATTTAATTATGATAATAATTTCTTATAATATAAATGACTTAAAATCTAGTAAACTATTATAAATTAAACAATATCATTTTTATTATCAACTTATTTTTCAATCTTCTTAAAGAGATTTTTCTTTTGGATTTTTTAAAAGAAAAAGGTTAATCAGTGTCAATACACACTTTTTAACGTGATATTAAAAAATTATAACTAATGTATTATCGATTTTTAAATGTGATGAGAATTGTTTATTAAATGAAAACAAATTAAAATAATATTTTAACTATTCTTAACAAGTGTTTATAAATATCTGTTAATTAAACTCATTTGAAAAAAGTTTGTATATGCTTTTAAATTCTGTCAATTTTGATGCAAAAATATATTATTTCTATTTACTTAATTAGGTATATAAGAGGAAAGGGAACAAATTTAATGACAATTACTAAAGCTTATATATTTATGGATACTTTTTGTTGTTTCAAAGAAAGATAAGTTTAATTAAATAATATATATTGATAATTTAAATTATAGAACCACTTAGTTTTTGTCGGTATATATTTATATTTTTATATGGTTGCAGGTTGAGAAAACAAATAATATATATCTTGTTTTCCTCTTTATTAATGCACTTTATATATTTTTTATGCTCTGCTTTTGTTAAATTGCCAATGATATAAAAATAACTATCTAGTCTTTCTATATTATCTATTGCCTTTAAAACTTTCTTTTACATTTTTAACAAATTTATATATGTATTGTCAATATTCATTCACTTTTTTACACTTTCTTGATGTTAGGAAAATCTCTCATATTTAATTTGTTTGGAGCTATGGAAATTACCGAAATTGAGGTGCATATGGAAAGGACCCACCCATTGTGTTAACCTCTCAAGTCTAAAGACAATGACAATATGGGATTGTCATGAACTGACATATCTCTTTTCGACTCCCCTTGCTCAAACTTTGGTGCATCTGAAAGAACTCAATGTACGGAGGTGCAACTCTTTGGAACATTTAATCAAAGAAGCAGAAAATGAGGATGAAATATGTGTTTCAAACATGAAGAATCACTATCCTCTGTGCTGGCCTAAATTGAAAACTCTCAGGATAAGAATGTGCAAAAGCTTGAAATATGTGTTTCCAAACACTTTGGCTCAAGGACTTCCATGCTTGGAATCTGTTCAGATAGAAGATTGTGCTCAACTAATACAAGTCTTCAACATGGAAAAAGAAAAGGATGGACAAGATATTGTGCTCCCTGGACTTGGATTACAGGTACTTCTTTTGTACTCTTTTCATTTAATTGTGGCTCCAGATTTTTGCTTTGGATCCAAATCTTTTCCAAGCTCATAAAATAATAATCAAACATTATCTTAAAAGTTTTGGGTGGATAGAAAAATTAAATTAGTCAATATTAACTCATTGACAGAACATAAAAGAAAATAGAAACAATAATAGAAAAAGAATGGCACATTCGTATAATAACAAAAAAGGGAAACCAAAGCAGGAGTCAGGACCCTGAACCTTGGCCCTGTAGGATCACCCCAAAGGGGGACAAGAGCAGGTTGATTCTTTCTTGAACTGAGAGAAACATAAAAACTCTTTTTTAGTGGCAATATATATACACTTAAAAGAAGTTCAAACCCTCATCTTCAATAACATTGTCATTTGAAAAAAGAATTATTTCTTTACCAATGTTGATTCAAATATATATATATATATATATATATATTCTATTTACTTGTAGGTATGAAAAGAGGAAAAGAAATTTAAATTCTAAAACAACTTAATTTGTAGTATATGATTTATAAGTTGTGAAAACTAAAAATACATATCTTGTTTTTTTCTTTATGAAAATGCACTTTATAAATTTTTCTATGCTCTTTTTGTTAAATTGTCAATTATATTATATAAAAATAACTATATAGTCTTTCTATATTATTGCCTTTTAACATTTTCTTTTATATTTAACAAATTAATGTATTTCTTGTCTATATTTATTTACTAATCATTTAATCAGTCTAATGAATTCATTTTGGAATTTAACTAGTTACTAAGTAATTAATAAACTTTATATTTTTCTTGATGTTAGGAAACTCTCTCAAATTTTACTTATTTGGAGTTGGAGTCATTACCAAAAATAAAGTGCATATGGAAAGGATCCACCGATTTTGTTAACCTCAGAAGTCTAAAGATTATGAGAATAAAGAACTGTGGTAAACTGGCATATCTTTTTTCGGCTCCCCTTGCTCAAACTTTGGTGCATTTGGAAGAACTCGCCATATGGGCTTGCGACTCTTTGAAACAGTTAATCACAGAAGCAGAAAATGAAGGTGAAATATGTGTTTCAAACATGCAGAATTTGAAAACTCTCGAGATAATGAATTGCAAAAATTTGAAATATGTGTTTCCAATCACTTTGGCTCAAGGACTTCCCAACTTGAAATCTGTTCAGATAATTGATTGTCTTCAATTAATGCAACTCTTCAACATGGCAAAAGAAAAGGATGGACAAGATATTGTGCTCCCTCGATTACAGTTTTTGCAACTGAGAAATTTACCAAACTTGAGCAGTTTTTGTCCAGAAAAATTTGTCATGTCACTATCTTTGGAAGAGTTCAAAGTTCGTAATTGTCCCTTGTTGAATCATTTTGGAAATCAGCAAGGAATAGTTACATTGAGGGCTGAGTTGGAGGTACTTCTCTTATATTCTCGTTTGTTTCAATTTTACTTTTTGGAAATAATTAATTGAATTATTTATCTCATATATAAGAAACATCAACTCCATCAAATTTTACTACATATTTACATCTTCCTACAAGTGTATTTTATTCATTTCTAATATATATATATATATATATATTTATTTATTTATTTATTTTATGAATTGATCAGGATGTTGAACTATATGCATTCAAGAAGTTATGCAATGTCAAAAATCTCAAGGAAGTGAGAGTTAGTAATTGTGGCCAGTTGCAAGAACTATTTCAAATAGACGAGCTTCTTCATGATAGGGAAGAAAATCAGGCACCATTGCTATCAAATTTAACATGGTTGGAGCTTGACAGATTACCAGAATTGAAGAGGATGTGGAAAGGGCCCACCCATTATGTTAGCCTGCAAAGACTGATGGTTGCAGAAATTACATACTGCAATGGATTGAAATATCTTTTCTCGCCATCTCTTGCTCAAAGCTTGGTCTTGCTTGAAAAACTCAAGATCGATCACTGCGAGGGACTGGAACACATTATCGGGGAGTTGGAACGTGATGATGATATAGAACATTTAATCAGAGAAGCAGGAAATGAGGATGAAATAGTTTCAAACATGCAGTGTAGGGATCCTCTGTGCTGGCCGAAATTGAAAACTCTCGAGATAAGTAATTGTGGAAGCTTGAAATATGTGTTTCCAATCACTTTGGCTCACGGACTTCCATGCTTGGAATCAATTGAGATTATCGATTGTCCTCAAATAATGCAAGTCTGCAGCCCGATAGAAGAAAGGGATGGAAATGACATTCTGCTCAAGTTGCCATCTTTGCGATACCTAACCGTGAAAAATTGTCCCCAGTTGACATTCTTCATTGTCCAAGCTCAGCTGATGGAGGTATTCTTTTGCTTAACTGCATTTCTGGAATTTGGCAACAACAAACTAGCAAACATAGTAGTTTATTTCATGCGATAAACCCTTTCTGCACTTCGTTTTGTGAGTCAAATCCATGATTTACTCTTAAATAAAAATGTAAGATCGAGCAAGGACCTCTTGCTTAGTTGGCTTCCACATTTAAACAATTTGGTTGAAACTTTTGGAATTTAAATTTGAAAGATATATGTACTATTTAAATTGGCATGTAAACTTACGAAGATTTTTTAGTAGCATTTGCTCAAGTATTCCCAATCTAATAGAAAAGGAATGTATTTAATGACATTTATTGGTGTCTATGTTTGCAGAAATTATATCTTTATAACGTGGGAAATAGTTGCAAATTGTGTAACACTGATGTCCCCATATTGAATCAAGACTATATAGCAGTTGGGAATCATGAAGAGGTATTTCATGTTCAAGGTGGGTATTCATTCTCAAGTATAAAACAACTGCAGCTGAAGGATTTATCTGAAGTGCGGATTATATGGAAGGATCCTGCTCAAGTTGTAACCCTTGAAAACCTTACATTTCTGGAGCTGATTGATTGCAAGAAGCTAAAATATATATTTTCACGTACAACAGCTCGCAGTTTATCACAGTTGGTCCGTCTAGATATACAAGGATGTGAGGAATTGGACCAAATCATTAATACCGAGGATCAAGTTTCTTCATCATCAAATTGTGATACTGGGCTCCAACCTATAAGCTTTCCTAATTTGACTGATATTTCTGTTGAAGATTGCAAAAAATTGAAATGTCTCTTTCCTCTTGGATCTGCCCGTTCCCTTCCAAAACTTGAATGTCTCATAGTTAAAGGGAACTCTAAATTGGAGCAAGTATTTGAACTAGAAGATGAAGCAGAAGTGACAGCTGAAAAGGAGATAAAGTTTGATAAATTGAGAGAGTTATCACTTAAAGAACTGCCAGGCCTCATTGACTTCTGTCCCAAGGGATATCATTTTGTATTGTCGGCTTTGAGCTTTTTGACAGTAGAAGACTGTCCTAAGATGACTACAGGTTTCTTCATTGATTCAAAGAATTCTGTGCATTGCAAAACAGAGGTATACACCTTGCAACCCCTAATCCTATTTAAGTCTATGGAGTCTTTAATAATAATAAAAAATGAATAGGATGCAAATTCTTAACTTAAATGATCTTAAGTAATACACTGCAACCAAAGGTTGTTTGAGGATTAAATTCTTCTAAAGTTGACATAGAAGGTAACAACAAACTTATAAACAAACTAAACATTCTTGTAAATTAGAGGACAAATATAACCTTTAAAGAATTTGGCCTAGAATGCTTATAAAGAATATTTATGTTTATTCTTTTTCCTGCATGACATGAGATATTAATACATTTTTTTTTTACATTTCACTTCTTCAATTGTTTATAAAGACACCCCGGCTGGTTGAGCAAGACGCAACTGAAGGGTCTGCCACTGCTCAAAATGCAGTAAACAACATGAACATAAATTGGATACGGTTGATTAAGTCTAGCGAGCTACCACATTATATGGAAGAATAGATGATTTCAGGGTGGCATGTTTACACATAAATGAGTAGGTTGAGGCTATCAACTAAACACAGGTAAAACAAGGCTGGTAATTTCGATTTTCAATTCTTTCTTTTGTTTGCATATATCATAATCAAATTTAGGTGGTTCACTTGTACTTATATTTATTATTTATATTAAAAACAGGTGGTTAATAATTGTGCTTTTCACTGGTCAAGAAGCTTCCTTAATGGAGTTGT
This sequence comes from Fremontodendron californicum, assembly GCA_030761205.1. NCBI lineage: Eukaryota > Viridiplantae > Streptophyta > Magnoliopsida > Malvales > Malvaceae > Fremontodendron > Fremontodendron californicum. The sequence continues at coordinate 1,559,464 of JAULJL010000030.1, read as the reverse complement.
CAAGTAAAGGGATATATCCCTCGCTTTCAATAATAATTTAGCTAATTATAGTTATGTTGCTCTCTGTTGCAGCTTTTATTGTATTCTTTATGTACAATAAGGACAAGAACAAGAGTGAGATTCCTATGTATGTTATCTTTATTTTGTATTTTAATCCTTAGTGAATAAATTCTGCATTTATGTTATGCAGATGATGAAGACATGAGAAATTGAACTCTAATTTTCCCCATATATACAAAACCAGACAGATTTTACTTTGTGAAATTTCCAACAGTTATTTATTGAAATATTGAGAGTTTGATTGCTGCTATCAACTTAACAATAGCATTATTTTATTTCCATGCACATTTGATTTGAGAAATTCAGATCATCAGAAGATGAACTTCGCAAGCATGAATCTTTTCAATCTTCTGAGAAAGTTAAAATCATTCATTCTGCAAGTAAAAAAAATACTATTTATCAGCTGATCTGAACCAAATTTTGTTTCTTTTTTATGGTTATAGGTAAATTTACAATCTTTCATTCTTTTATGCTCTTTTGTTGCAACTTGCAAGTAATAGGTATACAGAACTGCATAAATACTCCAAGAAACTGAACCCAACAAGCAAAAAAGATGCAATGCAATATCTCTCGATAGTAAATTCATTCATATGAACTCTATAAAGCATTTACTGCCATATTTCAAGAAGCTCAGAAGTAAGATAAACATACATACACACATACATGCATGCTGTAATAACCAATTTTCGTCCGGGTCGGGTTCGAATCCGACCCGGACCAAGTACGAACCGGGCCTGCTATTCAGCAGGCCCAGTCTGTAAACACCAGGCCCAATGCCCAACTGGCCCAACCCCTCAACCCCCAAACTGGGCCACCAGTGGGCCCAAACCCATCAGCCCAGCCGGCCCATTTCCCCTAACCCTAACCAGAAACCCTAACCCTAAACCAGAAACCCTAGCCCCAACCTAACCCTAACCTGCCACCAGCCACCATCACCCTGACAGCCCTCTGCCACACGCCAGCCACCAGACACGGCAGCCACCACCAACCCTGCACAGACACCCCAACACGCCACCACCAGCCCACACTCCACCCACACCATAAAAACCCCCCAAATCCGAACAGAAAGGAGAGGAGAGAGGAGGGAGGCCCCCCGATTCGGACCCCCCAGATCCGATCCCCCACGGAGGAGGAGGCCCCCTGATTCAAAAAAACCAGGCTCGGACCCCCCCCCCACGTTCATCAAAAAACCCAGATCGGGGTCCGAAATCCCGATTCGGACCCCCTTCCTCCACCACCGACAACCAAAAAAAACAGATCCCGACCCCCATCTCCTCGAAACCAAAAAACCTGCAAAAGAAAAAACAAAAAAGAACCACACAGCCAACACAAAAAAAACCTAGATCTACGAAATTCGGTGGGGATCCGGGCTAAACGGAGCCCGGATCCGTGACGAGGGGGTCGAAACCCCCTCGGGTATGAAATTTGGAGTTTGCCGGCCGACGGTGGACGGCGGCCGGCGACGGTGGACGGCGGCCGGCACGGTGGCCAGCTGCCGGTTTCTGGGTTTGGGGCGGCTGAGCAGAGAGAGAGAGAGAGAAAAAAAGAAGAGAGAGAGAGAAGAAAAAAAAAAAAGGGAGAAAGTGAAAAAAAAAGAGGGGTTTGGGGTATTTATACGGTGCCGAAACGGCACCGTTTAGGGAACCGGGTCAAGGTGACCCGCGCCTGGACCCGCGGGTCGACCCGGGGTCCGCGCGGGTCACCCATTTTAAAAAAAATATAAACGGCGTCAAAACGACGCCGTTTGGGAGCCAGGGTCCGCGCGCGGACCCGTGGGTCGACCCGGGGTCCGCGCGCCCGACCCGAAAAAAAAAAAAAAAAAGAGAAAAAAGAGAGAAAGGCGCCGAAACGGCGCCGTTTTGTAAGCGCCGAAACGGCGCCGTTTTGCCCGAGGAGGATCCGCGCCTGGACCCGGATCCGACCCGGGGTCCGCGCGGGTCCTCCCTTTGGGCCCAAAAAAAAAAAAAAAAAAAAAAAAAAAAAAAGAAGTTGGGCCGAACCTGGCCCAGCAGGCCAGGCCAGAACCAGGCCTGGCTCAGCAGGCCTGGTTTTGGGCCAGGCCAAATAAAAAAAAAAGAAAAAATTTTAAAAGTAAATAAATAAAAAAAATAAAAAAAAGAGGAAGAAAAAAAAAAATCAAAAAAATCAAAAATATTAAAAAATATAAAAATATAAAAAAAAAAAAAAAAATTCACAATTATCGTTTTTGACTTTTTTGGATTTTTGACATTTTCAGGTGATTTTACAAAGATCAAGTACGGCATTTTAATTTTCGGATCCTCGATATTTTTCAGGTATGATTTTAATTTTCTTATTTATTTTTGTTTATTTATTTTGCTCAGTATTTGACGTATTTTTTATTATTTGGTTTCGGTTTAAAAAAAAAAAAAAAATTATTATTAAAAGCATTTTAACTTTCGCAAAAAAAAAAAAAAAAAAAGATTTTTAATAAATGCGAATTACCGACGACGGAATTCGAAGGACGTCACGGTAGTGATTCCTAAGATATCTTGAGGTGAGAGAGTTTCGTTAAATATCACCACGAGTGGTGGGAATATTTGGCGACATGCTCGACACAAAAATTCGTTTTCGTTTAAAAAAAATGGAAATAATCAAAATAAAAAAAAATGAATAAAGAGCGAATGTTTATTGCGCTCGATATTTTGCCATGCTCGTGTTTTTAATATTACGATTCGCATGTTTAATTTTATAATTATGTGCTAAGTCATGTGCATCCGATATTTAAATATCCGCATCATACGTATTTAAATAAAAAATGGATGTAAATTGCCGACGACGGAATTCGAAAGATATCACGGTTGTGATTCTTGAGATGTCTTGAGGTGAGAAGATCTCGTTAAATACCACCGAGAGTGTCGGGAATATTTAATGAGTATTTTCGATAATGAATTTATGTTCACTTTCGATTTTTTTTAAAAAAATAAAAAACAGTTCAAGAAAATCCAAAAAATAATAAACATGTTTTTTTTATAAAATAAAAGGAAAAGAGAATTAGTTTTAAATACCGATGTTAAATCCATTAAACCGAGATTTAAGATAACACGTGATCAAGTGGTACCGTTTTCTAAACGGGCGTTGCGGGGGTGCTAATCCTTCCCCGTACGTAACCGACTCCCGAACCCAATTTTGTTTTTACTCTGGTTCAAAGCGCGGATTTCGAAATTGGTTTTACAAAAACGTTTTAATTAATTTTAGAATATTTTACTAAAACCGGTTTTAATAGGTGGCCAATCACACCTAGCAAAAAAGATTGGTGGCGACTCCATTTTTTGTGTTTTCATCAAATTCGTCGTAGCGGTCCGAAAAAATCGTTATGACAGCTTGGCGACTCCACTGGGGACCCTTTTGAGAGTCGAGCCACAAATTGATCATGTGTTGTTTTAAAATCTCGAATTAAAGGATTTCATCGGTATTTAATTTTAATTCTCTTTACTTTCTTTCTTTATTTTTATTTTGCTTGCAATTACACTTTGATATTCGTTAATTCTTGATTCATTTTTTTTATGTCGTTTATTTTTTTTAAATCGTGGAATGTGTAGAATAAAGAGTCGTAGACAAATAGTCGAAGGTTTGCTTGTTCCTTCTCACACACGAGCACATACATTTCATACATAAGCTCTATACCCGAGCTTTATCCCTTTAGGTGAAAGTAAAGTACCTACGCTCTCGTGAGGCAATAACCTCCGCATGGGCTAGCGAAACACTTTCGGAGTAATAAAGTACCTACGCTTTCGTGAGGCAATAACCTCCGCATAAGCCTGGAAAATATACTCCAACAAATTGAACCCGTTTTAAATCGGGATGCCTTACTAGCCTTCACGGGCGACAGTAAGGAGCAATTTGGAGCCTTTTAGAACCTAACTCAACCTCATGTAGTGAACTTGAGTAGAGCCATATCGAATTTCCGATCGGATATCCTCGAAATTTGGAAGGAACATGGTGATCTTTCGCTATTTGTTTACACTCCGAACAAAAACTGTAAATCGGGTAATGATGAACGCACATCGTGCTACCCGCAATAAGTTTCATTTTTCGCTCCGAAGGCATCGTGATGCTTAAATAAGTCGATACTGTCGGAGCAAATGTTCGCTAACTTTTTGTGTTTGTAAATATGAAAATTCTTTCTTTTCGTACATCTCGTACGTTTCATGCACTAATGCACTTGTAAATAAAGCATGTACATTTATAGTTGTATTTTTGATTTCACGGTGATAATAATCTCATTTGATAAACCGCATAGACACTTGTTGTTGATTAAATGAGGATTGCAAACCGGTAGTGTTAAATAAATACTCGGACATTTGTGCCGTAATAAGACCCACTACCACAAAAGTTTTTGATAGAAATTGGTTTGTGAAAATAATATTTTGATTTTTACGGAAAAAAATATCTTTCAAAAAAACAAAAAAAAAAATTTTTGCGGATTGAATTTGGGGGCAAAGTTTGTGCAATAAAATTGTTGAATGATCAAGTTCAGTCCAAATCATTAATAGTTTTCTGTATATATTCATGCATTAATTTGTTTATTCTTTAGACAAATCAAATTCGCATCATATTGCAATTGTAACATGCATGGTCATTCATTATAGAATGCATTAGTGACATACATGATCGTTCTTCGTATATACCAGTATATCATTTTATTTACTCTTTACATGCATCATATCAACATCGTGATTGCATTCATAACAATAAGGTCATGCATTCCGTGACATACATGGTCACTCATTGTATATACTCATGCATTAATTCGTTTATTCTTTACATGCATCATATGGGCATCGTGTTACATTCACGGCATTCATAGCTCATGCATCATGAAGCACACTTGAGAGGAATAAAAAAAGAAGTCGGTTTAGCTTTGAAAGGTTTTCTCTTCCAAATCAGAGAATCACTGCGTGCCTCTATGACACAGGCCGGAATCATGGAGGATGAACAAAATAGACTGGATAGAGTGGAAAGAGCACAGAGAGAACTACAAGAACAGTTAGCCAGATCTCAGCAAGAAACACGGGAACAGATCATAAAATCTCGAGAGGAGTCACGTGAGCAAATAGACAAGATGATTGAAATGATGACTAGGCTGACTCGAGGAAAATGGGTTGCTGAAGGATCGATCATAAGGGGAGAACCTCGACCTCGAGTAAACGACAACGAAGATCCGATTCACCTATCGAGTCAACGAGGCCAAGGACAATTTCAACTGAACTCGGAATTTCACCCCTCAGACTCGGTTGTTATTCCAAGCCAAGATGATTCACTAGAACAAGAAAAGCTGAAAAAACGTGTGGCAGAGCAAGTGAAAGACGCAGAGGTGCAACAGAAGTATGATCTGTTTGAAGAGAGACTCAAAGCCATAGAAGGGATAGACATTTTCGGGAATATGGATCCGAATGAGCTCAGCTTGGTCCCAGATTTGGTGATTCCGCCAAAATTCAAGGTCCCTGAATTTGAAAAGTATGACGGATCGAAATGTCCATCAATCCACATCATGATGTTTTGTCGGAGAATGGCTGGCTACACCAACAATGACAAGCTGTTAATCCACTGCTTCCAAGACAGTCTAACAGGATCGGCTGCGAGATGGTATAATCAATTGGATCGGGTCTGTATCCGTTCTTGGAAAGATCTGGCAAAAGCTTTCAAGACTCAGTATAAGCACATGATCGACATGGCACCGGATAGGTTGACCGTGCAAAATATGGGGAAAAAGGCCACTGAGAGCTTCAAAGAATATGCTCAGAGGTGGATGAACATGGCCACCCAAGTACGACCGGCTCTGACTCAAAAGGAAATTACTGTCCTTTTTGTGAATACACTACACGCTCCGTACTATGATAGACTCGTTGGCAATGCCACAAAGAATTTTGCAGATATGGTAACCTCAGGAGAGATGATTGAAAATGCTATCAAGAACGGAAAACTCGAAGGAGATGAGACATCCAATACCGAGGGAAACGAGACACCTGAAAGGAAGGAGGAACATGTCCAGACTATGGGAGAATTCACTCCGTATCCCCGGGTCTCTCCGTATCAATCATGTTACTCTACCAATGTCTCTTCAAGTCATTATCCTTACCCTCCAGATATTCAAACACATCATTCTATGCCAGCCCTTGCAACTAGGCATGTTTCCCAGAAACGACCGAGGGGCAACCAAGAGAAATTTTCAGTCCCAATCTCTGACCTGTTGCAATTACTAATGAGGAATCGATACCTCACCCCTGTGCCTCTGAAAACAGCTCCAAACCCATCAGCAAGGAGTTATGACCCGAACAGCAAGTGTGAGTATCACATGGGGGCAATCGGACATTCAACTGAAAAATGCAGACGACTGAAGGAAAAGATTGAAAGTCTTGTTCATGACGGCACTTTGACTCCAGAGCTAGTTGAACAGTGGAAATCCGCATTGCCATAGATCGGTTTCTTCGCCACGGATTTGGAGGATGAATGGTTACCTTTAAAAGCATGTCGGCAAGCATTGAGGAATATGCATGTAGTTCTATGCCACATCATGAAAGCACTTGTCTTATGTTGACATCCACATGAAATAAATAAATTTTGAATTTCAAAAGCTTTGTGTTTGTTGTGCTTTAATTTGAATTTGCAAAAATAAACATTAAAGAGATTCTTGATTTTTTGAAGAGCGCGTTCTTAAAAGGAAAAAATCTTTCTTCACGTTAAGAAATGATGAGGAGTCTCGAGATTATTGATGATCATTGTTAGAAATGACCCAACACCCTTCCCCTCTCTTTCGGACTTGCCTATGCATGAATCCTTTGAGTTGAAACAATCAATGCTTCCAGGAACATATTGTTGAATTTCAGAAACCATAGTCAGTGCAATAAGAAAAATGTAGATCCTAGTTTAGGTTATGAGCAATGGAACAAACTTTTAAAAAAAAAAAAAAAAAAAAATCCGAGCTTTTTGGTGTCTCAAACAAGTGAAACCTTTTTCAAGGATCTGGATTATGGTAAATTGATGTGTGTCAAGGTTATTCCAAAACCATTCACATCCTTTTCCGTAACCACAAAACAAGAGTTGCCCAGACGTCACTTCATGATTAACGTCTCGGGTAACATTGATTAAACCTGATTTTCTCATGTTTCTAGAAAAAAAAGCTGTTTTCGAGCCATATTCTTTCTTGTCCCTTCGGAGAGCAAAAAAAAGACTCGAGGTGTTCCTCGTTATGATAGGAATTCTCATTTGTATGACCAATCAAATGGTGCATCATTTGTAGATACGGAAGACGCGTGGTGGATAAAGATGGAGTAACTTCGGAGCATGCATCAAAAAAAGAAAAAAATGAAAAAAAAAAAGAAAAAAAATGAAAAAAAGAGAAAAATGAAAAATGAGTGTGACATCATGCATTTATGAAATTCAAGATGGTTTCAAGAAAGAAAAAAACATTTTCATTATTTTCCTCTAGGGAATGACTCTTCGATTTACGTGCTTGTGTTCGAGATGAAAAATGGCCATCTTTCATCATCCTTTCACAAAATAGAAAATATCCTTTTGCTACCCTTTTGAGCCTAATGAATATTCGTTCTTTCAACCCCGGTCAAGGATCACCCTCCACACTAGGGGGCAAATGCGAGGAAGGATTTTTTTTAAAGGTCACAGATAGTGAAGTCTTGGTTCAAAAACGAAAAAAAGAATGTCTTGAATCAAAGAGAAATTTGAGCTTCCAAACAACTACGGGCTCACCTGGTCAAAATAGAGATGCAAAAAAAAAAGGAGATAAAAAGAAAGATGAAAGCAAAAACAGAAAAGGAAGAAAAGAACGGATGAAAATCATCAAATAAAGAGAAAAGCTCAGAAAAGACAAGTGTTTCGAAGAGAATCCTCCTCATGAAATGATCCTTGATTTGATCACCTTAAACACATGTTTGGGCCTATCTATCTTTCTTTCAGTACCTCTAACCTCGGCCTACATTACGTACCTGGAAAAGACTATTTCGATCGAGCATGGTCATTTAAATTGATGAGTCTATTCTTAGAGAAATGCATGAGACTTCGGTCTCCTTTCTGGTTAAAAATCTTTTTTGGATAAGTCTTGATTTCTTGAATGCATGGTGAAACATTTAATGAAAAAAAAATGAAAAAAAAATGAAAAAAATGGAAAGAAGGAGACTCTAGGGTGAAAACCCGACATGGGCAGTCTAGAGTAAAATGGGAGAATTTCGGTGTTGCTTATGGTATCGTCGAGGCCATAACAAAAGAAGAGGTCATTTTTGAAGAAGTTAAGGAACATCTGAGAATTCCAAAATATCCCAAAACTGTCAACGCTCGTTTGGAGGTTTGACTTTAAAAGCTGAGACCGTTTTCCTTTCCAGAATCAATTCTCCAGTTTGAATATCCCAGCTAGTCTTGACGTTTGTCAAAATGCCATAATTTGGAAACTAAAAGAAGGTTGAATTTGTTTGAGTCCAAAAAATCATGTTCTATAAAATCTGTTCCACTTGTGAGTCTAGAAAGGATATACATTTTTCCTGTTGTGAAGTCTCCTTGGATCAACCAAAATCTTGTGGTACCAAGCCTTCCGACTCAATTTGAAAAAATCCGAATTGACACTCAGAAAAACTTCTAACAGTGATCATCAATCTTCAAGAGATGTGGATATTGGATATCAGATAATGACATTTTCAGCTCAAGAGCTTTCAGTAAATAAGCAAATATTTTTCAAAAAAAAAAAAGAAGCAAGCAAAAGCAGATAAATGAAAATATTTTTTTGAAGAAACCATTTCCGATGTTGGCATAAGACGAAGGTTCTTCTGGCCCAGAGGTATGGAACTATTGAGGTATAAGAAATGAACACTCGGATTCCAGTTGATCTGAAAAAAACTATCGGGGCAAAGGGATAGTTCCAAAGTGAAGAAAAGGGTTGATCTCTTACGAGGCACGAGCGTTTCAGTATACACTCTGTTTCGAAGAGGAAAAACGATTTGGAAAAGCTAAACCAAGATCAGAAGAAACAATCGAGAACATTCGCATCATTCATGAACATTCGCATATTTATTAAGTTTTGCATCTGCATCGTGTCGTAAAATGTGTACAGTATCCGAAGGTACTTGCACATGCATCATCAGGGGCATACGCATTGACATCGCATGACATTTACATTTCATGCATGGCATTGATTATTTGAAAATTTGACATTTGAATTCGAACATTCAGTGAGATTTTCTTCCAAGATATGATCTTCAGGTATGATCACCAAGACCTCCGGGCACCTCTTTTACCAAAACCCCCCAATTTATTTTCAAAGTTGTGGAGCCTCTGATTAGAGGAGCAATTTATTTTTCAAAGTGATGGAAAATTAAAAAAGAAGACCTCCGGGCATCCGTTTAAAAAAAAAACCTCCGGATTACATTTTTAAGACCTCCGGGCACAGCAAAAGAAAAAGGAAATTAAAAAAAAAAAGTCCTCCGGGCACAGGAAACCAATTTATATTTTCAAAGTTGTAGAGCCTCTGATGAGAGGAGCAATTTAAATTTCAAAGTTGTAGAGCCTCTGATGAGAGGAGCAATTTATTTTCAAAGTTGTGGAGCCTCTGATTAGAGGAGCAATTTATTTTCAAAGTGATAGAAAATTAAAAAAAAGAAGACCTCCGGGCATCCGTTTTAAAACCTCCAAGTTACATTTTCAAGACCTCCGGGCACAGCAAAAGAGAAGGAAAGTTAGGAAGAAAGAAGACCTTCGGGCACCTATTCTAAGACCTCCGGGCACCTCTTTCAAGACCTCCGGGCACTATTCTCGAAAAGCATGGATAAGACCTCGGGCACCATTTTCAAAGAAAAGACATTTTTAAAGTCCTCCGGGCACCTGTTTCAAGACCTCCGGGCACTATTCTCAAAAATCACGGATAAGACCTCCGGGCACCATTTTCAAAGAAAAGTCATGTTTTCAAGACCTCGGGGCATCATTCTCAAAGTCTAGAATAAGACCTCCGGGCACCACTTTCAAAGAAGTAACATTTTCAGACCTCCAAGTATCTGTATCCAAAAACCTCCGGGTAGCATCTTTCAAAATGACATTTTTCAAAACCTTCGGGTACCATTTTCAATTCTTGCGAAGTCAAACTCAAAGGTCGAGCCTCGGTATGATTAGTCGAGTGGCGATATCCGAAGAATCTGGCAAGGAATTTCAAAACTAAACGAGAAAGAGAGGGGGATATCCAGAGTGAGTCTTCACTTTCGTAAGACTAAGGTAGTAAGTGAGGTGATGATCTAAGTTGTGTTCAAACTCATTGTCAAAAATTCGAAGTTCGTTTTTAAATTTCAAAGTCGTGGAGCCTCTGATGAGAGGAGCAATTTATTTTCAAAGTTGTGGAGCCTCTGATGAGAGGAGCAATTTATTTTCAAAGTTGTGGAGCCTCTGATGAGAGGAGCAATTTATTTTCAAAGTTGTGGAGCCTCTGATGAGAGGAGCAATTTAAATTTCAAAGTCGTGGAGCCTCTGATGAGAGGAGCAATTTATTTTCAAAGTGATAGAGCCTCTGATTAGAGGAGCAATTTATTTTTCCAAGTGATAGAGCCTCTGATTAGAGGAGCAGTTTATTTTTCCAAGTGATAGAGCCTCTGATTAGAGGAGCAATTTATTTTCCAAGTGATAGAGCCTCTGGTTAGAGGAGCAATTTATTTTTCCAAGTGATAGAGCCTCTGATTAGAGGAGCAATTTATTTTTTCCAAGTGATAGAGCCTCTGATTAGAGGAGCAATTTATTTTTCCAAGTGATAGAGCCTCTGATTAGAGGAGCAGTTTATTTTTCCAAGTGATAGAGCCTCTGATTAGAGGAGCAATTTATTTTCCAAGTGATAGAGCCTCTGGTTAGAGGAGCAATTTATTTTTCAAATGATAGAGCCTCGCTAAAAATGGATCTCAATAACCGAAAAAAATTGGTTATACTGTCTTTGCCCTATTCCTGATTCTCAGCAATGTGCAAAGAGGGGCAGCTGTAATAACCAATTTTCGTCCGGGTCGGGTTCGAATCCGACCCGGACCAAGTACGAACCGGGCCTGCTATTCAGCAGGCCCAGTCTGTAAACACCAGGCCCAATGCCCAACTGGCCCAACCCCTCAACCCCCAAACTGGGCCACCAGTGGGCCCAAACCCATCAGCCCAGCCGGCCCATTTCCCCTAACCCTAACCAGAAACCCTAACCCTAACCAGAAACCCTAACCCTAAACCAGAAACCCTAGCCCCAACCTAACCCTAACCTGCCACCAGCCACCATCACCCTGACAGCCCTCTGCCACACGCCAGCCACCAGACACGGCAGCCACCACCAACCCTGCACAGACACCCCAACACGCCACCACCAGCCCACACTCCACCCACACCATAAAAACCCCCCAAATCCGAACAGAAAGGAGAGGAGAGAGGAGGGAGGCCCCCCGATTCGGACCCCCCAGATCCGATCCCCCACGGAGGAGGAGGCCCCCTGATTCAAAAAAACCAGGCTCGGACCCCCCCCCACGTTCATCAAAAAACCCAGATCGGGGTCCGAAATCCCGATTCGGACCCCCTTCCTCCACCACCGACAACCAAAAAAAACAGATCCCGACCCCCATCTCCTCGAAACCAAAAAACCTGCAAAAGAAAAAACAAAAAAGAACCACACAGCCAACACAAAAAAAACCTAGATCTACGAAATTCGGTGGGGATCCGGGCTAAACGGAGCCCGGATCCGTGACGAGGGGGTCGAAACCCCCTCGGGTATGAAATTTGGAGTTTGCCGGCCGACGGTGGACGGCGGCCGGCGACGGTGGACGGCGGCCGGCACGGTGGCCAGCTGCCGGTTTCTGGGTTTGGGGCGGCTGAGCAGAGAGAGAGAGAGAGAAAAAAAGAAGAGAGAGAGAGAAGAAAAAAAAAAAAGGGAGAAAGTGAAAAAAAAGAGGGGTTTGGGGTATTTATACGGTGCCGAAACGGCACCGTTTAGGGAACCGGGTCAAGGTGACCCGCGCCTGGACCCGCGGGTCGACCCGGGGTCCGCGCGGGTCACCCATTTTAAAAAAAATATAAACGGCGTCAAAACGACGCCGTTTGGGAGCCAGGGTCCGCGCGCGGACCCGCGGGTCGACCCGGGGTCCGCGCGCCCGACCCGAAAAAAAAAAAAAAAAAGAGAAAAAAGAGAGAAAGGCGCCGAAACGGCGCCGTTTTGTAAGCGCCGAAACGGCGCCGTTTTGTAAGCGCCGAAACGGCGCCGTTTTGCCCGAGGAGGATCCGCGCCTGGACCCGGATCCGACCCGGGGTCCGCGCGGGTCCTCCCTTTGGGCCCCAAAAAAAAAAAAAAAAAAAAGAAGTTGGGCCGAACCTGGCCCAGCAGGCCAGGCCAGAACCAGGCCTGGCTCAGCAGGCCTGGTTTTGGGCCAGGCCAAATAAAAAAAAAAGAAAAAATTTTAAAAGTAAATAAATAAAAAAAATAAAAAAAAGAGGAAGAAAAAAAAAAATCAAAAAAATCAAAAATATTAAAAAATATAAAAATATAAAAAAAAAAAAAAAAAAATTCACAATTATCGTTTTTGACTTTTTTGGATTTTTGACATTTTCAGGTGATTTTACAAAGATCAAGTACGGCATTTTAATTTTCGGATCCTCGATATTTTTCAGGTATGATTTTAATTTTCTTATTTATTTTTGTTTATTTATTTTGCTCAGTATTTGACGTATTTTTTATTATTTGGTTTCGGTTTTAAAAAAAAAAAAATTATTATTAAAAGCATTTTAACTTTCGCAAAAAAAAAAAAAAAAAAAAAGATTTTTAATAAATGCGAATTACCGACGACGGAATTCGAAGGACGTCACGGTAGTGATTCCTAAGATATCTTGAGGTGAGAGAGTTTCGTTAAATATCACCACGAGTGGTGGGAATATTTGGCGACATGCTCGACACAAAAATTCGTTTTCGTTTAAAAAAAAATGGAAATAATCAAAATAAAAAAAAAAATGAATAAAGAGCGAATGTTTATTGCGCTCGATATTTTGCCATGCTCGTGTTTTTAATATTACGATTCGCATGTTTAATTTTATAATTATGTGCTAAGTCATGTGCATCCGATATTTAAATATCCGCATCATACGTATTTAAATAAAAAATGGATGTAAATTGCAGACGACGGAATTCGAAAGATATCACGGTTGTGATTCTTGAGATGTCTTGAGGTGAGAAGATCTCGTTAAATACCACCGAGAGTGTCGGGAATATTTAATGAGTATTTTCGATAATGAATTTATGTTCACTTTCGATTTTTTTTAAAAAAATAAAAAACAGTTCAAGAAAATCCAAAAAATAATAAACATGTTTTTTTTATAAAATAAAAGGAAAAGAGAATTAGTTTTAAATACCGATGTTAAATCCATTAAACCGAGATTTAAGATAACACGTGATCAAGTGGTACCGTTTTCTAAACGGGCGTTGCGGGGGTGCTAATCCTTCCCCGTACGTAACCGACTCCCGAACCCAATTTTGTTTTTACTCTGGTTCAAAGCGCGGATTTCGAAATTGGTTTTACAAAAACGTTTTAATTAATTTTAGAATATTTTACTAAAACCGGTTTTAATAGGTGGCCAATCACACCTAGCAAAAAAGATTGGTGGCGACTCCATTTTTTGTGTTTTCATCAAATTCGTCGTAGCGGTCCGAAAAAATCGTTATGACACATGCATAATACATAAATAGAAGCATGTAATAAAGCACAAAATGTTGAGATGAAAGGCTACAAAACTTCATCATCAGAGCATATAATGATGAATGATCACTGTCCCTCAATTGGAAAAAAAGAGAGCAAAATTTGTATTCTTTACTCCCATTCGTTTGCTCTCATGCTTTTGCTTTTTTTATTTTTTATTTTTTCTTTGATTTTTTATTTTTATTTTCTTCTTTCCATTTATATTTTAAAAATAAAAGCATTTATCAAACGAAAGTTTTTGTTAATACATTTCCTTTCAAAACTATTAATAATTTCTAAATTTTTAATATATATTTTTTAAAATTTTGAAAAATTCATGTAAAAATCAAAGTTAAAAAAGTTCTAATTTTAGTGCTTATAATATTAGCACCAAATTTCAACTATTTATTAAAAAAATAAAACTTATTCTTTTGCTTTAAATTGTTTTATTTATTAATCAAAAATAGAGAATTAGCCCAAACCCACTTTTCTTTCCTTATAAACTATCCACGTGTCACCTCCACAGTCGTCCTCTTTTTGAAAGCCCAACCCTCTTTATAAAATTTCGACTCCCAAATTAAAATTAAAAAAAAAAAAAAAAAAATCTTCCCAGAGTTCCTTCTTCTCTCTTAGATCTCCCAAATTTCTTCTCTTCGTCTATCAGATATGATGCAACAACCACCAGCAGGAGGCGTAGCTCCGCCGCCGTACATGGCAGCGGATCAGTCTCATACCCAGCAGTACCAGCGACAACCGCAGTCGCAGCCGTGGATGATGATGTCTCAACAACAACAGCAGGCGGGTCAGCCGGGTCCTCCACCTTCCGGTTGGAATCCGCAATCCGTCCCTCCTCCCTCTCAGATGCAGCAGTACTCCACCGGTTCCGCGGCTGCCGGCTCTGGCGATCTTCAGCAGTGGATGGATGAAAATTACCTCATCAACATCTTCGCTCTCCACACTGGAGAGGTAATTAAATCGGAAGAAAAAGAGTCCCAAGTGAATAGTAAGGAAAAAAATCATATTTAATTAAAAGGAGAAAATATATTATAGTCTAATATTACTGGCACAAGTTAGTATTATTAATTTTAATAATTCAAAAATATTATTCCTTTCTGTATTTAAATGAATTTCTTTTCTTTTGCTTTTAAGGTAAAGCAAAAAAATAATGTCATAATTAAACAAAGCTTATATCTTTTGGGTTATTTTAGGTGGTTTCAGTTAAGGTGATTAGGAATAAGCAAACGGCTCTACCAGAGGGATATGGGTTTATCGAGTTTGTGTCACGTGCGGCAGCTGAGAGGGTTTTGCAGTCGTATAATGGGGTGCCAATGCGAAATTCTGAGCAGAATTTTAGGTTGAATTGGGCATCGCTCGTATTTGGGGAAAAGAGGCAAGAAGAGGGTCCGGATTACACAATCTTTGTTGGGGATTTAGCTGCGGATGTTTCAGATTACATGTTACAAGAGACTTTTAAAGCTGTTTACCCATCTGTTAAGGGTGCCAAAGTGGTTACTGATAGGACTACTGGACGGTCTAAAGGTTATGGCTTTGTGAGGTTTGTTGATGATACTGAGCAGATTCATGCCATGACCGAAATGAATGGGAAATATTGTTCGACAAGGGCAATGCGGATTGGACCAGCTGCTAATAAGAAGCTAGTCACTGATCAGCAGTATCAGAAAGGTAGACTCTCGTGGTTTATTTTAAGTTAATTATTTATCTTGATTGCCATATGAAGTTTGCTTGGTTTTGTATAGTTTATTTGCCATGATTTATGCTAGAGTACTTTCACTTGACAAGTTGAATGCCAGTTGGTTACTGTGTTTTTGTTTTCCGAGGTGGATCTGTTACAGTCTCCTTAAAATTCGAATTCTTTCAGTTATGCACTTGAAGATTGGCGGAATTTATACGAAGTCGTTTTCTTCTAGTTTGCCTTTGTAAACTTGGGCACGTTTAATTATATTAAAACATGCAAAAACTTATACAAACTCATGTTGTCTTAAAGCAGGACACCAAGAGTCTCTCATTTTGGGGACCCTGGAACTGATATCAGCTGAAATGATTCCACTTTAATGCGTAGCCTCATTTTAGGTCAGTTACTTTGTTTATATTGAAAGCTTCATTTTTTCGTGGCAGTATTTGTGCTACATTCGCAAATTACTTTTCCAGTTCCGTATTAAGTATTCCAGTCAAGTTCGATTTGTTTCAGTTTCTCAACATGTTTCCTTTAAATCTTTCTTTACTTTTTTTTACAAGTCCAGAAACTTTGTTTTTACTTCATCATGGATCAGTTCCGTTTCGATACTTGCATATGTTTACACGCTCATTTTTGTTTCCTTTAAATTCAAGCTTTAATACTCAAAACTAGGTGAAGCAGCCATGGTAAAGTTGCTATGCATGCTATCATGAGCCATTCTGTTAATGAACCTTGGGGTGAGTTTTGTTCTTTTGCGTTTCAAATCTCAGCTTCTTTTTAAAAGACAGTAACTTCTTTGTCCTCATTCTATTGCACTGTGAGGACAAATTGAGTCAGGAAAGAAACCCGGAACTTGTAGCTAAAGGCATATTCAGTTTGATGGATTTAACCTCAATGGAAGTGGACCACTCACCCTTCTTTATTGCCTAAGCTTAAATAATGAATGCCTAGTTGCACATGAATCTATCCATATTTATCTTGCATTTTGAAGACATTTTGTTTTCTAGTTGTCTTTTGAGGTTATAGGTCATTTCAAGTTTAGAAGAATTTCCTTAGTTTTTAAATATATGCTTTATCTTGCCATTTTGTGGCTACTAATATACTCTTTATAGGTTTCTGTGTATGCAGAGAATGTTAAAGCATTAATCAAAATTTAGTTTAGCAGATAGGTTCTTTCTACTTGAAAGTAATCTTTGAAGTTGAACTTGTAAATCATTCAATTTAAGAACCTGCAACTCCCTCCCCTCCCCCTTCCAAAAAATTGGTGAAAGAAAGAAAAGAAAAAGAAATACTTCATGTCAAGTGAGGAGAAAAGATGAGTCCCTATTTCAATTTTCCTTTTCCCCTTTTCACCCTATTGTAAAGAGTTAATGAAATAAGAGGACCTTTACTGATTCCCTGAGTTTACTGTAATTAATGATTTCTTTCTCAGTTGCTATTGAAATTCATTTAATCTGATACTTTTGACTTTTCCTGGTAATGGTAAGCCTTGATGCAACCCAAAAGATGTTTATGGTTGCAATTGTAACTGCTGAGTGATATATAACTGGTATTTTTATATTTTTGTTCTTTTCATGCCATAGAGGAAATCATTTGGAACTGCTTATTCTGAACTGTTTTTTTATATCCATAAGTGTATATATTATCTTAATGTTGGTTTTTTTCAACAATGTTTAATTTGAGTTTAGAGAAGCAATAGTGCTATAACTGTAAATTTATTACATGATGTCTATGAACAGGTTTTTTTTTTAGCAATATGAAAACATTAATATTCAGTGACTGCACATGCGTGCCTTTTCACTTTGCTTCATGATCTCTTATTATTATCTATTCTATAGTAGTTTACATGTATTTATGATTTGCAGCTACTTACCAGAATACTCATGGAAATCCTTGCGAGAATGATCCAAATAATTCCACAGTGGGTAGCTTTTTTTGTATTAATATGCTTTATTTCATGGTTTGGCCAACTGAAATCCTACAAGCTTAAATGCAGATATTTGTTGGTGGTTTGGATCCCAATGTTTCTGAAGACCAATTGAAACAAATACTTAGCCAGCTTGGTCAAATAGTTCATGTAAAAGTTCCTGCTAACAAGCATTGTGGTTTTGGTCAAATAGTTCATGTAAAAGTTACTTGAGTACTACAAGAATGTAAGCCTCAGAGATCTTACTACTTTGGAGCTGTCCAACTGTAAGAGATTGAAACACATTTTCAGACCCACCATTGCTCGAAATCTGCCACAACTTAAGTATCAACGAGTAATATTTGGGAATGCGAGGATCTGGAGCAAATCAATGCCAAGGATGATAATAGTGAAGAAAAAGACCAATTTCAGCAGCAGCATCAGTATCAAGGGGTCATTTCCAACCTATATGTTTATGTGCACTGCAAAAGATCAAAATTGTAAGCTGCAACAAAATAAAAACTCTCTTTCCTGTTAGTGCTGCTTTGCCAAAACTAGAAACAATGACAGTAGAAGGTGCTTCAGAACTAGAGCAACTATTTGGAGCTGAAGATGAAGAAGCAGGTGCCATGGAAAAGAAACAAATACTGCTCCCTAAACTTTGGATGTTAGATCTCCTTCAACTGCCAAGCTTCATCACTTACTGTCCAAAGGGTTACCAATGTGTAATTCCAAATTTAAGTTCTTCAATAGTTGAAGATTGTCCATTAGAGATTTTTGTTTATTTTGCTATCTGCGATTTGCACTATTACAGATTTTTGTTTATTTTGCTATCTTACTTGTTAACAAAAAAATAATAATAATACGGATTCTTGTTCTTTATTTTCCATTTTGTTTGGTTCTTAGGGCACATCAAGAAAATTGCATCAGAAGGGTGATCTGCTGCAGACCCCCGGGATTGATATATAGATTGAAAAAGGTGGAGAACATAATCAGATAAACTTCTACTACTCTACATTGAAGAATTAAATTGATATAATTTTACAGTATGTTACTCGAATTCGGAGTGAGTGTCTGATACGAGCACGTGTTCAATATGGGTATGCTCAATTTTTCAATTTTTTCTTTAATATATTTGAAAGATTATATTCATACTCATGTTTAAATATGTGCGGGATACTGGTGAAAAAATGAAAAGTTGAAATATAGTAGATTTTACCATAAGGCAAAAACGAAGAGGGTGTTGATTTTTATGAATCTCAAAGATAAATCTCATGTTTTGTAATCTACATGGATCAGATCTGGAAAAAGTTTTTTCAATTCGGGTTGGCTTGATCAGATCTGAATCACTGTTCATCCAATAATATTTTTATTTAAATTTAATTATTAAAATATATTAATATTAATATAAAATAATTTTTTTTAATATTTTAATATTTATAAACAGTAAATTTTTTACAAGCTGGCTTGGGCCAAACTTGGATAAAAGAAAAAAATCAGGTCGTGGTTTAGCCCGATCTATGGACAAATTTAGGCAACTCCACGTGTTTTTTTTTTTATAAAAAAAAAACGTCTTTTCCATGTTTTTCTAATTAAAATGTAAAATGGGGATACGATTTTTTCACCCATTTGTTTGTTTGAAGATTTTCATATTAGTCAGCAGGGTATGAAAAATGGAAGAGCATTTAAACCATATTGAAGAGATCCTTTAACTCTTTATATAAAAATATATATAAAGATATATTGTGATGGGATTCAATTTTTAGAAAGAGAAGAGTTCTTTATTTTTTTTCAATAAGAAGATTTGGTTTTTGTGAAAAACATTTTGAAAGTAAAATTATAAATGCATTAATAATGAGAAAATATATCTTTAAAATCAAAAAGAAAATTAAATTTATCAGAGCTGAATTCATTGTCCCGTTTAACTGCACTAACAATGAAGGATAACTCTATATTTCTTCCAAAATTTTTTGTCTTCCCTAAACTACAAAGATACAAGATAGCCTTAAATCAATATTTTGACTACCAGTACCCAAGATCAAGAAGCTTGAAAATTACAGGATTCTCTTTAAGTGCTTTTAAGGAACTGTTTTGTAATATAGAACACCTTGATTTGGATACTGTAATAACCAATTTTCGTCCGGGTCGGATCCGAATCCGACCCGGACCAAGTGCGAATCGGGCCTGCTATTCAGCAGGCCCAATGTGCTGTCCAGGCCCAATTTCGGGCCCATTTCCCCGAACCCAACCACTGGCCAAATTTTCGGGCCCATTTCATCCTAGCCCAACCTAACCCCTCTGCTGCTAACCCTAGCCGCCTCCCCCCATTCCCCAAAACCCAACAGCAGAAACCCTCCCCCCACACGCCAAACCCTGGCCACCTGACACCCTGCCTGCCACCAGCCACCCTCCCCTGCCACACTCAACCTCCTGCCAACCCATCCCCATACGCCACCCACCTGCACACTCAACCTCACGCCACCCCTCAACCCCTCCATAAAGCCCCCATCACCAGCAAAAAAAAAAAAAAAGAAGAGGGAGACCCCGGATTCGGATCCCCCCAGACTCGAACCCACCAAAAAAAACCAAAGGAGGCCGAAGCCTCGGCCAAGGAGGGAGGCCCGATTCGGACCCCCCAGATCCGATCCTCCACACACGGAGATCCAGACCGGAAAGCCCCCCTCACCAAAAAAAAAAACCAGATCGGGGTCCGAAATCCCGATTCGGACCCCCTTCCTCCACGACCAACAACCAAAAACCCAGATCCGATCATCCCCCTCCTTTTTCTCCGAAACCAACCCTGCATAAAAAAAAAGGCAACAAACCACAAAAAAAAAAAAGACCACAGCCAGCAAAAAGAAAAAAAAACAACAAAAAGAGAGTCGAAAAGTTTTCCTAGATCTAGGGTGGTGGACTCCGATTCGGGCAAAACGGAGCCCAGAATCGGAGAGAGGAGATCGACGCGGTTCCAGAGAAGGTGATTTGGAGTTCGCCGGTCGCTGGCGAGCGGCGGCCGGCGCGGTGGCCAGCCGCCGGTTTCTGCAGAGAGAGAAAGGAAGAGAGAGAAGAGAGAATTCAAAAAAAAAAGGAAAAAATAATAAAAAGGGGGCTATTTATAGCCCCCGGTGCGGGTCAAGGTGACCCGCGCGTTGACCCGCGGGTCGACCCGGGGTCCGCGCGGGTCACCCGCCCTTTTTCTAAAAAAACAAAAAACGGCGTCAAAACGACGCCGTTTTAGGCCCATGGTCCGCGCGTGGACCCGCGGGTCGACCCGGGGTCCGCGCGCCCGACTCGGGTTCCCAAAAAAAAAAAAAAGAAAGACGCCGAAACGGCGCCGTTTAAAGCGGGAAGGATCCGCGCCTGGACCCGGATCCGACCCGGGGTCCGCGCGGGTCCTCCCCTAGGGCTTAAAAAAAAAAAGAGGGAAAAGAAAAGAAGCTGGGCCAGACCTGGCCCAGCAGGCCAGAACCAGACCTGGCCCAGCGGGCCAGGCCTGGTTTTGGGGCCAAAAAAGAGAAAAAGAAAGAAAAGAAAGAAAAAGAAAGGAAAAGAAAAAAAAAAGAGGAAAAAGAAGAAAAAAATTTAAAATTAAAAAAAAATAGTAATTAAAATTAAAATTTAGAAAAAATAATAATAAAGGGTAAAATTAAAAAGAAAAAATAGAAAATTAAAAGGAAAAATAGAAAATTAAAAAAAAAATTAAAAACAAAAAAACAAAAACATTAAAGAAAAATTCACGATGATCGTTTTTGAAGTTTTGATTTTCTATTTTTGACATTTTCAGGTGATTTTACGAAGATCAAGTCCGGCATTTTGATTTCTCGGATTCTCGACATTGGTCAGGTGATTTTACGAAGATCAAGTCCGGCATTTTGATTTCTTAGATTCTCGACATTTGTCAGGTATGATTTTAATTTTCTTATTTATTTTCATTACTATTTGTATTTATTTATTTTCGTCCGGCATTCAATATATTTTTATTATTCTGTGTCAATTTTAAAATATTAAAATAATAATTTTTAATTAATACATGTCTTTTAAAATTATTTTTGGTAAATAAAATTCTCTAAAAACGGATCTCTTTCTCGGATGGTCAGAGTATCGATCGTTCTTCGAAATGGTCCGAGTAAGAATAATAATCGAAACACTATCGAAAGTATCGGAGTGATTTGGGAATTACTCTTACATAGATAATTTCTTTTATTTCAGAAATAATTATTAAAAGCATTTTAATTTACTTTTCAAAAAAAAAAAAAAAAGGGATTTTAAATTACCGACGACGGAATTCGAAGGACGTCACGGTAGTGATTCCTAAGATATCTTGAGGTGCGAGAATTTCGTTAAATATCACCACGAGTGGTGGGAGTATTTAGCGACAAGCTCGATACAAAAATTTCGTTTTCGTTTTTAAAAAAAATGGAAATAATCAAAATAAAAAAAATGAATAAAGAGCGAATGTTTATTGCGCTCGATATTTTGCCTGCTCGTGTTTTTAAATATTACGATTCGCATGTTTAATTTTATAGTTATATGTTAAGCCGTATGCATCCGATATTTAAATATTCGCATCATACGCATTTGAATAAAAATGGATGTAAATTGCCGACGATGGAATTCGAAAGATATCACGGTTGTGATTCTTGAGATGTCTTGAGGTGAGAAGATCTCGTTAAATACCACCGAGAGTGTCGGGAATATTTAATGAGTATTTTCGATAATAAATTTATGTTCACTTTCGATTTTTAAAAAATTAAAAACAGTTCAAGAAAATTCAAAAAATAATAAACATGTTTTTTTTAAAATAAAAGAAAAGAAAAGAGAATTAGTTTTAAATACCGATGTTAAATCCATTAAATCGAGATTTAAGATAACACGTGATCAAGTGGTACCGTTTTCTAAACGGGCGTTGCGGGGGTGCTAATCCTTCCCCGCACGTAACTGACTCCCGAACCCGATTTTGTTTTCTCTATGATTCAAAGCGCAGACTTCGAAATTGGTTTTACAAAATGTTTTAATTATTTTTAAAATGTTTTACTAAAATCGGTTTTAATAGGTGGCCAATCACACCTAGCAAAAAAGATTGGTGGCGACTCCATTTTTTGTGTTTTCATCAAATTCGTCGTAGCGGTCCGAAAAAATCGTTATGACAGCTTGGCGACTCCACTGGGGATGCCTTGAGAGTCGAGCCACAAATTGATCATGTGTTATTTTAAAATCTCGAATTAATGAATTTAATCGGTATTTAATTTTAATTCTCTTTACTTTCTTTCTTTCTTTATTTTTATTTTGCTTGCAATTACACTTTGATATCTGTTAATTCTTGCTTCATTTTTTTTATGTCGTTTATTTTTTAAATCGTGGAATGTTTAGAATAAAGAGTCGTAGACAAATAGTCGAAGGTTTGCTTGTTCCTTCTCACACAAGCTCGTGCATTTCATACATAAGCTCTATACCCGAGCTTTATCCCTTTAGGTGAAAGTAAAGTACCTACGCTCTCGTGAGGCAATAACCTCCGCATGGGCTAGCGAAACACTTTCGGAGTAATAAAGTACCTACGCTTTCGTGAGGCAATAACCTCCGCATAAGCCTGGAAAATATACTCCAACAAATTGAACCCGTTTTAAATCGGGATGCCTTACTAGCCTTCACGGGCGACAGTAAGGAGCAATTTGGAGCCTTTTAGAACCTAACTCAACCTCATGTAGTGAACTTGAGTATAGCCATATCGAATTTCCGATCGGATATCCTCGAAATTTGGAAGGAACATGGTGATCTTTCGCTATTTGTTTACATTCCGAACAAGAACTGTAAATCGGGTAATGATGAACGCACATCGTGCTACCCGCAATTCAGTTTCATTTTTCGCTCCGAAGGCATCGTGATGCTTAAATAAGTCGACACTGTCGGAGCAAATGTTTGTTAACTTTTTGAGTTTGTAAATACGAAAATTTTTTCGTACATCTCGTACATTTCATGCATTGATGCACTTGTAAATAAAGCATTTACATTTATAATTGTATTTTTGATTTCACGGTGATAATAATCTCATTTGATAAACCGCATAGACACTTGTTGTTGATTAAATGAGGATTGCAAACCGGTAGTGTTGAATAAATACTCGGACATTTGTGCCATAATAAGACCCACTACCACAAAAGTTTTCGATAGAAATTGATTGTGAAAATAATATTTTGATTTTTTTTTTTCTTTTACGAAAAAAAAAAGAAAACATTTTTCAAAAACAAAAAATTTGGCGGATTGAATTTGGAGATCAAAGTTTGTGCAATAAAATTGTTGAAATGATCAAGTTCAGTCCAAATCATGAATAGTTTTCTGTATATATTCGTGCGTTAATTTGTTTACTCTTTAGACAAATCAAAATTAGCATCATTTTGCACTCATGACATGCATGGTCATTCATTGTAGAATACATTAGTGACATCCATGATCGTTCTCTGTATATACCAGTACATCATTTTATCTATTCTGCACATGCATCATATCGACATCGTGATTGCATTCATTACAATAAGGTCTTGCATTCGTGACATACATGGTCACTCATTGTACATACTCATGCATTAATTTGTTTATTCTTTACATGCATCATATGGGCATCGTGTTACATTCACGGCATTCATAGCTCATGCATCATGAAACACACTTGGAGAATAAAAAAGAAGTCGGTTTAGCTTTGCAAGGATTTCTCTTCAAAATCAGAGGTATAAGAATCACTGCATACCTCTATGACACAGGCCGGAACCATGGAGGATGAACAAAATAGACTGGATAGAGTGGAAAGAGAACAGAGAGAATTACAAGAACAGTTAGCCAGATCTCAGCAAGAAATACGAGAACATATAGCAAAATCTCGAGAGGAGTCACGCGAGCAAATAGACAAGATGATTGAAATGATGACTAGATTGACCCGAGGAAAATGGGTTGCTGAAGAATCGATCATAAGGGGAGAACCTCGACCTCGAGCAAATGACAACGAAGATCCGATTTACCTAGCGAGTCAACAAGGCCAAGGACAATTTCAAGTGAACTCGGAATTTCACCACTCAGACTCAGTTGTCATTCCAAACCAAGATGGTTCACCAGGACAAGAAAAGCTGAAAAAACGTGTGGCAAAGCAAGTGGAAGACACAGAGGTGCAACAAAAGTATGATCTGTTTGAAAGGAGACTCAAAGCCATAGAAGGAATAGACGTTTTCGGGAATACGGATCCAAATGAGCTCAGCTTGGTCCCGGATTTGTTGATTCCGCCAAAATTCAAGGTATCTCAATTTGAAAAGTATGACGGATCGAAATGTCCATCAATCCACATCATGATGTTTTGTCGGAGAATGGCTGGCTACACCAACAATGACAAGCTGTTAATCCACTGCTTCCAAGACAGTCTAACAGGGCCAGCCACAAGATGGTATAATCAGTTAGATCGGGACCATATCCGTTCTTAGAAAGATTTGGCAAAAACTTTCAAGACTCAGTATAAGCACATGATCGACATGGCACCGGATAGGTTGACCGTGCAAAATATGGGGAAAAAGGCCACTGAGAGCTTCAAAGAATATGCTCAGAGGTGGATGAACATGGCCACCCAAGTACGACCGGCTCTGACTCAAAAGGAAATTACTGTCCTTTTTGTGAATACACTGCACGCTCCGTACTATGATAGACTCGTTGGCAATGCCACAAATAATTTTGCAGATATGGTAACCTCAGGAGAGATGATTGAAAATGCTGTCAAGAACGGAAAACTCGAAGGAGATGAGACATCCAATGCCGAGGGAAACGAGACACCTGAAAGGAAGGAGGAGCATGTCCAGGCTATGGGAGAATTCACTCCGTATCCCCGGGTCTCTCCATATCAATCGTGTTACTCTACCAATGTCCTTGCAACTATGCCAGCCCTTGCAACTAGGCATGCTTCCCAGAAATGACCGAGGGGCAACCAAGAGAAATTTTCAGTCCCAATCTCTGACCTATTGCAATTACTAATAAGGAACGAATACCTCACCCCTGTGCCTTTGAAAACAGCTCCAAACCCATCAGCAAGGAGTTATGACCCGAACAGCAAGTGTGAGTATCACATGGGGGCAATTGAACATTCAACTGAAAAATCCAGACAACTGAAGGAAAAGATTGAAGGTCTTGTCCACGATGGCATTTTGACTCCAGAGCTAGTCGAACAGTGGAAATCCGCATTGCCATAAATCGGTTTCTTCGCCACGGGTTTTGAGGATGAGAGTGATTACCTCTAAAAGCATGTCAACAAGCATTGAGGAATATGCATGTAGTTCTATGCCTCATCATGAAAGCACTTGTCTTATGTTGGCATCCACATGAAATAAACAAATTTTGAATTTCAAAAGCTTTGTGTTTATTGTGCTTTAATTTGAATTTGCAAAAATAAACATTAAGGAAATTCTTGATTTTGAAGAGCGCATTCTTAAAAGAAAAAAAATATTTCTTCACGTTAAGAAATGATGAGGAGTCTCGAGATTATTGATGATTAATGTTAGAAATGACCCAACATCCTTCCATCTCTCTTTCGGACTTGCCCATGCTTGAATCTTTTGAGATTGGAAAAACCAATGCTTCCAGGAACATATTGTTGAATTTCAGAAACCATAGTCAGTGCAATAAGAAAAATACAGATCCTAATTTAAATTATGAGCAATGGAACAAACTTTTTGAAAAAAAAAATCCGAGCTTTTTGGTGTCTCAAACAAGTGAAACCTCTTTCAAGAATCTAGATCATGGTAAATTGATGTGTGTCAAGGTTATGCCAAAACCATTCACATCCCTTTCCGTAACCACAAAACAAGAGTTGCCCAGACGTCACTTCATGATTAGCGTCTCGGGTAACAATGATTAAACCTGATTTTCTCGTGTTCTTAGAAAAAAGCTGTTTTCGAGCCATATTCTTTCTTATCCCTTCGGAGAGCAAAAAGACTCGAGGTATTCCTCGTTATGATACGAAGTCTCATTTGTATGACCAATCAAATGGTGCATCATTTGTAGATACGAAAGACGCGTGGTGGATAAAGATGGAGTAATTTTCGGAGCATGCAAAAAAAAATGAAAAAATGAAAAAAAAAGAAAAGAAAAAATGAAAAAAGAAAAAAGAAAAATGAGTGTGACATCATGCATTTATGAAATTCAAGACGGTTTCAAGAAAGAAAAAAAAAACTTTTCATTATTTTCCTCTAAGGAATGACTCTTCGATTTACGTGCTTGTGTTCGAGATGAAAAATGGCCATCTTTCATCATCCCTTCACAAAATAGAAAATATCCTTTTGCTACCCCTTTTGAGCCTAGTGAATACTTTTGTTCTTTCAACCCCGATCAAGGATCACCCTCTACACTAGGGGGGCAAATTCGAGGAAGGATCTTTTCAAAGGTCACGGATAGTGAAGTCTTGGTTCAAAAACGAAAAAGAATGTCGTGAATCAAAGAGAAATCTGAGCTTCCAAATGACTATGGGCTCACCTTGTCAAAATAGAGATGCAAAAAAAAAAAGGAGATAAAAAGAAAGATGAAAGCAAAAACAGAAAAGGAAGAAAAGAACGGATGAAAATCATCGAATAAAGAGAAAAGCTCAGAAAAGACAAGTGTTTCAAAGAGAATCCTCCTCATGAAATGATCCTTGATTTGATCACCTTAAACACATGTTTGGGCCTATCAATCTTTCTTTCAGTACCTCGAACCTCGGCCTACATTACGTACCTGGAAAAGACCATTTCGATCGAGCATGGTCATTTAAATTGATGAGTCTATTCTTAGAGAAATGCATGAGACTTCGGTCTCCTTTCTGGTTAAAAATCTTTTTTGGATAAGTCTTGATTTCTTGAATGCATGGTGAAACATTTAATGAAAAAAAAAATGAAAAAAAATGAAAAAAAATGGAAAGAAGGAGACTCTAGGGTGAAAACCCGACATGGGCAGTCTAGAGTAAAATGGGAGAATTTCGGTGCTGCTTATGGTATTGTCGAGGCCATAACAAAAGAAGAGGTCATTTTCAAGAAGTTAAGAAACATCTGGGAATTCCAAAATATCCCAAAACTGTCAACTATCGTTCGGAGGGTTGACTTTAAAAACTGAGACCGTTTTCCTTTCCAGAATTAATTTTCCAGTTTGAACATCCCAGCTGATCTTGACGTTTGTCAAAACGCCATAATTTGGAAACTAAAAGAAGGTTTAATTTGTTTGAGTCCAAAAAATCATGTTCTATAAAATATGTTCCATTTGTGAGTCTAGAAAGGATATGCATTTTTTTCCTGTTGCGAAGTCTCCTTGGATCAACCAAAATCTTGTGGTACCAAGCCTTCCGACTCAATTTGAAAAACCCGAATTGACACTGAGAAAAACTTCTAACAATGATCATCAATTTTCAAGAGATGTGGATATCACAATATCAGACGATGACATTTTCAGCTCAAAAGTTTTCAGTAAATAAGCAAACATTTTTCAAAAAAAGAAGCAAGCAAAAGCAGATAAATGAAAATATTTTTGGAAGAAACCATTTTCGATGTTGGCATAAGACGAAGGTTCTTTTGGCCCAGAGGCATGGAACTATTGAGGTAGAAGAAATGAACACTCGGATTCCAGTTGATGTTGAAAAACTATCGGGGCAAAGGGATAGTTCCAAAGTGAAGAAAAATGTTGATCTCTTACGAGGCACGAGCGTTTCAGGATACACTCTGTTTCGAAGAGGAAAAACAATTTGGAAAAGCTAAACCAAGATCAGAAAAAAAAATAATTGGGGGCATTCGCATCATTCATGAACATTCGCATATTTATTAAGTTTTGCATCTACATCGTGTCGTAAAATGTGTACAGTATCCGAAGGTACTTGCACATGCATCATCAGGGGCATACGCATTGACATCGCATGACATTCACATTTCATACATGGCATTGATTATTTGAAATTTTGACATTTGAATTCGAACATTCAGTGAGATTTTCTTCCAAGATATGATCTTCAGGTATGATTACCAAGACCTCCGGGCACCTCTTTTAAAACCTCCGGGTTTCCTCTTTTAAGTCCTCCGGGCACAGGAAAAGCAATTTAATTTTCAAAGTTGTGGAGCCTCTGATTAGAGGAGCAATTTATTTTCAAAGTTGTGGAGCCTCTGATTAGAGGAGCAATTTATTTTTCAAAGTGATAGAAAAGAAAAAAAGAACTCCGGGCACCTCTTTCAAAAAAACCTCCGGGTTATCTCTTTTAAGTCCTCCGGGCACAGGAAAAGAATTTATTTTCAAAGTTGTGGAGCCTCTGATGAGAGGAGCAATTTATTTTCAAAGTTGTAGAGCCTCTGATTAGAGGAGCAATTTATTTTTCAAAGTGATAGAAAAGAAAAAAAGAACTCCGGGCACCTCTTTCAAAAAAACCTCCGGGTTATCTCTTTTAAGTCCTCCGGGCACAGGAAAAGAATTTATTTTCAAAGTTGTGGAGCCTCTGATGAGAGGAGCAATTTATTTTCAAAGTTGTAGAGCCTCTGATTAGAGGAGCAATTTATTTTTCGAAGTGATAGAAAATTAGAAAAAAGACCTCCGGGCACCTGTTCTAAGACCTCCAGGCATTTCTCTTTTAAGTCCTCCGGGCACAACAAAAAAGGAAAATTAGAAAGAAAGAAGACCTCCGGGCTTCTATTTTAAGACCTCCGAGCAATTGTTTCAGGACCTCCGGGCACTATTCTCGAAAAACATGGATAAGACCTTCGGGCACCATTTTCAAAGAAAATACATTTTTAAAGACCTCCGGGCACCTGTTTCAAGACCTCCGGGCACTATTCTCGAAAATCATGGATAAGACCTCCGGGCACCATTTTCAAAGAAAAGACGTTTTTCAGACCTCCGGGCATTATTCAAAAAAAATCATGGATAAGACCTCCGGGCGCTATTTTCAAAATGACATTTTTCAAAACCTTCGGGTACCATTTTCAATTCTTGCGAAGTCAAACTCAAAGGTCGAGCCTCGGTATGATTAGTCGAGTGGCGATATCCGAAGAATCTGACAAGGAATTTCAAAACTGAACGAGAAAGAGATGTGATATCAAGAATTAGTCTTCACTTTTGTAAGACTAAGGTAGTAAGTGAGGTGATGATCTAAGTTGTGTTCAAGCTCATTGTCAAAAAAAAAAATTCAAAGTTCATTTTTAAATTTTCAAAGTTGTGGAGCCTCTGATGAGAGGAGCAATTTATTTTCAAAGTTGTGGAACCTCTGATGAGAGGAGCAGTTTATTTTTCAAAGTCGTGGAGCCTCTGATTAGAGGAGCAATTTATTTTCAAAGTTGTGGAGCCTCTGATGAGAGGAGCAATTTATTTTCAAAGTGGTGGAGCCTCTGATGAGAGGAGCAATTTATTTTTTCAAAGTCGTGGAGCCTCTGATGAGAGGAGCAATTTATTTTAAAAGTGACGGAGCCTCTGATGAGAGGAGCAATTTAAATTTCAAAGTCGTAGAACCTCTTATTAGAGGAGCAATTTATTTTCCAAGTGATGGAGCCTCTGATTAGAGGAGCAATTTATTTTCAAAGTCGTGGAGCCTCTGATTAGAGGAGCAATTTATTTTCAAAGTTGTGGAGCCTCTGATGAGATGAGCAATTTATTTTCAAAGTGGTGGAGCCTCTGATGAGAGGAGCAATTTATTTTTCCAAAGTCGTGGAGCCTCTGATGAGAGGAGCAATTTATTTTTAAAGTGACGGAGCCTCTGATGAGAGGAGCAATTTAAATTTCAAAGTCGTAGAGCCTCTGATTAGAGGAGCAATTTATTTTCCAAATGATAGAGCCTCGCTAAAAAAAAAAGATCTCAATAACCGGACAAAATTGGTTATACTTTCTTTGCCCTATTGCTGATTCTCAGCAATGTGCAAAGAGGGGCAGCTATAATAACCAATTTTCGTCCGGGTCGGATCCGAATCCGACCCGGACCAAGTGCGAATCGGGCCTGCTATTCAGCAGGCCCAATGTGCTGTCCAGGCCCAATTTCGGGCCCATTTCCCCGAACCCAACCACTGGCCCAATTTTCGGGCCCATTTCATCCTAGCCCAACCTAACCCCTCTGCTGCTAACCCTAGCCGCCTCCCCCCATTCCCCAAAACCCAACAGCAGAAACCCTCCCCCCACACGCCAAACCCTGGCCACCTGACACCCTGCCCTGCCACCAGCCACCCTCCCCTGCCACACTCAACCTCCTGCCAACCCATCCCCATACGCCACCCACCTGCACACTCAACCTCACGCCACCCCTCAACCCCTCCATAAAGCCCCCATCACCAGCAAAAAAAAAAAAAAAAGAGGAGGGAGACCCCGGATTCGGATCCCCCCAGACTCGAACCCACCAAAAAAAACCAAAGGAGGCCGAAGCCTCGGCCAATGAGGGAGGCCCGATTCGGACCCCCCAGATCCGATCCTCCACACACGGAGATCCAGATCGGAAACCCCCCTCTCACCAAAAAAAAAACCAGATCGGGGTCCGAAATCCCGATTCGAACCCCCTTCCTCCACGACCAACAACCAAAAACCCAGATCCGATCATCCCCCTCCTTTTTCTCCGAAACCAACCCTGCATAAAAAAAAAGGCAACAAACCACAAAAAAAAAAAACAGACCAGAGCCAGCAAAAAGAAAAAAAAACAAAAAAAAGAGAGTCGAAAAGTTTTCCTAGATCTAGGGTGGTGGACTCCGATTCGGGCAAAACGGAGCCCAGAATCGGAGAGAGGAGATCGACGCGGTTCCAGAGAAGGTGATTTGGAGTTCGCCGGTCGCCGGCGAGCGGCGGCCGGCGCGGTGGCCAGCCGCCGGTTTCTGCAGAGAGAGAAAGGAAGAGAGAGAAGAGAGAATTCAAAAAAAAAAGGAAAAAATGGAAAAATAATAAAAAGGGGGCTATTTATAGCCCCCGGTGCGGGTCAAGGTGACCCGCGCGTTGACCCGCGGGTCGACCCGGGGTCCGCGCGGGTCACCCGCCCTTTTTTTAAAAAAACAAAAAACGGCGTCAAAACGACGCCGTTTTAGGCCCAGGGTCCGCGCGTGGACCCGCGGGTCGACCCGGGGTCCGTGCGCCCGACTCGGGTTCCCAAAAGAAAAAAAAAGAGAAAGACGCCGAAACGGCGCCGTTTTTGTCGCGCCGAAACGGCGCCGTTTAAAGCGGGAAGGATCCGCGCCTGGACCCGGATCCGACCCGGGGTCCGCGCGGGTCCTCCCCTAGGGCTTAAAAAAAAAAAAGAGGGAAAAGAAAAGAAGCTGGGCCAAACCTGGCCCAGCAGGCCAGAACCAGACCTGGCCCAGCGGGCCAGGCCTGGTTTTGGGGCCAAAAAAGAGAAAAAGAAAGAAAAAGAAAGGAAAAGAAAAAAAAAAGAGGAAAAAGAAGAAAAAAATTTAAAATTAAAAAAAATAGTAATTAAAATTAAAATTTAGAAAAAATAATAATAAAGGGTAAAATTAAAAAGAAAAAATATAAAATTAAAAGGAAAAATAGAAAATTAAAAAAAAAAATTAAAAAAAAAAACAGAAAAATTAAAGAAAAATTCACGATGATCGTTTTTGAAGTTTTGATTTTCTATTTTTGACATTTTCAGGTGATTTTACGAAGATCAAGTCCGGCATTTTGATTTCTCGGATTCTCGACATTTGTCAGGTGATTTTACGAAGATCAAGTCCGGCATTTTGATTTCTCAGATTCTCGACATTTGTCAGGTATGATTTTAATTTTCTTATTTATTTTCATTACTATTTGTATTTATTTATTTTCGTCCGGCATTCAATATATTTTTATTATTCTGTGTCAATTTTAAAATATTAAAATAATAATTTTTAATTAATACATGTCTTTTAAAATTATTTTTGGTAAATAAAATTCTCTAAAAACGGATCTCTTTCTCGGATGGTCAGAGTATCGATCGTTCTTCGAAATGGTCCGAGTAAGAATAATAATCGAAACACTATCGAAAGTATCGGAGTGATTCGGGAATTACTCTTACATAGATAATTTCTTTTATTTCAGAAATAATTATTAAAAGCATTTTAATTTACTTTTCAAAAAAAAAAGGGATTTTAAATTACCGACGACGGAATTCGAAGGACGTCACGGTAGTGATTCCTAAGATATCTTGAGGTGCGAGAATTTCGTTAAATATCACCACGAGTGGTGGGAGTATTTAGCGACAAGCTCGATACAAAAATTTCGTTTTCGTTTTTTAAAAAAATGGAAATAATCAAAATAAAAAAAAATTAATAAAGAGCGAATGTTTATTGCGCTCGATATTTTGCCTGCTCGTGTTTTTAAATATTACGATTCGCATGTTTAATTTTATAGTTATATGTT
Source organism: Fremontodendron californicum (assembly GCA_030761205.1). NCBI lineage: Eukaryota > Viridiplantae > Streptophyta > Magnoliopsida > Malvales > Malvaceae > Fremontodendron > Fremontodendron californicum. The sequence continues at coordinate 1,526,778 of JAULJL010000030.1, read as the reverse complement.
AAGCCGTATGCATCCGATATTTAAATATTCGCATCATACGCATTTGAATAAAAATGGATGTAAATTGCCGACGACGGAATTCGAAAGATATCACGGTTGTGATTCTTGAGATGTCTTGAGGTGAGAAGATCTCGTTAAATACCACCGAGAGTGTCGGGAATATTTAATGAGTATTTTCGATAATAAATTTATGTTCACTTTCGATTTTTAAAAAATTAAAAACAGTTCAAGAAAATTCAAAAAATAATAAACATGTTTTTTTTAAAATAAAAGAAAAGAAAAGAGAATTAGTTTTAAATACCGATGTTAAATCCATTAAATCGAGATTTAAGATAACATGTGATCAAGTGGTACCGTTTTCTAAACGGGCGTTGCGGGGGTGCTAATCCTTCCCCGCACGTAACTGACTCCCGAACCCGATTTTGTTTTCTCTCTGGTTCAAAGCGCAGACTTCGAAATTGGTTTTACAAAATGTTTTAATTATTTTTAAAATGTTTTACTAAAATCGGTTTTAATAGGTGGCCAATCACACCTAGCAAAAAAGATTGGTGGCGACTCCATTTTTTGTGTTTTCATCAAATTCGTCGTAGCGGTCCGAAAAAATCGTTATGACAGATACTATCATCGGTCACCAACATCTTGTTCCAAGCTTGGATCAATGGGGGTTAAATACATTGAGTTTTCTTCGGCTTAGACGTTGCAGGGACATCAAATGCCTCATTCATACAGTAAAGCAGCAAGTTCCAGCTATTGCATTATTTAATTTGGTAGACTTATACATTGAAGAAATGATTTGTTTTGAAGAGCTCTGTACTGGTCTGCATCCAAAAGGGTTTCTCCATAAATTAGAAAAGTTTACTGCAAAAGGTTGTGCTGCTATGATCTCTACAGTCCCAGTGGTAAAAAGTTTAAAAGAAGTGACTGTCATAAACTGTCCAAATTTGCTAGCAGTATTTCAGTTGGATAGTCTTCTACATACTGAGCAAGAAAATCATGCCTTTCTACTTTCAAATTTGACTAGCTTAGAGCTGGACTTTTTACCTAACTTGAGGTGCATATGGGAAGGGCCTATCGATCGTGTAAGCCTTCAAAGTCTGAAGGCTGTGACAATAAAGAGTTGCAATAAACTGACATCTCTATTCTCTCCGATTCTTGCTCAAGGTCTTTTGCAACTTGAAACACTTGAGATACATGACTGCCCTGGATTGAAGCATGTTATCACAGATACATGACTGCCAAAATTAACAACTCTGAAGATCTCTTCTTGTGATAGTTTGGAATATGTCTTATCAATCTCCATGGCCCCAGATCTTCCACATCTAAAAAAAATTAATATTACTAATTCTACTCAGACATTTTTCTACCTCAGCTACCGTTGCTAGTACTTAAGAATTTAACAAACTTGAGCAGTTTCTGTCCAGCAAACTGTGTTATTATGCAGCCATCTTTGGAAGTGTTAGAAGTTGAAGAATGCCCCTTATTGGAACCTTTTATTGTTGAAGACATGATGAGGGCTCAAATTAAGGTATTTCTGTTCTAATTTCTGTTATAGTTTGATATATTTTATGTTCGTGGTCCTTGATAGGAGATAGAACTCACTCTAATTAATTTGCTGCTTCAAACCCTTTCATTTAGGCTCAAAACTCTTGATTTTCTAATGCACCGATTTCGGTCAAGCTCTTGTTTTGGCACCTAATCTTTCTTGTCAATGCAGAGTTTTTCCTTTTCCTTTTCCTTTTCCTTTCCCTTTGTTTTTGTTCTTTTGATATGCAAGAAACATATAATAATGTATATGCATATACATTCTTGATTATTTACTAGCTGATCAGTTATAAATTATGGCTAACTCAAACTGTATCCATTAACTGAGGAATTGTATTTTTTAATGGGTACCCTTGCCTTAACTATGTAACACATCCATATTCTGATATCAAACTACATTAAATATCTGCTCTAACTGGAGGGTTCATTGACAGAAATATTTCAACTTGAAGGCGGATTCTTCCTCTCAAGTCTGGAGAAACTACAATTGAAGGATCTACAAGAGTTGCAAGTGATATGGAAAGGTCCCAAACAAATTGCAACCCTTCAAAACCTTACTCATCTGGAAATAGTTGATTGTAAGAGACTCAGACATATCTTCTCACCCATGTTTGCTCCAAACTTTCTGCAATTGAAAGATCTAAATTTGCAAGGATGTGAGGAACTGGAGCAAATCATTGCCAAGGATCAAACTTCAAAGGGCCATCTCCAACCACTAAGCTTCCCTAACCTGACCAAAATATGGATCAACTGTTGGAATATGGTATGGCTCAAAGTCACCTTTGGTGGCTTACCACCAATAATGGAAGCTACCACTTGCAAATGGATGGTGGCTATGGTGGCTACCACTTGCAAAGTGTTCACACCAAGATAGGTGGTGGATGGTGGCTATGGTGGCTGCCACTTGATGTATGTTCACACCTTGATATTATGGCTATAAATAGCCATGTAGAGTAAGAGAGAAAAATGAGTTGAGTAGAGTTGAGTTGAGCAAGTTAGAGCTAAATTGTTGAAGCAAATACTCTGTGTTTATAGAGTAATTCGGTATTGTGTTGAGTTGTAAGTTTAGTGCTTGTGTAGCACCTTGAATTCTGTATTTGTTTGTACTCCATCTCCATTAATACAAAGCTTCAAGCTCCTCCTCCCGTGGACGTAGGCACAGTTGCCGAACCACGTAAAATATCGGTGTTTTTTCAGTGTGTTTAAATCGGTTTTAGTAATATCAATTCGCTTCCGCACAACAAATTGGTATCAGAGCCAATTTTTACGTAAAACCGAGTTTGTTCGATTCTGTCCGTTTTTCAAAAGTGCTCCAATTTGTGTTTTGAAAATACCAGGTTGAAGAGGTCGTCGAGAGGAGTGCAGCAGAATCAACCGGAGTGCCAGAAGCCACCGCACGCGCCCGCACGCGCCGCCAGAAGGGCTGAGAGTGAGCCTCACGCGCCCACGCGCCGCACGCGCCTCCAGAGGTTGAAGACGCGTGAAACCCATGCGCCGCACGCACCAGCCAGAGGTTGAAGACGAGTGGGCCTCACGCGCCGGTGAGCCAGTAGCCTTCACGCGCCCACGCGCCGCCGCACGCGCCCCACGTGCCGCCGCAGCTCCGACCAACTTTTTCGGGCTATTTTTTGAGCCGTTTCAGAACACTATTCCGAGACTTTTCCGAGCCAGTTGAGCTAAACCGAGTCCATTTCGAGCCACCTGCAGTAGAATATTTGCAGAATATTCACCGTGTGTCCAAAATTTACACAGTTGGACCCGTTTCTGGCTATTTCGACTATTCCGGACTCAACCGCGGCATCCATTTTTCCATACAGGTAACGGAAAAACTCTGAGTTGGTAATTTTGTTTTATTACCATGACAGAATCATTAGAGACAACTGAAACAACCAGCAGCGCACCATTAAGTTCTTACATCAGAAAGAACTCGATGACCACTGCAAAGTTCGAGGTGGAGAAATTTGATGGCACCACGTAACTTTGGCATGTGGCAGTGCGAAGTGCTGGACCTGTGAGTCCGCGAAGGACCAGTAGACGGTGGAGATCCCGTCCAGTAGGAGGTGAAGATCCTGTCCAGTCCAGTCCAGTAGACGGTGAAGATCATGTCCAGATCCCGTCCAGTAGGCGGTGGATATCCTATCCAGGAGAAGAATCCTGTTAATCCGCGAAGGACCGATAGATGGATGAAGATTCCGTCTAAGAAAAGTATCATCGACAATCTGCAAGGGACGAGTGTGCCCAGTGTTGGACACTGGAAGAAAGACTGTCCAGACAGAGAGGTCGATTGAGATCCCGTCCAGAGGGGATCATCAAGAACACGACTCTCGAGGGACGAGTGTGCCTTTTGCCATGAGAAAGGGCATTGGAGGAATAACTGTCCTAACATGGAGAAGTCGACTGTGAATGTAGCTCAAGAATCTGAGGGAGAGGAAGACTCTGCATTTACGATTTCCACAACAACACACTCTTCAGATCAATGGATTCTGGATTCCGGATGTTCCTACCACATATGTCCGAACCGGAAGTGGTTCTCAAACTTCAAGGAGTTTGATGGAAGGATTGTCCATATGGGCAATGACAATACTTGTCACACTAGAGGCATCGGAACGATCCGACTGAAAATGCATGACGGTACAATCAGACAACTTACAGACGTAAGGTATGTCCCTGATCTCAAGAAGAACCTCATATCACTGGGGTCTTAGACTCAAATAGTTACAAGGTAACCATTCAGAATGGAGTCCTGAGAGTTGTACGTGGATCATTCTTAGCAATGAAGGGTTATATGAAGGGAAATCTGTATCTCCTTGACAGAGAAACCGTGACAGGCAGAGCAGCAGCCTCTCACAGAATGATGGGATAATCCGACACTTCACTGTTCCTGGCACTCCCCAGCAGAATGGAGTTGCAGAAAGGATGAACCGAACTTTGGTTGATAAAGTTCGCTGCATGTTATCCCAGTCGAGCTTGAGCAAAGCATTTTGGGCGGAGGCTTTATTGTTCGCCTCCCACATTATCAACAGACTACCCTCCACCGCAATTGATGGGAAGACTCCCATAGAGGTGTGGTCCGGATATTCTGCCATTGAATATGATCGGCTTCGTAGTAATGGATGCAAAACTGGATCCTAGAGCCAAGAAAGCTGTCTTCATGGGCTTTAGTGAAGGAGTAAAAGCAGTCCGATTGTGGAACCTTGAGTCAAAGAAAGTCATCGTAAGCCGAGATGTTGCCTTTGACGAATCTGTAATGCTGAAACTGTCAACTCCAGAGAATGTGAACCAAGATTCTCTAAAGCAGGTGGAGTTTGAATCAGAAGATGCTGGTCAAAATTCAGATTAATCTGAACCAGAATCTGATGACACCTTAACTGAAGTGGAGGAGTCATCACCGGAAATCTTTCAGCAACTTGAATCAGTTGTCACCAGTAGACCGAATAGACATATTCGGAAACCTGCTCGATACACAGACATGGTGGCATACGCCCTTCCAGTAATTGATGATGATGTTCCGATCAATTACAAAGAAGCTGTAAACAGCCCAGAGCATGCCCAGTGGAAGGAGGCGATGGATGAAGAGATGACATCACTTCATCAAAATCAGACTTGGAAGTTGGTTCCACTTCCAACACTCAAAAGATCAATTGGGTGCAAATGGGTCTTTGCCAAAAAGGAGGGTGCTACCGGCAAAGACAGCATCAGATACAAAGCCAGATTGGTAGCCAAAGGTTAGGCTCAAAAAGAAGGAATAGACTACAATGAGGTATTTTCACCTGTTGTTAAGCATGCATCTATTCGGATCTTATTGGCTTTAGTAGCACTGTATAACCTAGAGATAGTTCAACTTGATGTAAAAACTGCATTCCTCCATGGTTCCTTAGAGGAGGAAATATGACTCAACCAGATAGTTTTGGAGTCCCCGGTCGCAAAGATTACAAAAGCAAGTTGAACCGATCACTGTATGGTCTGAAACAATCCCGTGACAGCTGTACAAACGGTTGGACTGTTTCATGACAGAATGAAAAGTACACACACAGTCAATTTGATCACTGTGTTTATTTCCGGAAACTTCAAGATAGATCATTTGTCTATCTGCTGAAAAAGGCAAGGTGGAGATCGACAGGCTGAAGGCTCAACTGAGCTCAGAGTTCGAGATGATCTTGGAGAAGCTAAGAAAATTCTTGGGAAATAGACAGAAAAATTGACTCAGGCTCAGTGCATTGATGAATCATGCCAATGCAGTAGGTGCCCTGATATGTGTAATGGTGTATATGACACCTGAAGGAGAAAGGAGGAAGCTCTGATCTGTGAATTCTCTCTGTGGATTTTCGCCAAGGTGGAGATTGTTGGAATATGGTATGGCTCAAAGTCACCTTTGGTGGCTTACCACCAATAATGGAAGCTACCACTTGCAAATGGATGGTGGCTATGGTGGCTACCACTTGCAAAGTGTTCACACCAAGATAGGTGGTGGATGGTGGCTATGGTGGCTGCCACTTGATGTATGTTCACACCTTGATATTATGGCTATAAATAGCCATGTAGAGTAAGAGAGAAAAATGAGTTGAGTAGAGTTGAGTTGAGCAAGTTAGAGCTAAATTGTTGAAGCAAATACTCTGTGTTTATAGAGTAATTCGGTATTGTGTTGAGTTGTGAGTTCAGTGCTTGTGTAGCACCTTGAATTCTGTATTTGTTTGTACTCCATCTCCATTAATACAAAGCTTCAAGCTCCTCCTCCCGTGGACGTAGGCACAGTTGCCGAACCACGTAAAATATCGGTGTTTTTTCAGTGTGTTTAAATCGGTTTTAGTAATATCAATTCGCTTCCGCACAACATCAACAACTGTAACAAATTGAAATGTGTCTTTCCTGTAAGTGCTGCTCGCAGTCTTCCGAAACTTGAAGAGTTCAAAGTAGAAGGGGCGTCTGAATTAGAGCATGTATTTGGACATGAAGATGAAGCAAACACTGTAAATGAAGAGGATATGGTGCTTCCAAAGTTAAGGAGATTGGAACTCCTACAACTACCAAGCCTTGTCAGCTTCAGCCCATTGGTTTATCATTTTATGTTCCCATCATGGTTCGATGTCACTGCAATAGTAGAAGACTGCCCCAACATGACCATGTGTTTCACTGTTGATGTAAATAACTTGATGCAGGCTCGTACACAGGTAAACACCCCAATCTCTTTTCTTGATATGAGGATTTATGATGCTATTACTGATGATGTTGATGATAAGAAAAGTTTGTGCTTAGAAAAAAATTTCTACCATTAATTAGAAAATGACAGAAAAAAGTATAAAGGGTGTGGCATGTGAGAGTTGGGATTGTAATTGCAGCTGGCTTCAAAAATATAGTGTTGCTTTCTGATATAATGAAATGGAATATTGTTTTTACAGAAGTTAAGTCTTCAAGAGGAAAAAAATAAGGGTCAACTGTCTAAAATACAAGGAGAACACTTCCTAAATTTGAGAGAAGTAAAATTCAACAATTGTGGAGTTGAAGAGGTGTTTCAGCTCAAGGGTCTTCCTCTTCCAACTTCAAGCCAAGAACTCAAATGTTATTGCTCAATTTGGAGGGATCCTAAATATCAATCTAGTTTTTACGAGAATGTATGTCTTAAATATCTTACTACTTTGGAGCTGTCCAATTGTAAGAGATTGAAACACATTTTCAGACCCACCATTGCTAGAAATCTGCCACAACTGAAGTATCTGAGGATTTCTGAATGTGATAATTTGGAGCAAATTGTTGCCAATGATGATAGCAATGAAAGAGATCATCAAATAATGTCATCATCATCAAAGGGTCATTTTCAACCTCCTACATGTTTCTGTTCACTACACGAAATCAAGATTCAAAGTTGCAATAAGTTGAAAAGTCTCTTTCATGTTAGTATTGTTGTCCCACACCTAGAAATAATCATGGTAGATGGTGCTTCTGAATTAGAGCAAGTTTTTGAAGATCATAAAGATGATGATCATCAAGAAGGTGGTGCCATGGAAGAGAAGGTAATGCAGCTCCCTATGTTATGGATGTTTGATCTCTTTCGATTACCAAGGCTCAACACTTTCTGCCCTAAGGGTTACCATTTTGTAATTCCTTATTTGTGCTCTCTAAATGTTAAAGATTGTCCCAAGCTACCTATGACTTTCTCCATTGATTCAGAACAATCTGTCCATGCCAAAACTGAGGTGCGTAGCTCGCTCCTTCATACTATGGATACAAAAATTATCTCATACATCGTCGGTAGAGTTTTTATATTTTATCAATGAGATTAAAAAATTGTTACATATATACCCGTTTAAGGTATATTAGAAAACACATATAGCAATATTTTAATCTCGATTGTGAAATTTAAAAAACTCGACCGACAATGTATGAAAAAGGAATTGAACAATTAACAATACGATTATATCTCTCTCATTCATTAGGTTTTTAAGGCAAACTGCTTAATCAAAGAAGATGAATCGAAAGGGTCAGCAACAATTGAAGAAGTAGTAGACACAGGGAATGATATAGATTGGAAAAGGTGGAGGCAGTCAGATAAAAATAAACTGGCATTGTACAAGGAAAAATCATAAATGGTTTGGAAAATACAAGAAGCAATTGCACACATATACAAACGAAGCCGTAACTTAAGAATAAAAGAAGAGTTTGCTGGAATTCAAATTCAGATTTATTGGATTTCACCTAGTTACTGTATAAACCAACTAGATTAAACTTTGGATTCATTGCATATATATATATATATATATATATATATATATTTGCAATCATGTATGGTAATCTAAAGTCAAATTTGTGAATTCTGGCTTCAATAGTGTAACCACTACAAAAGCCCAATTCGTCATCTGTACAAAACAAATATTTTATTCCTTGAGAATATAGGTGGAAAGAGATTGAAGAAAAGAAGATTTTTTTTTTGTTTCCATAATTAATTGCATATTAGTGCTTCTTTAAATAATTTCTTTTTTATTTTTTGTTGACTAAGAAAGTGAATACTTAAAATGAAGATTTTCTTTAAATAATTTCTTTATTATTTTTTGTTGATTAAGAAAGTGAATACTTAAAATGAAGCTAAAAAAGCAGTAGCTGTTATAGAGGGAAATGTTAGAATTATTTTTTCAAAGGAATAGATTTGGATTTTAAATTATCGTATAATAAAACATATATAAATATGATTTTTATGATTATTTTTAAATTCATAAATTATTTTCAATGCCTTTGTTTTATTTTACCCATGTTTATATAGTTGAGATTAGAGACGCTAAAATTAATGTGAACCCAAAAATTTTGCGTCAAATTAAAAAAAATCAACAATTTGAATCAATCTATCTTGAATAGGAAATAACATTGTATTAACTGAATTAAAAATAATAAAAACTCGAATGATTTAAAAAATTAATCTAAAATTAAATTGTTTTTTTTTATCGTATCAAGAAAATTTCATTAAATAAAGAAAAAATAAGTAGCAAAGAAACCAAAAGTTAAAGGAACTATAAAGATAAACAAAGGAGAAAGGCCAAAAAAACAAAAAAATAAAATTCAGCAAGATAAGTTCATCAATCTTTGGTTTTAAATTCTCAATGATTTCAGAAAAATCCCCTCCGCAACCGTGGCATTTTTTTTTTTTTTTTTTAACTCTGTTACCTTACAAACTTTTAAATTTACATTAATGTGATTGAATTGTATCAAATTAATATATGCATGGCCAAGTAGGCAATATTCCGAATATTATTGTGATGAAAGAAAAGATAAACAACATATTAAAGAATTTCAACCAAGTCAATAATAAAGACGATTATTATTACAATAAACATTAACCAGCTGTTAGGTTTAAAGACCCAATCATCCTCCAAATTAATTAAAATTGCTGAAAAAATATGACTTTGTTAAATAATGCTTTTAATTGACGTTCTAACAACCCTATTTTGTCTTTTCTAATCATTATAATATATATATATATATATATATATATATATATATATATATATATATATACCTTTCTAGTGAGCTCAACTATTTTACAAATTCTGAGGTGTTTATTTAAAAACTAAAAATTAATAATCGAGAAATATTATATGAATACGACATTAATTTTGAATTTCAATGAGCCTGATTGAATTGTTTTAAATTAATATATATGCATCGGCAAGGAGACAATATTGACCAAAACATTATTGTGATGAAAGATAATAAAAAAAAAAAAAAAAAAAACGTATGAAAGAAACCACCCAATTTGTCCAAAAGTTTATTAACCAAGTCAATTATAACGATGACTACAGAAAAAAAACTATTAGAAAATATTTTAAATTATTCATATGTTAAAATTTAATAAAATAAATACTAAAGATTACATAAAAATATTATTTTTATTTTTTGAAAAAAGATTAATTTATCTGCTCGGATCTATATTGTATTATATAATAATCTAAACAAATTTAAATAAAATTTAAGGTCTGAATTATCAAATCAGATAAAATTTAACAAATATATAAAATATTAGTATCATCCATTGGCTTGATCCAAATTCGATTCGACGCATGATTGCATGTAAGGTAGAATCTGTTATTCGCTATAACAATAATCTCTCTAATTGCATGTATTTGCTTGTATGACACATGTTTTTACTCTTAAATATTTTTAAATTAGGCTATGTTTAGCCATTTGTTTGAGTGATTCAAGTTTGTACTCTTAAGAAAACATAGTTTTCTCTGTATTTAATTATTTGGTTTGCAAATAGTTGATCTTTGTTTCTTTGTTTCTTTATTTAATTAATAATATTATATTTATAGTTATATAAATAAAAATAATTTTAATAATTCAGGCTGGACACTAAATTTTTTTTGACATCAATACATTAGGATAACAAAAAAAAAATAAAAAAAATTTCGTATCATAAATCTTTTTGTGATTAAATCTTGAAACCTTTGGTGCCATAATTTGATTTTTAAATAGTAAAGTTTCAACTTTAATTAAATTTTGAGTCGCTTGGAGTTGGGACATAATTTAATCCCAAAATAAATAAATAGCGCGATTGATTTTTCATGAAATCGCGTTAAACCAACAAATCAAATAAGTCAAAAATAATAAATGCTGAAAGGAGCAACTCAAAGGGACAATAAAATGATTGAAAAATGACAAAAATAAAGGACAATAATAGAGGGATCAATAATTCAAAACTGCATCAATGATGCCATGTCCCATTAGCAAAAACTGTGATTTGCTGGCAATCTTGATAATGATAGGCAGATTTATTCATTGATCGAGTAGGATATGCTTTAGATAAGTTATTAATACATGAAAACAAGTTTAAGCAACAAATAAAGTACGTTAATTTTTTTTTTCTTATTATGATTTAATACATTTAAAAATATAATTTGAATCTTGAATAATAAAATTTCAGCTCTAATTAAATTTCGAATATGTTAAAATATAATTCGATCAGAGAATTTAATCTCAAAAATAAAATAAATAAATTCAGTGTTTTTTTTAGGATAACGGGCTAAATCAACAAACTAAGTAAAAATCAAAAATAAATGAAGACAACTCAAAGAAAAAAAATATTGAAAAATGATTTGTTTAATCAATTAAAAATTATTTAATTATTTTTAAAACATTTATATTTAATATATTATTTTTATTAAAATTTTAAAAAATAATGTATTAATTATATATATTTTATATATATATATTATTTTGATTAGTAACACTCTATACTTATTAATATTTCTCCTCACAAATTCCTAAGCGGAAGGAAAAAAAAAAAAAAAAAAAGGAAAGTATGAACTTCAATACAGAGAGAGGATTGGTCAAAAAAAAAAAAAAAAATTGTTCAATGACTATATACACTCTCCGTTGAAAGTCTATAAAGTCGGCTTCCGCGTTGGAATTCGTTCGAGGTAAGGGGAAAAACGAAAGTTCAGTGGCTATGAGGCGACTGAACGAAAACTATTTCTTCTCTCATTATTTTTAATAATTCAATAGAGAGAGAGATATTAATTACTGATTAAATAATTTTTTTTTAAGTGAAGCCAATAGTTCCATGTGATGTAAAAAATCTGTGTTAGTGATTTCGATTTTCCAGTATTCAAGCCAAGTACAACTTTCCCTTCTTTTATAACTCTAACAAGGAAAAAAAAAAAAAAGAATCTGCTTATTTTCTTGTCTTAATTTCCCCATCCTTCCCTTTAATTTGACTTGCATTTGACTTACCCTGGCTAGCTTGTTCGTATTTGTTCACTTTCATTTATTTGAAAGGTTCATTCACAAATTAGTAAAAAATTTCTCAACATTTTGTTTATTTTTTTCGATATTGGGATGAAAGATTGAATCCAACTTTTGAGAAAAAAAACATGTTTTAATCATTAAGCTAAATTACATCCGAAGAGCTTTAAGATTTAATGTCAAAAACAAAGTTGAGACAATCAGTGTAAAGATGAACACAGAGACAAAAGCAATTGTCAATTTTTTGCTTAACTAATAGTGGTGCATGCTCCCCTCCTCTTTGAACAGGGTTCGAATCCCCCAATCTTCTTATTTAAAATTTATTTAAGGTTTAGGGTTTAAGAGGATTAGTATGTATTTCATCAAATCTCAGGGGGGTAAGTGAATAGTTTTCATATTATAGGGGTAAATGTATTTTTTAATAAACCTCAAGAGGATTAGTGTATTGTTCCAAAAGGAAAATTAACTTGATTCCTACTATTAGCTAAGCAAATCCATTGATAATTCCTATTATTTTTGATAATTTGATGTTAGAATTATTTTTTTCAAAGGAAGAGATTTGGATTTTAAATTATCGTATAATAAAACATGTATAAATATGATTTTTATGATTATTTTTAAATTCATAAATTATTTTCAATGCCTTTGTTTTATTTTACCCATGTTTATATAGTTGAGATTAGAGACACTAAAATGAATGTGAACCCAAAAATTTACCCGATTTGCGTCAAACTTGAATATAATTTAATTTGATTTGATTAAAATAAAATAAAATCAACAATTTGAATCGATCTATCTTGAATAGGAAATAACATTGTATTAACTGAATTCAAAATGATATAAAAACTCGAATGATTCAAAAAAATAATCTGAAATTAATTTTTTTATCGAATCAAGAAAATTTCATTAAATAAAAAACAAATAAGTAGCAAAGAAACCAAAAGTTAAAGGAACTATAAAGATAAACAAAGGAGAAAGGGAAAAAAAAAAAAAAATCAAACTCAGCAAGATAAGTTCATCAATCTTTGGTTTTAAATTCTCAATGATTTCAGAAAAATCCTCTCCCGCAACCGTGGCATTTTTTTTTTATTTTAACTCTGTTACCTTACAAACTTTTAAATTTATATGAACGTGATTGAATTGTATCAAATTAATATATGCATGGACAAGTAGGCAATATTCCGAATATTATTGTGATGAAAGAAAAGATAAACAACATATTAAAGAAGGGCCCAAATTGTGTAAAAGTTTATTATCAATCAAGTCAATAATAAAGACGATTATTATTACAATAAACATTAACCAGCTGTTAGGTTTAAAGTCCCAATCATCCTCCAAATTAATTAAAATTGCTGAAAAAATATGACTTTGTTAAATAATGCTTTTAATTGACGTTCTAACAACCCTATTTTGTCTTTTCTAATCATTATAATATATATACACCTTTCTAGTGAGCTCAACTATTTTACAAATTCTGAGGTGTTTATTTAAAAACTAAAAATTAATAATCGAGAAATATTATATGAATACGACAATAATTTTGAATTTCAATGAGCATGATTGAATTGTTTTAAATTAATATATATGCATCGGCAAGGAGACAATATTGATCAAAACATTATTGTGATGAAAGATAAGAAAAAAACGTATGAAAGAAACCACCCAATTTGTCCAAAAGTTTATTAACCAAGTCAATTATAACGATGACTACAGAAAAGAAAACTATTAGAAATTTTTTAAATTATTCATATGTTAAAATTTAATAAAATAAATACTAAAGATTACATAAAAATATCATTTTTATTTAAAAAAAAATATATTAATTTATCTGCTCGGACCTATATCGTATTTATCCATGAAAACCAACAAAAGCAAGTAGGTGAGAAACCAAATAGTAAAAAATAATTGAAAAAATGACAAAAATAAAGGGATCAATAAATCAAAAGTGCATGAATGATGCCTTTCCCACTAGCAAGAGCTGTGAAGAAGCTGGCAATCTTGATAATGATACATCAATTTTTGTTCAAAATTTGAAAGAGCACAAAGAAAAAATAAAATTAAACCTGTGAACTTAATTGCCTTTTGAATCATGGTAACTTTGGTTTAGGGATATATATATATATATATATTAAAAGATTCACTTATACTATTATAAAATTAAATTAATTTTATATGTTTTTATAATTTTTTATAAGATTTATATTTGTTTTATCCGATTGTCATATTTCATACTCTATTCACGTAGATAATGCATGTTGAATCTTGAATAAATTAAAAATGTTTAACTGTTTATTCGATGTAAAAAAAATTAACTTTTAAATATATATTAAAAAATATAATATTATTGATCGATATGGTAGGAATATCAGATCGATATGAAATTTTATGTGCATGATTAATAAAATTATATTACTAAATTTAACTGTCAATTTATTAACATATTAATTGTATACGAAATTATAAAAATATATAAAATTAATTTAATTTTATTAGATTAGATTTCTTCTCATATATATATATATATATATATATGTACACTTCACTGAAGTTATTGAAATGAAGCTTGCTCATCTTTAACTGTTCTGAATGGTCTATAAAGATTCAATTTCTTGAAATCTTATGGAAATTACAATATATTTAGGATTTTTTTTTTAATTAGTGTTTAGTTAAAATATTTTCCATCTCAATCCAATTCTAAAGTAAACAATCGAAGAAAAGCTATTTATAGAATTGCATCATTAAGTAAAACAATCAACAACAAAAAAATTTAATTTATCTTCAATAGGATTTTTTTTTTTTTTGCTCTAGCTTCTCTTAATGCTGATCTTTTATAATTAAAAAGTTTTCTTGAGATCTGGATTTAAAATATATGTCTTCTATCAATCAATCACCTTTGATAATTGAAAGAAAAAAAAAATTCAAAAACATTTTGTCAATAATTAAATTATTGTTAAATAATATAATGAGTAAAAAATATTTTAAAAAAAATAAAAAATTATTAAAAAGAAAATTGTAAAGACAAAATTATCATTGATAAAAATATATTTTCTTTTCTTTTTCTCTTATTTTTTAATTAAAAAAAATATTTTGAAAATATTTTTTTTAATTTTAAAAAATATTTTTAAAATTTAAAATTTTTATTTACTTTTTTTAATTAATGTTTTTTTAAAAATAACATTATTTTTTCTAAAATTATTTTTTATTTATTTTTTTAAATTAACAAAATATATATATTTAAATATTTTATTTTTTAAATTTATTTTTAATTAAAAATTTAAAAAAATAATATTTTCTTAATGGAGGAGAAAGAAAAAATAAATTTTTTTATTAAAGATAATTTTATCTTTATAATCTTTTATAATAATTTTTAATTATTTATTTCTATTTTTTAAATTATTTTTATCAATTATATCATTTATCAATAATTTAATTATGAACTACATATTTTTCAAATTTATCAAAAAAAAAAATGAAGCTCAAAAGTTGTTTGAACCCATGTCTTGTCTTGCCTTCCACTGAGGAGTTTTTTTTTTTTTTTTTTTAATAAAATAGGCTCCAAACAAATTAAAGAAGTCTTTGATGAAACTTTTCTATGTAGTTTCAATTAGGATTTCAAGCACAAGATTTTCACAATATTATTTTCCATTTTTTTTAAATAAGATTATTTTTAAATTAAGAATCTTTACATAAAGTTCTTTTTAAGTTTTCCAATCACAATAATGCAATGTGTTGCATTACAATTAGAAGTGATAAAATGAACTCGAATCCGAAAATTAATTCAGAAAAATTCGAATTCGAACTCGCTCAAACTCGATTTGATAAAAAAGTCAAAAACCCAAACCCGAAAAAATCCGAACTCGAAATGGCCCGAGCCCGAAAGAGCCCGAATCTGAAAAGACCCAAACTCGAAATTACCCGAACCCGAAAATACCCGAACCCGAGCCCGAACCCGAATTTAATACTAAAAATAAAAATTATCAAATTGTAATTAAATATATTTTTTTATAAAATAAGAACTTTATTTATCAATTTTATTCTAATATCTTTTTTAATAATTTAATTTAATTTAATTTATATTAAATTAAATTATATATATGATAAAATAATAATTTTATAAAAAATACAATTATATTTTGTGCTTATAACTTTAATGTCCCATATCTTGATGAATCCATTATATAAAAATTTTAAACTAATGAAAATTTTAGAAATGTAAAATTTTTTGACATAAAATATTACTTGTCCTTTATTTATGTTATTTTAAGAGCACCCTTATAATAGTATAATAGTATTTTCTATATATTAAAATTAATTAATAGCAATTCATTCATTTTAACTTATCTTTAGTATAATAATATTTCTTATATTAAAAAATAGATAAAAACTACTTAAAAAAAAAAAGCGTTACTCAACATATATATAGTTTCTTAGGCATATTATTAAATTAAGTCATCAACACCATATTCACTTGTCCAAGCCCGGATCGATTCGAAATATAGGCCTCAAATTATGCCAAAATCCGCCCATATTTATAAATGGATAGTCTAAGCCCGTTTAGTTCTCAAAGTTAAATGCCAGGGTTCGTCCCTAAAAATCTCTTATTTTGTAGTGAATATGAATTATAATGTATTTACATGTTGAAATTCGAGTTCATCAAATCAATTATTTTAAATATTAATATGATTAATTTATAATATATCATATTTTTTATAATAAATTATTTTAAAAATTTATTTTACATACAAAAATTAATTTTATATTCTTTTGGTACTAACAAATATTGATTTTAATAAATAACTATAATTAAAAATATCATATTATAATAAAATATTATTTTTAAAAATAATAATAAAATAATTTTTAAAAGTAAATATTAAATTATGTAAAAATAATTACATCTAACATAAAATAAAAATGATGTAAAACAAACCCGAACCCGAATCCGAACTGAATCCGACTGGGCCCGAACCCGGACGGACCCGAACCCGATCGGACCCGAACCTGAATGAGCTCGAACCCGAACTCGATTGAGCCCGAACCCGAATGAGCCCGACCCGAACCTGCCCAATTGCCACCTCTAATTACAACCATTTTTTTAATATAGAAATAATGTCACGAATGATTTTTCAAGTTTATTAAATTTATCAATATGATATTTGTATTTTAAAAAAAATTATTTTGATACTTAAAGTTTTCACTTTGTGTATTATTGTAGTACCTACTAGTAATACCGTTAAATATTGATGAAGTGATTTTTGTACCCAATAAAAACTTGATATGTGACACCATAAAATTATTTCACGTGTATTAACAAAAAAATTTATTATTTTAATTTTAAAATAAAATTAATATTTTTTCTTGACATGTGTCACCACGTAATGATGCCACGTACATTAATAAAAAATATTATTTTAATTTTAAAATTTTTCTCTCTCCATTTTTTAATTTTAATAATTATTTTTAACAAAAATTAAAATAATAAAATATTTTAATTTTTGTAATTTTTTAATAAGTATTTTTAAAAAATTAAAACAATAAAATTATTTTATTTTATTTTATATTTTGATTTTTGTAATTTTTAAAAATAAAATAAATTTTTTAAATATTTTTTAAAAAGTTCAGATATTATAATTTAAAAAAAAAAATTAAAAATTTTATAATTTAAAAATAATTTAGTTAAATATTTTAACTTGTAATTTTTAAATTATTTTTAGAAAAAACATATGTTAATTTTTAAAAATATAATTTTAAAATTTTTATTTTTAAAATAATTTTTAATATTTTTTGTTTTTTAAATTCTTTTTTACAAAAAATTAGATATTAATTTAAAAAAAAAATAGATTTTACCTTAGCCTTATTGTTCCTCAAACGATGTTAAAAATACATTTATCAACAAAAAAAAAATATGTTAAAGATACACTTTATACACGACCTTAATCTAAATCAATTACTTAATACGTTAGGATAAAAAAAGTTTTTGAATCGTGAACCTTTTTTATTTGTCATTAAATCTTGATTCTTGAAGCCCTTGGGCATAATTTAAATATTGAATAGCAAAGTTTCAACTCAAATTAAGGGTTAATTTGGAACCGTCGATGGAGGGAAAAAACCCCTTTTTTACCTCTCTCTCCACTATTTGTTATTTTTAAAAAAAATTTAAATTTAAATTTTAAAATTTTAAAATTTTTTATTTTTTAATTTCTAGTTTTTGAAATATTTATTTTTTATTTTTTAAAAATTAATTTATTTTTTAAAAAAAAATATATTTTTAATAATTTTTAATATAAATATAATTTTAATATATATTTTATTATTTATTATATATATATATTTTAATTTAATATTTTTAATGATTACTTTTTTTCAGTATAATTCACCTCACTATTATCGTTGCGTTTGAATTCAAACACATATCTAATTACTGATTTTAATCTTATTATTATTGTAATTAATCTAATCACTATCATTATTTTTAATTTTATCAAAATTAATTTTATCGACTATCCAAATAAACCTAAATATTTGTGTACTATCCTAAATAAACTTAAATCTTTGAGTCCCTTGACTTTTGACGCATAATTTGATTACAAAATTTAATCCTAAAAGTAAAATAAATAGCGTGAGTGCTTTTCCATGAAAACACGTTAAATCAATAAATCAAGTAGGTCAAAAATAGATGTTTGGAGAATTCAATGAGAAAAGAAAATGATTGAAAAATGACAAAAAAAGAAGAAGCAATAATAAAGGGGTGTCCCACTAGCAAAAGCTGTGAAGAATCTTCATAATGACAAATTTCTAGGCGGGAAAAGAAATTGAAGGTATGAATTGTCCTTTTGAATCATGTTAGATTTTGTTTAGGGAAAATATTATGCTTTCATTAATTGAAAGGAAACTTTGCTGCTCTTTCTCTGTTTTTCAACTGCTCTGTAATAATTTCATTTCTTGAAATTTTATGAAGAAGAGATTAATTATTAGTTAGAATTTTCTTTATTCAAAGAAATATAAATTTGAAGTCAATAGCTTCACGAAACAAGATACATTTGGTTTGTTTTTCATTTATAAAAAAAAAATATAAAAATATTTAAATATAATTTAATTAATTCATATAATCATTAAATTTAGATATAATTTAATTAATTCATATAATTATTTTTAAAAATATTATTTAGTAAATTTAAAGTACGAATTTTAATATTTATAATTTTTTTATTCTCGAATTGCAAATTTTTGTATGAGAAAAAAAATTACAAAAAATTCATAAAAAATAAGCCAATTGAAGGCACAAGAAAACATCATAGAAAAAGACTAACATGATTTTATTTAATTAACAAAACTTTAACTTCAATGTATATTAAAGTGTGTAATCAAGATGCTATCTTAATCTTGTATTTGCTTAGCTTTGATCTAAATGTTGATCATTTTCTTTCATTCGAATTTCTCCTTTATAAGATGATGGATTTAATTAAAATTTTTTTTTTTGTGTCATCTAATAATCACCTTTAATAATTTACAGTAACTCAGATATTGGAGTAAGAGATATTAATGGTTAAATAAATTTTTTTTATTTTAAAAAGAAAAAGTGAAGCCAATAGATGTTTGGACCCCACCAAGGGTTTGAATAAGAAAAATGGTAAAATAATAGAAAAGGAGACTCCAAAGAAAAAGAAGTCTTTGCTGAAACTTTACATTGAAGTTTCAATTGGTCACAGGGATCTGAAGCAGAGTTTCACAATATTTGTTGTTAGTTGGAGATTTTCTGTTTATTTACATACTCAAAACAACTCAAAAAGAAAAGGGAAAAAAAAGAAAGAATTCTCTAGCATTCCTTAGTGTTTCTGTATTAAGTGTTAATTTTGCTGCCCAGAAGCAAAATTAGCTGTAGAAAGCATATAAGTGAAAGAGTGTTGTTTTTTAATTCATTGTGCCTGATCTTTGCATTTCAAAAGTTGATTTCTACTTCAGTTTTCTTTGAACTCAAAAAAAAAAAAAAAAAAAAACCCTCTTCACCATCCTTATTAGTGTCTATACTCTTACTCTAATATCTTTTGCCTGGATCAAAATTGAAGCATTGTCTTTGCTCCTGGAGGTTCATCTTCCTAGGTATATATTTTCATCTTTTTGTTGTATGGCTTACAATTTGTCCTGGTTTTTGCATTTGAGTAGATATCTGCAATATTTACATGCAACTAATATTGTCCCTTTTAATTTCTATTATGTCCACAAAATTAACCTTTTTTTTTGTTTTGTTTTACAGCTACACTCTACAAGCTATTTGTCCGAAGCAGAGATCTAAAAATCTGTATTTGTCTCTTACCTTTTCGTATTCAAGTGGTGAGAATTGAGAGAGAGGTAAGTTCAAGAAAGAATTTCCAGCTTCTCCACTATCTCTTTTTGTAAGCTAATAATAATCTATTTGGTTTAGGGAAAACAGTTTCTTAATTACTAGTTATTACTCGATTTTTTAATATTTGGAATCCACTAGAAAACTGATTTAAAAGTAAAGTTAACTAGATTATCAAATCCATTGATAATTCCTACTATTAGTTAAGCAAACATTCACAATTGCTTTTGTCTCTCTGTGAATCTTTTTACCAATTACCAAATTTGTTCTTTAGCCTCAGATCATCAAGAAAAATGGCTGAAATTGTTGTCTCTGCTGCTGCCGGTACCGTGGGAAACCTAGCAACAGAATACGCATCACCTTATCTCAGTTACTTTTTCCGTTTTGGGAAAATTGTTGAAAATTTCAAGAATCAACGAAAAGAACTTGAATTTAAGAAAGATAGGGTGAAAAATGATGTCGATGAAGCTGTAAGGCAAACTGAGGTAATTGAGAAGAACGTTGAGGACTGGCTAAGAAGGGCTGAGAAAGAACTGGAAGAAACCCAGAGTTTGGAAGATGAAATAGAACGCAACAAGTGTTTCAAGTGGTGTCCTAACTGGGGTTGGCGATACTGCTTAAGTAAGAAAGTAGCGAAGAAGACAATCAATATCTCTGAACTCATAAAGACTGATAACTTTTCACTAGTGGGCAAGCGTGTTCCTCTTCAAGGAATAGAGTTTATACTATCTAAGGATTTCATGGATTTTGAATCTTCAAGATCAGCTTTCAATGAGATCATGGAGGCTTTAAATAGCGATGATGTGAACATGATTGGCTTGTATGGAATGCCAGGAGTGGGTAAAACAACTTTGGCTAAAGAAGTGGGGAAGCATGTTGGAGAACAAAAGCTCTTTGATAAAGTTGTGATGTTTACAATGTCCCAAACTCCAAACATCAGCAAAATTCAAGATAAAATTGCAGAAATCTTTGGTTTAAAATTTGAAGCAAGTACTGAAGAAGGAAAAGCAGAAGAGTTATTGCGGAGAATGAAAGGCGAGAAGAAGTTCCTCATAATTGTCGATGACATTTGGGAAAGATTTGATTTGCGGACTAAAGGAATTCCATGTGGTGATGACCACAAGGGTTGCAAAGTTCTTTTAACTACCCGTCGTCAACAAGTCTGTATTCAAATGGGTTGTCAGAAGGAAATTAAACTCAACATCTTATCCAAAAAGGAAGCATGGGCTTTATTCAAAGAAAATGCTGGTCTAGAAGATGTCTCTTCCAACTTCAATGATGTAGCCAAAGAGGTTGCTGATGAATGCGAGGGCTTGCCTCTTGCAATTGTAACTATGGCCAAAGCTCTAAAAGGTGAGAGTCTAGATGGGTGGATAGCAGCAAATCATCGACTCAAGGTTGGGGATAATCAAGATGTTTGTGAAGATATCTATAGGCTTCTTAAGCTTAGTTACAATTATTTGAAGAAAGACAATATCCAATCGTGTTTCTTGTTGTGTTCCCTTTTTCCTGAAGATCATGAAATCAGTATTGAGATATTGACTATATGCGGAATTGGTGTGAGGTTGTTCTCTAATATTTACTCAATGGAAGACTTACGGAGGGATATTCGTGTAGCACTAAGAGAACTCCAAAATTCTGGCTTGTTATTGGAAGCTGATGATGAAGGAAGTGTAAAAATGCATGCTGTGGTTCGAGATTTTGCTCATTGGCTAACATCAAAGGGAGAAAATATGTTAATGGTAAAAGATGGATTGACAGAATGGCCTATGGTTGAAAGTTTTGGATGTTATACTGCAATCGCTTTATGGAACTGCAGTAACATAAATAATTTTCCTGATAAAGTGGAATTTTCAAAGCTCAAGACTTTGATTTTGGTGGGAGAGCATTCACTCGAAGTTCCGAGTACAATTTTTGAAGAGATGAAAGCCCTCCAAGTTTTGCTTCTCATAAGAGTCGTTGTCTCACTAGAAGGACTCCAATCCCTAACAAATCTTCGAACTCTGTGCTTTATAAGATGCAAGCTGGAGAACATCTCATCATCATTGAGAAATATGAGAAACCTTGAGATTCTTGCATTGTTTTATACTAATATTCATGAGCTACCTGAAGAATTAGTGGAATTGTCTACACTAAAATCATTATATCTTTGTCCTGACGATGGAAAGCAACAGATCAATTCCCCCCCTAACTTGCTATCAAGGTAATAATACATGTGATTTATTTATTTTTTTATCATGTTGCTTAGAATTAAGTACATATTTGGTTTTATGTTATTTGTTTTTCTATTATTTACTTTACTAACTATTTTGATTTTAGAATATATGTATATATCACAAACATATCTACCATAAGCTTTTGGTAAGTCCTTTTGTTATGAAGCATTCTAACATGTATTTAGTCCTTCCTATTTATAAACTCAAACCTTATTCAAAACAATTAAAAGAGTAAATTCACTAGTTATCTATAACCTTTTATCAAATTTCATTTTCATCTATGACCTTTAAAAGTTGCATTTACTTTCCGTAATCTTTATTAATGTTTCATTTTCATCGATCATCTTTAAAAGATACTTTTATTCATTTATGACTTTAAAATCCATAACATTTTAAAATATTTTATCATTCGTCCATCTTTTAGTCTTTTAGTCAAAAGTAAATAAAAAGTTAACAAAAATCTCCATGTAAACCCCAATTACCCAAGCCACATTGCATGTGGCACATAAGACAGAGTTCATATACTAGTTTTTGTCAGCTTCATGTGGATCAATTTTTTTTTTCTTTTATGTTTTTGAAAAAAATGTAGCATATACTTTATATTTAATACACTTAATTTTGTTTAAATAAAACTTAGTTCTTGAAGACTTGATCGAGACTTAACGACCAATTTTTCAAAATCAATTTTTGCATTCAATTTTTTAAAATTATTTAAAAAACTCATATATTTTATTTTTCTCCCAAATCTCTTGATTTTTTAACATAAAGATAAATTTTATTTCAAAAAATATGTTATAAATAGAGTATATAACATAAAATTATTTTGTTCAAAATTATATGATTCAATGCCGTCAAAATTAGTTTTTTGCATCCAATATTTCAACATTTTCAAATTATTAAACAAACTCATATTCTCTATCTTATCTTTTTTTTTTTTTTACTTTTTCTAGTGTTATTAAAACCTAACCGGTTGTACCGAAAACCGGTGACTTGTCCGGTCCAATGCATGTCATAGAATCAAAAATTTTCAAATCGGTTGACCCGGTAAAAAACCGGTAAAATTTTTTTTATTAAATATTTACTATATTTAATACTTATTTAATATTAAAATTTCTTTTTTAATACAATCGGCCGTTTGAATCGGTAATCGGAGGTCTCACCAGTTCAACCTCCGATTTAATTTTTTCAACATTGAGTTTTTCACATGAAAATAAATTTTATTCCAACAAAAATAAATGTGCTATTTTTTTTTTTCAAACACAAAAAAAATGACACACCTGATACTGCTTTTTTTCTTTATGAGCCTTGGCATGTGTGCGTCGTGTCATGTGACTTGATAATTAATGATTAAATGAATATTATAACTTTTTAACTTTTAATTAATAAATGGATGAATTATAAAATCTTTTTAAAGGTCGTGGATTTTGGTACATTAAACTTTTAAAATTTTGGATAAAAATAAAATAGTAACTATTTTTAACATTTGCTTGAGGTGTTATTATTATGTTAATGATAGTATTTTTTTTTTTTATGTGTATAATAGGTTGGCGTCACTCCAAGAGCTATATGTGACAAGTGAAAACAATGTTAACTTATTGGAGCTGAATTCATTGTCTCGTTTGACTGCACTATCACTGAAAGTTTCTACTAATCAATGTTTTCAAAAAAAATTTGTGTTCCCTAAACTACAAAGGTACGCTATAGGTGTAAATAAAGATGTTGCAATTTTGGAGGGGCTAACCTTTAGAACCCTGAAAATTAAGAATCTCTCATCTTCGTTAAGTGCATTTAAGAATCTGTTTTGCAATGTGGAAAAGTTGACTCTGGAAAATGTCACTGAACAAAAAAATATTGTCCCATACTTAGCCAAAGAGGGAGTAAATGAATTAACTTCTCTTAAGCTTAAATCTTGCGAGGATATGGAATTCTTGATTGATACAACAGGAGAACAAGGGCCAGCCACTGCATTCTCTAATTTGGTGGAGTTAAATATGAAAGAAATGACTTGTTTGAAAGAGTTGTACCATGGTCCGTCTCCGACTAGGTTCTTACAAAAGTTAGAAACATTGATCATAAAAAGTTGTGAGCGGTTACAAGTGGTATTTCAATTGAATGGGCTTTCTGAAAATAAAAAAAGTCGGACGGCACCACTACTCTCAAATTTAACGAGCTTGGATCTACGCTCATTGCCAGAATTGGAGATCATATGGAAATTAGAGCCATCCCATCATGCAATTGCAAGCCTCCAAAGTCTAAAGGTTGTAACAATTCATGATTGTAATAAACTGAAATCAATCTTCTCACATTGCCTTGCTCAAAGTCTGCTGCATCTACAAGAACTCAAGATAAATAGATGCGGTGGATTAGAGCAAGTCTTTGGTTTTGCCCAAGAAGATGAAATGGCTGAGCTAGAGGTACCTCTTCTCTCTCCAATTTTTTAATTCTCTTAGATGCTTTGCCTTTTGATAGTAGTTTTTTTAATTAGTTTGTTGCCTTGTTGGATAAACACCCTCTGCATCTAACCAGTGGTACACTTTTAAATCCAAGAGCCATGCTGTTTTGCTCCAATTTATTATTTGTATACTATTTAAAAAAAATTATTTTTGGTGAGCATATAATATTTAAGTTAATTATTCATAATTTTTAGTTTCTTTACCAAAATTTAGAGTGCAAATGAACTTCCAAGTCAATGTTTTTGGATCTAAATTTAGTAAATTAACTTTTAAATAAGTTAGTTATATGCACATGCATTGTACAAAATTTTCTTCATACTTTAACTTGGTATTAACTTTTATTTATCTATTTTTTTATATTTAGTTATGATAATAATTTTTTGTAAAATAAATGACTTAAAATCTAGTAAACTATTATAAATTAAACAATATCATTTTTATTATCAATTTATTTTTCAATCTTCTTAAAGAGGTTTTTCTTTTGGATTTTTTAGAAGAAAAACGTTAATCTGTGTCCATACACACTTTTTAACGTGATATTTAAAAAATTATAATTAACGTATTATCGATTTTTAAATGTGATGAGAATTGTTTATTAAATGAAAACAAATTAAAATAATATTTTAACTATTCTTAACAAGTGTTTATAAAATATCTGTAAATTAAACTCATTTGAAAAATTTTGTATATGCTTTTAAATTCCGTCAATTTTGATGCAAAAGTATATTATTTCTATTTACTTAATTAGGTATATAAGAGGATAGGGAACAAATTTAATGACAATTACTAAAGCTTATATATTTATGGATACTTTTTGTTGTTTCAAAGAAAGATAAGTTTAATTAAATAATGTATATTGATAATTTAAATTATAGAACTACTTAGTTTTTGTCGATATATATTTATATTTTTATATGGTTGCAGGTTGAGAAAACAAATAATATATATCTTGTTTTCCTCTTTATTAATGCACTTTATATATTTTTTATGCTCTTCTTTTGTTAAATTGTCAATGATACAAAAATAACTATCTAGTCTTTCTATATTATTTATTGCCGTTAAAACTTTCTTTTACATTTTTAACAAATTAATATATGTATTGTCAATATTTATTCAGTACTTTTTTACACTTTCTTGATGTTAGGAAAATCTCTCAAATTTAATTTGTTTGGAGCTGGGTAAATTACCGAAATTGAGGTGCATATGGAAAGGACCCACCCATTGTGTTAACCTCTCAAGTCTAAAGACTATGAAAATATGGGATTGTGATGAACTGGCATCTCTATTTTCGACTCCCCTTGCTCAAACTTTGGTGCATATGGAAGAACTCGATGTATGGGGTTGCAACTCTTTGGAACATTTAATCAAAGAAGCAGAAAATGAGGATCAAATATGTGTTTCAAACATGCAGAATCATTATCCTCTGCGTTGGTCGAAATTGAAAACTCTCCGGATAAATTATTGCAAAAGCTTGAAATATGTGTTTCCAAACACTTTGGCTCAAGGACTTCCATGCTTGAAATCTGTTCAGATAGGATATTGTCCTGAACTAATACAAGTCTTCAACATGGAAAAAGAAAAGGATGGACAAGGTATTGTGCTCCCTGGACTTGGATTACAGGTACTTCTTTTGTACTCTTTTCATTTAATTGTGGCTCTAAATTTTTGTCTTGGACCCAAATCTTTTCTAAGCTCATAAAATAATAATCCAACCTTATCTTAAAAGTTTTGGGTGGATAGAAAAATTAAATTAGTCAATATTAACTCATTGACAGAACATAAAAGAAAAGAGAAACGATAATAGAGAAAGAATGACACATTCATACAATAACAAGAAAAGGGAAACCAAAGCAGGAGTTAGGATCTGAACCTTGCCATGTAGGATCAACCCCTCAAAGGGGGATAAGAGTATGTTGATTCTTTCTTGAACTAAGAGAAACGTACGTGTAAACTCTTTTAGTGCTCTTGCATAGTTTTACATTGTTAATATTAGCTTAAATCACTTAGTGTGTGGCAATATATATATATACTTAAAGAAGTTCAAATTCTCATCTTCAATAACATTGTCATTTGAAAAAAAAAATATTTCTTTGTCAACATTGATTCAAATATACATATATATATATATATTATATTTACTTATCTATAATTTATCATATATAAAAGTATAGATGTAATTAGACCTGTACAAAGATCGGCTACCCATCAAAACTTGAAGGTCGGTCTAATATTTAAGAGGATTTGGTCAGAAATATTAAGTCCGAAAAACAGGTTTGGATAAAAAAATGAGGCCCTTTTGAGAAATGGTTCGGGCCTTGGTCATGGAAAATTTTCCCTAGGTCCAACTCGACTTGGCTCGTTTTACTATTATTAAAATAGGAATCAATCCTCTTTTAAGAGGGATCGATTCTTTCGTGTATGAATTTAGGCGGACTTGTGTGAGCTTGTATAGTGTGTTTTATATGTCGGGTCAGGCCTAGACAGTAATTTTCATATTTCAAGCTAGGTCCGAGTAAACATAATCTTGGTTAATAGAGGGTCTAGGCTCGATCTAAACCTGACCCGACCCATGGACACTATAGATTTAATAAATCTTTTAAATTGACAAAAACAACTATTTTCTTTGATTAAAATTTCAAACAGTCATTTAAAATTATTTTTATTCATTATAATTTCGAATTTTAATACTAGAATTAGTTTTATAAATATAAAATAATTTTAATTATATTAAATTACAATGATTTATGATAGATTTTTTTATATAATAAATTTTTAAATAATTTATAATTAGTTAAATTTCATCAAATAAAAGTAGAGTTAGAGCCCATGAGAAATTATATCTCATGTCGTTATATTTATAACCAACTTTGATTTGAATATCTTTTAAGTGAAAAAGGCTTGACTAGTAAGGGTTTTTTTTATATGGTCTGGGCTTACGAATTAAAGAGATATAATGCCTTTAAAAGTTGCATTTGCTTTTCGTGATTTTTATTAATATTTCATTTTCATTCATCATTTTTAAAAATTACCTTTCAAAATTGCATTTACTTTCCTTAATTTTTATTAATGTTTCATTTTCATCCATCATCTTTAAAAAATATCTTTTTTCATTTATGACTTTTAAATTCATAACATTTTAAAAAAAAATTATCATTGTAGACGCCCGATTTTTACCGGGCTAATTCTCTGACTTATGATTTCATCTTTGGTTCATTCTCGAGCTTTGATGCCCGATAAGAAAAAAAAAAACCCACATATTCTCTATTTTTATTTATTTCGTGATCCCTTTTTCTGGTTTTTATCTTTTATTCAAAATTTTTTTTTTTAATCTTCTTCATTCTCGGCAGTCCAATTCGAAAATCAAGCCTCAGATTAAATCTTTTTATCCTTCTTCCCCTTTATTCCCGGTTCTGACCTAAATCCGGGTAAATTGTTTTTCCTTGAATTCTTGAAGTCAAACCAACTGGAAATCCCGAAATCAAGCTACAAGATCAGAAATCTTGTCTTTCGGAAGAACTTGATGATCAAGGCAAAAAGGAAAGGAAAACAAAATCAGAACTGGATCTGCCCATACAGACTCGATATTCTGATTTAATGAAAACCTAATTTTCTCTAATGAAGTTCCCTATAAATTACACTGTTCACATAACAATAAAAGGGGGGATTTGAATTGGAAAATCACGCACAATACAGAGGGATCCGAAAACTGTTATCACCAAAATAGTAGCCAAGAAAGTAATTTTATTTTTATTTTTTGAGTCTTTGGTTCTCGGATTTTCGGGTTTTTGGGCCTAGAGTGGTTTTTTCGAGAACCCAAATGGTGAATACATAGAAGGGTTAGTAGAAGGACCGGTGAGAATTTGGTGACCATCCAATGGTCACCGGGGTAGAGCGGAGGGTTGGGAAAACCGATTTGATTTCGGGGTTCGGGAGGTTGAAAGGAAGGTTTTGATGTATTTGAGGGATTTATGGGTTTCCCGACACAGGTGAACGGTGGTCACCGGCGACGAGCGGTGGAGGAGTGGTAGAAGACGGTGGTGCTTAATCGGGTTCTGGGTTTTCTCAAGAACACACGATGGCTGTGTTCTTGAGTGGAAAAGAGGCAAGAGAGAAGGTGATTTTTTTTCTCTGAAGGTAGAAAATGAAGTGAAACAAAAAAAATGGGTTTTTATATTAAGTTGGAGCCGGGTCAAGCGTGACCCACGCGGGTCAGCATACTGACCCGACCCAAGTGCAGCATAATAATTTCTTGTAAAATAAATGACTTAAAATCTAGTAAACTATTATAAATTAAACAATATCATTTTTATTATCAATTTATTTTTCAATCTTCTTAAAGAGGTTTTTCTTTTGGAATTTTTAAAAGAAAAAAGTTATCAATACACACTTTTTAACGTGATATTTAAAAAATTATAATTAACGTATTATCAATTCTTAAACATGATGAGAATTGTTTATTAAATGAAAACAAATTAAAATAATATTTTAACTTGTTTATAAAATATATGTAAATTAAACTCATTTGAAAATTTTTGTATATGCTTTTAAATTCTGTCAATTTTGATGCAAAAGTATATTATTTCTATTTACTTAATTAGGTATATAAGAGGAAAGGGAACAAATTTAATGACAATTACTAAAGTTTATATATTTATGGATACTTTTTGTTGTTTCAAAGAAAGATAAGTTTAATTAAATAATATATATTGATAATTTAAATTATAGAACTACTTAGTTTTTGTCGGTATATATTTATATTTTTATATGGTTGCAGGTTGAGAAAACAAATAATATATATCTTGTTTTCCTCTTTATTAATGCACTTTATATATTTTTTATGCTCTTCTTTTGTTAAATTGTCAATGATATAAAAATAACTATCTAGTCTTTCTATATTATCTATTGCTTTTAAAACTTTCTTTTACATTTTTAACAAATTTATATATGTATTGTCAATATTTATTCACTTTTTTACACTTTCTTGATGTTAGGAAAATCTCTCAAATTTAATTTGTTTGGAGCTATGTGAATTACCGAAATTGAGATGCATATGGAAAGGACCCACCCATTGTGTTAATCTCCGAAGTCTAAAGACTATGAACATACGGAATTGTGATGAACTGTCATATCTCTTCTCGTATTCCTCTGCTCGAACTTTGGTGCATCTGGAAGAACTCGTTGTATGGAGTTGCAACTCTTTGGAACATTTAATCAAAGAAGCAGAAAATGAGGATGAAATATGTGTTTCAAACATGCAGAATCATTATCCTCTGCGTTGGCTGAAATTGAAAACTCTCGAGATAAGTTATTGCAAAAGCTTGAAATATGTGTTTTCAAACACTTTGGCTCAAGGACTTCCATGCTTGGAATCTGTTCAGATAGAAAATTGTGCTGAACTAATACAAGTCTTCAACATGGAAAAAGAAAAGGATGGACAAGATATTGTGCTCCCTGGACTTGGATTACAGGTACTTCTTTTGTACTCTTTTCATTTAAGGTACTTCTTTTGTACTCTTTTCATTTAATTGTGGCTCCTGATTTTTGCCTTGGACCCAAACCTTTTCTAAGCTCATAAAATAATAATCCAACCTTATCTTAAAAGTTTTGGGTGGATAGAAAAATTAAATTAGTCAATATTAACTCATTGACAGAACATAAAAGAAAAGAGAAACAATAATAGAAAAATAATGACACATTCATACAATAACAAAAAAAGGGAAACCAAAGCAGGAGTTAGGATATGAACCTTGGCCTTGTAGGATCAACCCCTCAAAGGGGGATAAGAGCATGTTGATTCTTTCTTGAACTAAGAGAAACGTACGTGTAAACTCTTTTAGTGTTCTTGCATAGTTTTACATTGTTAATATTAGCTTAAATCACTTAAGTGTGTGGCAATATATATATATACTTAAAGAAGTTCAAATTCTCATCTTCAATAACATTGTCATTTGAAAAAAGAAATATTTCTTTGTCAATGTTGATTCAAATATACATATATATATATATATTATATTTACTTATCTATAATTTATCATATATAAAAGTACAGATGTAATTAGACCTGTACAAAGATCGGCTATCCATCTAAACCTGAAGGTCGATCTAACATTTAGGAGGATTTGGACAGAAATATTAGATCCAAAAAACAGGTTTGGATAAAAGAATGAGACCCGTTTGAGAAATGGTTCGGGCCTTGGTCATGGAATTTTTTTCCCTAGGTCCAACTCGACTTGGCTCGTTTTACTATTATTAAAATAGGAATCAATCCTCTTTTAAGAGGTATCGATTCCTTCGTGTATAAATTTAGGTCGACTTGTGTGAGCTTGTATAGTGTGTTTTATATGTCGGGTCAGGCCTAAATAGTAATTTTCATATTTCAAGCTAGGCCCGAGTAAACATAATCTTGGTTAATATAGGGTTTAGGCTTGATCTAAACCCGACCCGACCCATAGACACTATAGATTTAATAAATCTTTTAAATTGACAAAAACAACTATTTTCTTTGATTAAAATTTTAAACTTTCATTTAAAATTATTTTTTATTCATTATACTTTTGAATTTTAATACTAGAATTAGTTTTATGAATATAAAATAATTTTAATTATATTAATTACAATGATTTATGATAGATTTTTTTATATAATAATTTTTAATTAGTTAAATTTAATCAAATAAAAGTAGAGTTAGAGCCCATGAGAAATTATATCTCATGTCGTTATATTTGTAACCAACTTTGATTTGAATATCTTTTCAATGAAAAAAGCTTGACTAGTAAGAGTTTTTTATATCGTCTGGGCTTACGAATTAAAGAGATATAATATCTCTCTCACTCTTTTTTTTATGTACTAATTTCTCTGAGCACATTATATGATAAATATTTTAAAGAAGTCCTTTTACTTTTATCTATTTCAATGAAAATTGCATATACATGTTTTGATTTTTTTGTTTATATAGTCATGATTTATTGGTTTTGGAGTTGAATGAGTATTCAAGTTCAATATATGGTAAATCAATCTCTCTCATTGGTTATTTCAATGAATATTGTATATATATTTTTATTTTTTATAGTCATGATTAGTGGTTTTGAAGTTGTTGGAGTATCCTAATTCAAAATATGATAAATAAATCTCTCTAATTAATTTGCATGCCTTTCAATTAATAATATATCTTTGTATTGGTATGCTCAAAGATTAATTATATTTTTTCATATATTTTGATAAATTTTTTCTTTATAATTAAAATTATATTTTAATATGATATTCCTCAAATCTATATATACAAATATGTTTGTTATAATATTAAAAAAAAAAAAAAATTAAAAATACATACCTTGTTAAGATATGTGTTTCAAACATGCAGAATCACTATCCTCTGTGCTTGCCGAAATTGAAAAGTCTCCAAATAAAGTATTGCAAAAGCTTCAAATATTTGTTTCCAAACACTTTAGGTGAAGGACTTCCATGCTTGGAATTGGTTAAGATAATCGATTCTCCTCAACTAATACGAGTCTTCAGCATAGCAGAAGAAAGGGATATAATTGGCAATGGCTTTCGGTTCAAGTTGCCATCTTTGCGATACCTAACAGTGATAAATTGTCCCTTGACATTCTTCAATGTCCAGGCTCAGCTGATTGAGGTATTATTTAGCTTGTTTGCATTATATATATGGATTTTGGTAGTGTAGCAAACTAGTAAACTCAATAGCTTATTTCATGCGATAATTACCCCTTCTGCACTTAGTTTTGTGAGTCAAATCCATGATCTACTTGATGTCTTTATCCAACTTGGTCCATTTGCTCTTTTGGAAGGGATTGATCAGTTCTTTTGCTCTGCTTGGTGGATGACTGGATGTTAAATGTGATAGTGTGGTTTGGCTGCAGCTTTTTCAAGTTCTCAGTGTTTTCTTCTAAGTTGGATTGATTTGGCTGGGTATCTTCTTCAAATGAGAGGACATAATATGATTTGTATGTGGATTATATTGTTGCAAGTTGCAACATGATGCTTACTTGGAATATGGTGCATCTGATGCCAAGACTGGTTTGGTTTTGTGATGTTACTTTTCTCTTCTTTCAGGGCAGGAATTTTTTTGTTATTATCTGGTTTATGGATTCTACTGTATTTGGGTATTTTGTTGGGGTTTTGTGTTTCTATCTATTGGTGTTATATGCTGTAATGTTAGAGTTTGACTCTATTTCAGCCTTTTGACTTAATTAATAATACTTTGACTTAGCAAAAAAAAAATCCATGATTTACTCTTAAATAAAAATGTAAGATCGCCTCTTGCTTATTTTGGCTTCCACATTTAAACAATTTGGCTGAAACTTTTGGAATTTAAATTTGAAAGATATATGTACTATTGAAATTAGAGAAGTGATATTCTCTGTTAATTGGCATGTAAACTTATGAAGATTTATGAGTAACATTTGCTCAAGTATTCCCAATCTAATAAAAAAGGAATGTATTTAATGACATTTATTTGTGTCTATGTTTGCAGAAATTACATCTTTCTAACGTGGGAAATAGCTGCCAATTATGTAACACTGATGTGCCTATATTGAATCAAGACTATATAGTAGTTGGGAATCATGAAGAGGTATTTCATGTTCAAGATGGGTATTCATTCTCAAGTATAAAAGAACTGCAGCTGGAGGATTTATCTGAAGTGCGGATTATATGGAAGGATCCTGCTCAAGTTGTAACCCTTGAAAACCTTACAATTCTGGAGCTGATTGATTGCAAGAAGCTAAAATATATATTTTCATGTACAACAGCTCGCAGTTTATCACAGTTGGTCCGTCTAGATATAGAAGGATGTGAGGAATTGGACCAAATCATTAATACCGAGGATCAAGTTTCTTCATCATCAAATGGTGATACTGATATCCAACCTATAAGCTTTCCTAATTTGAGCAGAATTTTTGTTAAATATTGCAAAAAACTGAAAACTCTCTTTCCTCTTGGATCTGCCCGTGCCCTTCCAAAACTTGATTGTCTCATAGTTAAAGGGAACTCTAAATTGGAGCAAGTATTTGAACTAGAAGATGAAGCAGAAGTGACAGCTGAAAAGGAGATAAAGTTTGATAAATTGATAGACTTATCACTTGAAGAACTGCCAGGCCTCATTGACTTCTGTCCCAAGGGATATCATTTTGTATTCTCGACTTTGAGAAATTTCAAAGTAACAGAATGTCCTAAGATGACTACAGGTTTCTTCATTGATTCAAAGAATTCTGTGCATTGCAAAACAGAGGTATACACCTTGCAACCCCTAATCCTATTTAAGTCTATGGTGTCTTTAATAATAATAATAATAAAATGAATAGTATGCAAATTCCTAACTTAAATGATCTTAAGTAATAGACTGCAAACAAAGGTTGTTTGAGGATTAAATTCTTCTAAAGTTGACATAGAAGGTAACAACAAACTTATAAGCAAACTAAACATTCTTGTAAATTAGAGGACAAATATAACCTTTAAAGAATTTGGCCTAGAATGCTTATAAAGAATATTTATGTTATTCTTTTTCCTGCATGACATGAGATATTAATACATTTTTTTTTACATTTCACTTCTTCAATTGTTTACAAAGACATCCCGGCTGGTTGAGCAAGACGCAACTGAAGGGTCTGCCACTGCTCAAAATGCAGTAAACAACATTAACATAAAATGGAGATGGTGGCTTAAGTCTAGCGAGCTACCACATTTTATGGAAGAATAGATGATTTCAGGGTGGCATGTTTACACATAAATGAGTAGGTTGAGGCTATCAACTAAACACAGGTAAAACAAGGCTGGTAATTTCGATTTTCAATTCTTTCTTTTGTTTGCATATATCATAATCAAATTTAAGTGGCTCACTTGTACTTATATTTATTATTTATATTAAAAACAGGTGGTTAATAATTGTGCTTTTCACTGGTCAAGAAGCTTCCTTAATGGAGTTGTCAAGTAAAGGGATATATCCCTCGCTTTCAATAATAATTTAGCTAATTATAGTTATGTTGCTCTCTGTTGCAGCTTTTATTGTATTCTTTATGTACAATAAGTACAAGAACAAGAGTGAGATTACTATGTATGTTATCTTTATTTTGTATTTTAATCCTTAGTGAATAAATTCTGCAGATATGTTATGCAGATGATCAAGACATGGGAAATTGAACTCTAATTTTCCCCATATATACAAAACCAGGCAGATTTTATTTTGTGAAATTTTCAATAGTTATTTATTGAAATATTGAGAGTTTGATTGCTGCTATCAACTTAACAATAGCATTATTTTATTTCCATGCACATTTGATTTGAGAAATTGAGATCATCAGAAGATGAACTTGGCAAGCATGAATCTTTTCAATCTTCTGAGAAAGTTAGAATCATTCATTCTGCAAGAAAAAAAATACTATATATCAGCTGATCTGAACCAAATTTTGTTTCTTTTTTATGGTTAACAAGCTGAACTCAATTTAAAGTTATAGGCAAATTTACAATCTTTCATTCTTTTCTGCTCTTTTGTTGCAACTTGCAAGTAATAGGTATACAGAACTGCATAAATACTCCAAGAAACTGAACCCAACAAGCAAAAAAGATGCAATGCAATATCTCTCGATAGTAAATTCATTCATATGAACTCTATTAAGCATTTACTGTCATATTTCAAGAAGCTCAGAAGGAAGATAAACATATATACATACACAAATACATACATGAATGCATAATACATAAATAGAAGCATGTAATAAAGCACAAAATGTTTGTCGTATTTGGGGAAAAGAGGCAAGAAGAGGGTCTTGATTACACAATCTTTGTCGGGATTTAGTTGTGGATGTTTCGGATTACATGTTACAAGAGACTTTTAAAGCTGTTTACCCATCTGTTAAGGGTGCTAAAGTGGTTACTGGTAGGACTACAGGATGGTCTAAAGGTTATGGCTTTGTGAGGTTTGGTGATGAAACTGAGCAGATTCGTGCCATGAACGAAATGAATGGGATTTATTGTTCGACAAGGGCAATGCGGATTGGACCAGCTGCTAATAAGAAGCGAGTCACAGATCACCAGTATCAGAAAGGTAGACTCTTGTGGTTTATTTTAAGTTCATTATTAATCTTGATTGCCATATATATGAAGTTTGCTTGGTTGTGTATAGTTTATTTGCCATGATTTATGCTAAAGTACTTTCACTTGACAAGTTGAATGCCAGTTGTTTTTTTTTTTTCTGAGGTGCATCTGTTAGTCTCCTTAAAATTCGAATTCTTTCAGTTATGCTCTTGAAGATTGGCGGAATTTATACAAAGTCGTTTCCTTCCAGTTTGCCTTTGTAAACTTGGGCACGTTTGATTATATTAAAACATGCAAAAACTTATACAAAACTCATTTTGTCTTAAAGCAGGACACCAAGAGTCTCTCATTTTGGGGGGCCTGGAACTGATATCAGCTGAAATGATTCCACTTTAATGCGTAGCCTCATTTTAGGTCAGTTACTTTGTTTATATCGAAAGCTTCTTTTTTTCGTGGTAGTATTTGTGCTACATTCATAAATTACTTTTCCAGTTCCATATTAAGTGTTCCAGTCAAGTTCAATTTGTTTCAGTTTCTCAACATGTTTCCTTTAAATCTTTCTTTACTTTTTTTTACAAGTCCAGAAACTTTGTTTTTATTTCGTCATGGATCAGTTCAGTTTCGATACTTGCATATGTTTACTTGCTCATTTTTGTTTCCTTTAAATTCAAGCTTTAATACTCAAAACTAGGTGAAGCAGCCATGGTAAAGTTGCTATGCATGCGCCATTCTGTTAATGAACCTTGGGGCGAGCTTGTTCTTTTGCGTTTCAAATCTGTGCTTCTTTTTAAAATACATAACTTCTTTGTCCTCGTTCTATTGCTCTGTTGCACATGAGGACAAATTCAGTCAGGAAAGAAACCCGGAACTTGTAGTTAAAGGCATATCCAGTTGATGGATTTAACCTCAATGGAAGTGGATCACTCACCCTTCTTTATTGCCTAAGCTTAAATAATGAATGCCTAGCTGCATATGAATCTATCCATATTTATCTTGCATTTTGAAGACATTTTGTTTTCTTGTTGTCTTTTGAGGTTATAGGTCATTTCAAGTTTAGAAGAATTTCCTTAGTTTTTAAATATATGCTTCATCTTGCCATTTTGTGGCTACTAATATACTCTTTATAGGTTTCTGTGTATGCAGAGAATGTTAAAGCATTAATCAAAATTTAGTTTAGCAGATAGGTTCTTTCTACTTGAAAGTAATCTTTGAAGTTGAACTTGTAAATAATTCAATTTAAGAACCTGCAACTCCCTCCCCTCCCCCTTCCAAAAAATTGGTGAAAGAAAGAAAAGAAAAAGAAATACTTCATGTCAAGTGAGGAGAAAAGATGAGTCCCTATTTCAATTTTCCTTTTCACCTTTTCACCCTATTGTAAAGTAAAGAGTTAATGAAATAAGAGGACCTTTACTGATTCCCTGAGTTTACTGTAATTAATGATTTCTTTCTCGGTTGCTATTGAAATTCATTTAATCTGATACTTTTGACTTTGCCTGGTAATGGTAAGCCTTGATGCAACCCAAAAGATGTTTATGGTTGCAATTGTAACTGCTGAGTGATATATAACTGGTATTTTTACATTTTTGTTCTTTTCATGCCATAGAGGAAATTATTTGGAACTGCTTATTCTGAACTGTTTTTTATATCCATAAGTGTATATATTATCTTAATGTTGGTTTTTTTTTCAACAATGTTTAGTTTGAGTTTAGAGAAGCAATAGTGCTATAACTGTAAATTTATTACATGATGTTGTGAATAGTTTTTTTTTTTTTTTACTGAGTTAGTTTTCTTTTAGCAATATGAAAACATTAATATTCAGTGATGGCACATGCGTGCCTTTTCACTTTGCTTTATGATCTCTTATTATTATCTATTCTATAGTAGTTTACATGTATTTGTGATTCGCAGCTACTTACCAGAATACCCAAGGAAATCCTGGCGAGAATGATCCAAATAATACCACAGTAGGTAGCTTTTTTTGTATTAATATACTTTATTTTATGGTTTGGCCAACTGAAATCTTACAAGCTTAAATGCAGATATTTGTTGGTGGTTTGGATCCCTGTGTTTCTGAAGACCAATTAAAACAAATATTTAGCCAGCTTGGTGAAGTAGTTCATGTAAAAGTTCCTGCTAACAAGAATTGTGGTTTTGTTCAATATGCTAACAGGTAACAGTTAAATACCTTAAATGTTTTTTTTTGGTATGTTAAATATTATTGCATGGTATTAATGCATTATGCAATATGATGTACTTCAGGATTAGCGCGGAGCAAGCTTTATCAGTTTTTAATGGCACCCTTTAGGAGGAACCCTGTTAGGAGGAAGAAGTGTTCGACTTTCGTGGGGACGTAGTCCTTCAAGCAAACAGGTTTTGTATTTAAAAACAATAGTGTTTTGTAATTAGAGTCATGCTACATATATTTTTGCAAACTTAGAGGGAATGTATTGGAGTTTCAGGCTCAACCTGATCAGGCCCAGTGGAATGGTGGATACTATGGATATGCTCAAGCCAGAACTCTTGCCATTTGATAAAAAACGGTGTGATGGAGAATCGGAGATGGCTGACTAGAGGAATTGCAGCTAAGCATAAGAGACAGAGCAAGTGTTCAAGAAACAGAGCATGAGTGAGGTGGTGTTATCTGCAACAATCACAAGAAAGAAAGAAAAAAAAAAAAAAAACGAGATGAGGGTTGAAATGGATACTAATATAAATGAATTCCTTCTCATATATATTTCACTAAAGTTATTGAAAAGAAGCTTCCTCATCTTTTTTCTTTTATCAAATTATCTATAAAGATTCAATTTCTAGAAATTTTATGGAAATTACATTATATTTAGGATTAATTTTTTTTTTTTTTTTTTTATAGTTAGTGTTTAATTAAAATATTTCCCACCTCAATTCAACTCTAAAGTAGCAAATAATTCAAGAAAAACTATTTATAGAATTGCATCATTAAGTAAAACAATCAACAAAAAAACTTCAATTTATCTTCAATTGGATTTATTTTTGCTCTAGCTTTTTTAAATGCTGATCTTTCATAATGAGATCATGATGGATTTAAATTATTAGTCTTCTATCAATCAAGCACCTTTGATAATTGAGGGAAAAACGGAGTTAATTACATGAATGATCTTCGAAATTACGGAAACCGATCGAACACTACGCCAATACTAGTATTATACAACATTTTTTTTAGCATTTCTCAAATGTTGTTAAAAATAACAACAATAATAATTTGACAGCATTTTGCATATTGTTGTTAAATATTATAATGGCCAATAATTACAGCATTTTAAAAAATTTTAAAAGCATTTGACATGTGCTATTATATGTGTTATCATATAAAAATGCTTTTGGTAGCACTTATAATTGTTATCATTGAAATCTTTTGCAGCAATTGAATAATGCATGCAAAAGGTCTTGAAAAGTTGTTATAAATTAGAAATAACAGTATTTTGATAAGAGTTATTATACATATATAAAAATGCTACTAAAGACATAAGGCTGCGATCACATATACAATACATGAAAACTGATGTCTTATCTTACAGTAGCATTTTTTTAGATTTCACAGTATTTCACAAATGCTATTATATGTTAAATTTGACGTAATGAAATTCAATTAATTCGATTCAGTTTATTCGATTTTTGGTTTATTTAGTTATTTAATTCGGTTTAATCGATTTATTCGATCCAACATCAAACAAGTTTCCCGATGCCCAAGTCCATAAGCTCTAACTATGTTCCCCAATTCTGTTCCCAAAAGCACCTTAAACTTATTGTTTTGAAATTATTCTAAACCCATGTTAATTTGAGTACTCTGTAAAAGCTTTCTGAGCATCCTTAATTGCATTTATTTAATCTCAATTTGGTTGATGAAATTGTTTTCCGATACTTTATCAACATAGACATAAATAAATGCATGAATTAAAAAGATAACATAATTAAATAATATATTTGATAAATTTAAACACGATACGAACACGACATATTTAAAAAATATGAAATTAATGTAATAAATAAGACATGATACATTTAAACACGATTAACACGACATATTTAATAAATATATCGTATTCATATTTAGGATTTTGATATATTTAATAATTTGTGTTGTGTTTATATTTACATGATTGATAAATTAAAATTTTGATATATTTAATAATTTGTGTTATGTTTATATTTACATGATTGATAAAAAAAATCACGAAACATAAACGCATATATAGATTATAGGTCAAGTTCACATAGCGAAGTAGGCAATATTTTAGAACATTCTTGGGAATGGAGACCAAAACAATATGGACACGATTAATTAAAGAATTATTATTTTATATATAGTGGAGTTCTGCCATAAATGAAGTAGCGTTAGAACATGTCTATTAAATTAATAATTTTCATAAATATATTTTATTACAATTTAATTTTGATTTTAGATGAGCAATTTTATTTATTACAATTCAATCTTAATTATATATGAAAAATCATTAGAAACTTACTAACAAATAATTTGGGGAATATTTAATTTGGAAGATTCTGAATTTCGAACAATGTATAATAGCATGAATTTAGGTATTAAGAGACCATAATTTAAGCATTATTCTGCGTCATTAATTAAAAAAAATGTTCACATAGATGTTTAAATTAACAATATTATATTAATTTATATATGATGAAGATTGAGCTAATTAAAGAATGACTCAAGGTAGATTGACCTAAAAAAGAGCAAAGCGACGAGATTAGGATATAATATAACTAATTGAGTTTAGATCCATCCACATTCTCATATACCCTCTTTTTTGCATTGAGTTTTTTCATCCAAAGTGAACAAATTTTTTATGCTTCAACCTCTCAAATCTGTGTTAGTGATTTCCATTTTCCTGTTTTAATCCCTCTTATAAAAAAAATTGTGTTGCTTTTATTTTCTTTCACTTAATTACTTCCATTCTCCTTTCCTTTAAATCTTTGTTAATGACACAAAACACGACACGACCACACAATTTGTCAGATCTAAATCTAGCTTTAAAATGCTTATATGTAAATTTAGCATCATATCAGTATTGGGTTCTATGAAAAATCTATTCCTCTGTCAATCTTTTTCCCTCAAAGCAGTTGAATAAAAATTTAATTAAGTTATAAAAAAAATATTGGCATACCTTCATTATTATAATCATGCTCAAAATGCTGAAAAAACATGACAAAAGATAATAGTATAGTTTTTATAAATGTATTGTTGAATAATTAATTAAATCATCATGCAAAGATAATGTATGCATGATTAAACTTGGTTATTCCGATGGAAATAATTAGAGCTGCTCATGGGTCGGGTCGGGCCAGGCCGCGGTTCGATATTTTTTTTTTACCCAGGTTCGATCCATCGGTCCATATTCACTGTTCATATATATTAAAAAAATATTTTTTAATATTTTCTATATATTTTTATAAATAAATTTAAAAAATAATAATTTTTTATTTGGTGAACAGTAATACGGACCGAACCGGATTACTAAAATCCCTACTCAGGCCCGGTCCAATACGAGCCGGGTCAGACGGGCGGGCTGCCCGACCGGTGAGCAAGTCTAGAAACAATAGAAACAATAGAATAGCCATCAATTATATTCGTTTACTACAAAAATATGAAATTTTTAGTACTAGTAACATATAATTTTCTTAATTATTTAGGGGTTGGATTGGATCCTCTCGAACCACATGGGTTAATCACTATTATTGGTTCTAGAGAAAAAAAAACTAGCAAGTTATCAGTCAAGTTCACATGGCCAAGTAGGCAATATTTTAGGTTAACCACTATTATTGGTCCTAGAGAACAAAAAAATAGTAAGTTATTGGTCAAGTTCACATGACCAAGTAATATTTTAGAACATTTTTGGGAATGAAAACGAAAAAATATGGACATTATTAATTAAAGAATTATTATTTTTATACATATAATGAAGTTCTTAAACTCCATAAATGAAGTATCGTTAGAGAGTTCACAGGTCTATTAAATTGTTAATTTTCATGAATATATTTAATGAGATATTTATCAACTCTTTAGTTTTGTTTATGAAATTTAAAAAATTTATTATCGATGTATAAAATAATTTTTTTTAATTAAAGGAGTCAAGTTGATTTCAAATTAAAACTCTTAATCTAGAAAGGGAGAGTAAAAGAAACAGAGAAGAAGAAGCTTTAGAGAATTAAATCCATAAAGCTTTAGTGATGGTAAGCTTCAAGGAACTTTGCTCCTCTTATAAATTTGACTTGCATTTTACTTACCTTGGCTAGCTTCTTCGTATTTTTTCACTCTCATATTTATTTGAAAGGTTCATTCACAAATGAGTAAAATTTTTCTCAACATTTTGTTTTTTTTTTTTTTCGATATTGGGATGAAAGATTGAATCCAATTTTTTGAGTTTAAAAAAAAAATGTATTAATCATTAAGCTGAATGCTCGGATATTTGTTTACTTGTTCTTTAGTCTTTGGCAATTATATACACTAATATAGACATAAACAAATGCATGGACATAAAGATAATGTAATTAAAGAATAGATGAAATAATTTTGAACATGATACAAAAAAAATATGACATATTTAATAAATATAAAAATAATGTAATAAATACGATACGACATATTTAAATATGATTAATACGATACGTTTAATACACATATCGTTTTCGTAATATAACACGTATATATGGATTATCAAATCTAAAGAACTACAAAAATTATATTCATTTACTAAAAAAATATGAAATTTTTAGTACTAGTAACATTTTATTTTCTTAATTTAGGGGCTGGATCCGCTCTAACCACATGGGTTAACCACGATTATTGGTCCTAGAGAAAAAAATAGTAAGTTATGGTTCAAGTTCTCATGGCCAAGTAGGCAATATTTTAGAACATCTTGGGAATGGAAACCAAAAAAAATATGGAAACGATTAATTAAAGAATTGTTATTTTATATATATAGTGGAGTTCTTAATTTTATAAATGAAGTATCATTAAAAAATTTACAAATGTCTATTAAATTAATAATTTTCATAAATATATTTTATTATAATTTAATTTAATTTTAGATGGGTACGTAGTTTTATTTATTACAATTTAATCTTAACTTTATATGGGTAAAAATTCATTAGAAAATTACTAACGGATAATTTGGGGTATATTTAATAAAGAAGATTTTGAATTTTGAACAATGTATAATAGCATGAAATTAAGTATTGTCTTATGTGTTATTAGGAGACAATAATTTAAGTATTGTCCTACATGTCATAAATTAATTAAGAGAAAATAGGTACATAAACATGTCTATAGTCACGAAAAATAAAAAAAGATGCTGAGATATATAGGTGTGTACCCAAATAAAAATTGATGTTTTTATAAGGAATTTCATAAACAAAAACTAAAAGCAAAATCTATATATGAACAACAAAAATTTGCAAACAGAAAAACATACTAATATAATTATTGTATTTAAAATAATTTTAATAGCAAATAAATCTTGGATTGAACTACTCCCCAATTTCATAAAACCAACTCATAAATCCTACCTAAATGCTAAATTACCAACCATTAATTATAAGACTCTATGAACACCCTTTAAAAGTGATAGGAAACACCCTTAGTAATAAAAGTCAAAAGTAATTAAAATTTAAGATTTCAAATCAGTTTTAGCTTTGACCAAAAAAATAAAAAGACCAACAAGGTGAAAGATACTGACGTTGTGTTTGAAGAAGATTATTGTACCTTCCATTTGCTTCTGCATAACCTTTGCATAATTTTGAGAAACCCTGCTATATGTTCTGGCAGCTTCCACTTGATAAAAATCTACCACAAACATAAGCTAGGTAGAGTACTGAAATTCTATAATTGAGTTGTTCATCAGATTTTTTGGACAAAGCAAAGATATATCTTATCTTAGTCAACCAAATATAGTGCAAGGCAAAAAATATAGAATGAAAAGCATCTAGTAAGCGCATACCTTTAAAAAAGAGCTTGTAAGTTTTCAATTCCAAATGAAAAATGCCATAATTTTGACAAAATCTCTAAACTTAAATTGAAGGAATACATTTATAAACTTAAAAAAATGAATTTGACTCACCCTTATCCTAACAAAACTTAAAAAAAAAAAAAAAAAAAAAGTCATTATGATTTATTTATATAATGTATAACAACTGGAGATCTTAAGTTAACCAACACGAATATCAGCTCATTTCCTATAAGGTTCTAACTGCTAACATGACAGAAATCAAGCCAGTGAAATGAGGAATACCCAAGTAAAGTAAAATGTCGCCTCCTAAACCTTTCAACCTCAATCCTTCATACCTTTACGTCATTCTTAAATTTGCTGTAATTTTTGCACTTTGCAAGATATGAAAAACAGCAGGTGTGGAGATAGAAGGAAGAAGATAATAATGAGCTTTGAGAGTTTTGTTACAAAATGAGTTTTATGTTATCAAGTCTTTTTAAAATTTAAAATAATAAAATTAATGGGCTTATAATTTTATCTCTTTTCTTCAAATTCAATCAAATATCTAGACTTTGTTTGATGTTCCAAATAGGATAATTCTTGGATAACAATTAAGATGATAAATGTTTTG
This sequence comes from Fremontodendron californicum, assembly GCA_030761205.1. Lineage (NCBI taxonomy): Eukaryota > Viridiplantae > Streptophyta > Magnoliopsida > Malvales > Malvaceae > Fremontodendron > Fremontodendron californicum. The sequence goes on along the minus strand of JAULJL010000030.1, from coordinate 1,482,337 downwards.
TAGTTTTCAAATTTAATCTTGATTTTAAATGAATAATTCTATTTATTTAATTATTTTAAATCTAAAGTGGCTAAAATAAATTTGATAATGTATAACTAACACATGAAAATTTAATAACCAAGACTTGTTGTAGAAAAATAATAAAAGGATATAGTCCAGAATGAAACCAACACTAACTATTAAAAATATTAAAAAGTTGGTAAGTTTAGATTTTTATTTTTAAGTTTTGAGATTTAAGAAGTTGATAAATATAATTTTACTTAGGCTAACTCCACGTGTCATTAAAACGAGATGTCCACGTCAACATTCATGTAAGCAAGCTTGCCAAGTAAGCATGTAATTTGTTATAATATTATATATATATATATATATATATGATTAATTGAGTTTAGATCCATCCACATTCTTATATACCCTCTTTTGGCATTGATTTTTTTTCCATCGAAAGTGAACAAATTGTTTTCGATTCAAGTTCTCAAATCTGTGTTAGTGATTTCCATTTTCCAGTATTCAAGCCAAGTACAACTTTCCCTTCTTTCTTATAACTCTAACAAGGAAAAAAAAAAAAAGGAATCTGCTTATTTTCTTGTTAATTTCCTCATCCTTCTCTTGCATTTGACTTACCCTAGCTAGCTTGTTCGTATTTGTTCACTTTCATTTATTTGAAAGGTTCATTCACAAATTAGTAAAAATTTGCTCAACATTTTGTTTATTTTTTTCGATATTGGGATGAAAGATTGAATCCAACTTTTGAGTAAAAAAAAACATGTTTTAATCATTAAGCTAAATGTTCGGATATATGATCCGGCAATTATATGCACTAACATAGACATAAACAAATGCATGATTTAAAAGATAACGTAATTAAAAAATAGATTTGATAATTTTAAATACAATATAAAAAACTGTTAGAATTGTGGCTCCAATCCAGAAAGTTCAACAAAGGTGGCAGCTTCAAGAACTGGGCAGCAGAATTTGTTGAAGCAGCAAAGGTTGAAGCAGCCTTTGAAAATGTGGATGGCTGCTGTAGAAATTGTTGAAACAAAAGAGACGTTGGCAGCCTTTGTTGAAAGAACACTATGGTGGCTATGGTTGCTCAAAGTCAAGTATGGTGGCTTTGGTGGCTATGGTCCACATGCAAAGTGTTCATACCCACATTTGCTTCTATATAAGGCCTTTGGCCTTGGCATGCAGAGAGAGTAGAGAGGAGAGAAATGAGCTAGAGCTCCAAAGAGAGCTCCAAGAGCTCCCTCCCGGTTGAGGCATAGTGAGAGCTCCAGAGGGAGCCCCTCCCGGTCGAGGTGAAGAGAGAGTTTAGAGGCAGTAGCTGCCTGTTAGAGCTTGTGTATTGAGATGTTGAGTGTGTGCTAGAAAGAGCACTTGTAATATGTAGCCGGTTTGTATCCGGTTTGTACTCCATCTCCGATTAAATACAAAGCTTTGCTCCTCCTCCCGTGGACGTAGGTATATTGGCCGAACCACGTAAAATATCTGTGTTTCTTTTGTGTGTTTTTATCGGTTTTCGTAATCTCGATCTAGTTCCGCACAACAAAAACATGATACGAACATGATATATTTAAAAAATATAAAAATAATGTAATAAATTAGACATAACATATTTAAACACGATTAACACGACACATATAATACACGTATCGTATTCGTATTTAAGATTTTGATACATTTAATAATTTGTATTGTGTTTATATTTATATGGTTGACATGAAAAAAACACGAGATATAACATGCATATACGAAATATCAAATCTAAAAAAAAACTACAACAAATTATATTCATTTACTACAAAAATATGAAATTTTTTGTACTAGCTAGTAACATATTATTTTCTTAATTTAGGGGTTGTATCCGCTCTAATCACATGGCTTAACCACGATTATTGGTCCTAGAGAAAAGAAATAGAAAGTTATGGTTCAAGTTCTCATGGCCAAGTAGGCAATATTTTTTAGAACATTCTTGGGAATGGAAACCAAAAAACATGGACACGATTAATTAAAGAATTATTATTTTATATATAGTGGAGTTTTTCCATGAGAGGTGACACATGTCTATTATAAATTAATAATTTTCATAAATATATTTTATTACAATTTAATTTTGATTTTAGATGGATACTTTTATTTGTTACAATTTAATTTTAATTATATGGGTAAAAAATATTAAAAATTAGTAATAAATAATTTGGGGAATATTTAATTTGAAAGATTCCGAATTTCGAACAATGTATAATAACATAAATTTAGGTATATGTCATAAATTAATTATAAAAAAAATGTTCACATAGACGTTTACATAAACAAATATTATATTTATATACGATGAAGATAGAGCTAATTAAAGAATGACTGAAGTAGACTGACCTAGAAAAGAGCAAAGCAACGAGATTAGGATATAATATAACTAATTGAGTTTAGATCCATCCACATTCAAATATACCCTCTTTTGGCATTGAGTTTTTCCATCCAAAGTGAACAAATTGTTTTTGCTTCAACTTCTCAAATCTGTGTTAGTGATTTTCATTTTCCAGTTTTATTCCCTCTTATAAAACCAAAAACAAAAAATTGAGTTGCTTTTATTTTCTTTTACTTAATTACTTCCATTCTCCTTTCCCTTTAATTATAACCAAAAAAAAAAAAAAATTTGCTTGTTAAATTTCCAGTTTTATTCCCTCTTTATAAAAAAAACCAAAAAATTTGAGTTGCTTTTATTTTATTTTACTTAATTACTTCCATTCTCCTTTCCTTTAATTCAAAAAAAAAAAAAAATTGCTTCTTAAATTTCTAGTTTTATTCCTTCTTATAAAAAAAATTGAGCTGCTTTTATTTTCTTGTACTTAATTACTTCCATTCTCCTTTCCTTTAATTCTAAAAAAAAATTGCTTCTTAAATTTCCAGTTTTATTCCCTCTTATAAAAAAACCAAAAAATTTGAGTTGCTTTTATTTTATTTTACTTAATTACTTCCATTCTCCTTTCCTTTAATTCTAAAAAAAATTGTTTCTTAAATTTCTAGTTTTATTCCCTCTTATAAAAAAACCAAAAAATTGAGTTGCTTATATTTTCTTTTACTTAATTACTTCCATTCTCCTTTCCTTTAATTCTAAAAAAAAAAAAACTGCTTGTTAAATTTCTAGTTTTATTCCCTCTTATAAAAAAAAAAAAAAATTCAGCTGCTTTTATTTTCTTGTACTTAATTATTTCACTCTCCTTTCCTTTAATTCTAAAAAAAAAAAAAATTGCTTCTTAAATTTCCAATTTTAGGGAAAGGGATCAGTAAAAGAAACAGTGAAGAAGAAGCTTTAGAAGATTGGAGGACTGAGACCTGCTGCATTAAAGCTTTAGTGAAGGTAAGCTTCAAGGAACTGCTCCTCATAAATTTTACTTGCATTATATATATTTACCCTTACTAGCTTGTTCTTATTTGTTCACTAGCATTTTTTTTTTTTTTTGGAAAGGTTCATTCACAAACGAGTAAAATTTTAAAGACGTTTATATACCTAATAATTTAATCGAATTATACAGTGTGTGTTTCATATATAAGATACAGATCCCTGGACAAGTTTGGATTGAAAAAATCTTATATCAGATTCAACTGAATTCGAGTTGAAATTGTTGAGTCGAGTAATCCATCTCTTGAAAACATTATAGTTAGAGATATTAATTAGTGATTAATTAATTTTTAAAAGAAAAGAAAAAGTGAAAGTAGCTTCATAATATAAACCAAAAGATGTTTGGGCCACCCAGGATTTGAATAAGAAAAATGTTAAAAAAAAAAAAAAAAAGACTCCAAAGAAAACAAGTCTTTGCTGAATTTTTACTCTGAAATTTTACTACAGAAAAATATTTGTTGTTATTTGTAGATTTTCTATTCATTTACGTACTGAAAACAACTCAAAACGAAAAAAAGAAAGAAAGAAATCTTCTAGCATTCCTTAGTGCATCTGTATTCAAGTATCAATTTTGCTGCCTAGAAGCAGAATTATGGTATGCATTAGAAAGCAGATAAGTGAAAAAGGCTGTTATTTTACCAAATCCATTGATAATTCCTACTATTAGTTAAGCAAACATTCACGATTGCTTTTGTCTCTCCGTTAATCTTTTTACCAATTACCAAAGTTTTTCTTCTTCAGCCTCAGATCATCAAGGAAATGGCTGCTGAATTTGTTGCCTCTGCTGCTGCCAATGCTGCGGGAAACCTGGCAACAGAATACGCATCACCTTATCTCAGTTACTTTTTCCGTTTTGGGAAAATTGTTGAAAATTTCAAGAATCAACGAAAAGAACTTGAATTGAAGAAAGATAGGGTGAAAAATGATGTCGATGAGGCTGTAAGGCAAACTGAGGTAATTGAGAAGGACGTTGAGGACTGGCTAACAAGGGCTGAGAAAGAACTGGAAGAAACCCAGAGTTTGGAAGATGAAATAGAACGCGACAAGTGTTTCAAGTGGTGTCCTAGCTGGGGCTGGCGATACTGCTTAAGTAAGAAAGTAGCGAACAAGACACTTAATATCTCTAAACTCTTAGAGACTTCCAACTTTTCACGAGTGGGACACCGTGCACCTCTTCAAGGAATAGAGTTCCTACTATCTAAGGATTTCATGGACTCTGAATCTTCAAGATCAGCTTTCAATGGGATCATGAAGGCTTTAAATAGAGATGATGTGAAAAAGATTGGCTTGTATGGGATGCCAGGAGTTGGAAAAACAACTTTGGCGAAAGAAGTGGGGAAGCAAGCTACAGAGCAGAAGCTGTTTGATAAAGTTATGATTGTTACAATGTCCCAAACTCCAAACGTCAACAATATTCAAGATAAGATTGCAGAAATCCTTGGCTTAACATTTAAAACAAATACAGAAGGAGGAAAAGCAGAAGAGTTATGGCGGAGATTGAAAGGTGAGAAGAAGTTCCTCATAATTGTCGATGACATTTGGGAAAGATTTGATTTGCAGACTATAGGAATTCCATGTGGTGGTGAACACGATGGTTGCAAAATTCTTTTAACTACCCGTCTTCAACAAGTCTGTATTCAAATTGGTTGTCAGAAGGAAATTCAACTCAACATCTTATCCGAAAACGAAGCATGGGCTTTATTCAAAGAAAATGCTGGTCTAGAAGATGTCACTTCCACCTTGAATGATGTAGCCAAAGAGGTTGCTGGTGAATGCAAGGGCTTGCCTCTTGCAATTGTAACTATGGCCAAAGCTCTAAAAGGTGAGAGTCTAGATGGGTGGAGAGCAGCAAATCAGCGACTCAAGGACTCAAGACATTTGGATAATCAAGATGTTTGTGAAGATATCTATAGGCTTCTTAAGCTTAGTTACGATTATTTGAAGGAAGACAATATCCAATCGTGTTTCTTGTTGTGTTCCCTTTTCCCAGAAGATTATGATATCAGTATTGAGATATTGACTATATGCGGAATTGGTGTGGGATTGTTCTCTAATATTTACTCAATGGAAGACTTACGGAGGGAAATTCGTGTAGCACTAAGAAAACTCCAAAAGTCTGGCTTGTTATTGGAAACTGATGATGAAAAAAGCGTAAAAATGCATGATGTGGTTCGAGATTTTGCTCATTGGCTAACATCAAAGGGAGAAAATATGTTCATGGTAAAAGATGGGTTGACAGAATGGCCTATGGTTGAAAGTTTTGGATGTTATACTGCAATCGCTTTATTTAACTGCAGTAACATAAATAATTTTCCTGATAAAGTGGAATTTTCAAAGCTCAAGACTTTGATTTTGGTGGGAGAGGATTCACTAGAAGTTCCGAGTACAATTTTTGAAGAGATGAAAGCCCTCCAAGTTTTACTTCTCATAGATGTCGTAGTCTCACTAGAAGGACTCCAATCCCTAACAAATCTTCGAACTCTGTGCTTTGAGGAATGCAAGCTGGAGAACATCTCATCATCATTGAGAAATATGAGAAACCTTGAGATTCTTGTATTGTCTAATACTAATATTCATGAGCTACCTGAAGAATTAGTGGAATTGTCTAGACTAAAATCATTATATCTTTGTCACAACGATGGAGAGCAACAGATCAATTCCCCCCCTAACTTGCTATCAAGGTAATAGTACATGTGATTTTTTTATTTTTTTTATCATGTTGCTTAGAATTAAGTACATATTTGGTTTTATTTATTTGTTTTTTATTATTTACTTTACTAAGTATTTTGATTTTAGAATATATGTATATATCACAAACATATCTACCATAAGCTTTTGGTAAGTCCTTTTGTTATGAAGCATTCTAACTTGTATATAGTCCTTCCTATTTATAAACTCAAACCTTATTCAAAACAATCAAAAGAGTAAATTCACTAGTTATCTATAACCTTTTATCAAAATTTCATTTTCATCCATGACCTTTAAAAAAAAACTCATATATTTTATTTTTCTCCCAAATCTCTTGATCTTTTGACATAAAGATAAATTTTATTTCAAAAAATATGTTATAAATAGAGTATATAACATAAAATTATTTTGTTCAAAATTATATGATTCAATGCCGTCAAAATTAGTTTTTGCATCCAATATTTCAACATTTTCAAATTATTAAACAAACTCATATTCTCTATGTTCTCTTTTTTTTTTTTTTGTGACTTTTTTTAGTGTTATTAAAACCGGACCGGTTGTACCGAGAACGGGTGACTTGTTCGATGCATGTTATAGAATCAAAAATTTTCAAATCGGTAGAAAATTCGTTGACCCGGTAAAAAACGGGTAAAAACAAAAAAAAAAACCGAAAAAACTTGTTTTTACACTTATTTTTAATTTTTTTTAAAAAAAAACTTATTGTATATGATGAGATTTTAAACCTTTAACCCCTTGAATTTATATTAAAGATCATACCATTTATCTAAATACATATTTTTATTAAATATTTACTATATTTATTGCTTATTTAATATTAAATTTTTTTTAATACAATCGGCCGTTGGATCGGTTGAATCGGTAATCGCAGGTCTCACCAGTTCAATCTCCGATTCAATTTTTTCAACATTGACTTTTTCACATGAAAATAAATTTTATTCAAACAAAAATAAATGTGCTATATTTTTTTTCAAACACAAAAAAAATGACACACATGATACTACTTTTTTTTTTGAGCCTTGGCATGTGTGTGGTGTCACGTGACTTGATAATTAATGATTACATGAATATTTATAACTTTTTAACTTTTAATTAGTAAATGGATGAATGATAAAATCTTTCTAAAGGTCATGGATTTTGGTACATTAAACTTTTAAAATTTTGGATAAAAATAAAATAGTAACTATTTTTATCATTTGCTTGAGGTGTATTATTATGTTAATGATAGTATTTTTTTTATTTATGTGTATAATAGGATGGCGTCACTCCAAGAGCTATATGTGACAAGTGAAAACAATGTTAACTTATTGGAGCTGAATTCATTGTCTCGTTTGACTGCATTATCACTGAGAGTTTCTACTAATCAATGTTTTCAAGAAAATTTTGTGTTCCCTAAACTACAAAGGTACGCTATAGGTGTAAATAACGATCTTGATGTTTTGGAGGGGCTAACCTTTAGAACCCTGAAAATTAAGAATCTCTCATCTTCGTTAAGTGCATTTAAGGATCTGTTTTGCAATGTGAAAAAGTTGACTCTGGAAAATGTCACTGAACAAAAAAATATTGTCCCAGACATAGCTAAAGAGGGAGTAAATGAATTAACTTCTCTTAAGCTTAAATCTTGCGAGGATATGGAATTCTTGATTGATACAACAGGAGAACAAGGGCCAGCCACTGCATTCTCTAATTTGGTGGAGTTAAATATGGAAGAAATGACTTGTTTGAAAGAGTTGTGCCATGGTCCGCCTCCGACTAGGTTCTTACTAAAGTTAGAAACATTGACCATAGAAGATTGCTGTGAGCTAATCATTGCCGTTCCAGCAACCCTACAAAATCTTAAACAAGTGAGGATTGAATGTTGTAAGCGGTTACAAGTGGTATTTCAATTGAATGGGCTTTCTGAAAAAAAAGAAAGTCGGACGGCACCACTACTCTCAAATTTAACGAGCTTGGATCTAGGCTCATTGCCAGAATTGGAGATCATATGGAAATTAGAGCCATCCCATCATGCAATTGCAAGCCTCCAGAGTCTAAAGTTTGTAACAATTCGATATTGTAATAAACTGAAATCAATCTTCTCACCTTGCCTTGCTCAAAGTCTGCTGCATCTACAAGAACTCAAGATAAGTTACTGCGATGGATTAGAGCAAGTCTTTGGTTTTGCCCAAGAAGATGAAATGGCTGAGCTAGAGGTATCTCTTCTCTCTCCAATTTTTTAATGCTCTTAGATGCTTTTGCCTTTTGATAGTAGTTTTTTTTAATTAGTGTGTTGCCTTGTTGGATAAACACCCTCTGCATCTAACCAGTGGTACACTTTTAAATCCAAGAGCCATGCTGTTCTGCTCCAATTTATTATTTGTATACTATTTAAAAAAAATATTTTTGGTGAGCATATAATACTTAAGTTAATTATTCATAATTTTTAGTTTCTTTACCAAAATTTAGAGTGCAAATGAACTTCCAAGTCAATGTTTTTGGATCTAAATTTAGTAAATTAACTTTTAAATAAGTTAGTTATATGCACATGCATTCTACAAAATTTTCTTCATACTTTAACTTGGTATTAACTTTTATTTATCTATTTTTTTATATTTAGTTATGATAATAATTTTTTGTAAAATAAATGACTTAAAATCTAGTAAACTATTATAAATTAAACAATATCATTTTTATTATCAATTTATTTTTCAATCTTCTTAAAGAGGTTCTTCTTTTGGATTTTTTAAAAGAAAAACGTTAATCAGTGTCAATACACACTTTTTAACGTGATATTTAAAAAATTATAATTAATGTATTATCGATTTTTAAATGTGATGAAAATTGTTTATTAAATGAAAACAAATTAAAATAATATTTTAACTATTCTTAACAAGTGTTTATAAATATCTGTTAATTAAATTCATTTGAAAATTTTTGTATATGCTTTTAAATTCTTTGTCAATTTTGATGCAAAAATATATTGTTTCTATTTACTTAATTAGGTATATAAGAGGAAAGGGAACAAATTTAATGACGATTACTAAAGCTTATATATTTATGGATACTTTTTGTTGTTTCAAAGAAATTAAGATAAGTTTAATTGAATAATATATATTGATAATTTAAATTATAGAACCACTTAGTTTTTGTCGGTATATATTTATATTTTTATATGGTTGCAGGTTGAGAAAACAAATAATATATATCTTGTTTTCCTCTTTATTAATGCACTTTATATATGTTTTATGCTCTTCTTTTGTTAAATTGTCAATGATATAAAAATAACTATCTAGTCTTTCTATATTACTTATTGCCTTTAAAACTTTCTTTTACATTTTTAACAAATTAATACATGTATTGTCAATATTTATTCAGTAGTTTTTTACACTTTCTTGATGTTAGGAAAATCTCTCAAATTTAACTTGGTTGAAGCTGTCTAATTTACCAAAATTGAGGTGCATATGGAAAGGACCCACCCATTGTGTTAACCTCTCAAGTCTAAAGACAATGACAATATGGGCTTGTGATGAACTGGCATATCTCTTTTCGACTCCCCTTGCTCAAACTTTGGTGCATCTGGAAGAACTCGATGTATGGAGTTGCAACTCTTTGGAACATTTAATCAAAGAAGCAGAAAATGAGGATGAAATATGTGTTTCAAACATGAAGAATCACTATCCTCTGTGCTGGCCTAAATTGAAAACTCTCAGGATAAGAGAGTGCAAAAGCTTGAAATATGTGTTTCCAAACACTTTGGCTCAAGGACTTCCATGCTTGGAATTTGTTAAGATAGAAGATTGTGTTCAACTAATACAAGTCTTCAACATGGAAAAAGAAAATGATGGACAAGATATTGTGCTCCCTGGACTTGGATTACAGGTACTTCTTTTGTACTCTTTTCATTTAATTGTGGCTCCAGATTTTTGCCTTGGACCCAAATCTTTTCTAAGCTCATAAAATAATAATCAAACCTTATCTTAAAAGTTTTGGGTGGATAGAAAAATTAAATTAGTCAATATTAACTCATTGACAGAACATAAAAGAAAATAGAAACAATAATAGAAAAAGAATGGCACGTTCGTATAATAACAAAAAAGGGAAACCAAAGCAGGAGTGAGGACCTGAACCCTGGCCCTGTAGGATCACCCCAAAGAGGGACAAGAGCAGGTTGATTCTTTCTTGAACTGAGAGAAACATAAAAAACTCTTTTTTAGTGGCAATATATATACACTTAAAAGAAGTTCAAACTCTCATCTTCAATAACATTGTCATTTGAAAAAAGAATTATTTCTTTACCAATGTTGATTCAAATATATATATATATATATATATATATTCTATTTACTTGTAGGTATGAAAAGAGGAAAAGAAACAAATTATATTAGTACTTTAAATTCTAAAACAAATTAATTTGTAATATATGGTTTATAAGTTGTGAAAACTAAAAATACGTATCTTGTTTTTTTCTTTATGAAAATGCACTTTATAAATTTTTCTATGCTCTTTTTGTTAAATTGTCAATTATATTATATAAAAATAACTATATAGTCTTTCTATATTATTGCCTTTTAACATTTTCTTTTATATTTAACAAATTAATGTATTTCTTGTCTATATTTATTTACTAATCATTTAATCAATCTAATGAATTCATTTTGGAATTTAACTAGTTACTAAGTAATTAATAAACTTTATATTTTTCTTGATGTTAGGAAACTCTCTCAAATTTAACTTGTTTGGAGTTGGAGTCATTACCAAAAATAAGGTGCATATGGAAAGGATCCACCGATTTTGTTAACCTCAGAAGTCTAAAGAATATGAGAATAGAGCACTGTGATAAGCTGGCATATCTTTTTTCGGCTACCCATGCTCAAACTTTGGTGCATTTGGAAGAACTCACCATATGGGCTTGCGACTCTTTGAAACAGTTAATCACAGAAGCAGAAAATGAAGATGAAATATGTGTTTCAAACATGCAGAATTTGAAAACTCTCGAGATAATGAATTGCAAAAATTTGAAATATGTGTTTCCAATCACTTTGGCTCAAGGACTTCCCAACTTGAAATCTGTTAAGATAATTGATTGTCTTCAATTAATGCAACTCTTCAACATGGCAAAAGAAAAGGATGGACAAGATATTGTGCTCCCTCGATTACAGTTTTTGCAACTTGGAAATTTACCAAACTTGAGCAGTTTTTGTCCAGAAAAATTTGTCATGTCACTATCTTTGGAAAAGTTCAAAGTTCGTAATTGTCCCTTGTTGAATCATTTTGGAAATCAGCAAGGACTAGTTATGTTGCTGGCTGAGTTGGAGGTACTTCTCTTATATTGTCGTTTGTTTCAATTTTATTTTTTGGAAATAATTAATTGAATTATTTATCTCATATATAAGAAACATCTTCTCCATCAAATTTTACTATATATTTACATCTTCCTACAAGTGTATTTTATACATTTCTAATTTTTTTTTCTGGTGTTTTCTATTATTTTATGAATTTATCAGGATGTTGAACTATATGCATTCAAGGAGTTGTTATGCAATGCCAAAAAACTTACCCTGAAAAGAGTCAATCCCGTTTCAAATGTAGATCCAGAAGGATTTAATAATGAATTGGGTTTTCTTCAACTTGATGATGAAAAGGCGCTGGAATGCTTGTTTGATACAACGGAATGCCATTTCTCAACCAAAGTCTTCTTCAATTTGGTGGAACTAGTCATAGAAGGCATGGGTGGTTTTAGAATGTTGTGCAATGGTCGATTTCCAAAGGGATTCCTGGGAAAATTAGAATATTTGAAGACAGAAAGTTGCATGGATATGGTTTCTTTGTCTCCCATGGCCGTGCTACAAAATCTCAAGGAAGTGAGAGTTATTAATTGTGGCCAGTTGCAAGAAGTATTTCAAATAGACGAGCTTCTTCATGATAGGGAAGAAAATCAAGCACCATTGCTATCAAATTTAACATGGTTGGAGCTTCAGAGATTACCAGAATTGAAGAGGATGTGGAAAGGGCCCACCCATTATGTTAGCCTGCAAAGACTGATGGTTGCAGAAATTACATACTGCAATGGATTGAAATATCTTTTCTCGCCATCTCTTGCTCAAAGCTTGGTCTTGCTTGAAAAACTCAAGATAAAGCACTGCGAGGGACTGGAACACATTATCGTGGAGTTGGAACGTGATGATGATATAGAACATTTAATCAGAGAAGCAGGAAATGAGGATGAAATAGTTTCAAACATGCAGTGTAGGGATCCTCTGTGCTGGCCGAAATTGAAAACTCTCGAGATAAGAAATTGTGGAAGCTTGAAATATGTGTTTCCAATCACTTTGGCTCATGGACTTCCATGCTTGGAATCGATTGACATTATCGATTGTCCTCAAATAATACAAGTCTTCAGCCCGACAGAAGAAAGGGATGGAAATGACATTCTGCTCAAGTTGCCATCTTTGCGATACCTAACCGTGAAAAATTGTCCCCAGTTGACATTCTTCATTGTCCAAGCTCAGCTGATGGAGGTATTCTTTTGCTTAACTGCATTTCTGGAATTTGGCAACAACAAACTAGCAAACATAGTAGTTTATTTCATGCGATAAACCCTTTCTGCACTTCGTTTTGTGAGTCAAATCCATGATTTATTCTTAAATAAAAATGTAAGATCGAGCAATGACCTCTTGCTTAGTTGGCTTCCACATTTAAACAATTTGGTTGAAACTTTTGGAATTTAAATTTGAAAGATATATGTACTATTGAAATTAGAGAAGTGATATTCTCTGTTAATTGGCATGTAAGCTTATGAAGATTTTTTAGTAGCATTTGCTCAAGCATTCCCAATCTAATAGAAAAGGAATGTATTTAATGACATTTATTGGTGTCTATGTTTGCAGAAATTATATCTTTATAACGTGGGAAATAGCTGCCAATTATGTAACACCCATGTCCCCATATTGAATCAAGACTATATAGCAGTTGGGAATCATGAAGAGGTATTTCATGTTCAAGGTGGGTATTCATTCTCAAGTATAAAAAAACTGGAGCTGAAGGATTTATCTGAAGTGCGGATTATATGGAAGGATCCTGCTCAAGTTGTAACCCTTGAATACCTTACAATTCTGGAGCTGATTGATTGCAAGAAGCTAATATATATATTTTCACGTACAACAGCTCGAAGTTTATCACAGTTGGTCCATCTAGTTATACAAGGATGTGAGGAATTGGACCAAATCATTAATACCGAGGATCCAGTTTCTTCATCATCAAATGGTGATACTGGGCTCCAACCTATAAGCTTTCCTAATTTGACTGATATTTCTGTTGAAGATTGCAAAAAATTGAAAAGTCTCTTTCCTCTTGGATCTGCCCGTTCCCTTCCAAAACTTGAATGTCTCATAGTTAAAGGGAACTCTAAATTGGAGCAAGTATTTGAACTAGAAGATGAAGCAGAAGTGACAGCTGAAAAGGAGATAAAGTTAGATAAATTGGGAGAGTTATCACTTAAAGAACTGCCAGGCCTCATTGACTTCTGTCTCAAGGGATATCATTTTGTATTGTCGGCTTTGAGCTTTTTGACAGTAGAAGACTGTCCTAAGATGACTACAGGTTTCTTCATTGATTCAAAGAATTCTGTACATTGCAAAACAGAGGTATACACCCTGCAATCCTTATCCTATTTAAGTCTATGATGTCTTTAATAATAACAAAAAAAGGCATAATATGCAAAGTCTTAACTTATATTGCTTAAAAGATCTTGAGCAATACACTGCAATCAAAGGTTGGTTGGTTGAAGGTTAAATTCTTTGAAAGTTGACATAGAAGGTAACAACAAATTGTATAAGCAGACTAAAGATTCTTGTAAATTAGAGGACAAATATATATCACCTTTAATGAATATGGCATAGAACGCTTATAAAGTACTATGTATGTTTCTTCTTTTGCCTTCATGACATGAGACATTAATACTTTTGTTTTACATTTCACTTCTTCAATTGTTTATAAAGATACCCCGACTGGTTGAGCAAGACGCCACTGGAGGGTGTTCAACTGCACAAAATGCAGTTCTCAACAAGAACATATATTGGATATTGGAGGAGGAGGGTGAACTACCACATTACATGGATGAATAGATGATTTCAGGGCAATTACTTGCCAAGGCATGTTTACACAAAAATGAGTAGGTTAAGGCTGTCAACTAAACACAGGTAAAAAGAAGGCTGGCAATTTCCATTTCCATTTCTTTAATCTTCTTTTTTGCCTATATCATGATCAAATTTGGGTGGTTCACTTGTGCTTATCTTTATTATTTACATTCAAAACAGGTGGTTAATAACTGTGATTTTCACTGGTCAAGAAGCTTGCTTAATGGAGTTGTCAAGCAAAGGGATATATCCTTTGCTTCCAATAATAATCTAGCTAATTAAAGTTATGTTGCTCTCTGTTGCAACTTTTATTGTATTTTTTATGTACAATAAGTACAAGAACAAGAGTGAAATTCCTATGTATGTTATATTTCTTATTGTATTTTAATCCTTAGTGAATAAATTCTGCTGGTATGTTATGCAGAATATCAAGATATGGGAAATTGAACTCTAACTTTCCCCATATATTCAAAACCAGGCAGAATTTATTTTGTGAAGATTTTAACAGTGATTTATTGAAATAATGAGAGTTTGATTGTTACTATCAACTTAACAATAGCAATATTTTCTTTCCAAGCACATTTGATTTGAGAAATTGAGATCATCTAAAGATGAACTTGGGGGGCCTGGAACTGATATCAGCTGAAATGATTCCACTTTAATCCTCATTTTAGGTCAGTTTGTTTATGTCGAAAGCTTCATTTTTGGTGGCAGTATTTGTGCTACATTCGCAAATTACTTTTCCAGTTCCATATTAACTGTTCCAGTCAAGTTCAATTTGTTTTAGTTTCTCAACATGTTTCCTTTAAATCTTTTTTTTTTTTTTGATAAGCAAAGTTTCTATTTATCCAAAAGCACCATGCACTGCTACATCAATACAACCAGCATAGCTGGCAAACAAATGTACTATTTTACAATGTCTTCTTTACATAGCTAAGAACCAATTATGCTATCAGTGAGCTTTTTAACCCCCATGCTACATGCAAATCTCTATTAACAGTATCATCCTTTATGGTTTTCATCCCCCCTAGTCTATAGCTAACCTCCTCCTTGATTTTCTCAAGCATTTGCATACATTGCTGAGGTTGTTTACCAAACCTGCGGTTATTTCTCTCCCTCCATACATGATATATGAGAGCATTCCATGCAATTCGAAGCACTGTAGCAATAAGAGATTTACCCTTTAGCTTCCTCTTTGCCCATTGAACTTCAAAGTCCCAACTTCTGATGACTCTATGAAGCTTACATAGGTGCAGAATCTCCCTCCATACTGTCTTAGAATACTCACACTCAAAGAATAAATGGTCTCGAGTCTCCATTTGTTGACTGCACATATCACAAGTTCCATTAAGTTCCATTCCCCATTCCATCAATCGATCTTTTGTAGGGAGCTTGTTCTGAATTGCCATCCATGATATTTGGGAATGCCTTGGAATATGGTAGGCATACCATACCAATCTATCCCAATCCACCTTTGGCTGCCTTGGCCTGATTTGCTACCACACTTTAGCCACTGAAAACTTGTCCCCAGGAAATTTCCAAGCTAGTCTTCTATTATTCTGATAGGTAAATTGAGCTGCTAATGGTCTCAATTGTAGGAGTTTCCTCCAAATCCAGCTACTTCCCTGGGTGATTGGGAACTGCCAGAATGAGGTGCCTTTTAGAACATAGTTGTGGATCCAAGCAATCCACCATGAACCTGCCTTAAAAAGCAATGTCCATATTATCTGCATTATGCTTGCCCTGTTCCAAGAACCTAGATCCTTCAGGCCAAGTCCCCCCTCTGATCTTGGACAACAAATTTTCTGCCAGCTCACCCTTGCTCCTCTGGCTTCTGCATCTTTCCCTAACCAATAGAATCGAGAACAGAGTTGATTAATTCTGGAGAGCACTGCCTTAGGTAGAATAAAGATTCTACACCAATAGTTTTGTATATTGAACAAAACTGATTGAATAAGCTGAAATCTTCCAGCATATGACAGAATCTTTGATGTCCAGTGAGTGATCCTAGCAGTAATCTTTGAGATAAGTGGGACACAGTCTTTTTCTGTCAGCTTCTTTGTTACTAAGGGAACCCCCAAATACCTCACTGGCAGCTCTCCTAGCTTGAAGCCTGTCACCCCCTGGATTTCCTGAAGCTGAGCTCCACTGATTCCAGAAGAATAAAGTTCACTTTTGGCACAGTTTAGCTGCAAACCAGAAAGTTTATAAAAACTTTCCAGGATATCCTGCACTCCTTGGATGGATTTCAGGTGCCCTTTAGTGAAAATCATCAAGTCATCAGCAAAACATAGGTGAGTGAGCCCAATCCTTTTGCACTTAGGATGGAAATCAAAGACTTTATGCTGTGTAGCAGCATCCAAAAGCTTAGAAAGTGCATTCATAGCAAGCACAAACAGATAGGGGGAGATAGGATCTCCTTGCCTTATACCCCTTTCTCCCTTAAAGTAGCCCACCAAGCCTCCATTAATTGATAAAGAGAACCTAGGACCAGTGATGCAACTCTTGATCCATGTTATAAATTCTGTTGGAAAATTCAAAGCTGCAAGAACCAGCAACATGAAGTCCCAGTCAAGTGTATCAAAAGCCTTTTGAAGGTCAACCTTTATAGCACTTCTAGGTGACAGAGTTTTCCTGGCATAGCTTCTTACTAACTCCTGTGCCATTAGGACATTATGTGAGATATTCCTTCCTTCCACAAAGGCACTTTGACTTTTGCTGATGATTGTTGGCAGGAATTTTTTGAGTCTTCTTGCCATCACAGATGTAATACTTTTGTAGACTACTGAACAACAGGAAATAGGCCTGTAGTCTTTAATACAAGTAGGATTTTGGTTTTTTGGCACTAGAGCTACAATTGTGGAATTAAAGCCTGCCAGCAAATCTCCTGTCTGGAAGAAATGAAGAATGGCATCAATGTACTCTTCCCCTACTACTGTCCAAGCTTCCTTAAAGAAGTGAGATGTGAAACCATCTGGCCCTGGAGCCTTGTCCCCTTTGATGGCAAAAATGGACTCCTTGACTTCTTCCCTGGATATTGGCTTTGAGAGTTCAAACTTCTCTGCATCCGAGAAGGAGAACTGCAAAAGTTCTCGTAGAAACTCCCTTGTACATCCCTCAACATTATAGTCCTTAGTGCCAATAAATTTCTGGAAATGAGAGACTGCTGCCTGAGATATCTGTGAAAAGGTTTCAAGCCTATTTCCACTATCATCATACAGGACTCTCATTGTGCCCCTATTCTGCCTAGCTGCAACCATCTTGTGAAAGAATCCAGTATTCTAATCTCCTTCTTGAAGCCATTGAACCCTTGACTTCTACCTGAAGTGACTCTCTTCAGCTTTCCTCAGTTCATTATACTCTTGAGCTAACATCCTTTCCTTTTCTACCAATTCATCAGAAGGATGGCTGAGTAGAGCTACTTGGACATCCTCTAACTCCTTCCTCTTAGTTGTAACCTTCTCAGATATGCTACCATAATAAGCATGATTAAAGTTCTTCAATACTGACTTTAATCTCTTCATTTTGGTATGCAACCTGACCATGGGATTACCACCAGTAGGTACCCTCCAAGAGTTCTCAACAATGTGCATAAACTCTGGATGTCTGGTCCAATAGTTAAAAAACTTGAAAGGTTTAGGTGGAGAGGCACTCACCATATCAAGCTTTATGAATGCTGGGCTGTGATCAGAAATTTCTGGAGCAAGGAATTCTACATGAGACTCTGGAAATGCTGTGAGCCATTCTGCATTAATAAGCACTCTATCTAACTTCCTTGCCAGGAAACCTTCAATTTGCTTGTTAGACCATGTGAATCTAGGCCCTATGAATGTGTGATCAAAACAAGATAGAACTTGTAAGCAATCAGTAAAATCCCTTATATCAGTGCTAGGTGTTTGAGATCCATCATAACTTGAGCTTTCAGAGGGGTCAATGATAGTGTTGAAGTCTCCAGCTAGCATCCATGGAAGGTTAGACAATGTGCTATTTAGATGAACTAAATGGCTCCATAACCTTCTCCTTTCAATGCCCTCATTAGAAGCATAAATGGCAGAGAATAAGAACTTCTTGCCTGTGAAAGATATGCTACATGTAAGGCTTTGGTCCATTGAAGCAACCAGACTCAGCTGCACATGGCTTTGGTAAAGAAACCAGATTCTTCCATTATTGGCCTCAGAATAGTTATGGAACATGCTCCATCCTGGAAAACTTTTATCTAAAATCTGCTGCATATTCTGAAGCTTGACATGAGTCTCAATCAGACAGACAATGTTAGCTCTTAGCTTTCTTATTCTACTAACTACATCTTTTTGTTTAAGGGAATGATTGAATCCCCTTACATTCCATATGAATAGATTCATTAGGATTGGTTAGGCAAGGAACTTCCTGAGGTAGTGGGATTTACCTTTGCACTGGTCCTTTTTCCTTTGTCAATAGGCCCTCTCCTCTTTGTCTTCAGATTCTTCATAAGATCTGCTACTCCAGCAGAAGCTGCTCTTGGTTTCCTAGGAGAGTGCTCTGTCCTGTTTTCATCTTCAGTAACTGCCCTTGTATCATTCCTGATCTCAGGCTCAATTTCTTCCCTATCCTCTTCCTCAACTACTTCTTCCAAAATGGCAAATCGATTGAGTGAACTTGCCTTCCTGGTTTCAATATTTGTTTTCTGGTTTGGCATCATAACTTCCTTATTGATGAAGCTTGACATCATATTTTGATTCTTAGGGCTTACTAATGAAGTTCCAGCATCACATTCAGCTCTTTTGCCATTCTCCTCAATAATTTCCTCTGCTATACATTCTTCATGTCCTTGCTTATTTTCCTTTGGCCTCCAAACCTTTGCTACAGCATTAACAGGCTTAGATGGGCAAGCTTTATCCAAATGGCCAAAAATCTTACAGTTTGAGCACCTTTGTGGCAGCCAAAGAGCTTCAACTGTTATGGACACAATGGATCCATTCTCCAACACAATATCTATAGTGCTTGGAATGACAGTTGTGGCTGCAACTTCAATACACACTTTGGCATAGGCCAATCTCTGCTGGCTGGATGTTATTCTGTCCATGTAGAGAGGAGTGCCCAGCGCACTTGCTATATAGCTCAATCCTGTTATTGTATAAAGCTCCAATGGAACTCGACCTAAATGAATCCAAATAAGGAGTTTTTCCATACTGAAATCCAGTGTTTCCATCCCTGGCTCCCATTTCCTGACAATAAGTGGCTTATTGTGGATATGCCAAGGGCCAGCTTCAAGAACTCGATCTCTTGCCTCTGAGTTAGAGAATTGAATCACAAAAAGATTTAGCCCAGCTGGCTTAATCTCCACAGTGCTATCTTTCCCCCATAGCAGCGTGACCATTCTCTGAAATTGACTGAAGTTTGGAATTCTTCCAATGAACTGAGCCACCACAGAGTTCTTCCAATGCTGAATTCCTTCTGCAAAAACCTCACCTGGAGGCTTTACTGTCACAGCTCCATTGCAGATCTGAGGCGGAAAAAACTGCAAAGTCTGATCAGCAGAGGCTGAGAAAAGTTTTCTCCAATCAGCTT
The DNA here is from genome assembly GCA_030761205.1 of Fremontodendron californicum. Lineage (NCBI taxonomy): Eukaryota > Viridiplantae > Streptophyta > Magnoliopsida > Malvales > Malvaceae > Fremontodendron > Fremontodendron californicum. The sequence continues at coordinate 1,462,564 of JAULJL010000030.1, read as the reverse complement.
TTGCCACCTCACCAGAAGTTGTTGTAACTGCCTCTGTCTTTTCCCCCCTTCGAGCTCCCCTCTACTCTTGATCTGATTGTGTAATGTCACCATGAACAATCGCGTGATCTGGATATTCCATCCATGTCCGCGCCTGATCTGAAGCCATTGAAGAAACAAGGATTCCAAAACGATCCAAAAACCAAAACAGCTTCAAGATGCAGTTTTGCAAAAAACCAGGAAAATCCAAGAAAGAATCCAAGAAAGAAGCACCGATCGACTAAATGGATGTGAATCTGTCCTGACAAACTTGTTTGGAGATGGTGACTGGATCGCAGAGAAAAAACAGCACCAGAAATGAAAACCAGCAAATTAAGTTCCTTACTGATGATGATGGCAGACTAGACTACTAGAAAAGAGTCACTCAAAAATGGGTTTTGTTTGCCTGCTCTTGATTCACCTTAAACTTTGAGCAAATTTCAGCGAGCTTAGAACCTTAGCTTGGTGTGAATGCAGATCTAGTAAAGAATAGGCCTGTTCTGCCCCATCTTCTTGGCCAGCCTGAAGGTCTTGTGTGAAGGCATGTTTGGCGGTTGGGAGGGATGCGGCGCTCGATTTCCAGATTGTTGCAGATCCCCTTTGGCCTTTCAATTTTTCTTTTCTCTTTGATTCCCACTGCCTTTTTTATCTAAAAAAAGCTTAGAAAAGACTCCACGGCTTCCTCTTGATTACGCATCTAGAAGAGAAAGAACAGGGATTTTTTTTTTTTTTTTGGTACTTACCAGTAGGCAGTAGGCAGAAATAATGAGTGGGAATTCCTTTAAATCTTTCTTTACTCAGAAACTTTGTTTTTATTTTTGTCATGGACCAGTTCAGTTTCGATACTTGCATATGTTTACTCGCTCCTTTTTGTTTCCTTTAAATTCAAGCTTTAATACTCAAAACTAGGTGAAGCAGCCATGGTAAAGTTGTTATGCATGCTATCATGCGCCATTCTGTTAAAGAACCTTGGGGCGAGTTTTGTTCTTTTGCATTTCAAATATGTGCTTTTTAATTATAGTAACTTCTTTGTCCTCATTCTATTGCTCTGTTGCACGTGAGGACAAATTGAGTCAGGAAAGAAACCCGGAACAGTTAAATACTTTCATGTTTTCTTTTTTGGTATGTGAAATATTATTGCATGGTATTAATGCATTATGCAATATGAAGTACCTCAGGACTAGCGCGGAGCAAGCTTTATCAGTTTTGAATGGTACCCTTTTAGGAGGAAGAAGTGTTCGATTTTCGTGGGGACGTAGTCCTTCAAGCAAACAGGTCTTTGTATTTAAAAACAATAGTGTTTTGTAATTAGTCATGCTACATATATTTCTGCAAACTAAGAGGGAATGTATTGGAGTTTCAGGCTCAACCTGATCAGGCCCAGTGGAATGGTGGATATTATGGATATGGTCAAGGATTTGAAGCATATGGATACGCACCTCCTCCCCAAGACCCTAACATGTACTATGGAGGCTATCCCGGATACGGGAATTACCAGCAGCCAGGAGCTTACCAACAACCACCGCAGGTAAAAGATGATTTTAAGAATTATTCTTACTTTTCATAGTTATATTCATTGCTCTTACAGAAAGAAGAATGATTGCAAGTATGCTGAATTTCATTTTTGACCCTTTGTTTATGCTGGTTTATATTGCAAGTCTTGTTGGTTGGTTGCTGGCCTCTTGAATCTTGATGTCTAAAATGTTGAGTAGATCTCATGTTACACGGACTCTTTATTTTTCCTAAAATATCAGTGTTTTACATCTGTGTCCGATACATATTCAGACATCTATATTTTACATCTGTGTCCAATACATATTCGGACATGGTTATGAAGGTATGATCCTCCAAATATATAAAAAAATTTAAAAAATTAAGCATACCCGTGTCAGACACATATTCGTATCCGATACTCATCTCCGAATCCGGGTAACATAGAGTAGATCTGCCATTCAGAAAGTGATTCATTATCCATTTCCTCTACATTATATACATTTGTGCTTAAATGTTTTCTTTTTCTTTTCGTATTTTGCAGTAAGGTGCGGTTGCTGTGTTGTGGCTCGAAACTCGTTCGCTCTGATCCAGGGCACTTTAGGTGGGGTTGGTTTGATCCTACATGTTACAATTCGTGGTTTTTTTTCGGGTTTTTGGAGAGGGTCATGTTTCTTTCTTCATCCTTTTTATCTTTTTTGCTTCCCTTTCATGGCTTCTTTTCTTTTCCATCTCTTAACCTTCTTATATGATATTGACTTTTTCTTTTAGGCTGAGATACTATTGTAATTTACACTCATATATACCATAGTAGTTGTTTGGACTGATGCTTTTTAAAAATATAAAGAGTTAAAATAGCAGATTTTGGAATTGGATAGTCTTTTTTTTTTAAATCCCCCGGTAAGTTAGGTGAGGAATATGCCTGCCCACTTATCATAAGCTAGATAAAGTGATTCAACCTTTCATTCAGGTTTTGTCATGTTCATTGCCAAGGAAACCTATGTTGAAGTCACACCGACTACTCTAGCTTTGTCTAGAATTGTCTTTACTCATCTTTGTTGAATTTTCCTTAGTCTTTATTCTTCTATCTCTAGAATAGTCTAGCTTTCACAAGAATGTTGTAGGCTTGGTTTAGAAACCGACTTACACAAATATAAATAGAGGTTGTGGGTGTTATGTGTTGTGTAGATGAGAAAGAAAAGGTAGAGAAGTGAGAAAAAAGAAGAAAAAGATATGGAGTGAAATAGTGAAGTTGTGAGTGCATATTAAAAGAGTGTGTCTAGTGTATATTTGGTCTTTTCTCATATTAATAAAAGAGTTGTTTTTCGAAAGTTACTGTAGCATCCCGAGATAAAGTTACTGTAGCAAATCGGTACTGTAGCACAAAACTACAATCGGTATCGAAGGTCAAAAATCAACAAATTGGTATCAGAGCCAGACAATCCTGAGGACCAGATTCTCAGAGCTGGACGATCTTGAGGACCGGAGTATCAGAGTCAGACGATCCTGAGGACCGGGCGATCAGAGCGGGACGATTAGAGCGGGACGATCCAAAGGACTAGAATATCAGAGCTAGACAGTCAGGGACCGGAGTATGCTCATCAGAGAAAAGACAAGAAGCCAGAAGTTTCTCGAAATCAGATGATCGAGAATTGTAATTATCGATGATAGATCGAGTCGCGGAAAGGGCTACCTGAAGCAGTGTGAGAGCCATCACGAGAACAGGTGAAAAGGGCTACCTACTTACCTAAAGTAGTGTGAGAACCATCACGAGAATAGGTGAAAAGGGCTACCTACTTGGAGTAGAGTGAGAGCCGTCACAAGAAGAAGTGAGGGCTACCTACTATCAGAGTGAAAGCCACCGCGAGAAGACAGAGCTAGACGGTCAGGGACCGGAGTACGCATATCGGAGAAAGACAGTCTGGGACTGTGAAGATTATTGGTCTGGGACCAAGACGATCAGGGATCGTAGTTCGTGAGGATATAGAGACTGACAGAATACAACCTTGAGAAAAGTGAGGCACTCTCAAGTCAGAATGGAAGATTTTTCAAGTCCGATTGGTAAGATCGAGAAGCTTAATAACAGCAATTATAATACATGGAGTATTCGCATGCAATTTTACATGCAAGGAGAAGATTTATGGGATATTGTTAACGGTGAAGATATAACACCACCAACCGATGTCGAAGAATTGAAGGAATGGAAGATCAAAGCCGGTAAGGCCATGTACGTGTTATCAGTCACCATTGAGGATGGTTTATTACAACGCATCAAGGATGCAAAGACACCGAAGGAAGCTTGGGACACACTCACAATGCTGTTCGCGAAGAAAAATGATGCTAGGCTCCAACAATTAGAGAATGAACTCCTGTCAATCTCGCAGCAAAATATGTCGGTAAGCGAATATTTCTCTAAAGTTAAAACTCTTTGTGATGAAATTTCAAAATTAGATCCAGAAAATGCCATTACCGAAACGAGGATGATAAGAATTATCATCCATGGCTTGCGACCTGAATACAACGGGATTGTTACTGCAACTCGTGGATGGAGCAAAGAACCAACTTTAACTGAGTTGGAAAATATCCTAGCCAATCAAGAGGCTTTAGATAATCAAATGTCTAAAGTCATGATAAAAGATTATGAGAAAGCCCTCTTTAGCAATAGAAGAGGTAAAGTTGCTATGAGCCAAGGAATAGAAGACATTGAAGTTCAAAACAAACAAGAAGCTTGGCAACGGAGGAGCTTTCAGCGAGGGGGAGCTCAAATTGTTCGAGATAGAGAAGACAGCGAAAATGTGAGGTCTCATTGTCGAAATATTAAGTGTTTCAAGTGTGGCAAGCTTGGCCACTATGCTCGAGATTGTCGATATAGACAAGTGCAAGGCTATGCAACAGTGTTCTCACGACAGGAGCATAACTATGAAGAAGAATGGGATTTTGAGACAGCATTTACTATTGAAGAATGCGAAGAACTCGTATCTGGTTGCACCACCGAGTTAGAAGAAAATGTTCATGAAGACGAAGAAGAAATTGATTTTGAGAATATTCAACCAAGACAAGAGACAATTGAAGAGCCTTCAAAAGAAGAGAACGAGTCTCTGTTTCAATCACAAGAAAAGATTTTTGAAGATGAAAGGTTATTTCACGAAGAGGCGAAGAAGCTTGAAGATGATGTCAACATTGAGAAAGATGACAACGAGGTTATCGACACTGTTAAGACTTACAAAGGCGTGAAAGATATGAAGATCGATTGTGAAGTCAACAAATTAATGGTAGTTGACAAAGTCGAGTATGCCAAAGTCAGAGACAGGCTAGCAGAGAGAATCAAGAAGAACGAAGATAGAAATAGTGTTGAAGCAAAGACGGAAGTGAATAAAATCAAGGATCAAAAGAGAAGAGAGCAATCAACGATGGATGAAGCAGAACTAATGATGCTGATGAATTTCAAGAAGAGAAAGAAAAAGAGAAGATATTTAATGAGTCCAGAAGACAGCCTGAAATGACAACCAAGCTAGCATCAAGAGAGAGTAGTCGTTGAGGGGGAGTGTTGAAGTCACACCGACTACTCTAGCTTTGTCTAGAATTGTCTTTACTCATCTTTGTTGAATTTTCCTTAGTCTTTATTCTTCTATCTCTAGAATAGTCTAGCTTTCACAAGAATGTTGTAGGCTTGGTTTAGAAACCGACTTACACAAATATAAATAGAGGTTGTGGGTGTTATGTGTTGTGTAGATGAGAAAGAAAAGGTAGAGAAGTGAGTAGAGAGAAAAAAGAAGAAAAAGATATGAGTGAAATAGTGAAGTTGTGAGTGCATATTAAAAGAGTGTGTCTAGTGTATATTTGGTCTTTTCTCATATTAATAAAAGAGTTGTTTTTCGGAAGTTACTGTAGCATCCCGAGATCGAAGGTCAAAAATCAACAACCTATGTTCGTCGAAAGGAAACAGAGTTGCGGATTGAGCAAACTTGTAGGATATTATTTTTAAAAATTTTTTTGTATGAATTAATTAGATTAAATTCGAATTTATAAGTGTATAAAGACATTATCAACATGGATTGATTTAATTGGTTGTAATATTAGATTTCGAGTTTTATTAACAGTTTTACTTGATAAATGATGTGTAAGTATTACTAAATATCATTGTTAATTTTTTTTGAAGTCTGTGGTATGTTTTTTATCTTAAATTGGAGTTGTATTTTTTTCATCTAAGCTTTTATTATCCATATAAAAAAATAGTGTACAAGGGCATTTAACTAGTTAATCATCATCCATGTATTTATATAACCAATGATATTTAACTAATAAATAAACAGAACAGACCGACAATTTCATGAGCAAATGGCAGGCAGCTGCTAATCACTTTAAAAGTTGATCATTACCCCTTGGTTTTAGAGCCCAAATCAATAACTTAACAAAGGATTATCAGAAAGATTTTAAAATAACTTAATTATGCAATTAAGTGGGGTCAAAATGCTACCCTGAAATCATCACTGGACCCCACTCTAACACTATTTATGACCACTAATCACATGCCACGTACTCAATAACTTAACTTTATCCACATTCTCAGTCCTAAATAAAATACCCCTAAACATTACTTTGTCTTATAATGCAAAACCAAGTTTATGACAAAGAAATGTCACCTAAATTCTAGTGAAAATTCTTTCATATGATAAATTAAGAAATTAAACATTAAAAAAAAGGCCAAATCAATCCCACTAGATAGGGTCTAAACGAGTCAAGCTATTCAAGCTCGATTTGGTAAAAATTCGAATTTGACATGTTCATTATCTAGTTGAATTAGAGCTCGAGCTACTCGATTGACAAGTCGAGTCAAATTTAATAAATTTAATATCTAACTTCAAAGATTTACGAGCTTAATTGAACTTAATCGAGTTTTTTTTTTAATATATTTAATATGGATGTATAAATAAATAACGAAAATATTAATGTCAATATTTACAATTCTATTAAGCTTAATCGAGTTTAATGAGTCAAGCTTGAGTGACTCGATTAAATTACAAATCAAGTTGAGCATGAAAAATAAGTCTCGAGTTTTCGAATCGACCAAAGTCGAGCATGACAATGTTTAGACTCATTACACCCCTACCACTGGATATATATATATATATATATATATATATATATATATATATATATATTCTCAGCTACTACTAATTTTGTTTTTTACAGTTAATGGGGGACATAAGTTTTTTAAACTAGGAATGTTTATTAGTTCTTTTAATACAACATTGGCAAGCCATCTGTAGGTTGCTTCTGTATAATGGACGCTATCCCAGCTTACAAACGAAGAAGGGTCATTGCAGCATCTTCTTAGAGGCGGATAACCACAAGATGTCGATGAATTGTAATTGTATTTACCTCCAATTCCACATCATGCCTTCAGAGTTTCTCTAAATCCTGGAATCATCCCAAAAAAATTCATGTAAACAAGCAAATTTTGATGGCATTAAAGCTATGTTGCTCGGACTTCTCATTTTTTATTTTAAAGTATTCATGTCCGACGCATATCTGGACAAGTGTATGAAAATATGATCCTCCAAGGACCCTCCAAATACATGAAAATCTTAGAAAAAATTGAACATACTCGTGTCAGACACGTACCTGTGTCCGACACTCACACCCGAGTCCGAATAACTAGATGAGCTAAGTTTTTTCTTTCTTTTAAAGAAAGTGAAAAGTACCAAATTGCTTTGGAGAATGGTAAATTCCGCATTGCAGTATTGTAATAATCAACATAAATAATGTTGATATTGGGATGAAGCTTTCGGATGTTTTCCAATTTTTTTTTTAAGCAATTCATTGTGATATTTCGAGAACTAGTTCCCCCATGTTAAACAACCAGTTAAGGGATCATATTTTTCCTTGTCTGAACCCTGAAAATATGTAAGCATAGCTGGGGAGCATCCAATTGGAAGGTTTCCAGGGACCAAAAATGTCACTGCCCCTAACTCCATCAACTCCTGCATATAGCAAATATTAATAATTAATTGGAATGAATTCAACTGAAACAAGGACAGCATTGATCGATGTTTCAAATTCTTGGGAAATTTTGGCCTTCAAAGTTAGTGATCAGTCAGTATCTTAGTATGTCATTGTCAGGACAGAGATTCTTACATTGATTGCTGAAGCAATAGTATCAACAACAAGAGGAACAAACTGTCGAGTCTCCTCAATGTTTTTCCTATCCTGAGTGCATGATTGTAATCATTTCCTCCAATCTCTCCCATGCCAATCAAGGAGTTACGGAGGAATTCTTTGCAATCTGTAAATATAGCATATTAGCATTTGAAACAAAAATGTTAATTTATTCATGGTTAGAGATTTAAATTGCGGTATGCAAAAACGTTTTCGGTCGCGTCATGTTTATCATGGTTACGAAAATAATGAATGCTATCACAATCAATTGCGGTAAATATCAACGATTAAAAAAACCGAAACTGTAAAATAACGACTGCAGCCGCTTTTTAAATCCTGCTCATGACTTGTACGAACCAAGCAAGAAAAACAACCATGAATGAAGAAACCCTCTTGTTCTTAAAGGAAACTTCATGATATAGACTAACTTTGCTTTCAATTTCCAATTAATTTCTTCCCATCCTTCTTCACTGAAAAATTGAAACAGGGCTTATATAACTTCTTCACACAGTTAGGAGAAAATGGGAAGGAAAAATGGAAAGAAATGATAGATTGGCAAAGTTGGAAAATGAAGGAAAAACTCAAGTACTGGATTCGGTTTGTTTCTTTCTTTCTTCCATATTGCTGTTAGACTACGGAAAAACAATTTATCCTTTCTATTTTCTTCCTAGCAAACACATGTAAAAGCTTACCTGAAGAAGATGAGCAAAGAGGTGGCAAAAAATCTTTGAAAAAACCCAATTCATCTCCCAAAGAAAGGTTGGTGGAGTGACTATGGATTCCTCTTTCTTCAAGAAACGAAGAATTCAGTGCTGTAGCACCCGCCACAGCAAAATTCACACCCTTTTCAAGACTCTGTGATTTTCCATTTTTAGCTCCATAATATGGTGGTAACAAGGGAAATCCTAAAGCTTCAGCTGCAAAACCATGCCAAATTGTAACCATATAATATAAACCAAGGATTTAAATTACGATAGCACAAATGCGGTAAATACCGATGATAAATATCCATAACGGAGAAAACCAAAATCGTAAAACATCGCATTATGACCATTATTTAAATCTTAATATTAACATAGATCATCATTTCACCTGATTATAACACATATATATATATATATATTATATATATACATACCAAGGAAATCTATAACCAACCGGCCATCGCAGCATCGCCCGGTTGGAAGATGAAAAAAGGTCCGGCCATTTGGAGGAAAAGCAGATTGCGGAAGCTTTCTGAATTCTGAAAGTGAAATGTGAAGCAAGTTCCCAGTATCCGTTAAGGAATCACCAAAACTGAAAATTGATGTGAAACATCCATTCACTTGTGAATTAACGATGGTTATTATGACAAAAAGAAAGCTAATAATGAAATGTTGTTTCAACAAGGAACATGATGAAAAAGTAGCCATTGAGAGCATATGTAAATTTAACAAGAAAAATTTGCTTTCAGATCTTTCAAATGTGGATGTTTAGATTAGGGATAGTAATGGAGCCAAAATTCATTTCCGCTCCGTCATTAAAATACTCTTTCCCTTCTCTTGCTCTGTTTCGCTGTGAATGTTAAAATTTCAATATCATTACTACGTTCATGGATGTCGGTTATATCTATAACCGCTCCGTCCCGCCACATCCGATATTTATTAATTATTTCTAATTTTGTCAAATAATAAAACATTGTAAAAAAATTTAAATATAAATTCAACTTAAACGGGTTTCTAATTTAGGGAGAGAAAAAGATAAAGTCTTAGGTTTAGGATTTTAAAAAGAAGAATAAAAATAATAGGTTTAGTTGTGTTACTTTATTATCTTTTTAAAAATTACATATTTAAGGATAAAATAGTAATTTTAATATCCGAGACAGGACGGAGCGTAGCAGGCAATTATTAAAACTGCTCTATCCTTGCCTTTAATAAAAAAAAAACTGCTCCGTCCAGCTCCACCTTTACTGTTCAAAAAAAAAACCTCTCCATTCGGAGTAGATCGGTTCGAAATTCATCGGACGGTTTGGGTTTTGCCATCACTAGTTTAGATTACTACTTTTTTCACATAAAATATTATATATTATAATAGTTTATAGCTATGTTATTCAGACTCTTCATTTTTCTTAAAGTACTTCTATCTGAGACATGTGTTCGACACATATTCGGACATGAGTATAAAGTATAATCTTTCAAATATATGAATTTTTTTATAAAAAAAAATTGAATATATACCCGTATGGGATATATACTCAATCCAACACTTTTGAATTTAAATTTAGACAACATAGGTTTATATGTAATTTACTATGCAAGATATATACCTGTGTGGTTAATATAAGAAGAAGAAGAATCTATATCTATATCTAAATTTATTGTCTGCATGGTTTGTCATTTTCAAACGGTACTATGGTAGGCAATTTCCATGTGTATAACTTTCTGTTCTTGATCACATGTCTATAACTTTTTAGAAGGAAAAAGAGGAATAATTAGACAGATTCAATTTCTTTATTGAAAGAAAATAATCAAATTTAATTTTTTGAGCAGAGGGTATATCTGCAACTATTAAATCAAATGATCAGATGCAATTTGAAATTTTTTTCCTTAAGAATTAAAAAAGGTATAAGTTAGTGGTTGCTATTGAAACTTTTAAAAGTTACATGGATGAATGAGAGAATTAGATGCAAAGTAGCTTTCAGTATAAGACTGAGAATAGCAAATATTGGATAGTAGTTTTAGCCACTGGTAAGTTTGGTGAGTAATATGGCATGTGCCTCTTATAGTGGTTAAAGTGGTTCTATTTAGATACGGTAATTAATGTATTTATATTATGTTCGTGTTTTTTTTATATCATAATCGTATTTGTGATGTTATATATATATATATATATTTTGACATATTGATGTATTCATGTCATATTTTTATTATTATTTTATATTATATTCGTATCATATAATCGTATCGTATCTAATATTATCGGATCTAATTTTATTCATCATGAAATTGATTCACCAGTCTGGAAAGTGGAAACCAATTGAAAATTATTTCTGGGACATAGCAATTTTGAAGCTGAAAATGCAAACTTTCTTTTCTTCAGTCTCTCCTTTATTCATACACTAAATATTTTTTTATCATTTCCAAGGTCAGATAAAGTGTCCACATGACACCCACTCCACTATGCCTCTATTTTTTTTTTTTTTTCTTTGGAGCAGCCACGGCATTGTGCTTTCTTTTATTTATTTTGTTTATTCTCTTTTCTTTTTAATTTTCTATTAAGAAAAAAAAAACAAATGGAGCAAAATGGGTGTTAACGTGCATTCCACTTTATCTTTCATTTTTAATATTTTATCCTAAAAATAAAATTTTTAATTTTTACCTAACATTTTTTCCTGTCTCTTTCCTTTTACTTTCTTTCTACTAATTGTCAGTCCTTTTTCCTTTGATTTTTTTAATAAAAAAAAAAAAAAATAAAGACAGATATGGAGTAAGTGGGTTCAATTACCGTAGGAACATTTAGGGTAAGAATAATGAAAACAAAGTCATTTATAACCGTTTGATCAATTAAGAAGTTTGTACATCATTGATTTGTAACTTGATACTTGATATCTCGATTTGAATCAAAAGAAGTCAACTCTGTCATGGGTTAAGCAAATATCGACTGTTGCAGCAAAGCTTCTTTTCACTTTGAAGCAAAAATGGGAAAGCGAGAAGGAAAGTCCCCGTTTAACAAAAAAAAAAAAAAAATTGGGAATGGAGAGAAATACAAAAGGGTTAGCAAAAACAAGAAATGGGCATAAATTGACATGAAGAAAAAGGGGATTTGTTGGAGAGGGAATTAGGTTAGAAAGACATTTGGATATTTCTTATTTTCTTTCTTGGTTGAGGAAAATAGCAGAGCATTCGGCAAACAGATCGAAATGGAGAAAAAATGTTAGAAGTTCTTTGTGTTTCAGGGTTTCAATCACGTTTTTTTTTCCTGCTAAGAAGTTTCCGAGTAATAAAATTATGTTGTTTTGTTTTTCTCATTAAATTTCCTTGGTATGTCATGCATACTGAGCTGAAAAGAGTGAATTAAATGAGATTTCATGGAAGCAAAAACAAGTTGTTACTTTGTTACTTATCTGTCATTCTGGTCAGTTCTCATTCTATACTCTTTTATTATTTTTTTTTTTTGTGTTTATCAGTTGAACTTGAACATAATTTTTTTTTTTGTGGGTTCACTCGTGCAATGACTAATGTTTATGTATGAGTCTGTTAGGTGCTTTAGTTTTACAAATTTTGAAGATGGTCGATTGAGTGGAATGTTTTAAGATGCTTTGGATGGAAGAATTCTAGCTTAGTTGATGAAAATAAGGCACTACTTTTTGTGACATGGTGGTTTGCTTGGAAGTTACCAGACCAAATTTGTCTTAAGACCGGAGGGATATACTGATTTATGATGAGTTTGGTGGAATTGGTCTCCCTATAATCATTTTTACAGATTTTCAAAGATCAACAGTAATAGAAAAAGCAATCCACACGTTGTCGTAAAAAATAATTAAAAAATGACACGAATTTACGAACATGTCTAAATCAATATAAAATAAATTATTAACGTATCAAAATTTATATAAAATATATAATACCTTAAACACGATTATGACACATGAAAATATATGAACATGATATAAATACACGGATTACCAAATCTAAAATAACTTAAATTTTTTTCACCAACTCCTCCATTTATCTCCATCACATTAATTTTTTTTAATCTTTAATAAATAACTAATACTTAAATTTAAAATAATAAAAAAGGGACAAGAAAAATAACTAAAACACGACACGAAACAAAAGAATAACACAAATACGACACAAATACACGAACATGTTAAAATTCATATAATACGAATTATCAACGTATCAAAATTTATATAAATATATAATACTTTAAACACAATTATGACACATGAAAATACACGAATGTATACACGAATTATCAAATCTAAAATAACTTCAATTTTCTCACCAACTTTGTACCAACTCCTTCATTTATCTCCATCATATTTTTTTATTTTTTAATCTTTAATAAAATAATTTAAATTAAAAAAAAAAAAACTTAAACTATATATATATATATATATATATAAAAAAATGGTGGACACCTTCTTTGGTGTCCAAAATGTTCAAAATTTATCTTAAGGATGTCCGCTTTGGAGCTTGTGTTATTCCATTATTTGGAGTTTCCTGGCTATGGTTCTCAATGTTTCTTCTTTGATTTTTGGTGGGGGCCGGATATTTTTGGCTTTTTTCATGTCTTGTTAAGGTTGTGAGTGTTAAGAATAGTTTAGAGTTTTTCATGTCTTTTTAAGACTGTGAATGTTAAGAATAGTTTTGAGTTTGTCTTTTGTATGATAATTGTTAGGAGTTATGCTTACTTGTAACAGACCCTTGCTTGGATTTTGCTCTCATAGCTTTATTCCTTTTGGAATATTAATAAAATTTCTATGGCTTAACAAAAATAAAAATAGTGTCTTTTTGCTAACCCCAGAAAACATGCAAAAGAAATTCATGTAAACAAGTCAAATTTCAATGACTATAAGTCTTGTTGGTTGGTTTCTAGCCCTCTTGAATCTGCCACTCAAAAAATAATTAATTATATACAAATTTGTGCTTAATGTTTTCTTTTTATTTTGCAGTAAGGTGGGGTTGCTATGTTGTGGCTCGAAACTCGTCCGCTCTGATCCAGGGAAACTTTAGTTCTCTATTTTTAATGGTTATTAACATATTATTATGCTTCTTATTTGTCAATTTAGTTCTCGATTTTTAATGGTTTTACATAAACCAATGATATTTAACTAATAAAGGGTTAATATGTAAATTCACTTTTGAATTATATATTTTTTTAACTATTTGATACATAAAGAAAAAAAATAACATTCAAGTATTTGAATTTGTATTTCATCTGCATATTACTCTAATGACGAATACTCTTACATCAAATTATGACGTGACATGATTGATTAATAATAAATTTTCATGTGTTAGGATATTTTTTTTAAATACTGATGTGACATTAATTTGATACGTGTTGACTTAGTATTATCAATTAAATCAGGTCAGCATTTATATAAAATTAATTTATTTGACGAAAATAAAATTTAGATATCTAATTATAAAATTTTTTTAGACACCAAATTATTAAAATTTGTATAGTTTAGAGGTTAATTTATATATTAACCCACTAATAAATGAACAAAACAGACCAACAATTTCATGAGCAATGGCAGGCACCTGCTTATCACCTTTTAAAGTTGATCATCACCCCTTGTATTAGAGCCCAAATCAATAACTTAACAAAGGATTATCAGAAAATTTTAAAATAACTTAATTATGCAATTAAGAGGGGTCAAAATGATCCTTTGAACAGCTTCACTGGACCCCACTCTATCCCTATATATGACCACTAATCACATGCCAATATGTTTAAACTCATTACACCCCCACCACTGGATATATATATATATATATATATATATATTCTCAGCTACTGCTAATTTTGTTGTTTACAGTTAATGGGGAAAACGAGTTATTTAAACTAGGAATGGAGTTTATCAATTCTTCTAATACAACAATGGCAAGCCATCTGTAGGTTGCTTCTGTATAATGGACGCCATCCCAGCTTACAAACGAAGAAGGATCATTGCAGCATCTTCTTAGAGGCGGATAACCACAAGATGTCGATGAATTGTAATTGTATGTACCTCCAATTCCACAGCATGCCTTCAATGTTTCTCTAAATCCTGGAATCATCCGAAAAAAATTCATGTAAACAAGCAAATTTTGATGACATTAAAGCTATGTTGTTTGGACTCTTCATTTTTTTAAAGTATCCATATCCGACGCATATCTGGACATGAGTATGGAGATATGATCCTTCAAGAACCCTCAAAATACTTGGAAATCTTAGAAAAAATTGAACATACCCGTGTCGAACACATACCCGTATCCGATACTCACACCCGAGTCCGAGTAACATAGCATTAAAGTCTAGATGAGCTAAGTTTTTCTTTCTTTTAAAGAAACTGAAAAAGTACCAAATTGCTTTGGAGAATGGTAAATACGCATTGCAGCATTGTAATAATCAGCATAAATAATGTTGATATTTGGATGAAGCTTTCGGATTTTTTCGAGTTCTTTTTTAAGCAATTCATTGTGGTATTCCGAAAACTGGTTCACCCATGTTAAACAACCAGTTAAGGGATCATATTTTTCCTTATCTGAACCCTGAAAATATGTCAGCATAGATGGGGAGCATCCAATTGGAAGGTTTCCAGGGACCAAAAATGTCACCGCCCCTAACTCGACCAACTCCTGCATATAGCAAATGTTAATAATTAATTGGAATGAATTCAACTGAAACAAGGACGGCATTGATCGATGTTTCAAATTCATGGGAAATTTTGCCTTCAATGTCATTGTCAGGACAGAGATTCTTACATTGATTGCTGAAGCTATAATATCAACAACAAGAGGAACAAACTGTCGAGTCTCCAAAATGTTTTTCCCTATCCTGAATGCATGATTGTAATCATTTCCTCCAATCTCTCCCATGACAATCAAGGAGTTCCGGAGGAGTTCTTTGCAATCTGTAAATCATAGCATATTAGCATTTTAAAACAAAAAGATGGTAATTTTTTAATTACCTCCTTCATATAGAAAATCGAGTACCTTTCGATTTTCTTCCTAGCAAATACAATCTAAAATGTAAAAGCTTACCTGAAGAAGATGAGCAAAGAGATGGCAAAAAATCTTTGAAAAAACCCAATTCATCTCCCAAAGAAAGGTTGGTGAGTCGACTATGGATTCCTCTTTCTTCAAGAAACGAAGAATTCAGTGCTGTAGCACCCGCCACAGCAAAATTCATACCGTTTTGAAAACTCTGTGATCTTCCATTTTTAGCTTCATAATATGGTGGTAACAAGGGAAATCCTAAAGCTTCAGCTGCAAAACCATGCCAAATTGGAACCATATAATATAAACCAATGATTTAAATTACGATCGCGAATGTGTTTTCGATCGTATTGCGTTTATGATTATTTATATATACATACCAAGGAAATCTATAACCAACCGGCCATCGCAGCATCGCCCGGTTGGAAGATGAAAAAAGGTCCTGCCATTTGGAGGAAAAGCAGATTGGGGAAGCTTGCTGGATTCTGAAAGTGAAATGCGGAGTAAGTTCCCGGTATCCGTTAAGGAATCACCAAAGCTGAAAATCGATGTGAAACATCCATTCACTTGTGAATTAATGATGGTGATTACGACAAAGAGAAAGCTAACAATGAAATGTTGTTTCAACAAGGAACATGATGAAGAAGTAGCCATTGAGAGCGTATGTAAAATTTAACAAAGTAAAAATTGCATTTAGAGCTTTGAAATGTGGATGTTTAGAGTACTACTTTCTTACAAAAAAAATACTATATATATATATATAGTGGTCTAGTGCTATGTTATTCAGACTCTCGTATCTGATATTTATGTTCGACACATATTCGGATATGATATAGGTATGATCTTTCAAATATATGAAGAAAAAAAAAATTTAATTGAGTATACCTGTATCGGATATATACTCATATTCGACACTTGTTTTTGAGTATGAGTAACATAGGTTAATAGTTCACTATGCAAGATATATATTTACTTGAAGAAGCAACCAACGCGTTGCCACATTTATTCAATATTAAACATATGATGACAACATCATTTGTTTTTACTATTTTATCTTCTCTTTTTTTAAAAATAAAATTTAATAAAATAATTTAGATCTGGTAACTTTGAATACGATAAAATAATCTAGATGGCAAGGAAAAATAACTAAAACATGATATGAAAAAAATATGAACCCGACACGAATACACGAACATGTCAAAATTCATATAAAACGAATTTATTAACATATCAAAATTTTATAAATATATAATACTTTAAATACAATTATAACACATGAAAATACACGAATTATACTGTTAAAGTCAACAACTCCTCTAGAATTCTCTCATCTAGAATTCTCTTCAAACTTTATTATTTCTCTAGGTTTTTCTAACATTTTCTTAAGTCTTCTTTCTAGAGTTCTCTCTAGATTTTTTTATTGTTCTTTCTCTAGAATATTAAACCAACACACTAGAACATTCTAGGTTGGTTTAGTAACCAACATAGAAAGCTATAAATAGGGTGGGATGTAGATGAGAAAGAAAAGGAAGAGTGGTGTGTAGAGAGAAAAAGAAAGAAAAAGATTTGAGTGAAAGCTTGTGTGAGGTTGTCTCTATTGTTAGTTGCTGTTCACACCAATTGTATTTGGTCTTTTCTCATATTAATAAAAGAGTTGTTTTTTCGGAAGTTACTGTAGATTCCCGAGATAAAGTCACTGTAGCGTATCGAGAAAGTTACTGTAGCAATCGGTACTGTAGCACAAAACTACAATTGGTACCGAGAGTCAAAAATCAACATATACCTCTAAAATAACTTAAATTTTCTCACCAACTCCTCAATTTATCTCCATCATATTTTTTTATTTTTTAATCTTTAATAAAATAACTAAAATTTAAATTTAAAATAATTAAAAAAACTAAAACTTAAATGTTAAAGAAAAAAAAAGAGAATGATGGTGCCATATGGACACCTTCCTGATCTTCAAAATGTTCGATCTTTATTATAAGGATACGGTTAAATATAGGAAGAAGAATCTATATCGTATATCGTTAAGCAATGAGTTAAAAAAAGGAATAAGTTATTGCTTGCTATTGAAACATTTAAAAGTTACATGGATCAATAAGAGAAATTAGATGCAAAGTAGCTTTCAATAAGACTTGGAATATGGATTAATGGGAGAATTAGATGCAGAGTAGCTTTCAATAAGATTCAAACTTATCTACATAAATAGTGACGGAAGAGTTTTGATTGCAATAGCAGATATTGGATGGGAGTATATATATATATATATTTAAGAAACATTAGTTTTAAAATTGTGCTGGGAGTATATTTATATTTCAATAAATTTATTTATAATAAAAAAATTTTAAATTTAACAATAATGCAAAGATAATATCTTTATTTTTTATTATTTGAATTTGGTATATCTTAATTTACTAAAATAAAAATTACATATCCAGACATAATTGCTTTAAGTAATGGTGTCCCTGTCATTCATTATCGCCTGTGATACTAATTATTTCATGTTTATATTATTAATTTATTTATATAAATTTAAAAATTTAAAAATTATGTTTATCAAAAATCCTTCATTTTAACTTTGAGCGTTTTGAATAAGGTATATTGCTAAAAGGTATATATATATTTCCTGTGTTAAGTGGTAAATGGTAAGTAAAATAGATCTTTTATATTAAAATTGTTAATGGCCTTTATTTAAAATCTTATAAATTTTTGTTTAATCTAACAATTTATTATTATAATCTTAAATTCAGTCATCCAAATTATTTTTCTTTTATGATACGACTCAAAATTTTAATTACTTTAATAATAAAAAGGTTTACTTCCTAATGCTTGAATAGACTAAAAACTTATTATTAAAATAGCTAATAAAATAATTTTTAATTATTATATTATATTATATGGTTGTTTTTACAAAAAAAAAAATAATAATAATAATAAAAACACGCCACAACATATTATATTTTTCAATTAAAAAATTATTTTAATATACCGTAAGCATAAATATAAAAAAATTATATCTTTTTACTTATGCCTAGACCTGCTCATGGGCCGGGCAGCCCGCCCGGCCCGGCCCAATACGGGTCGGGCCTGGGCAGGCAATTTCATGTTCCGGGCAGGCCCGGCCCGGCCCGGCCCGGAACAGTGTTTTAGTATTATTATAATATTATTTTTATTTAATTTTAATTTTTAAAAAAAAAATTTATTTTTTTATTCTAATGAACAGTGATTCGGGCCTAAACAAGCGGACCTGGGCGACCCAGGCCCGGGCCTGGGAAAAAAATTGGGCCGCGGCCCGGCCCGGCCCATGAGCACCTTTACTTATGCCTTACAGTCGCATAGGAGTTAAAAAAAGATGCACATATTTATCCACCAAATCAAAAAATTCTTCAGAGATAACTTTTTGTAAACATCTCTTTTTCAATATATACTTTTTTCTTCTATACTGTTTTTCATGGTAAATTATGAAATAATTAAAAAAAGTTAGCTTAAACCATATCATATTATAAATAAAACAACAAATATAGATTAGTTTAAAGAAATTGGTAAAATTATAATATCAATTTCATAAATTGACATATCGTCTAATTTTCTATGAAATTTTTGCTAAGCTAAATTCTCATAGGCTATATATAGGAAAACACTGAGGTGAATGCTATAATGTCAATTTAAATTAGGAATTTTTTTTGGATATAACTAATATTGAAGTAATTTTGAATTCACAAAAATAATAAAAGATCACATGCTTTACACGTATAAAATAAATAATAGGTGAAGACATTTTTGAATCTCATCATATAATAATCAATATTGATGTAAATTTGAATGCATAAAAATAATAAAAAAATCACATGCTTTACACATGTAAAATAATTAATTGGTGAAGACATTTTGAATCTCAATGGATAATCTACTATATGAATTATATAATTGTATAACCTATTATATGCTTTACACATGTGGGATAGGTGATAGTTGAATTAAATTCTATTTGATTTTCCTTAATTTATTTTCTTAAACTAAATAATAATAGCAAACCAATATTATTGACATGATTTGATCATATTTAATTATTTATTGACATGATTTGGTCATATTGCATTTTTTATTGGATATATTTATTTATTTATTGACATGATTTGGTCATATTGCATTTTTTATTGGATAATTTAATTTAGATTAAAGTAAATTCTTGATAAAAAGATGAGTTACAGTAAATTGAAATAGAGAATAATATATTTTATTGAAAATGTAGTAATTCAAGGTAAAGAATTTCAACTTAAGCGCGCGATAAATAATTTTTTAAAAGCAATAATTCAAGAAAATAAATTTTAATTTTTAACATGAGTGAAATTCTAAGAGAAATTATCACTATTATATTAGTCACAAATAAATTATTCGTATCCTAAATCCATGTCTACCTAAGTCAAATAGTCATAAAACTTTTTTCTCCATCAAAAATTCAAAGTAGTCATATATAAATTGTACTATTACATAAATTTGTAATGCTACACAAAAATAGAATGCAATAATGTGACAGAAGGCTTATACATAAGTTTCACAAATTGAAAAATTTTATACTACAAATTAATGTAGCATAACAACTTAATTACAACCTTATGATTCACGATATGTAAAGAAATCTTATGATGAAATTAAATCAACTATTAGTGGACTTCATTAATGAAAAAGAGTACTCTTTTTCATTAGTGGTTACAATCAACACAATGGACCTAATGCGGTCTATGCAATATTTCAATCCAGTAACGATATTCCACTAATGTTTAATTTTAGAGCAAATTAATTTTGCTAATAGGTATGTTGCCATATAGGGATATAAACGAGACATCGATGCTCACAAATTACTCGGGTTCGATTCGAAAAAATTCAAATTCGCCTCGATCATTGGTAGGTTTCCAAAGACCAAAAATATGACTGCCCCTAACTCAATCAAATCCTGCATAGTATTGCCAAATAAAAAATTTGTTGATAATTTGGTTCCCCTAAACCAAAGAAATATAGAATCGATGCAATTGAAAACAAAACCAGTATATTTATCTACAGTTTAACATGCTGTCAGGGAGTTTCTTACATTGATAGTTGAAGTTATAGATCTTATATTACTCGAACTCGGAGACTAGTGTTGTATACGAATATGCGTATAACATATTTTTTTTATAAAAATTTCATATATTTAAATAATCGCATCCTCGTACCTGAACAGTAAAAATTATATTTAGGTTCGATCAATTATTGGTAATCATGGGATATGTACATGACATCTATGTAAAATTTTTATAGAATATGAGTTTGTATTTGATGCATTGATAACGTATGTCTTATACACCGTCAGTGAACCACAACAAAATACATCATTAATGAGTAAAATAAAAAATAATGAAGGATTTATAAATAAATATAAAAATCGATATAGAAAGAAACAAGGTACATCATTAATATTTATTTAGCCTTTCATTATTTTTTATTTTAATCATTAATGAGGTGTCTTGTTGTGATCCACTGACGATATATAAAAATTATACACTTTCAATATATCAAATATAAACTCACAGAGTATTTAACACTTTTATTTAACAAATGACATGCATATATCTCTCAAATTCAAAAGAAATCTAGAGAAATCTATATTTTTCCCTCAAATTTAAAAGCAAAATCCCTTCGAATTTATTGTTAATATAAGTTGGAGTATAGTTCAAAATATTTGGTTTTTTAGTGAATTTTTTTTTTTTCTTTTGATTTAATCGTAAAAGTGTTTTCTTTTTCTTAACATTAAAAAAGAAAAAAAAAATGCCGTGCTGACATTTAATTGTGCATGAACAAAACCCAAATTCGTTTCCAATAAGATTATTTTTTTCATCTAAATTGGTATCTGATAATCCGAGAAAGGAACATGAAAAAAATGCCAAATAAAAAGAAAAAAAAAATAACCCTTCAGAATCTCATCTACTAAGAAATTTGTTTGTTTACTGTCAATGGAAGACAAAAGCTATTTATATAAGGAATATTAGTGTATAGTTCTTCTAAGACAGCCTTGGAGATCCATCTGTAGGTTGCTTCAGTATAATGCAAACCATCCCAGCTAATATATGAAGAAGGGTCATTGCAGCTGGTTTTTAATGGCGGATCCCCGCAAGCCATCGATGAGCTATAATTGTACGGTCCTCCCCCTCCACAACAAGCTATTAGTGTTTTTGTAAACCCTGGAAATCATGCAACAAATATCCATGTAAACAAGCCAAATTTTGATGATTGTTAATGTAATTATAGTTTATGTTACTCGGACTCGGGTGTAAGTGTCGAATATGGGTATGTGTTCGATACGGGTATGTTCAATTTTTTTCCAAGATTTCCATGTATTTGAAGGATCATATCCCCATATCCATGTCCAGATATATGTCGGACACGAGTGTCAAACACAAGTACTTTAAGAAAATTGAAGAATCGGTGCAAAATAGATTATCCTGACTGTACAGATTATAAGGATTATGACAGGATTAAGATACAATTATTGTTAATGTAAATATCGTAATGGTATCATAATCCTTATAATCTGTACAATTAACGATGATCGTGATGGAAATATTCCTCAAACATTAGTTTAGACTTTAGATATACTATAAGCTTTAGTTTTCTGTAATATGAAATTACCAAATTGGTTTTGGGAATGGTAGAAACGCATTGCAATATTGTAATAGTCTGCATAAATGATGTTGACATGTGGGTGAAGCTTGCGGATTTGATGAAGTTCTTTCTGAAGCAATTCATTGTGGTACTCAGAGAACTGGTTCAACCATGTTATACAACCAGTTAAGGGATCATATTCTGCCTTATCTGAACCTTGAAAATATGTCAGATAAGCTGGGGAGCATCCAATTGGAAGGTTTCCAGGGACCAAAATTGTGACTGCCCCTAACTTGATCAAATCCTGCATAGCATTGCCAAGTAAAATTTCTTGATATGTTGTTTCCCTAAGCAATGAAATTAATTGGAAGGAAATTTTGGGAAATTTTGCCATAAAAAATTGTGATATTTTAGCATGGTGGCGCACCCTTGGTTTCTTACATTGATTGCTGAAGCTATGGTTTGAGCGACAAGAGGAACAAAGTCTCGAATTTCCTCAGTGTTTTTCCCTTCCAGGAATGCATGGTTGTAATCATTTCCTCCAATCTCTCCCACGACAATCAAAGAATTCCGGAGGAGCTCTTCACAATCTGTGAGCCAAAGCAGATTAATCTGAAACAATTAGGGTAATCTTCTCCTGTACAAACTCATAATCTCAGAAGCAGCATCAAGGATACCATTATATATATATATATATATATATATTTTAAAAGGAAAACAAGCAAGATAAGAAGCAATCATGAGAAGTTAAACACCAGGTAATTCATGTACGTTGCGTTTCGTGTTTTTTCGTGTTAGTCGTATATATAAATATAAATATAATATAAATTATTAAATGTGTTAAAATATTAAACATAAATACAATAGGTATATTAAATTTATTGTGTTAATCATATTTAAATATATTGTATCGTATTTATTATACTATTTTTGTATTTATTAAATACATTGTTTTAAAGTATTATATCCAAAATTACCCAACACAATGAGAAGAGATGATTGATTGATACTTCAACATCAAAATGAAAGTGGAAAATGAAGGGAAAAGTACCAATTTCAAGGGTAAAACTATAAATTGAACAAGTGGATTGACTTATTTGCTTCTCAAACTACTTTCTTTTCCTGAAACTGGAAAGTGCATATCCTCCCCTTTTCCTTCCTACCAAACAGAATCTAAAAAGGACACAAGAACTTACCTGAAGAAGAAGAGCAAAGAGAAGGCAAAACATCTTTGAAAAATCCCAATTCAACTCCCAAAGAAACGTTTGTAGAGGGATTCTTGATTCCTCTTTCTTTGAAAAACGCATCATCAAGTGCTGTAGCACCCGCCACAGCAAAATTCACACCCTTCTCAAAGTTTTTTCTTCTTCCATTTTCACCTCCAAAATATGGTGGTAAATATGGGAGTCCAAACTCTTCAGCTGCAAAACCATGGAAGAAAAATTAAAAAAAAAAATGAAATATTATAAGCATAACCAACGTTTAAAGCATGTATAAATACCAATGAAATCTATAACCAGGCGGCCATCAGAACATCTCCCTGTTGGAAAATCAAAAAAGGTCCGTCCATAAGGGGGGAAATCAAAGTGAGAAAGCTTGCTGGATTCTGAAAGTGTAAGTTGAAGTAAGTTCCCATTATCAGCTAAGGAATCACCAAAGCTGAAGATTGATGTGAAGCAGCCATTGACATGTGAGATAATGATGGTTATGCTAAAGAGAAAGCTAACAATTAAATGTTTTTTCGACAAGAAACATGATGAAGAAAAACCCATTTGAGAAATGTAAGAAAAAAAGTTGCATATCAGTGCTTTAATTGGAGCTGCAGTTGGTAAACTTTGACTATGCTGTAATAATGTTATATTCATTAATATTCATTATCCAGTATCCACCAAGTGCAAGCAATACCAGGTTAGGTAGGATATATTTTAAATTTAGAAGTATTATAATTAAAAAAAGGCAACCCGCACGATATCGTAGATATCTAATGTTAAACATATGATATGATGGTAATATATATATATATATATATATATATTAATTTTTAATAAAATAATTTAGATTTGATAATTTTAAATACGATACGATTACACAATAAGAAAAATAATTAAAATACAACATAAAACAGAAAAAATAACACAACATGTATACACGAACATGTCAAAATTCATATAAAACGAATTACTAACATATCAAAATTTATATAAATATAGAATACTTTAAACACGATTATGACACATAAAAATACACGAATTATCAAATCTAAAATAACTTAAATTTTTTCACCTACTCCTCTATTTATCTCTATCACTGAACACATTCCCTGGACCCCAAAATGTCCAAAATTTGTCTTGTGGATTTTTTTATTTTTAATAAAATAACTAAAACTTAAATTTAAAATAATCAAAAAAAGAAACACGAAAAAATAACTAAAACACAACACGAAATGAAAAAATAATACGAACAAGACACAAATATACGAATATATCAAATCCATATGAAACGAATTATTAATGTATCAAAATTTATAATACCTTAAGCATGATTATGACACATAAAAATACACGAACACGACATTAATACAAGAATTATCAAGTCTAAAATAACTTAAATTTTCTCACCAGCTCCTCCATTTATCTCCATCACTGGACACCTTATGGATTTTTTTTTTAAATTTTTAATAAAATAACTAAAACTTAAATTCAAAATAATAATAATAATAATAAAGAAATACGAAAAAATAACTAAAACAAGACACGAAATAAAAAAAATAATACGAACACGATACGAATACACAAAAATTTTAAAATTTATATAAAACATATCAAAATTTATATAAATATATAATACTTTAACACACGATTATGACATATGAAAATACACGAACATGACATGAAAACACGAATTATTATATCTAAAATAACTTAAACTTTTTCACCAATTTTTCTGTTTACTTGTATCATATTTTTTAATTATTTAATATTCAATAAAATAATTAAATTTTTAAAAAAATTAAAAAAAATAAAAATAAAAATAAAAGGGACAAAGTAGAGAAGCCACGCTCAACTTTGTCCCTCTTATTTTTTTTTTTTAATATATAAATAATAAATAAATAAATGCAGTAGGTGAGATGTGGACATTTTCTTCAAGAAAACATTTAAAATTTATGAGTTTATGACTTTCTAATTTTTAATATTAAAAAAAATTTATGGCTGTACTTTTTTCTAATTTTTAATAAAGAAAATTATCCACATATATTATGAGTTTATGACTTTCTTTTTTCATATTAAAAAAAAAAAAAAAAAGGGAAGCGAGAAAGGAAAATGAGTACTTATCCAAAAAAAAAAAATGAGTCGTAGGTGAGATGTGGACATTTTCTTCTTGCAAGAAAACATTCAGAATTTATTGTATGGTTGTACTTTTAAGATATGACTTTCATTTCCAATTTCTAATTTTTAATAAAGAAAATTATCCATATATATTATGACTTTCCTTTTTCATATAGTTAGTACAAAGAAAAGGGATAAGTTCTTGCTCTGACTTAGGGGTCAAAGCTTACATGTTACATGAACAAAGAGAGAAACTTTAAAGTGAAAAACATTTTAAGGAAGATTGCAAAGATCATTTGAAGCTAATTTGCAAAGGACATAAGTCTAAATCATTACTGACAATATCTTTGGTGACTACTACAATGTAAATTTATTTGGTGAGAATTCATGCAAACTTTTACTTTACATAAATTTTCAAAAAAATTTACTTAAAAATAGTTTACTTTTTTCATTTGTCTTTTTTTTTTTTTTTATTGCTTGGCTTCAATTAGGTAATGATAAAAATTACAAAATAAGATAAAGCAACATAAAAAATATTTAATGCTTGCATTAATAAAAAATTATTTAATAAAAATGAAAGAAAAACTTGATAATTGCTAAAAAAAAATTATCATTAGAAATGACAGCGATTTGAGATACCCAAATTCGATCAATATTTTATTCAAACTCGATTAAAAATTAATATTTAATATCTAAATTCAATTACTGAATTTAACATATTAAATCATAAATAATAAATTTTTTATTATTTTATCCAACTCAAATAACGAAATTTAAAATAAAAAAATCAATTTAAAATCAATTTTTATACATATTATTAATGGAACTTAAATTAAATAATTAAGTTAACTCATAGAAAATAATTAAACTTAAAATCATATTTAGAACCATTATTGAATTATTATTTCTTTTGCCAAAAATTAATGAATTAATTTAGTAAGTATTATATTAATAATAAATAAAGTATAACAAAATATTAAATATTATTATTTAAAAGTTGAGTTGAATAGTATGAGGGTATTTGATATTAAAATATCCATTATCATCTGTAACTGTTATTATCATTTTACTTCAAATCATTTTTTTTTCTTCTTCAAGCCACGAGACTTGTCAATTAGACGAGTCGGGTTGATTTCGGGACGAGTCGTTCGGGTCATTTCGGGTTCGAATTATTTCGAAATCAGATCAATCAGGTTTGACACTTGAGTTTTTTGAGTTCAGATCATTTGGGTTGGTCGGGCTTTTCGGGTTCGAGTCAAGATTGACAAATCCATCTGATAATTTTGTTGCTAAATTCAACAACTTTCGAGCTATATGTAGTCGTAGAAAGCATTGGTCGTAGAAATCTTGTTGCTAAATTTAATTGGATAATTAAATTAATTTGTAACTTAAAAATGAATTTGACCCCATTACATGGAAATAAATTTTTTTTCTTGTAATGTTTTTATCTATACTCATTCTATCATGAAAAAATTAATTTAAAAGGGAGATCAAAACAATTTTTTTATTTCTTTAATTTTTTATTTTTTTAATAAATATATTTTGTTATTGGTGCAAGCATAATTTTTTCAACTCTTTTTTTTTTTTTTTTTTTGTAATTCCCATATAAAAGCAAGTTATTCTCATAATTTTCATTGAGAAAGTTTTTATTGTAATTGTCACCAATATCTTTGTTTCAATCAGTTCTGTCAATTTTTTTTCAACAAAAGAGGTTATGCTTTTTTGTTGGGTTCATTAATAAGGTTTCTGGTAACAAATGCATACTTTTGGATGGTTGTTATTTAGGGTCCATTTGGATGGACAATAAGATTGGTTTCGGTGAGATTATAAACAGCGGTGGATGTGAGATTAATTACTGTAGCGGTGAGATTGGGTACTGTAGCAGTGAGATTAAAATCAGTGGTGAAATATGTGTTTGGATGCAAAAGCAGCGATCGCAGTGAGATGAATTATAGTGAGAATCGAAAATGGCTATTAAGAACATTAGATTAAAATATATATATATATATAATGAAACTTTTAGATTATTTGATATTTATGAAATTAATAAATAATTAAAAATTTTATTTTATCAAATAATTATTTTATTAATAGATAAAAAGAAATTAATAAAAATGATAATAATATATCAAATAATTTTTTTGTATTTATTTTTTTATTATTTAAATAATTTTTTTATTTTTAATTAATTCAAATTATTATATAATATATATTAATTTATTAAATAAATAAATAAATAAATATAAAAATTATTATTTAATAATAAAAAGAAGAAAAAAAAAACTAAAAGAGCTTGAAGCTCCAAGACTAAAATAGGCAAAAGACCCTCCAACTCCACTGGAGCTTAAAGCTCCAATGCAGAAAAACAGGACCAGCACCGCGCTGGTCCTGTTATCCAAATAGGTAAAATGGCACAATTATTTGATATAAGCAAAAGTGTCCCAATCGTGTCTCAGTGGGGCTCCCTTTGGAGCCTTAGCCATCTTTGAGTTGGTTATGCCACTAGCCCCTTTGAAACTGATTCTTGAAATGGAATATGTATTTTATTTATTTAGGTATGTTTGGTTGGTATTTTTTTCATTATGTTATCTTTATTTTTGATGAATTATTTTATTGTTTATTTCAATTAATTATATTATGTAAATTTGTTCTCATGATTCTATCATTTTTTTTTATATATGTCAAAAATATGTATTATTGTGGTTATGCTTTATATCTTCTTGATTCAAATATTGTGTTTACTGATATTTCTACTATTGTATAGATTCAAAACCTTGACCAATTGATATTTCTATGAACTGTTGCCTCTATTGCTCCAGACACAATATAAAAAGATGGATTTCATAAGTAGAATTGGGCTTATATTATTTTATTTTTGTTATATTAAGTTATCAACAAAAGAATGTCATCTTTTGATTCAAAGATCAATCAGTACTTTTTTATAAATGACTTTCCAATAAAATAAAAAAATCAAAAACATTTGTATAATGTAAATCGAGATGAACTATAAAAAAATGCTAAAAGAAGAGTTCATAAGAAATTTTTTCTTTGCAAAATTATGTAGAAAAAATTATTTGTTTATGACTTGAAATAAAAGAGTCAAAATTTAATTTAATAAATATTTAATTTATTGGTTTTATTTTCATATGAAGCTATCTACCTTTTATTTTTCTTGAACCTTTTGAAACATTAACTTTAAAGTAATATAATGACTTTCTAAAAGATTCACAACTCCATTTAATTAATATTTTTTTTAAAAATTTACAAAAAAATAAATAGAAAACATAGCAACCAAATATAATCTAATTGAACGATTTTATGTTCAACTTAAATTCAAGATATTTATTTCTAAATAAAATGATTTTTTTTTATTATTTACATATATAAATACATTGCCATAAATCTGATAGCTATTATTGATACTAATAAACTTAAGTTAGTTTAAATTATTATTTTTATGGATTTCAATTATTTTACTTAAAGTTTAATTGTCATATTTTCTACCTTAAATAAGGAATTAACATTATATGTCACAAAATTTATTTTTACGTCTTATACGTTTAAATGAAAATTAAATCACATAATCAAATTTCCCTTTTCTTTTAGTTAAACACATAAACAAATTTCATAATTTTGAAATGAGTAATTTCATTTTGGACTTTTTTTTACTTTTAAAGTATTTGTATCAATTACATCATTTGAATTAGGAATATTTATTTAAATCCATTTAGACATATCTTAAAACATTTAGAAAATATTTTACATTTTATTTCACGTTAGATCTTCTATAATTATAAATAAAACACATATAATTATGTATCATCTTAAAAATATTTTTTATAATCACACCATATATTTTTAAAAGATATGTTCTCCGTGCATCGCACGGATTTAAAACTAGTTAATATTTATTTATAAGCAATTCATTATTTTTTATTTTACTCATTGATGATGAATCTTGTTTTGATTCACTAAAAATGTATAAGAATTATACACCGTCAATATATCAAATATAAACTCACAGAGTATTTAACACTTTTATTTAACAAATGACATGCATATATGTCTCAAATTCGAAAGAAATCTAGAGAAATCTATATTTTTCCCTCAAATTTAAAAGCAAAATCCCTTCGAATTTATTGTCAATAGAAGTTGGAGTATAGTTCAAAATATTTGGTTTTAGTGAAAAAATTTTTTTTGGTTAAATCGCAAAAGTGTTTTCTTTTTCTTAACATTAAAGAAGAAAATAAAAATGCCGTGCTGACATTTAATTGTGCATGAGCTAAACCCGAATTCCTTTCCAATAAGATTATTTTTTTCATCTAAATTAGCATCTAATAATCCGAGAAAGGAACATGAAAAAAAATGCCATATAAACAAATTAATTAACCCTTCAGAATCTCATCTACTAAGAAATTTGTTTGTTTACTGTCAATGGAAGACAAGAGCTATTTATATAAGGAATATTGGTATATAGTTCTTCTAAGACAGCCTTGGAGATCCATCTGTAGGTTGCTTCAGTATAATGCAAACCATCCCAGCTAACATATGAAAAAGGGTCATTGCAGCTGGTTTTTAATGGCGGATCCCCGCAAGCCATCGATGAGCTATAATTGTACGGTCCTCCCCCTCCACAACATGCTGTTAGTGTTTTTGTAAACCCTGGAATCATGCAACAAAAATCCATGTAAACAACCCAAATTTTGATGATTCTTAATGTAATTATTGTACAGATTATAAGGATTTCGACAGGATTACGATACAGTTATTGTTATTATAAGTATCGTAATCATATCATAATCCTTATAATCCGTAAAAAATTTACGATGATTTTGATGGAAGCTTTAGTTTTCTGTAATATGAAAGTACCAAATTGGTTTTGAGAATGGTAGAAACGCATTGCAATATTGTAATAGTCTGCATAAATGATGTAGACATGTGGGTGAAGCTTGCGGATTTGATCAAGTTCTTTCTGAAGCAATTCATTGTGGTACTCAGAGAACTGATTCAGCCATGTTATACAACCAGTTAAGGGATCATATTCTGCCTTATCTGAACCTTGAAAATATGTCAGATAAGCTGGGGAGCATCCAATTGGAAGGTTTCCAGGGACCAAAATTGTGACTGCCCCTAACTCGATCAACTCCTGCATAGCATTGCCAAGTAAAATTTGTTGATATATATGTTGTTTCCCTAAGCAATGAAATTAATTGGAAGGAAATTTTGGCATCAAAAACTTGTGATATTTTAGCATGGTGGCACCCTTAGTTTCTTACATTGATTGCTGAAGCTATGGTATGAGCAACAAGAGGAACAAAGTCTCGAATCTCCTCAGTGTTTTTCCCTTCCAGGAATCCATTGTTGTAATCATTTCCTCCAATTTCTCCCATGACAATCAAGGAATTCCCGAGGAGCTCTTCACAATCTGTGAGTGAAAGCAGATTAGCATTTGAAACAAATAAAGATTATTAGGGTAATCTTCTCCTGTACAAACTCATAATCTAAGAAGCAGCATCAAGGATACCATTATATTTTTTCAAGGAAAACAAGCAAGATAAGAAACAATCATGAGAAGTTAAACACCATTGCTCTTAGAAATTATGCTTCATTGATGGACTAACTTTATACATTCAATTTCCAGTTCATTATCCCCAATCCTACTTCACTGAAATGATATCGGACGAATTTCTTCAGTGTTGGGAAAACAGGGGAAGGAAAATTTCAAACCTGATACATCATATATGTATGTTGTGTCTCGTGTATTTTCATGTTAGCCGTGTATATATAAATACAATACAAACTATTAAATGTGTCAAAATCTTAAATATGAATACGTACATGTATGTATATGTATTAAACGTGTCATGCTAATCTTATTTAAATGTTCTATATCGTATTTATTATATTGTTTTCATGTTTATTAAATGTATCATGTTTTAATGCCGTGTTTTCGTATCATGTCAAAATTTACCAAATCTAAAAAATGAGAAGAGATGATATATTGGTTGATACTTCCTACATCAAAATTATGAAAGTGGAAAATGAAGGGAAAAGTACCAATTTCAAGGGTAAAACTATAAATTGAACAAGTGGATTGACTTATTTCCTTCTCAAACCACTGACTATTTCTGAAACTGGAAAGTACATATCCTCCCCCTTTCCTTCCTACCAAACAAAATCTAAAAAGGACACAAAAACTTACCTGAAGAAGATGAGCAAAGAGAAGGCAAAACATCTTTGAAAAATCCCAATTCAACTCCCAAAGAAACGTTTGTAAAGGGATTCTTGATTCCCCTTTCTTTGAAAAACACATCATCAAGTGCTGTAGCACCCGTCACAGCAAAATTCACACCATTCTCAAAGTTTTTTGATCTTCCATTTTCACCACCAAAATATGGTGGTAAAAATGGGAGTCCAAACTCTTCAGCTGCAAAACCATGGAAGAAAATTAAAAAAAAAAAAAAAAAAAAGTTGAAAAACCTTATAATATAAGCATAACCAATGTTAAAGCATGTATAAATACCAATGAAATCTATAACCAGGCGGCCATCGGAGCACCTCCCTGTTGGAAAATCAAAAAAGGTCCGTCCATAAGGGGGGAAATCAAAGTGGGAAAGCTTTCTGGATTCTGAAAGTGCAAGTTGAAGTAAATTCCCAGTATCAGCTAAGGAATCACCAAAGCTGAAGATTGATGTGAAGCATCCATTGACATGTGAGATGATGATGATGGTTATGCTAAAGAGAAAGCTAACAATTAAATGTTGTTTCAACAAGAAACATGATGAAGAAAAACCCATTTGAGAAATGTAAGAAAAAAAGTTGCATGTCGGTGCTTTAGAGCTGTAGTTGGTAGACTTTTACTATGCTAATAATAATGTTTATTAATATCCACCATCCAGTATCCTCTAACCTCATATGATCGGACAGATCGTTCCATCCGACAAATTCGATTAGATTTAGATAAAAAAAAATTATTTTAGATTGGTTTGATCCAATCTAAAATAATATTTTAAATATTAAAATAATATTATTTAATTTAATTTTAATTATAAAAATATTAATAAAAAATATTTTTTTTTATTTTTTAAAAATAATAAACAGCGCTCACATATTGACGAACCGACCTGAACAAAAATCTTCAAAAAAAAAAAAAAAATGGGTGTCGGCCCGATCATGATAAAGGAAAAGAAAAAACATTTTAAAAAGTGTCCAAAACCAACCACTCCCAAAAGCAAAAAATATAACAAAAGTAAGATAGCGAAATAATTAATGGCAAAATTGAAAATTAAACCTAAGCTTTTTCTCACACCATTTTTTTTTCCTTATTTAACACCATGAAATACTCTCATACATTAAGACATAAATAAAAGCAATAAAAACTGTTTAAGCTAAAATTTTCTCTTTTTTAGAAAATGAGAATTTGCAAGTTCTGAAAATCGAACTCAACTTTATAAAAATTTATCTTTTAAAAGAAATGAGAAAACCATTTGGTAGGTTTAAGCCGAAACTTTCTTGCCCACCTTAAAATGCAACTTCTATTTCCAGTCAATTACCTCCTTTGTCTGTCAGATTCATGGTTCCATCGACAACTTGATAGAGCAAAATCCCACATGTCTTTCATGGCTATGGTGCCTCATTAAAGTACTTGAAAGCCGAGGCAGAACTTGATCTTCCCATGTAAAAAAAAAAACCTTCCCTAATTGCATTTGCAAGTTGTGCAGGTTAACATTTGACTATTTGTAAACTCTGATATACTAAACCCAGTAAAATACAGAGGACAAAAGTGAAATGCTCTCAAGAGGACAAAATTGTATTTACTGTTAACTAAAACAAAATCAATAGGAGAATCATAAATTTCATAAAATTTACGACTGCATTGAGTTTAATAACTTAAGAGCAAGTTCTTCTTGTTCTGCCAGAGAAATGG
The DNA here is from genome assembly GCA_030761205.1 of Fremontodendron californicum. Classification (NCBI taxonomy): domain Eukaryota; kingdom Viridiplantae; phylum Streptophyta; class Magnoliopsida; order Malvales; family Malvaceae; genus Fremontodendron; species Fremontodendron californicum. The sequence continues at coordinate 1,429,307 of JAULJL010000030.1, read as the reverse complement.
AATCAGCCTTGATACCTGCATCAGCCTTATTTTCTTCCATTTCACCATCATCACTATCACTATGGAAGTATATTTTCGACCTCTTACGTTTTCTGTTTGCATCTGATTCTTCTCCTTCTGAACCAGAAAGATCATCCTCATCTTCTTCATCATTTTGCCCTTTCTTCAACTTCATCTTCTTCTTGATCCGTTTCTCCCTAAGCCGTTGGCGCTCTAAAAGCTTGTCTTCCTTGTCCACCTGCTTCAACTCTTCCCTCATTTTCTTGTAGTACTCATCCTTTTTGTCTGCAATATGTGGAAAGCCTGAGTTAAAAGCTATGTTACCCGGACTCAGGTGTGAGTGCCGGACTATGGTATGTGTCTGACACGGGTATATTCATTTTTTTTCAAAGTTTTTCTTGTATTTGGAGGGTTTTTGGAAGATCATATCCACATACCCATGTCCTGATATGCGCCAGACACGGGTGTCGGAGATGGGTATTTCAAGAACAATGAAAAGTCGGAGCAACATAGGTTAAAAGAACATCAAGAAGCAGCAATGCATTCAACATCAAAGCATGGAAAACACTGTCCATCTTTCTTCTCCCTAAGAATTAAACGAACCAAGTTCACCTATACGAGAGTGAGGAATAAAAACCAAAGAACCACTTATATTAAAAGTTGCATCAAATTTTGAATGACATAGGATGCTATTTAAAACCATTCAAAGGTTTAGTTGGGGTAAAAATTGAATTAGTCCTTCGATTACTTTTCTACTTGCTACATAAGAAGTAGAAAACAGGACATCAAATCAATTAATGGATTATTATACATTAAAAGCTGCAGAAGAGTAGCCTATAAATTGCAGTAAACAGAAGTGATATGTTATACCTTGGTCAAGCAGAATGTTGCCACTCTTCTTGTCAGCCAACATGGCAAATGGAGTCTGTGTGTTGCCTTCCTCATCAAAGACCACCCTTGTCCCCACAGGTCTATGAACATTGATCTTCAGCTTTTTTTTCTTCAAAACCCGTGTTGCCGGCCTAAAGAAAAGAAACCCAACTCAAAAACTGATTTCAAGTAAAGGAATACAAATAAAACAAATCATAAAGGTAATACTAGCCAGGGGCATACACCTACGTTATCCGGACTCGTGACTGAGATACGGGTATGTGTCCAATGGATATGCTTAATTTTTCTACGTTTTTTCATATATTTGGATCATACTTTCATACCCATGTCCGAATATGTATCGGATACAGGTGTCCGATATGGATACTTTAGAAAAAATGAATTGACTAATGTAAACTGATCTACTTATTCCAAAAGTAAAAACAGACAAGAATCTCTGCATTTACCACCTAACCAGGTAACACTACCAGTAAAATCAGCTATATCAAAAGAATTAGCCATTCAACCTACTAGTATGTAAATAGAATATTTTTCCATTATTGCAAGACCATCTTTATCATTGCTCTCTTTGTAAGATATAAATAAGAGGACATACATAATATCTCCAATCTCACTAGCATTCCCTTCTCCCACATTCTGTGTATCATCCTTCAGAAGAAAATCTTTGTCCCCTTTGTTATCTTTGACATCTTTTACAAGTAGCTCTTCCTTTGGGATAACTAACTCATTTTCCTCGTCAGAGATTTCTGATTCAAGAAAAGAAGATTTTTCTGACTCCATTTTGCTTTTCTTTTTTTGGTTCAAGAACCTGACTTTGGGGGTCATTGGTAAACCAAGCGATGCTGAAAATTCATCAATAGGCAATTTCATCACATCAAAAACCTCTTTATCTTTTTGAATATGAATAGAACGCAAATATGTGATAAAGGCCCTCTGAGAGAGCTGCTGCATATCTGGATATTTGACTAGTAAAGCTGACAATAATCCAGAAACAGGTTGCAGCCTCTTTATATTTGCCTGGGAGATCAGTATCATAATAGTAAGGTTAGCTTACAAGTGGCATATATCAGGATGTGAATCAGAAAAAACGAAAGAATTACGTGATTAATCTACCTTAATAAACTGTATTGGTACTTTTGCTGCCTGTAACTTTTCAAGCATCTTCATTTCTGAAGGCATCAGAAATAAAACTGACCTTCCTCCAGAAAGATAGCGAGCAGTGCGGCCAACGCGGTGTATATAGGATGCAACATCTTCTGGACAATCCACCTGTAAAGACAAGAAAAGAAGCCCATTGAGATAATAAAAAAAAAATGCTTCTTCTATTTTTTTCTTGAATAAATATGTACCTGCACAACCCAGTCAACTGCCTTATTAAAATCAAGGCCTCTTGAGGCCACATCAGTTGAGAAGAGAACTGAATGAGACTCGCAGAACTGGGAATATATACCCATCCTCTTCTCTTGGTTCATCCTTCCATGAAGACACTTCAAAGGTATTCCAGGACGCAGTTTCTTGAATGCTTCAAAGACAAATTTAACCTATGAAACAACATTTTTCACATTATCACTACTTCCAAAGATGGAAAAATGAAAAAAAAATAGCACTAAAAACAGAAAAGAAGTCATGCAATTAGAAAGACTAGGAGCAATAGGAAGTTTTTTCCAAAATCTACCTACACTAGAACAAGATATCAATTAAAAGTTCCAATATTCAAACAGTAAAATTACTAACAAACCCAAAAAGGGGTAAAAACGTAGGAAATTGCTTGTTTTCAATGCACTGCTGCTAAATTCTACCAGTATTTGATGAGATGCAAATAAAGCTATCAAATTCCAACCCAGATAGCCAGACATTTGCCAAAATTCCTAATGAATACCCAGCAGAAATCACTTGTGTTTTGATGCCCAATTATAAATACCTTAAACAGAATATGTTAAAAAATAAATAATGCAAATATACCTCTTTGCAGCTCGAAAGAAAAACAAGAATCTTTGACCTCAAATGTGCCTTTATGAAACTCCACAACATGTCCAACTTTTGGTCAAGTGGAACGATCATTGCAGTTTGCTGCAAGCGATTGGGAGTGGCTGTCACAGCTTCCTCATGCACACTGATATACTCTGGGTCTTTCAAACTGAGCCTTGCAAGATCTTGAACCGACTTCGTTTGGGTCGCTGAGAAAAGCAATGTTTGTCTACGCTTTGGTAGCTGTGATACAATTGCATTTAAAGTCTTCTTAAAACCAATGTCAAGAATACGATCTGCCTCATCAAGGACCAAAACCTGTTCACTCGCCAGAAATCACTACCCACATCAGCAGCTAAACAGAGTACTGGAAAGTAATATCAAACAAGAAAAGCAGAGAAAAGCCATTAAAAAAATAAGCAAATTAAGAATACATTATGTTAACCTGAAGCTGAGAACAATCGAAATTCGGAGTCTCGTCCATGTGCTGAAGAAGACGTCCAGGAGTACAAACTAGAATGTTCAGCTCATTCACACGCTCTTTCTCTGAGTCAACTCCCTTGCGACCACCAATTAGAAGGCCGGCACTAAAATTATGATACTTCCCAACAGCTTTTAATACATCAAAAAGCTGAGCAGCTAGCTCCCTTGTGGGGGATATTATGATGCTGCCTACTCCATCCTCGGGACCCCATCTCTCTCTATACAGCTTCTCTATGACCTGAAATAAACAACTGACTCAGCATTACTTTAATTGTCAAAAAAGTCCAGAAACATTAACGAAACAACATAGAATTAGTTAATTTATGATATTACTGCATCTCAGGAAACCATCTCTCCTAGTTTATTTTACATCTTAATCTCTAGATTTAAATCCAACAAATGAATAAATACCAAGTAAATAAATCTGGTCAGCAAAACCAAATGAATTCACTTAAGACCATAACCAACCAAAGGCTACTCCAGCCCCCCAAAATAACCTCATCATAGCTGCCAAACCAGGGAAGTAATGTTCACTTCTCTCGAAACCTCAAAATCACAAAAAAAATTCCTCCTAATTTTCTAATAAACAAAACAATTTAACACCACTACCCCAAAAGAAAATTGCCCTTAAAAGCAAATAGTAATATTCTTGAATGATAAAATAAAATCAATTTTTTAAAAGTAACAAAAATAGATAAATTTTAATACTTTTAGATGGAACCATCTATTTATCTTATCTATTTTCTCATCCTCAATCAAACCATCAATCCTTTTTCAATTATTTTGCTAAACAGCAACCAAATAAAGCCTTAAAAATCCCAAAAATAAAAAATAAAAAATAAAAAATAAATAAAAAAACTAACCGGAATAACAAAAGCGAGAGTCTTTCCGGATCCAGTTTTAGCCGCACCGAGAATATCTCTTCCACAAAGCGCGTGAGGCAAAGACGCCACTTGTATATCAGTCATCTTCTTAAATCCACCTCCCTCCAACCCATTCTTCGTCCTCTTTGATATAGGCAGCTCATAAAATTTCCTGGCTCCCGCGTACCTCGAGAATGAAACGACATTACTTTGGGGGTCGACAATTCGGCCAATTGCCGACTTGGATTTGAGTGGGTCGAGGGATAAAGGGTTGGAACCGGATTCGGGTTTCTGAGATTCTATCCATTCGTTTAGAATCTCGATTTCTTGCAGCTCGTTGTTCTTGTGTTGTTTTCGGGCGGTTCTCGATTTCGGTCTTCGCATTTTTATTTTATTTTTTGTGTGTGGAGATTTTGGTTTTTTTGGGGTTTTGGGTTTAAGAAGATGAAAAAAGTTGAGAGCTTTGTCTTGTTTAATTGATTGAGAGTTTTTCAAATTAGGGTTTTGGTAGGGTTTTTCGGAGTTTTTTTATATTCGAAGAGCGGATTAAAACGCCACGTAAATGATTATATTGTCATTTCCTTTCCTTTTCATAATGACACGTTTTTTTTTTAGAAAAAAAAAAAAGGAAAGCTTTCAGTATTTTCCTTTTCTTTTCCTTTTAAGATTTTTTTATTAAAAAAAAACTTATTAATTAAATTATATTTTTAAAAAAAGTTAATCAAATTATTTTATTTTGACTTAAATATTCAAGTTGACATCTTAATTGGCAAGCTAATTATTTCATTTTGACCTAAATTTTATAAGTTAACATCTTAATTGGCAAGCTTAATAAATCATATGTTATGTTAGTTAATTTAAAAGCATGGATTTTACAAGCAAGTAATAATTTATTTATGGGAAATAATGAAAAATTATCATTATTATTTTTAATATAAATATTATATAAATAATATTAATTTTTTTTAAAAGTATTCATTAGAATTTTTTTATTATAATTAAAAATTTTAATCCTGATTTAAGAAACGTCTAAAATTTTAATCCATTTAGCCTAAAATTAGAATATAGAAAGAAAATAACAAAGAAAATTGCCTTGTCTTTTTTTTTTCTTTTCAATTCCCTGTATTCAATCAACCCCACTGCTATTTCAGATCTCTCTTTCTATATATACAGCTATAAAAAAAATACAAGCTTTATATATATAAAGAAAACTCCAAATTGAATCAACTGAAAAACAGAGCTTCAAAAGGAAGAAAAAAAAAAAAGCAGAGATGGGACTCAAAAACAGAGTAGAAGAAGAGAACTGTTCAATGAACGAAGCTTTGCTGTTTGCTACCATGTGCATCATTGGTCTGCCAGTGGATGTGCACTTGAAAGATGGCTCTGTTTATTCTGGAATCTTCCACACTGCTTCTGTTGAGAAGGAATATGGTGCGTTTTGCTTTTCTTTTTAGTTTTGAGCTTTTTTCTGGGTTTCTTTTAGCATTACTTCTTTTGTTGGAAACCAATTTTGGGTTTTGATTGTTGATTGAAATTTTATCTGGGTTTTGGGTTTTTTATTTAATTATGGTGATTTCGTTTGTAAATTGGAAGAGATCAGATTGGTTTCTGTTTCTTGTGCTGTTTTCTTCTTGTCTATCTATTTGGTTAGTAAGAAAAAAGAAATTGTTTTTATTGTTATTGTTCTTATTTTTTTATGCAAAGGTTACAATTTTAACATAGGCATGGAGTTTAGGTACTTGATTAAGGGGTATTATTGTTGCAGGGATCAGATTAAAGGAGACATTTTTATCTAAGGTTCTATTTTGGTTGTTATTTTTCTTACTTGCTTTTTGCTTTTATAGGGAACAATTATGTTTGATTGTGTCTTACATTCAAGTCATTTGTTATTTTGTTTTTAATCTTGTGAGGAAGTAAAAAAAAAAAAAAAGGAAAGTAGCACAAGCAAGGAATAGACTAAGTGAACACTGCTCAGTTAAGGTGACATCTTACCTTTTGGAAACCAAAGCAGTACAAAATGAAGTACTTGAGTCTTCTCTTTTTGCGGAGATAAGCTTGTTGTTAAGACTAATTTTTGCTGTTAGTTGACGGCTTCTATCTCTATTTGCTATGTTGAATTTTGAGGATGATTATTTAATTAGTTTGTGTTTCATTAGGTATTGTTTTGAAGAAAGCAAAATTGACTAAAAAGGGCAGATGTGCCACCAATGTTGCAAATGGCAATGTAGTAGAGACACTTGTAATCCTTGCTGGTGATCTTGTTCAAGTTGTTGCTAAGGTATAATCACTCTTATATCCTTTTCTTGGGTCTCAGGGATTTTATTTGGCTAATGTAACGTTGAATGATCGGTTTGACATGTATTAATGTTGTGTGTAGGGAGTCCCGCTACCTTTTGATGGTTTTGCTGGAAATATAGCTCGTGGTAATGGAGAAGCTGCTTTCGAAATTCTCGCTTCTTCTTCCAATCCACTGAATGGGACCAAGAAGTTCAATCAGCCTACCATGGATAAAAGAAATAGTAATAGGAAAAGGTAGCTGATAGAAATTTGTGTCAAGGATACAGAATTTTTGGTTTTATTTTTATGACTTTTTGGCTAGTATATATTCATTTTATTTTACCTATCAAAGCAGAAATTCAGCCCACAATGAGAATGGTTTTGCTGATGGTTTTATACCCACAAATTCTGGAAAGGAAGATGAAGGTCGAAAGTTGCTAGAGAATCCTATGGGAAATGAAAAGGAAGTTGAATATCAGAAAAGAGATGGGACAAACATTGAACAGGTAAATTTTTCCAGTTCAAAACTATCTTTTAGTTAAGCCTTTCTTTTTGGGGAAAAATGTGAAGCAGATGTCAAATAGATATTAACAAATATTTTTTATCTTTTAATTATAAAAAATTGAGTTGAGAAAGGCTTTCTTGATAGGCATTAGTTTGATTGGAGGCTTCCACTATTCCTGCAAAAAAAATTGCGCTTCTCATGGAAGATCCAATCATATTGCTTAGTTCATCTGACTGGCTGGTTCTTTCTTCAAGGAAACTATAAAGTAAATGAATCAGTTTGATAAATAGCATACATTCTGTAGTGAAATATTGGCTGAGAGTGATGATGCATCTTTCATCTTTTTCTCTTTCAAAATTTTTCATTTTTGTCTCCATGCAGAGCGAAGATGCTTCTGGTGCCACTGTTGCTAGGAGGTACGATACTGACTTTTCTTTAAGTTTTATACTTGTTGCTCAAGTTCCACGCTAAGTTTCAGATCATATTATTAGCCGAAAGAACATGCCTTTTTTCTGGTTGAGAGATCTATGTTTAGACATGAACATGCACACAAAAACAACTAGATTAAGCCAAGTCAAAGCCTCTGGAGTTGGTCTCTCCTAGATGGGACTTGACTCACTTGTCTCTTACTCGTAAGATTTCCAAAAAGAAGAAAAACTGTTTCTATTTAACTTATCACGTTTGTTTTACTTCTTTCTTTATAATGTTTTTAAACTAGGAGGTCTGGAATTACATTAACATCTCTTACATGAGATTAAGCAAAGTTCTAAAGCAACTTGGTCATCCCTAATGTAGAAAATGCTTTATGAGCATAAAAGATATTGCTTCTTTTTGTTTTCTCTTAGCCAGTTTGCCCTTTCTATTCCAGGCCCCATCATTAGTTTTTACGAATATAATTGCTCATTTCATTGCTTAAAGAAAAGAAATGAAAGATATTGTTTTGAGCACCTTACCTCATGCTTCTGTTGGATATAGATAACTTGGCAGTCATCATATTCATGTCAGATTCCTTCCATATGTGCCAAGCATTATTCAATGCTTTTGAATGTTTTCATACTTACAGCAACATTTTATCTTTCTTATTCTCAGATTCGTATCATTTATTTTTTCTGACAGACAGGTTGGAGAGGATAGGTCGCAGCTTTTGCAGGATGAATATGACCAAAAGTTTGAGTTTCATGTGGAAGAGAGTGTAAGTCATGACAAAGCTTACTTGTTTTCTTCGCATAAAACCTAGAATTAAAGCTAATATTCAACTCTAATGAAATTGTTTCTGCAGGACAAGGAAGTTCAACGCTCAGTTTCAAGCTTTGAGTCTTCTGCTCTTGCTACTCTTAAGCCAGGTTTTAAACTATCTGAATTTCCTCAAAATGGAAAATAAAATGCATGCCTTGTCTTAGCTGTCAAAGCTTCATTATATTAATAGTCTTTTGACTTGTCAATAATAGTTTTATGGTAAAGAGTTGCATATTTCTCCTTGGTGCACACCGAGGTTTCAGCCTTGTTATGTTAGCTTGAAGTCAGAGAGCTGGTTAAGTTAGTTTACACTTTTGGTCCTTTTAACTGCACGACCATGAGCATATGATGTAAAGAACTATGAAAATAAGGCTTGTCAGCTTTTGATCATTAATATTCTTATATATGATGAGATAGGCTTAGAAGATGGTCTCCCTGCCAAATGGTGGAATGTTATCTATATTTTCTCGGTAGATTATGTTGTGGTTTTTGTTATGTAATACAATGAGTTTTCATCATTATTATAAGTATGAATACGTGTTTATTCTCCAATCTATTTTACTGTTAAATTTTGCGGTGGATGCCTGCCTTACTCAAGTAAAACCTGTTGAGGAAGGACAAGCCGAGATGACAATTAAGCTATTGCTGACTGGAATGTCTTATGATGCTCCAGTGGATGGTGAACTTGACAATCAATGTTGTGAAAGGACCACTGCAACAGACATTTACCAAGGTGCTGTTTGTTCTGGTGTTTCAACTTCTTCTAGTCCAGTTATGGATGTTTCCCCAGAATCATGCCAGAGTTCATTTGCTAATCCAACTGCCATACTCCCTCCACAAAGTTCAGAATCAAATAAAAACTCCAAGGTAAAACAACCATATAAGATTTGACTTGTAATATCTAGCAGACAGAATAGTGTGGATCCCTTTCTCTTGATTTAAAATAGTTTGAATATCTATATAATGAGACACTAGTAATGAGGTTGCTGATGCCTTAATATTACACCTCAAGATGCTAGCCCCATACTTTTACGTTTCATCAAGTTGTTAACTTCTTATACTTTGATCAGTTAGTTATCTTAGCATACAAGTTTTTAAGTGGCTATCATAACACAATCTTCTGTGTCTATGTTGATGGTTTCCTACTTCAATGTAATTTTTTTATCAGGAATTTAAGCTCAATCCAGAAGCAAAAATTTTCTCTCCATCTTTTGCAACTGCCAAATCAGCGGCTCCTCCTATAGTACCAACAGTAGCAAATGTATCTTACATTCCAGGCAACTCTCCTATTGTAGCTGTTGCTGGTTCTCAGCCAGAGGTTGGGATGGGCACTTTTGCGCCTCGTTCCTCTGCTCCTTCTAAGTTTGTCTCTTATAGTAACATATCGGCTGCAACTGGTGTCAGTGGTTCTCAATTTTCTCAACATGTATGTGTTTTATAGGCTTTTGTAGTTCGTTAATCTTAATGTTTGATTTTTTATTTTTCATGATATCTATACTAGACTGCCTATAGGACCACATTTACCCCAGTTACTCCCTCTCCGTTTTCCATCATTTCCGTTATCTTTTTATCTTTCTCATTTTATCGTTCAATATTCTTCCTCAAAGGACTTGAAAATTTACTTGGCTGCATTTGAAATCTGTCAAGCTATATATACATCAGAGTTCTGTTCAAACCAAAAGCTATTCATCAATATTAATTTGTTTCTCTTTTAATGGATTGCTGCTCGATTTTCAAGTGCAACAAAAGATTTTGGTGTCACTTGGCTGTAGCCTGTTTGAATCTTCATATGACTATCATGTCAACTGCCCAAGGACTTAGAGAGTTATTAATATATTTATTAGTGAAGTATTTGTAATTCTGATTATATTATTAACGTCGTTTTTGTTTTTTGGCTATAGATTGTTGGGCATATGGGGAATAGAACCCAGCCATTTAGATATGCTGGTCAATATCATCCTGTTCAGGCTGCACCAGCATATTTGAATCCAAATTCACAAGCAGTAAGCAAAAGAAGGAACTTTCATCCCTATGTCGCTTTAGTCCCTTTTTTTGCCTGCCTAGACGGGGCAGGAATTATGATACTTTTTAACTTTTTTTGCTGATAAAGTGGTCATTTATGATTTTACTAATCTCTTTCTATCCGTGCCTTTCTTTCTCTAGGTTATGTTTGGACATCTGGGACAGCTGATTTGTGTGCCTGTTTCTCATGTAAGATGTTACAGGACAAATCTTTTGATCCATCCTTCGAACCTTTTGCTATATGAGTTTACAATATTTTATCAGGACATCCATAGCTAATGAATTGTGTAGTGATCTTACTTTTTCCTTGTCTTTTTCCTCTTCTTCTTTCCCTGTTACCTAAGAATCAATCTCATTTACTTTCATCCTGTCCATTAGTGATGTAAGTTAAATATGATGCCTGATTTTTTCCCTCCCAGGCAAACAATGTCCCCAATGTGGCTAAAGTGAGGGAATTAAAAAACAGATAAAGAAAAATGGCATACTGCAAATATGCACTTTTGTATTTAGGTAGTCAAAGGACAGAACCTATGTTGCTCCGACTCTTCATTTTTCTTGAAGTACTTGTGTCCGATGCATATCGAGACATGGGTATGGTGATATGATCTCCCAAGGACCCTTCAAATACATGGAAAACTTAGAAAGTTAGAATAAATCAAACATACCCGTGTCCGACACTCACATCCGAGTCCGAATAACATAGGACAGAACTATTGTTTTATTACTTCATTGCTAAATTGAATTTTATTTCATATGAAGGATTTGATTCAGGGTGCAGCAGCTATCTCTCCGGAACCCGCCCGTCCTCCATTGACTCCACATCATGTCCAATTTCCAAAACACCAAGGTATTTGCTTGTGTAATTTCCCCTTTATCCTTGTTGAATAGAAAGAAAAAAACAATAGCCTTATTAGTTGTCATGGACTTCATAGCAAGGTTTACTGTTCTTTGCAGTAAAAAGTATAATGTAGTCATTGCTATAACCCAAATATTGTATTTTTGAAATATATTGCAATGTCATTTTGTTCTCAAGCCCTTTGTGATTGCAGGAAGTGCACCAGGCCAAGCATTGCAGCTTTGTGTACCTCAACCTTTCATTGCCGGTGGACAGCCACCGTTCGCGGTGCCAAGCCACATCCCGTATTTGCAGCCTTCCTTCCCTGTTAATCGTCCGATACAAGTCCCGGGATCTAACGGTCTCTATAGCACAAAGCTTCCATGAAATTTTTTACCTTTAATTAGTACTACCCTTTGTTTCTGTTTGTTTGAAGATAAATAAAAATTTTGGCCTATAAATTTTCATCTTTTGAGAGCATCCAGCTTTGAGTCTCATTTTTTATCCTCATTCAAGGGTTATCCATTTTGCCTTTCTTTTCTGGTTGACTGATGATGTAAGACCTGATGTAGAAGGTGCTTGGGAAACACCTTTTGAACAATATTTCGCAGGAGTCTAGTATAATGTACTAAAAACGTCAGAAATGAGAAAATGTAGAGAAAAAACATGAAAAAGAAAATCCAAAGATTTTAGGAGTGATAACGGTTTGGTTTTAAAAAAAATTACGATTAATGTGTAGTATTTTGGTTTTTTTAAAACCAAATTGAATAGTATTAGAAACCGAACCGATCCGAATTGAATATTTATTGGATCGGTTTGGTTCATCGGTTTTTAAAATTTTAAAAAATTATCTTTTTTATAGTATTTTTAAATTTTTTTTATTAATTTAAAAATAAAATATTTATTTTTATATTATAAAATTAAAAAACTAATTAAACAATAGAATTTAGTTCGGTTCAAATAATTACGGTTTTTTAATTTATTAACCGAATTCAATAAAAATCGAATCAAATTAAATAAACCTAATTATTACCCAAACCGATTCGAACCGAATTCAATAAAAATTGAACTGAAGCGAATAGAACACTACGGTTTGAATCAATTTTCAGTTTTCTCGGTTTTTTTTTTCTCAATCCTACAAGATTTCATTTTTCTGTGTTGAACCTACGATTATGCTTTTCCCTTTTTTCTTTTTTTTTTTTTGATCTTTCGTTCAATGCAACAGCAAACATTCTAATCAAAGATTTGCATCTGTCGAAATGGTGATGACAGCGAGGTTATAGCCTTTCAATGATGGGGTGGTAAAAAAATGGAGGCTAATCTATAGCAAGGTTTAACCTAGTGCAAGAGTCAAACCTTGAGTCCTAAAATAAACAGGGTTCAGGAAAAACCCCATCATGATTTTGACATCATAAATCATTTGCAAACATTCTCCATTTATCTACCAGGGAACATGCTTGACTGCAGCTCAGAGTTTGCATACTTGATACTTGGATGTTCATAACATAAGGAAGCCGCATATATTTAACAAGGAACTGGTCCTTTCCTGTTTACTAACTTATGACAAAGCATAAAGTAACATAAAGATAGCTTTCTATAAATCTATAAAGTGAAAACAAGCTTTAACTCTAAGTAATGGAAACAGTTTTGATCCTAAAGGTTAAGAGCAAAGAAGATGCCATGCAGCCTTTTTGTTCTTTAAGGTTAACCCTCCAGGGAAGTTTAGCTCCTTCACCTAGTTTAGGATCGAAAAACATTTTACAGAATCTATCTGATTCAACTAAAACACTCTTACAACATGTGAGCTAGTCCAGAAGCTGCTAAGAACAATGCCTGTTGAATTAGACACTGGAAACCTGTGAATGCTTGTTGGAATCATGCATTTCTTTATCTCCAAGCTCGGTTTCTCCAGAACCAATGGCTGGCTTTTCGGTCCGAGATGCTTGGTTTTCCCTCATGTTTTCTTGAACAGCCTTGAAAAGAAGTGCAGTATATCAATTCAATCTGTCAAACCTCAGGTGCATAATAGATTAGTCAATATGGAATTAAATTCTATCACAAATTTATTATACCTGCAACAACTCAGTCATCTTGCCAGTTCTAAAATTTTCCAAAGGTTTGAGCACAGAAGAAGAATGAGCAGTCTGTAAAGCTTGTAGTGGCTCAATAGAGAGTGGCTGATCATCTTCCAGGTTATGTCCAGAATCTTTGACCGACAAATTACCACCTTGAGCCTCCACTGGTTGTGGGGGAACTTGAATTCTTTTCATGACTTCAGTTAATAGTTTCTCAAAAGGCATGCCAGTCATTGACTTGGCTTCTGTCTCCTGCAAAACCTCTGTTGGGGGTTGATTATATGAAACAGTTTCACTTTGTATGCCTTTTGGCACGGTATGGCTACTACTTTGAGGTTGTGTAGGAAATATTTGGTTTCCAACTGTTGGCATCTGGTTGGTGGGTGTTCCCGCATTTGATGTATCGGCAGCTTCAGACACTTGTTTGCCTTTAGAGGCCAACAAATGAGCAGCAGGTTGGCTTGTAACCAGAGATGGTTGGTTGGCAACTGATTCGCCGTTTGATAAACCAGCAGATTGGAGCACAACAGGCACCACTTTGCCTCTGGACATTAGTGGAGAAGCAGATTGTGTTGCGGCCGGCTGAACATGTTTGCCTCTTGAGCCGCCAAGATTTGAAGCCCGGGCTCGTGGCACCTGGTTGGCTAAAGCTGGTTCATTGAATGGATGAGCATTTCCATTTCTATGAGAATTGACATGCTGCTCATTCCTCTCCCTTGGGAGGGGAATCTCATTTCTTCTGATCATCTGAACATTTGGAGCCACATCATTCTCAGCTGAAACAGGAATATAATGACCAGGCTTGAAAACCACACCCCTTAAAGTGGTATCAGAGTTGCCAACCCTAACAGTGAGCAAATATCCAGTATCAAATGCTGCCTCAATAACACCAAAAACAGCCTCACCCACCATTACATGATTTGCATCATTGATTGGATTCGCTTGACGGGGTTGATTTCCATTCACCACTTCAAATCCGGGTGGGATACGAGCATTCTCTGCACAGTTCAAGTTCTGATTCCTAGAAGTCTGAGCATCCTCCCCCTGATTTAGAATATGTTTTGGATGTTTTCTCGGGCGACCACGTTTGCGCTTCAGCAGAAAATCTGCTGATGCATCAAGGTTATTCTCTTGATCATTGTCTTGATTCATCATAGTATTTGCAGCAAAAAAATTGCCTTTTTTCCAGAGATCTTAATACTGTTTCCTTCCTGGAAGACACAAAAGCAGCTATATTATAGTCTATACAACCAAGCTGGTACAAAGCACAACGGTGTTTAACCAACATGTTAAAAAGCAAATATTCAACTTCATAAACAATCAAGCAAGAATGCTGCCTTCTCAACATCACTGCAGGTTCACATTAAGGCCATGTTTGACAAACTCAAAGCAGAGAAGTCATTTTTACCATTTACTAGCAGATTACAACCAACACATTGTAAATTTAATATTTTATAAATCCACATGATTGATCTATTTTTCTTCCTATTTAGTCGGAAAAGGAGAAAAAGACCACAAAACCTATAAGCTTGATACAGCTATTGCTGTTTCTATATGTATACCCTAAAAATCAATAATTACTAGTCGTAATCTATGTTGCTCCGACTCTTCATTTTTCTTGAAGTACCCATGTCCGACACATATTCGGATATGTGTATGAGGATATAACCCTCCAAGGACCCTCCAAATACATGAAAAAACTTAGAAAAAACTGAACATATCCATGTCGAACACATGCCCGTATCCGACACTCAGACCCGAGTCCGAGTAACATATGTCATAGTGCAACATTGCTGGTGCCATGAGTTAGCTTCCAACTAAACTTTAGAGCAGATAAGGGAAGAAAAAGAACTGAAAACATAAAGCTCTCAGAGTTAAGAGCAGTGAAACAGGTACAGTTAAAAAAATAACTCACTTGAACTTCATACTCCAACAAATGAGCAATATGAATAGCAAGGTTGATAAGATTTAACTGCATGTATCTTTTTTACTGAAGCTATATAGCTAAAGCCGGAGAAAATGGACAGTCACAAATCACAATCATGTATTTTATCAAACATAGAGGGCATGTGGATATGAATAATACTAATGCAACATATATAGATCATGCAAAGCAACATGACCCAAAATTATGGCCACCATTTAAATTAGCTAATTACAATAGGAGTAAAAACCAAGAAATCATGGCTGATCTGTTTGTGTTCCTATGACCAAAAAAAAATAGCCTCTAATTTTTTTCCCAAAAATGAAAAAGATCTCTTCAAGTTTCCACAAAAACTCTTTAAACATAACCTTAACTATTCATTGGATTACTAAACATTAAACTCAAGAAGTTCTAAACTGTTCTAACAATTCAAACTTTCCATGACTAAAAAGGCATATGATTTTGATAAAAACATGTTATAGATCTCCCCAGCCTTTGATTCATTGAAGACTAAAGATAAACCCCATTAACATGTTTCTTTTCTGGGACTTATGAACATTGATTGCATACAAAAGTAATACCAAAGCTTCCCATGCAATATTTTCTTTTTACCTCAAACAGAAGAAGAAAAAAAACTCACCTCATGCTGGCATGCAATCTATGAGACAACTTACACATCAATTTACTGATAAAACTAAATCATAATTACAAAATAATAATAAATAAAAAAAGAGCCTTTATCCAATAAAAACAATAAATTTGCATGCATGCACAGTGACAGTAACATAGAGTAATTGAAAGAGTAAAAAAAAAGAAATACTAGATAAAGAACCAAACAAAAGTCTAACATATGAGTCAGAACTCAAAAGAGTAATAAAGGACTCAAAAAAATCAATGAAACCAAAATTTTCAATGATAATAAATAAAGATTCCATGAATTACAATTAACAAAAGCGAAAAGAGTAGACCTTTTCACAGCATTTTCAACAAATTCAATCAAAAGGAAAATCCTGCAACAAGCATAATCAACGCATAAGTTAATAAGTGGAAAAAATGAAGAAAAAAAAAAACAGAAAAGAAAGGTAAGTCAACAAAACTGTGGAAAAATAAATAAATTTCTAAAACCCAAAACTTCTTTTTCTAACACAAAAACCTTAACTTTTGCTTACAGAGTAACATGAAGTTAGGGATTACAAGAAAACAGCTGACCTTTTTCTATTTGCTTCTGTTTCGTTTCGTTTGGTTTTTTTTTTTTTTTCCTCCTTGGTCTGGTTAAGAAAAATTACATTTTTGATTTTTGGCAAAATAATTTTTAGAAAAAATCGGTTTCTTTTTTTGTTTGTTTCGATTAAATTTTTGTTGTTTGTCTCAGGCGAGGAGGACGAGGTAGAAAGTGTTTTGGTAGTGAGGAGAGATAGAGTGACAAAATTCGAATCTTAAAATCATATATGAACAAAATTCGAACTTAAAAAATATGTTAAAATAATTATATTTTATATAAAATCTATAATTAATTCAAATAAATAAACCCAAATCAAAATAATTTAAACCCAAAACAAATGATTCCGTTTTATATAAAATCTAAAATTGAATTAACTAATTAAAACTCAAATAAATTCAAATAAAAAAATCTCGAATTTAAAAAACTCTAATCCTACGTAATCCAAACTTAAAATTTCCAATTTCATCCGATTATCACTTCTAATTAATAGTTGAAATTATTGTAAATTATGAATAAAAAATATATGTTTATTAAATCTGAGTAAAGATATTTGTATCTTTGTTACTCCAACAGATGATAATTAATAGTCCCACTTGCTAATTTTTTTTAAAAGGTTCGTTAATTGGTATATATAAGTATTAATTAAAAATTATTTAATTATTATTTTTTAAAAAATTATATTAATAAATTATTTTTATGGTATTTAAAAAAATAATTTCTTAATTATATATGTTTTTTAAATATCATCTTAATCAATATTATTAAATATTGATTATTTTTTTTTAATTATCAAACAGTTTCGAAAAGAGGGTTGGGAGCTTGGGGTAGAGGTGTCCATAGACCGGGTATTGGTCCGAAATTTTTTTTCTCTTATCTAAGCCCATTCGGGCCAGGTCCTAACCAGTCTGTATAAGCTTTTTTTACTATTTAAAAATATTAAAAATTATTTTTATATTAATATTTATATATATTTTATAATTAAATTTATATAAAAAATATTTTTAATTTAATAAATAATAATTCAGGTCGAATAAAGATTGACCCAAATCATAAAATATTTTATTCAAACCCGACTCTATACGGGCCGGGTCTACTTGGGGGTTGTTGACTTGTTGGAGGACAAAGGAATTGTATATGCATTTGTTAATGCTTGGCTTTATTAATGGAAATTACACTTTATTCAAATTTCAAACTGTAATACATTTCTTTTAATGCTTAGTGGCATGCAATTGCAATGCAACACATATATTTATTATGGTAAAGTTAAAAAATAATTATAGCTAAGTTCCTTTAATGATTTTGTGACCAAAACCCATGTCTACTTTCTAACTTTTTTATAGGAAATATTTTTGAAATTCCCTTTTAAAAAGAAGGATAAAAGCTAAACAATTCTATGCAAATCTGAAGAAAAAAAAAAAAGAACATTGTTGTCATGGGCGAGCTATATTACTTCGATTTTTTTTTTAAAAGTATTTATGTTTAATATATATTTAATCATAAATATGAAATATAATTTTTTTAATATATAAAAAAAAATTAAAATTGAATATATTTATGTATTCTAATCTTCTTTCAAAATTCGAATAAAGTAGGTTTACATTTAAATAAAATCATTTATAATAGACTTTGTAGATGAGCTTTCTCATAAATTTCCAATGACAAGTGGTAAACTCACATTTCAAGGCAAAGGCTTAAATAAAGAAATTTGGGGACAATTAATAACCTATATCTGTACTCGAGGAAATAAAAAGAAGAAATGACTTGAATGATGCTATGTTTGATTGTTGATAAGATAAAACATATGGTAACTTTACTCTTAACAAAAATGTATGAGGAAGTATATATAAATAAGACAAATACAAAGCCAAAATACTTAATATTATCCCTTAAAACCTTCATAATATTAGAGATGGTAACAGATTGCATATCTATCTTTTTTATAATATTTGAATTTAAATTCGTAAATTTATTTTAAAATTCGAATTTATTTATTATCTGCATTAAATTCGAATATTACTATCCGAATTAAATAACATTATCCGTCGGATATCCGAATCCGCTAAATATCTGAATTCAGTAAGTAAAAAAATTAAATAAAAATATAAAATCAAATCAAATAAACGGATAATGGATTTAAATATCCGAATCCGCAAAAATAAGCGGATTCGAATATCTGAATCCATTATCCGCGTAAGTAATGCGAATTCGATTAATGGATATCCGAGGTTTCATATCTGCATTCGTTGCGGATAGTAATTATAATATCTGAATCCGAATTTTATCCGAATCCGCAAAAAATAAATCGGATAATTACAAAAATTCAAATCCAAATTTTATCCGAATACGCAAAAAATAAATCAAATAATTGTAAATATCCGAATTTGCACTATGAGGAAGTATATATAAGTAAAATCCAGATTTCTTTTCAGGCTAGGTAGATCAAGCAAAATTTTATGGCAGAACATTTTCAGGCCAACATTTAAAGAAGAAAAAAAAAAAAACTAAAATCAAGATATATATTCTAGCCAAAATGGCCAACCAAGTTCTCATTTGAAGTTATGGGTGAGCCAACCATTGTGGACACTGGCTACTTGGTTCGTTGGTAGAGGTTTGTTTTTAGGATTTTGCTAACGAGTGCCCTTAGGGCACTTGTTAAGGTTGGTTAATATACTATTTATAGTAATAATATTGTATTAAATGCAAAAGTTGACAATTTTATTCATCATTTTCGATACATTGGATGGAGATATTACTATATATAGTAACCTTAACAAGTGCCCTAAGAGCACTTGTTAGCAAAATCCTTATTTTTATATGGCTCATATCTTTATAGCATTGACTATGGACTAGATCAATATAAGGTAGCTCAAGCTCTAGCCCTACTTAACTAGTTGCTATATTTTTGGGGGTTTACAATTTAGGCTTGCATTGGAAAATATTAAACAACCTTTTTTCTTTTCTTTTTTTCTTTTTAATTCATTGATTGAGATAGAAATATTTGTTTATAAAGGAATAATCTTTTACAGCCGAATATTTAAGTCAATGATTAATTTACATATTCTTACTCAAAGAATTAGTTCAATTTTCATTTTTTTCGAATAAAAAAAATTCAATTTCCTTATCCAATCACATGATTATGGATGAATAAAGAAAACTTAAATTTCTCAATTAATCTTCTTTTAAAAGAAGGAGAATCATTTCTTAAAACAAAAATAAAATTGTAATTAGAACTATAGATACAACATTTCTTCTTTTTCTCTTCATGAAAAAGAAAAAAGAAAAAGAAATGCAAGTTAATAATTTATCAATCTCCAAATAATATTGTAGTCATCTTGAGGTCATCAAGGACCCAAACCTTGATATGGGTCCTTCAATAATTAACCAAATAAAATCAGAAAATAATGGATATATGGGTCCTTCCTTCACATTA
This sequence comes from Fremontodendron californicum, assembly GCA_030761205.1. Lineage (NCBI taxonomy): Eukaryota > Viridiplantae > Streptophyta > Magnoliopsida > Malvales > Malvaceae > Fremontodendron > Fremontodendron californicum. Next base: position 1,409,576 of record JAULJL010000030.1, on the reverse strand, counting down.
TTGAAACATAAAACCAGATTTTATTCCAGCAACCAATATATTTCATATAGCATAAATATCAAAACCCTTTTCTTCTTAACAAATGCAACAGATTTTGAACTTGAATTCAAGCCTTTTTACCAATTTATTTTGGAAAAATATGAATCAACTTATTAGTGTTGAAAAATTCTTTGGTATTTAGTAAATTTAGTTTAAAATACAAAATTTGAAGATTTCCCTTTGTTTTTTTCTAATGTTTTTGGCATTTTGATTTGCTCAAGATTGAATTTTTTTTATTGCTATTTGAAGCATATTATCAAGGCTACTTTGGGACCTATCTATATCTTCATTTTTATGATGTCTTTGTCACAATCTTTGGTAGTTGAATGACTAAGAAATGTTTGAAAGGCCACTTGATCAACATAGTGACTTACAATCTGATAACTAAATGGACGAATTTCATGAGTCTTCCAATAAGTTAGGTTAAAAAAAACACATACAAAATAAAATAAAATAAAATAAAAAAAGACTAAATATACAATTGAGTAAATAGTTATACAAACTAATGGATCGGATCGAATTGTAAACTGAAAAGGTTAGTACAAGTTATATCTTTTGTCACTATTTTATGAAAAATCATTAGATGTTAAATATAATAATTTAAAATTTCATTTATTTATTATGATATCTATTTTATTATTTTCTTTTCATTCATCATTCAAATTATAGTTACAATTTTTTATGGATGAAAATTTTCTTTCAAAACTATTTATCCAATTAAACTTTTATCTAAGTCCTTTTCAAATTCATTATTGGAGTTATAATTACCTGATTATTATGACTGAATCATCCCTCAACATACTAAGTCAGATTTGAACAGAAATTAATTCACAAAACAATTCAAATATCAAACAAATTAATAGAGCTATGAGTAAAAAAGAACTCTTTTAACTGTACACAACAAAACCCCATGTTCTTTCTATATACAAACTGATCAACAAAATCTCTAGAATTTTTCTCTACTCTCCATTTCCTGTCACTTTCCCAAGAAAATTAATAAAAGTATGCCATACAAGAAAACTCCCATAGAAAGAAAATAGAGAGAAGAATGAAAAATTCTGGATTTCTTTTTTTTCTTCACCATGATCAACTCAATTCACCTCAGGAATGCTTTGCAGTGCAGGCCTCCAGGACCGTTGATTTGCTTCATATTGATTACTAACATTGATCAACTGTGCCAAAACCTGTTGCACTGATAACTCTTTTACATCAACCCTACCTAATAACTCCTCCAACTGCTTCTTTGTTATCTTTACTTTTACTTCATGAGTAGTTGTAGTAGCTGAAGATGTTGTAAAACCAGCTTTTTGATGATTTCCTAGGAGACCCTTTTCTTCTATGTTCATCATATCCTTATATTCACACGTGTCACTTCTAGATTCGCTAACGAAAAACCCGTCATCGCCGTCGTCGTCCGCCGCCGATGTTCCCCAGTCGTCGCCGGCCCATTGTGTTGATGATTGATGCCGCAAACAATTTCCCATTAAAATGTGTTTTTATTTATTTTATATATGAATGGAGAGAGCAAGGACTTGAATGTTAATAAGTAATGGGTTATATATAGGAAGGGAAGGAAAAGGTGGTGAAAGAGTCAAACCTAAAATGTTGCCACGTAGGATGACATGTCGTCCGACGTGGCTGATGATGAATGGTTGACCTCATTACCAACTGAAATATGCATGTGATTGACAACCTTTTAGGTTAATGATGTTGGTTAAGTTGGCTTGGAAATGGCTTGGCTTCTTCAGTTTTGTTCTTTGTGGCTGCCCATTTGATTATATATATATATATATATATATAGAGACTAAAACTTTTGATTGGGGCTCCATTTTTGTTCATAGAGCTATAAAAAGGATCAATTCTCCAAATTATCAAAGGGTTTTTTCTTTATTTTATCAAGATTTGAGAGAAATAAACCTGATTTGTGAAGGAAAGAATTGGCAATCTCAAACGTATTAGAATTTGAATCATTTGGATCAAATCTCGTGAATAAAGATCAAAGGATTTTATTCATAAAATTAATTGTTATTTTTTTATTATGCTTTAAATTGTTAGGTGATATGAAATTATGTTATTCTGATTTTTTTTAAAAAAATATTTGTGTCTGATATTTGTGTTCAATACATATCCGATTATAAATATAAAAATACAATCTTTCAAATATATAAAAAAATATATTTTAAAAATTGAGTATATTTCTGTCAAACACATATTCATATTTACATTCACTCTTAAATCCGAATAACATAGATGCAAAATAATATTTATCCAACAAATTCTAATTTCTTATATAAACTATGGATTTTTTTTTATCATGAATGCATAAAAAAGAAAAATAAAATAAAATAATAATAGAGATGGGGCTTTGAATTCACATCTAAAACTCAAAGTCTCAAAGGCTTCAATCAAGCCATAGAATTCAATTCAAAGCCAAGCCATTTTGAAATCTAAAGGGCCAAGTACTAGCTAAATCAAGCCAAACCCTCTCTGGTGTGAACGCAGTTAAGGATGGAATCTAGCAAGTGTGAACACAAATTAGAGAAAAGGAATCTAATAAGCAAAGCAAAGATGCCATTTTGCTCTTTCACATGTGCTGTTGGCCTGTTGCTGCCTTACATTACATTACATTACATGATTTTGATTTTTATTAATATTTTTTTTTTGTTAATTAAGCACTTTCATCATTCCTTAATTATTGACCAAAAAATCAATCTTATCCATTTTAATAAAACATAAAATCACCTCATGTGGATGTAGAAAATTAAAAAGCCTTTCCTTTTTGTAAATAAAGTAGCTACTAAGATAAAGGAAACCCCCTTTTTTTCTATTTAATAAGTTTTGCATGCATAAAAAATATAAATTAAATACTTAATTCATACTTCTTTTTCTCTTTTTTTTTTGACTAGATAAAAAGAAATTATCGTTTGAATTAAGATTATGTTAGTTTTCTTTATTGTATTTCTTGTTTTCTTTGTTTTGATTTCTTTTCAATACAAATTACAAAAAAAAATTGTAGTTTGAAAATCGAAAAAAAAATTATAAATACTGAAATTTGAAATTCGAATTTTAAATTTACTATATTTTACTTTTTAAAATAAAATGACTGCATTAATCAAATTTTTTATTATGATTTACATGTTTCAATTGTTTGAAACCAATTTGATCATTTGCATAAATTTAAAGAAAATATCACTTAAAGTAAAGAATAATTATTAATTATTAAAAACACATATTTATCCCAAGAAATTTTAAGCAATTGTGACTGCAAAATAACTTCCTAAAAAAGTATTAAAATCTATTAAACCATAAATAAAAAAATAAATTTTAGATGGGTAAACCAATGAAGAAAATTAAAAAGAGTTCGTTTTTGATGCACTGTCAGTTTATATATTTCATACACTGACAGTGAAGTCTATATTGACACTTCATAAAAAACTAACTCCTAACCCTAACCATTAACTCCTAACCCCTAACCCCTAACTCCTACAACCTAATTTTAACATGTTTCATTGTAAAGTACACTGACAATGTATAATCTTATACACTCTTAATGTATCAAATATTAATCCAATTACAAACCCACCCTAATAAAATTAGCTAAAAAAAAAGGTGTGTGGAAGTTTGGTGAGTCATAAGTTGGCTCCTAACCCCACAATCCCAAAGCTATAATCCAAAAATCACTCACCAAAAAAAAAAAAAAAAATTCTTACAAATTCCTTTTACAAACAAAGTGCAAAGAGCTTTCACAATCCTAGCTAACATCTACAAGGTCGTCATCTTGCACCTACTTGATGGCATTGTGCTAGCCTAGCTCTTTACAAGTGGCTCTCAATTTGCATGGTTGTGACTTAATTGTGATGCAATTTTCATGCATAATCTTTATAGATTTTGCTAACAAATGTTTTAAAGACACTCTTTAAAATTATTATATGTGGTAATATCTTCATTTAATGTATTGAAAATAATGAATAAAGTTGTCAATTTTTGTAATTAATATAATGCTATTACTATAAATAATATATTAATTAATTTTAAAAAATATTTTAAGGACACTCGTTAGCAAAATCCGATCTTTTAGCATTTAGCACCCACCAATAAGTCTTCGAGTACTGTGGAAAAATGGAAGTCAGCTTTGCTTTGCATAGTGCTGTTAAAAGCAATTCCATTAATTGGCTAATGGCTTTTCTTTGTGTCGTCTAGGTGGAGAGGGGCACAATAATTATTAGAAATAAAGAAATTTTGAATTTAAAATTTAATTCAGTTGGTTCATGTAAGCACTTTTTAAAAATAACATTCAGCATGATTGGGGTTCGAATTTTAACATTTATAATCCTTCTTTCTATCCCAGATAATGATCTTTTTGTAAAAAAATAATAATAATAATAATAATAATAATAATAATAATAAAGAGATTTTTATTTGAAAGTCTCGATTTTGAATAATATAAGAGGAAAAAAATATATATTTTTCGAGATAAGATTGTTTGATGAAATTTAAATTAAGAAGAAGGATATATGGGTTTAAAAAGAATTGCTCCTTTGTTATTATAGATTATAGTTCTTAATTTAGAATTTGTTGCTTTAAAAAAAATTTACGGTAGAATAAGTTTATATATACATATAAGAAAAAGACATAAACACAATTTATGTTACATATACAAAAATCTACATAAAAATTACTCTTATAATATCTCCGTAAATGTAAACGAAAATAAAAATATTTGTGTCAAGTTATATAATCTATTAATAAAATATTGGACTCTTTATTTCGATAATCAGGATTCAATCGTTAACAACTTTAAATACCAAAAAAATAAAAGCATTTGCCTTCCCTTAATGAATAATAATGATAATTAAACCAAATTTGATTTCTTCAATATGAAAAAAAAAAAATGAATGATCTGCTGAAATAATATATAAATCAATAATAACCTTTTCTAACAGGCAATCTTTCATTCCAAAATTCTGCTGTCACCGACTTAATTATTTTTATCAGCTAGCCACTATTTTTTTTTTAATTATATTTCAATTTACTAAAAAATAGTTACTTATTTCTTTGTGCCTTGTGGGCAGAATGATAGCTAGCCTGGTAATTCATAGATTCTTTTCATGGAAATTTTTTGCCCCTTTTTTCATTTTAATATCATTTTTTCCATGGGTAGGTGGTCGATCGATGTACGTATTTTCTTGGAATTTTTCCAACAATTCGCCGTCAGTATTTGATGATTCCACAAAGTTATAAGCTTATTATAAAATAAATTAACTTTGATCTTTAAATTCTATATTGATTCAACATTGATGGATTATATATATATATATATATATTCTTTAATATTAATCCATATTGGAAAATTTCCAACTGTCAATAAAAGTGTCTATAGTCAAATCGAAACAGACAAATAGTTCGATCCATGAATAAATTTAGCCATCTGTTTTTAAAATCTAAATTTTGCAATCTATAAAAGCTAGCTTAATGAATCTAAATTTAACTTAAATTATTAATTTACCTTTTTTAAAAGGTAAATTTTTGTAAATTTAGGATTAGATCAAAAACTTATAAAAAAAATTTCCAATTATCTTAAAAAAGACTAGCTTAATCCATGTTCATGCAGCTGTGCAATATTGAGTACAAAAGCCAGTTAATCATTTTCTTTTTACATATATAAAAGAATATTATTATTTTTTCTATCGTTAGTCCAAATTGTTCACTTAGCAAAGTAACCAACCAAACCATATTTTGAGAATTTGACCCAAATTTACGTTCCTGATGATCATTGTACGCACGTTTTTGAAGAAGATTTCAAACAAGTTGTAATTAACATGATATAGACAACTATTTATGATTCTTTTTTCATGCATATTGACTTATTTATCTAAGCTGACTTGATCAAGTAAACAGTTTAGTTTAACATGCACATCCTAGGATTTTGGTAGAGGTAGGATAGGACTTTTTCAAGTTTGAAATCAAAATAAAGTGAGTAAAAAACTGTATAATTTAATATCCGAGTCAAAATGTTTTATCTAGGGCCATTTTTTTACATTTTACTAGAGTTGCTTATGGGTTAGATTGCTTATTTAAATTCGGATTGGTTTGTTTTTTAAACGAATTTTATTTTTTGTTCAAATTCATTTTCAAGTTTAATATTTTTATCAAAATTCTTCGAAATATCAAACGATTTTTCGGGCTTGTATGAGTAGTACAACCCGTCTACATTTTACTATAGGTACCATAGTATACTTTCGATGAAGTTTGATAATAATTTGAACTACATGAGAGAATTGTAAAAACCAACTTGAATTCAAAAAATTCGTTTAATCCATTTGATCCTTGAATTCGATTTAATCCAATTTAATTAATAAAAATCAACAACTCAAATTTGCTCAACCCAAACAAATTAACAACCCAAATTTTTGATTTTAATGCTCTTAATTATCAAGCTATGTTTGAAGCATATGACCATATTATCTTTTACAAGAATTTCCAATTTGACTAATCTTTGCTATTCAGTCAGCAAACTGTTTAGATAATTTCCTCTAAATGATAAGTCTTTCCCTTTAAAATAAGTTAAGACTTAGAAAATAAAGGGTATCAATCTGATAATTTGAGTCAATTTTGTTATATATAATCTTCACTTTTTCCATCTTACAGGTTTGTTAGGCCAATCAAGAGTAGAAAACTGAGCATTGATCATATAGCTTCACCTACTCATATTTTGGCTATAACAAAAGAGAGAAATTAAGTAATATTTGGTCAACCACTAGATATGTACCTCCAAAGAATGTGAACTATTTTTTGTTCTTTTTTTTTTTTTTTGTCAAAGAAATTAATTATTAGGACATAATATTTTATATGAGATTTAAGCTTACTTTCTGAACTTTACCAATATTGGTAGTTAAGTTTTTTTTTTTTTTTTTTTTTTTTTTTTTTTTTTATAAATTCAAACTCCCAATATAAAAAAAATGAACTAATTATTAGGACAAATTTTATAAAACAATTTTTTTTTTTGACATTTGACTTTTGCAATCAAAATATGGGTTAAAATATTTTTAAGAAAACTGAATTATTTTATTTTTTAAAATAAGTATTTATACTTTTATTATATCCAAATAAAATTTTATTGTTCGATTTATACCCGAATAACCTTTTATTTCAAATGAAAAATTAATTTATGTTAAGACTTATTTATGTATAAATTAAATGTTAATAATTTATTTGGATACAAATTAAAAATCAATGATTTATTTGAATACAAATCAAAAGTTAAGGGTTTATTTGAGTACAATAAAAGTTTAGAGTCTCGTATTGATAAAGTGGTAAAATTCAAAACCTTTTTTTGTTATTTTACCAATATGTTATAGATAACTTTGACTTATAATTAGTTGAAACTTGAAGTACAATGATAAATGCTTATAGAGAAAGTTAGCTTATAGAGTTTATTAAATCAAGCTTTGACAACAAATTGAAGGCAAAAAAATTTATTATTGATACTGATTTGATAGTGTAAGGTTTGAATTTTTAGGTTTTGTTATTAATTATGTTTCAATCATATAACTTGACTAATTGCCATATATGAACTTGAAAGAACACCAAAAAAATAAAAAAGAATATGAGAAAATTAAATGAATATTTTAACAATGAATTTCTATTTTTTTTCAACATATTGAATATCCCAATAAATTTGGGTTTTACTCAAATAATTTATCCATCCTTTTTAAAAAATAAATTCTCGCAAAACTAAAATTCAATCTCCCAAACTTGTAAATTTTCTTTCCAATTTTCTTTAAACTTTGTTTTCCTTTGTAAAACAAAGTTGGACATGCCATTTAATCATTTCAAGACTTCATTAGCCTTTCTAAAGTTTCAACTAGTTTATAATTAGAAAAAAAAATCCTAATCATTGAAAGAATGACGAAAGTATGAGTTCACTCTTATGACTTATGAGTAGAGGTGCTCATGCGCCGGGTCGGATCGCGGCCCGAATTTTTTTTGAATTCTTTGCTCAGGCTTGGCCCGGCCTGCTCATATTTACTGTTTATCATATTAAAAAAATATTTTATTTATTTTATTTATATATTTTTAAAGTTAAATTTAAAAAATATTATTTTTTTATTAAATGAATAGTGATTCGGTCCTGCCCGAATCACTAAAATATTTGTCCAGACCCTATCCAATACTAATCGGACCGGACGGACTGCCCTGTCTGTTAACCGGTCTACTTAAGAGAATAAGCCAAGCTTTTTTTTCTTTTTTCTTTTCCTCTTTAATCATTTGTATTCTTGATGAAGACGGAATTTGGTACCCTACCCTCCTTTACATTGCATAATTTTTTTTTTTTGGTTTTTTCCTTTTTGTTTTTCTCTTTTGGCTTGAGATTTGAGAGCTGAATTTCTTGTTTTGGTGGGAAATAAAGAGAAACAGGATCAAATTGGGCTTTGCAAATTGCATATTGGGATAAATTAAAAGATTTAATTAATGAGTGTCTATAAATATCAATTAAAAATTATTTTATTATCATTTTAAAACATTTTATATTATTTTTACTGAAATTAATAAAAAATAATATTTAATTACACTATTCTCTGTAAAAATCACTTTAATCAATATTATTAAATACTGATTAATATTTTTCTAATTAAATAATTTCCTAACAGGCTAGCACATATCTAAAAGAAAACTTCCCCACAGGCCTATTGGCAGGCTAGCCCATCCCCAAGCAAACTTTAGCCAGGGCCCAAGCATGGGTTGATAATTGGCTTAGTAGAGTCTTTAGCCAGCACCATAGCCTAGGCTAGAACTGAAAATCATGTACCAAATCCATGCAAATAGCATACATTTTTTAGGTAACTAAAATCCATGCAAATATTTCATGTATAATTCACTGATTTTGATGCTATTGTTTTTAAGATTTTTGTTAACGAGTGTTTTTAGTATATTCTTTAAAGTTATTATATTAAATAAATTATAATTTTCAATTCTGCATTGAAAATCATCATCGTATTTAATATAAAAGTAATACTATAAATAATAATTTAACTAACTTTAACAAATACGTTTTGAATATTTATTAGCAAAATTCTTATTTTAATAATCCAAAGGGCTTTTATTTCTTTTTTTGTCTTCCTATTCTTCTTCTTAGCTCCCTAAAGCCCATAGCTTACATAATTATAGTCATTAGCTATGGCTTAAAAGCTAGGTGATTAGGCATCTTATGACTTAAATAATACTACCCTTTTGATAAATGATGAACAACGGTTATAAAACCTGAACCTGTTTAATTGGTGTCTATATTAAAGATTATTTACTTATTATTTTATTTTATTTTTTATATTTAATATATTATTTTTATTAAATTCAACAATTAATTTTTTCCTTTAATGAATTGAAAAAGACAAATACCACACTCTACAATGTTATTACTATATTAATAAGGGTTTTGCTAACGAGTGCCCTTAGGGCACTTGTTAAGGTTAGTTAATATACTATTTATAGTAATAACATTGTATTAAATGTAAAAGTTGATAACTTTATTCATCATTTTCGATACATTGGATGGAGATATTACTATATATAGTAACCTTAACAAGTGCCCTAAAGGCACTTGTTAGCAAAATCCTATTAATAATTTTAAAAAATATTTAAAAGCACTTGTTAGTAAAATCTCTTTTATCATAGGTCAAAAGCGTGTTATTATGTTGCAATTAAAAATCTTAATTTCATTAACCCAAATCTGATCAATTACAAAACTAGTAGATTATGTACCTTTTTAACGGTAATAAATTAATAAGGATCCGATTAACTGAAGTTTATAGTTATTAAGAATAACCAAAATATTATTTCAAATAAAATTATATTTAATACATTATTTTCATCAAAATAAAAAATGCATTAGTTACAAAGCTTTTATCTTAAAAATCACCTTAATTAGTACCTAATATTTTCCATTAGTAAATAAAATCAACCTAGTAGGAACCTTAGATAGGCTCTAAATAATGGATGGTGGGAACCAAATTATCTTTCATCTTATTGAAACTATCCAAAAAGTAGGGTCTACAAAGCTACACATTCCCATTTATTGTCTCCACCAAAAGGGACACTAAAATAATAATCATGGGAGTTTTGAAACTTTTCTAGAGAACTCTTTGTGATCTCCTTAGGAGCTTTAGCCTTTAAGCTTAGGAGGGAATTACTATTACCTACTTTTTTTTTTTTGTTTTATTATTCAAGATTAATCAATTATCCATTAAATTTTATAATACTATTTATTGATGCAAGTATTGTTGAGGTGCGTCCTCTTTAAAATAATATCCGTTCTAAGGGTCCAATCATTTGTTCTTATAATTTTATCTTTTTGAAAAAAAAAAAATAGATTTCTAAAAAAAAAGAGTGAACCTGTACTTATAAATCACAATTCAATCTTTAATTACTAACTATATGAAATCTTTTCTCCCTCAATACTATAAAATTTATATAGCCAAATTGTTGATAATGGTTGGAAGCCTATAATTTTTCTTTGTATTGGTCATGGGTGAGCAGTCCTCCACTGATCATATTCATGGGAATAGTGAAATGCAAACATGCAAGCCACACAAATCAAAAGGCAACTATTCATGGACCCCCTTAATTTTTGGCCTTAAGCTGGTGCATTTATTTGAAGTTTTTTTTTTTTTCTTTTGCTGTTAAGAATAATTCATGAACTTTTCAAATGCAAACAAATCCTTTTTACATTGTTTATTTTTAAGATTTTGATTCTTATTAGGTAAGAAAATCATTTGAAATATTGGCCCTAATATAACTTCTTTATTACAAATTTCTAGCTACTAATTCCAGGAAATGAAAGAGATCATAAAACAATATGAGATTTCAAATTTTTTATAGTTCACTTACGATCAATGAATTGTATTTGAGATTTAATTCAATTAATTCATATTATCATTTTTAAGAGATGGTATCCAATATATTTAAAATTCGAATTTTAATATTTATAAATTTTTTTTTATTTCAAACTGTTTTCTCTTTTATATAAAAAAATAAAACAAAATTTAGATTAGATTAGATTTTAAACTTATCAAGATCAAGTCAATGGACCCACAAACACACCCCAAAAAAAAAAAATCAATAAGCTTTGATCATTAACCTTAAAACACAATTGGACCCACATGGGTTTAACAACAGATTATCCACAAAATCCCATGGAAACCCACTTACTGAAGAACCATACCTTCATGTCTGTCTGTCTCTTGGGTGTCCATAATCTTGATTGTACCAAACAAATGTAAGACAAGAATTTTGCTTAAATAAGAGTGTTAGCCGCAAACAATGGGACAAATTTGATTAGTTTAAGGGTTAATTTACTTTGGATTACTTGCTTTTGGATCTTATTTGTTTATTCATGTTAAATCCTCTAGGTCAGCCAAATTCAATAGCTAAACTCATCTGGTTCAGAACTCAATTCATCAAGTCCAGCAACTCAAACCAGTATTTAGGAAGACAAGTGAGAGTTGTTCAGTTGTCATGTCGCCTTACACTTCTACACTTCAAAAATCATGTGAAATTCTAATTGTTATAATCACTATGGCGAGACCACTCATACCGTTGACCACCAAACCTCAATCAGAAGACAACACATGAAACCAGTCAGATCATCCAAACATGTATAAATAGCTCCTATAAGGGCTGACCAACGGTATACAAGCTCTTAATACTCTTCATTCTCTTACTTTGCTTTTTCTCTCCCTCTCACAAAGACACTAACTTAAAAGATATCAGAGTGCGTCCCGGAAACCAAATTCCAATACCTTCTAACTTTTCTATTCCTCTACAAGATCTTAGACCGTCAGTACGACCATCTCATCCTCAAAAGACATCAAAACGGCAATGACTTACATTAAAAAGTTAAACCATACATAAAAATAGAATCATCTCAACCAACGAGGGGTTAATTCATTAGCCTCAATAATAACAAGTATTAGGTTCGAGCATTAATGACCCTTCATCGGTGTTATTAAGAATATAAGCTTCGACAAATCGAGTAGAAGAATTGCACATTTGTACCATAACTTGGGGTTGCACTCAATTTTTTGTTGATGTTATCCATAATATAAGCTTCGACAAATTGAGTAGAAAAACTATGCATATATGTTATAATTTGGAGGTTGAAGTAGCCTATCTGCCTTGATCTTACTTACCAAAAAACAATATCATCTCAAATATTAAATGTTAATTTATTTGAAGAGTCTTGATGGGTTTTTAGATTGCAAGAGGAAAGCTCGAAGAAAGAGCCTGTTTGGTAAGGAAAGTCGGTAAAGAAGAGCAAACCATAAAAATGATGTCAAAGTTGAAATTTTAAAGTACGTTTCGATACCTAAATCAATAAATATTCGAAAAAAAAGATAAAGGGAAATAATGACCCAAAAGAATACAATTCTTTTAATGTGATCTAGAATTCAATATTCTTACTTTATTTCTTTTTATACCTAAAATTTTATACAGCTAACAATAATTAAATAGTTTTTCTCTAATTTATGAGCCTTGTCAAATTGAAGACTCAATTTGATTTGGACTTTGAATCTTATTAGTCATTGGTATAAGAAAGGGTTAATTAATTAAGATTAGATCTATATCTAAGTAAAAAGGCCATAATTTTATTCATTTTTTGTTTTGGCTCGAACATCAAGCCAGCCCATGTGGGTACAATTTGTGAGCTTGCAATGAAGCAAAGAACAGAAAATTAGAAAAACAAAGGAATTGAATTGAATTGAATTGATTGATTGATGAATTGATTTGGGTCGACTTTCCCACATGTAATGTAAAGCACGTGGTATTTCCCTCGGATGCCTTTGTAAACAGAACTAAATAATGCAAAAAGAGTTAGATCTTACACCAAGGGGATTTTTTTTTTTTTTTTTTTTTTTGTGCAAGAAATTGTTAAAAGCTTGTGGACATGGGGTTTCCGGATTGGCTTTTCTTTTCATTAATGTCTTTAAATAAGTTTTGTCATTTTAAATTATACTTTTTTTCGACCTTTTGATTAAGCTACATTTAACTTTTGTTCATAGGATGAACTTCCTTTATATGTTATATATATTTTTTATTTTCTTTTAATTTGAGAAGGAAATTCAATTGGATGCATTTGTTATACTCTTTTTAAATGTAAAAAAAAAATAAAAAATGGTGAGAATCGTATTTATGCTTTGAGCTATGTTAAAATGTTTTTTTTTTTTCTCACGTATGTTAAATTTTAAAAATTTTGTGGTTTTATATTTAAGTTTTTTTTCATTCGTCAATTAATTTTAGGTTTAATACTTATCATGTTATCAGTTATGTTATTTAGACTTTTTATTTTTTTTAAAGTATCTGTATTCGACATTTGTACCAAATACATATTCGGATATGTGTACGAAAGTAAATCTTTTAAATATATGAAAAAACTTGAAATTTTTTAAGTATACTCGTATCAAACACATACCCATATCGATGTTCATCTTGACTCTGGATAACATAACTTATCATAGTTCAAGTTTGTTGTGTTCTTCTATTTGTGTTTTGTTCTATTCTCCTACTTGTTATCCTTTTAAGTTTGTCAAGTGATAATTTCATTTACATATAATGAAATCTATTAAAATGATATTATCACACATTTGTTAAATTTTACCGGCTATAATTTATAATTCAAGAAGAAGAAAACAATAATTCACAAATATTAAAAAAAAAAAAGGAGAAACAATAGAAGAATAAAAAAATTTAACTAAAAAGTTAAAGAAAACTATATCGACTCATTAATGAAAGATTACATATAATTTAAGATTTAAATACAAAATGCAAAAAATTTAAACTTGATAAACCAATAAATCTTCGACTATTAACTCATAACTATATTCTTTATTATAAAAAATTGCCAAGATTTTACCCTAATTATAAAATCTTCTCCAACCATCAAAATGAGGTCGTTTAGTCCCCATTTAAAAATTATAAATCTACAACGTCTCTCTGCAACCCACCACTAATCAAGTAATCAAGTAATAAAGCCGCTCGTGCTAAGCCGCGTCCTTGTCGATCTGAAACGGCACCGTATCTTATCCCAAATTTCCAGTATACGTTGACTGTACAGAAATACGGTAAATGTATTAACGTATTTTTATACACATCTCGGTTTCGTCCTTTTCTCCATTTCAGATACAAGCAAAGAAAGAAACCTACAAAGCCCACACTCTCTCTGAATCCTCTCTCAGCTCAGCTTTTCTCTCTCTTTTCTTTTTCTTTTTTCTTATTTTTCACTCAGTTTCTCACACTTCACAAAGAAGAAAAAAGAAGAAAATTTCACAAACTAAGTTTACAAACTATTTTTCTTCTTGTTTATTTGTTTTGGGTCGTTTTTTTTCTTTATAAAGTTGGAGGAAACTTGGGGTTTTTTTTTTTTTTTTTTGGAATGTTGATGGAAGAGGTTTGACTTTGAGAGGGATGAAGGTGACGGGGAAAGCGAGTTTACCGGCGACATTTTCGGGGAGGAATCCAGCGGACGCGGATCTCAAGCCGACGACGAAGCGCAAGACACGGAACACGAGGTGCAAGCGGGTCGGTGCATCGGTGGTGGGGAGGCGAAGTAGGCCGGAGACGCCTTTGTTGAAATGGAAGACGGAGGAGAGAGAGAAAGGCGGTGGAGTTGAGGAGGAGCTCGAGGAGGAGGATGGTGGTCGGGGACGACGGAAGAAAGGAGCTTCGACTGTGTCTGCGAGGAAGCTTGCAGCTGGATTGTGGCGGTTGCAGTTGCCGGAGACGGTGACGCCCGGTGGCGGAGAGAGGAGGAGGGACCGTTTAGGGTCTAAGGTGAGATTTTTAACCTTTTTGTGGCTCAAAGATCTGTGCTTTTATGCTTTTTTCTTGTGTTTATAGTCTTTTTGTTATAATGAGAATGATGTGGTCGAAAGTGTGATTTTGAAGGGATTATTTTGGATATTTTTCTTGTTAAAAATTGTTAATTTGTTGCTTAAATTTGAAGTTTTAAGCTTTGATAGTGAAAACAATGCTGATCTTTATAATGCCATCATTATTCATTGTTTTATTTTTATTTTTTGATGGTTAAAATGCCTTGGATTTTGCCTGCATGTAAAACAAAAATTGAAGCTTTCAATACTTGCGAAATGTAATTGATTGATATGATTTTGTACCAGAAAGTCTCCTTTTCGATGCATTTATAATTTTTGAAGTTTGTCATAATTGTATGCTACGGTATGGTTTTATTTTTCTAATTATGAGAGGCTTTAAATGAGCATGGTTTTACAGAATTTGTATGGATATTTCGATAAAGGGTACTATTTGTTGGTATTTACAATTTGTTTGATTCTCAATGAATACATTCGACAATTTGTTTAAATCTATGTTACTCGGAATCGGGTGTAAGTGTCGGACACGGGTTTGTGTCCGACACGGACATGCTCAATTTTTTTTTTTTCAAGACTTTCATGTATTTGGAAGGTCCTTGGAGGATCATATCCCATACCCATATCCGGATATGCGTCGTACACAAATGTCGGACACGCAAGAAAAATGAAGAGTCGGAGCAACATAGGTTTAAATTGCTTCTGACAGTTATGCTGCTTATTCTGTTTTTATGGATAGTTTTACTCTTTTGCATCTTGATTGATCAGTTGTATTTAAGCATTACGAAATTTGAATTGTGATTTTGGACATTTTGAGTTCAATACGTTGTAATTTCTTGCAGCCTGGTAATGATTTTTTGGGTGTCCCTTTTCTTTATCATCACAAGGACAAAATGTATGGTTCAGATGCAAAGGATCCATTACAGAGCCCTAGTTCTGTCTCTAGCTCAAGGAACGGCCTCCTGTGTAAGGTATGCTGCTTCCATGAGCTCCTTAACTGAATCTTGAACTTTTAATGACCCGATCAATATCGAAAACGTCGAATAGAAATCGCATAGGAAACCAATCCTTTGTCTTCTCACTCACTCATGCGGCACATATGCCGTGCTGCATGTCGGACCCACATTTGTTGGTTTTGTTATGTTCCATTTTGGTGATTTTGTAATAGAAAGGAAAAAAAAAAAAAAAGCCATTTGTTTTTGCTCTTTTTGGCATTTCGAATGTTATCAAAGCTGAAGGCTTGGTCCCAGATAAATGCAGAATGAATTTAGTATTTATTGGTGTGAAAATTTAATCGTGTGCTGGACAGATATAGTATTAGTCTATTAAAACCTTTAACATTCTCATTGCCTATCAGAGGTTCTTGACAAATCTGGACCAACTAGAAGGGGAAACAATAGAAATACAGATAACTTGCATTTATTACTACATGAGTCAACATGGTTTTAGTTCTATCATTGAATGAACAAGTTCAAGATAAAAAAAGGAGTGCCACCAACCACTTGAACTCGGGGATAAACTACGGAAATCAGTCGAAAGGGGATATTTGTAAGAAAATTCTTAAATTATGCAAAATGAGGGCTTTGTTGCTGTTTGTTTGCTTAGATTCTTAAATTTATTCTCAAACATGTTTGTAGCTTGCTATAATAATACACGAAAAAACCAGGGTGGGGTGCACACTCTGTATATCGCTTTCTTTACTTCCCTACCTTTTAATTGATTTCTTTACTCTTCTGATCTTAAGCTGCTTTTGTCCTTTCTAAGATTGAGCCTTCAATTCAATTTTCAAACTCTGCGATGGAGGGAGTTACAAAGTGGGATCCTTTCTGCTTAAAAACAACAGATGAGGCACGGAAAATTTACAGCCACATGAAGCGTATTGACCGACAAGTAAGTGCAGTATCAGTTGTTTCTGCCCTTGAAGCTGAGCTAGAGCAGGCTCGAACTCGCATTGAGGAGCTTGAGACTGAGCGCCGGTCCTCAAAGAAGAATCTTGAGCACTTCTTGAGGAAAGTTAGTGAGGAAAGGACTGCATGGCGGAGCAGAGAGCATGAGAAAATACGTGCATTTGTTGATGATGTCAAAACTGACTTGAACCGAGAAAAGAAAAATCGGCAGAGGCTTGAAATTGTCAATTCCAAATTGGTGAATGAGCTGGCTGCTACCAAGTTATCAGCAAAGCAATATATGCAGGACTATGGAAAGGAAAGAAAGGCCAGAGAACTAATTGAAGAAGTATGTGATGAGCTTGCTAAGGAAATTGGTGAAGACAAGGCTGAAGCTGAAGCATTAAGGAGAGATTCCATGAAGTTTCGAGAAGAAGTTGACGAGGAAAGAAAGATGTTGCAGATGGCTGAGGTCTGGCGTGAAGAACGTGTTCAGATGAAGCTCGTTGATGCAAAGGTAGCACTTGAAGAGAGGTATTCACAGATGAACAAGCTTGTAGCAGATTTGGAGACTTTTCTAAGGTCAAGGACTGGAACTCTGGATGTGAAAGACATGAGAGAAGCAGGACCGCTTAGACAGGCTGCCGTGTCAGTTAATGTCCAAGAAATCAAGGAATTTACATATGAGCCCCCAAACCCAGATGATATTTACGCTGTTTTTGAAGAATTAGCTTTAGCTGAAGCCAATGAAAGGGAAATCGAACCATGTGTTACGCATAGTCCCGCCAGCCATGCCTCAACGGTTCATATGGTGAGTCCTGAAATGAACATGATGAAAAAAGACGGCATTCTGAGACATTCAAATGCCTATTTTGATCAGAATGATGAGATAGAAGAAGATGAGAGTGGGTGGGAAACTGTCAGCCATCTTGAGGATGAGGGCTCAAGTTATTCACCAGAAGGGAGTGCTGCATCTGTAAACAAGAATCGTCGGAACAGCAATTTCTCGGGTAGTGGAATCGAATGGGAAGAAAATGCATGTGGAGATACCCCAATCACAGAAATTAGCGAAGTTTGTTCGTTACCTGCTGCTAGACAGTTGCAGAAGGTTTCGTCCATAGCAAGGCTTTGGAGATCAGGCCCAAATAATGGAGAAAATTACAAGATAATCTCAGTAGAAGGAACAAATGGCAGGCTTTCAAATGGAAGGAAGTCTAATGTGGTGGGTATCATGTCCCCGGATCGAGGGTCAGGTAAAGGTGGTCTCAGTCCGTCGGACTTGGTGGGACAATGGAGTTCACCTGACTCTGGTCATCCACACATAACAAAAGGGATGAAAGGGTGCATTGAATGGCCTCGTGGTGCACAGAAGAATAGTTTGAAGTCAAAACTTTTGGAGGCAAGAATGGAAAGTCAGAAGCTCCAATTGCGGCACATCCTTAAACAGAAGACTTAGAATTGTAGACGGTGATTTCAACTGCCAAAGCTTATTCGTTCCGGTAACTGAACGTGCCCAACCGAAATAAATAGTAATTTATTCGTCCAGACATTAGGCAACTTCTGCTGCTAGCTCAAAGTTAAAAGTTGAAGTAGCATGCGAATACGAATACCTGATCGGTCTCATGGATTTACTGATTCTCCGGTTATCCGGTTTTCGTTCTTAGCTCATGCAATGCTGAGATTTCTATTTCATCCCTTCTGCTGATATCTTGGGACAATGCTCTTGATGAAACAGTTGGATCATCTCCTTTCGGCTCTAGTTGTAATTCTGCCTGGGGGCATAGTCATTCTCTTTGTAATGGAAAAAGCAATGTATGCCATTTATACTGTATCCCTAGCATCCGAGGATATCAAGGAAAACAAGTTCACAGTAGACTGAAATGATAACATTTTCCTCTTGTAATTTTTTGTATTTTTTGTTATAAGAGATGACTCTTTGAATATCTTATGGATAAATTATAGGACCACAAGAGTATTCTCTGACCAGCTGGGTTACCCTTGGTGGCCAACCTGAACAGGAAAAAGATTTTTTGGTTTTCAATTTTAGTTAGAGTTAGAGGTAGCAATAATTGACTTGAGCCACTTGATCCCATTGAGGGCTAGGATAGGTTTAGCTCAACTGACTTGAGAAGAAGCTAATTAAGCTAAACCCAAACCTTCAGTTTCGTCCTCCCACAGCAATCCATCCTACCAGCTCTTTTCTCCTTTAATTGCCTTTAAATTCTATGCACTGTTTGGAATGAATGGAAGCTCTCTCAGATTCGGGCAATTTTCTAAACAGATACAGGAAAATGCCAAGCTTGCCAGCTGATCAACTCTAACCTTGGTAGTTCATAGAAATAGTGTTGTGAGATTTAGGAATAAGTCCGGGGTATTCTTCAGTTGCTCCGTTGCCAAAATCTCCACAAATTACTTCAGTTAAAAAGTTGCATCTGCTCTATGTTACTTGGATTTAGGTGTGAGTGTTGTATACGTGTGTCCAATACGGTATGTTATTTTTTTAAAAAGTTTTTTCATGTATTTGAAGAGTTCTTAGAGAGTCATATCTACATTATCATGTCTGGATATGCGTCGGACAAGAGCATCGAATACAAATGCTTCAAGAAAAATGAAGAATCGAAGCAATATAACATCTGCTTACTAAAAGAGTTTGAAGGAGTGAAGCATGAACGAGCCATGTCAAGTTCACCATGGAACTCAACAAACTGTCCACAAGAAAAACGTTGCAGAAGCATTCATATCCTCTTATTGGCTTTGAGTTATATAAAAATGGCGACGGTGAAACCTGCATCCTCTCATGGTGTTCAGGATAAATGATCAACTCCTCCAAAGACTAGCCTCCCTTTAGTTAAAGTCTCTCTAAATGCTCCATGCTTCTCACAAGTGGAGATGGTAATTCAAGTGAGATCAGACTCTTGCATCCTATTGATAATCTTCTGATACACTTTGGAAACTCCAGAGATTCCAGTAATTTCAGGATTGATTGAAAAAAGAAAAAAAAAAAAAATTGGTGGAATGTAATGGGGAGCTTTTGTCTGTGTTTGTTGGTAAATTCGAAAAAGGGGTTCAAGTTTTCAGGTTGAATCGTTCTTCAATGGCATAGATCAACCATGGCAGAACAAAATCTATTTCCCTATATTTTGTGGTCATGAGGTTGTGCTTTTACTCTCTCAACACAAAGAAATTTCATTCATTTGAGAGTAAGGATTCTGAAAGTAAGTGAATGTTTTTCATTGAAGTGCTATTATATAGGACAATTCCACAAGAAAACAGTATATTTTCGTTTGGCACAACATCGATTCTACAACAGTTCCCGAACTAAAAGGGACAACCTTATTCGTTTTTCAAGAATCCGACGAGATAACTTATCAAACAAACGATACAAAGTTCAATGAACAAGGTTTGAAAGAGTCTCACTGAAGAAAAATGCCTTCTCTAAGTTTTTCTGCCCTCTCCTGTTTCAATCATCTATATTCTTGAAAGTTCACATGGCCTGTTGCTTGTGCATGCTCCACAGCCTCCTAAAGATTCACACAGAATTAAGTTATGTGAGAAGTTATGTTGGTCCGACTCTTTATTTTTCTTAAAATACCCGTGTCCGACGCATATCCGAACATTGGTATGGAATATGATCCTTCAAGGACCCTCCAAATACATGAAAATCTTTAAAAAAAAATTGAACATACTCGTGTCAGACACATACCTATGTCCGACACTCACACCCGAGTCCAAGTAACATAGGTGAGAAGCATGGTATTTAAGAAAACAAGTAAAGTTGAGTAAAAACATAGAGAAACTTTGAAGCTAGAATGAGCTATAGAAACGAAAAATGACCTTCTGGCCGACCAATCCAGTTTGGCATACGCCACAACGCAAAGTGAAGTTGGCAGTGTCGGTGTAACTCCTCTTCCTAATAAAATAAGCACATGAAATTATCCGAGATCAGTCGAGGTCAAATACTCATTGCTCAGTTATAAGGATATGATCCCCCAAGGATCCTCCAAATATGGAAAAACTCGGAATAAATCAAACATACCCGTGTCAGACACATACTCGTGTCCGACACTCACACCCGAGTCCGAGTAACATAGCATGGACATCAAACCTCTAATTATTTGAATACTGTCCCTATAAACAGATATACTATAATAAAAATTTAAAATGCTACCTTTGTTGATCCTTAACCAGATTCAGTGCAAGGCCTTCAACTGGCCCAATGGTTCTATCCTTCTGTACAGCAAATATAGTCTGATCAAACTCCTCTGGAGCACCCTCAAATGGAGACATCTGTTGATACAACACCCCAAAACCAGAAAACCATAAGCATATAAAGGAGAATTGCAGCAAGTAATAAAGATGAAAACATTAGGGAAAAGGAAAAAAAACTCGAAACAGCATCCACGATGCCTAGTTAATAGTTATAATTTCGTACAGGTACACTCAAAGTTTCCTTTTTAGCAATGATTATCTCTGTATGTTGACAAACATGCAAAATCACATGGATATAATCAAGTAGTAACAAACTATATTACTCGGACTCGGGTGTGAATGTCGGATACGGATATGCGTCCGACACGGGTATGTTCAGTTTTTCTAAGTTTTTCCATGTATTTTGAGGGTTTTTGGAGGGTCATATTCCCATACCCATGTCCGAATATGCATCGGACACGGGTACTTCAAGAAAAGTAAAGAGGTAGAGCAACATAGGTAACAAATATCATCTTTTTAAAACTCCTAAAAATGTAGTTGCTAATGCCTTCTTAGTGTTATTCATCTAGTTTAAAAGGCGACAATAAGAACAGTCTCAAAAACAATAAATTAGTCATGAAGGAACATACAGCCAAAGCATCATAGTGGAGACCATCATAGATCAGCATGACTCTTTCAGAATAGTTCTTTTCCTGTCATGAAGGCCACAGTAAAAAAGGGGGGGGGGGAGTAAGCATCAATAATGACAAGATGACTTCAGACAAATGCACAGTGATGACATCAGCAGTTCTAACCTGACCGTACAAATCACAACGGGATGTCTGAATATCATATGCTGCAATTTCCCGTCCATAATAATCTGCTAATATCGAAAGCTCGATGGCACCTTCATAACAGAACATAACATAATGAGGTCAGCAGCATTCAATTAATTAAATAACCTGAAGAATGTCCTAGTAATAGATTCTGATTGAATAACTAGAAGAATGACATGGAAGAGGAAAAATGTTCAACAAACCTCCCCATTTTTCCGAGTCAAGAATCCATGAACAATACTCTGCATTTGGCTTTCCAAGAAATGCCTCGGAATATTTTGAAGGATCACTTGCCACTGTTGCAGCTATAACCTTCAAACAGTCATCAATCACACCGGTTAAGAAAACAAAATAGCATTTAAAAACTATGTTACTCGAACTCGGATGTGAGTGTCGGACATGGGTATGTGTCCGACACGGGTATGTTCAGTTTTTTCCTAGATTTTCATGTATTTGGAGGGTCCTTGGAAGATCATATCCTCATACCCATGTCCGGATATGCGTCGGATACGGGTGTCGGACATGGGTACTTCAAGAAAAATGAAGAGTCGGAACAACATAGTTTAAAAATGTAAGGATGAATGGCCTTATATCAACACTTTATTTATGCGCACAGATTTTCCACCTTCAAACCAAAATACATTGATCTTTCTATCTACTTCGGCATTCCAGATGCTTGCCGCTTATAATGATAACGACTGAATATGTAAAGTATATCATACCTCCCTCAGATGCATCAGAGATTATAATAGCAATACAGTAAGCAGATCAAAGCAATTACTAAAAAGCCTTACTAATAGCTAAATATCAAAATAAGCTAAATTCAGTAAATCTAATGAACTCGGTCAGAAAATACGAGATTATTTGCACTCTGTTTCACACAAGTCATCTGCCATCTTGAACATTTTCCATTAAAGCCCCAACGGTACGGATTTGCAAACCTATTTATAAAGCTTCCTATTTTGTCATCGTTATAAATCTTCCTTGCCTAATCCTAATGCATTCTGCTACATGTCAATATATAAATGCTAGAATTGACTACGAAGTTTCGATTTGATCTCCAATTACCACACCTATGTGCAAATCCGTACATTTTCCAGAAAATACGAGATGATTTACACTCTGTTTCACACAAGTCATCTGCCATCTTGAACATTTTCCATTAAAGCCCCAACGGTACGGATTTGCAAACCTATTTATAAAGCTTCCTATTTTGTAATCGTTATAAATCTTCCTTGCCTAATCCTAATGCATTCTGCTACATGTCAATATATAAATGCTAGAATTGACTAGTTGACATAACCAGCATCCAAAGTTTCGATTTGATCTCCAACTACCAAGCAAGAATAAAATAAAGTAATTTAAAGAATGACTTAAACGAAGTGTTTTGACAAAAAAAATCATGAGATTATGTAGATAAGAACCTGTCTCAACTCAGGTGCTTTGATCTTGTCATGGTCCATAACGTACCTAAAAATGAGGAAACAAAGAAAAACAATCTGATATAAACAATAATCGCTCCAATCAAACTAATATAACAGATTAAAATGGAAAGTTAACCATCTAGTAGTTAATGAGTTTACCCAACAGCATTGAAAAGGCAACTGTTGTCCGAGGGGATGACCCTTCTAACGATAATACCTTCCATTTTCCAAATTATTATGCACCTGAAAAACAAACACAAAGTTAACTTGCATCATTCATATGAATACATAATCGGTAATGGCAATAGCTAAGCAACTGGTTCCTAAGATTCCAAAAAATAGTTATAAAGGGAAACAAATGTGCAGATGAACAGAGAACAGAAGATTGATCAAGCATGAAGCCCCATTTTCACTAATATAATTCCATTAAATTCTCTTATTCTATGTTTGGGAACATGAATTTAAAATTTTGGATTTGGATTTCATTTGCTGTATAAATTGTGAGAATGAAATGCATATATTATGTATAAATTAGTTAAGACTCAATATAATTATATATTTGAAAGGTATAAAAACATAAATTTCAAATTCACAAATAGCTATAGGTATTTCAAATTCACCGCTAAATAGGCATTCAACAAATCCATGGATTTGAAAAATAATCATCACCATTACATTTACATGTGTTTTATGACACAATTTACACTATTTTTGAAATCCAAATCCATTTTTTTAAAATCTAAGTTTCCAAATGCAACCTTAAGCAATTAGCCAAAATCAATGATAACAATATATTTTTTTAAAAAGCATAAAAAGAGCTGAAAGAAAAGATGACAAAGAATCAGAAGAAACAGCAAAAACATAAAAACCAAAAAAAAGAAAAAAAAAGAAATTTGAACCTTCAACAAGAAAGAATTCAATCAAAAGAAAAAAGCTACTACCAACAAAATCTAAAACCAACCTAGATGCAAAAACCTAGCAAAAAACAAGAAAGGACCCAAATTAAGAATTAAATAACCCAAAAAGCAATTCAAAAAAATACCCAAGAACAGAATTTTATCACACCAGAATAAATGTCCCCAGATCTAGAATTAGCACCAAGAATAACTTTAAAATCAAGAAACTTCAAAGACAACAAAAGGACCCCACAAAAACATAATATATTCATATAAAAAAATAAAAAATGAGAAATTTAAACAAGGAAAATCTTACAGGTTTCTTTGTTTTCCTGCTTGAGTTTTAGTTGGTGAGAAATGAAAGGATTTTTTTCTTTTGTCTTTTTTGGGTAAATTGTTGTTATGGGTAAAGTACTAGTGTGAAGCTTTTTTTATGTTCACCGAATAATTATTTCTTCCATTTTATACAAGCAAAATGATTTTTGTACAACCAAATTCATGTCCTTTTTACTTTCCTTAAAAAGAATCATTTTTATGTAGGAAAAGAAAATGAAACCCAAATAATAGGATAGTACTTTCAATTTTTTATTAGGATGAAAATTTTAGACTTTTAACATTTTTTTTTAACTCAATTGCCCATGCCATGAGTAATTTAACAAATAAAATAAGTGAAATGAATGGTTGCAATTTTAAGATGAAGAGTAATTTTATTTATTTTTTATGGTTAAAATATTAAAAGAGTTTTTATATATTTTTTAAAATTTTCAAATAAATTATTATCTTTTTAGTGTATCCAATTGAACCTTTAAAGTATTATTTTATTTAATTAAGTTTTTATTGTGTATTAAAATCATTGAAATTCGTTACAGAATTAGACGTTTAATTGAAAATATATATTTTAAGGGTTTAATTAGAAAAATAAAGTATTTTTAAGGGTTTGATTAAACGAAAAATATTTTAAGAAATTAATTGAGTACAATAAAATGATAAAATATATATATATATAAGAGCTTTTTTAATATTTTTTTTTAAAAAAAATAATACGTTTGATTTGCTATTAATTTTGATTATTAATAACGTCGCTCATTAGACATTAATTATTATTTTTAAATAATGTTATAAAACTTTAATATCAAATTGAGAGAGATAAATAAATGTTTCTGTTCCATGCTAAATATGAAAATTATCATAAAGTAAAGGACTTTTTTATGCTTGGTAGTCCTGCAAAAAAATCTTTTAAATCCTTTTAATATTCGCAATAAAATC
This sequence comes from Fremontodendron californicum, assembly GCA_030761205.1. Classification (NCBI taxonomy): domain Eukaryota; kingdom Viridiplantae; phylum Streptophyta; class Magnoliopsida; order Malvales; family Malvaceae; genus Fremontodendron; species Fremontodendron californicum. Next base: position 1,384,165 of record JAULJL010000030.1, on the reverse strand, counting down.
CTTTTATTTGTAACATGTTTAATACTAACATGTGACACACTATTAATTGAAAATTGTATAATTAATCAATTATGATGAATTAGGTAAGCAGTAGTGAAGTAAGTAAGGTATTAAATTTGATTATCTGTTTATTTAATAGGAGCAGTTGTCCTTACAAAATTAAATAATGAAATGATATTTTTATTGGAATAAATGCAAGACAACCCTTAAAATTGTATCTAACCAGGTACAATCTATTTTATTCAGACTTGAAGATAAGTATCGGATCAAGATATTGCGTTCGACATGAATATATTAAAAAAAAATTCTAAATTCATATATTTGAAGGATTGAACTTCTATATCAATATTTGTTGGATATATGTCGAACATGAAAATTTCAAAGATATTTTCAATGTGAGTGTCGGACATGAGTATGTGTCTGATACGGATATTTTCAAAATTTTTTTTTAAGATTTTCATGTATTTGAAGGGTTCTTGGAGGATTATATCCATATATCTATGTCCGGGTATGCGTCGGATACGAATACTTCAAGAACAATGAAGAATCGAACCAACATAGAATTACTCTATTGTCAACCAGATCGTGAAGGCTTGGAACTTAATTTGCTTATCCAACCTTGCCTCTAACAGCACAGGAGGCACCCCATTCAGCAAGAGAAACTTGCAATGGTGACATAGATAAACTGGCAAGATATCAAAGTATCCTACTTACTGTTGTTTAGTATGTATATATATATATATATATATATATATATTAAGCAGTAAGTGCAGTTTATCAACCAGGCATTGCACTGAAGGGAAACCAAGGTGTGGAGTAGATGCCATAGTATACACCTATGTTACTCAGACTCGGACAGACTCGGATGTAAGTGTCGGACACGAGTATGTGTCCAACAAGGGTATATTCAATTTTTTCCAACATTTTCATGTATTTAGAGGGTCCTTGAAGGATCATATTTTCTTACCCATGTCAGAATATGCGTCAAACACAGATGTTGAACATGGGTACTTCAAGAAAAATGAAGAGTCGAAACAACATATATATATATATATATAAGGTACACGATCTCGGAAACCAAAGAACATAGATTGACTGATCTGGCTAAACAAGAACCAAGATAAATAAATTCAATACAATTTGTTGCTTCTGAGTTCTGCCTCAAACATAAGTTCAAAATCACATTCAAGTTTTACTCAATGTAGCTGCTAGCCTGCTAAACAATAATTGATGGTTTCTAGATGCCAAATCGGATCACTTAACTGCATCAGTAACCAGACATTGATATAGCTACTGCTGAACTATCCTTCTTTATTTTCAAGTCTTAAACAAGTTCACTAATGCAATTAGAATTGACAGCCAAATTCAAAATCGAAAAGACTAAAACTCTAAAAGCTCAGTTTCATCCCTCACAAACTCCCTTTCATCATGCCTTGAGTGCAGCAATGCATTCGATTTCAATCTTGGCATCCAATGGTAATGCTGCTACCTGATACGTTGAACGAGCTGGAGCAGGTGAAGGAAAGTCTGCAACACAAACCATTTTGGGGAGACTGAATTAAAATGTCCGGTTTCTATAGATGTTGTCAAGTTAGTTATGGAGGAGGAAAATTCAGAAAAAAGAAAACATTCTGCCCATTTTAGTCGACAATTTGACAAGTCACAAGTTTATAGAAGAGCTTCATCAATCAACAAGTAAACTCCGCACGTATAACTTCTTGGGTTTTATTTCAATGCAATGTCCAGATTAATGCATGTGTCCTATGTTACTCGGACTTGGGTGTGAGTGTCGGATACGAGTATGTGTCCGACACGGGTGTGTTTGATTTATTCTAAGTTTTTTCATGTATTTGGAGAGTCCTTGGGGAATCATATCCCCATACCCATGTCCGGATATGTGTCGGACACGGGTACTTCAAGAAAAATGAAGAGTCGGAGCAACATCGCATGTACTAGAACTTTTCAGTCAGATATGCTGAAATGGCAATGGCATTGGCATCCATCGTATATCCGGCCTAGAACAAGCTGGTTGATTGAAATGTCAGATGTACCAGATGATAATTCAAGGGTTAAGCCTACTCCACTTTATTAACTCAAATTCAGATACCAAGTTATGTAATCTATGATCTTGTTTTCTTTCATCAATTTTATCAATGAATATGAGGTTTAAGACAAACTCGCAAAACCATATACAAAGCATTTTTTTGAACATGAAACGAATTTTAACTTAACTATTGTACTCACATTTAGCATAGATCTCATTTACTTTCTTGAAGTCTTTCAAGTCGGCCAGCCTGGGTGAACGAAACCAGAGAAACAATAAAGATCTTATCCAATTTCAGATTATCAACCGTTATCGACGTAACAAGCAAAATTGCGGAGAAAAGTGAAGAAGAATCGTACATAATTGTTGTCTTAACCACAGAGGAATAGTCAGCACCACTAGCTTTAAGTATTTCTCCCATGTTTTTGAGTACCTGTAGATTTGCATAGAAGTGTCGATTTACTAACATGTATTCAGCTCCAGTATTGGAAAGCTAAAAATAGCACATTTACAGAATCATTAGTTCATATCTTAGTAGGTTACCTGCTCCGTTTGATCCTCTACATTGTCCGAGATGAACTTTCCGGTCTGGAATAGAAAACCAACAGACATGATTGGTAACTTGTTTATATATAATGGAAATCTAGGAGTACAACCTTAACATGTCAAGAATCTTCAATGAACATGTCACAAACCTCTGGAATAAGACCAAGAACACCGGACACAAAGAGAAGATTATTGGCCTTGATGGCCTGAGAATATGGTCCCAATGCTGCCGGAGCTTTGTCAGTTGCCACAGCCTCCTTTATTGCTACAATCAAGACATTGTCATGACTCGCAGACCGTAGGCATCGAATGAAACCAAGGTCCATAATAAAGAAAAGCAGCAATATGATAATGAAACAAAGATTGGTCCGAAGTCGTAAACCATGATCAATTTACTTACAGCATTCTCTTAATCTTCCATCTACTTAGCCCCTAATTTTCGTAATGCAGTTAATCAATTCGACATTAAACTACGACAACATTGTTGCTCCTAAACCATTTAATGGAATTCAAGGTTGTATTTTACAAAGGAAATAATAACATTCGGACTATCAAATATTTGACTTCCAACCACAATAAGTTCCCTGAAATGGCAATAAATCAGTATAAACTACCTGAAATTCTATTTCAAAAATTACTAACAAGCAAAATATCAATTAATTATCACAAATTTAAATTCAAAAATCCATATCCCTCTTCTTTTTCTTCCACATTTACTTGATGAAAGTAACACTTTTATGATTCAATTAAAACTAACATTCAAGTTGAAACAAATTCACCCATTTTCAAAAGCAATCCATCAAATTAAACTCAAAATCAAAGGGTAAAACAATAATAAAAAAACCACCATTGTTTTACTGATAGTCATTCTTTTTTTTACCAGGAGAAGTGGAGAGGCTTAAGCAAGTAAAAGGGGAGCCTTTTCTGGAAGAAGATCGCCAAAAGGAAGAGCCAGCTACAAATCCACCAGCCGCCGCTAATGGAGAGCGAGTGCGTAGTACGCCCACATCGATGGTTGGAACATGGGTTGACCTTAAACTACACCAAGCCATTTCACCCTTTGTCTCTCTGTCTCTCTCAGTTTCTTTGTCTTTGGTCTTATCTCTTATGTTTTAGTGCTGTGTAGGTTAACTGAACTGAACTGAAAAGTAAGGAAAAAGTGTTGTAAACTGAGGAAGATTCCATGTTCTTTTCGATGTTTTCTAGATTGCCCTTTGGTTGGTGAAGCCCAAACTGATGACTTCAGCCTATGATTGTTAAAGTTTGGGCTTGGATTGGATATGGTGGACCTTAAATCCAGGGTGGTACATTTTTTTTTCACACCATTTTAATTATTGAAAATGATTTTCTGAAAGTTACTTTTGTTAAAAAATTGAAATTTTAGGATCTCACTATTTTGAACATGATTATATAACACAAAAATACGATATGATAAAAATAACTAAAACTCGACATAAAACATGATATGACACAAACATAATACAAATATATCAAAATTTATATAACACAAATTATTAACGTGTTAAAATTTTTATAACTATATAAAACTTTAAACATGATTATGACATAAAAAATAATACAAATATGATACGAATACATATATTGATAGATCTATGAAAAAAAAAAGTTTTTGAATCCACCTTGAAACCAACCCATCTTCAAAGATAGCATTTTTCTTTCATTGTTAATTTCTTTAACCTCAATGCTTAAACTTGATGATTTAAAAGTCGACTTTGCCTTACTAAATAAGATAATAAATAAATAAATAAAATTATGAGTAGAAAGGATTAATTGAGGTCTACTCAATTCTTGAATTAAAGTGAATGTAAGACAATGGCCAATTCTTTTTTTTTCTAAATCTGTTTTATTTTAGCATAATTTTTCCAAGTACATTTTTTTTTTCGTTTTGAAGTGACAAAGAGTTGTAGAATATTTTACAAGTAAACCAATGCTCAAATAAAAGTTGCTACATATACAACAGATTTTCTTTTTCTTTTCCTTTTTTTTTTTTTTTGCATCAAATTCCATCATTCATTTTCCTTTCAAATTGTACATTGTCACAATTTCAAAAACCAATCAACCATTTTTTTTTGCTCAATCAAAATTTGACTGATTTACAATTCCTCCTCAGCATCATTAAAAACATGTTCTCTGCACATGGGACAAGTCCCTTGCCGGCTTAGCCATTCATCTATGCAGTTTAAGTGGAAGATATGCCCACATTTTGGAAGATTTCTTGCCAATTCTCCATCTTTTAGCCCCTATATATAAAAATATAGAAACATCTCATTTCAGTGTTATCTGAATTTAAAAAAAAAACATGGTTTTCTCATTGATCATTTGTTCTTTTACCTGTAAGCAAATTGAACAAGAAGATTGATCCTCCCTTGATTTGATCATCTCACTAGAATGAAATTCAAGAACTGGAAGCTTTTGAATGCAATTTCTGGACAAACCCTTTGGTCCATTTACATCATAAATGTCTGAGATTTCTCTGTATGTTGATTCAAGTGAGTTCATCTGAGATTTCATTAGGTTCAAAACATTAGATGAAAAGAGAACCAAAATCACCAATTGCTTAAAAAAACTATTAATTTTTGTTTACCTACTGAGAAATTTACTTACTTGCCATTGATAAGCTTTTAGCAATGCTGGACTTACCCATTCGATGAAGACTTTCCCATTTACTAAGCTAACTAATAAGGCTACCTGTAAAAAGAGCAAATTAAAGAAGGAATTTTTCCACTTGGATGTCACTAGTGAAGGATGAAATTTAATGCAATGCTAAAATGTGGTATAATCTGGGAGGAATTTCTAAGATTGAATTAGCAAATGCTACTTTATATACCTTTGATAATGACTCCCCATCAGCCAATGATTCCAGCAATTGAACGGCTGTGATTGCACCTGCAACAGCACCAATTCCAGCTCCTCGGAAAAACCCAGTTTCTGTTGTCTGGCCTTTCATTGCTCCTACTACAGTTCCCACTATAGCCCCTCCTACAAAAACCCAAACAAATTTTGAGTTCAAAGTTCAAACAGATGATTGCAGAGTTAAGAGTTTAAAAGAGATTAACTTTGTACAAACTTTCCCATTCTTAGAGACAATTCTCCAGGGTAAGCCATAGGCAAAACTACAGTTAACTTTGTTTACAAATGAGACAAAAAAATAGAATCTGCTGCAAAAGCCAAGATAATGGTACTACTGTGCAACAATATTTTGATGTAACTGAGAATTCCAAGAGGTAACTAGCAAGCTGTAAAAAGTACTAATGTATTAATTAGCCATCTGAAAGATTGCTTGGAAACTGGTTTTTTTCCTTAGATTTTGATGCTTGGAAAGTAGGTAGGTTAGGTATACTTCTGAGCAAGGAAAAATGTAGAAAACTGAAGTTGCTGGTTACTATATTGATGAAAACCCAAATAGCAGAAAAAGTTGAAGGAAACATAAACGGTTCATAGAAGACCATACCTAAGGCAAAAATGCAGGTGAAAGAAGCAAAGACAGTTCGCTTCAACACTCTAATTAAGAACCCAATTCCAAGATCTTTCATTGCAGCAAAAACCCACAAAGAGACAGTTTCTCCACATCTAAATGCAACCTCAGTTTTGCCTGGAAACCCAAACCACTCCTTTAACATTGGAAAAGATCTCAAAAAAGGGGACAAAGAAAGGAAAAAAGAGTGTGAAACCCAGTTGCTTGGATGTTAGAAATGAAAAAGAGCTGGTTTTAAGGAGTGGGGAAGTTTGTGATGTAAATACAAAGCATTTATAGAGTCAAGAATGCAGGCGGCATTTATGAGGGGTAAGGCCCAAAGCTACACTAATGCATGCACGAATTAGCAAGAGGAAGGCATTTTAGATTCTCATAGGAAATGAAATTACGTAAGAAAATAAATCGCTTAAGTTCAAAGGCTTAATTGATTGGTACAATTATTTTTATTGATAAATGATGGCTGTTAGTCATTTTCTTATAAAAGATAATGCAAAGTTAGCAAGGAATTAAAATTATCAAGTATGGATGGAATTCATGATTTTCATGATAAATTTTCATCAATTAGGTTTCTTATATGAAACAATCCAGCATACAAGACAACAGTAGAATTTATATGAAACAATCCGTAGCATATAAGACAAGATATTAGAAGTTCAAACTCCCTTAAAATAAATTGAATATTAATGACATTAGATGAGAAGACCTTAAATCACAATAGATTTGTGGTATGTAGAAGTGTTTCCATCATTTGCAAATATATATATATATGGATTTTGCTAACAAGTGCCCTAAAGACACTTTTTAAGGTTATTACTTATAGAAATATCTTCATTCAAAGTATTGAAAATGATGAATAAAGTTGTCAAATATTGCATTTAATACAATGTTCTTTGTATAAATAGTATATTAACTAATCTTAAAAAGTGCCCTGAGAACACTCGTTAGCAAAACCTATATATATATATCAACTGAAACTAATAAAATTAATAAAGAAAACTAATGAAACTAATAAATTTAGGATTTTGCTAATGAGTGCTCTAAGGACATTTTTTAAGGTTACTACATATAGTAATACCTTCATCCAATGTATTGAAAATGATGATTAAAGTTGTTAACTATTGCATTTAATGCAATATTATTACTATAAATAGAATGTTAACTAATTTTAAAAAATACCTAAAGACACCCGTTAGCAAAACTCATAAAATTAATAAAGAAAAAGGGCAGTTGAGAGGTTCAAATTACAAAAAAAAAAAAAAAAAAAATAGGCCCAAAAAATAGGATAAAAAAGGAAAAAAAAATAGGAAGATGCCATCTATATTGAATGCTGATTTAAGTCATCCAAATCTCAGTAGTCTAAACTTTTGTCTACAGACCAATGACTGAAAACTGATGAACGAATTTGGGTTAAATCCAATTAGCCATTACAGGAAGAATCCTGCCAACTTCTCTGCAAACCCTAAGCAATTGGAAATGGAGACATTGGTTGTCCCTAGCCAAATTTTCTATCTCGAAGAGGTCGCAACGTAAACATGAAAATAAAGATAGAGTTATAAATATTGAAATTCTAATTTCAAATCGATTGAATATTATATTTTAAAAATAATTATATAAATCAATTTAAATATATTTCGAATTATAAAATCAGTAGATTTGATGTAACATAAGGGTAGTTGCTTTGGCTTGTCAGTTGCCTAAAAAGAAAACCAATGGGCAACCAGATTAGATGAAAAATCTCATAGCTAGAAACCATGTGCTAGTTTAAATTCTTCTTCTGTGGGCTGAAAACTTGAGAGACATTAGGGTAAGGGAGTATGGAGAATCCAGCCTTTGGATAGAGGCAAGTGGTCCTACAAATGCATTAAATTTGTTTTAGCTATTGCTGGATACTTTTAGCATGCCAGGATAGGGCTCCCTTCATTGATTCACCTACCATGATATTTTTTAGGTGATTTAGTTGATACTCACCAGATTGCATTAATGAAACTGTTACTTAAAGTTACCACCATTTGATTGGTTAAAATGGTTAAGTAGCTCCAAACTTCTAAATCAAAATTAATGTTCGAATTTTGAGAGTTTTTAATGTTGCGAGGGTTTTATTATTACATTTTCGGTTCGATAAGAATTAGTCTTTCATCAATTATAAAATAAAAATAAAAAACACCCTGAATTTACAAAAAAAAAAAAAAAAAAAAACTGTTACTTAAAGTTTTTTTTTGGCTTTTTTGAAAATAAATCAGTAAATAAAACAAAAGTTAATTGATTTTTTAACCTTGGTGGAAACTAATGTCACATTAACTATTAAGATATGGATTTTGCTAACTAGTAATTTCTTCAATCAAGGTATTAAAAATAATGAATAAATTGTTAATTTTTGTATTTAATACAATGTTATTGTTATAAATAATATATTAACTAACCTTAAAAAGTGTTTAAAAATACTCGTTAACAAAACCCTTAAGATATTCATCAAATTGTAATATTACAACAGTTATTTATCGGTAATCGTGCTATCTATTAAGAAAATATTAAAATTTTAATTTTTGTGACCAATAATGAAATGTTTTGTTAATAAATATTTTAAAGATATTTTTTAAAAGATTTTGCAAATAAGTGTCTTAAAAGCATTTTTTAATGTTATTATATATAAAAATAATTTCATTTAATGTATTAAAAATGATGAATAAAGTTATCAAATATTACATTTAATACAATGTTCTTTCTATAAATAGTATATTAACTAACCTTAAAAAGTGCCTAAGGATACTCGTTAGCAAAATCGTTTTTTAAATTTAGTTAATATATTATTTATAATATGTTGTATTAAATGCAATACTTGACTTGACAACTTTATTCATTATTTTTAATACGTTAGATGAATATATCACTATATATAATAATTTTAAAGAATATCTTTAGAATATTCGTTAATAAAATTCATAAAAAAAATATTCAATAAGATATGATAATTTACTAAGCTAAAACAATTTGGTTGTTTAAAGTAAAATTTAAAAAGAACATGAGAAATTTTGATAAATGGGTTGTTTAGGGATTTTGTTAAAGAGTGCTCCAAGAAATTCTTTAAGATTGTTATTTATAATAATATATTCGCTTAATATTTTGAAAATGATGAATAAAATTATCAAATCCTGTATTTAATACAATATTATTAATATAAATAATGAGTTCGTTTTTGGTATATTGGCAGTGCAAATTTCTTAACTCCACAAACGGATTAAGAGGCTGCCACATGTACCACTTATTTTTTTTAATTTTTTTACTATACCTTATCACTACGTGTCACCCTGTTAACCCTACTTGTGGAGTCTAAATATTTCACTGGCAGTGTACCAAATAATTTTCCATAAATAATATATTAACTAATTTTAAAGAGTGCGAATTAGACCTGCTCATGGGTCGGGCCGAGGCCTGATTTTTTTCTTCCTTCCTTAATATATTATTAATATAAATAATATATTAACTAATATATGAACAGTGATCCGGGCCGGACCGAATCATGAAAATGCCTGTCCAAACCCAACCTAATACGAGTCGAGTTTACCGAATCAAACAACATACTCGATCCATAAACAGGTCTACTACGAATTTGTTAGCAAAACCTTTTTTTCACCTTTAGTTGGTATTTTTGTTGGTATCTTTCATGAATCCTATTTAGGATAAATGATTTAACAACATCTCTAGACAATCCAGTTTAGAACTTCATTTTTCCTCTATTTGTTTATAGGATGACAACTGTAGCCTCTCTTGAATGGAAATAAATAGTTAAACATTGTTGTCTTTCTCAGCACAGCTTTTTTGAATTATTGTTGAATGCTTTAAAAATGCATTCTTCATCTGTTTTTTTTTTTTTTTTTTTTATTTCTTAATTATTATTCATTTTGAAAGTCATTTAATGCATGCCATGTTATAAATCTTTATTTTTTTAATGATATATTAATTGTGTTTTCTTTCCCTTTTATTTTCTTTTTCATTTTTTTCCTTTAATAAAGATGCAAAAGAGAACTTATATAACCTAACTTGATGTTTATAGGTCAAGCATCCCACTTCCAGTTACATAAGGTGCTAGCTATGGTTGTTAGAAGCAGTGTTGTTAAGGCGCGCGTGTAGACGTTGCGTTTTAGTATCAGATGACGATAAAAGCACGTTAAATCTTTTCGGACGGGAACATTTAATCAAATGTACGTTTGGTGTATTTAAATACGTTTTTTTGTAAGATGATAAACGCAAAATGTATTTGATTTGTTTGAGGAATTCTTGAGATCATTTCTGTGTTTGTATGAGCAGTTTATGCTCTCCATGTCTTAACTATATATATCAGCAATCTTCACACTTTCCACTTTTAACTGTAATACCTGTACACTTTCCACTTATATATATGACGGTTCTTTAGTACTTTATCCTATGTTATCCGAATTTGTATGTCGGATACGAATATGTGTTTGATAATATCATGTCATTATAGTCTATGAAATATCTTGTTATACATCGGTGGTTTATTTAATATTCGTTTAAAGTTAATGTGTAATCTCTCTCTTAAATTATATCATTTTTTTATGATTTCATATTTAAAGAAAAAAAAAATTCATAATCAAATACCGGTATTTTAATTTTCATTTTTTTATGAGTAAAATACCGATGTGATGAATATGACAAATAAAAATATATCATGTGTCATGTTATTTATTTATTTATTTTATATTACATGAAATAATCTTTTACTATCGACAAAACACATGGAACCATCATATACTGGGCCAAAGTCCCCATAGAAAAAAAAAAGTTTGAAAGGCTACTCTCTCCATCTTGGGCTTAGCCCATCAACTTCACTTTAAAAAAAAAATAGAAAAAAAACCCCAAATTTGAACTAAAAAATAAAACATTATCCAAAGAAAACAAAACTTCTAAACATTATAAAATAAAATATAATTAGAAAAAAAAATATTTATATACCCACAAAAAATTAGAGAAAAAGCTTAGATTAAAAGGCACAAACTTCTAAACTAGTGATTTTTCCTTGCAAGTTATGTTTGCTTCTTTGAACCAACATGGCTAATTTCACACAATTTCTTGCATTTTTTTTTCCACAATTAGGAGATTCTTTTCAAATTTTCTTTACATATAATTTGTTTTTTTAGCCCAAATAAGAAGCTTCAATTTTTGTTCCTTCTATGAACAAAACAGTGTTAATTCCAACAAAATTTAGAATAAAGTTATTATTGATAAATTAAATTGAACCAATTTCCATGTTTCATCATAAACTTCAGCACTAACTTTGATGCAAACCCTTTTTGCCAGGTGTCCCATTTATGTCATGATTTCTTCATTTTGGGACCCACTTGATTAAAGTTCGTATGATGATCATGAGGCTCAGGAATCCACATTTTTTTGATGTTCTTGAATCTCAGCCCACTAATTTTTTGTCTTCTTCCATTTGTTTATGGCATGTTTTCCAGTGACAAATAAGGGAAAAAAAAATATTTTTCTTCTAAAAAAGAAACTTTATTTTTTTAATTCTTTTCATTAAATATATGGGGAAATTTTTTCTTTTAGGATAAGGGTGAAGTTGTGGATGATTTGCATTTCATTTCTGTTAGCAAGTGAAGACAAAATGAAAAAAGTTTACCTACCAAAATACTCAACTTTAGAAAGAAAAAAAAGGTGCAATTTTTTATAATAAAAAAGTTCATAAATTAAGGATTTTGTTGAGGTCTATGACAATTGATCAATTTAATTTTTTAAAAAATATTTTTAATTTAATATATTATTTTATAAAATTTAAAAAAATATAATGCATTAATCATAAATTATTTCTAAAAATATTATTTTAATCCGTATCAATAAATATCACTTAAACATTTTTCATAAACCAATATCCTTTGCATCCAAGTCAATATAGCAAGAAATTTTTTTTATAAAAAAAAAAAAGCAAATTAAAGTAAAAAAATGCAAAATTAAAAGTTGTTATTTTTTCTAATTGTTTGTATAAAGTCTCTTTGTTTAAATCATATACATATATTGTCCTAAAAAATTATTATAGGAAAATCTTAATTGATAAATTAATTAATTACTTAAAAGAATGGCTGAGTAATAAACTAGATGGAGACCCTTGTTAGTTATTCCCCAATACATATACTATGATAAAAAGAAAAATATTCTAAGACAATAGACAGCTAATGCATCTTAGGTTTTTTTTTTTTTCATGACAGGTTTGTTAAATTGGCTGCTCTTTGATGTCCCTTGCCAAGAAGAAGAGTCTCAATCTCTCTGGTCTGAACAAAATTCTATGTTTCAAACATAACTCAATAGTTGACCAAACAAGCATCCAAGCCTTCCCTTTGTTTGTCACAATAGTTATAGCCTCCCCAAAGCCAGAAACTTTGATCTACTTTTTTTTTTCTTCCCTTGTAAACCCTTCCCTTTTATAATCACAAGCCTAAAGTTGGATTCTTTTTCATCTCATCTCATCCCTCAGTTTATTCTCCCAAGTCCCAATCTTGGTTTTTGGCTTTTCTTTTTTAATAGTTTAAAAAAAATTCAACTTTTTTGCTTTAATTTCTGAATCTGGGTCTTTTTCTTTCTACCTTAATTCTAGTAAATCACTGAATTCTGATCCAGTTTCTTAATTTTCTTTCAGTTTCTTCATCTGGGTCTTTTTCTTTCAATCCAAATCCAATCTTTTTCTCAGTCTTGGTAAATTTGCAGATACAAGTGAAACCAGATGGGTGGTTGCCTGACAAAAAGCAAAGACTTAAAGCCACAGAATAATGGCTACAGACACCAAGAACCTGTTAGGGCTGCACCAGGTCCACCCCAAGTCCACCAAATCCCTGAAAAACCAGGCACTCAAACACCTTGGAAGCCAGTTGGTCCAGCCCCAAGCCACAAGCCTGGCCCCAGGATTGATACAATTCTTGGTAAACCATATGAAGAAATAAAGATGCACTATACAATTGGTAAAGAATTGGGAAAAGGTCAGTTTGGTGTAACTTATCTTTGCACTGAGAATTCAACTGGAAAACAATATGCTTGCAAGACTATATCTAAGAGGAAGTTAATTACAAAGAATGATAAGGAGGATATGAAAAGGGAGGTACAAATTATGCAGCATTTGAGTGGACAGCCTAATATTGTGGAGTTTAAAGGTGCATATGAGGATAAGCAATCTGTTCACCTTGTAATGGAATTATGTGCTGGTGGTGAGTTGTTTGATAGGATTATTGCTAAAGGACATTATAGTGAAAGGGCAGCTGCTTCAATCTGCAGGGCAATTGTAAATGTTGTCCATGCTTGTCATTTTATGGGTGTGATGCATAGGGACCTTAAGCCTGAGAATTTCTTGTTGTCTAGCAAGGATGAAAATGCTCTTTTGAAGGCCACAGATTTCGGGTTGTCAGTGTTCATTGAAGAGGGTAAATTCTTGTCACTCTTAATATTTTTGGTCATTTTGACATTAAATTATTGGTTCTAACTTCTAATTTGCAGGAACTTTATTTGCATATTCCTATTGTTTTAGTATGTTCTGCTTGTGGATCTTTATGCATATTCTAACCACCTGCTCATGAAAGATTCTAAGCTTTTCCCTAACCCCTAAATAGTGTTGTGAGTATTGGAAGAAGAAATAAGTCAATCAAGTTAATTTGAATCCTGAAATATTATTGGTTGGGATGTCATTTGCTGCCAATTAAGATGGCAGGTAAGCTTCCCCAATTTGTTTTGACCATCTCCTTTCAATTCGTTGTCTGCATATGCATTCAAAATTAGTTTAATTGTATATGATTTGTGAGTTTGACTACAGCATTTTGAAAAATTCAACTTTTTGCTCTTTGGGATCATCATTTGTTATTAAATAAGAATAGCAAATGGCGAATGAGCGTTTGTTTTACCTAGCTGATTAAGTCCAACAAGCCATCACTTTGTAGTTAGAAGCTGAATAAGTCAGCAGTCATTAACTGAAATTGTATTAGCTTCCAGCATTTTCATTATTGTTTCTATGTTTATCCCCTAATCTTCATGCTATATTTAGTAGTGAATAAGTTTCAACTATGCATAAAGGGTAACTTTCACCTATGTTGCTCCGACTCTTCATTTTTTTGAAGTACCCGTGTTCGAAGTATATCCGAATATGGGTACGAGGATATGATCCCCCAAGTACCCTCCAAATACATGGAAAAACTTAGAATAAATCAAACATACCCATGTCAAACACATACCCGTGTCCAACACTCACACCCGAATCCGAGTAACATAGACTTTCACAAATTCTGGTTTAGCTTCTATTTTCTCGATTTCCTGTAAACTAACTCAGAAGAAATAAATTTCATTTACATGATGATGGGATTTGACTTCTATAACTGTGTGAAAGTTGCATAGCTTTAAACTTTAATTTAAGCAAGAGGCCTGCTAGCTGTTTGTAGTCTTTCTACAAATTTTAATGATCATAAACTTGCATGTATTATCCATCAACATAACATGTACTATGTGTGGCAATAATTGTCTTTGAAGCTGATTTTTTTTTTCTGAAAAGGAAAAAAAAAAAAAAATTAACATCTCATGTATGCTAATAATGCTATGTTATCCGGACTCTTCATTTTCCCTAAAATATTCGTATCCGACACATATTCAGATATGAGTATGGAGTATGATCCTTCAAATATATGAAAAAACTTAGAAAAAATTGAGCATACCCATGTCGGACACATATCCGTATCCGACACTTATCCCGAGTTTAGATAACCTAGCATGTATGTCCATGTGTAATATAACCATTAGCATTCTTTTTCTGATTGTTCTTGGTACCTTTGGCAGGAAAGGTGTATCGGGATATAGTTGGGAGTGCCTACTATGTTGCTCCTGAAGTATTAAAGCGTAGATATGGAAAGGAAATTGATATATGGAGTGCAGGAGTTATATTGTATATCTTACTCAGTGGTGTGCCTCCATTTTGGGCAGGTAAAAGTTTAAAGCTTGCTTAAGGAAAATAATATCATCAATTTGCCTAAACTTATAGCTGCCACTTTACTAAATTGCCTTCAAAATCTGCTACTTCAATGAATGTTTTTTTTTCCTGACAGAAATGGAGAAGGGGATATTTGATGCTATTTTGGAAGGAGAAATTGACTTTGAAAGTCAGCCATGGCCATCTATTTCAGACAGTGCCAAGGACCTAGTCCGCAGGATGTTAACACAGGATCCAAAAAAGCGGATCACTTCTACACAAGTCCTAGGTACTTATTTATAGTAGTAGTATTTCTTTTTTTCTGGACGGGCATTTGTAGACTATGTTACTCGGACTCGGGTGTGAGTTTCGGATACGGGTACGTGTCCAACACGGATATATTCCTATATCTATGTCCGGATATACATCGGACGCGAGTGTCGGACATGGATACTTCAAGAAAAATGAAGAGCCGAAGCAACATAGTTTATAGAAGTAATTAATCTCTGGCTATAGGTTCAAAAACATGTATTTTAATTGTTCGTTCTATCTTCATCTGATATGCATCCTGGCATTCAATCATATATATGTGCTTAATCTGCTATGCATCCTGGTATTTTAATTGTTCGTTCTATCTTCATCTGCTATGCATCCTGGCGTTCAAAATCAGTTATAAGATGCAAAATTACGTCCTGTATATATATTGTGCTTAAGGGTTACTATATAATTCATGAGAAGCACAATCAGAGATTGAAATTATGTGGTTTATGTGCAGAGCATCCATGGATGAGAGAGGGTGGAAGTGCATCAGACAAGCCAATAGACAGTGCAGTCCTTTCTAGAATGAAGCAATTCAGAAGAATGAACAAACTAAAGCAACTTGCCTTAAAGGTATGTTTAAATTTATTTATTTATATGGTGTCATTGTTTTCTGAAATTGGTAGTAAGAAGAGATAATGCGACTCATTAGTCATGAGATTTGTGTTATTTGATATATGATAGCCTATGTTACTCAGATTCTTCATTTTCTCTAAAGTATCCGTATCCGACACATATTCGGATATGGGTACGAGGATATGATCTTCCATATATATGAAAAAACTTAGAAAAAATTGAGTATATCCATGTTGAACACATACTCATATCCAACATTCATCCCGAGTCTGTAACATAGATGATAGCAAATCAGGAAGTCATTTTGCAATCTCCAGTTATTCCATTGGTAATGTAACTTTACTTGTCATCTAATAGCCTATGCTACTTAGACTCTTCATTTTCCTTAACATATCCGTGTCCGCTATATATTCGGTTTAGATATGAAAATATAATCCTTCAAATATATGAAAAAACATAAAAAATTTAGCATACCCATACCCGTATCCAATACTCAACTTAAATCGGAGTAACATAGTTAATAACAAGCATGGTGGATTATAGGTGATTGCAGAAAATCTTTCTACTGAAGAAATCCAAGGTCTGAAGCAAATGTTTGCAAACATCGACACTGACAACAGTGGCACAATCACCTATGATGAACTTAAGACTGGATTAGCTCGACTTGGATCAAAGCTGACGGAGGCTGAGGTTCAGCAGCTGATGGAAGCTGTAAGATACTATTTAAATCTATAGTATGTAAATATTTTTTAATTTATATCATATTCATATATATCTACTAACCTTGGTTTTATTTGTTGCAGGCTGATGTGGATGGAAATGGTAGTATTGACTACATTGAATTTATCACTGCTACAATGCACAGACATAGGCTTGAAAGAGATGAACATCTGTACAAAGCTTTTCAACATTTTGATAAGGACAACAGTGGGTGAGTTTTAACTCTGAAGATAATTATATACTGTTCTTTTCCTTGCAATTCTCCATAGCCAGAGCTGGCCAGACATCAAACTTGATCATTTTAGAATGGCTGTGCCATATTTGATCCTGTCTTTGTGTATTGAGTTTGTCTTTAGTTTGGTTATAAACATGCTAGTAATTGCAATCATGCATTTAAATTGCGGTCACGGATACATTTTCAGTCGCGTTATGTTTATCGCGATTGCTGACCTAATAGATGATATTACGACCAATTGAAATAAATATCAGCGACGAAAAAAATCAAGACCGCAAAATAGCGTATCATACATCGTATTACGACCGCTATTTAAATCCAAATAACATTTTAGGCTAGTAGTCCCATAATTCCAAGTTTCATGTGAAGTAAATAAGATTTGGTTGCTCTGAATTAGTCATATTTAGGGCACACTATATCAATGACATGAGAACCTTGATTAACCATTAATTATTTTCTTTCTCTTTCAGCCATAATCAACCATTAAATCATACATGACAGGAGTGAATAACTTGTTTGAAACTTTTTTGCAGGTATATCACAAGAGATGAGCTAGAAGCTGCCATGAAAGAATATGGAATGGGTGACGATGAAACCATCAAGGAAATAATATCTGAAGTTGACACCGACAATGTAAGCCCCCATTTTTACCTTTTGAAGCACATTTTCTTTGCAAAATGATGCATATCAGTTCTCACTTATATGCCTTTGTTTATAGGATGGTAAAATCAACTTTGAGGAGTTCAGAGACATGATGAGAAGTGGAACCCAACAAGGGCAACTTTTTTAGATTTATATTTGACTGGACTCGCAGAAATCAGCAAAAGTTTCCCAAACTTATGCACAATGGCTTTAAGAGATCTTGTAGGTCTTCTTTACATAACTTTATCTGGTTTGGTTTTTCATTTCGAGTGTAACATATTGCATGTAGTTTTTTTTTAAATTTATTTACAGTTTTTGGTGAATCTTGTGCCTGATATATGACGGATTTTGAGAAGAGAGATTGTTTAAGCTAGAAGCTTGCTTATGTTTTTTTTTTTCTTGTTCTCAATCAATTCTGGTTTCCCAGAGTGTGATACTCAATCCTCGAGCAGCAATGTTGATTTCCATTTGTAAAATAAATATTGCAATCTGTCTCAAGAATTTAAATTTCGACGGTAGATATGTTTTCGATTGCATTACATTTATCGTGATTACAATTGTAACGAATGCTATTACCGTTAATTACGATGAAAACCAATGGTGAATATCGACAGAAACAAGAACTAAAATCGTAAAATAATAACTATAACATCGACCGTTATTTAAATCAAATGTCTGTATACAGCAAGGCAAGATCACATAATCATTTCGAGTTTAATTGTATTAATTTACTGGGAGAAAACGAGCGGGGATATACCAGCACTTGGCCAATAGGCCCAATACTAAAACTTCATAAAAACTCATCCATTGTTTCAGTAACCGAGCTTGAAAGGGTTTTAAGAAAAAATTTCACATAATTCATTAATAAGAGTACATTGCCAACGGATTGATTGAATCGATCATAATCAAATACTTTGCTTGGAATTAGATTCGATTCTCGTTACCAACTCCTTTGGTAACAATTCAAGTCTTTAATTATCTTTTTTTTTTTTTTTGATAATTATCTTTAATTATCTTTGATATATACTTCAACTCAAAAAATATCTTTTACTGGTTATCAATAATGCTTATCGATCTATTCGATCGAATACATTCAAAATTTTATTTTCAAAGCTCGCAAAAGATTAAATCCTGATTGATAAAGAAAATAACTCTTCTCCTTATCAATTAGATTAACCGTGTGAATAATAAAATTATAATTTGAACTTCTACTAGTTTTTGTTTTTAATAAAAAAAAAATTGTTACTTTTGGAAAAGTAATATAAAAATTTGACCATATGACTTACTTCTTAAGTCAAGTGAGTCGGCTCGGAATCCGCGTCCCGCCCTGCTTTTGAAGGGTGCCAGCCGCCCATCGAGCTAGTACTCAGGCGAAACTCCCACCACCTGTTTATGACCAACGCACTTTTTAAGGCAAATCAAAAGAGTGATCCTCCGAAGAGGGGAACAACACAAAGAGAATCCTTTTTTCACTAACATTTAGCTATGGCACACAAACAAGCAATTGACTGGGGATTGAAATCGTTTAAAGTACTCGGCCACCTATTTTACAAACAAAAAAGACAATGCAAAAAATATTTGACAGGTAAAACCGAATGGGATCCGAAAATTATGTGCTCGAGTGATCTGGTAAGCGCTTGAGGTCCATCTCGACTTGGTGAATAGTCCATTGCATATTTTCTAGTTTCTGTAAATAAACTGGTGATGTTAATGTTTGTCAAAAAGGAACTTGAGTGAAGGACAACTATTTTGTTAGCTAAATGTTACCTTCACAATATCATGGTACTGCCTTGCAATTGTATCGAACTGTGGATCAACACCTTGATACTCGCGTAGACGTGTGACCTGTTAAAAGGGTTGTAAAATGAGTCGATATTGAGAAAGACAAGAAACAAGAAAGTAGCAAAACTTGAACAAAAAACCTATGTTACTCGGACTTGGGAGTGAGTGTCCGACACAGGTATGTTCAATTTTTTTTTAGATTTTCATGTATTTGGAGGGTCCTTGGAGGATCATATCCCCATAACCATGTACAGATATGTGTTGGATATGAGTGTCGGACATGGGTACTTCAAGAAAAAAGAGTCGGAGCAACATAGCAAGAAACGAACAATAGCCAGGAGTTGGCTTGGCAAAATTTCCCCCTTTGAGGCAGAGTTAGAATCACAGTTACAAAAATAAGCATAATTTTGAATGCAAAAATCAAGTATATTCTAATCTAACAATTGACAGTCAAACTAGAAGACAGATAATGGAACATACAGCTTTATTATATGCAGCAGAAGCTTCTTCCGTAGCCTCGAGAAGATATTTCCTGGCAACAAAGTCAGACAAGGTTACGGCCCAATATTGAACCATAATTTGTACTGATAATTATGTACATCACCCTTAAAAGTACCTTATTTTATGTAATGCTGGTATCGACTCCTGCGTATAAGTTTCTAGCAAGAGAACATGCTCCAACACCCTGAGACAATAAATGCACATATGAACGGCTATAATAAAGGATCGGCAGAAGTACGACATGCAAGAGAATAGATCAACACAAACAAATATGACTCTTATGCTATTTCCATTTTTCTTTAACACGAATAAATAAAAGACACGCTAAACACACGATAGCAGAAGGAAAAAAAAATCCACATATAGCAAGTAAAATAGGGCATCAAACCTTAATTTTGCATTCATGGTCTCACATCTTTTGCAGAGCCAGGTCTTCTGTAATTCATCCTACAAAATTTGTAAAAGACAAGTTTAAAGATCAGTCCAAGGAAGAAGAAAGAAAAACATAAAGGAACCCTCAACAGATACCGATATTATCATATACTCTTACTACTCAGAACAGTAAAAGAATTCCCGGAGTATAATGCTTACATATTTATGTTGATGTTGCAACTTCAAATCTTTGACAAGCTTAATGAGCACTCCAAGTATTTGCTCTAGAACCTGTTAAGAGAAAATTGTTTTACATCACATGTAATGCAAACAAAACAAACCCCTTTTCCAAACCTGATGTCATCCATGAAAAACTGCTGGTGAGAAGAAAACTATCTTATTGCTCAGATGAGGAAAAGAACTGATAAAATAAACTGTCTCAATCTCATATGAATTGCTATTCACCTACATTATAATATTCTGCAAATTTCCTATCTGCAGAATAGAGATCCTCCCGCAACGCCGCTTCTTCCCTTTCAATCTCCTCAGTTATCAACTTAACCCTGGTAAATGAAATATTACTAACACTTGATCAACATCAAGCACATAAGCCAACCACATCACAAAAGTGGAAAAAGTAACTAGAACCTTTCTGGAAGCCGAGAACTTGAACTTTGACTTCCAGAAGATGAGTCTGCAGCACAAGAAGAATGGTAGTATTAGGCTATGTTACTCGGACTCAGGTGTGACTGTCGGACACGGGTATGTTTGATTTATGCTAAGTTTTTCCATGTATTTGGAGGGTCCTTGGGGGATCATATCCCCATACCCATGTCCGAATATGCGTCGGACACGGGTACTTCAACAAAATGAAGAGTCGGAGCAACATAGGTATTAAGGACGGACATAACTATTCCAAGAAGCAAATATGCTTTATATATTTGTGACCGCATTCTAATTTCATCGCAGGTAATCTAGGCTTTTTGACTCTTGCAATAAATGACGGACAACAAGATCTATGGATTGATGTCACTAACCAATATTGAATTTTAGGACAGAACATAATGAAGGAAGGATGAGTTGTTTCCAGACAACATGCTAAAACATATGGGCATATATAAACTACTAGGCATGTAGAGAAGAGAAAAAGGAAAAGGATACATGTCTTACCTATATCATCAACAAAGGCATCTTCTAACTTGTCACATTTAGATTTCAACCGAGCATCAATCTCCCTTGAAAGAGCTAACTGATAGTCAGCCATATCCTAAAATTGCAAATTCACAAAAATTTTAGAAATGTATCATGTTCTTGTAAGAAAGTTTAAGACAACAGAAGCAAGGATCTCTTTTGTAAATAAAGATTCAGAGAAGATTTTTAGAATAAAAACTTTCAGACTTCCATCTGCCATCATGAAACAAAGTTTTCATACCATTGACAATGGTAGCCGTTGGAGCTGAGTTTGCCACAAATAAGCTGGTGTTATTCCAAGAAAACGATTAGGCACACCACCAACACCAGGTTCTCCCGAATCACCAGCATTATTTGCAGCTGCACCACTAGTTGCAGCACTATTTGCATAATTCAATGAGTTTGAACTCGAGCTGATAGTGAGACTGGTACTATTACTATCAAGCGAACTCCGTGACATTATACTCCATTTTTCAATTTCTTCCTCATGAATTTCACCATCTTTAGATAAAAGTGGAAGTCTCAATCTTTGAGCCGCTTCTGCAACAACCAATCGGTGCTCTAGTGTCTCATAAACCTAAAGTTCATGAATAGCATAATCATTTATCAGATTCCCAACTATTAAGACTGTTTCATTATCGCTTTTGCTGCTTATTTTTCACAATATGCTTGTTCCTTCTTAAAGTCATACATTTTGCTATTTTTAGTTTTTTACTATCTAGCTCTTCAAAAATATCATTTACACTTGCTTTTTGCTTCCAAAAGAAATTCATATAATCTAATATCCAATAACTTTCTCATTTAACTGCAAACACTAAAAAAAAAAACTAAAAATTGATAAACATAATTTGAAACCTGAGGAGAGTTCTTCAACCCAAGCTGCGGATAAAGACCTTGAAGGTCTCGAATCCCTCCGAGATTGGCTACCGAAACCGCTTGCTGATACTCTTCCACCATAGCTATTGCTTCACAGTAAATTGCCTGCAAAAATTAACACAAATTTTACATTTTCTCTTAAGAAAATAATAACAAAAATTCAATAAATCAAAATTAAAATAGATTATTACCATTGCTTCTAAGTAGCGTAATCTTTCTCTCGACATTTCCTCTCTCGCCTGAAAATCGAAATTCATCACATTACTTAACAAAAAAGAGAATAAAAAATTCATCACATTATTAAAAAAATTAAATTTTTAATAGAGAATACGAGTTGAAGATCGTAGTAGGCGGATTTGGAGACGAGAGATCCATCGGGAGATAAGCAATGGCGCTCTAGCTGATCGATTACTTGAATGACGTCAGCCGGCAAGTTTTGCCCTCCTTTCACCATGAATTGATTCTTGTTTGGCTTCGAAACGATGTAGATGCGCTTTGCTTGTTTACTGGGAAAAATGAAACTAAACGGGAAAAGGCCGGCCTTTGGATTTTTGAAACTTGAAAGGGAAGAAAAGGTGACCGGAGGAGTGAAAGTACAAAATTAACCCTTCATTTTTTATGGGAGGTAAAAATAATTTTAAACATTTAACATTTTTTTTCTTTTTCTTTTTACCTAAAATAAATGATCTAAATCCTTTAAAAAATATGTCAAAGAAAATAAGATAATGGGCTTTTTAGTAGACCTGTTTATGAGATCGGGTTGCGATCTGAATTTTTTTTTTGGTCTAAATCCATTTCAGATCGGGTCCGAGTTGACTTGTAAACTTGTTTTATTGTTCATAAATTATTAAAAAATTAAAAAAATTATATTTATATTAAAATTTTTATATTTTTTATAATTATATTTAAATAAAAAATTATTTTTATTTAATAAATAGTAATTTGGACCGAATCAAACCAAATTACAAAATATTTTATTTAAATTCGATCCAATTCGGACCGAACATGTCTGCCTAGCCCTTGAGCAAATCTATTTTTTAATAAATACAATCTCGAAAAAAGAATTTGAATTCAAGAGTTTCAAATCATTTTATGTTCAAATCTTTTCAAGTTGAATTTAATTTTATATTCGAATCTTTTCAAGTTGAATTTAAATTAGTTCATGTTTGTTTTAGATTTTATTACGTGTTCTAAATTTGAATTCGGATTGTTTTTATGTAAAGATATATTTGTTTCCACATGCATATAATTTTAGATATGAATTTTTTTGAATTCATACTTCTGACATTTTTTATTAAATCGTATTCCTCTAGTTTTTTCATCAATGATTTTTATTTATTTTTTACAATACGATGATATAATTTGATGAAAATATATAAGTGTCACCCTTCCTGTAATAATATAATTTTGATGAAAACATGTGTCACCCTTCCTATGACCTGACCTCTTTTTTGGTTGGCAAATGTCCGATACAATTTTAAATACGATACAAAAGTATGACACGATGAATACAACATGTTTAATACACGTTTTATATTCATGTTTAGGATTTTAAACATATTTAATAATTTGTGTTCTGTTTATGTAAACACAACAGACATGAAGGAAAAAAGAAACACAAAACACACTACACACTACACATACGCATACCATACACGTACTTTACCAAATCTACTCGATATTATGAGTGAACCTTGATGCTCATTTGCTAGTTGAAATTTTCAGACTTTTCTTGCATAAAAAAGAGAGGTATAAATCCTTCACAAAATAACTCTAATGAGAGTAAAGGAGGGAGGGAAAAGAAAGTATAGGAAAACAAATATAGAACTTATTATTATTATATATCATCATCATACCAACTTGAAGCGATACTTCCAGTGGAAGTTCTCTTCATATTAGCATTTGACAGAAAACCAATCTAAGAATGCTGTGAATGGCCACTATATAGTAATTCAATACAAAATAAGTGAAAAATTAAGATAAATAAATAAATAAAAACCAACCACCCTGAGAATAGCACAAAAGAATTGCCTATCTATGGAGATATCCATCAAGTCTCTGTTTGATTACTTACCTACTTATTAAGCAGCCAATATATATTATATTATCTTAAAATTTTAACCTTTGCAGCCCAAAGTTGAAAGAGAAGTTATAATTTCCGATCAAAAGCAAGGCAAAAATAACTAGGGAAATAAGAAGGATCCACAGCCATGGCTGCATCCTTCGCTTACCCCGGTTGCGAAGAGGAGGTGGGATAGATTTTGCCTTAGTCTGCTTGGTGAATTGTGATGGCTTTTGAGGCCTTTTCGCCACTGTCGCGGGTTTCTCTTTAGTTTCGGATTCTTTCGGAGTTTCAGCTGGAGTTTCGGAAGTAGGAGCAGATACCGCTTCATCTAAAACACCTGCATCCCCGGCTGCTGCAGCAACCTTTCTTCTTTCCTTCTTCTTTGCCCTCTTTTCTCTTTCCTGCATAAAGAAAAATTCTGCTGAATCAGTACAGCAAAAACAAAAAAATATTGCTACTTTACAAAGAACTGACTGAACAGAATATTAACCGGATTGTTTGAGGAATTCACCTTCTCTTTCTGTTCAGCTTCTTTCTGAGCTCTTAGTGCAGCCCTTGCTTGGGCCTTCTCTGCAATTCGCCTCTTCCTCTCTACTGCCTCCTTAGCTTTAGCTATCTCCTCCAACCGGCGTTGCTCCCTCGATTTAGCTGCTTCCTTTTCCTTCCTCAATTCCTCTGCCTTCCTAGCCACTTCCTCTTCCTTCCTCAATTCCGCTGCCTTCCTAGCCACTTCCTCTTCCTCCTTCGTTCTCTTCGGTTTTTCTTCTCCCGCCTCTTCAATTTTATCCCTGCTAGAATCAGTTGTTGAACCACTAGCTGGAGGAACAGATTTCACAAGCTTTTCTGATTTACTAGTCTGATCCTTTTGCTCCACAACCTTTGCCACAGGTTTATCATTTGCCTTTTCACCTTTAGCAACCGCCACTTTCTCTTGTGTTCGATCTTCCAAAGTTGAGCTGGACAGAGTATGATCCTTGGCCACTCTTTCATTTACTACTTGAGGAATTACAGGTGGCTCTTCATCGGGACCAAGTGCACGGCCATCTAACGTCCTCAGTCTCCTAAGTGTGCTCCTTACGTTGCATCTCAAATATTCTTTACGGAATTCATCGTTGTTGTTCCATAAGTCCATAAGTTTCTCCACCTGAAACCATTAACTGTTTATTAGATAAAATATTATAGAAAATTTTAATATCAAAGAAATAAAACGAATGCATTGGGCTCACCTGGTTAATACAGAGATTTTCGAGTGCCTCTTTGTCCCCTTTCAAAGCCAAATCATTTGCCGTCTTTGAATCATCCCTGTACTGCCAAAAATATTTGTTCTGCAAAATTCAAGCAAGAGTAGGGTCAGCATATTTTTATCGGTAATTTTACTTTCATTGCGCAAAAAAAACAGCTTATTAGTTTCCATAAGCAATATATTCAATCCGAACAGGAACATAAAATGCAGTTTTATCACACTACAGAACCAGGCAATATTGAGGAGGCACAAAGCAAAAAAAAATAGAGGAATGGTAATTAACCTCAGCAAGAAGTCTAGAAGATAAGAAGCAGTATCTCAATTGACTTCACATTGTTTCACAATAGAAAATAAAAACCACCAATTTAGTTCCATCGGGATGCTTCCCGAAATCACCAGATACAGCAGGAAAAAAGAGAGGAAAAACAGCATTATCGTATTAAGTAATCATAGGCTACTAATGCATGAAGCAGCATTAACCAAGTCTACAAAAACTTTCACATCTCATTACTTTAACAATGTGCTTCCAATATTGGAATAAATTTCAATACACATGCGCACACCTAACTGCCTCTGTCGAATTACAAGCATTGCTCAGTGTGTACGCAAGGATGACGGTGTCAGCATGCATGTAAGAGAGATAAAACGATAACAATTTTCCTGTATATGATAAGAAAGGCTTATAGGGTTTAAAAGTACCTTCTCATATGATTGTTTCTTCAAACTCTGCAACTGTGCATAAGCTTCTTGGCGAATGTCATCTGCAGCTTTGAACTGGGACAGCAATTTGTTTAACTTTTCAGTTTCATCATGATATTTTTTCTTAGCAGCCTTAGTGACTGCCTCAGCCTTTAGGAGATTGACTTTCAATTGGTCTGCTTCCTTCTTTAAAGACTGTAGATGCAGAAGAATTGACTAAGCAATCAAAAACAGTATTAACACTACAAAACAAAGATAACTGGTTCCAACAGCTAACAAAGTGGATATCATCCAGCATCAGTTATTATGGAAGACATTAAGCTATGGAAAGCTATATTGCTCCGACTATTCATTTTTCTTGAAGTACTCATGTCCGGCACCCGTGTCCAATGCATATCCTGACATGGATGTGGAGATATGATCCTCCAAGGACCCTCCAAATACATGGAAATCTTGGAAAAAATTGAACATACACGTGTCGGACACATACCCGTGTCCGACACTCATACCCGAGTCCGAGTAACATAGATGGAAAGATCTAATTCTATCTAATTCTTCAGTACCTTCAGGCGCTCATCAATTTGGTCTTTCTGCTGAACTTCATCCTCCCTACCTATATTAGAATTGAGCTTTTCACGATTTTGCTTTAATTGCTTGATTTCCCGAATGAACTGCTTTTCATCCTTAAGAGGCAGAGTTTCATGCTGTATCATGTGTTCCAAGTTTCGTATCTGTTTATAGGTGATATTATTAGAACAAATAATCATATTATAGCACGAAAAAGCAAAATAAACTGCTTTTCATCCTTAAGAGACAGAGTTTCATGCTGTATCATGTGTTCCAAGTTTCATATCTGTTTATAGGTGATATTATTAGAACAAATAATCATATTATAGCACGAAAAAGCAAAGGAGTAAAAACAAGTTACCTTGGCATCAATATCCCGAATGTCCATCAAAGATTGGATAGACTCTATTTCCTGGCGTTTTGACCTATGCAAGTCTCGAGCCGCTCTCTCTTGAGATATGGCAGTATCAAAATTATCTCCATATTCCTTGCAAGTGGCCTATTTTTGAAGCATTTATAACCATAAGAAAAGAAACAAACATATGAATTTTTATGACAAGAGAATTTCACAAAGATTCTTGGTTTCTTACCCTCTTGCTTTGCATTTCAATTCGAATTGCATCCCGACTTTGAGTTTTCTCATCAACTCTAATCTGAGCTAATCTGATTTTTTCTTTTAAATTTTCATCATCATATCTTGGGACCCTGATCAAGAAGTAAAATGGCCTTTTCCTTTCAACCTCATCAAGAGGTTCTGAATCTTGACATGTAAGAACACTACCAAACTGAATTCCTCCCTTTAGGACAGCACAAGTTTGTTCACTATCATTAGCAGACAAATTTTCACCCACAGTGACGGGCTCAATGCTATCACATTGAGTAAAACCTTTTGAAACCTCAGCTTCTTCAGAGACTATAAAATCATAACTAATCTTTGTTTCTGATTTCAAATCATTGGCCAAGCAACTTGACTTAGTATCATCATCAACAGGACCACTCTCAATCTCGATTTTTACCATTTTTACTTCATCAACAGGAGAAGGTGGTAAAGCCTCAGCCGTAGTATCACTAACACCACTTTCAACACTTAGATTAACTGAGGAGAATGAACTTTCCCCAACATCAGCAGAAGCCCCAATGTCGATATTCAAATCTGTTATTGTATCACTAACAACCATTTCAACAGTTACATTCTCATTCTCATTTGAAATAGGGGATGGAGCGCTTTCCACTATTTCAGAAGACTGACCTTGTTGCGAGTTTTGACATGAATCAACGGAGTACTTAATCAGAACTGTCTCTGAAATGCCATCCCGAGTGTGAACATCCTGCTGCAAAGCCTCTCCACATTCATCAGAGATAAAACCACTGCCAGTTTCCTTTTCTAAATGAGTATCAGTCTTCGAGGATAAATCTCGTTCAGAATTAAGTTCCAAGTCCAACCCACTTTCCACAAGAACCTCATTCATAGCTATTATATTCTGCTCACCTTTAACCGATTCATTTCCAGATATAATGTCTACGTGCTCGATTACAGGCATTTCAGAGAACCCATTTTGTTCAGGACTGTCTGTATCACTAACAACCGTTTCAACAGTTACATTCTCATTCTCATTTGGAATAGGAGAAGGAACGCTTTCCACTATTTCAGAATACTGACCTTGTTGTGAGTTTTGACTTGGAACAACGGAGTCGTTAAGCAGAACTGTCTCTAAAATACCATCTTGAGTGTGAACATCCTGCTGCAAGTACTTTCCACATTCATCAAAGCCAGTTTCCTTTTCTAAATGAGTATCACTCTCCGAGGATAAATCTCGTTCAGAATTAAGTTCCGAGTCCAACCCACGTTCCACAGGAACCTCATCCATAGCTACAGGTTCAGAGAACCCATTTTGTTCAGGCTTGTCCGTATCACTAACAACTGTTTCAACTGTATTACTAACAACCGTTTCAACAGTTACATTCTCATTCTCAGTTTCAATAGTTACATTCTCATTCTCAGAGCTTTCCACTATTTCAGAAGACTGACCTTGTTGTGAGTTTTGACTTGAATCAACGGAGTCGTTATTCAGAACTGTCTCTGAAATGCCATCCCGAGTGTGAACATCCTGCTGCAAGGTATCTAAACATTCATCTCGAGTGTGAACATCCTGCTGCAAGGACTCTACACATTCATCAGAGATAGAAACACCGCCAGCCTCCGAGAATAAATCTCGTTCAGAATTAAGTTCCAAGTCCAACCCACTTTCCACAGGAACTTCCACAGGAACCTCATCTGTATCTATTATATTTTGCCCACATTTAACGCATTCTTTTCCAGATACAATATCTGGGTACAGTGTTTCAGACATTTCAGAGAAACCAGGCCTGTCTCCGTCAGCATTAGAGACAAAACCACTACAATCAGCTTCAGCAACTCTGTTAGAAGACTCAATGGGTTCAGGCTTGGAAACTTCTGAAACAGTACTAACATCAGGTAAACTATTGTCAGAAACAGAGACAGCAGGAACATTCTGTTCATTCCTGGTAAAAACAGGACTTTCAGAAACAGTGCCATTAGCACTATCATTTGCTAAACCATCTCCATTGCAATCACCATCATCAGCTACAGCCATTTCAGAGTACTCATTCTCTTTTGACCTGGAATTGACAACATTGTCTTCGACACTATCATTAGCTAAACCATCTCCATTGCACTCACCATCATCAGCTACAGCCACTTCAGAGTCCTCATTTTCTTTTGACCTGCAATCAACAACATTGTCTTCTATATTATCATTAGCTAAACCATCTCCATTGCACTCACCATCATCAGCTACAATTACTTCAGAGTCCTCATTCTCTTTTGACCTGGAATCGACAACATTGTCTTCGACACTATCATTAGCTAAACCATCTCCATAGCAATCACCATCATCAGCTACAGCCACTTCAGAGTCCTCATTTTCTTTTGACCTGCAATCATCAACATTGTCTTCTATATTATCATTAGCTAAACCATCTCCATTGCACTCACCATCATCAGCTACAACTACTTCAGAGTCCTCATTCTCTTTTGACCTGGAATCGACAACATTGTCTTCGACACTATCATTAGCTAAACCATCTCCATAGCAATCACCATCATCAGCTACAGCCACTTCAGAGTCCTC
Source organism: Fremontodendron californicum (assembly GCA_030761205.1). Lineage (NCBI taxonomy): Eukaryota > Viridiplantae > Streptophyta > Magnoliopsida > Malvales > Malvaceae > Fremontodendron > Fremontodendron californicum. The sequence continues at coordinate 1,354,184 of JAULJL010000030.1, read as the reverse complement.
ATTTTCTTTTGACCTGCAATCATCAACATTGTCTTCTATATTATCATTAGCTAAACCATCTCCATTGCACTCACCATCATCAGCTACAACTACTTCAGAGTCCTCATTCTCTTTTGACCTGGAATCGACAACATTGTCTTCGACACTATCATTAGCTAAACCATCTCCATAGCAATCACCATCATCAGCTACAGCCACTTCAGAGTCCTCATTTTCTTTTGACCTGGAATCGACAACATTGTCTTCGACATTATCATTAGCTAAACCATCTCCATAGCAATCACCATCATCAGCTACAGCCACTTCAAAGTCCTCATTTTCTTTTGACCTGGAATCGACAACATTGTCTTCGACATTATCATTAGCTAAACCATCTGCATGGAAATCACCATCATCAGCTACAGCCATTTCAGAATCCTCATTCTCTTTTGACCTGGAATCGACAACATTGTTTTCGACATCATTAGCTAAACCATCTCCATAGTCATCATCATCAGCTACAGCCATATCAGAATCCTCATTCTCTTTTGACCTCGAATCGACAGCATTGTCATCGATACTATCCTTAGCCAAACTACCTCCATTACTATCAGAGACAGAGACAGAAGAAACCTCATCACTCTGTTTAGCACTGGAATCAATTACAGCAGCTTCTAAAACAGCGTGTTTAGCTATACCATTAGCCAAACCATCTCCATTACTATCGAAAACATCTTCATGTGGTTCAGAAACTCCATTTCGATCAGCCATGGAAGTTTCTGAAACACCATCTTCTGCATTAATAGCAGAAACAGGACCACTCTCAACAAGATCCCCTGGTTTTTGTTCCTCAACAGGACCCTCCACGTGGCACAATTCCATCGATTCCTTGTCCTGATCCACAATTTCAATACAAGATTCATCCTTAACCAAATCAGATTCAGATTTCACTTCTCCTTTAATCTCCAACTTGTCAATTCCCCGATCTTCTCCATCAATGCCATTGCCGTTTTTCTCAAGATCCGAATCCACTGAATCGCCATTTACGAGGTCGTTTCCATTAACGAAAACGTACGAACCGTCACCGTCGGTGTCTTCCTTAACACTCCTCCCATTGGCGCCATTGGAAAGATCTTCCTTTTCCTTCTCTTTCTCTGCCACAATATCAACCTTGGACGAAGACGATGCCACCACCTCCTCCTCGGCCGCCGCCACATGCACCACCGTCAACTCCTCCGCCATCATATTCGCTCTCAATTAGCTAAAAAATTCAAAATTTAGATCTAAATTCTACTATCAAAAACCGAAAAAAAATCGTTTTTTCTTTCAAAAATTTAGATCTTAACAAACACAAACAAAACAAAATTCAAAACTTACTTATGGAATGGCCAAAATGCAGGAGCCAGAGTTCCGCGACACCAATGCCAGAAAAGGCGGGATCAGATTGAATCAAGAGATAGAAAGTTAGAGAGAGAAAGAGGAAATTAAATGAAATAAGCTGAGAAAAAGAGAAAGGAATATATATATATATATAAAAGGGAAAAAGAGAGGAAGGAGAGTCTTGCCTTTATGAAACTCTTCTCTTAGTAATTCTTTTTCAAACTATTTTTTTCTTTTTTTCTTTATTAATCTCACAATTCATAATTCAAATATCACCTACCAAATTTTATTTTATATAATGTAAAAAAGTATTATATAAAAAAAGGTAGTTTTTATTTTTATACATAAATAAATATTTGATAAATCTACTACCGAAAATTATCTTTGGATTTTATTAATTTTATTGACGATGAAGAGATGTTTATATTTATGAGTTTTTTTTTTGGATATTATGAAGTTATAAATGAGATAATCAATTATATTTTGAAAAGTTTATTCAAAGGTTAAAATATTAAAAATAATTGAATTATTTTATTTTTTAAATAAATTCATATATTTTTATTGTACTCAAATAAATTATTATCTTTTTTATTTGTATCCAAATCAATCATTATTTTAAGTATAAATTAAAAATTAAGAATTTATTTGAGTATAAATTAAAAATTAAAGATTTATTTTGATATAAATTAAAAATTAAAAATTTATTTGAATGTGATTTTATGATTTTTTTTTTTAAAAAAAAATCTTATCTACTTAAAGTTAGAGTTTTACTCAAAATTTCTAACCTTGTTTTTCTTTTTGTTTTTGGCAAAATTAATGAAAATTCTCTTCTTTTTTTTCTTAATTTTCTTATAAATTTGGAATCTATTTCTTAGAAGTAATTGATAATAATGTTTCTAATAATTGTTTGCTCCCGATATTATTTAGGGTTTTGTTAATGAGTACGGACATTTTTTAAAGTTAATTAATATATTATAGGTTCGGTTAATCAATATTTATAGACATCGATAAAAAAATTTAATTGTTATTTTAGAAATTTTTTTTACATTTAATATATTATTTTTATTAAAATTTTAAAAATAATACATTAATTGGTTTTTTTTATAAATATCATCTTAATCAATTTATTAAATAATAATTAATATTTTTTAAATTTATAATAATAATATTATATTAAATACAATAATTTGACAAGACTTTTGACAATTGCATTTCAAAAATTTTAAAAATCATGATAAAATATCAGAAAAGATTTTTTTTTTCTTTTTGTTCTTTAATGAAAATAAAAAAGCAGGCAAAAAAAAAAAAGTATTCAATCAAGGTGGAGACATACTCAATTTTGAAAACGCGTTAAAGAAAAGGAAAAAGATGGAAACATAGGAAACTTTTTACCCAGGCATGAATAAAGGGATAAAGAATAAGGATTCTTTTATTTTATTTTTTAATAAACAATAAAGTGTAGGATTGATTCATCTATATTCTATAGATCTCCCTTTTTAGTTTGTATCATTATTTATATTCAAAAGGAATACTAAGTTTTTTTTTTAAGTATATAATTTGACATCGAAATTTTTTCGAAGTAAAAAAAATTATGCACTAATTAATTGAGTCAAAAAAAAATATTTATAGGCAGTTTTGGCATTTTTTATTAAATAAAATATACAAAATTTATTAATCAAATCGTTTTCTAATATTAATAAATTTATCTCGATCAAATTTAAGATAGAACGTAAAGTTTCAAAATTGTTGTTTAAATTTAAATTCAAAATTGAAAAATCGATCGATTTTAATAATTTTTGTATAGTACTAATATAAAGTGTTGAGATATTATAAGATCCAAGTTCGAGATATATCAATAATATAGGTCCTTAAAATAATAATTAAATGTGAGATTGGGGATATTAGTACAATTTTTTGGTTTCTAGGCATGTCGGCAGCCATGGCCTATTTGAAGGGCCATTCTTCTGTCTGTACATTTTATTGTCCCTTTCTTTTAGTAAATTTTTTTTAATTAAGTAGCTTTTGATCCTAAGTTTGTAACTAATCACAGTTATGGCCAAATCCATTAGAAAAATTATAACCAAATAATAAATTAATTACTAGGTTAAGGGCATTTTTTTTACAGGGTGGCTGCTACAAAAGAACATGGAATTTTATTTTAAGAAAACAAAAAAAAAAAATCAAAATCATATAACTCCGACTTACCTTTTTTCTCATATCGATTAGAGTTTGACTTTATAAAGAATATTTCGAAAATAAAATCTGGAATGTATCGAATTGATGTAAAAAAAATACATTTTTAAAATCATTTAGGGAACAGATTAGACCCGAACAAACTTTGAAGATTATCTCTAACTATATTATTAAAAAAAATGAATGAACTAAATTTTGGGTCCTAAGAATTAAATTTAAAATTAAAATGTTGTGGTCCTTTTAGGCTTAGCAGATTTTTGTTTGACAGTTTGTAAAGGTTCTAATTGAATGATAAATTAATTGGAATGGTGTAGAGTCTTATCTATATAAAGAGGCATGATGAACAAAATGGACCAAAAGAATAGGGCATGCCCTTGACTTTTTTAATAGTATTGATTAAGATATTTTATGATTCCATTGGGACCAATTTTTATATATATTTTATAGAATTTATTGTGCCATTTGATTTCAAAATTGATTAATATTGGGTGTTCACTTAACAATATGTCACTATTCCACTTTTATTTGCTAATAACTTCACAATTATAGAAACTTCCATCTTGCTTAACCAATAACATTTTCTTTGACAAATTTGAATCTTTGTTTTCATCAATGATCTAATTTTTTAAATTTATTTTATGGATTTTTGCTAATATTTAGATATGATAATTCATATATACATATCATGTCTCGTGTTTTTTTCGTGTCAGTTGTGTAAATTAAATACAACACAAATTATTAAATGTGTCAAAATTTTAAATACCAATACGATATGTGTATTAAATGTATCGTGTCATATGATATTTATTATACTGTTTTCATGTTTATTAAACGTGTGATATTTTTATATTGTATTTAAAATTATCAAATTTACTAAAATTATTATTAAATTTAGTATCTTCGTCCAATGTATAAAAGATCATTAATTATTATCTATCAACTATTAAATTTTATACAATAATATATATATATATATAAATAATATCTTAAAAAGTAAGTTAAGGCACCTTTTATTTATAATGTGTAGCTTAGCTATTAAAACAAAACATGTTGCATCTTCAAGACTTCAACATTATTGTCCCAAACTTTATTTTGGATTCTTTTAAATACATGTTGTGTCTGCCTTATAAATGATAGATCTGTCATGGGCTAGCATGAACAAGAGCCAGCTGCCAAAGAAAATCAACCTATATATCTAAATTTAATTCTCAACTTTCTTTTATATATATATATATATATATTTGCACAAAAGAATTTCATGATTCATGAACCATAAAAGAAGGGGAGAAAATTCCAGTTTTTTTTTTGTGGTCAAATTGCACTTTTTTTTTGTTTATTTTAGTATATATGCTTAAAATTTTCTAATTATTCTAAATATATATTGCTTAAGTTATAAGAATTTTTATGTGTCAAGCTGTGAAAAAAGTCAGCAAAAGTTTTGTGAATATCACTGTTAAAGAGTTGAGAATTAGGAGCGGAAAATAAGTAAACTTGTTTGGAAAATAATTAAAAAAATGTATAGAATTTTAGTCATAAACTCATAGCGCATTTTTTTTTTGATAAATGAGATCGTAATTTAAGAATAACGATAAAGATTATGAGTATTAAGATTTGAATTTCAAACTTACTGAATTTCACTTTTTTAAAATGATTATATGAATCAATTAAATTAAACTCTGAATTTAGACTCGTATCACATGTTTCTTACATTAAAAAAAAAAAAAAAAAAGTCAAAACATGTTCCCTTTGAGAGAAGATAATGTTTGGTATTCAAGCAATCTTCCTTGTTGTCAGCTTAAAAAAAAGATGTTGCGTTATTCCCCAGAATATGCTATATCCTATTCAAGAGTTTAAGATCATTAAGCATTTTGGTCTTAATCATATACAATTTTTTTATTTTCGAGGAAAGAGATTCGAATTTATCGAGAATAAATGATTTTTAAAAAATTTAATTTATAAAATTTTAAAAAATTATCGACGATTTATAAACGGATTCATATTATATTATATAAATAAAGAAGAGGAGCTGTCTTTTGCAGAGTTCCAATATTAGGATTCCATTGTTTAATTAATCAAATTTTATTTTAAGTAGAAAATAAAGCAAGCAAGCTTTTCTTTTCCCATCTATCTACTACTGACTTTGAATAAGTAAAAATAGTAAAATTCAAATGTAGTATGCTATCAATGTCCTGGCATGATAATGACAGCTTTCTGGAAGATTTTTTTTTTTTTTTTTTCATTTTTAATTATTTGGTTCTAAGTCAGTCATTTCAAAATCTTATAGTTAACTCACATATATATATATATATAATATTATTTTTATTAATAATATTGTATTAAACACAAAAATATTTTAAAAGAAAATAATAATGAAAATCTAAAAAACGATTTTATTCGCTTTTTTACTAATTCAATGAATATTTAATTCTATATAATTTATCGAACCGAACAAACCATTAATTTTCGATTAAATAAATTCGATCAATCGATCCGATGTTTTCATCCATGCTCAGCTCTCATTTTCACTACTCTAGCCTGGACGGAACTAGGAAGACTTCAAAACAAAGTTTTGCAACTCAAAAACTATGTTACACAAACATGAGTATGTATACAACCATTAAATTTTGAGGATCAAAATGTCATTTACTTGTATAAAAATGAAATTTTCAAAAAATGTTCGACACGGATACCCTAGTAACATAGTAATATAGGTAAAAAAATGACATCCTCAAGGAGACCTCAAACATATACTAGATTTCTTATTCCAACTCTTCAAATTGGTTCAGTTTCAAACAAATCACGCCAATTATTACAACAAAATTGCTAGGAAATAGAAAATTTTACGATGCAGCCTTTTCAGGTCTTATTGAGAACCTTGAGAAATCTCTATTAGTTATTGACTGTGTGCCGAAGCCCCCGAATACCCCGATAAAGACTGAATAAAGCAGATAGCAAAGTGAAGAGATTACCTATTTGAAGCTAAATTATCTACCTCTTGGCAATAACCGGTTTCTCTCCCTGAACAAAGCAGAAAAACCGTTTGGGACGAAAGAGTGAATAAGAAATAACAAAGGAGCTAAAAGCAAAAACAACATGAACATTTTGATATTCTGATATCGAGAAACAGTAATCGAAATCTCTGAATTGATCAGAAGATCCTTTCAATTGGCTAGAATCCGTTACTTAAACGAAACTACATCTTGTGGAATCATATTTAATATTTGATGATACATTCCGTACCTTGCTAAAAATTGTCTAACCAAATCTAATTTTCTCTCTATTATGTTCCTAAAAAAATCCGATTTGTGCGGATTCTTCCTCCAACTAACGAAGAAATCTTGGCGGAATTACCAAGTACAATTTTGCAAAGAAATAGCGGTAGGTATCCGCACCAGTAGCATTGGACCCTTGGCAGCCCAATCTCGCGAGCTACCACTTCCGTACTCTGCTCCAGCTAAGACAATAGTGTCTTGCCCACCAGCCTTGTACCTCTGCGAGTAGATAATATTCACTATTAGTAATTATAGTCTAAGCTGAAGCAATGAATTTTTAAATACCAATGTTCTATGTTACTCAGACTCGAATGTGAGTGTCGGATACAGATATGTGTCTGACACAGATATATTCAATTTTTTTTAAAAGTTTTTTCATGTATTTGGAGGATCTTTTGAGGGTCATATCCTCATACCCATGTCCGAATATGAGTCGGACACAAGAGTCGGACACGGGTACTTCAAGAAAAGTGAATAGTCGGATTAACATAGCCAATGTTAACACTCACCGTTGCTGCATAGTATACATAAAGCCTATATTGCTTAGACTCTTAATTTTTCTTGAAGTATCCGTGTCCGACATCCATGTTCGACACATATCCGGACATAGGTATGAGGTATGATCCCACAAAGACTTTCCAAATACATGAAAAAACTTAAAATAAATCAAACATACCAGTGTCGAACACATATTCGTGTCCGACACTCATATCCGAATCCGAGTAACATAGCATAAAGCTTTTCTCCTGTTGGAACGTGAATTGTCTTTGGACCAACTTCTCCCTTTAAGAGCTTGTTGACAATGCGGATATTGGCAAATGCGCCCCTTGCCATCACTTCATCATTGCCTCGACGACTACCAGAAGAATTGAAGTCCTTGCGATCCACCCCGCGCTCAAAGAAGATACTTTGCAGCAGGGCTGTCCTTGTGGATACTACCTGCTGGAGAGATCTGATCAGTAGTAATACTATATGTTACTCGGACTCGGGTATGAGTGTCGAACATGGATATGTGTCGGATAAGGGTATGTTCAATTTTTTTAAAAGATTTCATGTATTTGGAGAGTCCTTGAAGGATCATATCTCTATACCCATGTCCGGATATGTGTCGGACACGAATACTTTAAAAAAATGAAGAGCCGGAACAACATAGGTAATACTGTGACCAAAGTTGAGTAAGCAATAGGCATCTTTCACTCCATGCGGGCCTGGTGGTTCTACAGACATGTTTTTGAAGTATGGAGGCTCATGAATGTATGTTGAGTTCGGATCCCAAAAATAGAGAGTGGGTGCACGGACAGAAAGCTGATCTATGTTGACTCTTCATTTTTTCTTGAAGTATCAGTGTCTGACACTCGTGTCCGATGCATATCCGGACATATGAGTATGGAAATATGATCCTCCAAGGACCCTCCAAAATCATGAAAATCTTAGAAAAAATTGAACATACCCGTATCCGATACTCACACCCGAATCCGAGTAACATAAAATGTTGATTCCACATTGGGTTGCCCTTTGTGATGGCTGCATAGGTGCTTTTGAACATATCAGGCAACACACTAGATTGAACAACCTGTCACAGCATGGAATTCCACCACATTTATGTAGGCTCAAAATATTAGGCAATATTGTCTCTTTTCAAGTAATTTCACAAAGTATTTACCTCTGCAATCTCCTCATTGCTACTCCATATATCCTTGAAATATACAACTTTACCATCCTTTCCTGTCCCTATAGGCTCTCTCTCAAACTCAATATCAAACTGAAAATATGGAAAAAAGGACTTAAGGATGCTGGTAAACACAATATCAACCTGAACTTGCTATCGGCAAAAGAGAGAATTGGCATCCTAATAAACCACTTTTGTATCAACTTCCAAATTTTAAATTTGCAAGCTTGGATTCAAGATGCATCACTGTCTTGCAAATCTAGCTAGATAAATAGAATTTTTCACATTGAATAGGGTTGGCGAAACAGCGAAAGGCCAAGTAACACAAGAGAACACCTGCAGCTCCTAAGTTTGAAACTCCATTGCATGAATGGTATCAACTGGTTTGCCTAAAATTTTGCAGCATGAATAACCTAAGAAATAAGAAAAACTACTAGATGCTGCACTTTTATTATCACCAAAATGAACAGAAAACAAGGAGAATATAGTTAATGATCATATACATATCGTGCCGGCAAGGGCATAGGCAACTACTGATGGAGGTGAAGCAAGATAGTTTAGCTCTTGTTAGGGGATGAACATGACCTTCAAAGTTTCTATTCCCAGAAAGAACTACTGCAGCAATGATATCTGAAACCTATGTTACTCGGATTCGGGTGTGAGCGTCCGACACGGGTATGTTCAATTTTTTTTAAGATTTTCATGTATTTGGAGGGTTCTTGAAGGATTATATTTCCATACCCATGTCTGAATATGCATCGGATATGGGTGTCAGACACGGGGTACTTCAGAAAAAATAAGAGTCGGAGTAACATAGTCTGAAACAGTAATCAAGATAGTTGTTAGTGAAGATAAATTACAGTGAGCAAGGAACAAAAGCTGAGGGAAACAGTAACAGTAAAAAGCAGGTGCTGAAAATTAGTGAAGGCAGATTATTAGAGAAAAACCAAAAGAACCAATTGGAGTAAACTTCAATCCAATTTTTGAGGATACAACAAAGAGCAATATATAGATCAGGATGTGAATTTGAACAATTAAGAAGACAACAAGCTTCAGTTAAAATGAAATAAGGATTGGCCTAAAGTCTAGAACTGAAAATATCAGCACATTCAGCAACTTGCTGAAAATTTAACTATAAAGAAAACAGGATAGACTTTTAAGTATCACCGGAGATTATCCACTAATCATCACACTTCTGAAAAAGGCCCCCAAACTACCAAGAGAACTTCTGGCAATTCTTAAGTAATGAAGAAGCAGATTTTGCATATAATAATTTTTTTTTTTTTTTACCATTTTCTGAAATTGCCGAAACAACTGATTCATCAAGTTCTCCAGAATTCCCAATACAAGTTGTGCAGCCATAACCAACAATATTAAAACCCTGCTGGTTCAAGTTGTGCATTTAATTACTTTATTTTCAAAGTTTTAATTTTTCGTTAACTTGAAAATGTAAATAAATTTATTTGATAAATAAAAAGCAAATTAAAATTTATGTTACATTATTTTTATTTTCGTACTTTTAATTTTACATTAACATTTAAAGTTAAAACTTTTTTTGGCTTGTAGTAAGATCAATTAAGGACATGCAACATTGGAGGTTGAAAGTAAAGGTGACAAAATGAATCCGAACCCGAAAATCAGTTCAGAAAAATTCGAACACAAATCCGCCCAAATTCGATTTGATCAAAAAGTCAAAAACCCGAACTCGAAATGATCCGAGCCTGAAATTACCCAAACCCGAAAGGGCCCGAACCCGAAATGATCGGAACCCGAAAAAATCCGAACCAGAAAATACTTGAGCCCGACCGAACCCGAATTTAATACTAAAAATAAAAATTATCAAATTGTAATTAAATAATTATTTTTATAAAGCAAGAACTTTATTTATCAATTTTATTCTAATCTCTTTTTTAATAATTTAATAATATAATAATTTATCAAAAATAAAATTATATTTTTTACTTATAACTTTAATGTCCCATATCTTGATGAATCTACTATCTAAAGATTCTAAACTCATGAAGATTTTAGAAATGTGAAATTTTTTGACATAAAATATTACTTGTCCTTTATTTATGTTATTTTAAGAGCACTCTTATAATAGTATAATAGTATTTTCTATATATTAAAATTAATTAATAGCAATTCATTCATTTTAACTTATCTCTAGTATTTGGCCAAAAAAAAAAACTTATCTCTAGTATAATAGTATTTCTTATATTAAAAAATAAATAAAAACTACTTTTTAAAAAATGTGTTACTTTTTGTAACATATATATAGTTTTCTTAAGCACATTATTAAATTAAGTCATCAAATATTGATTTATAAAAATATTATGTCTTTTTAGAATTTAAAAGTATTTAACATAATTAGCTAATTTAATTTTGTAACTAATTAATTAATTATTTTATTTTGGATAAGTATTTTTAAAATTATTATTATTTTATTACACTTAATATAATTTACTTTTAGTAACATATCATATCAAAATTAAAGATTGGTTCACGGTATAAAGGTGCTCATGGGTAGGGTCAGGCCGGGTTCGGGCTGAGTTTAGGTATGGTATCAACACCATATTCACTTGCCCAAGCCCAGACCGATCCGAAATATAGGCCTCAAATTCTGCCCAAGCCCGCCCATATTTGTAAATAGGTAGTCCAAGCCCGTTTATGCCTAAAAATTGAATGACAGGGTTCGTCCCTAAAAGTCTCTCATTTTGTAGTGAGTATAAATTATAATGTATTTACATGTTGAAATTCGAGTTCATCAAATCAATTATTTTAAATATTAATATGATTAATTTATAATATATCATATTTTTTATAATAAATTATTTTAAAATTTTATTTTATATAAAAAAGTTAATTTTATTTTCTTTTGGTGCTAACAAATATTGATTTTAATAAATAAATATAATTAAAAATATCATATTATAATAAAAGATTATTTTTAAAAATAATAATAAAATATTTATTTTATTTTTAAAAGTAAATATTTAAATTATGTAAAAATGATTATATCTAACATAAAATAAAATTGATATAAAACAAATTCAAATCCAAACTGAACTGAACTGAATTGAACCCGAATTCAAATGAATCTGAACTCGAACTCAAATGAGCTCGACCTGAACCTTTCCACTTACCACTCTAGTTGAAAGTGACAAAGTAGCTCAAAACGGCACACCGCTTAACATTTTAAGTTTTTCATGCGTGGACTGTTATTTTGGAAATAAAATTTAAGAGGGTTGTAGGCAGCTCTAGAGAGCATAGTGCTCTGGATGGTTCTAGAGTGTGTTTGTTGATCACACACTTGGTTGAATGCTAGCCACACATTATAAGAGGCTTTATATATATATATAAAGATTCAAGTGTAAAATTAATTAGTTTGACATGCATTTATAATTTTATATAGGATTGATATTTTAACAAATCGATCGTTAAATTTAACAATATAATTACATTCGTCGTGCACATAAAATTTTGAATCAATCCGATATCTATAACATGTCGATCGGAAATATCGTCATTTTGATATATATTTAACGGTTAAATTTTTTTACATCAAACAAATAATTAAATATTTTTAATTTACTCAAATTTTGACATGCACGATCTAGCTGAATAAAGTATAAAATACAACGATCGAATTAAATAAATATAAATCATATAAAAAATTATAAAAATATATAAAATCATTTATATATATATATATATCCTAACTCTATTTCCTTATATTCTCTTCTATTTTCTTTGTCATTTTTTGTCAAAGTCAAAGTTTTTGAAGGACTAAAAATGAAAATAATTAAAGTAGCAGTCACTCATTACATAGAAGAGAAATAGACAAATCTGTAAAGACAAAAAGTAAGTTTCCTTAATTCTTTGTTTACTACACTTTGTCTTCCTTTTTGCCTATTTGAGTAACCTGTCATCTCTAAAATTTTGTATCAATTTTTTATAAGTAATTAAGATTCTTAAAATATCTGAATTTAGAAGCTACTATCAATTTTTTATAAGTAATTAAGATTCTTAAAATATCTGAATCTAGAAGCTACTGTGATTCTAATGAAACAGCTTTTTTTTTTTGCATTGTTTTAGTTTTGGCTTTTACCCCATCTCTCAAGGTATCCTTTTTCTGTCTTGTATAAATTTTTTGTGAATTTAGAGAAAACTTGAATGTGACCACAAGTTGTTGCATATCCTACTAAACATAAGCTCAATTGTTAAGCTATTGAAAATCAAAACACAAAATATTTGCAAATCAACAATTATCTTATTATCAATTCAAATACATTACAAAGATACTCATGATGAGTCATTTTCTACACTCCTATAAATCTCATACCATATAGGCATAGCAAATCACATGTTTTTATTACAAAAATATACTATTACATATCTTTCTAACTATAGTTCTATCAAATACATACTTTTGCAGTAATTAAACATAAAAATTGTTGGTTTTTAATTTAAACTTCAAAGAAGGAATTGCAAGCATAAGTGACTGTAAAGTGAATTTACAGTCATCTACCAATCATCTACAGCCATGTGATCATCATTTTCATCAAATTTTTCTATCTTCTTCCTCTTCCTCGCCATCATCAGTATCATAAGGAATAATCCTTTGACCATATCTTGACTTTTTATTAGACTTGAGAAAAAATTGAAATTCCAAAAAGAAGAGTAAAGAGGAGGAAAGATAATTAAACCTTTATCTTGTGGTGAAGGTTTACTGGTATTTTTAGTCAAAACAGATTTTTTATTTCTGAACGGTTCAAAAACAAAAATTTGACCTTTTATGATAAATAAATAAGAGCAATGAATGACGTTTTTTCTTCAATCTTCATATGGAATTGATTTCATGTCATATAATTCTATTTTTCTGCATAACTTTACATTATGACTATGTAAATTATCAAATAATTTATTTTTATTATAATAATAAACTTATTATAAATTTATTGTTCCAATTATAATAATAAATTATTTATTATTTTAAAATAATAAATTATTATAATAATAAATTTATATTATTCATTATAAGGAACAATAAATTTATTGTATTATTATTATAATAATAAATTATTTAGAAAAAATAAATGATTATTTTAAAAAATTATTATTAGAATTTATTTTAATTAAAATTTTAAAATTGCCTAATTTTCAGGTTTCTAGCAGCTCTGATGATATTGAAGAAAAATTTAAAATTGCCTAATTTTCAGGTTTCTAGCAGCTCTGATGATATTGAAGAAAAACTGAATAGGATACTTGATAGCATTGAGAAAAAATTTAATTCCAAATGGAAGATATATTTTAAAATCACTACTGCCCTAATTGCATTAGGTTCGGGGCTGTTAGGAATCCAAGGATACATGGAAGATAAAGCGGAGAAAATTCTAAACGTCATCGAAGATAAAGAGGAGAAAATTCTACAGCAACTACAGAATAACCAAAGAACTTCTGAAAGGCTGATAAATGAATAGAAACAAATACAAAAACGGATGATTTATTTGGAAAGGTATGTTGCCACCAAACCCATTACATATCGTTCCATTTCGACATCTTCTCTGTTGAGAATAAGATACAATGTGAAGATTTTTAAGTATCCGAATTACGCATGCCAATGCTCTTTAAGGTACCGGACTATAATCCATCAGAAATACGGTAACGAATAAGTTGGGGATTCTTATTTATAATCTAAACTATACTATCTCTGAGCCGGTGCTCTAACTCCTGTAAGAGAAACATATAGCTATTATTTTTTGATATGTCAGTACTTTGAACTAGAATTTGAGGCTCAGCGGCACAAATTTACCTAAATCATTTTCTTTAATATAGAATCTGTAGTTGTCTCAAAAGTATTATTCTAATATGTAATAAATTGATTTGAAAAGAAGACATATATATCTCATAAATTTGGATAAAATTTGATTCTTTAAGCCCAAAAGCACTTAGGTAATCAAGAAAAAACCGTTGATATTTGTTTTTTGCAGATGTCCTTGGCACCAACTTCTTGCAATAGAAGAAAAACATATAAAGCTTTATACCATTAATACAAGTAATAGCAAATTTTGACAAGCTTATTTTACTTTTCATCCTCAGTCTATAAGAAAGGAACCAATTTTCACTTTTGTTAGAAGTTATATTATCCAGACTCTTTATTTTTTTTAAAGTATTCGTGTCCAACACTTATGTCCGATACATATTCGGATATAGGTATGGAATCATGATCTTCTTAATATATATATGAAAAAACTTTAATAAAAATTAAATATACTTATGTCAGATACATATCTATATTCAAAATTCACTTTCGAATCTATCTAACATAGGTTAGAAGTATGATGAAAAACTACTCTTCTTTAGAAGATCATTACCAACTTACCATTTCTGACATCCATTATGGCTTCAGCAATTATATAAATACTTGTCTTGATTTTAACGCTTTTGAGCCTTTGTGTTGTTGTTTTGGTCTTTGGTTCCCTACACAAACAAATGAATCATCTTTGTTAAACTCTTCTAAAACCTATTTCAAATATTATGATGAGCAGACGCATACCTTCTTTATGGCTTCCCTTCTGTGATTTAGAACTTCTTCCATTAACATCATAGTCATGAGTTTCAGCTAAGTCATCTACATTTAAGATCACAAGTTGTTACATATTCTACTAAACTGACATAAACTCAATTGTTCTTCAATTTTCATATGAAATTGATTTCATGTCATATGTAAATTATCAAATAATAATTTATTTTTATTATTTTTATTACAATAATAAACTTATTATAAATTTATTGTTCCAATTATAATAATAGTTTTTGTATTATTTTAAAATAATAAATTATTATAATAATTAATTTATATTATTCATTATAATAGGAATAATAAATTTATTGTATTATTATTTTTTTATTATAATAATAATTAGTATATATCTTTAAGGAGAAAATAATATTTTTATCTCTTCCTTATATATTACCTAATATGATTTTACCAACCAAATATTTTAATAATATTTTTCTTCTATTTCATTTAAAAAATCAAATTATATAATACATATTTTCTTTTTATTTTGTTCCTATATAATTAGTATAATTTCATTTCTCTTCTATTTTATTCAATGAACCAAACATGCGATTAAAACATTCACTCTTTATTTTCTTTTTTAGTAATTAAAGATAAAGCTAGCTTTTTTCCTATCGAATAAATCTCAATTGAAATCCACAAAACCCATCATCAACATCAAAGTAAAAAATAAAACACAAAAATAAGTTATTATTTAGTAACATGTTAGCTTGAAACTCATAACTATTATAAGCAGGGTTTCCAATCAAGTTCTGCTGTGGAAAACCAATGCAGAAATAACATGTTAATAAATATGGGTTTCATAAATGGAAATAACAACCTTCTTCCAAAAAAAAATAATAATAATAATCACCTGGGATTTCCTCAATCCCATTTTCCCAAACTTGAACTAGGCCAATTAGTTGAATTTAGCTCAACAAAATAATATGGGTTTGACAATGAGCAGAAGCAACATTTTTTTTCAGAATCAATTAATAAAAGATTCTGTTAACTAATTTTCTTAGGTACTCTTTAAGATTAATTAATATATTATTAATAATAATATTATATTAAATATAATAATTTATAATTTTATTCATTATTTTCGATATATTAAAAGAAAATATTATTTCATATATAATAACTTTAAAAAATACTCTTAATTTGTTGCATTGTCGTTTCTGCAACCCAATCTTGACATTTGCTACAACATAAGCAAAGAGGACCCTGATTTTCTTTACGTTCACTGTCCATATTCATCATCCAAATCACAAAAAATCATTTGCAAATTTATATATTGAAAACTAGCATTACAAAAATCGTGTGATTTGTTAATAGAATGCTTAAATCTTAATTTCAAGTTATGTTACTCAAAATTTTTTATTTTTTATTTTTTAAAATACACGTATCCAATACATATTCAAACATTATATGAAGGTACAATTTTTCAAATATATAAAAAAGCTTAGAAAAAATTTAATATATCCGTATCGGACACATTCATATCATATCCGACACTCATTTTCGAATTCGAATACCATAATTTTTCAATAATTAAGATTCAATCCTTAATAATCTCAAATACATATCATTATAATAATGAATTAGAATCAATTTAAGATTAAAAGACAAAGTTTTTTACCGTAGAGAGTCGTCCCAAAGTTTGTTAGACCAGGCTGCTAATCTGTTCAATTCAAACAAAACAAAAACTTCTTCATTAAGAAGACAAATATGAAGTATTGAACATCATGTCAGAAAAAATAAATAAATAAAAAAAAATCTAACGTCAACAACATAAAAAACACATTTTAAGACGCACAAAAAAATGTCATCAATATCAGAAACTAATAACTACATCGGAGGAGCCAAAACCCAAATATTGTTAATTCATCACAAACTAATAACCTATTTTGCTCTGATTTTTTTTTTGTTGAAATATTTGTTTTCGATATATATCTGAACATAAGTATGAAAATACGACACTTCAAGGACTTTTCAAATATATAAAAAAAAACTTTAAAAAAAATTAAACATATCCATATCAAACACATATCCGTATCGAACATTTACATCCAAATCCAAGTAACGTAAATAATAACTACATGCTTGAGTTGATAGATTAGGCTAGATCTAGGAAGTCTAGCTTCAAGTTCGAGTTTCACCGGTGTGAATTTCATCCAATTATATATTAATTTTCTTGTTAATTATACAATTTGCATTCGAAAATAAATCTAATTAAAAAATAGTACTACATAATAACTAGAAAGTGAGGAATTGAAGGCACTTAACTTTTTCCAGCTTTGATACCAATGTAACCACCCGCAAAAAGACCGGCACCACCAAGAGCTGGTATTGAAAAAAAAAAAAAAAAAGAAAAAGATATAATCTCAAAATTAGAATTGCTAAAAGATTAAGCAAATGCAATTTTTTTAATTAATTAGGGAAAAATCAATTAAACCAAGAGATTTGAAATACCCACCTATCATACCCACGAATTCACCAATCATAAGCGAAATATTTTTTATAGGCATAGCCATTCTGCGTAAAAAATAAATAATTAACCAAACAGCTCGATAAAGAAATCTAATCAGCATCAGATATACAGTCCATTGAAGGGAAATTAAGTATAGTATAATATTACAATATTATACAATTTTAAAACGTTAAAAATTAATTAATGAGCAATTAGACAGAGAGAAAGATTCATACTTGAGAAAAATAGAAAAGAAAATCTCAAAATTGCCGTTAATCAATTATCAGTGACCAGATATGAGGACCCTTAAATAAATAACTTGGCATAAAAAGGGAGACCAGTTCTTAGTTGAATTGGATTTAAGAAATTTAGTTGGACTTGGAGTCTTGAGGGGATTTCGGAGTAATAACTTAAGATTAGATCTTTATTCAAACTTTGATAACTAGAAAAATATTTATCCAAAATTTAGTCCGGTTTTTCACGGCCTAGACTGTTGGGCCAAGCCTAATTAACAAATTTTTTTTTCAAGTGCTGGTCTGCCAAGGCCCAAAGGAAAGAGGAAGTTTCTGATTTTTCAATCAAATTGCCAAGAATTAAAAGTTAGTTAGAGATTCCTTTTAATCAAGCCATTGTGATTAAGCCACATAAGCCAAGAGAGAGTGTCAACATTATTCTTAAATAGCTGTAATTTGGGACAGCTGATATGCTAATCTAAAGGTGGTAATTTCATGATTTTTTCATCTTGAATTATTAGCCATTTGATGAAAAATTGGTTGAAAAAAAATGACAACATCCTTGAGAATATAGGAGGTTTCGGCCAGCATGAAATGGAAGGTCATATTTTCATTTTTCAATTTGATTTTTGCTGAGTTCTCTTGGTTTTTACTTGGTTTTTCTCTCTTTGGTTGGAGGCAAAAAGAAAAAGTTTAGAAAAGAAAGGAAAGGAAAGGAAAGTTTGAAGAGATAAAGCTTGAAATATAGCTTCTTGAGGTTGCTCTTGAGCACCAACTCTTGCACTTTCTCGATTTTTCATTCTTGTTTGTGCTATTTTGATTACTATTTGATGAGTTTCCATTCTAAATAAATGTCTTTTTTATTGTTCTTCTTAAGTTCTTCCTTCATCTCTTTTGTAAATATATTTTTTACAATTTTTTTTACAATATACTCACCATGGCCGAATAGCCTACATTCTTTATTTAAGTTGCTGTTTTGTTTTATTTTATCATGTTGTTTATGTTATTTTCTTTGATCTAGATGATTTAAATGTCATTTTACTTCATATACTTGAGTTATATCTTAATTTGGTTGCTTTGTTTGTTGCCATTTATGATTTAAATATCATGTTCTTGCATTTTTAATTTTCTGTTTTCATGATGTTTAAATTTGTTGGTGTTTTAGATTTAGTATATCAAGTGTTTGTGAAAATGCTTGTGTGGTTTTTGCATGATTTGAGTGTTATATTTTAAGTTGAGCATGTTAGTATATCAAGTGTTTGTGAAAATGCTTGTGTTGTGTTTGCATGATTTGAGTTTTATATTTTAGTTGAGCATGTTAGTATATCATGTGTTTGTGAAAATGCCATGTTTGTTGGAGCTTGAGGCCATTTGGCTACTCCATGTGTTTTGCATTGTGTGTTGCATTTTTGCCATGTTAGTTGGTAGGTTTTTGCATTTGCATGACATTTGATTTAGTTTTGCATGCTAGTATACCAAGTGTTTGTAAAAATGCCATTTTGCTAGTCACATAGGTCATTCGGCCACTCCTTGAATTTTTGCATTATATGTGCATTCTTGCCATGTTAGTTGATAGGTTAGCATTTGCATGATATTTGTTTGAGTTCTTGGTTTAAGCATGCTTTGTGTTTGTGAAAATGCCATGCATATTTTAGTTATTAAGTTTGGTTTATTTGTCATGCATGTTCATGCATTTTAGGTCTAGGTTGTATTAAATGCCATGCAAGTTCATTTAGGTCTAAGTCACTATATTGATGCCATGCATTTTTTCATGACATTTAGGTTTAAACTCATGCATTTCATGCACTATGTTTGTTGTATTTTTTCATGCATTTCATGTTCATGCCACTTGAATAATGACTTAGGCCAATTAATGGTTCAAAATCATGCTCTCTTGAGCACACTTGTGGAAAATTAAAAGTTTGTCAAATTGATTATTCTACCTTTGTGATTTTTTTTACTTAGCCAATTTTTATCTAACTTTCAAAAAGTACTAGTTACTGTTTGTAAGTCATTTTATGAGTTTCAAATATTTTTACTTTGATTTTTAAATGATTTTATCAAAGGCAAAAATGTGTTTTGACAAAACAGTTTTTTTCACCCAGTACTCGTACTTTTCCGATTTTCTTGGGAGTTCATCTTTAATCATATAATTAAGCCGATTTCTTTCCGTGTATTTTTACATGTCCTGAGTCTCCAGTATTTCTTTCAGAATTTTTTGAATTTGTAAAAATAGGATAAAAAATCTTGGCTTAAAACTGGACAGTGGAGTCAGAATTGAATTTAAAGAAAAATCATTTTTCTATTTTGGTTAAGTTACTTAGAGTGGGCTGATTAGGAGGGTTAGCTACTGACTTAGGGTAGTTTCTAAGCCTTTTTAAACTCTAAAAATGGTTTTTCAAGTCTCGGGTTAAGGGTAGTCAAGTCCGGATTTTTAAACTTAAGAAATTAGAGTCATTTAAAAAAAGATTTAGCCCAGTTTTTATTTTTAATTCAAGCTTTTCAAAATTGTTTTTAAACAATCACAAAGTATTTTGATTTTAGAATATTTAATTTGACATATTTTTCTAAGGTAACCGGATATCTTTTTAGATATACAGATTTCCTTAATTAAAGGAAAAAATACATTTCATGCATTACATTTTCCATATTCATGCATTTTATATAATATGTGACTTTTGCTATGATAATTTCTATGATATTGTTATGATTTTGAGTTATGTTATATTGTTTATTATATGACTTGGAATATTTCATGATATCCTATGCTTTTTATTTAATTATTTTTTTTGTTATATTATTTAGCATATACTATGTTCATGCATTATTATTTTCATTTTTATTTCCATGCATATTATATGATAGTATCATTGTATATTCCATGTCATTTGGATTATATGCCATATCATCCATATTTGCCATGTCATTTAAATTATGTCATTTCATATAGAATATATTATGTTACCTAGGTTATTTTATTTCATATAGAATATATTATGTCACCTAGGTTATTTCATTTCATTTAGAATATATCATATGACTTAGGATATTATATTTCATATAGAATATATTATGTCACCTAGGTTATTTCATTTCATTTAGAATATATCATATGACTTAGGGCATTTCATTTTATTTAGAATATGCTAAGGCATTTAAATTATATCATATCATTTAGGATGCATTATATTATTTAGATTTTGCTATGTCATTTTATTTATGTCATGCATATACATATTCATATCTTTTAAAATGTTTTCAAAAGGATAATGATTTTTTTTCGATAAAAAATAAAGATATTCCCGAGTTAAAATAATTCATGAGTTCTCTACCGAGTTTGCTGGAGGGAATATCATCAATTATCATTAATAAAGGAATATCTTTCTTTCAAAAAAAGAGAATGATTCGGAAAGTTTTCCAAAAATAATAAAAAAAATTTATTTTGCCACGTTTGTTGGGGAATATAGGAAATTTTTGAATTTATAAATTTCGGATCATTTTCAATTAAAAATGGAATTATTTTTCTTTAATTTGGGAATTAACTTGAAATACTAAATTTAAAACCAACTTTTTTGCCGAGATTTGAGATAACACACAATTAATAAGGTACCGATTTATACGGGCATTGTGGGGGTGCTAATCCTTCCCCGCACGTAACCGACTCCCGAACCCGCTTCTTTGATTTCTTGGGTTTATAACGCAAACTTGAATTTGATTTTAAAAATGTTTTAATTCATTTTAAAATGTTTTATAAAACCGGTTTTAATAGGTGGCCGATCACACCTAGCTAAAAAAGATTGGTGGCGACTCCATGTCTTTTTTTAAGGTCATTTTCAAAACCTTTTTTTTTAGAGGAATTAAGTCGACTTTTTCTCGTTTTTTTTAAATGTCACGCTTAACGAATAATAAAATCTTACGATGAGACTCGTTATTTTTTAGGTTGCGACAGTGACTGCAGAACAATTTTCTATATCAACTAATATCTTCCAACATGTGAGAAGACCAAAAAGTTACTTCAGAAAAAAAAATATCTGGATTTTCCTACAACAAAGTTAGACAACATGTGAAAAGACCAAAAAGTTATTTCTGAAAAAATAATGTCTGCATTTTCCTACAACAAACTCATTTCTTCTTCTGCTTTTGCTTGTGAGTTACTGATTCTTGTGTACTAACAGGATCTTGAGCAAGCTTTCTTTTCTTCCCTTGTGATGTTAAGTTGACTGAAGACTCTCCTGCAGATGTCGACAATCCTCCATGTCCAGATGTCATGTGAATTCCTTTTGTCAAGCTAGACTGTAAAATTAAGCAGAATATTTCAATTTATTTGCCCTCTAACAAAATTAATGAAAGTAATGAAACTTACATAAAATGTTTGGTCTCCAATTTTCAAATTTGTGCACAGGCTAAACCCTTTAATTGAAGGCTTTTTATTCTTTGGTGGTCTTCCAACGGTTTCTTCCATCTTCTGCTTTCCTTTATGTACAGCTACTTAGGTATTCTTTAAGATTTCATTAATATCCTATTAATAGTAATAATATTATATTAAATATAATAATTTATAATTTTATTCATTATTTTCGATGTATTAGAAGAAATTATTATTTTATTTATAATAACTTTAAAAAATATTCTTAAAACACTTGTTAGCAAAATCCATTAATAAAACACAATCTCAATTTACCAAACATATAAAGTTTAAAGATCCTTTTTATTGAAAAGTTCCTAACTCTGCTAAAACAAATAGTAAATAAAGGAAAATGAAAACTGTAGTGACAAACTATCAGCACTTAAAAAGCTAGGGATTGTTTTTCCAGTTGATCCTCCATGCTTCTTAATTTGTTGCATTGTCGTTTCTGCAACCCCAGCCTTGACATTTGCTACAACATAAGCAAAGAGGACCCCGATTTTCTTTACGTTCACTGTCAATATTCATCAACCAAATCACAAAAACATCATTAGCAAATTTATATATTGAAAACTAGTATTACAAAAAAAATGTGGTTTGTTAATAGAATGCTTAAATTTTAATTTCAAGTTATGTTACTCGATTTTTTTTTTTTTTAAATACATGTGTCCGACACATATTCAAACATTATATGAAGGTACGTTTTTTCAAATATATAAAAAAGCATAGAAAAAATTTAATATACCTGTACCGGACACATGTTCATATCCGACACTCACTTCCAAAATCAAGTACCATAATTTTCAATAATTAAGATTCAAACTTTAATAATCTCAAATACACATCATTATAATAATGAATTAGAATCAATTTAAGATTAAAAGACAAAAAAATTTACCGTAGAGAGTCGTCCCAACGTTTGTTAGACCAGGCTGCTAATCTGTTCAATTCAAACAAAACAAAAACTTATTCATTAAGAAAACAAATATGAAGTTATGAACATCATGTCAGGAAAAAAAAAAAAATCCAATGCCAACAACATAAAAAACATATTTTAAGACACACAAAAAAAATGTCATCAATATCAGAAACTAATAACTACATTGGAGGAGCCAAAACCCAAATATTGTTAATTCATCACAAACTAATAAAAAAAATCCAAAGCCAACAACATAAAAAACATATTTTAAGACACAAAAAAAATGTCATCAATATCAGAAACTAATAACTACATTGGAGGAGCCAAAACCCAAATATTGTTAATTCATCACAAACTAATAACCTATCTTGCTCCGATTTTTTTTTTTTTAAATATTCGTATTCAATGTATATCCGAACATTAATATGAAAATACGATACCCCAAGGATCTTTCAAATATACAAAAAAAAACTTTTAAAAAAATTAAATATATTCATATCCAACACATATTCATATCCGATACTTACATCCAAATTCAACTAACGTAAATAATAACTACATGCTTGAGTTGATAGATTAGGCTAAATCTAGGAAGTCTAGCTTCAAGTTCGAGTTTCACCCGTGTGAATTTCGTCCAATTATATATTAATTTTCTTGTTAATTATACAATTTGCATTCGAAAATAAATCTAATTTAAAAATAGTACTACATAATAACTAGAAAGTGAGGAATTGAAGGCACTTACTTTTTTCCAGCTTTGATACCAATGTAACCACCCGCAAAAAGACCAGCACCACCAAGAGCTGGTATTGATAAAATATATATATATATATATATAATCTCAAAATTAGAATTGCTAAAAGATTAAGCAAATGCAATTTTTTTAATTAATTAGGGAAAAATCAATTAAACCAAGAGATTTGAAATACCCACCTACCATACCCACGAATTCACCGATCATAAGCGAAATCTTTTTTATAGGCATAGCCATTCTGCGTAAAAAATAAATAATTAAGCAAACAATTCGATAAAGAAATCTAATCAGCATCAGATATACAGTCCATTGAAGGGAAAATTAAGTATAGTATAATATTACTATATTATAAAATTTTAAAACCTTAAAATTTAATTAATGAGCAATTAGACAGAGAGAAAGATTCATACTTGAGAAAAATAGAAAAGAAAATCTCAAAATTGCCGTTAATCAATTATCAGTGACCAGATATGAGGACCCTTAAATAAATAACTTGGCATAAAAAGGGAGACCAATTCTTAGTTGAATTCGATTTAAGAAATTTAGTTGGACTTGGAGTCTGAGGGGATTTCGGAGTAATAACTTAAGATTAGATCTATTATTCAAACTTTGATGACTAGAAAAATATTTATCCAAAATTTAGTCCGGTTTTTCGCGGCCTAGACTGTTGGGCCAAGCCTAATTAACAAAAAAATTTGCTTGTTCAATATTCAATTCGATGAGTTCGAAAAACTTAAATTATTTTATAAAAAAATTATATTAAATTTGAATAAAAATATTTTTTATTTATTAAACAGTAATTCGAGTCGACATGGATTTAGAAAAACCTATCTAAGACCTGACCTTATTTGGATTGGACGAGCAATCCAACTCTTAGATAAATCTAGTCGAACCTCTAAAACTTTTTTTATTTTTATTTTTATTTTTTTAATTTTAATTTTTTTTTTTTTGGATCGGAATTGAGCTTTAAAAACCTTGTCCAAAGCCCAATCAAAATCGGATTGGACTTACTGATTAGATAGCTTAACCCTTGGATAAGTTTATTTAAAATTCATGCTAGACCAATATCTTCGTTAGATTTTAGATATATATATATATATATATATATATATATATATATATATATAATGTCTGACTGAATTGATGCTGTAATTCAAGTAAGACCAACTTAATTAAAAAATTAACAAAAGATCAAAATAAAATTATAAGTATTTCTTTTAATTAATATTTATAAAAATACATGTCTTTTTTAAGAAAATTACCTATTCTTAAAAATTACTATCATATTTTTCTCATATCTTTCTCAGTTAGGTAATTAAAGGAATCAGCTCTGAGAAAAAAAAAAATAAAGTAAATCATAATTTTAAACATCAAAAAGCATTTTCAATTCCACTCAAAGTCTCAAACCATGAGATTTTTTTATTTTATTTTTATAATTACTATAATATATAAAAGCATAAATATAAAAAAAAAAAATTGAACTGACAAATGATAAATATAAAAAAATTTAATTTTATTAAAATACTTTCGTAAAATAAATTTATTTAATAATAAACAAAAAAGAGTTAAGGTTTACATTAAATTATTTGATTTTAAAAGTAAATAAACTTATTTGATAAATAAAAAAAGTTAAAATTTACATTAAAATTTATATTTACGTACTTTTAATTTTACATTAACATTAAAATAACAAACCTTATATTAATTTAATATAGTTGCACATGAAATGGAACAAACTTTATATGTTAATACAAATTTTGTTAATGAATGTTTATTAATTTTGATTCAATTTATAAATAAAAAATTTAATTTCATTAAATTACTTTTATTAAATAAATTTATTTGATAATAAATAAGAAGAGTTAAGATTTATACTCAATTGCTTTGTTTTTAAAGTTTTAATTTTTCGTTAAGCTTAAAAGGTAAATAAATTTATTTGATAATTAAAAAAAGTTAAAACTTACATTTTTTTTCCTACTTTTAATTTTATATTAACATTAAAATAATAAATTTTATATTAATTTAATATAATTTGTACATGAAATAAATTTATATATTAATACAAATTCCATTAATAAAATGTATAATTATATGTACAATTATATGTTCAAACATACTTGACAGCAAATTATATTTAAAATTATGTTCAATTTTTTGTCGACACCCCATTTTGCCAAAGGGATTATAAAATGAGATAATGATGTAAAGCCCGTAGCTTTATTTCTCTACATTCAAATGGGAATATTGGATTAATCACAACGGTTCTCATAAAACCAATAACCAATTCATTTCTAAAGATCAACTGCTCATAATTTCTTCAATCCTACCAAAATCTAACTTTTTTTAATGAATTTTTTTTTGGGGATTCTTTGTTTAGAACTGGTACTATTTTAAAGGTATATATATATATAGGGTATAAATTTAATTAGTTTTAAACGAGTATAAATTTAATTAGTTTTACACGTTTTTATAATTTTGTATACAATTAATATTTTAACAAATCGATTTCTGAATTTTGTAATATAATGGCACTCGTTGTACACGTAAAATTTTGAATTGATTCGATACAAATATCGTGTCGATCGAAAATATCGTCATTTTGATATATATTTAACGATTGAATTTTTTTTATATCGAATAAATAATTAAACATTTTTAATTTATTTAAAATTTGACGTACACGATTTACATCAATAAATTAAGAAATACAATAATTAAATTAAATAAATATAAATTATGTTAAAAAAATATATAATTAAATTAATTTTATACTAATACTCTATTTCACTGTATTTTCTTTTCTTTGTCCTTTTCTGTCAAAGTCAGGTTTTTTAAAGACTAAAAATTAAAATACCTAAGGCAGTAGCCATCCATTACATAGGAGAAAAAAAATTTGTAAAAGACAAAAAGTAAAGTCTGTCTTGTTTCTTAATTGTTTACTGCACTTTGTCTTCCTTTTCCCCTATTTGAGTCCCTTGACAGAACTTTGTATCAATTTTTTGTAAGTAAGATTCTTAAAACATCTGAATTTAGAAGCTACTGTGATTCTTATGAACCAAACAACTCCTCTTTTTGCATTGTTTTTCTTGTTCTTGTTATCCTTATATGATTTTTTTAAATTGAAATTTCTTTCTTATTTTAAATTGAAATTTCTTTCTCATGATGCAGATATAAGTTAACCTCTTTAGAATCTTGGGAAAATTGTGGCTTTTGGGGTTCAGGGAAAGGTAGATTCTTTTTTACCCCAATAAATCTCTTGTTTTTTTATTCTTCAAAGTACCCTTTGTCTCTTTGTATAAAACTTGTGTGAAAGTGAAGTAGATGATGTTTTTGTAGAAATTCATCAATGGAAGATAGATATAGTTTTTCTCAGCAAGGCAGTGATGTATGGAGATCTTTGAGAGATGGGGATTTTGAAGAAGAAAATGTTTGGGCAGTTCACAAAGAAATAAAAGATTCTTCATCCAATTTTGGCCAATCCTTTGAATCTCCTGTTCATGTTAGAAGACACCTCCCAAGAGCTGCAAGAATGATCCCAAGAACTTTCTCTGCTACTAATAATAGTAGTAATTTTGGCAGTTATAGTTCTAGTTCCAGTCATGAGGCTAATGATGGAGTTAAGCAAAAATCAGCTCCTGTCAACATTCCTGATTGGTCAAAATTTTCTAGAAACAAGTCAAAGAAGGCTCCATGTAGAAATAGCTCATGGCATGATGATGATGATGATGATTATGATGATGATGGCCGCCATGGTTATGATGATGATGGTGATGAGGAAGAAGAAGATGAAGATGAATACAATTCCAAGGTGCCACCACATGAATTTCTTGCCAGGAGGCTTGCAAGGAGTCAGATATCTTCTTTCTCAGTTTTTGAAGGTATTGGCAGAAAACTCAAAGGGAGGGATTTGAGGAAAGTGAGAAATGCTGTTTTAACAAAAACAGGTTTCCTTGAATAATGTAATCAAAGTCCCCATCATTTTGATCATTATAAATGGTAATTTCAATGAGGAAAGAGTTTCCTCTTTCAGTTTTCATGCTAGTATTTTGTCAGCCTAATGTTGTATATGGGGATTTTGAATGGTTTTTTAGTATGGAAGTTGTCTATTGCTTTGTTGGGGCATTAGAGATCCATTCTTTATGAGAAAAAAAAAGAGAGAAAAGAATGAATCAATGATCATTGCCATATGCCTTGGCCCCCTTACTCCTCAAATCTTTCCTTAATCCTTAAGAATCGTTTAACTCAAAAAATGGTAAAAAATTTATTTTGATTCTCCAAAAATTTATAATTTGGTCTCTTTTTATTTTGCTCCGAGCATAAATTTTTTGGCTTCGCCCCTATGTGGAGTCGAGTCGAGTTGATACACTGATTTACATTATGAGAAAGCTGAAACTTTGTTTCATCCTGCTATAAAACATAAGAATCATTGAAACAATTTAGAGCCATGGAATTGATCATAAAAAGTTGTGAATGTCATGAAATGAAAGCTTTGAGTTCACAGACAAGAACATCCATATAAAAGCACAATATGTATCAGATAAGCTACTTGATCTCATGCTACTTCTATAAAACCAGCATTATGTTATTAAAAAGGGCCACTTGCAATCAATTTCTGCAGAGTGCAGAACCTAATAGGGATCGCAATGGATAGTTCGGATTCGGATATTTGTAATTATCCAATATTGCAGATTTGGATATTGTAATTACTATCCGCAGCGAATTCGGAGCGGATGCAGATATGAAATCTCAGATATCCATTATCCGAATCCGCATTACTTTTGCGGATAACGGATTCGGATATCCGAACACGCTATCCGAATTCGTTTACTTTTGCGGATTCGGATTCGGATATCCGAATCCATTATCCGTTTATTTGAATTTAAAATTATTTTTTATTTGATTATATATATATATATATTTTTTTTTTTACTTACTGAATTCGGATATTTAACCGATTCGGATATCCGGCGGATAATGATATTTAATTTGGATTTGAATTCGGATACGGATAGTAATATTCGGATTTAATGTGGATAATAAACGGATTCGGATTTTAAAGCAGTTTTGAGGATTCGGATATTACAAAAAAAATAAATATCCAACCCGTTGTCATCCCTAGAATCTAATGTAAAGAACCATGCCTTGCTAAGTACCAAAATTGAACAATGCACCTTCTCAATCAACTCAAACAAGTGTCTGATATGTCCATATCAGTCACAAAGGTTGGAGTTGGACATGCCTTGCTAAGTACCAAAATTGGGACCATAGAGTAATTGATCATGTTCCTTTCTATTTCTGTCATTTTGAGGCTTTCGTGTAGGCAAATAAACTTGATTCAATGAGTAAGGTTTCGATTGCTCTCTGTCATTAATTTTTCATTAAAAACTTTTAAAACGACACACTCAATGAACTTCACATGCATATCCTGAATTCCAACCACATTTTTGTTATGTTACCGGACTTAGGGATGTGTCGAATACATGTATACGGTTCTGTTTAATTTTTTTTTTTTATATTTGAAGGATCATATCTTCGTACACATGTTTGAATATGTTTCGGATATGAATACTTTAAAAAAATTAAAAAATTCGAGTAACATAGCATTTTTGTGATTAAGAACAAGGAATGAGATGATAAATAGAAACAAGAGAATGTAAAGTGTGAATGTGGTTGTTTACTATCAAACAGTGATAATTAAATGATCTGATTCTAGATAGATAGGTCTTTCACAACCAACTAACTCGTTTGTTTACTATTTAAAACACAGAGAATTTTCAAAGAAAAAAACAGATTCTCAAGGAGTTGTGGTTGAAATTGAAAGAAAGCTAACTGTGATTTAGCCTTAAAAAACACATTTTTATTAAGTCTGATTGCTACTGAAAAGATGTCACCAATAATTTAGCCTTAACAGAAGTGAACCTCTGCTGCTAAGGCCTGCATTGATATAAACTAGGATTGGCCAATGCCCACATTTTCATCACTGGACTTTCCACCAACTAAAATTGTTCTTATTATATATGAGGCAAGTACCGGGAATATTTATTTTTTAAAAAATATTTATAAATCTTATGAATATGAAGGTATAATCTTTCAAATATTAAAAAAAAAAAAAACCTTAAAGAAATTGAATATATTTGTATTAGACACTCACTTCCGAATCCGGATAATATACGACCTCAAAATGAATTTTGAAATATAAATCTCTCTAATTATCTTCCCTTTTTTGGTTGATTGATATAATTTAAATGGTTGAAAAGTTTGAAAATAGTTTTGAGCTCAATCAAGTACACATCTTCTTGATATAGTATCAGAATTTCAATGGTTAGAAACAATTCAAGCATTTACTTCCATTTTATAAGGAAGAAAAAGAAGATAAACAAGGCCATTGAACTAGTTGCTCTCAGCATTTTGCAGAAAAATATATTTTAAGGCATATTTGACTTTGAACACATTACACCACACAAAATCAGAGTTCTTGTGAACCAGAAAATATCATGGTACAAATTTGAACAAATTTATTAACCAGATTCTTTGAGCCACACCCACTTGTCTTCATTTGTTCAAATCCTAGAAAAACAACCATTCATTAGATAGGGACAAAGCTGCTAAAGAAGAAAAAAAAACAAAAATACCAATTTCTGATAATAAGTCTACTTTTGGACATGTAAAGAAAAGATACATTACAGCCAATCTGTCAAGGTCTGTGGTCCTATGTTCCATGTTTCTTCACCCATGAAAAACCTCAGTCCTAAGCATACATAAAATTAGACTCAAAAGAACTAGATAATAATATTGCTTTAACCCTTTTTTTTTACAAAAAAGGGAGCATGGGAAAGGAGTTGTAGATACTGAGATTCGAATCTCAAACCTGCTAGATATCACGTTTTAAGGATCACTAAATGAACCAATTGGACTAAATCCTGGATTCAATATTGCTTTAACCTTTGCCTCATTGAAACCTGTCAATTCTTCGGTAGCCAAGTTTCTTAGCTCCTCCACAAGTTTTTTCAAATCCTTGTCATGGCTTTCAATTCTGTTCATCATTCCTTGTATTTTTCCTATGTATAAACCATACCTTCTCATTTTCTCTATTTCTTCTTCACTTCCACCTCCTAATATTGCCCCACAAGCAGCTGCGCAAGCATGCAATGCTCCTTCGTATTTCTCCGAGACATGTTCGATCTCTCTGATGTGGCATGACTCATTATTGTCCGATTGACAAAGTTCAACTACTTCATAGTACTGTCCATAAATCATTCCTTGCGAACCCGCGGCACGTGTGATCTCGATCATTACACGTAGAATACGATCCGAGTTATTTTGGGTCGGATCATCCGATTTAGCCAATAACTCAAGCCCAAATGGCACCATTGCGTCCCCAATCTGTAACTCCATGCTTGGGCCATAAACATGTTGAATGGTGGACTTGGGCCTAGAGCTTTTTTCGGTCAGTGGAAGATGCTCATGAGTGAATGAAGCTGCATACATGAGGTGAATTGCGGATGCCGCCGGCAGAGCTCGTTCGCGGCGACCACCGACCAGCTCACAGGCAGCCACACATAACGCCGGAGCAGTGTTCTGCACGGCGGCGAAAGTCAAATGATGCATGGGCTCAAAAACACAAAGAGGTTCACGTATCGGCGGGATGGCTTGCTTGAGATGAGCTTCAATGTCTTCGTTTATGGAGGCCCAATAAGACTGGTTGCATGACATGGTAACCTTCAAAGGCTTATTATAAGGCAATCGTAAAGGAAATGGACGGTTGGGATTTGGTCTAGAAGGAACATGTAACACTGGGTTGCCATTGATATGGGAGAAAGCTCTTGCCATGGATGAGAGATTGAGGATGCTTCAAGCTTTGAGAAAGAAAGGTGAAGGAAAATTGAGCTTTTGCCTTTTGGTATAATGGGGTTGTTGAGGTGGAGAAAAGTTGAAGTAGAATTATACAAAGTTGTCACTATTTTCCAGGATTGATTTTTATAATGTCTATTTTGGAATTATTATTAGATGGAAAATGTAAACTAATGTTTAACTATATTGATTAAGGTGATATTTATAAAAATAAAAATATAATTAATGTATTAAAATTTTTAAAATTTAATAAAAATAATATATTAAATACAAATTTAAAAAAAATAATAATTAAATAATTTTTAACTGATATCTAAGACAATAGTCCGGATTTTATTAGATTATGAAGTTTATATTAATGTGTGGGGGACCACAATTAGGAAACATGATTCACGTTTATAACCTTAGAAAAAAATGTATTTATTTATTGCTCCAAAAAGTAGGAGGAAAAAAACTTTTTTTTTTGGTTCAAGTGTTTGGTCAATATAGATTGTACAAAATCATCGGTATATCAAATTTTAGATTCTTAATTAAATTTTGTCGGTTAAGTACAACTTTTTAATTAAGTCATTAAAAAAATTAAAAACAAGAGCCTAATAAGTTAAGGTTTTTTATGAGTAAATTAATAATTAATAATACTAGTAACGTGATTTATTGATAGAATATTAAAATTTTAATTTTAATGATTAGGATCAATGATAATCTCAAATATTAAAATAAAATAATAATTAATAACATATATAAATGACTAATTAAAAATGATGTATATACACAACCTTCAAACTGCAAAATATTTTCGCTTTTTCTTTTATTTCTGTAACATCTTAAGTTAAAAGCTACCATTCATTCTAATTCCACCAAAAGCTTTGTCAAATAATTGTACAA
This sequence comes from Fremontodendron californicum, assembly GCA_030761205.1. Lineage (NCBI taxonomy): Eukaryota > Viridiplantae > Streptophyta > Magnoliopsida > Malvales > Malvaceae > Fremontodendron > Fremontodendron californicum. The sequence continues at coordinate 1,321,606 of JAULJL010000030.1, read as the reverse complement.
AACTAATAATATGCAAAATTCTTCCAGGGATTAGGGATTTATGAGAAGGGAAAAAAGTATTATTTTTATTGTGAAACCCAAATTTTGATAAAATTATGAAAAATTATTAATGAAATTCACTCATATAGTCAAATATATCAATCATATAAATATCAAATTCCAAATCTTTGCATTAATGTTTTCGTCTTCCACTCTTCATCATATTATACAAAATTGCAAGAAAATTCTATGTTTCCATCATGTTTAGGTAATGGAATGTTTGCTTCATTTTTTTTTTCATGTTTAAAAATATTTTTAAAGCTTGAAACTTTAGGCTAATGTCAACATAAAAAAACCTAATTTCCACTATAACGATGTTTAATTGGTCACTTAAACAATGATTACATGTACCAAAAATAAAGGTTCTTTAGATAATGATTATGTTGGAGTCTATTGAATCTTATATCGAATATGTATTAAAATAATTTTGGATTTAAATTTAAAAGAATGATCGATTATTTCATCTAATAGATTAATTTTTTGAGTTGAAAATCACATTCGTGATAAGTGATATTAAAGCTATTTTAAATATTATTGTGTGATTAATATTTGGTTGGTTAGAGTGTGGTAAGCGACTTCAACCTTCAAGATAAAGATAAAAGTTCGAATATTGAGAGTTATCAATGTTGGAATGATTTTATCATCACGTTTTTCGATCAAAAAAGAATTAATCTTTCATCAACTATAAAATAAGGATGAAAGGATATCTTGAGTTTAGATAAAAAAAAATTATTGTGTGAGCTTAATAGCATTATCGTGTCGACATGATATTGTCGATCCTCTTGATGTGTTATCAAAAATCAATCGAGAGACTTGTCATAGAGGTAGGTGTGTTTTGAGTTTCACATCAAATGTATATTAGAGTGATTTTTAGCTTATAAAAAAGAAAAAAAGACGGTCGACTCAGAGTTATCAAGAAGATCTTGATGAGATTGAAGAGAAAATTTGGTGGGCTCGGCCAGACTTGCGTGCATCACCTGCATAATGATCGGTTGGCCGAGAGAATTCACCTATAGATTCTTCTACACTTGCGGGCCTTTTTCTATGTCCCTTTCGTTTCTTTTTTGTCTTCTTTTTATTTTTCTTTTCAAGTTCCAAACAAATAGTAATTAGAATTGAGAAGGCAAATTAAATATACACTTAAGAATCTAGTTGTATTGTTATAAAATTAGATTAAGAAATATTTAGAATGGACAGTAGTAATTTGTTTCAAAAGTTTAAGGTTTTATTTGAGAATCCGATTAGACACATTCACTATTAAAGTGTCGTTTTATGATTTATTAGGATTTGAATGATATGTCGAAACCGAAATAATGATAAAGGTTGTGAGTCATATGTTATGACAAAAGTTGAGGAAAAGCATGGGTGAAATATTAATCTATATATTTAGTATCTTTCAAGCAAATTAATCATAGAAAATATCCTAAACTTAATTGCAATAAAGTAAAAGTTGGAAAATAATACTAACATATATTTTTATTATCTTTCTAGCAAAATAACCATGAAAATACTAACAACTGTTGGAATATGGCTCAAAATATGGCTCAAAGTCACATAGGTGGCTTAGCACCATTAATGGAGCTACCACTTGCACCACTTGCACCACCAATAATGGAAGCTACCACTTGCAAATGGATGGTGGCTATGGTGGCTACCACTTGCAATGTGTTCACACCAAGATAGGTGGTGGATGGTGGCTATGGTGGCTATGGTGGCTGCCACTTGATGCATGTTCACACCTTGATATTTTGGCTATAAATAGCCATGTAGAGTAAGAGAGAAAAAGAGAAGAGTTGAGTGTAAGTTAGAGCTAAATTGTTGAAGCAAATACTCTGTGTTTATAGAGTAATTCGGTATTGTGTTGAGTTGTGAGTTCAGTGCTTGTGTAGCACCTTGAATTCGGTATATGTTTGTACTCTAAACTCCATTAATACAAAGCTTCAAGCTCCTCCTCCCGTGGACGTAGGCACAGTTGCCGAACCACGTAAAATATCGGTGTTTTTTCAGTGTGTTTAAATCGGTTTTAGTAATATCAATTCGCTTCCGCACAACAAATTGGTATCAGAGCCAATTTTTACGTAAAACCGAGTTTGTTCGATTCTGTCCGTTTTTCAAAAGTGCTCCATTTTGTGTTTTGAAAATACCAGGTTGAAGAGGTCGTCGAGAGGAGTGCAGCTGAATCAACCAGAGCGCCAGAAGCCGCCGCACGCGCCCGCACGCGCCGCCAGAAGGAGTGAGAGTGGTCCTCACGCGCCCACGCGCCGCACGCGCCTCCAGAGGTTGAAGACGCGTGAATCCCACGCGCCGCACGCGCCTTCCAGAGGTTGAAGGCGAGTGAGCCCCACGCGCCCCACGCGCCGCACGCGCCGGTGACCAGCAGCTTGCACGCGCCCCACGCGCCGCCCCACGCGCCGCCGTACGCGCCCCACGCGCCGCCGCAGCTCCGACCAACTTTTTCGGGCTATTTTTTGAGCCGTTTCAGAACACTATTCCGAGACTTTTCCGAGCCGGTTGAGCTAAACCGAGTCCATTTCGAGCCACTTGTAGCAGAATATTCGCAGAATATTCACCGTGTGTCCAAAATTTACACAGTTGGACCCGTTCCTGGCTATTTCGACTATTCCGGACTCAACCGCGGCATCCGTTTTTTCCATACAGGTACCGGAAAAACACTTTGTTGGTAATTTTGTTTTATTACCATGGCAGAATCATTAGAGACACATGAAACAACCAGCAGCGCACGATCAAGTTCTTATATCAGAAAGAACTCGATGACCACTGCAAAGTTCGAGGTGGAGAAATTTGATGGCACCACCAACTTTGGCATGTGGCAGTGCGAAGTTCAGGATCTGTTATTCCGAGAGGGTTCATATATCGCTCTGGAAGACAGGCCCAGAGATATTTCGGAAGATGACTGGAAATTTGTCAACCGTCAGGCTTGTGGCACAATCCGGTTATGCCTAGCCAAGGACCAGAAGTACTTTGTCATGAGAGAGAATAATGCAAAAACTCTCTGGAAACAACTTGAGGACAAGTACATGACAAAAAGCATGGAGAACAGACTCTATCTGAAGAAGAAGCTGTTCCGCTTCCAGTATATGCAAGGTATCACCATGCAGGAGCATCTAGTAAGTTTTAACAAAATCCTCGCTGATCTTGAAAATCTAGATGCAAATATCTCTGATGAAGATAAGGCTCTTACTCTGTTAAATTCCTTGCCTGATAGCTATGATCATTTAACCACTACACTGTTGTATGGTAAAAATGATATAGAATATGTTAATGTTTGTAATGCTCTGGTGAATAATGAGTATCGGAAAAAGGATCAGCATGATCACCAGAATACTACACCAGAAGCTTTAACTGTGTACAGAGGCAGGACGAGCAACCAAGGAGCCGGAGAAAACAAGCGAGGTAAATCCCGCTCAAGGAGGGGATCATCGAGAACACGACTCTCGAGGGACGAGTGTGCCTTTTGCCATGAGAAAGGGCATTGGAGGAATAACTGTCCCAACATGGAGAGGTCGATTGTGAGTGTAGCTCAAGAATCTGAGGGAGAGGAAGACTCTGCATTTACGATTTCCACAACAACACACTCTTCAGATCAATGGATTCTGGATTCCGGATGTTCCTACCATATGTGTCCGAACCGGGAGTGGTTCTCAAACTTCAAGGAGTTTGATGGAGGGATTGTCCATATGGGCAATGACAATACTTGTCACACTAGAGGCATCGGAACGATCCGACTGAAAATGCATGACGGTACAATCAGACAACTTACAGACGTAAGGTATGTCCCTGATCTCAAGAAGAACCTCATATCACTGGGGGTCTTAGACTCAAATGGTTACAAGGTGACCATTCAGAATGGAGTCCTGAGAGTTGTACGTGGAGCATTCTTAGCAATGAAGGGTTATATGAAGGGAAATCTGTATCTCCTTGACAGAGAAACCGTGACAGGCAGAGCAGCAGCCTCTCACAGAATGATGGGATAATCCGACACTTCACTGTTCCTGGCACTCCCCAGCAGAATGGAGTTGCAGAAAGGATGAACCGAACTTTGGTTGATAAAGTTCGCTGCATGTTATCCCAGTCGAGCTTGAGCAAAGCATTTTGGGCGGAGGCTTTATTGTTCGCCTCCCACATTATCAACAGACTAACCTCCACTGATGGGAAGACTCCCATAGAGGTGTGGTCCGGATATTCTGCCATTGAAAATGATCGGCTTCGTAGTTACGGATGCAAAACTGGATCCTAGAGCCAAGAAAGCTGTCTTCATGGGCTTTAGTGAAGGAGTAAAAGCAGTCCGATTGTGGAACCTTGAGTCAAATAAAGTCATCGTAAGCCGAGATGTTGCCTTTGACGAATTTGTAATGCTGAAACTGTCAACTCCAGAGAATGTGAACCAAGATTCTATAAAGCAGGTGGAGTTTTGAATCAGAAGATGCTGGTCAAAATTCAGATGAATCTGAACCAGAATCTGATGACACCTTAATTGAAGTGGAGGAGTCATCACCGGAAACCTTTCAGCAATTTGAATCAGTTGTCACCAGTAGACCGAATAGACATATTCGGAAACCTGCTCGATACACAGACGTGGTGACATACGCCCTTCCAGTAATTGATGATGATGTTCTGATCAATTACAAAGAAGCTGTAAACAGCCCTGTGCATGCCCAGTGGAAGGAGGCGATCAGACTTGGAAGTTGGTTCCACTTCCAACACTCAAGATATTAATTGGGTGCAAATGGGTCTTTGCCAAAAAGGAGAGTGCTACCGGCAAAGACAGCATCAGATACAAAGCCAGATTGGTAGCCAAAGGTTAGGCTCAAAAGAAGGAATAGACTACAATGAGGTATTTTCACTTGTTGTTAAGCATGCATCTATTCGGATCTTATTGGCTTTAGTAGCACTGTATAACCTAGAGATAGTTCAACTTGATGTAAAAACTGCATTCCTCCATGGTTCCGTAGAGGAGGAAATTTGTATGACTCAACCAGATGGTTCTGGAGTCCCCGGTCGCAGAGATTACAAAAGCAAGTTGAACCGATCACTGTGGTCTGAAACAATCCCGTGACAGCTGTACAAACGGTTGGACTGTTTCAAGACAGGATGAAAAGTACACACACAGTCAATTTGATCACTGTGTTTATTTCCGGAAACTTCAAGATGGATCATTTGTTTATCTGCTGAAAAAGGCAAGGTGGAGATCGACAGACTGAAGGCTCAACTGAGCTCAGAGTTCGAGATGATCTTGGAGAAGCTAAGAAAATTCCTGGGAAGTAGACAGAAAAATTGACTCAGGCTCAGTGCATTGATGAATCATGCCAATGCAGTAGGTGCCCTGATATGTGAGTAATGGTGTGTACATTTGAAGGAGAAAGGAGGAAGCTCTGATCTGTGAATTCTCTCTGTGGATTCTCGCCAAGGTGGAGATTGTTGGAATATGGCTCAAAATATGGCTCAAAGTCACATAGGTGGCTTAGCACCATTAATGGAGCTACCACTTGCACCACTTGCACCACCAATAATGGAAGCTACCACTTGCAAATGGATGGTGGCTATGGTGGCTACCACTTGCAATGTGTTCACACCAAGATAGGTGGTGGATGGTGGCTATGGTGGCTATGGTGGCTGCCACTTGATGCATGTTCACACCTTGATATTTTGGCTATAAATAGCCATGTAGAGTAAGAGAGAAAAAGAGAAGAGTTGAGTGTAAGTTAGAGCTAAATTGTTGAAGCAAATACTCTGTGTTTATAGAGTAATTCGGTATTGTGTTGAGTTGTGAGTTCAGTGCTTGTGTAGCACCTTGAATTCGGTATATGTTTGTACTCTAAACTCCATTAATACAAAGCTTCAAGCTCCTCCTCCCGTGGACGTAGGCACAGTTGCCGAACCACGTAAAATATCGGTGTTTTTTCAGTGTGTTTAAATCGGTTTTAGTAATATCAATTCGCTTCCGCACAACAACAACTATAGGAATATTATCGCACGATGCGCTGATCGATTTTAATATAATTGTAAATTTAATTTAGTATTTTTAGTATTATATTTATATATTTTTAATTATATTTGAATTAACGATGCATATTTGATTGATGCATATTTGATTATTAACGTTGATAATTGTTTCATAAGATATGATGCATTGGTGTTCCATATCTATGCTAAATAGAATAAAAATATATAATATTAAATAGAATAGACTAATAGAACAAATATAACATATATATAATAAATAGAAAATAAAATATATATATATATATAATAGATAAATAATAATGAAAAAAATAACGATTATGCAAATCAAGTTCCAAAATTACATAACATATTATATTTATTAAAATTATTAAGTCAAAAAAAAAATAGACACAAAGGCAAAATTGCAACTCTAATGCAAATTCAATTCCTCATTTTTTTTTCCCTTCAAAATTACCTTATCAATTACTTTCATCAATTTCTTCAGATAATTTTTTTGATTTTGACGAATATACTTAGCAATATTGAATTGTATTATAATACTTAATTTTGTAAACAAATGGTATCATAAACAATTAAATAACTTTTAGTAATCAAGTAATCAAATGAAAATTTTGTAGCAGATTTTAAAGTGGTGATATGCAACTTCATAAAAAATAATAAATTAAATAAACATGTTCTATTTTTTTTTTTTACCTTGCTTCATCATTATCCAAAACATGGATGGAAGAAATAGGGAAAGAGTGATGATTGCCAAACTCCCTATTAAGAGCACTGGCAACTTAAAGTTTTTCTAAAGTCAAAAAAATTCTTTATTAATTGCTTTTTCATATTTCATTATCTTCAAAATTGTGTTGGACAATAATGATAATTTTCTCATTTTAAAAAAAAAGTATATATATTTAAATTGGATTGCAGCCAATATTCTTTTTTTTTTTTGGTCAGAGTAGTCAATTAATTTTAATCTCTCTCTAATTAATCCTAAACCTATCCTGAATTCCTAATACGTCAAAAAAAAAAAAAAAACTATATATAATATGCTTTCGTTTAGTTTTAGAACCGGTAGTACCAAACATTTTTCTTCTTTTTCTCAAACTTCTATCTACTGAATACCCACCAAAGAAGGTAAATTAATATTCAAATATATATTGTTAAATTTTATTTTTTTTAATGCTTTATTGGAAAATTGTTATAATATAGTTTGGTGCGTCAATTGTGAAATATTATAGTAGTAAATTATGTTTCTTAATTTTTCTTCTTCAATACAATTGCAAGTTCAACAACCGTGAATTCTTACAAAATTATTGTTTATTATTATTCTTCTTCTTGGTATTGTTTGCTGTAGTTAGATATTATATATAAATATATATATATATATATATCATAAAATTTGATATTTTAACTTATTTACAAACCTTACCAACCTTCTGTTTTCGTACCTGTTTTTGTATGGGAATTGTTTTTACCCTCTGTCAAAAGTCAAAACCTATCGAAGTTGTATGTGTTGTTTATGTGAGTTAATAATATATATTTAGACACGTTTATATGATTAAACTATTATTATTTAAATTTATGTTATTAAAAGATTTAATATTTTCAAAATCATAAAAAATTTATAAGTTAAATTTTTTGAAGAATATTTTATTAGAAATGCTAAAAATAATTTTTTATCTTATATATATATATATATATATATATATATTCTGTATTAGCAATGATAAACTCGATCACTTAGTTGTTACATTCAATCTCATCAAAGTCGTGTATATAAGTTTTTCATATCTAATTAGAAAAACAAAAATTACTTAAAACACTTAACAAAGACATAAAATCTCAATTAAAAGAAATAAAATATATATATATATATATATATATATATCTTAAACACCGAGCAAACTCTACAATGATATAAGCAATTGAAGAACATAACATAAAAATTATCAAAAAAAATGCAGGGTCCGGCTCTCCTCCATTAAAATAATTATCCTATAATTTTCAGTACTTATTTAAATGAAAGACATATGTTCACTTTATTTTCAATGATCAAGACTAAATTAAATATTAAAAACCGATTTATCATAACTGTTTCGTTAACTAAAATTGCACTGTTTCTTGTTCTCTTCCAACATCTTCCTTCTACCTAGAAAGAAGACTTGTGTTCTTATTTAGAATAAAATTTTAAAGAATTACCAAGATATATTGCAGTGATCATGTTCAAATACTCTGGAAACTGGGAAGAACTAATTTTCTTTTAAATTCTCAACACTTTTGCTTTACCCAGAAAGATTTTTTCATTAAACAGATTACATTAATAAGGGGCAAACACCATAGTACCAAAATAGTAATCAATCAAATAGCATTAGCACATGCTGTGAGTGCTGACCAGGATTTCTATGGCTTCACCTTTGGACAAATGTAGATGTTTGTTCAATCCAGTTGTAAGATCCAACTTTCGAATATGCTTGTTTGATTTGTTTATAGATAGATGTTATATACTGACAGTGAACCAAATGATACTACTTCACTAAAAATGTATAAATAAACGGAATATTTATTAGTAATGAGATGTAAAACATCTTGACCATTTAAAATCGGATGAACACGTGTCTTTCTTCTAGATAAGTACTGGAAATTATTGGACAATCATTTCGATGGAAGAGAGTCGGACTCAAAAATACAACGCGATATCCATAAAATCTTAGATTGAACCACTATTCCATAATAGCATTACATTCTAAAATAAGGATCAAGGGATATATATATATATATATTAAATAAGTATTAATTTAAGGTGATTTTTAAAGCTTATAAAGTATACTATTAAGAAATAATAAATGACAATTAAAATATAATGATTAAATTATACTTAAAATCACTACCAAAACATATTTAAGAAATATATTTTAATTACCCATAAAATTAAACCTATAGAATTAAACCTTAATAAATGATAATTACATTAAATTAATATATAATGATTAAATTACATTAAAATCATAATCAAAATGCATTTAAAAATTGCAAATAATTACCCATAGAATTTAATCGTAGAAAATGATATAAAACTATCACAATCTTTTCAATTAAGATTATTTTAAAACTCCTAAAATATAGAATTAGATTATCCTAATTTTGTAAATTAAGTTGATTTTAATGTTTGTACAATATAAAATCAGAAATAAGCATAGCAATTAATTTTTTTTAATAGTAAATAGCAATTAATTTATCAAAACAACGTGCCTATATTTATATTTCAATGTAATTAGAATCAATACTATTTAGATATTTTTCAAATGACAAATCTTCATTTCAATTAATCAAAAAGTATTTAGATGTAAATAATTTCTAATAGAATTTGATTACATTATACTGATTGATTGTGTTGGGCTTTGGACAAAAACAATTAGGGAGATATGTAAAATGAAAAGGTGCAGCTTAGTATAGAGTAAAATATATATATATAAGATAATTTTATTGAAAATATTATTATTTGCAAATTTATACAACCAAGTTACAATTCCATGAGCCTTCCCTAAAAAGTAATAAGAGTCGCTCGTAGTAATAACAGAACAAAAGGAAACAAAATGTATATTTAATTCTATTATTTTAGTGGATTAAAAGCTTGATTCTATTCAAAATAAATCACAAAAACTGTAAACACAAAACCAAGTGCACATGATTTCTAAGTGATAGAGCGTGCAAACTTTGTGCATGAATGCTATTAGTGTTAGTATATAAAGATTTCAGCTTTACACGTATAAACCTTTAGCACTTAAGAACTCACATTCACATTCTCCAAATCTTGCAGTAATAGAAAAATATTGTAGACTTAGACAGTTAATATACTTAAATGCATACTTAATAAAATACTTTAAACATAATCTTTTTTTAACCCGGTTAGAAAATCATTAAACAAAGTGAAGAAATTTCACCAAAATTTACATTTCTTCATAACTATCAATTCCTCAAGGCAACTCACAGTCAACTACACACTAAGTCGAAAGCAAAAACTGTTAAAACATCACCGACTACTTCTCTAGTTTTTTCTATAATCTTCTGCAGTTTTTTTCTCTAGTTTTTTTTTATATTCTTCCCCATATTTCTTTCTCTAGGTTTTTCCATTGTTCTTTTTAAAATATTACAACATATAAACCAACAATGCTAAAGGCGGTTTAGCATGGCTATAAATAGAATAAGTGTTGTGGTGGTGTCATGTAGAGAAGAAAAGAAGAAAAAGAAAATGTAAAGAAAAGTGACTGACGTAAGGTGTGGGTGGTGTCAAGAGTTGTTGAAAAAAAAGTATGATTTGAGAGCTAGAGAATTCGCTAGAAAGTAAAGAAGAAAAAAATAAAGAAACACTTATATATGTCTAAGTGTATAGAAAGTTTTGTATGAGTGAATAGTGAAAAGTGTGAGAAAGTTTGTGTAAGGTGATGTTGTCACCAATTGTATTTTGTTTTTTATTATATTAATAAATAGTGATTTACGAAAGTTATTGTAGTGTCCCGAGATAAAGTTACTGTAGCAAATTCGGTACTGTAGTAGAAAACTACAATTAGTATCGAGAGTCAAGTTTCAATAAGAGGTATCGAGCTTTTGGTTTGAGCAAAGCAAAGTTGCTACCAAGAGGCTCGAAACTCAACAAAATTTGGTATCAAACCCAGACGATCTTGAGGATTGGAGTATCAGAGTAAGACGATCCAGAGGACTGAAACATCAGAGCGAGACGATCCTGAAAACCAGAATATAAGAGCGGAACGATCCTAAGGACCAGAGTGTTAGAGTGGGACGATCCAGAGCAGAGCGAGGCGGTTAGGGATCGTAGCATACGTATAGGAGAAAAGACAAGCAGCCAGGGGTTTCTCGAAATCAGATGATCGAGAATTGTAATTATCAATGATAGATAGAGTCGCGGAAAGGGCTACCTGAAATAGTGTGAGAGCCATCCCAAGAACAGGTGAAAAAGGCTACCTACTTACTTGGAGCAGTGTGAGAGCCGTCACAAGAAGAGGTGAAAAGGGCTACCTACCTGGAGTAGTGTAAGAGCCGTCACAAGAAGAGGTGAAAAGGGCTACCTACCTAGAGTAGTGTGAGAGCCGTCACGAGAAGAGGTGAAAAAGGTTACCTACCTAGAGTAGTGTGAGAGCCGTCACGCGAAGAGTTGAAAGGGCTACCTACCATTAGAGTGAAAGCCACCGCCAGAAGAAAGAGCAAGATAGTCGGGGATCGTTTTTCGAGAAGATTGGTAATCTGTCATTGCACATTCGGGGACTGTGAAGTTAATTGGTCAGGGACCAAGAAGATCAAGGACTGTAGTCTATAAAGACATGAAAATTCTGTCGGTACACAGTCTGGGACTGTGAAGTTAATTGGTTTGGGACCAAGACGATCAGGGATCGTAGTTCGTGAAGATATAGAGATTGACAGAATACAATCTTGAGGCAAGTAATGGGCACTCTCAAGTCAGAATGAAAGATATTTTAAGTCCAGTTGGTAAGATCGATAAGCTCAATAATAGCAATTACAATACGTGGAGTATTCGCATGCAATTTTACATGCAAGGGCAAGATTTATGGGATGTTTTTTTGCAGTGAAGATACAACACCACCAACCAATGTCGAAGAATTGAAGGAATGGAAGATCAAAGCCGGTAAGGCTATGTACGTGTTATCAGTCACCATCGAGAATGGTGTATTACAGCGCATCAGGGATGCAAAGATGCCGAAGGAAGCGTGGGACACACTTGCAACATTGTTCAAAAGGAAAATGATGCAAGGCTACAACAATTGAAAAATGAGCTCTTGTCAATTTCGCAGCAGAATATATCGGTAAGCGAGTATTTCTCCAAAGTGATAATTCTTTGTGATGAAATTTTAAAATTAGATCCAGAAAACGCAATTACCGAAATGAGGATGAGAAGAATTATTATTCATGACCTGCAACTTGAATACAATGGGATTGTTACTGCAATCCTTGGATGGAGCAAAGAACCAACTTTAACTGAGTTGGAAAGTATCATTGCAAATTAAGAGGCTTTAGATAACCAAATGTCTAAAATCATGGTGAAAAGTTATGAGAAAGCACTTTTCAGCAATAGAAGAGGTAAAGTTGCGATGAGGCGAGGAATGGAAGAAATTGAAGCTCAAAATAAACAAGAAGCATGGCAACGAAGAAGCTTTCAGCAAGGGGGAGCTCAAATTGTTCGAGATAGAGACGATAGCGAAAATGTGAGGTCTCTTCGTCAAAACGTTCAATGTTTCAAGTGTGGCAAGATTGGCCATTATGCTCGAGAATGTCGACATAGACAAATGCAAGGCAATGCAACAGTGTTGTCACGACAGGAGAATAACTATGAAGAAGAATGGGATTTTGAAATCGCATTTACTATTGAAGAATGCGGAGAACTCGTAGCTGCGTGCATCACCAAGTTAGAAGAAAATGTTCATGAAGACGTGGAAGAAGAAATTGATTTTGAAAATATTCAATCAAGGGCAGAACAAATTGAAAAGCCTTCAAAGGAAGAGAACGAGTCTCTATTTCAGTCTCCAGAAAAGATGTTTGAAGAGGAAAGGTTATTTCATGAAGTGGAAAAGAAGCTTGCAGCTGATGATGACGTTCAGAAGGATGACAACAAGGTCATTGACAATGATAAGCCTTACAAAGACGTGGAAGATATGAAGATCGATTGTGGAGTCAACAAACTAATGGTAGTTGACAAAGTCATGTATGCCGAAGTCAAAGACAGACTGGTAGAGAGAATCAAGAAGAAAGAAGATAGAAACAATGCTGAAGCAAAAACGGAAGAAAACAATATCAAGAATCAAACGAAAAGAAAACAGTCAACAATGGATGATGTAGAACTAATGATGCTGAAGAATTTTAATAAGAGAAAGAAAAAGAGAAGATATTTGATGAGTCCAAAAGGCAACCTGAAACGACAATCAAGCCAGCATCAAGAGAGAGTAGTTGTTGAGAGGGAGTGTTAAAACATCTCCGACTACTTCTCTAGTTTTCTCTATAATCTTCTGCATTCTTCTTTCTCTAGTTTTTTTCTATATTCTTCCCCGTATTTCTTTTTCTAGGTTTTTCCATTGTTCTTTCTAGAATATTACAACATATAAATCGACAATGCTAAAGGCGGCTTAGCATGGCTATTTAGAATAAGTGTTGTGGTGGTGTCATGTAGAGAAGAAAAGAAGAAAAAGAAAATGTAAGGAAGAATGAGTGACGTAAGGTGTGGGTGGTGTCAAGAGTTGTCGAAAAGAGAGTATGATTTGAGAGCTGGAGAATTTGCTAGAAAGTAAAGAAGAAATAAATAAATAAACACTTATGTATGTGTAAGTGTATAGAAAGTTTTGTACGAGTAAATAGTGAAAAGTGTGAGAAAGTTTGTGTAAGATTATTCTTATTGTAAGGTGATGTAGTAACCAATTGTATTTTATCTTTTCTCATATTAATAAATAGTGATTTACGAAAGTTACTGTAGTATCATGAGATAAAATTATTGTAGCAAATTCGATACTGTAAATGAAATCAATCATTTAAAGATTTTAAAAACATAAATAGTAAGATGAAAGATTTATGACATGAGCATGGGAATAGAAATTTTAAAGGTTTTTTAGGTTTTAAAGAGAAAAAAGTAAATGAATTTTTTTTTTTTTTTTAATTTCAGATAGCATTTATTTTTTATTTATACCTTAAAAAATTTGTCTTAATGATATGTCATTTGGCTTGGGGAATTCTAATACTCTATTCTCTAAAATATGTAATAGGACATTAACTTTGATAAAATACTGAAAATTTTTAGTTGAAAATTAGTAAAGAATATTTATAGTTATTGGTAATCTGAATTAAATTAAGAAAGGTTTGAATTAAATGAGAATAGTCTTATATACAAGTTAAAAGTGTAACGGTTAAGAAATGAGAATGTAGTGTAATAATAAATATTTATATAAAATTTAAAATATAATTAACTTAATTAAAATATAATAATTAACTTATAAAGAAAAAACAATTAATTTCTCTAAAAATTACCTAAGTTACCCCGATTAACTTCAAAAAAGGAGTGGGAATTGAAAATTTTTAGTTGAAAATTATTAAGGAATACTTACAATTAGAGGTGCTCATGGGCCGGACCGGGCCGAGTCGAGATCTGAAAAATTTTCAACTTTCTTGCCCAGGTCCGGCCCGCGGGCCCATGAGCACTGTTCATCCTATTTAAAAAATATATTTTTATATTTTTATAATTAAAATTAAATTAAATAATATTATTTTAATCGTTAAACAGTGATTCCGCCCTAGCTGACCCGGATCACAAAATATCGTGCCCAAACCCAGCCCGTGATCAGGTCTACTTATTGTTATTGGTAATGTGAATTAAATTAAGAAATGTTTGCATTAAATGAGAATAGTCTTATATACAAATTAAAAGTGTAACGGTTAAAAAATGAGAATGTAGCATAATAATAAATATTCATAATATATAATTTAAAATATAATTAATTGAATTAAAAAATAATAATTAACTTATAAAGAAAAAACAAAAATTACCTAAGTTACCCCTATTTACTCCAAAAAGGAGTGAAAAATATATAAGTAATATAGATATATATAGATTAAAATCAAATTTATTATTCCTTAAATGTATTAATGTCTAAATTACTCCTATTTTTTCAACCAAAATTTTTTTGCTTAAAATTATTTTTTTTTTGAAAATTCTCAAACTATCCCTATTTACTCTAAAAGGAGTGAGAAATATGATAAAAAATCTCCAAACTATCCGTATTTACTCTAAAAGGAGTGAAAAATATTATTTTTTTGAAAATTCTCAAATTACCCCTATTTACTCTAAAGGGAGTGAAAAATATAATAAAATTTTTTCAAACTACCCTTATTTACTCTAAAAGGAGTGGAAAATACTATATTACTTCAAAAAGGAGTGGGAATTGAAAATTTTTAGTTGAAAATTAGTAAGGAATACTTATAGTTATTCGTAACGTGAATTAAATTAAGAAATGTTTGAATTAAATGAGAATAGCCTTATATACAAATTAAAAGTGTAACGGCTACAAAATAAGAATGTAGCATAATAATAAATATTTATAATATAAATTTTAAAATATAATTAACTGAATTAAAAATAATAATTAACTTATAACGAAAAAACAATTAACTTCTCTAAAAATTACTTAAGTTACCCCTATTTACTCCAAAAAGGAGTGGAAAATATATAAGTAATATAAATATAGATTATATAGATATATATATATAGATTAAAATCAAATTTATTATACCTTAAATGTATTAATGTCTAAATTACTCCTATTTTTTTTAACCAAAATTTTTTTGCTTAAAATTATTTTTTTTTGAAAATTCTCAAACTACCTCTATTTACTCCAAAGGGAGTGAAAAATATAATAAAAAATTTCCAAACCATCCGTATTTACTCTAAAAGGAGTGAGAAATACTATTTTTGAAAATTCTCAAACTACCCCTATTTACTCTGAAGGGAGTGGGAAATATAATAAAAAATTCTCAAACTATCCCTATTTACTCTAAAAGGAATGGAAAATACTATATTATATATCTAAAAGGAGTGGAAAATAATATATTATATAGATTATAATTAATCAGTGTTTTATTTCCAAAAAAAAAAGGATTATTTTTTAAAATGAAATAAAAGAAATTTTTTACCGTGAAGATTCAATTTATGATTTATAAAACAACAAAAGATTTAATAGATCATGAAATTTGTTCAAGGAGTTAATCACTTCGTTTATGAAAAATCTTCCACCCCCTTTTTTTTTTTGGGTAATGAAAAATCTTAACTTAATTATTTACCTCTTTTATAATTAGAGCAATTAAAAATCTTTAAAACCCCAGCAATATTTTTAATCTACCAATTAATAATCCATGGCTAAGACACAATAAAAAATTTCAAGATATATATATATATATATATATTAAATTTTTATCTTTTTAAGAGTGGATAAAATTTCATTTTATTGGAGGCAAAGCCAATGGGCCATGAGAAGTGAACATGAACATGGAATTAGTCACATTGTTAGGTGCCAACATGTGCATCATGTGAATCAAATAGGCCATGAACCCATTACCCTAATAATCTATTTCAATATGGAGGTGCTAGTTGTTTCAATATATTCCTGCTTAATATCAAACCAACATTTAAAAAAAAAAATTGATCATAGGGATAATTAATAACTAATACTTAATTATTTCTTGTTTGGTAAATACTTTTTTTTTTTAATAAAGAAAGTCGTAGTCTGAGAATACGAGAAGAGATTGTAAATACTAAGATTCGAATCTCAAACTTGTTGAATATCACCTTTTAAAAGTGATTACATGAACCAATTGAGTTAAGTCCCGAACTCAATAGTTACCTTTTTTTACCTCAAGAGTAACAAGTTAGAGGATTTTAATAAGGTTAATTAAGTTTGTTTTGGGTATTAATTTTAAGTTACATCTTCAAATTGAATCTATAATGGAAGCCATAATTAAGCAGTACCTAGGCTTTATTTTTTATATTCTTTTTGTTTTCCAACTCAAACGAAGTTTGCCCCTACCTAAAAGATTAAACAAGAAGGAAGATGAGAGAAGGCAATCATTTTAATATAATGGGCCTATTAGGTTAATCTTTTTGACTCAAAATTGATCTTATAATGGCAAGAAAGAAAAAGGCAAAGAACTCAAAGTGAACTTCATAGTGCATTTGCAGCATTTGGTTGCTGAAACAGAGATGTTTAAAGTCAAAAACTTGCAAATATGTAATTAGTATTACCATATAAAACAATACTAAGAACATAGGCTTTTTTATTACAATATAGCCAAAAAAAAAAAATTTATCAAATTACCGTTACTTTTTGATTATTTCCCAAAATACGGACCTTTTTTTTTCAGCTGGGAAATCGCCATCCCCCATGGCGATTTCCCAGCGTGTTTTTTTGCAAATTTGCAAAAAACACCAAGGGAAATCGCCATGGGGGATGGCGATTTCCCTTGGTGTTTTTTGCAAATTTGCAAAAAATTACCAAGGGAAATCGCCACCCCCCATGGCGATTTCCCTTGGTAATTTTAGCCAATTTTGCTAAAACCATGAAGGGAAATCGCCATGGGGGGTGGCGATTTCCCTTCATGTATATTTTTTTTTTTTTTAATTAATAAAAAAAAATTATATTAAAACAATATTTTATTTTAATTTGATAAATTTATTTTTAAAAATTATAAATTAAATTAAAATATTTTTTTTATAATTTAAAAAAATTTAAAAATTCGTAAAATATATTTTAGATTTTTTTATAATTTAATATTTTGATTTTTTTTTTAAATTTTAAATTTGAAATGAAAAAAAAAAAAAAAAAAAAAAAAAAAAAAAATCAAAGGGGCAACGGTCATATGACCGTTGCCCCATCCCCCTCCCCCCACCCCCCACCCCCCACCCCCACAATTCAAAGGGGCAACGGTCATATGACCGTTGCCCCATCCCCCCTCCCCCCACCCCCCACCCCCCACGTCCCCCCTCCCCCCACACCCCCCACCCTCTATAAATACCCCTCTACTCTTCTTCAAATTTTCATTACTCTCATTCAAATTTTCATTTTCTTTCAAAATTTTATCATTTTTCTACCAAAAAAAATTTCTTTCTACAAATTTTTTTTTCTACAACAATATTTTGAAATGGCTTCACTATTAAGGTTACAAGAAAATCACATCTCGGAGGTTATATTTAACGAGGTAAGTAAATTGTTATATTATTATTGTTTTTTATATTATTATTATTTTTTATATTATGATTGTTTTTTATATTATTATATTATTATTTTTTTTATATTATTATTGTTTTTTATATTATTATATTATTTTTTTTTTATATTATTATTGTTTTTTATATTATTATTGTGTTATATTATATTATATTATTATTGTTTTATATATTATTATTGTTTTATATTATATTATTATTGTTTTATATTATATTATTATTGTTTTTTATATTATTATTGTATTATATTATATTATTATTGTTTTTTATATTATTATTGTTTTATATTATATTATTATAGTTTTTTATATTATTATTGTTTTATATTATATTATATTATTATTCTTTATATTATATTAAATTATTATTGTTTTTTTATATTATATTATTATTTTTTTTTTATATTATATTATTATTGTTTTTTTATACGAAATTATTGTTTTATATTATATTATATTATTATTGTTTATATTATATTATATTATATTATATTATATTATATTATATTATATTATATTATATTATATTATTATTGTTTTATATTATATTATATTATTATTGTTTATATTATATTATATTATATTATTATTTTGTTATTTTATAGTTTTATTTATTACTTTTTAATTGTTATAGTTTTATAATATATTAATTTTTATTATTATAACAGGAAACTCGTCGCGTATTACGTTCGAGGAAATTTACATTGGAGGACCCGCATCCTTATATTATCGACCACTTAAGAAGAGCCGGATTTTATCACGCAAGTCAAATTCGACGACTTGTGATACAACCCGATTTAATCTCTGCGTTGGTCGAACGATGGAGACCCGAGACGCACACTTTTCATTTTCCATGTGGTGAATGCACGGTCAGTCTCGAAGATGTTGCGCTGCAACTTGGACTTCCGATCCATGGCGATGCAGTTACAGGCGGAAGCCTGCTAGATTGGAATGAACTGTGTCAAGATCTATTGGGTGAGGTACCTCCAGAAGACGTCGTATCTGGCTCAACGGTGAGACTGACTTGGTTGAAAACGTTTCAAAATCTGCCATTACATGCAACCG